>JAUDQA010000005.1:0-2400000 GCA_030407065.1 Armillaria nabsnona
ACGTAAGATAGGATAGATGAAAAACCTACCGATGGCTTATCCCACCAGCGGATGCATCGTATTACATGGAATAGCCATTTTTTACCATGTGTGTTCCTTAGATTGCCAGTAAATCAAGTCACCATTGACGCATAGGACATGAAGGTGAACATAGATGCGAAGCGGAGGAACACATAGCGCACCATAAAAGCTGTTGCCGGTTGCATGCCTATCATTTTCATCATTCAGCTTCATCGAACATGCATACACTGAGACATACCTTGAAAGATAAACGTCGTCCCTGTTATTACAAATGACGCCAGTGTACATATCGGGGAAGCCTGATAACTATATGCCGCTGCCGATAACCCCACCGAAGCGATGAATGCAGCCACAGCGGAGGGACGGTCAACAACTATGCATCCCAGCCCTAGTATCCCAGTCCACTAACAATTATTGGAACGAAAAGTAACACGCTCTGTTCATCGAATCGACACTCAGTAAGTAGTGCAAATGCAACCGCACATTCGTTAAGGTGGATTTCAGAATCGCGCCGTCCGACATTTCTCGTCGTGTCCCACAGACTTAAACGACTCTTGTTTCATGCGCAGGACGAGAAAACGACCGTCATTACAGAGCACTGTCGCATTCTTGGGGCAAGAAGGTAAGAAGATGTATCTGAGGATTGCGAGTGTACATAGTAGGTGTGTCTTCAATAACCGTCATAAACCTTCCAAGCCTCGAATGCCATCAAAAGGCCAACTCCATACGCAATGCTATACCATTTTGGTTCAGTTCAGAGGGTCCTGTTAGGCGTTAGGTGAACTTTTGGTCGTAATAGTACAGTACAATATTCCATACCTTGCGTTGACCTTGCGTCCTTGGCAGATGCGTGACTGTGATTGTCACGCTGATACCCGTTTGAGATAGGGCGCGCTGACTCAGCATTGCAACTTTTGGACTATCACAACTGCTGGACTGTCGTCTACTCGTTCTGATTGCTACAAACGGCTTCTCACCAATTTGTAAAATATAATCTACACCGGTCAGCTTACAGTTGGTGAGATTTCATAAAGAATACTAACCGTCGTCACCACGTTGATCCGCAGCGCAACTGCTGTTGGCAACGGTCGCTTGAGGTTGCAGACATTGTAAAAAGTTCTCAATCTCTCGGTGTTCAGAAAGTTCCTACTCATATATATATATAGCCGAACAACGAGTTCAAAAACCATTTCCTAAATCATACCGAAAGCTTTGTCCGGGCCGTTGATTTCTCTTTTGTTCACAGACTCGGTGCATAGCAACGACTCTATAATCTATGCTCCTACCATACTATAGGAGGAATAATATCTGCTCAATGACACGTAGTTCTCTAAATTTCTTGCTGGAGAAAAAATTATCTAATGGTCTTCTAGCAGGGTATGGTCGCATCGCTCCGGGTACAACTCTTGCCACTCCGATGGTCAATGCACCGCCCCATAAATACTCAAAACGGCTATTATCGATAATTGGTACTCGATTGCTTACAACCAATAGCCATACAAGACATATCCTGGCCCGCCCCCGCCACTCCGTGTACCAAAAGAGGAAAACTATCCATTAAAGTCAATATCCCGACAACCAATTCGCACTACCTCGAAAACCAATATAAGGCGGGGCGTCCCAGCATGTTTTCCCCCATCCCCCGCTACTTCCCTTCCCTTCCCTACCCCGTACAAGTCCCTCCCTCTCATACTTTGACCGTTCTCGAAACACGATGCCTCGTGTCCCCTCCGAAAAGTCGAAGGTGATTAGCGCTCCTTATTATCAGGCCCAAAGTAGCACACAATTGTCCTGGTGCTGATGTCATCCTCCCCCTTATCCAGAACCGCCCCCGCGTTATCTGCCAAACTTGCGGCAAAGACTACGCGGACGGGACTGGCCTCAGCCGCCATAAAAGGGTCCACAATCCCTTTGCCACGATGTACGGTTCAAAGTTTCTGGTTCAAAGTTTCCTTGACTGATCATTCCGTTTGCCAGGTACCAGTGCACATACTGTCCCAAAGCCATGAACCAGAAATCGAATCTCGATTCTCATATAAACAACACACAGTTAGTTTTCTCTGCGATGTGTCTTTCTTACAAGATTGAACGTTTCCTTCCATTAGTTTGGCACCTCACAAATGCCCTGTCGTTGGCTGCTCTAAAGCTTTTACCAAACCTCGTGGCCTCGAGCGCCATCTCCGCAAATGTAACGGACCTCAAGATCTGAATGATAACATGTCTTCATCATCAGTGCTTACACCGAATCAACTTCTTCCCGCTGTCGGCGCTGGCATGCCACTCGAAGGTCTCGCGGCCTTCCCGGCGTCTCCACAATCGGATCTCGACGCTTGGTCCCCCCAAGAACTCATATCCGACCCGGATTCTTCCCCTAATTCCCACATCCCGAACAAACTTCATGCGTCACCTACCTTCTATGAACATCAAAGTGATCGCCAAAGGACCGTTTCGAATGTGGAAAGACTCGACCTCAACGAGATAGAGCAATGGCTCCGGATGTATTCCAACACCTCCAATCTCGGTGCTACCAATGCATCGCCTTTCGACTCCACTTTCTCTGGACCATCATCTAGCACATTCTCAAATTATTCAGTCTCACCGGCATCGACGTCTTTCGTTGAGGATGACCAGCTTTCGCCTCTTACTCCCGAACAGATGTTGGCGCTATCTCTCCCTTTGGATGATGGACTATCGATGTACCCTTGTCCACCGACCCTGGGTGCCGTGGATATGACCATAAACGCCTCCTTCCCCTCACCAATTGACCGTTCTTCGGCTGTGAATTTCTCTTTCCTCTCCTTCGAGACAAACGACTCACCGTTTTCATTTGATTCTGGTCTGTCGCTACCCTCGTCTTCATCCTTCGAGCAGCCGCTACTCGACTTTAATTTCGAGCAGAACGTCCACACCGCTGATTCATTTTCTTTGTTCTAAATCTGTTTGCTTACGGACATTTCGCATGTTTCACGATTTTATTTTCATTTCCTATCGTTCAATGTATCACATACCACATGATTTTTTATTCTTATTTGACACATCTTTTTTTACAAACAAATGAACTCGGAGCTCTGAGGGGTTACACATTACACAATTTCCAAACTGTACATCTACAAAATATCATAAAACTGATCCTGACATGTCCTCTCCTCAGCCTTCGCCCGTCCCTATTTAACCAGACGGCATAAGGGTTCCTCGTTTTCCTCATTACATTCTCAGCCTTACGCACTTTGTCCTGATCAGAACCGAAAATGTCATGGTCGTCCCCTTAGATTTCCTTTCCTCGAAGATCCTGCCAATCCTCTTCCAGTCGGTACAGCGCTCCAGCCCCTCATACTGACCACAGACGTTCCACAATACTAGTTCGTGGAAACACATCGAAGAATTATCATCCAGCACGCTCGGGCCATGTCCTGACCTAAAAGATGGCGGGCACGTAGAATTCTGCGTTTGCGTTTGCGTGCATGCGTTTGCGTTTTCACGCATGCGTTTGTCACGTCTGCGTGAGCGTGACATGGATGCGTTTGTTGGCCGTCTTGTACATTTGGGCTTACAGACGCCTGTAAAATTATTTTATTAGCTACAGTATAAGTAAGACTTACTGCCTATCAAATTTATACCCAGCACGGCATCGACACCCGCCAGAATTGACTTTTTTCATCATGGTAGAGTCTATACAGTTGAATTCATTAATGTAAGAGATGGAATTTTAGATGTAAGAGCGCTCTGAGGTTTCACGAGGTGTTAGAGGCCATGAGGTATAATAACCTTCAGTACAGACTACGGTACCATGACCATTCTCTCAAGGAACAAGCTGAAGAAACTGAGCTAAATTACAGCTCCAAAACAGCGACTTGACAGCAACCTGGCTATATATAACTGGAATACATCATAAAAATACAATACTTGCTTAGAATGAGCAACTAGAGGCAAATACAGGCGGGAGAAATCGAACCGATCATAAGTCAACTAGTTCAACTCGAACTTGAACTCATCAAACGCACCGCACGCATATTTGTCACATAACTGTCACGCACTTGCGTTTAATCTCGGACGCATGCGTTTTCAAAAGGAACGCATGCGTGCACTTTCTTAACGCTTGCGTTCGATGTTTGGACGCATGCGTGACTTATTTTTGAGATGCGTGAGTCTTTCTGTTGATTTTAGAGGTGCCTGATTTACTCAAAGTCGAGAAAAGCGAAGGGATCACAAGTAGTTCGACATAAAATGGTACTCTAGTCATTGTGAGACTAGGATTGACTAACATGCATGCATTCATAGCCTTTATAGACGATTACCCTTTGTTCTTAAGTCATATTAACTCACGGAGATATTTCCAGGAAAATCAGAAAAGTAAGTCATTATTCAACAGAAAACATAATTAACCGGTATTGTTGAAATGGTACTAACTATCAGGATACCGTGCATCTAAATGCATCGACGGGCCCACAAACATATGTAAGTTGAACTCATGCAAACGCAGACGAACGCAGTTGAACGCATGCACGCAGATGTCGAACGCAGAATTCTCTTGGCCCAAAGATGGCGAGAGGAGTATGGAAGCAATCAACTTGAGCCATGTATCATTAGATGTTCCTATTAGTTGTGTGAACATCTTGGAGAATACAGACACGTGAAGAACGTTGGTATGCCTGAGAGTTCCCTTTATACCCTCCATACATCGATATACGGGTTGGTATAAATCGTCAGATGATGGATGCGACTAGAAAGAGAAGACCAGAGACGCAAGAACACCCTTTTGACAGCTACCGTACTGATTTTCGCTCCAATGACACGATCCCTCGAAGTGAGTTCGCATGTTGCCGGAAAGGAAAAGGCTCGCTCGAGATTGAGAATATTCTGCTATTTACATAGGCCGATACACCGCATGGATGATTCAGGAGAAGAAGAAAGGCAACGATAGAGAGAAAATCGTGTAATAGCCTGAAATTATCAATCAGGCTCAACTCGAGGTCGCCTACACCAGACAGACACTTCATAGGATTTTCCGCATCTTCGTGACATTCGGTTCTTAGGTTGAGATGTTGGATAGAATGAATGGTTGTCGAGCCTGGGTGGGAGAGAAGGTCAATGATCCCGATCGCAAGAAGCGAGGTCAAGAGCAACCTGAGGATGACAGGTCGAAATATATGGGGTTAAGCGCGTAGGAGCCAGAAGATACAAATGAGACTGCACCGTCCCAGACCGTGTGGACTTTGACGGAACAGTGTTCATGAAGTTCCGGAAGCAGACGCGGTAGGGGATAAATAGTCCGAAGGAGCGTCGGCGCCGCGTCGCTTCTAGCATGGTGAATCATACGATGGTGGGATATCGCTGCTGAAGATCGTACCAGTGCACGTGGAATGTGGTCAAAAAGAAAGGCGCGTCAAGGCGCGAAATACACGTGACGCCTACCTGGGTCCTAAGCCTCATGAGTCATGAGCCGTTTCATAAACGCCATGGCCAGAAGCTACAGGAATCATCACTTACAGTTAAAACTTAACCTGACGAATCGAATTCAATCAACTTGTAAATTTGCTTAGCCTACGCTGCAGTCCAAACTCCGAGTCTCCGACACGTCCCGAATCAAAGGGGATCATTAAGTATTTCAAGTTTCCTCGGGCATTACTTCAGTCCCTGGATGCACCGCTACTGCCCCTATTGTCTCTACCTCTCCTAGGCTATAAATAAGAGTGGAGTCTGCAACGAAAGACTCATTACCTGCAGATTCCGGGTTTGCTCCAGGGACCAGCTCTAGTCCGGCATCCCGTCATGCAGTTTGTCACTCACTTCTATCTGCATTGATTTCCTTCGTACTATTTTTTGCTTCCACAAGTGGTACATGTCAAGACGAGGACAGCTGTCCTAGCTTTCACTGTTGTTCTGGGCTACACGCATTGACGACTGAAGTTTTGTTCAGTAATGCTTCCGCCGAGTCTGACAACTGCAGACTTTGATTTCGTCTCAGTGAAACACGGCAAGGTACTGAAAGGCTTTGCCGAGCCGACCTCTTAAGATAACACGACGGCATCAGGGATGGAGGGGAACCGCATGAAATGACTTCTATCTCTGAATCCCATCGACACGAGGATGTACTTCATATGCAGCTGTCAACATCGACGCGATGTCCAAGTACCCTCGAGATAAGACATCGTGGAACATTCAGGAAACGTGGAGTCATGAGCCTCTTTCTCTTCCTCCATTGGTTACACCTAGAATTCCCATGACGATAATTATTTTGTTCCGTGATTTTCAGACACACGGTCGTCAGAACTACGGGTCCGGGCCATATGGACTAGAGAGATAAGCCTGGGTAGGATGTTAACATGCCGAGAAACTCACTCGGAGGACGTTGATTACTCGATCAATGAGATAGAAGGTTGCGATTCCATGTGAGTGAAAGTACGCATCAAGTGGACTTCGGACGACCGAAATAACCTATGGATGACTAGGAGAGTGCTAAAGAAACGATTGTGCTAGCAGTAACATAAAATGTTCTCGACGTGCGCGCCATCAACCGACGAATATCAGCTCTCCCAAAGCCTAGCGCAGCCGCGACGATCAAACACTTTTGAAGGTAATGTGCCGAAGGCTGTATCTCACAAATACCGACCGTGGGTAGGATAGATCTCATCATAAGTCGGATGGCAGATCTAGGAATGGTCTTCCAGACTTCGAAGCTCACAACCCTGAATGTTCTCCATCCTTAAAATGGCTCTATGAGCCGGTTCGTTTATACCAAGTCATTGACTTTACCATATTGTGTCATTATCACAAGACAGAGAAAGAAGACTTCAATCAGAAAGAACCCCGAGTCGGCACAGGTGCCTTGGATTGATGGACGGTCCACCTGAATTAGCCGTTCCCGAGTTGCCAGGGAGAACAAAGAGCCGTCGTAAATGAATTCACATCTACAGAATACAATCTTACATTGTGAAGAGTCCCCGGTGTCGGGATAAGGGTCCAATCAGAGATACTAAGCGAGATTAAGTATCCCACACCCGAGAAATGTCTCTACGTAGCAGCGGAGGACTATCGCATAAAGCTGGGCCGCTCGAGAACCTCGAAAATACCAGCTTGGTCCCTCTCCCCACCTAAGAACATTGTCCGGGAATAGTTCTTTGAACTTCTCGCTGTCGAAGTCTTCTCTTCAATCACGTCTCACAGTGGCTGAACAACATCAAGTCAAATTTATTGAACATCCAACGCCAGTATCTCGACAGAAATATAGGTGGGGAAGGGGGGAACGACTCCGTGACGAGATGAGATGTAAAGCTAGTAGAAAAATACAGAAAGTTTGTTGGCCGCGACGTTGACCAAACGTTTCATCTGTAAGAGACTCATCAGGCGGCGGTCTTTCGACCTATAAAGGTTTGGAATCAATTGCTAGGAAAGGAAATTCCACGTGCAAATGAAGTCATACCGGCACGAAGCGGCGGAATCTAAATATAGACTCTACGACACTTAGGTACTTCGTGCAGCTCGTTCCTTTGAAATCCCCGACGCGTTGCAACTAGTATTGACACGTTTAATAGGGTGAGTTCATTCTCAGTGGTTATATACCACGTGAATTTATTTTTCTAAGGACCCATGTTCCGGGGAACAATGGAGGTGGAATCCACAATCCTCATCAAATAAAACTCGTGGGTAACCATCAGCGTGAGTACTTGAGACATGCTAAATTGTATGCAAGAAGTATGACACTTCTAGGAGGGTATCCCATCTCTCTGGCATTGGAATTAATCAAGACATTTTGCTGCCAACATTCCCTTGGTCAAGGGAACTGAGAAATAACATACAAGGAGCATAAAGACGAGCTCATTCTGGAGAAATCAGAATGAGGATGGTTCGTTTCGACATGATTTAAATTTTTTAAATTGCCCTCGGCAATGCGCCGTGATAGAATTTAAAAGAATGAAATCAGCCCAACCTATGCAAGTGTAAGTGCATTGCCGAGAGCGATTTAAAAAATTTAAATCATGTCGAAACGAACCATCCTCATTCTGATTTCTCCAGAATGAGCTCGTCTTTATGCTCCTTGTATGTTATTTCTCAGTTCCCTTGACCAAGGGAATGTTGGCAGCAAAATTTCTTGATTAATTCCAATGCCAGAGAGATGGGATACCCTCCTAGAAGTGTCATACTTCTTGCATACAATTTAGCATGTCTCAAGTACTCACGCTGATGGTTACCCACGAGTTTTATTTGATGAGGATTGTGGATTCCACCTCCATTGTTCCCCGGAACATGGGTCCTTAGAAAAATAAATTCACGTGGTATATAACCACTGAGAATGAACTCACCCTATTAAACGTGTCAATACTAGTTGCAACGCGTCGGGGATTTCAAAGGAACGAGCTGCACGAAGTACCTAAGTGTCGTAGAGTCTATATTTAGATTCCGCCGCTTCGTGCCGGTATGACTTCATTTGCACGTGGAATTTCCTTTCCTAGCAATTGATTCCAAACCTTTATAGGTCGAAAGACCGCCGCCTGATGAGTCTCTTACAGATGAAACGTTTGGTCAACGTCGCGGCCAACAAACTTTCTGTATTTTTCTACTAGCTTTACATCTCATCTCGTCACGGAGTCGTTCCCCCCTTCCCCACCTCCAAGTCAACGTCGTTGATCCTCCAAGTCGCAGCGACGTGTACGTTCATTTGAAGTCGCAAAATAGATTAGGCCGAGTTGAAACATTGCCCTCCTCGCCACCAGATAAATTGCCCAAAGAACTGGCCTCCAGCTCGACATTTCTTTGAAGCATTTTTACAGTGGCCTCGGACGCGATCCGATGGGCTGAGCGCGTCACATAAGTCAGCATCGTGGAGTCATTAATCTGACGAAGACTGACCTTCAAGGCTCTCCACAACTCTCTTCTTCAGTTCCTCGTGAAGGTCATCCTCAGCGTCCGTGTTGCCATCTTTAGGCGGGACAGGTTGGGGTGGCACAGAGGTGGGAGCACGTGCCGTCTCCAGTTCGAGAGTCGTTTCGCCAAGTTGCGACGCCGGGTTGGAAGTGGTTGCAGTGGCAGCGGCGGTCGTAATAACAGAGTCGGACATGGTGTTCAGTACAGTTGGGCAACAGCTGGGGAGCGTAGGAGCGTAGGAGTGAAGGCCGGTTATATAGTGACTCGGAACGACTTCGAACAAAGACAAGGCCAAGATGAAGGACAAGAATGATGTCGCGTCAGTGGCGTCAAGCCATCACGCGTAACAAAGAAAAAATGCATGGATCAGGAATGTCCTTTGTGAGATCACACATTGTATTCGAAGAACAACCGGGAACATAGTACTGGCGGTCTGTGGAAGGCGGTATCATCTCGTACTGCGTAGGAGGGCAAACAGGCTCCTTCCAATAGTTGAAGGGGAAGGATGATAAAGGTATGTGGCAACTCCGACGCAGAATGTCCCCGCGAATACTTCAGGAGCGAAGCCATGGAAACACATCTGGTTCTATATGAAGGAATAAACACAGAATAACAAAGTGTATACTTACGAGAGAGATCACAGGGATAAACATCGATATCTAGTAGAAGAAAAATTCTTGAACCTTTGAAATCGGGAAGTAAGTATTGGGATGACTTACCGGTTCTTACCAATGTAATATGCCTCGTGTGCACGACATATGATGGCACGCACACGCCGTCTTCAGCTGTGACGCCCCAGCTTCCCGGAAGGGTCAGACCGGTGGAAGAGTTGTGACAGAATAAACAAGGCACCTGGCCTGCTGAGTCGTCCGGTAAGATAATTGATGCGTGGACCGACTACTTTTACATAAACAAGAGTAGTCGCAAGAACAAAGATTTCGGCTGAACGAAATCATCACAACGGGCTCATCTAACCTGGAGACAGGAAGATTAGTTGTGAACGACGGATTCAAAAAGGCCTTTGTGCACTGGGTAGATGGCACTCGCTAACTGATAGATGCATAGAACAGTAGATTGAGGATTGCAAGCTAACCACCTCCCTGAGATTCGGGAAGAAGGCGCTTAAGTGGATGGTGGATGCTCCTACGAAGGTGGTCCACGATAAGCGCTTCACGAAGATGAAGAAATATGAGGAATTGGTTCGCCCTGCTCAGCGGGGGTAATACTTCATTGCTTACAAATTGAATGCGGCTGTAAACTGAGCGACGGATGATGATGATGAAACCAGTGAATTAGAGTGTCTTGGGTTATTCGGACGTCCCGATCCTATGAACAGTATGTAATTATTAATGAGTCTACATCCGAAGTAAAAGTGAGTGATATGCTGAACCTCAAAACTGATAGTACCTGTACGTTCTGCCCTGTAACAGCGTTAAAAATAATGAATACGACGTTTCCTCGTCCTCTATGGCTCTACATTTCCCAAAAGCATCTCCCTCTTGATCCCAATCTCTTCCCTCAGCATCGAGATGCGGCTATCCAACCTCGACGATAAATCGGTGGAGTTTGGTGCCAGAGCCATCGCCTTGTCCAGCTTGGCCTCGGCACCCTCTAGCACCTCCGCCCATCCATCTCCCTCCTTTCCTGTCGCCTCCTTCTCCTTCAGGTCAACTACAGCCAACTCGAACATCGCTACGCCACAGATCCATGTACTGACGCAGATATCCCCATCCTTGTCAATCGCGTCTTGAAAAAATGTGCGGGAAGTATGAAAGTCTTCCGTTACACGGTGGACGATGCCGAGCAGAAGTGACCGTAAAGCGAGTTCATCAGGCGTGTCCAAGTCTAGTGGTACCTCGGCCGGGGGAGGAGGTAGGTCTAGAGTTTCCATATAAGCGCCACGTATGATGGGCCGCGGTGTGAGGGATGCCCAATCTCGAATGTGAGCCTCAGCGACAGCCTTCGAGATCCTCTCGTGAGTGTTCCAGACTGTTCTGATGTCAGTTTCCCTTGAATTGTCATCGAGTTAACATCGAGTAACGCTTACAGATGGCCATCTCTAAAATCGCAGTCAGAGAAACATCCAACATTAACAAGGAACGAACATACCTTCGGCTGGACTGATCTTCATGCATTGTACAAGATTCTTCTCGTCCCCACCGCGTCGTTTCTGCTTTTCCTTGTAGAAAGCGACTGTGGATAGTTGTCAGCAAATGTCCAAAAGTGGAGAGACGACGATACCGACTCTTCTTCTTGATCAAAACCTCCATTGGCAAATCCTTACCACCCATTTTTCGCTTATCAATCATTCCAGGAACTGCGTCGAACAGCTCCTGGGCCTTGTCCAGCTTGCCGATGGTGATGTAGCATCCTACAAGGAAGGTCGTCAGAATAAGAAGAAAGAACACAAGGAATCTCACCACATGCGATAAAGTAATACGTGGCAGGACTCCAGTTGTTCAACTCCGTCATTCTTACGAATTCAATGGCGGCCTCCTCATATCTTCTCTCGGCGAGCAACGTCCAAGCTAGCTCGAATACAAGTAGCGTATCGGCCTGCTTAAACGACACCTCCCTATCAGGTTTCAGCCCATCTCTCAGAACTGCAATAGCCCCCGGCGCGTCGTAGGACATTCGCTTGATCTTCGCCTTATCACCACGTCAGGAAAAGTACAGATTTCTGAGATCATATTCACATACCTGGTTCAATATCCACAACGAGCCCGTCGGATAGCGCTCACTGACGCTAGCTATCATTGCACTATATTGCTTGAGTATGTGCGCCTCATCGGCCTGGTAACCGGCTAGAAGGAGAACGATGCCGTGGTATGTCATCAGCACGAGGGCGGCAAAAACAGAGTGCACGTCAGTTTTAGCAGCGGAGACTGCAAGTGCTTGCAGAGCAAGTTTGCGATCATGCTTGAAACCGAAGAAACCGACGACACCCCTGATGGAAGGTGAATAGACAACGCGAGAAGCGGGACGAGACTCACTGTATACGTTTAGGTAACAGCGAGAAGACGAGATTGAAGAGCCCAAAGCCGAAAGCCGTGCCTGATATTATGAGCTCGTCGACGGGACCTTCAGGGATAATAGGCTGGGGCACCGCCAGCGTAGATCCGCCAGACCATTTGCTGAAGAAACTTGTCTTCGTAGCATTGGTAGAGACGGAACGGATACTAGGATTGGAGGGCCTTCGAGATACGGAGGGTGACGCGGCTGGTGTTCGGTACCCATCTAGACCATTTGGGAACACGGTCTTGAATAATCTGCGAAGTCGTGAGATCAGAATTATATGAACAAATTGGGACCTACTTGGTAAATTTGGAATGGGCGCTAAACCTGGAAATTAGCGGCTTGGTTTGAACAGAGGGAATATGCTTGCCTGTTAAGAGAGTATCTGTGATTGGATGAGAACGTAATCAGAAGAAGAGAGGACGATATTACATGCACTGAAGGTATCCCATGTACGATTCGCTGGATGCAGGGCCGGTTAGTATCCGTCGAAAATATCACACAATCGCCGCGCGTACCCCAGCGCATGTGTAATACCCAACAGCACGACAGAATCAGCATTCACTATCTCCCACTCAATTCCGGGCGGTAGTCTCGCGTTTGTCTTGCTTTTGGCGGTCTTCATCTGCTTCCTGGATCCAGCCTCAGACAGGGCCAGAGATTTCGCGGCTTCCTCCATCTTGGCTGACTGGAAAAAATTAAGTGTCAATGCACTGTCGTATACACGTTGATATGTACCTCCATTCCCATGGCGGCCTCCAAAAATACGCAAACGCCAGTGCCCAACGAATGAAATGGCGAATCGTCGGTGGCGAACTCCGTCTGGGCGTCAGAGATAGCATTAGAGAAGAGATAAGCAAATCCTTTGCTGGCAGAAAGCAGCTGTTCCGTCGTCCTGTCGGGTGAGGTCATCGTGGTTAGGAACAGAGGGACAACAGCTCCTGACGGACAGTGGCTGATGACGTATCGCTGCCGCCGGTACGGCCGATTTGATTTTAGTGTCAAAATTGTCCCGATAAGGATTAACCAATATGACTGCTTAATGAAATACACCAATCGTGATACGGTCTAGAATAGAATTATTATACAAAGAAATTACCAAAATACAAGAAAATGAGAGAAACATGAAAATGCAAGACCTACCAGTACTATCGATGACAAGTGTAATTCCAGGTCGGAAAAGCAGCTTTGGAGCAAAATAAAATAAAAAATCTTGAGCCGATCAAGACCCGGCGTACCGGCAGCATCGGCACCTCGGGTCACAGCCCGTCCCTGCTATGTTGACCCTGCGGCATCACAATGGCTGCGTGCAGCAGCCACAAAAAAATCCAAGACCTCCTGAATCGTCCCGATACGGATTAACCAATACAACTAATGGATAGACAAATCATGACGCGAGACGTTAGGAAGGGAAAACTATACGATTAGCAGGAAGAGCAATTCCAGTCAGAAGTTATTCAGAAGTGTACTTTCGCTAATATCGACGTCCTAAAGGCCGTATTTATCACCTGCTCCTGTATATTTATTTCAGAGTACATGTAATATCATATTTAATCATATTGAGTGACTTTCTTCGTTGAGACTTGGTATAGAGACATATAATCAAGAATGTCTGCACTGCGTCTAATTGACTCAAACATGATGACATCCTTATCAGCATACTGGAGCTGCGAGCATCGGGCAGCTCTGAAATTTCAATATACGCCTGGCCTGTACTACTGGAGTCTTTCAAGGAAAATTCAGTGGGATTAGAGACGAAGTGACGCTTGCACATGCAGTCAAAGCTAGAAATGTAATCAGGTTCAGCCGCTCTGGGCTTGAGCCGATCACGGCTTGGTCACGATTGCGACGTAGCGGCACTTCGTAGCCGTTACGCTTGCATTTCCCTGCGATTTTGACCCACCACGACGGCATCACTATCAGCAGCGACCGTCAAAAAATCCAAAACCTCCCGGAATGAACATATAGTATTTAGTATTTAAAGGTGAGGTATACAAAGTCTCAAGAAGAGAGAATCAGAATGATGAAAAGGTCGAGATTTTCGTTTGCAACTTCCAGCAAACTTCTAGGTGATCGATAATAAGGACAAAAATGATTGACCAGCGTCGTGAACCCGAGATGAAGGCGAATGGTGAGAAATAGTACGCCCTGCAGTATTTGATGATTCAGATACAGCCACTATTATCAAATGGTAGGCCTACCGCTCAGCATCGAATTCACACAATATCGTACTAGGCTTATTCAATCTTGCTCTCAAACTTCAATTCGAACGCATTCGTATGAGTGAAATATGCCTCCAATCTTTGATCCCTCCGGGGGAGTCATTACTTCTACAGACGCCCAGTCACTACTGACCCCCGGTTTGAATTTTTAAGTCGACTACCGCTGTGTTGAGGTCTAGCGGCACTGGCATCCCCGTTTTCTTTCATTTTTCCAGTCAGTCATTCTCATATTTTTTCTGACATAGAAATACAATAGAGTTTAGTACGCGGTAGGTAAGGAGCAGGTACGCAATTTCCATGAAACGCGACAGCTACTCTCGAGACTTCGGATCAACGTTCTGCAACCCAGGACTTTCCGATAATAATACGACGAGAGAAACACAAGAACCTCAAACCCCTCCTCTGTACGATGATGCACATTCAGGGAATGGATCTAGCATGACGCAGCCGTTCGTCATTAGTCACAGGGTTCCCGTCCGTTGTGGAACACTGTATTTGATTCCACCAGTGCCGAAAAGTCTGGATGAAAATTGTCTACCTAGAGCTCAGGTACAGAGGATGCGACTTCTCTCCACTTTTTTAAACCGAAGGATACCTATTAGATGGTGGATCAAAGTTAAGATAGAAACGTGATCGGGTAGTAGTTGCTTTCTGAATCTGCTCAGTATGCCTGACTGCCGGCAAGAATTGCGAAGAAGATCTCAGTCGCCTTTTCACCCAGCTTACGCCCGCTGCCGCCAGAACGCTAACGATGGAATTATGGTGTATTAGGAGGGATGGGGAGGTAAGGATAAATACTGACTATTTCTGAGATGATAATATTACTGTACCGTACAGAATCAAACCTAGCGACCAGCGCCCTGCACATCTCTCCCCCTCTCTGCGCTCACTTCCGTGTCCTGCAGCCACTTCAGACTCGAGTGGAAGGACCCGCCTCTTCAGGAGTATCCCAGTCTGACAAGTCCGGCTCCGACTCCGACTCAAAGTCAACGGTGTCGTCCTCAGCTTTGACCTCTGCGGACTCCACAGGCGGCTTCATTCCAAACTTGGGATAGGCGCGTTTCGCTGCGTTATTCTGGATCAGGGGCTGGAGTACCTTTTGCTCTAAGCCATCATTCTTATGAAGCGCGAACTCTTCCTTGAGGTAGTGAAAATACGTGGCGTACAGCGCCTCAGATACAGCCGCAACGCTGCCAATGTCACTAGCGGGAAGATCTTCCTCCGGGTATACACGCTGGAAGGCTGCTTGTCCCCCGATGCGAAACAAGGGATGGGGTTGTTCCGGTCGATTCAAGAGCCTAGATCGGGAATATTAGTGATAAGAACATTATGAAAAGAGACGACGCGTACGCGTAAGTGCATTTCGGACACACTTGCCACGTTCCCTCCCTCGGCGTCATGACACCCTTACAAACATGGCATAGGTCATTCTGTAGGAAAGACATCAGGAGTGTCGGGATAACGACTTGAACTTGACTTACGCGACATTCATCTATGCTAATAGCTTGCTTATAGGTAGCACGGGCCCGCGCCTTTCGCGCCTTTCGTGGACGGCGCCTGCTACGCTTGCGCGCAGAGGGGATTTCGGCATCGGGAACATCCATGGAAATCAGACCATTGGGTAGAGCGGGAGCGCGCCTTGATTGCGACGTGCCTAGTGGCCCTCCAAAGTCTATCCTGCCCATGAAGCATGTTGGCGCCATCGAACTAGACTCGACCGGTGAAACATGGGATATGGCGGCTTTCGAGTCTTGGTCGTCGCCAAGAATATTATCGCACAGAGAGTTGAAGTTCGACCATAGGGCAGCCATTGGCTGGGAGGACTGCTGCTGGTTATCAGACAGCAGAGGGTCAACGACGCTGTAGGGCGGAGGTATATTGGACTGAGCAGAGAAGTCCATGGTAGATACGAGGAGCGAGGGGAGAAGAAGTAAAAAAAAATGAAAAGAAAGGAAAGAAGAAAGGAAAGGCTTGGGGGGAACAATGTTATGAAAGGCCATTCACGTCGGACTGTTTATATAGGCGCTAGGTAGCAAGTGCCACCCCCGCTTTCAGCCAGACTGTTTGGGATAATTTGGTCATTAATGAGGGAGCAAAGGAACAAACGCTGGAAGGTCTGAAATGAAGTCATTGTCTTTGGTGAAGACATTTTACATTGTTTCCGCCGGTGCCACGCCGAGTCGGTTTAAGAAGACTTACGAGATTCTAATTTCTAAGTTCCAGCTTGTCGTTCGATGGTGTAGAATGTTCTTGTGTTAATGGCAGAAAAATCCTCTGCTGGTGTCGTCACACGGACCGAAGCACAGTTCTGAAGGCGTAGATCCAATAAAACAATTCGTCTACTTGATACATAAATTTATCTGTGGAGACGGTCAATATGACATATATCACCTACTCGAAAGAGAAGCTTACAGTGGGCTCTTCCGTCCTTGTTCGTCGCCGTGGGCTTAGGCACTCCACGTTCCGACTTTGCATATTGCGCCTTCGTCGGTGATGACTGAACTGTAGAAGTGACATAAGGATCCCGGATGTGATAGAAAGCCGTCGATTCCACGCACATATATGAAATGGTAGTGCCTCCCACCGTGTACTAGTGAAGTACCTGCATGATCGTGCTAGAAGATGTTTCTTTATTTGTGATATACGTCCAGAACATCGATACACTAGCGATACCGCACGCAATTACAGCTGACCAGGTTTTCTACATCAGCGGTCCAAATCGTCACATCATGAAAGATCGCGTATAAAAAATAGTACCCACCTTGATCAACGGTAATCCTCCTTTTATTGCTGGTAACTCGCTCTTCCTTACGAGATAAGGTCGGGGGCGTGCAGTATCGGAAAACGTCGTGACGCGGGGCGGTTGCCTCAGAGGCGGGGGAGGAGCGGGTATTTGGTATCCGAAGGTCCTACTCAGATGGATGCGCCATCGTAGTTGCCGAGGATGTTTGCCTAGATGCATCTCAGTGATGAAAATGACTAGAACGAAGTTGGAACGAAGGATCTAGCCGGAAGATCCGGCAGCGTTTGTATGCTCGCGTTCGGTTCCGATCCGAATATATCCGTGACAGCATGTGGGTCCATGTGGACGTATTGCCTACTTAGGAAGCCACGGCGCATTGATTGCGCAAGCGTATTTCGTAATTGTATGGTCTTACGCTTTCAATTTCCTTCCCACCGTTCAAAAGAGCCTAGGTGTATCACGCGGCCCTTTTTCGTTGAACTCAAGGTCAGCTTGAGGTAAACACTTAACAAATACTTCGTACTCTGCGGTACACCATCGATACATGTGCGGCAGGCAATGTATTCGAGAATCAGTGAACGGAGCTCTGTTAATAGAATGGAACAGCGTCGATTGGTCCAGCCATGCTGAGTTTTAACACCTGTAACACTAATTTCGGTCACAGAAATGGGTGTTGAATTAATCGGGTTTAAATCAATTAGAGCGTTCGTGGGTCCAAGTGTCAGATCGTTACATAAAAGTGCGCTAAGCGAGGCGTCAATCACGCTCTGGTGGTACCGGTGTCTGATACATGGTACGGGATTTGGTGACTTCTTCATAAATAGTCTACTATGTGCCCCAGGCATGAAGAGATTTCCGAGATGTATTATCAACACGAATACTCCATAGGCTGCTTCCGTTCACTTTGGGGGATTCGGGAAGGGGGGAGTTCTATTTATATTTCAAATGAAACCGTAAATTCCCCGATAAAGTCAAAAGGTACTGAAGCGGATGCCGCTACAGTAAGGCGCACTGTAATCATCTACTTGAACTCGAACAGATACAAGAAATAGGATTACACACCGAAAGGTATGTGCTCCGCGGCCGCGGCATGACCCCTACTCTGTTCATTCACGATTGCCGTCTAGGATAAGAAGGGTCACCCATTAAGCGGTCACCGTGGGATCGTGGATGCATGTCACATTTGAGAATTCTCAGATGTGCTGTGGACTTGCTGTGGACACGAGGTCCGTTCATAATGCAGTGTTGAGGCCTTGGAAGTTTGACCTCGAAGGAGAAGGCCGGCGGTGTAACCAGATTACCAGACAATCTACAGTGTCCACCATGCGCCGAGTGCTAATAAAAGCGGATTCACTCATGAGATCATCGGAGCTCTAAAACTAACAGCACGATGCCAGCATACGTTTATAAGAGAACTCAATGTAGGCTGCGCAGAGTGACATACTCAGTTTATTGACAGACGACCAAAGATAGGATGTAAGGACAGTATTATACGGAGAATTGGTCTGATAGACTAGGAAAGTTAGAACGAAGATCAAGAGACGAACTTCAGAGATCAGGAGAGATCGTTGATCCAGGTACTCGGAAGCTTATTGGTTCCGAGTCTTGTTCCTTGACCTCGACTCAACGACCCGGTTACAGTCTGAGTGGAGTCGCTCAGTGGACCGACATTCTCGGCCGCTTTTTCTCCCATGGACTATCACCAGGACTAGTGCTATTAACTAGATGCAGTATTCCTTCTAGTGTCCAACAAGGGATGCCTTGCAGAGACATTGGCGAGTGATGGCTAAGATAGGCCAGTTGCTGGCTATGAATGGGCTATGTTGGCCGGACCTTATGGGACAGACTGACTATCTGAGGCCATGACGGTATATGGCCTCGCACTCATTTCAGTCTGCTGACCGACTTGAAACACAAATATCGCATCTCTAAGCAGCTCTCTCCGTCGCTCACTGGTGTCCAAACTGTAACTTGGTTACCGTTCGTCATCTCCAAGGCCCTTCGACTCCTCACCTTCGCACCATGAAATTGTAATTTATTCCTTGACGTGTCCTTGGACATCGTCACTGCTGTTGCCGAGACTTGAGGTGTCGTTCTCAAGATCAGTAGCCTTTTATTGTGTATCATTAGACCATCACCCAGTCGAATTGAATTTTCAAACATGATACCGACATCGTTAACTGTGAGCCTCTCCGAAGAGCAGGGGATCCCGCCCCTTCTCTTTCATGCCTAAGTTTTCTTCACCTTGTCCCGATCGTCGAAAAAATTCTCAGTTGGTCGGTAGTAGGTACAAGCTCAATGATGCTGTTTTGTTGTATCGTTCAATGCATTCTGTGCAGTCCACGCAGGGCAGCCCACCCCCTTTTCAGGACTCGGATCTGCCACGCCCTGCGATGGCTCACCGCTTCATACGCCTGTGCCTGCGCATTGTACATTTGGGCGTACTCTCCTCCAATAGCCATAAGCTCTGTGTGAGTTCCATGCTCTACGATCTTCCCTTCATTCAAGCACCTGTGGCACATGTCATCAACCTTCCCGTTATCGAAGAGTCCATCGATTGAAAACTCACAATATTTGATGAGCGTGCTTGACAAGATGTCCAAACCTGTGCGTGACAAAGATCATCGTCATGCCTTTACCGTGCTCCAGGAAACCATTCAGCAAAGCACGTTCAGCTACAGGATCCATTGCCGAAGTTGCTTCGTCTGCTATCAAAAGCTTGATGCCTCCATTCAATAACTTCATGCACGCCCGGGACCTGAAACGAGTTAGTCAAAACTGGGGCGAGACTGTAAGGAGGAGGCAACATACGCCAGGACCCGTTGATTCTCGCCTCCTGAAAGTTTCGTAGGCTTCCGTAAAGGATGTTCCTGTTGCTGTACCTGTATCGCCGCCGTCGAAGGAAATTTGTGCCCACAACCCGAGACAGAGACATGAAGTGAACGTTCAAATGCTTCATTGCTGGGAGTGTAAAACGAATCAAAGCCATTCTTCTGTTCATGGATGATTCCAGACGATCCACCCATAGTAGCTGCCTTTTCAAGCATCTCCGTGGGCCTTTTTCCGTGGATAGGGGAAGCAGAGTTTCCGAGAGTCATGAGATAGTTATCGCGGTAAGATAGTGGATAGAGGACGTCTTCCTGCGAAAGAACGGTAATGGAAGATCGAAGAGACTCTAGGTTATAGTCTTGTATGGGTTTCCCGTCGATGAGTATTTCCCCGGCAGTAGGATCTCTCAAGCGAGGCAACAGGTTCAAGAGACTAGACTTTCCGCTGCCATTGACGCCAACGATAACAACGATTTGCCCAGGCGAAATATCGAAAGAAACGTTGTCGAGTGCTTGTTTATCTCCAGAGTAAATTAACGAAACATTCCTGCCCATTCGGTTGATTAAGGTCCAGAAAGGACGACGGGATTTAACTCACTGGAAAGAGACGCTCATTCCTTCACTGAGAGGCTTTCTACTATCAGGATAGCTGCAGTTGCCAGTTGCCATAGTCGAAGTAATACGTAGATCTCGGTAGCATAGCATCGCTTTTTGAAGTAAAGCAACAAAGGAACTCGACTGGTATAACAGCATTAAGTCAACATTCTTCTTCAGGCTCATCCAAGCCACCTGGATAAGAACGCCTGAAGACAAGAGCGACGGCGTCAAAGGAGTCCAGAACAACGCAACAGAACATAGAGCCTATGAAATGATTGGCGTCAGTATTTCCTACTAGGATGATACGGGGAACCGTACTGGAAAGCAGTCAACAAGAACCGCGGTCACAAAATCCCAGTACCATGGAGGGGGAACACTTGTCGCAGAAGCAAAGTCGGCTTCGCTGTATTCTTGTACACCTAAGATTTCCATCTCCTTCTTGTATTCTATCAAAATATCATCATTTGGAACGAGGAAAGGCCGTCTGGGAGACAATACTTACCCTGATATATGTAGTCTTCTGGGACGTTCTTGACCATAGAATCACGATAGACCCAAGGATTAAAAATCATTTGATGGAGTCCTATTAAACGATCGTAGTGACGATTATTGGTCCAGTATGCGTATCCTGAAACAAGAGTATAATAAGAACCGCCATCATTGTTGCAGCAAGACTGTTTACCTGCGCCTCCATATTTGTTGATGGGTTTGAGTAAGATGATGCCGAGAGCGCAGAAGCCGAGTGTCATGACCCAGGGCAAGGATCCATCGAGAAGGACAATCAGGACCGCCACTTGAAGGAGAATGCCGATGAAAGCCCGTAGCCGAAGGACAATGGCCTCCAGGGTTGTCCACACTTCACAATACCCCTGGTGAAATTCCCCGGGCCTTGGAAAACTATTACCGGCTGTAGAAATCATAAGAAAGTAAGTTCGTATACAGAGAGCAGGTCATACCAGTTGCAGTGTCCAGGTCTAAAGCCAAGCTCGCTATGGTAACGTAGTAAGCATTAGTTATGCGAAGAAATAACTCAGCGACTGGGGGACTGACCTGTAGCGTATTGAGGATAGAGAAGCAACTTGATCGCTGAGTCTAGTTTGCGGTCATTTCCCGTTCTATGATATTATTGGTACGAAGAATAATGCGCCATAGAGAGGACTCACATGAAACGCGTAGCCACGACCGATACGGAGGTAGACCCCAACCAATACAGCACAGCATATTTAAAGTCTTCTACCATGTTATTGGAGCTAGAAAATCCGGATGCCATCCAAGTCTCAACCTAAGTATTCGCATGAGCCACGAAGATATGCTAAACAGTTGACGCCTTACGGTATTGAGTCCCACTTTGACGAGACAAATGGACACAGCCGGAGAGACGCTCAGCCATAAATTTGCGGTGAGATAGATCAGGAACGTCATTGATGCGGCAGTATAGGCATCCTTGAAGAGACGAAGGGTGAACGGTCCGTACTTTGAGATGCTGTTCACCACGAACATGGCAGCGTCGTGAGAGGGGAAAACAGATCCGTCTTTCTCGTACACGATCTCGAAGATTCCCAGTCGGTCCCGCTTGATAGTAGGCCCTTTGGTGGTATTGTCGCTCAGCGCGCCAATGTCTGCATCGCCGGAAGAGATTGATTTGTTAGACATCCTCGAGGTGAAGGATTGAAGGGGGTATTAGTCGTTCATTTGGAACCCATTCCGTCTTTATACTGCACGTTTCGGCTCGGGTTATCCCTAAGTGGATGAGTCAATAAACGGGAGCCAACAGTCAAAGGTTTGTTTACCTGATCCGGGGCGTGAATTACCACAGTAAACATCGATTGTGTCGCAAGAGCAACACGCGTTTTCACCACACTCATTTCGAGAGCCGTTGGGATCGAGCGGAGGCTGAAATCCACACTTGAGGTGCGAACAAGAGTGGACGAGATAGCGGAGTTCGTTTTGTTCTTGCCTAATAAAAGAAAAACAAGGAGAAATAGTATCGTTTCCAAGCCAATGATTCTGGCGGTGTGGGTGGGAATTCGGGTCGAATACTTGTCCTCAACTTGGTTGCTAAATTTGCGAGGGCGACACATACATAAACGACGAGACGGAAGGACACGTATCTTATCGACCGGTAGCTTCGCGGAGTTTGATAACGCAATAGTTCCTTTGTTAGGAACGCCACAGTAATCGGCGAAGATCCACCGTGACACGGCTTCCCGCAGACGCTGTACACACATGTGTGGTGTGCGAGCGGCTCGTCGTGAGTGATACCCCGGTGATATGCTATTGGCGGCTCTGAAACCAGGGTTCGGACACCCCACGGATGCAGGTTCTTGACTTATTTTCCACAGGTCATGGTGATACAGCTCTCTGGTTGCGATCACGATGGATAAAGATGCTGTATGCGGAGGAAGAATTCTGCAGCATTTCTGTAGGATATTTTACCGTTATTTGATGGCGCTGATGGTTGCTTGGCGCTCAAGATGCGCTTCGGTGGCGGTAACAAAGAATGAGAACAAAAGGAGCAGCTCTGGCGCTAATCATGTCATCAACAGTCTAATAGTCCGTGTGTTTCCGGCCTCACGCAAGGGTGACCTTGCCGTTTCCTGCGTTCAGTTACTGTAAAAAGGTCCGAGTTCCAATGATGTTCATTTCCGCGATTCGGGCCTTTCAAGGGGGCCCAATGTGAGCCGAAAGTACGGTTCCCTGCATAGCTCTCGGAAATATGGTGTAAACGTTGTCATACAAGTATGCGTGAAGCAATGTTCTCCCATGGTACCATTGTCTGGAAATTGACAGGCGAGGAAAACTGGGGAGGTTGCGACTCTGTACGACTTTGAAGTTCACTTGCACTCCAGATAAATTTCACGACCGCGGCCCAGATCTATGGACTATTAAGGCAGAACGAATTAGGAGGGTAAGGTACAACAAGTTGTGGCGTTGGCGTTGTTACCGACTGTTATCGCTGTACTATGCGGTAAACAGATCAAAGCTTTGAAAGTAAAAGAAGTCCATGGGGTACCATCCAAGTTATTAGGCTTTCATGTCCTGTTGACAACGATAATGTGCTTCCACAATAAATCGAAGTGCGTGATAGTGAAGAGTGCAAAAAATGAACTGAAATAAGATCAGAATAAGATCAGATACCAACCCCAAGATCTTCATTGTTTTAGGTCATACCTATGAAACAACTCTGGTGGAACGCAACGGGAGCAATGAGCATCGGTTCGGATGTATAGAAAGGATTTTTGGCCGCAATGCCAGGGAACCGACCCCGGTTTCTGAGACAAGAATGTGACGATCCCATCTTCCTATTAGATAGGTGTGCGTTGGACTGAATGAAGGGGGGCTTGAATAGAGAAGCAAAAGAAATAGTATGAGTAAACTTGACAGGGAAGATGTTATCATAAGATCTCAGCCGCTGATAACGGCAAATGCCGATTCGACTTCTCTCCGCGCCATCGCGTCGTAGAACTATCCTCACTGCAATCCTGTCCCTTTCTGTCTATGCTTTCCCCCCTACAGAGTAAACAACAGTTCCACACCCCCCAGTTTTTGTTACATGCCATGGCTCGTACCCGCAGGCCCAGCTCTGCCCTGGAGCAATTTGAACGCCCAGCCAAAAAGGCCCGGAAAGCGAAGACCAACGCCAAACAGCCGCAGAGTGCCGAGGTGAAAACGGGAATAGATATTTATCCAAATCTCAGTCCATGGCATGTTGGCGCTCACGTGTCTGTCGTCGGCGGTGGTGAGAATGCAGTACTGAATGCGGCGTCTATAGGGTGGGCCATGATCCACCTACACCCGAGTTTTCTGCTGTCTTACTATTCGTGCAGAGCTAATGCATTCGCGCTGTTTCTCAAATCTCCCAGACAATGGGCGTCTGGTGGTCTCAATCCTTCAAGTATCGAAAACTTCAAGGCGCGTATGAAGGAATACCACTACGATCCCAGAGATGTACTACCACATGGAAGCTATCTCATCAATCTCGGTAATCCAGACGCGTGGGTTCCCCCCTTTCCTCAATTTGTGATTTGGAGTAAATGCATTTTGTAGTGAGAAAAGGCAAAAGTCCTATGAGTGTTTTGTCGACGACCTGAACCGTTGCGAGCAACTAGGTTTGGAAGTCTACAACTTTCAGTGAGTGAGACGGTTCGCGGCGCCCAATGTTTGTTGACAACATGTAGTCCAGGATCACCTGTGGGTGCAACAACGACAGGGGAATCAATAGCACTCATTGCGGAGTGCCTCAATCGAGCCCACGCAGCCACAACATCTGTAGTAACTGTACTTGAGAACTTGGTAAACCAAACAGGCTGTCACTGCGATATCTAACGTCTATTTTACAGGCCGGTAGTGGCCACATCATAGGCTCTGATTTCTCTCATCTTGCTGATATCATAGCAGCAGTAAAAAACAAAGCCTGAGTTGGAGTCTGTTTGGATACGTGTAGGTCTCCCTTCGTGTATAATCATAGAGGCTGACGCCTTTTCTAGGTCATATGTTCGCGGCCGTGAGTAGCGATTCATATTTCAACGCTAACCGTGCTCACATGACAATAGGGCTACGACATCCGAACTAAGGAAGGATGGGAGTGAGTCTTCATCAGCTTTCACTGGTCTTCTATTAAGCTCTGTACGACAAAGAAACATGTACCGCGTCCCTTGCTTTGATGCCTGATTGCTGACACCTTTAAACTAGTAACAAAGTTTGATCAACGGGTTGGCCTGTCGTAATTGCGAGGAATGCATCTAAACGACTCGAAAACAGACCTCGCGTCAAAACGAGATCGCCACGAGAACATCGGCATGTTCGTGCATCCTCTCTATTCATCCCACGGTGCTCACCTTATACGTAGGGGCTATATAGGCTTAGAGCCGTTCCACCATATTCTGACCGATCCTAGAGTTCAGGGTATACCTCTCATTCTGGAGACTCCGGAGCCGGAGACGTGGGCGACGGAGATCGAGGTGTTGAATGAACTCTCAACTTGTACCGAACTCGATGAAAAGAAGAAGAAGGCGCTCCTCTGTCGTATTCGAAAGAGTCTAAAAAGAGCTGGACCCCCGTACAGGGCTGGTTCAAAACCGAACGGGAGTACAAAGCCGAAAACAACGCGCAAAGGCAGCTGACGAAGGGATATTATCGTACAACTAAAAGTGACTTGGTGAGATTGGTGAAATTCCCCTCTATTTACGTGCCTTCAGGAAGGCGAGAAGTCATATCTCTACGGCGGAGTGTACATTGCGATTCTGTACTTCAGATGTTCGCTGTCCTCTGACATGCATATAACACGCACATTGCCTGATAAGACATGACTGAAGCGAAGCTGTAATCTAGTTCGTTTATGTGACGTGTCTACAGTAACCTACAACTTTCCGAAGCCTCTTATAAGTAAAGGCTCTCGTCAATGCGCTGCCCGATGTGCGGAGAAGTGATCAAGACGGCGAACACAGAGTACCGACTTTCCTGTGATCAGGACTGCCACAATCAGACTTTGTAAGGATGCATCGAAGTGATTCACAGCCTTACTGTTAGTCCCTCCTACCGCGACCGAAAAACCTAAATTGAGGCACAAGTGGAAAAGGTCAACTGAAAACTATTTAGCACAAACAACGGCCCGGTTTAGTTTCGGAACGAACTACGTAGAAGGTGTCGCGTTCATACTAGCAATATAGTAACTACCTAAGACACCCTGTTAAATCTTCTCATCCTCGTCCTCATCAATTTCGTAGCTGAAACTGTGAGTCTCACCGCCCAGACCCTTCAATCTCTTCGTATTAAGACGCTCCGACGTCGCCTTGCGCTTTTGAGAACTACCTAAAAACTCTTCCTGGCTGTAGCAAGCGTTCTTGCACCAATCATCGCCCCTCTGTTTAGGCATCTTCATCTGTTTAGCATGCTTGCGCAAGGTCTTGAGAAGCCAGGTAGGGTTGGCAAGTTTCTCTTGGTTTAGCAGATACTGGCCGGCGTAAAGCTCTGAAGCATCATCTGGATGCGATACTTTCCAGGCTTCGTATTTCTGAATCTGCTGTGCAGTAGGTTCCGGTTGATATCGGACAGCAAATGCGTCGGCTAACTCTCGTAGTAACTCGTCGAGACCGCGGACCTGAAAGGAAGGCAGTGCCTGTTTGTCGTTTAACACTGCTCGTTTGCCTGCGCCACCAGTATCCCCACGAGGTCCGAGTATAGAGTCCTGAAACCAGTACTTCAAATCATGATGCAATGCAACCGGTAGAAGAGAATTGGGAGTATATCGCATAGCAACGTAGAGGAGAACCCAGAGGGAGGATTCTCGGTCATCCGCAAGCGTGTGCGTGGTCCCAAAAGAACTCAGAAGGCGTGCAGACATGAACTGCCATGTACCCTAGATAATGAGAATATGAGTGAAGAAGGTCGCGGCAAGTGCACGAAGAAACCAACCGTTCTGCCT
The DNA here is from genome assembly GCA_030407065.1 of Armillaria nabsnona. Lineage (NCBI taxonomy): Eukaryota > Fungi > Basidiomycota > Agaricomycetes > Agaricales > Physalacriaceae > Armillaria > Armillaria nabsnona. The sequence goes on from JAUDQA010000005.1 coordinate 26,713, forward strand.
GCGCGCCTTTCGCCACGTCTGTCAGTAAGGATGACGCAGTGATCCCAGTCGATGAGAAACCCCCGGTGATCTGGGGTAATCATGATGTTTCCGACACTGATATCGCGGTGTAAAATACACGCCCTGTCGAACGCTGCCTGGTGGGCTGTTACGAGAATGAATTCACTGAGATCTGAGGAAATACAAAAGACGGGGTAGAGCTGACCTTTCATCGCATCCGCGATACATGTTACCAAGCTCTTGACGCTGCAGAAGGCCGTCAGGTCTCTGCCGATAGTTTGCAAGAATATTCGGTGCGCCTGTAAAGTCGGGAGATGGTTTCCGGGAAGCTGATTCGATAACGCTCGCGCGTGCTCTTGTGTAATCGTGACCATGTTCGGAACGTCGCCGCCAGTCTCCATTTTGGCTACATGGGGGACGTCGTGCTGAGCAAGGAGATCATAGATGTCCGATTCTTTGACGGTCCGAGGGGAGTCTTCACGCCAATAGTCCTTCATAAACAGCAATCCCCCGTAGGGGTTCTCAGGGTCTTCTAGATCAGGACAATCCAAATCGACAACGAGAGACCGACGCGTCGACCGTCCAAATGGCGAGAAGGCGCCATCGTCGAACTTCGGGGCACAGACCACAAATCGGCGAGCTTCGTCATCGATGGTCATATCGATACGCAGAAGCTTCTGGTCCTCGATCTTGATATCTCTCTTTGGTTTGGGTCCAGCATCTCCATGCCACATGTCCGTATCGAACAGGCCGAATTTAGCCCGAGCTATGGCGGCGCTTTACCCCGCTGGCTTGGCAATAACTGCGCGAAACGCTTATAAAAGTTGAAGATTAAGGTCTTTTCCTCGGTATAGTCGAACCGCTTGCTGACGATTGCCCCAGATCGATCCCAGCGTATGAATCGAGCGAAGCGTCCACACATGAGAATCGTGAAAAGATGTGAGCGGTGTTGAAGCATCATGGTGACGCCCGCATAGCAGGATATCTGTCCGCGTGTCTCACGACCCTTGATGGAGTCGTTCTCGAATGGAAAATCGGGCAGCACTTCGACGTCCTCAGGTACCGCCTCAGCGACTTTGGGTTCTTCCTGCACTACCTCCTCCTCCTCTGCTGCTTCGTCTTCTGTCTCTTCTTCCTCAACCTCGTGTTCCTCTTCCTCCTCATCGTCCTCGCCGTTCTCTTCGGCAGCCGGAGACTTTTGGTTGTCCTCCAAGTCAACGAACGCATCGTAGTTAGCGTGCGCTTTCAACTCTGTCTGCGTCTCCATGAGCGAGTGATCGGTGGTGCGGCCCTCTGGCATATTGTCCGAGTCGTACACTCCGATATCGACTGCCAGATTCCCACAATTTGTGTCTGGGTCACGGAAATTGCCAAGCTTGGGGCGTGTCGACAGGTAGTCGGGTTTATCTTTGTTCAGAGGCAAGGGCCAGTTAGCAAGAGCTTTGATCTGAGCATGAAATAGTCAGCGGGGTGAACTACAGAAACTTATAGAACGACGTACATATTTCTCGTACATGGCAGACTCTCGAACGTGCGCCATGGAAGCAAGTATATCCTTTCTGGCCCGGCTGGGTTGCTTCTTCCTGTAGTCTTTCGGAGTAGCGTCGTTCCAAGGCATATACTCGTTCAGAAACGCTGTCGCGGAAGGACCGTAGATGAAATGACCTCGGGTTTCGGTGGCAATTTCCCTTTGTCTTTCTCGGATTTCTGGTAACTCGACAGAGAATTTACTGTGCCCTTGGGCCTTCTTAACGATGGGAGTGTGGTCCATGCTGTATTCCGGGCACCATGGACGGTTGGGAGGAGTAACGCGACCAGGGTCGGTAGCGGTAGATTCTGTTGGTGACGGAGGAGGTTGATCTGTGGTAACGTCTGCCATGGGGGGAAAGTATGTAAGTGGTAAGAAATCCTCAAGGTTTATAAAGGAGATAAGAGTTGTTTGCGAACATTTCACGAACAAGGGACAGCATTGTCGTAAAGGAAGAGTCACCTGAATGGCAAGATAGCTTGTATAGCAACCTTTGGAACAATAAGTGGCGCGGTGAATCGTGGTCGCAGTTCAAGTTCAAGTTTGTAAATTCAAAGTCCGACCACGTGGTCGCGCACGGTTACCACGTGCCGACGCGTTCTTCAAAGTCCAAGTCATCATTTAACATTGTTCCTCAATCATCAAGCACCAGAGAAGATATATCTGATCGATACCAGTGACTCGGAATACCCTCTGTCCCAATACTACAGTAATCAAGAATCACAAAGGGATCGGGACGAGCAACAAAACTTGAACAAAACCGGACTAGTAATGTTATCATGCTATACTAAAGGCATGCATCACTTGTTCTAACAGAGTGGCAGAAGGTGACCGGATGGTTCAACCTTAGCGCCGAGCCGAAAAAGTTCTCAGCTCAGCGGTTCGTCCCATCATCGCATGAGAATAGTCTGTGTCAGCACACGAGTCTTCGAAGGCGCGACAGAGATTTGGAGTACTACAACGGGAGAGCGGTGGCTGTGAAACTTGAGGGAACTGCTTTCCCAACGTACACCTGGTAAGCCTAAGCTCAGCATTACGTAGGGACAGTGCACTGACGACGGACCTTCATACTGAGATATTGCCGACGGCGCGTCTATCGATACAGTGAACTACGGTGATTTCATTGCTGTCTGGTGCACTACGACCACCCGGTGGGAGACGCGAATGCGTAGCTATCAAGTCCGATTTTTTGGCATCCATTGACACATTAAGATGTTCAGATTTAAGGCCTGTTGGATATGTCGCATATCGCTGCGCTGACCGCCTATGCTTCGATGTCGCCTCCGAGGACAACCAACCGTGAGGTCATGGATGATTGCACGCTACGTGATCACTGAGCAAGTCTTTATATTACTCTAGCAATTCTCAATTGATGACTGTGCCGAAGAAGGAACAAGTCCTTCTCTCTTATCCGTCTCACCGAGGGCCCGCTATACGATGTTCTGCAGAAGTGGTCACAGCTCTCAGTGGGATCAAGCTAATGAACTTCGTAAAATGCCTACTCTTCGTCCTTTGAACTTTTATGCTGCAGAAAGCGAGCAACCGAGCGTTTGTCGAGACTGAATCAAGTAAAAATGCGAATCCTCGAAATTAGGTAGTAATGTCAAGATGTACTCTGCGGTCTCATATGCAAGAATAATAAGAAGGCAGGGAAAATATTATTCTCTTTTCGTTCTATTGATGTAATAAACATTGTTGGGTACACGAATGAGGGACTATCCAGGAGGGAAGGACACCAGTTCTTCTAAATTATAAAGAAGATCGCTCGAAAGAGGTCTCCGATCAGCAGAAGTAAGAAAGCATTGACTGACAAGCTTCCAGAGCTCATCTGGCATTAAAGATGGTCGTTCCGGACGATTGCCTTTTATGAGGACCTCGTGGATGATCGCAGAGTCGTGATAAATGTGTGGATAAGGTGGCTTGCCTGTGAAAATCTATCAGGAATAGGCTTCAGAATATAATCGGACTAAACGAGGAAAGCAAGGAGCACCTCAACGATGGTACAACCAAAAGCATAGACGTCCCGCGCAGCGAGATATCTTGGATCGAATAAGTGAAAGTCTAGAATCTCGGGGGCAAGCCATCGCAGAGAGCCGGAGATACTGTTACTGCAAGACGAAGAAGATGGAGGCTCAACAGCCAGCGCGAGGCCAAAATCGGCAAGGCAGCATCGGAGGTCGCTAGTTATAAGTATGTTTGCCTGAATAGAAAAAATTCAAATGAGGGACATCGCGTTATTATTACGAGATGGAACTCACACCTCGAATGTCCGCATGAACGATTGGAGGTTCGAGGGAATGTAGGTACGCCATTCCGCGGGCGACGTCAGTTATCTAGACGTTCGGTCAAATTAAGCGTTGTGGAACTCCGAAAGACCCTTACTGATTTTAGGTGATCGAGGCAAGGATGATGATGGAGAAAGGACATGATGTTTCCGTTGTCCATCCAGGGCGATATCAAGCAGAAACTTGGAGCAAAAAGCTCCTTATTGACGCCAAGGAACGGGAGTACGTTTGGGTGCTTTACGGTCCTCCATACCAGCGCCTCGCGGCAAAATTTCTTAGCGAAAGGTCAATACACATTCTCCTAGGCTAAACACGGACTCACTGATATGATTGTGTCGACGTTTTGCACTCCATTGTTCACAAAAATTCGGAGGACTTTCAAACATACCGGAGATCCATCGTCCGCTTTCCGGCCTTTCCAAATATCCTTGGACATGGAGTAAGTAATTCGTGCTGAGGTCGACAACGGAGCTATTGAGACTTACCGAAAAACCTCCTGCGAAGATTGCGTGGTTTCCCTCTTTGACGACGTTCATGCAGGTCAATGAGGATGGTAAAATATCGTGAATTTTCACCAAATAAAAAAGGCAACGTGTGCAACGTGCTCTATATTGGTGGTTTACGGCAGAGTCAATCTCCTGGGGCCGACGTTAGCGGGAAATAACGTAAAGTATACGGCAGATATTCTACGACCTTCTGAAGAAAATCGACGACGCGATGAGGATCCTCTGAAGCAAAGTGTGCGATGTTTCTCCATGATTCTTGGAAGAGCAGAAAGTGTCGCATGTGCGACTCAAACGGATCAAATTTTACTTCCGAATTGTTGCAGATGCAGTACTACCTATCGCATCAATCAACAGGTCGCAAATGAGAGAAAGCACTTACCAGGAAGTCAGCTTTCATTATCCGAGCTTCTTGCGAAATGTTCCACGCCGCGTTTTCTAGGACGATCGTTTCAAAGCGGTGATTGGCGCGTTTGATATCATCGGACAGCATCCAGAGATACCTTTGACTCGATCAGCATCCAGACGGAATCAGATGCGGCAGCAACTTTACGATTGTATGTTCATGCACCCGGTAATTAGCCATCCACTGCGCGAATCACCAGATATTGAGAGCACCGAGCTAAGAATTTGGCGTAGAATGATAGCTGTGTTATCAAGGAGATCGTTGGCACTCGTGCTGTGTCTTGTCACTATCTGGATTTAGATGGAGTATCAATTTCTAGCTCAGATCTGAAGATAATCACCTCAAGTGAATCCAGTAGTTGGCAGACATCATCTCTCTGCCTCTTCATTTAGATGTCGATGTCGAGTGAAGAAGAGAATGAGAATATGTCATGGGTCCTTGGCTGTGTAATTGGGGTGATGGAAGGCACGGTGCCTCAACGCCGGTGCCAGTTTTCCCGCTGAATCTGACGGAAGATCTTCATGATGACGGTCTTGGCCAAGACCGTCACGAAAAATGAGGGACTTTAACTCCTCGCATGAATTGATAAGGGAGGAGCAAGGGGAAGGTGGAAGAAGTGGTTCAAACTTACGGCAAATAAACATAAAGCCGCTTCCGCGGCCCGCCGGCACTCACCGTGATGGGAAAACGTCCAAATCAAGTTTGGACCCTCTTGCAGATGTTCTCCGTCGAGCATTCGAGGACCAGGTCCATCTATATTTTATCCAACGCTCACTAAACCAGAGAAACCACTGCCTGCAAGGCTCAGCCCTGCCACTCTCTGATGGCTCTGTTTTCAGATTGCGCGATTTCCAAACCAACTTTACATAACGCTGCATGTATCGTTGCCATCGACCTCAGTACTTATGTGTTGCATCGCCTTCGAGGCTCTCCCACCAGATGCTTTTCTGGTCGTCCCTCTCACACCTGTAGATGTTTATAGGTCCCTGAAGGTCGGTGCTTGTCCCGCGAGCGGTCATGCGTCATTGATACTAATAATAATATTCAGAATTTCTTATGATGACGCGTGTCACTCGCGTCGTCATTCGACAATCCTTCGATAATCACACTGTCGTTCAGCGCACAAACAACTGCAAGCAGAAATTCCATGGATATAAAGACCAGCCCATTTTGTGACTGGATGTGTTCTCCCCTTTCTCTGTTCTCACCATGGCTCCGTTTCATTTCCCTCCCAACGGCGCTTCCGATTTGCGTTCTACTCCAGATGCAGCAGCTAACAAAAACAGGGAAGCTGGAATCGTTGTCGACGACACCCACGTTATAGATGCCGCTGCAGAGAAAAGGTATGACGCGCATATTTCCCAGCTGACCCTCAGACTGAATGGATATGGTACCAGGTTACTCAGGCAGCTCGACCTTCGAATCATCCCAGCTTTTGTCGCAATTTTCATTTCTGGTGGCGCGGCTTCAGAATGCGTCCTTCCCTAACCATTAAGCTGCCGACTAACAAAGACGTCCTCTCCCAGGGAAACTGCATTACCCTCAACGCTGACACTGGCGACTCCCTTCTGCAGGTGTTACATATGACCAGGCGTCAGCTTCTCGCCGTAGCCTCTATCTCGCTGGTCTCCCGCGTGCTCTTCCCAATCCCATCGAATTATATGCTTAAATACTTCTCACCGCCATCTTGGCTCGCTTTTATCGTGCTTGGGTCTGGAGCAAGCCTTATGGTTATAGCGGCGTCCCAGAACTACATCACGGTACTATTTTTCCGTCTCTTAATGAGCGCCTTCAGCATAGGTGCGCCACCAATTAGCTAATCAAAATCATACTTCTTACGGATTCGTCCTAGGGGGTCCGCCTGGTGTGATCTATTTCTTCACATTGTACAGTTGCTCCTCTTTCTATGTCTTCCTCGTCCTCAGCTCCTTCTTATCCTTCCTGCAGCTGGTATCGCCTTCAAGAGCGCTCCCTGCGTATATCGCTGATATTGGCATCTCTACCACTTGGAGCCGCATTCAGCGAATGTATTGCGTATGGAGTTGGCCGTTTGAATGGCATCCGAGGTTTGGAAGGTTGGCGATGGTTATTCCTCATTGAAGGCACGCCACCATGCACGGTCGCAATCCTCGTATACCTCTTCTTACCATCTTACCCCGAGAATGCGATATGGCTCTCCGGTGACGAGCTCGCTCTCGCTGTCCGCCGCATGAAACAAGAGTCGTCCAAGTCTGTGGAACACGACAAGATAACGTGGGACGGCGCGAAATCCACCTTAAAGAATAGACGGCTGTATTTGCACTACTTATTGACTGTCGCTTTCTCTGTACCTGAACAAAGCATGGCGCTCTTCGTGCCGACGATTGTTAGTGAACTGGGATACCAGGGCCGGGATGCACAGTTGTTGGCCATCCCTCCGTTTGCGGCTGCGTTCATCGCTTCGGTGGGGTTATCAGCGATCGCGGATAGGTATCAGGCTTGGTCGATGTGTACACTGGTGTCATTTGTATTAGCAGGGACAACGTTTATTGTTCAAGGTATGTCTCAGTGTATGCGTGTTGAATGAAGCTGAATGACGAAAATTATAGGTATGCTGCCGGAAACAGCATTTGTGGCCCGCTATGTGTTACTCTGCTTCGCATCCACGTTTACCTTCATGCCCTATGCGTCAATGCTGACTTGGTTTACTGGCAATCTAAGGGACACAAATGGAACAACATTGGCTATTCCATTTAATATGATACCTTCAGCGGTGGGACAAGCCATCGGTCGGTTTCTTGTCTATTCCATCGTACGTGTAGATTTATCTTTGTTAGGAGTGTATATATACAGGCCGAGAGAAGCGCCGGGTTATCCAACGGGGCATTATACCAATGGAGCAGTGTTGCTGGTAGGCGCAGCATGTGTTCAGGTGTTGAGATGCATTTATCAAAGGAAGAATAGGTATCTGGACGTTGGACAGCATCCTTGGATAGTTTGATATTTCTGGGTTTTGCACCGTGTTAAGTTTTCAGTTTGTAATACTAATATGTATCAACGGTTTCCTGCATCCAGTCATTTACAGCCCGTGTTCCTTTACCGAATCCCTATAGCTCTGAGTGCGTAGTCTTTCGTTAGTCGCTTGGTCCGGCTGAACAGAGAGAGATTCGTGTTCATACCGCTCCCAATGTGTAGATAGAATATATCTGCTATCTGCTACCCCAGTAAGCCAAGACGCGGGTGGTATGAGCTGGGATACCTGGGCCGACAGATGTTGTATTCAGCAGGTAACCGAGACTCTTTCTCTGACGATGCAAAATTCACTCCACGAATTTTCTCGACGAGCTCGCCCGAAGCCGCTGGTATCTATTTTCTGGTGAGTAGTATGTTTTACCACCTCTTTTCTCTCATGTCGTCTGCCTTACCTATGTCCGTGGAAGGACGTTCAGACGAGGCAAGAAGACTATCGTGGCAGGACACTATCCGTCTTTTATCTACTCGTCATCTCTCTTGCAACTTAAGTCTCTGTTTGCTGTGCGATCGATAGAAACAATTTTCTGCAGTGGTGCCAACTTTGCGGTGGCGAACGCGGAGTAGTACGCCCAACTTCCAAACAAGATAGATGGCCTCCAACGTCACCGGAGGCTCTGTATTCCGTCTTGAACGGGCGAGGACGTGACTTTCATCGAAAAAAAACTTGTTCGGCGATGAAGCGCCTTGTTTTCGTGTTGACTTCCTGCAGAGTGTAGAATTTTCAAGTTCCTAGGCGAGGTTACGGGCTGATACATTGTACGCCAATTTCTTCTCCCACGTAACGCGTTGCTCACGTCTAGCGTTCAAAAGGATTGTCCCTACGAGATCACAGACGATTGGTATAGTCGACGATGTCGACCGTTCTGGCGCAAGCAGGTATTGGATGGCAGGAGAAGTGCCGTACTACTTGTCGCAGGGAACCTTCAGAGGCGACCACCTAGCGTTGTGAAAGGCCGGGCTTCAAGCCTCAAGCCCGGCCCAGCCTGGCCCAGCCTGGCCCTGAAAAGCCCGGCCTGCTAGTAAGGCTTGCTCAAGGCTCGGGCTGAGGCTTTGCTTCAGGAAAGCCTTGGGCTTGAGAGGTGGTGAATCTTCTTTCATAATGTCATTTTCTATGAATTTAACATGGCTAGATATCATCCTGTACTTGAATTTTCCATACCTCCGTGATAAACTTAACTATATGCAAGTATTGGTTGATCGAGAGTGCTTATGACGGCATCACGGTATGTTTTCACTGCAGCAACAAGACCAATTGAGTGATGATAGGTTCGTAAATGACTAGCATAGTACAATAGATGGTAAATCTGACTTGTACAGCTATCTCTCAATGAATACTAATATCTAATAACCCCCAATGAACATAAATATATTGCAAGTCAAAAGCCCAGGCTTGAGCCTGAGCCCAGCCTGAGCATTGTAGGGCTTGGGCTCAAGGCTCGGGCTCATGAATTTACTGAGCCTGAGCCTGCTCAAGCCCGGCCCAAGCCCTAAAAGCCCGGCCCAGCCCGGCCTTTCACAACACTACGACCACCGAATACGTCGCGCAAGCGATGATTACCATCATGATCTGAAGCCGTCACCTGCTGAACGTAACATTTATGTTTCATCTATGACATTGCATGAAGGACCAAGATGAGATGAAGCGACCCTGGCCTCTCCTACGGCTGTCCTTTTCGAGGTACCTCATTCCCGCTGCCATCTCCCATGTCATCGTCAACTACCGGCATCCCTCCTTGAGTGACGCTATCAAGACACTATCCCTTTACCTCATTCATGTCAGTCCTCGGTTCTTGCCATTCGGGTAGAGTCGAAGACTACTGCCTTTCGCTAAGACTCATTTAAGGATCTAAATTTGAAAGATCTGCTTTCAGTCAACAGTCAACAGGTATTCAACATGTGGTGTCTGTTGCATGAATACCTTTGGTACGTCAATGAAGCCATTTATCGACCCTTAGTAGCTGACCAGCCTTCGATTCATCGTGTCTAGCTTACCATTTGATTCGTATGCAGGAAACTACCCAAGCGCACTTGGTCCCCAGGATGCTAGGTACACCCATGAATACAGACGCTCGAGATAAATACAGCGGTCTACTATATCAGACTATCCACCGGCTCTGTCCTGCTTCCAGTGCCATGTTCCTCCTCGTATAGATAATTCCTAATACGCCAATGCATAATGCACTAACAAATGATAGGGCCCCATTTGTATAATGTCCAGTAGGGTATCCCGGTGCTTCACTCGTCTTGTAGATGAAAAGACCTGGTAAAAATGAACATACACTCTGTTGGAATATGGCAATCCGGCATCATGCCGAGCTTGCTGATTAAGGAAGAAGAAAGAAGAAATGTGTAGAAAGTTCTAGTAAAATAGTATTTAGTATAAAAGTAGGCACTGTAGTGTACATCCTCATGCGTTTGCAGAGCTCAGCCAAGCGCAATACTATTGGCTCGACACCGCGCGTCTATACTGGGAACGAACTGATCCCCCGTTTTCCAACACAAACGCATTCCCGGTTCTTTGTCATCTCGTTGACACTTTGATTGGCCACCGGTTACCAGGCCGAGTTCGTCCTCCAGTTGGGATCGCAGAACTAACCGTCTGTACCCAATTCAGTATTTCGTCTACTTTCGCGCGGAATTGTGTTCTAAAAAGCCATCCGTTACCATTTGCGGAATTGCCGAAGTGCGGCACAAGCCCTTGGGAGAAGGCTGCCAAATTTGGGATTGCCGAAAGTCCTTTCTAGGCAGGCGATCGGGGAGAAAAGTTGAAGGAGTTGAAGTCGCTGCAATCAGTCCTCTTTAGGTTGGCGCACGTACACCGGAAGTCCTCTTTAGGCAGGTGAAAAGTCCTCTCTAGGCCACTGTAATTCCTTTCTAGGTTGGTGCAATATTTGAAGTCCTCTTTAGGCCACCGTAAGTCGTCTCTACGTGGGTGCAAATTACCTCAAAAGTCGTTTCTACGCCGCCATTCTGCCGCTGTAATCCATTTCTACGTTGGCGATCATTTGGTGATATCATTGATTGATGGGAACCTCGAGATATATTAGGTCATGGGTTAATGAGCCTGATGCCTTCTTGAGGGGGAGTGTTGGAATATGGCAATCCGGCATCATGCCGAGCTTGCTGATTAAGGAAGAAGAAAGAAGAAATGTGTAGAAAGTTCTAGTAAAATAGTATTTAGTATAAAAGTAGGCACTGTAGTGTACATCCTCATGCGTTTGCAGAGCTCAGCCAAGCGCAATACTATTGGCTCGACACCGCGCGTCTATACTGGGAACGAACTGATCCCCCGTTTTCCAACACACTCAATCACGCAAAAGGAACCGTAGTTCACCAGTTATCTGTCCTAACGTGCCCATTATCATATTCATAGAAATACCCATCGTCATCGCATCCGTACCCTGAAGGTTCCCCGTAAGCGAGGCCAAGAGGAGCGGCATAGCGGCATATAAAAACATCGTCCCTATACACAGCATTGTATAGCGCGCTTTGAAAGAAGTCGGCGGTAGTGCACCTGTGGGAAGTCAATCCGAGTGAACTCGTGACGTGAAGTTCACATACCTTGAACGAAGAAAGATACTCCGGTAAAAACCATCGATATGAAAGCTGGCATCCATCTGTTTCGATATCTAGCTACTACCCATGATACCGAGACCGAAGCCGCAATCGCGAGGACGAGCGGCGGGATCGTAAACAGCTGTGCATTTAGACCCTCATATCCCAGGCCACTGACTATAGTTGGTGAGAAAAGCGACAGACTTGAAAAAGTGGTGGCTGGAGCGAAGAAGGCTAAATAATGCAGATAGAGCCTTCCGTCTCTCAACGTAGTTTTGGCGCCTTCCCATGTCAACTTATCGTGTCCTGTGGACTTGCACGTTTCGTGTTTTATGCGACGGATGGACAGATCACGGTGTTCGGACGATAGCCATGAAGCGTTCTCCGGGTAGGACGGCAAGAAAAAGAACAGACCTATGGCGAGGAGGCAGGATGGTGCGCCTTCTACAATGAACAACCATCGCCAGCCTTCAAGACCCCGGGCTCCATTCAAATGTCCTACCCCATATGCAATGAATCCACTGAGAACCCCTCCAAGAGCTGGAACCCCAGTTATCATACTCATGCGGACTGAACGTTCTTCAAGACGGTACCAGCTGTGAAATTATTCAGTTGCAATGTAATAGTAAAATAGCGAAATATTCGTACAATGTGAGCAAATATATGATTCCAGGAAAGAGGCCTAATGCATAGATTAAAAGGACGACCCAGGTGTAAGAGATTTCCTACACACCTGTCTCAAATGCACCTAGTACCACTCGAAGAGAAATCAGGGTTCCATAGTTCTGTGATGCCGCGATAGCCATATCAATCGCTCCCCACCCGAGCACGAGAAACGCAAGCCAACAGGGTGGTGAGAAGTATTTTAGCATATATGTTGATGGCATTTCGAGCAGGATACACGGAAGAAAGAAAACCCAAAGCGCACTGAGAAACTGGTGGTCTGTCATATGTAACACCTGGAGAATAGAGTCACCAGTGTCGGCGTTGAGGATTCTAGCGTTGCCCTAGAATGAGGGATGTGTGTAAACAAATGATTGAATGCAAGAAGGACCACGGACTATATTGTTACGGGCAACGATGTTGAATAGATATAATAACACGACACTAGGCATGATTCGCAAGTCCAGACGCCGAAGTAATCTGGTGCGAGAGGGACTCAGTTGAGGCTGTTGAAAGAAAATGATAAAAGATACCTTTTCTCCGAAGCTGGATCAATGAGATCATCGTTCTTGGTAAGGAGCGCCAATTCACCGTCCTGCTTCTCACCCGAAGGAACTGCAAAGATGGAAGGATCGGCGGGCCGTCGCTTTGAAGAAACAGAGTCGACGCTGTACGCTGACATTTGGAATGTGTCGTCGCTTCACCCGATATCTGAGATATATATATCGTTCGGCATTGAATATAAGTAAATTTCAACGAGGTTCCAGCGGTGTTCGAGTGTGTCGTTTCGTGTGTCGCGGTGCTCTAATAAATGGAACATAGAATATGATTGTAGCACGGCGAGCATGTATTGCATGTAACTTTTTGCCTATTCATTAGACCTGCAAGGCCTTCAATGCGCGCGCATTTACCTATTGAACACGCTTACTAATAATTCATAATTTGTTTTAAATGTCGAACCTTGTTGATTATACTGGCGTGCCGTTTGCCATATGAATGATTGCGAACGCAGACCGGAAGCGGTGAAAGTCGAAGAAACTCATTTCTGGCTGGGTCATAGAACCTTTCCATTTCACCTCGTCCATGCCTCCGCAGGTTTCTTCTTACACGTGCGGAATGTGGATTCAATTGGAAGAAAAGGATAATTTGACCCATTGCCTTTCGGTAGCAACGTGTGCATCTATGCCGGCGAGCAACTCCAACAGTCCTACTTCGATATCCTGGCCTAACATGTGTTCAATAACCAAGATTTTTGACCCGTGGCGGATACAAGTTATAGGTAATGTTGACCTCTTCCAAGCGTCTTCTGATCATCAAGAAAAGACTTTCATCAGGCTAACCAGAAATGTGCATGAAAGCTTGGTACATGTCGTTCACAGCATAGACGACGACAAGCAATAACGTGGATACAGTCTTCAAAAGGACTGCGGACGCCCTTCCACCAGCTCCTTTCAACGTTGGAGCTAAAAGTCGCTCTCCAAGGTGACGATGAACTGCGGACTGCAGACTTTGTTCCCAGTGTCGGCCCGTAACACGCATAAGGGACGCCTGAACTCGCAACGTGTCGATTTGACATTGACGCGTACAGCCATGTATGAAAGTAAGGGAGAGAAGCTCGAAATCCTCTGTATTGGCAGGTTCTATACACTTTCCCCATTTTTTCGAACAACTCAGTCCAGACTACTACCCATCCGTCATGCGCGTTTCCATCATCATCGCCATGGCACTTTCCACATACGCTCACCCAGCGGTAAGCAAACATTCTCAACAAAACTTCTTCGGAGTTCATGTCACAGTCCACCTCACTAGGCGCTCAGGAAGGCGGCAGCAACCCTCCATCCGGTGGCGGAGGACAAGGATTCAGTGGTAATGATGGTCCTAGCGGTGGCCAAGGACAAGGACCATCCGGTGATAGACATGATGACCCCAAACGGTCCACATAACGGTCACCTGGGATGGATGGGGACCAGGGTGGCCATGATAATCAATCTGAAGGACAACGACTCGGCTCGGGTCCTAAGAATGACAGCCAGGACCACGGAATGAAGAGAACAGCCCTCCTGGGGCCGAAGGAGGTCGTGTCAAAGCTCGTGGAGGCTTGCAGCCAGGACCTGTCAGAACAGTCTCACCGGAGATAACAGTGGCCAAGGACCGAAAGGAGTATCGGGCGGCGACTGCCAACTCCAGTGCAGCTCGACAAACGGTCACGGAGGACTACAGACCGCGGTCTTCCTCAGATTGGATGCGACGGACCCTGGACAACAGAATGGCGACAGACGATAATGGTAAGGGTGCTCCGTCAAGCCAGAGTGGTAGCGACGCCGACGATGTGATCGGTATCCTTAGTTGCCGTAGTTTAACTTGTCTTTGGTCAGCCCGGTTAGACTAACGAGGTTGTCGATGATTCTATGACCTGTTTCCCCTTTGGTCTGTGCGTCTCGGGAAGTAAGTGGGTACAGATAGGATGTGTAAGACGATTTTCAATTAAGACCCGGGTAATGGATTTAGAAAAATAGAGTTTTAAGAAGTCTCGCTCATGTGCTAGGGATCAAAAGCGGGTCAGGGACTTATTATTGAGAAACGGGTTCATCGACATACCGACAATCTTTGCGCGACAGATGCTGCCACCCATACCAGACTTCGGTGCCTGAAGTTGGTCCTCATCTCTGAGTTTTGTGCGTGGGGCAAGAAAGATGGCGGGTAGGTGTCCGATTTTGTTTCGCTTGGCTGCGGACACAACCTACTGGTGACAATCGAGGACGAAGGAGGTGGCAAGGTATCCGGATTGAATGACAACATGGCTGGCTTGGTCTGTAGAATCGATAGTTCTTTCTCTCCGACTGCTTCGCTCAACGATACTGATGGATTACGATCACGATGATACGTGCTGAAGTTAACTCTGTAACGACCTAGTTTTAGCAAATCTAAAGAGAAAATTCAGACATGCAGTAAACAGCGAAGAAAACCGCGTACCTTGCTAGCTATTCCGACGGTGAAAAAGGCTCCACTTCCAACAACGAAACATGAACTGGTCATCCCCGAGAGCTGACACACCTGAAGGATGGGCCTCTGTAACTTTTTTCAGTGATCCCCGCAATGGGTTCCTTTTGCCGTGGCAACGTATGAAACCAACAATCCTCATAACTTGCACAAAGATGGCGAAACACTCAGAAGATAAACTGAGTCATGCGAAGTCGTGTTCGGAATCGACCTTCAAAATAGAAGACGCATAGTACTCGGATCCGGCTAGACCATACTGGATTGGAACAAGAATGTGGCTTCTGGTTACGAGGAAGAGAAATCTTGAAAGGGGAAGATGCTGGCTTCTTCCCTTCTTCGCCTTCGACGCCGACGTCGCGCATCTCGTAGGTATCCCACGAGCATAATGACCAGAGGGGGATGGATCTGAATGGAAGGCGACCCCCCTACTATGATGGGCGACGGCATCAAGTACGATGATGGCCTCCCGCCCCGCCGAGGAGGCTTGTTTCTTTAGACGGCCCTACGTAAGCGACAAGCTACCGGAAAAGAAGAAAAGACTCACGTTCAGTCCGACGTTCAATCCCGGACGGCAATATCCCACGCCTCAAAATACTATCGTCCACAGGGTTTTGAGAGCACGCTTGCCTGGTAGACTCTGCCCAGTTGGTCATCGCGTCCAGAATACGGGCCTGGGAGGTGCTGGGCCCCAACAACTCATGCTGAAAGATAGATCCTTTCGGACAAAGAGACAGAAAGCACTGTGAGCACTGCATCGGAGGGTGCAAGTCCTTCTAGACAACAGATGATTTGAATTCCTGATCCTCGCTATGAGCAGATAACAAGGTAAGGTAAATACAGTAAAACGTACCTTGGTTATACCACACTCCACTTCATCGGCTTGGGACCGGTATCCATATCAATCTTTCGACAGTCCTACTGGACTATTGATAAGCTTGAAGGCATCAGGGTGAACTTCGCGCCATTTCAGCAAAGACCTTGCGCGTCAGGAAGAACGTACGAGTCAACGATAGTAGAAGAAACAAGTACGCGGCTCCGACAGAGTCTTATCGACTGGTCTACACTTTCCTAACATGAAATTTTGTGAAAATGCCTCTTTCCAGCGAGCGCAACATCAGCTTATAACCAACCTATAAAGATGGAGCGAGATGTACCGTTTCTTGGGGGGGCGTAGAGATTTGCCGGTGCTGCGGCCACCCCAGCGAGGAATAGTCGTGAGTAATATTGTCATGCTGAACGTGAGGGAAAGAGTTGTGACGTGGTGTGACCGTGATTTACCACCGGCCCTGATGTCCCGCACCGGTCCGTCCTTGCGAGGCTGTTTCGGTTCAATTCGGGGTTGCTTTCGACAGAAATTTTATATACACTGTCGTGCAGCTATTGTGCGCCAGATAACTTCATTCAGGAAATAAAGCATCGTCAAACCTACAGTATATCAGCAGAAGCAGCACAGGTGCTTTGAATACTGTCCCCGACCTTTCTTTAAATTCTCCAATACCCTGGGAAGGACAACACCGACTCTCACCGACTAGGTAAAGTTATGGGAGTTTCAATGGTCCGAGTGAAAGGCCCAACCGCAAAGTGAATTGGGACAAATGCAGAAGAAGCAGAGAAGGATTAAAAAATGACATTTGTTGAAAACCCAGTGCCACAAGGTTCACTGTGAGAAGAAGATAAGGAAGGTAGATTTCAGGTTAGTTGGTTTGAATCAGGACTAAACGGCGATGCGGTCCGAGTTCCGAGGTCTACGACGTCCTTTTTTCCATCGACACTCACAGCTCGGGGGCGACTATCTGTGGATAGTCAAAATAAAATCAAAATCCGAGATGCCGATTTTGAGCGAGGCAAAATCCTTCGATATTTCCTTATTAGGCAATTCCCTGGGTTTTGACTGAGGCAAAATCCGATATTTTGCACTTTGATTCTATTTTGACTCGTCCAAAATAGTCGCCGCCCAGCTGTGACTGCTTCACGGGGTGTACCGCGCAAAAGAGTCACCGCCCAGTTCCGCCCGCCAAATTCATTACAAACTAGCCACGTCATCTCAGGAACATTGTTTCCTAACTGCATAGCACGACATGCCGCCATGCTGTGCCGTAAACGTCTCCTGTTCAGGCGGCATTCTTTGGCACATTCAATGAACGACCAAAGGCCGATCACCGACGCGCGAGGCTTCTAATAATTCAATGTTATTTCGAGTCATCGTTTCGAAAGAGGTGTTTCGAGACCAAATCGTGCAGACGGGAATTTTGAAGTACCATCCAGTCTCGATTTCTGTATAGAACAGACAACGAGGCAAGAAAACAACCGCCCTTGACCGCCCCTCCGAGTCCATGTGTACGATGCCCTATAGAACACGTGGAACTGTTGCCATAATATCTCGTGCTGGAAGATCAATGATCGATACGAAAATAGCCTGACCAGACTTTTCAGCAATGGCAAAGCGTTTTTTGATTGTGATCATTAGCGCTGCTTGTGGGAATCTCGAATTCTCGATCCTTATTTCGCGTTATCCAACGAATTGAACGAAGTCATGAAAGACGCCTTGAAAAGGCTCAAGAGAAGAGGAGAGTACAGGAGGCGGTCTCGGTTCTTGATCATCAATGGAAAGCTCCGCCCGGGTGCACTGGATAGTGCCTAGGTCACTTACGACATTTCGGGGAAGGAATCCAGCTCGAGTTCTGATATGCATCGGCCTTAAGTGGGTTACTCGGTAACATGAGGGTCGTAGTATGTGAAGAAGTCCTCACAAAGGCCAAGCCCATACGAATCCGATCAAAATGTGAATACCGACGAGTATGGGCGTATTATGACTGAGTCAGCTGCACGATTCCGGCCAGTTCGTTGACGGCGAGTAGCTAACCAGCAGGCCTAGTCTGAACGAATAACTGAAGGTTGGATACTTGTCGATCAAAGATGTTTGATTTGTAGGAAGCTCGGCAATTTTGAATCGAAATTTGGTAGTCTTGCGCCGGGTCCGTGGCACCGTGCTTATTACACCTCCTAGAGAACAAGAGATCTGGAAAGTCCCGAGTCTTCTGATTACTGCCCAAGCGATATCATTTCGATTTTCCCCGTGAAAGATGGAGTCAAACGTCGAAGATTACAATTGGCATAGATCTTACCACCATTCCAATTCTGTGAAACACATCTGCCGATGCATGTCACTAACTGTCTGGAACGCGGGCCGAATTCACTTTCGACAATCAGTGCTTTCGTGAAACCAGATTGTGACGAGACTTAGGAAGATTGTGTTCCCCGGTATCGAAGCTACCATGCTGCGCGAGAGTTCGGCGAGAACGATGAGATTTCTGTAAGGAAATTTTCAGTATGTCACATGAGCCCAAACGGGGGACATGAAATGTGCAAAATATTTTACAAGCTAGTCGTAGAGCTAACGATACTGCCGTCGTACAGTAGCATAGTAGCCCGTGTAGGATCTAAGTACGGAAGTGGGAAATGAGTATCAGTGGACACACAATGTGGTACCTCTGCGGACAGAGGGACAGAAGAGTAATAGCTATCGTCGTCTCCGGAGCCATCTGCACCCAACCACGAGAAATCCATGTACTCGTTGTTAGAGGTCGAAGCTGACCAACAAGGATATGAACCGATGTGACCGTGAATGGATGCCCATACCCCTTCCCTTCGACCACAGTTTCCAGGGTCAGGAGTATTTGGCGAGGTGTAAAACGTAGGGGACGTCGGAGAGTCTTCTGGGGTCGAGGAGGAAGTACATGAAGAAGATGAATCACAAATAGTCTCTGCAGGGCTTTGACGGCAGTCTGCCTTGGAGATTATACTACGCTCCTTAGCATTACGCCTTTTCTCGCGGGAAATGGCAGGATCATTGAGGAAGATGCAGGTTTCGTTGCGTGAGACACACCTCGAGCATGGGTACTCGAGGTCGCATTTAACTTTGGATGCAGCACATGCCTGTTAAACTGTTAACTCGTGCAAGGGCGTCATGTATCGGTAACAAACCTTGCAGGACTTCTGTCTCGAGCGATTGGATACCATGCTGTTATCTACGGTTAGCATTCGTGTATTCAACATAAGGGACCATACTCACGAATCTTTACAGGTTTTCTTGTGGCGCGAGAGAACATCGCTCCTCGTGAATTGGGCGCCGCACAGCTACAAAGATGATGAGCATCAGTAGGACAAAAAATCGTTGAGAGAGTTTCGCCTACGTCGCATTGATAGCTGCGCTCGTTGGTATCTACCGACTTGAGATGAGTCTATGTTCACAAGGGAATTAAACGAGTCTTACGGGAACGAATATGCCGCTGTAAATGGGTCACCCTGGTGAACTTTGCAGGACAGAGCTGGCAATAGTTTGTCTGCGGTAGTGTTGGTGTATTTCCTTTGTGAAGTCGCTTTCGGTCGCTGACTGGAAATTGGTACATGGTTGGGTGGAAAGTATGGTGTGACAGAAGCTGAAGTTAAGGGAATTCAGGTCCGGTGACCAAGGAGTCGTGACGATCTAGGATCACGATTTGCATTGAATCGCCGGACGACTTCGAACCGCGTAAGTAATCATACATAGCGGTACCCCTGTTTGATTTCGTATCCTGGATGATGTGCTCACCGGTGCGGGCTGATCGAAATACAGTCCTCGGTTCCGGACTGAAAATTAGCCAATGCTGAAGAAACTCGCGAAGCGGAGAAGCATCCCATCATCCAAAGAATGAAAACCTGATCAATTTTCGATTAGAGGGGGACGCCAATTGAATAGGAGCAGATTCAGGAAACAATGATGGTAGAACATCTTCATCGGATGTTGGACATGTTAGCTGTGCGAAACCAGGGGAAACCAAGAACTTCTTTCACATAAGTTTCGGTTAACCCTGGCCCGTGGATTCCGAAGTTAATAGCAAAGGCGACCTTTAGGACAACGTACGGTATAACAATCTGCCGTGACTAGCGCAACATGTAGGAGTAGTACCCGAAAGGCAACAGGGTGTAGGTCAGCCTCTTGAAAGGATCTTATCGTACTCATGGTCATGGGTAGTGCCAAATTGAGACGAAGACGTAAACCCACAGTTCCCAGAGCCGCCAACATGCATCTAAGAACTTGGAGAAGGCTTGAATTCCAAAGTAAGGGGAACGAATCGCAACAACGTCTTGCCGACGCTACAATACGGCGGGCCTTCCGTAAATCCGGTACTGCAGAGATGGGTTAGGGCGGTTTCTTATAGACGTCCCGCTTACAGGTTGAAATCTGTCATCCCCCTTAATGGGTTAGCACAAGCGCTGGCATGTGGCTGAGCACATGGGTCTTAGCAGTGGAAGTAGGCGCAATACCTCGGGGTTTGGCTATGCAATCATTGGACCCGGCCCTTTAGTCACGAATTGACGCCGTCCATGCGTAGAGAGTCTGAGGTCTGTTCTCGACAGGTTATTTCCACGCCTTGATGGTGCATTTGTATGAACATCAGGACGGCTGCTTGTGGTGTGAATTGATCGAGCTTACCAGAAAGGAGAAAGATGTTGGGAGAACAAATTTATGGAAACGAATTCCATCGACAACTCGTGTTGTGATCCAAGGCACCGTGAAATCAGCACCGAATGTGCTTGATAAGCAATTCAATGTCATCGACGACGTCAGAGGTTTGTCATAGGTATGTACATTGTTCAGAACATTAGACGGGGACCCGAGCATGGAACCAAAGTGATATTGAGCCTTCGTGTAGTAGATTATTGCACGTCCAGTTGACCCACATTAATATTAATCGTGACTTGTAATGATTTGATAGGAAGATAGCTCACCTGTCTGGCTTCCTGGATCGTGAAAAAAAAAAGCTTGACAGAGCGTATTAATTCATCACGAAAAATGGCAAGACTTCATACAGATTTCCCTGATTCAAAATAGGGCGCACATCTACGGAAACCATCTGTTTCAGCACTAGCAAAGGTGTAGAACAAGAGAAGGCTTGGCCGGTATGTCATTGTATTCAGCATGGTTTTCAAAATAGGGGGAATTCGCCAAACCACTGTTCGTAGAGAGGGCAATAACCACCACAATTGATTCGATACGGGATGTTGATGCTGCTTTGACGGAAGTGATTCCGCTAAGCGACGGCAGCATCGCACCAGTTTCGTCCCAGGCAAGTCCCAGCCTGGTGTTGTTGGTATGGGTCCCAGCCGATTGCCAGCCGATATTCATAGGACCGGATCGAATTCCGATGCCAAACTTATCGGCACAGCCACTCCTTCTGAATTTCAGCAGAGACTTCGAGACGCCATAACCTTGGCAATAATCTAGTACTTCAAAGCGCAAGACTTTTCCCGCTCCCGTATACCATCGATTTCATGTAGCCTTTTCACATAGATGAAGAAAGTTTCCAGTTATAGTCAAGTTACCGTCTGGTTAACGTTGTCTGAATTTTGAAAGCGTATTGAGTTCGACGGCCCGGACTGCGGAGGCTTCTGAAATCCATCAGTTCTCATACAGGCGTGGAAACACCTAGGCTCTTCTCAGGAGAATGACATATGTATAGAAATAGGAACTTCCCATTACCCATAAATCGTATGGATCGCGCGTCTTCCCCCCGTCTATCTACGACAGGTGAGCATTACAATGCCAATCCAGCACCACTGGTTCATTTGTTTCGTCGAATACACATGTGATATTGACCTGACGATGTAGACGATGTTCTTCTTCTTCGTGCTTTCTACTAATAAGTACTTGGACGGGTCAAGTTCTTCTACCAGGCAATGGTGACGTATCTATACCTATGATAAGAAGGCAGGGTTGAAGATAGCTCTACATACACTTCTTGATTTCTTTCGGCAGTGTGAGCATTCGACTGCTTCTCGAATACTTCTATCAGAAGGTCATTAGAGTCTCAAGTTGGGCCTCGGAATCTGATCGCTCCTTATGAAGATCAATGACTGTCCCCGCACCTTGTGCCATAATATGATAAAGCACCTGAAGGTCCTCACGAAATGACTTGAAGCTTGGTGAGTAAATACATCCTTTCCAAAAGTCAGTCTCAAGAAACCTGCCTTCGACCGAGTCGCGACAGCTCGTCAGATCTGAGCACAAATTTACAGCCATCTATTCACTTCTTCCCTGAGTTTATCCAGTCTATCATGCCAAATATGGTTTGCCCCATCGACGACAACGACGTCAAACATTCCCTGCTCTGCGCGCCTCTTGCTCCTCAGGACTTTCATCCACATGTTATACGCAATCCGTACTGGTGATAAAAAACTTCCGAGCTCGTCTTTGCCCATCAGAATGAGAACGTCGGCTCGCGCTTCGTCTCGACAGTTTTCCCACGAACCTCCAACGAGACCTTCTAAAGCACGGAAGTACCACCCAGTTCTGAAGAGACCGAGAACTGGAGAAATAGCGATCGGGTAAGATATTAGGATATATCGAATAGGGTTGAACACATTTGAGCATCGATCAACGAGGTCTTTTGGCATACGAATGGTAGTGGCGTAGATGGCTCCACAGGAGTATCCCTGATCCAAAAATCAGAACAAGATACAATGTAAGAAGGACCACTCACGCAAACAAACAGATCGCAGTCGCGGGCAGAAGGGAACTCGTCGATGAATCGAACGACTTCTTCCCGGAAGATGTCCTGTTACTCAAAAATTGATACATGCATAGGGGAACGGTTGCAGTTGACGGCATACCTTGTAATCCGAGCAATTATCCTCGCCTACCCACGCCGGCAAACTAGACCATTCTGACCTTCCACTGCTTTGACCTATGCCGCGAGCATTCCATCTAACAACTCGAGCACCCCACGATGTTCGGAGTGTTTCAGCGAGGGCGGATGTGACTGGAGAATCCATTGTCCCACCTAGTCTGCCGTGAGCGACAAAGGCTAGCGCAGACGGTCTCTTATTGCGTGGCTCAAGGAACACTTTTTCAAGGTTGACCATAGCACTCGAAAACACTCAAGCCTAGAAGGTATGAAAGGAGCTCAGACAGAGCGCAGGAGCAGCCCGAGTAGTGGAAAGGAGGAAAGTCCTATCATGCTCGTATCAACGAGCATCGTGCATCTGATGGTGCTGATGAACCCTGTACACGTGGTCAATAGCCCTTCCGTCATTCGGACTAACGTGAAAAGCCAAGACCACGGAGTCGAGATCAATAAGGCAGAACCTGTCGCTTTGGTTTCTTCGCACAGGTTGAAGTTGCATACCAAAGGAACAACAACAACAACCACCACCATCACCGACCCGCTCCCGGTCCACGTTCGCTGTTGCTCCGGCACTATGAGGCCTTACAGACCCTTCCGTAGTCGTCGATAGTTCATGGGTCACGCATAACAACCACAACCACAACCCACAACCACCAACCACCAACCACAACCAACAATTTTTCATCTTCTATCATTCACCTTCGACTACTGGCTCACTTTCATGCCAATTTTACTTTTAACCTCCAGAGACTCCATGCAAAAGCCTCCATCTATTCCTCTTCACCGTCATGATCCCTACTAAATTGTATCGACATCGACACGCAGTAACCCAACGACATCCGCAACCAATGGATTGCATCCAACCATAAATCCCTTTCTCCATCCCCTTCGTCTGGTCGTTCACTGACCAATCATCTTTCTGATGCTTCTTGCCGAGGCATTTCAGGCCGCTGAGCCTGTGCTCGTTATGCGCGCCGTTCCCGCCCCGGCACCCAGCTTGTTGATGGCCTGTGCGCTCCTTACCACGTGGGATTGCCGTTTTGGGTACGAATCTGGATCTCCTGGTTGATGACGGACTCGGTGGATTTCATGCGATTTGTTTTTGACCTTTTTCTCGTACCCATATCTACTTAGCTAGTCTCATAGTTACTAATTCGGTCCGTCGGGAGTTTACTCTTAGCTTTAGTTAGCGTTGGGGGCTCCTCAATTGTAACATTGTAACATCCATTTCCCGATGTTACAGGTATATGCCGCCCGACAATATTGACGTTGATTGACGTTGACATCCGACACCGGGCACTGCCATACACATTATGGAGGAGGAATTTTTAATTCTGATCACTGTCCCTAGTGGGAAGGAAACCAACCAGAGTCCGTACTACGCGTGCATTACCTACCTAATACACTACGGTACAATACCGAACGATGGCTGGGCCTGAGACCAGTGAGCTGTCGTTCACACAGAAAAGTGAATAGGAACGCACCCGTGAGGTCAGTGTTGTGCGGGTCGCGCGACCGTCACCGAAGTCACGACGGTCACAGAGCCCTGGCCGTCGCTGTCATAAAATGACCATGACTTTCCCCACGCCACCGCGACCTTGCCTTTACAGAGACCGGATTCGACCGATGATGGTGACAAAGCAGGTCATGTCGATGACCCGACAAATAAGTGTATGACTACGTCACGTTGTGGCTTCACAGCCACGGAGTCAAGGTCAAGGTCATTTGCGCGACCGGCGACGGTCGCCCCAAAGTTCCGTGACCCCCGACCTTGACCTCGGCTCAAGGTCGGGTGACCGTACAACACTGCGTGAGGTACAGCAACCGGTATTATGTTCATGATCTTTCGCCGAGACAGCATATGTCACTCGTTCGTGGATTGACGTTCCTTCAGGATAATCCATGTTTGGACTCTCCATTTCATCTGCTAGATTGGTTCTTTAGCTAGCGCTCGCTGCCCGAGAAATGCGAATCTACGTTGAGTAGCTTGAAGGACAGGTGGTTCTTGAATTTGGCGTTTGCGTCTCAGAATATCCAAGAGTCTGTCGAAATATGTATGACGCGACTTCCCGCAACTTCAGGATATAGGTCAGCCCTAAAAACGGGGCAGGGAGGGTAGAGTTACAAAGAGCCTGGAAGTCTCAGTCACCGAAGAGAGAACAGTCGTGAAGTTTTTCGGAAGAAGCTAGTATGTATCAGTGATCGGAAGAAGAGACATTACCTTTCTCTGGTTCGTCTCGAAGACCACCCAGAATCAATACAAGAAAAGTTGAAGAAAGAAGGAATTTGCTGTCAAAAAGACGGCCTACCTTCTTGGACTTCGGTGAAATGATCGCAGGAAGTAGAAAGATGGCGACACCCGTTCATATTCCTATCAAGCGTCGGGAGAGAATGGCTCAAGACCAAAATGCAAAGCAAAGTCAACTTGGCGCCGGCCTCTGCTAGAACGACATCGGTCCGAGATCCTCAAGTCTAATGTGATGCCTATTACTCGCGGTCGCGTTTCTTTTTTTTTTTTTTTTTGCTGAGTCATTATCACGCCGAGAATAAGTATCTCAAAGAAACCTCAACAGAGTGAACCTTCTTTCATCTTGCGGCCAAGTATTCAATCATGTCAGGTAGGGTCTCTTTTGAGGGTAGGGTAGGGCTAGGGTAGTATTACACGGCACGGCACGGTCCAACGGGGAACGCCGGGCGTAGATAATACATGTTTGCTACTCTAGCATAACAAACAAGTACTTAATTATCCACTGATACCTTCAACCAGACCAAAGGTCGAGCTCACGGTCAACTTTACGCTGCTGGGTAGAACCTAGGGTCCGGTTGAAAGCCTCCAGGATCGGCTATCTGCAGTCCCTCATAAAGGTCGATACATTGGTAGCTTACACACATCTTTCAGTGCACGGTAGCAGTATTTAGCGGTTACCTCGATTGACGGACGATCAGCAAAAAAAGATTTCAATAACGCTGTATCCTCATGGGAGTCGACCGGCAGAGTGATGTGTGGAGTCACGCGAGCAAAATCATGCCAGAAGTCCGCGCTTAAGTCGTGCATCTTTTCCGTCATCTTCGCTTCTTCGCTACGATCATCAGCGGCTACTGGTACATCCTCGCCGTTTTCGTTCCCCACGCAGCGGAATAGCACATGCTCAGGTGTCTTGACATATTCGGCATAGCCTATTTTCACGGTCGATAGCTGGTCCGATCCACCTAAGGCATTAAATTATGAGTTGACAGTGCAATCGAGACCATCGCGTCTCAGTGTTTTGGAGTTGTCACCTCAAGGTAGTTTCGCATTTTCAGAGCTACCGTCACCGGCGCCTTTCCTTTCCTTGGCTCCTTAGGTCCGTGCAGGAGTTACAGTTTTTTTGAGTTACCAACCTCGGTTAATACCCGATCCTCCATCGATCGCTGGACGACCTTTCTATATTCCTCTATCCTTTCAGGATCCGTGACCTCCAGAGATATTGGTTCCAGGTCGAATTTCAACTGCGAGCCCGCGACATTTGACATCTTTGAACCAGGAGAACTTTCCCATCATTGCAAGGGATCGACTGCTTTCAAGAGCGGCTCTCGCATACTTGTCACAGTCTTTGCTCAGCAGATATTTGAGGTAGCCAAGGTGTTGGAAAACGGGGGATCAGTTCGTTCCCAGTATAGACGCGCGGTGTCGAGCCAATAGTATTGCGCTTGGCTGAGCTCTGCAAACGCATGAGGATGTACACTACAGTGCCTACTTTTATACTAAAAGACTATTTACTAGAATCTTCTATACATTTCCTACATCTTCTTCCTTAATCAGCAAGCTCGGCATGATGCCGGATTGCCATATTCCAACACAAGGAGAATGAGGAAACGGCGCGGACGAAGTGGTATGATCCCTGTTTAGGAGTGCAGAGGAATAAGCATTGACTTCTTCCCTAGGCGGACTCGGAGTACACGGCGCCAGAACTTCTTTTGTACATCCATCAAAGGTTTGACGTTGGCATCCACAGCATCTATCTATATATTAAGAGAGGTAGCGAAGATGACATAATAAGGCGGACTTTGAATTTCCGGCCATTGCCATACCCCGGCCAATTCCGGCTGAGTTTCAATTTTGTTGCACTGCCATCACTGCCACTCAATATCGCTGTGTTGCTGCTTCTGCATACCTTCACCAGTGTTCCATTGCCACATGGCAAACCATTGGGGCATGTCCTGCACTCAGTATTCCCTGAACTGAGACTATTGACTACCTATACATGCTGACAGGATGCTGTAGGCTCCAAAGCAAGTATCAAACGACAAGCATTGAGCAGCGAGTGAATAACAGCAAAGATCAAATGAAAAATTAGCAGGTAGGATCAGGGGCCAGGAGACCATACAAGGACAGGTAGCACATATATATGTACTGACTATGGCATAAATTTGCTTATTATGAGGCTTTGGCAAGCCTTCCCCCAGCAGGTAGAAATGGCAAGGAGACCATCCGTGTAAGAATACATGCTATGCTCAGCCTTTCTCTGTCTGTATAGAGCAATAAGCTGATGATATTACCTGTAAGAATATGTGCTATGCTATGAGATGTAAGTAAGGCAATAAATACAAGAAATACAGAACAGCTCACCTCACTGCTCAGCCTTTCTCTGTCCATATAGAGCAACAAGCTGAGGTGACAAGTACAAATATGAGGTATACATACTACTTTAAAATCTGAGGAAGCAAGAAACATAAGTAGGAATGTGCACCATACCTGTAGTATAGTGGTTATGTATGGTGTATATGGATATGGGTCTGTACTGTGGCTGACTTTGATGACCTAAAATACAACCGTATTCATATGGTTTGAATATGGTCATTGAGGGAGGGACAGATGACTATCTTATGCTATAAAAGTTAGTACCTATGACCTAAAATAAGCACATAATACTTACCCTTTGGCACCAGATATCCATATATAGATAATTGTATGGACATGATATGGATATGATATCAACCGTACCATACCATGGCCAATAAATTTGACATGGGCTACAGTTGTATTGCTACAGTCATATCTGTAATGGTATGATGCACATCCCTAAACATGATAACTAAAACATGGAAATGAACTAATAGTCATAATGTCTAAGAAGGGGATTGTTGCAATGACATGCAAGAAGATGGGATGACAGCATGTGAGGTGCTCCAGAGGGCTTTGACTTTAACAATTCAGCTACGATATGCTTACCCAGTTACCATGTCATAAACAGCCATTGCCATACCACAGTTCAGGCCAGATAAGTTTCAATTTTGCTGTCTCCATCAAGCCTTTACTGTGATAGGTAGTCAGCAGTAAAGGCCCAGCAGTAATGGCACATGAGAGGGTAGATGAAGCAAAGTCAAAGTCAGACGAGGAAAGACCAGGTGAAATAACATCAGTTAGAGTAGTTCTCCCCATGTAGCATACTTTTGTCATCTTATATACTGTAAATAAAGGAGTATTACTATAATAGAGTAAGGCATAATAAGTAATAGAAAAGCAGAAAAATGAATAGAAAGGTGGGATCCCTGCAGTACAGTAAAGGTTAAAGTAAATAAAAGAATAGAAAGAAAACAGGAGTACCAGCACAATGTAGCCAATATGAATCTCCTACATTTACTCTCCCCACAGTATATCATTGATGTGACTGGCTCATAACTGAGTTTCAACTGAGACTACTTATCCATGCCAAAGTAACAGCATGAGTATCAAGTAATGAGCAATGATTGAGCAACAAGTTTACAATGAGCATTGAATGTCAATAGGTATAAGTCTTATAGAAATAAAAAATGATTTGACCATAGCAGCCCACTATGTCAGATATCCAAGTCAGGGACATAAGAACCAGAATATATCTCTCCCTCTCTCCTGCCAGTAATGACAGCTATTAACAATGATTACCAAGTCATGAGAGTTCCTACCTGTCCATTATGTGGCTTACAGAAGTAATAGAACAAAGCTTTATGGCACTTATAAAAAGCATTTTGCTCCATTGCAGTGGCTCCAAACAAACAACAGAGATTCAACAAGATATGATAGTAATAAGCTGGGTTTGGGGCGGGCCCCAACAAGCCGAAGTCCCGTGTCGCAGTCAGGTTGCCAGGACCCGAGGTACGAGGGTCTGGCAATCGTGACGAAGACACGGGGCATAGGCTTGTATCTATATATTAAGACAGGTAGCGAAGATGACATAATAAGGCGGACTTTGAACTTTCCGGCCATTGCCATACCCCGGCCAATTCCGGCTGAGTTTCAACTTCACCATGCTGCTACAGTGTGGCTTCAAGCCTGTGCCCTTTCCTTCTTACCCTCTGCTCTGTTCCACCCCCCCTCACAGTGTACCATCTCAGGCAAACATTACAGCCCTTTTACATATAATAAGGACTTTTGGGATCTCTCACAGTACTGTCTATCCATATTTGATTGAAGCTCTTCATTTCTGATTTTCTCTGCAGGTGTCTTTGCCTCTTCCTTACACAGTGTTGCTACTATTTCCACCTCTCCATACCCTGTGATGTGTGTACCACTCTTATTTTTCTAAGATCAATGCTTACAGCTTTCTTTTAATAGGTCTCCATCTACTCCTACCAGAGAGAATGATCATTTTGATTTTCCGGCTCCAGTTACACCAGAGCAGAATCGTCATGCAGAATGGGAGCAGGATCGTCTTCAGCGTCTTCAGATGACCTCCCCCTCTAACTGTCGTGGTCGATCACCACATCCAGGTCCTGATCCTGATATTGAACTTCCGTGTTTTAATATACCACCTGAGACCCATATTTCATCTCAGTTAGATCATCCATGTGAACATCCCATGCCTGTAGTACCAACTCTTCCTGTTTTTCCTGCCAGAGGTAGACATCGTAGACAATTACATGGTGGTGTTCCTGGAGGACAGTCATCTGTGTTTGATAGTACTTCTGTTCCACAGCTTCCTGTAGGTCCACAGGGCCAAGGACGTGGTGGTGGTCGAGGACATGGGCGAGGGAGAGCTATTGAAATCCATCCTCCACGCACTGAGCCACCACAAAATATTGACCGAATAGCTCCTACTGAGCATCACCAGCAATCACCATCACCTACAAGAGAGTCACCACCTCTACAGCCACCTTTACCCCTGCCACATCAGCATCAACCACCACATGCTATTTCTGTACAACTTCCTCTGGCAAGACGTCCATATGCTGAGGTGTACTCTCAGGATAATATTGGGAGTAGAAAATGGATGTGTGAATGTTGTGGGGCATTACATTGGCATGATGAGCGGATTAAAAATAAGTCAAAATCTACACCGCATTTTGGGATGTGCTGTCTACAAGGGCAGGTCAAATTACCTCCTCTTCTTCCTGCTCCTGCCATTCTTCAAAATCTTCTTTGTGGCAACAATCCATTGTCAAAAGCTTTCTTACAAGATATCAGACAGTATAATGCAGCATTGGCATTTACATCCATAGCTGTAAAAGTTGATGAGGCAATTACCAATTCTTCAGGACCATACTGCTTTCGTGTATCTGGGGAGCTTCATCACCGGATGGGATCTCTGCTGCCTGAGGAAGGAGAGAAATTGTCTTATGCACAGCTGTATATACATGATCCAGTGGAGGCATTGCATATGCGTAATCGCCGCAATCCTAACTTAAATCCTGAAATCATGTCCCAATTACAGGATTTAATGCAGGATGTGAATCCATATGTTGCTTTATATCGACATGCATATCTCATTATGAAAGAAAAGCCCCATGAAGAGTATCCAAATATTGAAGTACGATTGCATGTGGGTGATGGTACTGATGGGCAACGATATAATCTTCCAACGGTAGATGAGTTGGCTGCTATTATTCCTGGAGATGGATCTGAGCCTGTTAAGAATGATCGAGATATTGTTTTACGTATGCATGATCATTCTCTGAAACGCATTAGCCAACTTCATCCAAGTTATCAACCTCTTCATTATGTTCTCCTTTTTCCACATGGAGAATTGGGTTGGAATATACATATGCTTCTGGAAGAGACTGAAACAAGTGAATGTACAGAACATAAAAAAGTTACTCAGCATATGTATTATGCTTATCGCCTACAGGATCGTCCAATATTTGAACCAAATGCACCATTGTATAGAGGAGGACGGCTGTACCAACAATATATTGTGGATGCATGGGCCTCAATTGAACAAAGTAATCTCAACTGGGTTCGAAACAATCAGAAAACTATCCGTGCAGATCTGTATAAGGGAGTGGTGGATGCAGCTACTAATGCTGATGGATTGCAAGACTCTGGCCAGCGTATTGTCCTACCTTTGTCACATACTGGCAGTCCCCGTGCAATGTATCAGCTGTATCAGGACTCTATGGCAATTTGTAGAGCTTTGCAGAAACCAGATATCTTTCTTACAATGACAGCAAACCCACAGTGGCCAGAAATCGTTGAAGCTCTGAAGCATACAGATGGACCAGATCAGAAAGTGGAGGATCGACCTGATATTGTGGCCAGGGTCTTTCAGTTGAAGAAGGAGGCCTTACTGGAAGAAATCAAGAAGGGTGGAATATTTGGCAAAGTCAGAGCTATGGTGCATACTATTGAATTTCAGAAGCGTGGACTTCCTCATATGCATCTTCTGATTTTTCTGGATCCTGAAGACAAGATTCGCACACCTGCTGATGCTGATTCAGTCTCATGTGCTCAGATTCCTGATCCTGTTACTCAACCAATTCTTTATGAGATTGTCACCAGATGTATGGTCCATGGTCCATGTGATCATCGCTGCAAGAAGCCCGATGGTCGCTGTTCAAAGAACTTTCCAAAAGACTTCAATGAGCACACTGAGTTCACCACTGATGGATATCCCAATTTGGCACGTCCTAACAATGGTCGTGAGTATGTTAAAATACGTGGCCAAACCCATACTGTCTATACCAATCGTGATATTGTCCCATACAATCCTTATCTCAGTGCAAAATATAACTGTCACATCAATGTGGAGGTTTGTGTTTCTGTCAAGGCCATCAAATATATCCATAAATACATCTACAAGGGCCATGATAGGACTACATTAGAGGTTCAGGATCATGATGAGATTAAGGAGTTTCTGGATGCATGCTACATCTCTGCTATTGAATCATGCTGGAGAATCTTTTCATTTCGACTACATCAGGAGGAGCCAAATGTTGTCTGTCTTCAGGTCCATCTTCCTGATGAACAGCTTATCACATATGATGAGAATGACAGTCCAGAAGAGGTGTTAGCAGCTGCAGAGGCAAAGACAACTACACTGTTACAATGGTTTGATCTCAACAAAAGAGATCCCAGTGCACATCAGTATCTGTATCAAGACATTCCTGCTCACTATACCTGGAACAGGAGCAAAAAACACTGGAATCCACGTCAAAGATACACAACTATTGGTGTTACCATTGGCCGAATGTATCAGGCTGCCCCCTCATCTGGCGAGCGGTTCTATCTGCGGCTTCTTTTAACTGCTGTTACCGGTGCTCAATCCTTCCAACACTTATGCACTGTCAACAATGTGGAGTGTGCTACATTTAAAGAAGCATGCATTGCTATGGGATTGCTGGAAAATGATAATGAATGGAGACAATGCTTACAGGAGGCAGCTATTATGCAGTCAGGAGCACAGTTACGATCACTATTTGTGACTCTTCTTCTCTTCTGCCAGCCAGCAAAGCCAGATGAGCTATGGGAGGAGTTCAGGGGGAACATTTGTGATGATTTGGCATATAAACTCTGCCAACGTGATGTTCCAAATCCAACAGATGCTCAGCTCTATGATTTTGGTCTCCATCTTATCAATAAGCTTCTTCAATCTCATGGACATTGTCTCTCTGAGTGGACTCAGATGCCAGCCTCTACTATGGACTGGGCTGCTTATGAAGATAATCCTCTTCTGGCAGCACAGTTGGCCTATGATATCCCATCTTTGCAGCAATTAGTTGCAAACAATCTTCAAACATTTAATGAAGAGCAAAAGACTGCATATAATACTGTGTTTGACTCTGCTATGAATGAACGAGGAAAATTGGTATTTCTGCATAGTGCTGGAGGTGGTGGAAAGACTTTTGTGTGCAATACTATTGCTGCTGCTGTTTGTGCTGAAGGAAAGATTGCATTGACCTGTGCCTCCTCCGGTATATCAGCAATTCTCTTAGTTGGAGGGCGTACCAGCCACAGCACCTTCAAAATTCCAATTCCCTCACGTGATGATACAACATGCGGCATTCGCAGAGGGACTCACTTAGCTGAACTTCTTTGTAGAACCTCTCTCATCATTTGGGATGAGGTTCCTATGCAGAACCGACATGATATTGAGACTGTTGATCGTACTCTTCGTGATATCTGCAATAAGGATGCTCCTTTTGGTGGAAAAACTGTACTTTTTGGTGGTATGTGTGTTTATTCTAAACTACTATAGATTGTCATTTCTGATTATTTATTTTAGGAGACTTTCGTCAGACATTGCCAGTTGTTTCACGAGGATCACGGGAGCAGATTGTTGCAGCTTCATTTCGCCATTCACCTTTATGGCCTCACATTGAAGTTATTCATTTAAAGAAAAACATGCGCCTGGATCAGACTCCTGAAAATGTAGAGTTTGCCCGTTGGCTACTTATTGTTGGTGCAGGTGAAGGACTTACTGATGATCGTACTATCACTCTTCCTGCTTCTATGCGTCTGGCCAACAATTCACTCTCTGAACTCATTAAATATATCTATCCAAACATTCAAGCTGGCCACTTCCAAGACCGCTTCTTTTTAGAACGAACAATTCTCTCTGGCTGCAATGATGATGTTGATGAAATCAATCAACAGGTTCTGGATATGTTTCCAGGACAAGAGACAGTTTATTGGAGTACAGACAAGACAATAGAGGAAGAGTTGGATGATGCTGCTACTCTTTATCCAGTGGAGTTTCTTCAAAATTTCAATGCCTCTGGATTGCCACGTGCAAAGCTGGCTCTCAAAGTTGGATGTCCTCTTATGCTTCTCCGCAATCTGGATCCAGCAAATGGCCTATGCAATGGGACACGGATGATTCTCACACGTTTCCGTCCTCATGTATTAGAATGTCGTCTTCTCAGTGGTAACAATGCAGGCAAGGCTGTTTTCATCCCATGCATCACAATCAATGCAGATACAGCAGAACTTCCTATTGCATTTTCACGTCGCCAATTTCCAGTCAGGTTAGCTTTTGCAATGACAATCAACAAGTCTCAAGGACAGTCAGTTACTTATGTTGGATTAGATTTACGTACTCCAATTTTTTCTCATGGACAACTGTATGTAGCACTTAGCCGTTGCACTTCTGGACAACGGATTCGAGTTCTCTTTCCAGATACAGAAAAAGGTACAAATACATTGAATATTGTATACCCTGAGGCTCTATTACATTGATAATAGATATTTTTTTCTGAAGTAATAACTGACACTCCCAAGGAATAAGCCGGGTTTGGGGCGGGCCCCAACAAGCCGAAGTCCTGTGTCGAAGTCAGGTTGCCGGGACCCGAGGTACGAGGGGCCGGCAATCGTGACGAAGACACGGGGCATAGGCTTGTCAGGCATTAATTCACAAGCGTGAGTTAGGTAACAATCAACGCGTGCGTTGTAAAGCAGTTTAAACTGAGCTGGAGTAGCCGCCCAGTCTTATCCTGCAGTCCCATGATGCAATGTCCGCTGTATCGAGCAGCCTGGGCTCTCGTTCTATAGTGCTCTTCAAACGGGGCAGTGTTCTTTGCTTGAAATGTCACCCCCACGTATTTCTCCGACGCCACTCCGCCGACAGTGAATTGAGGGATCACTGCTGAGGGCGAGACTCCGTATACCATGACGACAGGTTTCAATCTGTTGACGACAATGAAGTGGGTTGAGCACCATGCAGACAGTGCATCTAGTTTTCGTTGCAAACCCCGAGCTGAGAGGGAAAGAAGCAGAATATCATCCGCTTGCGCAAGCATATCCATAGCTAAACCACCAAGGACGACACCATCCGTGTCTGGGGGCATCTTCAAACTCGACAAGTATAGATTCCAGAGGGTCAGGGACGCTGGGTCGCCTGTCAACAGGCCTATGAAGGACTTGAATTCATCCGACGTCACGTTGTTATGTCGTACGTGGTACTCCATTCGTCGATATACAAATCTGAGCCAGTCAAACATAGGACCACCCATTCCCAGCTCGACCAGGCGAAGCCGTAGCGTATCCTGGTTTGTTGAGGGGAAAGCATTAGTGGCATCCACCAATGCGACATACAATGGCTTATGGTGCGCTTTTGCCCAGTCTATTGCACATCGTAAAATGAACGCATTGTTCAGCGTACGATATCCAGCACGAAAACCGTTCTGCCATTCTGGGATTAGTTTGTTGTCTACAGCCCAGGTAGACATGCGCTGGTGGATAATCATGGTAAGGACCTTTAGCAGGCAGCTCTTTAAGCAGATAACACGATAACTGTCCGACGGCTACGCATCTAAACTCGTCGATAAGCACACAACCGCACGCAAGTTGAACTCACGCAAACGCAGACGAACACACGCACGCATGTGTCGAACGCAGAATTCTCTTGGCCCGTCCACACCGTCAGAGCCGCGGCTGCTACCAGCACCAGTCTTCCGAATGTGCGCCTTTACTTTCCCAATGTCATCGTCGCTGACATCAGTGGAGAAGTATCGGCCTGTCGTACGGTCTGTAGTGACATCTGGTATGTCATTTGCTAACATTCTGTCGCATGCAAGACAAAACTTATCAAAATCTGCAGGCAGCACTTCCGGGGGATTCAGCCGCTTCTTGAATACTTCATACAGCTGGTCTGCTGTTACGCATCATCGCAAGATAGAAGAAGGTCGATTCTGATGGAGGCACGTTGTTGAGATAATTATCGTCAATGCAGACGGCCTAACCATAACGATTCAAGAAAATGCGGTATGCTCTTTCTTTGGCTTCGCCCGAAATGCGCTGGTGGGTAGAATAAGCGGTTCTGACTCAATGAATGTTGGCTTATTGCAGTACTAATCTTGGTTACTAAGTGCTTTACCGCCTGCTTTTCAGAGCAACGTGGGATTCAGTGATTCACGATATCGTTGGATCATAACATCCCATACAGATGATATCTTACTCTCGATCCAACAGTAAAAGACACCTAGCAATGAAATTGGTATTAATAACTGAGTACTGAGTACTGGAGCTTTGATTGACGTCAATACACGACATATCATGATACGAGACGTAAGAAATACGGGTACGTTACACTATCCAGGAATCCTGCCCGATTTACAGTTCCTTATTCCTCCGCTTGTAAATCATCCGTAGCAGCTGGATGCAGGCTGCACAGAAAAACAGGATGCCCTCATTTGTATAATGGCCTGTTCGATACCCTGGCGCGTCACTTGGCTTGTATAAAAATACTGCTGAGAAATGGTGAGTCCGCGTGTGAACAAGAAGCGACGAACAACTTACCAATTACACTACCACCTACTGTGGATGTTGAACTAAACGCAATAGCCAATGTCGTCGCATTCGTATCTCGTAGATTGCCGGTGAACCAAGCCGGCATAGGGCCCACAGGTATGTTGCTAAAGATAGCTCCAAAGCAAAGCGACACATAGCGCGCTTTAAAAGCCATTGGTGGCAGTGCACCTGAAATTTCGGCTGGATTAATCTGATTCAAAGACCACAAAGGCCCAGCCTACCTTGAACAATGAATGTCGCGCCTGCTATGACATATGATACTAGACAGCACATTGACCACACCCGATACTTGTCCGCCACCACCGACAGCCCTAGCGTAGCCACAAACGAGGCTACAAAGGGGGGCACGGCAAACAGCTGTGCATCCCGTCCCTGGTATCCAAGCCCATTGATAATTGTGGGCGCGAAGATTATTAGGCTGATGGGCGGGATACATGAAACCATGCTCAACAGATAATGCAAATAGAGCCGCCCATCTTTCAAAGTCGATTTGGCACCGTCCCACGTTATCTTGTCATGCGCCAAAGACTTGGACGACTCTGGCTTCATGCGGCGGATGGCGAGAGCACGATCGTCGGGTGACAACCACGACGATGTCTCGGGGAAAGATGGTAGGAAGAGGTATACGAGGATCGCTAGCAAGCACGACGGCACGCCTTCAATGAGGAACAGCCATCGCCAACCTTCCAGACCTCGAGCACCGTTCAAACTCGCGACTCCGTATGCAATACTTCCACCGAATGCGCCGCCAAGAGTTCCAGAGGCATATACAAATGCAATACGTAGGGAACGTTCTTGACATCGATACCAGCTGCGAGACAGGATTAGAAAAAAGGAAAGCGGTAGACAATGTACAACGAGTACAATGTGGAGTAGTAGACCACCCCAGGCGCCAGTCCTAGTGAGAATGTGTGAATGCCATGGTTCTGGTATGCTACAACAGACTTACCTGCTTCGAACGCACCCAGTAAAAGACGTAGGAGGAGTGTCGTGATGTAATTCTTGGAAGCGGCCATAACTATCAGGGTCGCTCCCCACCCAAGCATAAGAAAGGCGAGCCAATATGACGGTGAGAAGTACTTGAGCATGTAAATTGATGGGACTTGGAAAAGCGTAGTTGTCAGGGACGACGACGCTGCTGCGACGGCGTAAAACTGGTGGGTGGATATATGTAATCCTTGAAGGAAAGAGTGGCCAGTATCGGCATTGAGAATTATAGCATTGCCCTGGTAGTCTATCAGCTGATAATCTGAGGTCTGACGCGGTGGGTACGCACTAGGTTTCCGGCCAAACCACCGAGGATGAACGTTAAAGCAACAGTAGGAAGGATTCGGAGGTCCAACTGCCTGAGCAACCTAGTACCACATGTATTCAGTATGAGCGGCAGCAGGGAAACATACGCGTCGCACCTCTTTTCTGCAACGATATCTATGACGTCGTCGTCGTCGATAGCGATTCCAGCCTCACCGCCTTCCTTGCTAGCCGCTCCAGCTGGAGGGACGAACGATTGAGAAGTTCTGACGGGAGGGATACGAGATGGAGTCATAACGGGAGGAAAGAAACAGCAAAAAGAGTTCCCGTCGCGATATGGGGTGGTCTTTATACCCACAGAATCTTGCTTGCGGTTGTTTGCGTACTGGACGTTGACAGTCCGGGATCAAGAATCGCTAAATGATGACGCAAGTGACGCGCCTCCGAGCTGTCATAAACTGCCACGAACTCGCGAAGCTCAGTCTGTTCCGCGACGCATCGATACTGTTATCGATGGAAGCTTTCCAGTCTCCTTCATATATGCTGCAACCGATGCAATTGGTTTTGAGGATATTTTTCCCTATAGAGCCGATGAGAGGTTAACTGAAGAATATCCCCGGAGCCTCTATGCATCGATGAGAGGGAATGACCTCCGCGCAGG
Source organism: Armillaria nabsnona (assembly GCA_030407065.1). Classification (NCBI taxonomy): domain Eukaryota; kingdom Fungi; phylum Basidiomycota; class Agaricomycetes; order Agaricales; family Physalacriaceae; genus Armillaria; species Armillaria nabsnona. The sequence continues at coordinate 64,724 of JAUDQA010000005.1, forward strand.
TAGCGGACGTGCGACTGCGTCTCATTTGCCCTGAAAGTTGATGTTATTAGTACTGTTTCCTTTGATCAGCGGTATACGCTTACTAACGATGCACCGATTTCCGCAGAGACATATATAGCTGCATATCGGTGGACGGCTACGACGCGCCTACGCCCAATAGAATGTCATTTACGTCTGGAAGTGACCGAACCAATCCGTTTAACCCTCGTGATGATGCGATAATTCGCAGGCCAGGATTCCCTCATCGTCGCCACTAGTCGATATTATCGCTTTAGTAATATTGTTGACAGCACGTACGACAACAAGGAATAGTGTGGATACAGTCTTCACAGAGACTGCGAAGGCCCTTCAAACCTGGTGCCAAAAGCCGCTCTCCGAGGCGACGATGTACTGAGGACTTTCGCCTTTGATCTCAGTCCCAGTCCGTAACATGGGCCGCCTGAACCCGCGACGTGTCAACTCGACATTGGCGCGTACTAGCCAGGTATGAAAGCGAGGAAAACGACATCGAACTCGTCATCAAGCCTGCTACTCTATCCTGCATTGACTGGTCCATTACAGATCCAGCCCTCCCTTCACTTGTTCCAGCAACTCAACCGAGCCTACTCCCTATCCATCATGCGCATTTCCGCCGTTCACTTCATCCTCGCTACGGCACTCCCCACATTCGCACTCCCAGCGGCAAGCGAACATTCTCATCGAAGTTTCTTCCGAGTTCATTTCGCAGTAGACCTCGCTAGGCACTCGCCAAGGGGATGCTCAGCTCCGCGGAAATAGCCCTCCTTCGGGTGACGACAGACAGGGATTTGATGGTGATAATGGCCCTAAAGGTGGCCCAGGACAAGGACCATCGGATGATAGTTATGGCAGCCAGCAGTCCGACCAGAACGATCCACCTGAAACGAACGGGGATCAGAGTGGTCATGATGTCATCCTGGAGGACAACCACCCGGACACAATTCTCAAAACGGAAAACTGCGACCACAGGATGGACAGAACGGTCCTCCTGGAGGTACTGGTGATCCCGGTAATATTGGATCCAATGGACCACCGGGAAGTGATCGTCCTCAGGGAAGCGCGCCAAATAGTCAGGAAAGACCACAGAACAGCGGCGGAACACAACGGACAGTACGCTCTGTTCCGCCGGGTCACAACGGAGACGTATATTAACGAAATGATTAGTCGATAGTGGTTTTCCAGGTTTCGTGGTCTTCATATATAGTAACTTGCCCGCCCGCGATTTTGTGTCCATGAACTGCGTGGTCGTGGATTGTAGGCTGATGTCGGCCCTGAGGTCGTCCATATCCAGAATAGAATTAGATGACAAACGATGGTGTGCGATGCCAGGTGTGCGAGAGGCTGCCCTGCGTGCCTACAATCAACAGACCGTCAGGAACTGAGCATCGAGAGATAGGTTCATCAACATACCAAAGGCATCCCAGACGACTGATGACACCGTTAACAGACATCAAAACTTGGAAGAAGCACATCATGATCTCCGAATCCATCGTGGTGAGTCACCGCCAAAACATTGGCTACCTCATCACTTTCGTTGAGTTCGTATCCGACGCAGGCCCCGTGTTTGACAAAAGGGCATGCGGTGGGAGCTCGAGGAGGTTGTTGTCCAATCAGTCGAATGACGTGGTATGGAGGTAGGCTCAAGGTTCTCGGTAGAACCCATAAAAGGATTGTTCTTCGTTGTCGCTGGGGCATTCCAATCGATTGCAGCCAGAGTACACTCGGGATCGGCCTTGTAGGGACCCGCCACTGCCAACCGGGAGAAATAATTAGCGTGTGCTTGGGCACGAAAGAAGGCAATATACCTTAAACTGGACGGACTATCGGGTACGATGGCATGTTAACCAAGGGAAGATCTGGGCATACGGTCGAGAAAAAAAAGGGGGGAGATGCTTCGTCGCTGAAGCTTCCTCTTGATGGCCTCTAAGCATTGGACTCTCCATCCCATGGCAACAGAACGCCAAGGGGTCGACGATGACGCACCACAACCCAGACACCCCTTACGCGCGTCAAAATGCACACCGAGTCGTTCTGAGAATCCCGACGCATTAGACGGCAATCACAGGACAGGTCCCATTTACTCACTGTACCGAGTTCGCGTTCGTGCCCATCCGACCCATCCTGCAATCAAAGATAGTGGCTTCTGGTTACAAGAATGCCACTGCTTGGAAAAGGAACCGACGACCAGAATGATTCCTCCCGGTTCTCTATGTCACCAGGTTCGAAGCCCAGGAGTATCATGAACTTGTATCTGGGTCGACAGCTACCGCCTATTGCATGGACGTCAGCGTTCACTGTGACGATAGATTCGACTAATTCCTCCAGTGAGAAAAATGAACACATTAGATATACGAAGACGCACTTTTGCCGTACTCCAGAGTCCATTGTTATCAACGACCTGTCGAGGTTAGACAATTGCCACCTCGCCATTCTCTCGCTATTGGCACTCGTCTACAACCTTCTGGCCCAAAGATTTGGGTCGTGTCCTCATGGCAGTTTTCGCGATAGGATACCAAGCCAGAATAAGTAGCGGTCAAATTCACGGTGATCCAAGGAAAAGCCTCTGTCAGGTAAGCGTCAGAAAGAGGGATATTCGCAGGAAGTACCAATACACACGATTTGACAACAGAAATACCCGGTAAGAGAACCTCTTGGTGATGTAGCAGGAAAGTCGCAACTGGGTATCGCTGGTATCATTAATGCCATGGTGGTTGAAAACAAGAATGTCACTGTCACTGTCACATCCCGACGGCCTCTGACGCGGATGGCCCGTAATTCCAGTATAAGTACGCGCTGACTCATCATCGACGATGATGCTCGGTTCAACAGTTGTGCACCCTCGGCCGAGCACCATTACTTATCTTGTTATGGACGACTTCACGGCGGAATATTGAGAAAAAATCCGTTCATTGAATCTCGCGATGTGTACCTCTACGCGTGCTCGACATCGAAACACTAGCCCCGCCATCGGACTTGGCTCTAGAAAATGGTAAACGGTAAACCTCATGTAATTCGGGCCCTGATTTGTCGAGGCTAGCGCTCGGCGCACAGCCTTCATTGCACTCTCTTTATATCTCTTATGGGGCATTCTCGTCTCTAAGGGATCATAAAACGCTGAGATATGGCGGGTGTCCACATGCTTTTTACAGTACAAGTATTCATGACAATTATATGTCCATGTATATGTTTCGTACAAGCTAGGTTAGAGATATCCCGTACTTCCGGATGTATAGAGATAAAAACACGAAGATTGAATCGGAAGATACAGAATCTGAAAAAAAACTGCATTTGCTGCGTGTGCACGTCAATGATAATTAACGGTGAATTACCGTAGCAGAACTACCATCCTGAGAAGGGTCTATTACTTACCGCCCAGGAGGTTTTGTGTGCAATCCTAGCCAAAAACCACCCTCGGTATAAAACCGTAACATGCTCCCCCTAGAGGTTTCTCGCACAACCTTACATGCCACCGAACGCCGAACACTGAACACTAGGGTTGCGCACGAAACCCTAGGTTTTGATACAGTAGGGTTTCGGACCGGTAAGTTACCTCCCCCCGCTGGAGGGGTTTTCATTGAGGTAACTTACCTGTCATGTGATGATGCAGGAGCAGCAAAATCACCGTCATATTCAACTCTACTAACATAATTTATGTTTACAAGATAAAGTTTCTTCTGTAATGCTCTGCACTAAATTATACCTCATAGGAGAGGAAAATACGCAAAAAGCGCGAAGATAAAGATTCTGGGATAAAAATCTGTAATTGCTGCGCGTCAATCATGTGATACTGGCACGTGATAGGTAACTAACGGTAAATTACCGTATCAACACTCCCCGCTCTAGGAGGGGTCGGTTCAAAACCGTATATTAACAGACTGAACACAGAAGTTCCGACGTTGCAATGAAAAATCTGACACAGGTACAATACCGACGACGAGGATCGAACTCGCAACCTTCGCCTAGACATTCCACATAGGAAAGCGACGCGCTACCATTGCGCTACGACGGCATAACAAGACTTACATTATGTGACAATCGACGCAATTATTCACTTCATCGGTGGCTTGTCACGGACTATCCCAACGTTTACATCGGAACTATGAAAAATCCTCAAATTTCCTCACAGCAACTCGCACTTTCCTTTAATATTGATCGACAATGCTACTGGGCTTTGCGCCTTGCCAGCCATGGTGTAAAATGGCAATGTCAAACACTCACTCTCAGTAGCTGTTGCTGATTCGCAACATTGGGCAATCCTAGTTGGATGTGGATCCTTGAAGCTCTGTATATATGCTACGAACGCGCTGTCCACTGAAGATGAACACGGCCATCTTCACAGTGATCCCTGGAATGTTCTGGCATTTGTAAAGGAGAACTCAAATCGTTGAGTCTCCATCGAGTAGACTTCAGGCTACATCTAGTGTTGCCGAGCTGTCTCATGCAGGTTTTCGATTTGCATTGTGAGAATCACTCTGTTCGGCTTGAGGATGTGCCTTCCTCTGGGGCTAAATATAGATTCATCGTTGTTTCTAGGAGAAAATGAGGGCATTTTATTGTGGAAAACATCTATTTACACCGTATTCGCATTCATGAACATGTTTTATACTCCCACAAAGACCCATAATGGCGAGTCGCTGATATTTTTCCTGGAAGAGCTTTGACATAATAAAGCTAAGCTTAACTGGCATTAGTCAAAATGTTCCGTGTTACGGTGGGCCGGATCCGGGGCCGGCGGCCAGGAAACGACAAGTATGGACGCGACATTAGATTGAACAAGCACGGTGCTATGACTTTCCAGTCCGAAGAGAAAAGACCTCGCACCATGAGAGTGTACGATCCATGTATGGCCGGCCGGTAATAAGTATACAGAGGAGTATCATTATCGGAAAGAAAACATGGGTCAAAGTATGCAAGGTAATATCGAGCAGGAATGTTTTTGTTAGGTGTACTACTTCTAATGTAATGGTGGGATTGAACGATAGAATCTAAGGGGGGCATCAGATTTAAGTGGTGGTAATTTCTGAATGAGTATGAAGCCAGATACTGCGTCAAAATTTATCTATTAAATGATACTAGAGCCACTTGAACGTAGGCAACAATATCTCTTGCCCTAAGTACACGAAGTACCTCCGACTTAGTTACAATTTACTACAAAATATATCCTCTATTTTAGGAAGAACACGCACATTCTAACATTGTTCCCTTTAGCCCTCAGCTAATCTTCGTAATATTCATTTCGCGTCTGTCTATGAGAGATGTAGTAAGCACAAAAGTGGTAAACGCTGCGAGTGAACTTAAGGGTCAGACGCTCACGGTTCCCGAGCTCCGCTCTATAAGTACGGTGGTCCGGCGGTAAGCAGGAACCGGTTCAACGATATAGCATCTACTCAACCATAGGGTCCTATCTACCTTCAATGTTATTAAAGTACGCCAAACCGGAGGCGATGCTAAAAATAGGTCTATAATCCGGACACGGAGCCGTGCCTTAAAGTAGTCTCTCGTACACAGACAACGATACAGACCTATTGATGGAAGGGAGGGACGGTCTGTATGTAGTCTGTTGCTTAATCGGGCCATCTGCCTTGCAACCCAGTTATTACTAATTTGATGGGAAGCCGGCAGAGCGTAATTGATTTATTAACGGCCGTGGGACGCGTTTGAAAGCTATATAATTCTATAAACCTACGATATAGCGTCTCTTATGGCATAAAATGAATTTATTATGAAGGGAAAGGTGGTACATGCATTATTTTCTGTCCAGACGCGATGATCGGCTTGGAATCGGCACTCTAAACTTGCCGCCGGTATCCTCCAATGCGATTCGGTTTGGCGCAGTGCCGATGGACGGCAATCAAATTATGTCATGCTTTGTAATAACACGGTTGCAAGAAAATCCCCCCGCGTTAAACAATAGACTAGCCTTAAAGCCGCTCAAACGGATTTGCGTTATGCACTGTTACGCAAAACGAAAACCTGCCTGAGACAGCTCGGCAACACTATACATCGGACTTTAGAGACGTTGCTAAGCTGCCAGTCTTCCCGAGGCTTGTCCGAGTCACCAGGGAAGTGTTCAAAGAACCAATTATTAGGTGTGCGCTCTGCGGCATTCGGGATCTCTTGTATTCCAGCGCTCGGCCTCCCCGGTAATACAGGCCATTGCAGATGGGCCATTCTGCTTTGTTCAAATCGGTCGGTGCTGTTGAACGTGAGTCGAATCACCTCCTCCATATGTATAACGGTGATGCTGCGGCTCTGACATTAGACTTAGGCTGTTGGCAGACATTCTTCTAGCTCGTGCTGTCCACTATGCATTTTAAACTCTATCATGACGCGAATGTTCGAAAAGCTTTCTCTTTCGCTGGAACTAGTACATCAAAACAGACTTCGCGGGGCGCCTATTTCCCCATGTCTCCTAGTGTCTTCTACATTGGCAAAGGTACGAATATGATCCCACTCCCTGAGCGAAATGCGCGGATTGTTCTTGATTGTAGTGGTTCCTTCAAGGTCCGCACTTAATACATTCAGTCCCATCATGAGCTCACTAGATTGTGACTTCCTTCCGTCACATCCCACACCAAGATCGTCTCTACTGCCAACGAGGTATCAGCTCTCTAAATGAGCGCCCGAAATACCATCGTTACGGGACAAGAGATGATTTTATTCAGCCCATATCCTCTCTGAACAAGACGCACCTTGCAAAGGTACTCTACATCTCCCCCTTCACGACCCGGCGGCTAACTTTCATCATAGGTCAGGTTGTGTGAGAGTGATTCCAGTTGCTGATGATTCTCATGCAATTGATTGACCGCAAATCTCGGGCGACAGTTGCGGAGATGTAGCGGCGATAGCGCATGCGACCAGTTCATTTGCCTCTCTTACATTCTCTCGTAAACGTTTTAAGTGGATTTGCATTGCTACTATGAGGAATGGTTCTTTGTTCGTGTCGTTCAGAACTACGAGCAGTTATGAAGATATGCTACGTTACTATCATGATCGAAGCTATGCCCGACATTGATTGGACCCGAACATCTTGTTTCATATTCCAGCGCTCGCCGCTTAGAGCTACCCTGATCTTCTGAAAGAACCTTCCGGATTCTGAGTAAGTGACAATATTCAGCGACCCTGTCTTATCGTTCTCGAAAAACACAAGGACCATCACTACGCCCATCAATGCTGTTCTCCTGGACCCACTGGGTCACATCATAGCCAAAGGGAATCCCATGCCTTCAAAGATCAATCCCCTTCTGTGTCTGATCATTCGACCTTCGTTCTCACACCCGTTCTTATGCATCCTCTATTCTTATACATCACTTTGTTTTCTTTCGTTCTTACATCCCACGGCGAGCCGCGCAATGTCACCATCGACAACACAGATCCTATGATCTCATACACTGGCAACTGGGATGCGAGCAACAGTCATACTTCTACTTTAGACTTCAACGGTAGCCACGCGTTGAGCAGCGATCCTTTTGCTTCGGCGACTCTCACCTTCAAGGGTAATTTATTGTATTCCCCGCCCCAAGGATTTTCTGACGCCACAATTCTTCTGTCAGGTACTGCAGTGTATTTCCTCTCTCCCCGATGGCCGTACTTGGTGAACTCCACCGTCGCCCTTGATGGTGAAGGTGCGACGTTTGTGAACCTCACAGACCCTGAGGCGAAGGGCACAGATGGGGGTCCAGAATCGGAGCGCTACAATGTTCACTGGTCGAGGACTGGCTTGGATGATAAGGCACATGAAGTCGTCGTGTCTATGGCCGCTGCAGGACAGTGGGTTGTTCTGGACGGGTTCATGTGAGCAGCTTTCCTTCCCTCTGTCGCGTCTAGAGCTGACTATGGTAATAGATATACAGTTAATGATGCTACCGATAATACGGCGAGCGCAGAGGGCTCAACTGTACTGGCTACTGGGTCTAGTAGTCTGGTCGATCAGGCTTCATCTACTTCTGTTTTTGCATCGGGTACAGCTGCCCCGAGTTCCGGCAGCGACGCTAGTGGCGGCGTCAATGTTCTGGCCATCGGATTCGGGGTTTCTTTCAGTGTATTGGTTACGCTTGGATGCATCGCAATTTGTCTCAGCTGCCGCAGGCGCCAGCTTCGTCGCGAAAACCAGATGTCTCCACCGTCTAACTCATCTGCCCCAATCTTGTATGAGTGTCTGCCCCAAGCAAACACTACCTCTCGTCCCACCGCCCCATTTTTCGTAGTAAATCCCGACCCGGGGAGCCAAGGCTCCCTGATCGACAGGTATATGCATGAGAAGAGTGCCCAGCGCAGAGTCGTTTTGGAGGATGTGGTGGCACCTCCCCCTGCGTATTCTGTGTAATGTCCCTCCGCTCAATCTGTCTGTGGTTCCGGGATGGTTCAGAGCATAGTTATATTTCGTTGTCTCCCTCCAGCAGGTTTATTTCTATTCTATCGTTTAGTTGCTGTAACGCTCTGAATGGGACTTGGGTCCGAGAGTTGTCGAGCTCGTGCGGCATCACTATGTATTATCAAGGGATGTAGTGGCCGGTCCTTTGCCTGGTTGCTTGTGCGATATACTTTGAAAAGCAATACGATCACTCTGTCTTGGTGAATACAAGTTATCGTTTGGCGCGGTGATGGATCCCGTTATAGGCTCATACTAGCGTTTGAGTGTCTGTAGCTATTTTTGGTCCTGGATATTAGTTTCCACCCTGACATACCGTTTCGTGAATCATGATTCATCTCTAGTCAAACGGACGTTATGGACTTGCAGACAACATTTACATGGAACAAACATGGAAAGTTGATGGAAAGGACCGAAGTATCGTTTCAGAAGACATCTCCTTTCGCAGACGGGGATCATAAATGCAAAGCAATGGAGATGGACCAACTTCTCTATGGAAATGACAACACAACACGATATTCGGTGTCCTCACTCGTCGTTTGAGTGCCAGTGTACAGGCGTATTGGTAGACCGGCACGGGACGGCCGACACATCTACGCATCAGGACTTGAGAAGCCGATATGTCCGACGCCGGATGCGGCAAGCTTGGTTCTTCCCAACTTCTTCAGCCGAGCTTCCTGATTACCTACGGCCTGACATCGACATTTCCTCGACTTGGGCTGGCGCACTACCTGTCCCAACGATTCCTTCCCTCTTTTTCGTGAGCATTCTATTCGGGTGGCTCGAGATCTAACTTTCGAGTTTTCCCTTGGGGATACAAGCAAGACGAAGGAGAAAATCGCACTGGGGACTCAAAGAACCTCGAAACGTGACCAAGGCTTTTACGTGGCCGAAGGTGTCCCTTCGGGGTCGGTGTGGAGAAATTGGGATGCCCATCAAGATCAGATTCGGACAGTAGATCACCAACCGGCTTTCTACTGTCGATATCCTCTTCGAACGGCAGAGATCCAAGTGCGGTACGTGCAATGAATATTACGTCATGCTCAATTGAATCAAGTAAAGACACATAGTGGATATGTATTTTCCTGAGTGGTTAGACGTCCTTAAATTTGACGCTGGCGCTTTGATCGTTGCTTAGGACCAAGAAAAGATTTTTTAACCTTTCTTGAAGATCTCTCAACGAAGACAAACCAACAGAGCACCATAATCTCCTGCACCGTGTTCTTTGTTAATTCGTATTTTGAATCTTCACGGCTGAATCAGGTCTGAGGGACTGATGGCACGGGAGTCATCCTGCTAATAGCTATGCGCCTAATGACGCCTGGATACCAACTTTGTCGACTCTGTTCAAATCTCAAACATCTTCTCCCATCATATTATCATGTTGGTCGTCTGTTCACTCCAGAAAATACAAGGTCACAGAGGGAAACGATGGCTCACCAACGGCGACCATTGCTTATTTACCGTCACTGGCCCTTGATCAGCCCCGTACATTGAATTAACTTTGGACCACGTGGCAGTGCCTACCTTGACGCTGTCAACAGAAGCACGAAGTAGGGTCGTAGCCTCTCTGTTCTTTCGATATTATGTCCAAATCCGACTGATGAGCCATTCCCGGAGGCCCTTGTTGCTTCGCAATTTTTTCTCTTCTTCCTACCGCCACCTCCTTCCTCTCGAACGCCTTTCTGTCCTATGGCGCTGCATACTACCGTCCCGCTGGCCGTCGAGCCCAGCCCGTACTCGTATTCACCCAGGCGCCCAAAAAGCGGGTCTCTCTCACCTTCGCGCATTTTTCTGGATGACGGGTCGTCTCATTGGCTTCCACCCCCGGCAAATATTACCCAGGGAGGCTACGGGCTGGGCTGTGATACAGAGCCATTCTTGATGCAAGGGGAAGCTGCAGACGTGACCTCCACCCATCAAGGCGCGTACACCGTCGCGTCGTCTCCGCCAAGCATGAACTTCGACTGCGGTACGACACCATTTACGCGAAGACCCTTGCAACTGACGACAGTATGTTTTCTGATCTCTTAACATTAATCTTTTCCCTAATATTTCCATAGGACTCGCAGTTTTACCCACACATTCCCTCGACTGCAACTGCTGCGGCTGGATTTTCTGGTCTTTCATCCCACACCGAGTACACCATGGGCGGAAATTACGTTTCTCATCGTGACGACAGCGAACGCGGATCGTGGCAGAACCACAATATCATACCGGCACCGACTCTCGTCCATGAGTACCCTTCTTATGGGGTGTCGAGTTTTCGTCTTGCGGATCCAACTGCCCGGTCATCCCAAGTAAGTCATGGTTCTCCTTTCGCATTTCTTGGAGCTGACGTGAAATTAGTACAATAATTCTCCCCAGCAGCACCAGCTCCATACGGTTCCCAATCATCTGCACTTTAACTACACCGACGCCTTCTCTGAAGCGATCGCCTCACCTGTTCCATCCTTTCCTACATCCATGAACAGCTTTTTCAATACCGACGCGCAGATTATGGCCGGATCGTCTTACCCTGGTCAAATTGAGCACATACCAGGCCCCGTGGGATGGTCACCTAACACGAACGGTGACTCTCCGTCTCCTCCAGCGATGAATCTCGGTCGAAGGGGAAGCACAGGCAGCAACGTTGGTCCGCCGAACAAGTCCAGTAACTTGGCTTGTTTCTTTTGTAGAGGGCGCAAAATCGCCTGCGGGAGGCCGATGGAGGGCAGTGCGGATATGACGTGCAAGTAGGTGTCGAGTATGCTACACCCTACGCCAATGTTTACTGATTGACATTTCGTTCGTAGTCAGTGCGCTAGAAGACAACTTACGTGCGAATACCCTGCGGAGTCGAGGCGCGGTCAGCACAAGCGTCCGACGAGGAAGCAGCGCCCACCGAATTCGGGGCATGATGTGAATTTTGCGAATTGAAAATGGATACTTTTTTCATGATTATAGACTCTTCGCCTTCCTTTTGCGACTTTGTATCTCTTTTCTCTCGGACTTCATCTCGCAAGTAGAACACGCACTAGGCTGTCTTTACGACTGTCTTGATATCGGCCGCTTTCGTTGCTTACTCACTATTTCTGTCTCCGTGGCCCGGTTTTTCTTGTACGACGAACATTCTTTCGATCTTGTCCTTACTGTACGATAGGTCTCCTCTAGCCTGCGATGCTCCGTGTATTCGTCAAGTCGATAATCATGTAAGTAGTAATATCTGTACCATTATTCGTGTATATGTATTTTTCTCCTTTGTAGCAGATAATAAAGGATAGCTCTTGGACTTGTACGTACCATAACTCATCGATCCGTCCCAGCGTCCCAGCGCCCTTCACTCTTTCTCAAGGGAATTAAACGGCACCGAGATGATTTTCAAGAGCTATAACAATCTTTCATTCAAATTGCCGGTTGTATAATGATCACCGGATCGTCGACTTCTCAGTGTGTTTTGAATTTAGAAGACACGGCGACCTAAAGATGTCAGGCACTTGCCGGAAGTTGATGAATCCGACAGGTGTAAGGGTTCTAATAGGGCACTTTAGCAATCGATTTAGTACCGGTATATCACTCCGGCGGGTGCAAATCGAAGATGTCGATTAAGCTTTGTCCCGGCTACATAACGCTCGTAAATGTCAATTGGAACCAACCTGCCTTAGAAGCTCGGTGCTCGATGCTTTTTACTTGGTGCTGTTGCTGTTGCGCCAACTTGTAATCAACTTATACTCTGTACTTAGATGTTGTGACTTTTGTTGGTGCCTCCATTGAAATGTAATGAGCGAATGATGTACTACAGTGCATAATACAATGATAGAATTGACAACGTTCGAGAGGAGTACTACTGTGGAAGAGATATAAAGGCCTTAATAAACGTGAGCTGTTGCTTGAGCTGCTCAGCTATACGCATCAAAGAATTTTTTGTTCCTTCTTCGCGAACAGTCAGGTGGCGCTGACCGCGCCACAATTTCAATCAACAAGCGCTATACCACTACCGGAATACACGTGTAGGGTTTCTCGGGTAAGGAAGTGGATGCCGGTCTCTGTTGCAAAAAAGCAAGTGGCTCGAGATATGGACTCAAGGTGGATTCGATGACTCTCATTGCTACGCTACCTTCATGTTCAACGTCCGAGGTGGATATAATTGGGGGGTACACGAATCGGTCGGATGAAAGCTAAACTATTGATATTAAATGGACCCACAAGGAAACACGATTCAGTGTCAGTATGTTGCGTAGATCCTTACGAAGGCCTTTCGACATGGATTAGCTGTGATATACATATTCACTAACCCTGTCGAAAGATGCAGGATGCCAGGGTAGGATCCCTGTAAGAAGCATTGGAAGGTCAGAGATGAGCTAGTGAAGACTTGCGTGCAATTGAATTCTAAAACAAGAAGCTGTCTGAAAGCCTTCACGCACACGGAAGGTTATTTGATGGAAGAAGACGCTCTGTATTACTCGATCGTACTGGCAAGCTTTGAAGAAGATTCAAGGAGACCGTGAGCACTCAGAGCAACCTCGGGTATCAAAGGCGATATAAGTGGCCAGAAACTGTCATTGAAATTTCTGATGTTCAAGACCCCAAATTCTTCATTACCTAACTGGCACATTATTCGTCGTCTGGCCGAAGTGACCAGGTATTCATTGGGACCTTGTCTTTTAGTAGCCCAGGTCTTGACAGTGTTGATGAAACGCAAGTCAACCAAGATGCGATCCGGGGATATGATATCAAGTGCTCCTGACGTATCGGCTGTTACATTCAGGGAAAATATTCAACACGGAGAACTTCTGAAATGTAGGGAATATTGATGTGTCAATGGCATTACATCCGACAATGATAATAATTAACCTGGATTTGCCAGAGTGTTGATTTCCATCGCATTACTAATAAAATCTGTGGCTGTCCCACTTTCGAGATACTTGAGAAGGATGTTGGGCCTATATGATTCAAACATCGTAGAGAGTCAGGTTGAGAGTCTTCAGCGATGATATTTTCATCGAGAGAATTGTGCTAACATCACAGTATAAGACGATCACGGACGTTGGCGATACCGGATCATTCCATATGATGAGTTACCTCGACAGTGCACTCAGAAGTCAGGACTAAGAGCATGCCAGGCACAAGGGCATGTTGCTATACCGGTCGAAAGCATGTCTTGCACTTGCCGCTGGCCAGTTACTCGGTCCCTGTGAAGTTGGCACCACCTCGTTGTGGAGGTCTTTCACAGCTCCAAGTTAATAATACTCAATTGAGCGCTGATAGGTATAGCTTATAGTACATAGAGGACACTGAAACGGACATACTACACCACCCAAGGAGACTCCCCAACTGCCAAATGACTATTTCTCTTGCTGTAGATCATTCTCAAGACTTGTATACCAAGAGCGCCAATGAACAACACCGCTGCGTTTGTATAATGACCCGTCTGGTAGCCTGGCGCTCCGCTCGGGGTGTATATCAAGATTCCTGGAGCTTTTACATCAGTATGCGTGTGAAAAAAGAATGAGACATGCCGTACCGAGGACTTGTCCTATAGTTCCACACGCTGCACAGATTGGAATAGCCAATGTCGTCGCATTCGTATCCCTCAAATTTCCGGTAAACCATACTGACAATGACAGAGAACACATAAACGAGAACATCGTTCCCAACGAGAGCATCGCATACCGCGCTTTGAACGCTGTCGGCGGTATGGCACCTCAATATTGCACTAGTTCAATAATTTTGGATTCAGAAGCGATCAAAACATACCTTGTACTATGAATGTCACCCCTGCGAGTGGGATCGATACTACTCCACATTTTGACCACGCTCGATATCTGTCTGCCACCCACGACATCCCGACGGTACCAACGAATGCGGCAGTATACGGCGGGACGGTTAGAAGCTGCGCAACCTGACCCTCGTATCCCAGCCCATGGATAATTGTCGGCGCAAACAGTAGTATACTGGAGAGCGGCACCATCAAAATGATGCCCAACGAGTAGTGCAGATACAGCTGTCAGTCCATGAGCGTCGATTTTGCCCCATCCCACGTTATCTTCGCATGACCAACAGACTTCGACGACTCTTGCTTCATGCGGCCAATGGCGATAGCACGATCCGCGGAGGAGAACAATGTCGATGTCTCCGGGTAGGAGGGCAAGAAAAGGTATACGAGGACCGCGAGTAAGCACGATGGCGCGCATTCAATGAGGAACAACCATCGCCAGCCTTCAATACCACGAGTGACGTTTAGATGACCTACCCCGTATGCGATGCATCCACCGAATGCGGCTCCAAGAGGTGATGACGCCACTATTAACGAAATACGAATGGCTCTTTCTTGAAGCCGATACCAGCTAGAGAAAAATAATTAGCAAGAGCGACAGAACTGAGAAAGACGACTGTACAATGTGAAGAAGTATATCATTCCAGGAACGAGACCTAGCGTGAGGTTAAGCAGCATACTGCAAGCGAGATTGAAGACGTACCTGCTTCGAACGCACCCAGTAGGAGACGTAAAACAAGTACGGTGATATAGTTCTGGGACACTGCCATAATCATCAAGGTCGCTCCCCATCCTAGCATCAGAAACGCTAGCCAGTATGGTGGGGCGAAATACTTGAGCATATAATATGACGGGATTTGGAACAGCATGTAGGTCGCCAATGAAGCAGACGCCACGGCGAGAAACTATCGCTCATTCATATGCAACACTTGTAGGAGGGAGTCACCTGTATCTGCATT
Source organism: Armillaria nabsnona (assembly GCA_030407065.1). Taxonomy (NCBI): domain Eukaryota; kingdom Fungi; phylum Basidiomycota; class Agaricomycetes; order Agaricales; family Physalacriaceae; genus Armillaria; species Armillaria nabsnona. The sequence continues at coordinate 79,827 of JAUDQA010000005.1, forward strand.
GAGGACTATGACGTTTCCCTGGAATGAGACACCTTCATTAATAGTCGACAATGTCAGGGCTGCGTAGGCGGGTACATACAACATTACCACCAGCTAAAAAGCTCAGAAGGAACATCAACGCAAAGCTGGGAATGATTCGAAGATCCAGTCGGTTGAGTAGTCTATCTCAGGTAAGGTTTTATTCTGGCGAAGAATGATAAATGAGATACCTCTTCTCGGCGACAATATCTACGATGTCCTCATCAGGAAGACCTGCTTCGTTATCCTGCTTGATGGTCGGGGCGGCCGAAGAAGCCTGGGAGGATGGAGGCGGCAGGTCAGTGGATGTCATGGTGAGGTGAGGGAGCGAGGAGAATCTGTCGTTCGAACCCGACGTTGGCCTTTATACCCAGAATTTTGCTTGTAGCTGTTTGTGTCAACAGTCATTGGTAATCGCGAATAATGACGGAAATGACGCGTGTCGGTCCATATTGATCACCAAAAAGAGTTCCAAGATCGACGGGATGCGTCATAACCTACTATAACTCGTGTCGAAGTACCGATCAACCTATTTCGGAACGAGTTTGCCCCGTTGTTCCAGCGTGCCGAAAGACTCCGAAAACTCATTCATTGCTAATGCGCTAATGTTAATGAATGGTGGACACTGTTTTCAGGGGTGAAAGTCACGATTCGTCGGATTTTCCTTGAATGAATGAATACCTACCAGCACAGGACCACGGTACATCCTGAAGCAATACCGCTGTCCCACACATTCCATTGAGACAGGAACGAGACTTGACACCCAATAAAGCAGACTGGGGAATTTTCTGTCTGTGTTCGAAGTCAGAAGAATTGGGTTACAACACGGGCAGGACGTCGAGGTCGAGGCGTGAAAACAGGGTATTCGCGTGGCTGTGTTTCGAATTTGAAACTTCTTCTGACGGTGCCGAGGGGTCACTTTCACGGCACGTTTCATGTTGTGTTGGCCCCGGGAAGCTCCCGCCCACTTCCCGCCAAGCTGTGTCGGGAATTTTGAGGTCCTAAAAAGGCCGAATCCTTGTCCATAGTTTGCATATTTGACAGCCAAAATTTGTCCGCAGTTTGCATCATTTAGGACTTTTTCGGATGATATCTGGCCAGAACCTTCCTCCGCGGATGGAAATTTTTGGGACTTCCGGAACGACCGGACCGTCAGAGGGTTTGTCCGAGTTTGCATATTTTACCCCAAATCTTTGCATATTTGAGGCCCAAAATCGGCAAAATTTCCGGACACAGCTTGGCGGGAGCTTCCCGGGGCCTTGTTGTGTTAAGGCCACCAGAACATGCATTGCGTCGCGATCTGTTAGAGAGTGATTGCTGGGACCTCAGAATCACCTGGCTTCACCAAAGCAGCTTTAGTGATTTTATGACGGACATCGTGATCACTTTATTAAGAGGACGTCCTTTTCTTAGTAGTTTCTGTGGTCCGGTAGCTGATTCTAATGCTATATCTTAGCTTCGGGACTTTCATCACACGGGTATGTGATACGACACAATTTCTTCTTATCGGTTGACCTTCTCTTAAGTGTAGCAAGAGTTTTCCGTCGTTAGTTCAACTGAGACGGGAATAAATTCCTCGTCGCGCGTGGCAGACACTGGCAGCCATACTAGTGTCCTTAAGTTCCATCTACACCTAAAGCTTCAAGTTCTCTTGTAGCTTACCGAGGAGATACATTTAAACCACAAGCAAGGTCTCTCGAACAAAAAGTGTATGTCTTTGCCATATTGTCTTTGTTGCCACTGACTTGAACATCCAGTGTCCAATTTGTTACTTTTTTTTTGCCCCTCCCGCGTAGCGTCATCCTTTGTGTTTTGAGTTGGAAGTCTTCGTTTTCCTATGTGAAATTGTGCCAATCGGCCATTTCCTGAAGAACGCCCAAAGTCATAGACAAAGGTCCCGCCCGTTGTTGACAATGGGCCACCTTCTACTCGGGCGCTCACAATGCAAGACAAAAATTTCCCAGGATAGTAATACCAATGGCTCTACTCCTGGCGATTGTCTTTTTTGGCTTTGGCTGTAAACGACACATCTAGGGTCCATTCGAGCTTCGACTATCGAGCATCAAGTGTCCTGAAAAAGCCAATATTCAACGGATAACCAATTCTCGTACCTTTCACCAGCCGTTATAAGAAGCCTGCAAGAAACTTAGCACCCCCGTCCTCCGTCACCTTCTCACGACGTCCTCTTCTCTAAATCTTTCTCTTGCCTCTTAGTCCGTTGCTATGTCTGACCAAACAACCTCAGAGTCGACGTCAACTAACAACGGTTCTATTGTAAGTCTCACTTACCATCACCTTGTTGGTCCTTGCGCTTATCACTGACACAATTCACGTAGCGCGTGGCATGCCGCTACTGTGACAAGCACTTCTCCTGCAAAGAAGGCCGCAACCGTCATGCACGCGACAAGCACAGTGTTGAGTACGCGACTCAGTTTTTGATTTTCTGGATTCAGTCGTTGACGCGTCGAATTTCTGTAGAATCGCTGGTGCTCAGTTGTATATCCATCCAACGTAAGCTTATCGTTCTCGCAGTGGCGATGATTCTCGTTTCTGACTTGCCGTACGATCCCATTCAGCACCCGTATCAAATACTTCAAATGCATTACGCCAGGCTGTACCTTTATGCACAGAAAGCTTCGTGTCGTCTGCGATCATCGCAAGTCATGTTATGAAGTCCAGAGCGACAGTCGGCCGGAAGGAATCCCTACTCAGGTCAAAGAAACCATGCGGAGCGACCTGGCATTGGGTCGCAGAATCTTCCCTTTCTTGTACGACGAGCCAGCTGGTCCGTCTCAATCGGTCTCCCTCTCTTTGATGGACTGGGACGCGTCGTTGGACAATCCTCTCGTCCCGGACTGGTGGAAAGGATACCTCACACTGGATCCGCCTCCAGAACACCTTGGAAGCACGATCAAGTCCGAACAGCTGCGATGCCATACTTCGATGGATACCTCAAATGAGGGTATGGAAGAAAAGCCGCTCTCCCTCAGTAATGCTGATCACAGCGCTGTCCCTGTGGGCGTCGATATCAAGAATGAGCGTTCAAGCGCGAACGACAGAGTCAATGCGGCTTCCTCATCGTCAACGGGGTTTTCGTTATCCTTCTCATCCTTCGACCTCGAGCAATCACAACCAACAACGCCGGGGTCAATCCTTGCACAAATTGAGGATATTGAAATGAAGCTAGAGGCGATCTTCGCATCCTAACTAGACCTTTGATTATTGTTAACTCTGTAACTCCTAATATCACGTTAAAATGACTCCATATATAAGTTATAAAGCGCTCTGAAACCACGATTGTGGGGAGGTATTTCGTAGACTTTGGAGAATCTGAGTTGTTCGCCACTTTGCTCCTGAAACCAAAATGCATATCTTTAGTATAGCGTGATAAATCATCACTAGTCCGGTTTTGTTGCCAATTTGTTGCTCGCGTCCCGATCCCTGATTCCTGTAGTATCGGGACAGAAGGTATTCTAAGCCACTGGTATTCATCAGATAGAAGTATCTTTTCTGGCGATTGATAGTTAAGGAACAATGATGACTTGATTGAACTAAAATTTTGAAGAACGCGTCGGCACGTGGTAAATTTGCGCGACCACGTGGTCGGACTTTGAATTTGGAAACTCGAACTTAGACCGCGACCACGATTCACGGCGCCACTCATTGTGCCAAGGGTTGCTATACAAGCTACTTTGCTATTCAGGTGATTCTTCTTTTACGACAATGCTGTCCCTTGTTCGCGAAATATTCGCAAATAACTCTTGTTTCCTTTATAAACCTTGACGATTTCTTACCACTGACATATTTTTCCCCCCATGGCAGACGTTACCACAGATCAACCTCCTCCGTCACCAACCGATTCTGCTACTACCGACCCTGGTCGCGTTACTCCTCCCAACCGTCCATGGTGCCCGGAATACAGCATGAACCACACACCCATCGTTAAGAAGGCCCAAGGGCACAGTAAATTCTCCGTCGAGTTACCAGAAATCCGAGAAAGACAAAGGGAAATCGCTACCGAAACCCGAGGTCATTTCATCTACGGTCCTTCAGCGACGGCGTTTCTGAATAAGTATATGCCTTGGAACGACGCTACTCCGAAAGACTACAGGAAGAAGCAACCCAGCCGGGCCAAAAAGGATATACTTGCTTCCATGGCGCACGTTCGAGAGTCTGCCATGTACGAGAAATATGTATGTCGTTCTATAAGTTTCTGTAGTTCACCCGCTGACTATTCCATGCTCAGATCAAAGCTCTTGCTAACTGGCCTCCGCTTTCGCAGAAGGATGAATCCGACTACTTATCAATACGCCCAAGGCTTGGCAAGTTCCGTGACCCGGACACAAATTGTGGGAATCTGGCAGTCGATATCGGAGTGTACGACTCGGACGATATGCCAGAGGGGCGCACCACCGATCACTCGCTCATGGAGACGCAGACAGAGCTGAAAGCGCACACTAACTACGATGCTTTCGTTGACTTGGAAGACAACCAAAATTCTCCGGCTACCGAAGAGAACGGCGAGGACGAAGAGGAATACGAGGTTGAGGAAGAAGAGACAGAAGACGAAGCAGAGGAAGAGGAGGAAGCAGCGCAGGAAGAACCCAGAGTCGATGAGGCGGTACCTGAGGACGTCGAAGTGCTGCCCGATTTTCCATTCGAGAACGACTCCATCAAGGGTCGTGAGACACGCGGACAGATATCCTGCTATGCGGGCGTCACCATGATGCTCCAACACCGCTCACACCTTTTCACGATTCTCATCTGTGGACGCTTCGCTCGATTCATACGCTGGGATCGATCTGGGGCAATCGTCAGCAAGCGGTTCGACTATACCGAGGAAAAGACCTTAATCTTCAACTTTTATAAGCGTTTCGCGCAGTTATCGCCAAGCCAGCGGGGTAAAGACCCAACCGTCTTTCCCCTCACAGATGACGACGCCGCCGCCATAGCTCGGGCTAAATTCGGCCTGTTCGATACGGACATGTGGCACGGTGATGCTGGGCCCAAACCAAAGAGAGATATCAAGATCGAGGACCAGAAGCTTCTGCGTATCGATATGACCCTCGATGACAAAGTTCGCCGATTTGTGGTCTGTGCCCCGAAGTTCGACGATGGCGCCTTCTCGCCATTTGGACGATCGACGCGTCGGTCTCTCGTTGTCGATTTGGATTGTCCTGATCTGGAAGACCCTGAGAACCCCTACGGGGGTTTACTGTTTATGAAGGACATTGGCGTGAAGACTCCCCTCGGACCGTCAAAGAATCGGACATCTATGATCTCCTTGCTCAGCACGACGTCCCCCATGTAGCCAAAATGGAGACTGGCGGCGACGTTCCGAACATGGTCACGATTACACAAGAGCATGCGCGAGCGTTGCCGAATCAGCACCCGGGAAACCGTCTCCCGACTTTACAGGCCCACCGAATATTCTTGCAAACTATCGGCAGGGACCTGACCACCTTCTGCAGCGTCAAGAGCTTGGTAACATGTATCGCGGATGCCATGAAAGGTTAGCTTTTCTCCGTCTTTTGTATTTCCTCACATCTCAGTGACGTCACTTTCGTAACAGCCCACCAGGCAGCGTTCGACAGGGCGTGTATTTTGCACCGCGATATCAGTGTCGGAAACATCATGATCACCCCGGATCACAGGGGGTTCCTCATCGACTGGGATCACTGCGTCATTCTTACTGACAGAAGTACCGAAAGGCGTGTAGGCAGAACGGTCAGTTTCTTCATGGACTTGTCGCGACCTTCTTCACTCATATTCTCATCATCTAGGGTACATGGCAGTTCATGTCTGCACGCCTTCTGAGTTCTTTTGGGACCACGCACACGCTTTCGGATGACCGAGAATCCTCCCTCTGGGTTCTCCTCTACGTTGCTATGCGATATACTCCCAATTCTCTTCCACCGGTTGCTTTGCATCATGATTTGAAGTCCTGGTTTCAGGACTCTATACTCGGACCTCGTGGGGATACCGGTGGCGCGGGCAAACGATTCGTGTTAAATGACAAACAAGCACTGCCTTCCTTTTACGTCCCCGGTCTCAACGAGTTACTGCAAGAGTTGGCCAACGTTTTCGCTGTCCGATATCAGCCGGAACCTAGTGCGGAAGATGATGCCTTGTACGATTTCGTGAAGGCATCCCCGACTCCCAAGATGGCCGAGACCACTCGAACGGGGGAGTATCTCGCCAAGATAGAGAAACTGAACAGCCCTACTTGGCTGTTCAAGACTTTGCGCAAGCATGCGAAAACGATGAAGGTGCCTGACAAGAAGGGCAAGGATTGGCATAAGAACGCCTGCTACAGCCAGGAAGAGTTCTTAGGGAGCTCCAGAAAGCGCAAGGCGGCGTCGGAACGTCTCGAAACGAAGAGAGTGAAGGGCCTGGGTGGGGAGTCGCACGGTTTCAGCTACGAAATTGTCGAGGATGACGATGAAGAGACCTAGTAGGACGCTTTAGGTGGTTACTAGACTGGCCATTGTCTGTAATAAACCTTTCCCGCCTTTTTGTGCCTCAATTTAGGTTTTTCGTCACTGTAACAGAGACTGACTTCAAAGCTGCGCATTACATCGATGCATCTTTCCAAGTTTGACTCGGTGGCAGCCCTGATCAGTGCTGTCTGTATTCACCGTCTTGATCACTTCCAAGCTCATCGGAAAATGCATTGGCGAGAGCATTCATTTATAGAAGGCTCAAGACTTTGGGTTACTGTAGATATATCACATAGACCAACAAAATTACGGTTTTGCTCCAGACTCCAGTTCCGTCTTATGAGGCAATAAGCGTGATGCATGTATAGATGACAGTGAACATCTGAAGTACAAAATCACAGTGTACGCTACATCGTGGGATATCACTTCTCGCCTTCCTGACGATGCGTAAATGGAGGGCACATCAAGGGAATTTACCGAATCTCACCAAGCTACTGTTAGTTGTACGACAAAATCACTTCATCAGCTGGCTTTATTGGAATTGCTGGTGGCTGTACGAGCCGTCTGAAACAATCCGCCGTCCCTCCGCTAGCCTAGTATTTCGCCATCTCCTACCAACACGGCCAAAATCGCCATCCTCCCTCCAAGCTCGAAAAGGAGCCTACTCGCATCCAGCCTCCGAAATCTACATCCGGCGACCTTCTCGACATCGTCCATGGCACGTTGTATCCTACTTAGTGTCCATCCTACTATTGATTGACATTCGGCTCTTTAGAGTGAGTATCTTTCCTCCTGTTCCATCATCGAGTCCCCATCCTTCCTCACTATTCCTGACATACATTCAATCTTGTCCCGTTTCCCTATCTAGTCTCGTGTTTTGGTCCAGCCTCACCAGTGCGACACCGCTCTGACTTTCCTCCTTGCTATGACTTCGTCTATCTTCCGTTTGTGCCCGGTCTGACGTTTCCCCCATTTGTCCGCGTCGACTCAACGTCGACTTCTATCTTTACTACATGATCAAAATGCGTAGCAGTTCTATTATGCCTAGTAACGCACGTCACTCCCCATGTCCCTCGTTGATCTCATCTGATCTTTGAACAGCTCCGCGCTGCTCTGCTTCGACTGCTACCCTACATGGAATTACTTTCTGTTAGATCTATATAGTTTTACAACACTACGACTATCACCTTTACATCAATTGCGCTTGCATTATAATTACTCAAACCTGGACGCCCCACAGTTTGGGTACATTTAGCTATTAAAAACTAAAATTTCTTTTCGCAAAAGATGGTCATAAGATACAGAAGTCTACCGCTTGAGTCACTGCAGACTCTTCTGGAAATGGTGTCTACCGTCCGTGAACATTCTGTTTCCCTGAGTCGTATTCCACGTTCGAACAACTATTAACGGCATCATCTGCTCGAATATCGTCTTCCATCTTTCTAACCTAACTGTTGCCAGACACGACTGTGTGTGTTACTTCCATCACCTCGAGTGTTTACCTCTAACCATGCCATATGGTGAATATGAACCGTAAACTCGACACTTTCATTTTGTGCCTGATCATCGATGAACTTCTCATTTGAACCGTTAGTGTAGGCTACGGAGGTATGACTAGACTAATCTTCCTCGTTTGTGACCATAAGCAACCTGAAACTCAGAATCATGTACCACCAGAAAATCTGACCGACTGATTCAAGAGAGTAACGTCAATACCTCAAGAATCACTGACATGAGAACGATACTATTTATGCAGTCCTTCAATATATCCCGCGACACTGAAGGAAAAAATGGTGAGCGACACCAATTTACGGAGACCAATCGAGATCTTCGAGAAGTGGAGAAAGGCAGGTATTGTTAGAGATCCGGATTCCGCCCCAAACTGTTACTTACCGATTGGGCGCGACCCCGTAACGATCGTGACGCATTTCGGAAGGGAGCGCTTGGGTGGTGCGCATTTACACTTTGGTTGCCAACCTATCTAGGTATGGTCAGTTTAGTGAAATCTTAAGACAAATTTACTGACAGAATCTCTTACATCAGTTGAGACTGTGTACCTTGTAGCGAGAGTCAGGACAACCGTCCGCGTCGACGTCTGGATTTACATAATAAAAAAAAGATCAACATGTTGTATCTTCCTACAGATGCCTCAGTTTGTCCCTATTTTACTCTAAAGCCTATGCCTTCTACCTATATTATCTTCTGAAACCTATGCACTCTCCCCATCTCCTTGGCTCGTCTTTATCTGTTTCCGTTGACTCCACTATTTTCATTATGACTTCTATTTACTTAGTTCTGTACTTATATGACTTAGCCTTGACTCAGAATACTGTACCTATGATTCATTCTATTCATTTCTCTTATCCTCCAATTATCTGTACTTTATTACGGCTCCGAAATATCTTGTACATTAGTATAAAAGACGTAGGTAGGGACAACAATACACTTAGAATTCTCTCGTCGCTACTCCCTCCGAACCGGCATCGGACTTAAGTGGACTAGGGCGATACCTCAAACACGTCCCATCACATGGCCTTCAAGCTTCAGCTTCAGCGCCAGATTCATGCATTCATCGGAGGCTCGCTTTTGCCAGATTTAGTTTTACAATTGATTCTTACCTGCACAGTGCACACGACAAATACAGCAATGGAATGAAGCATATGACGTCGAGGACGTTCTCGGCTCACCAAAGTGTTCGACGTCATCAATACGGTCGGAGTCACACCGGGGATTGAACTCAGAATATCACGGATGTCACGTTGACAGTCACAATCCTTATTTTGAACCACGAGCCTGCCCGTGCTGCATCACCAAGAGGTTCTTTTACCAGATATTTCTAGTGTCGACCCGTATGTATTCATATCTCCCGTGAAAATCTCCCTTCTGATGCTTACCGACAGGTGCTTTTTCTTGAATCACCGTGAATGACCGAAATTTATTCTGACTTGGTATCTCAGAAGAATGTGTGACGACGCGATCTAAACATTTGGGCATGAACGTGGTGAACGGCTGCCAATGTCGAGAGAAATGCGCCATAGCAATTGTCTGATCTCGGCAGGTCGTCGATAGTGCCGTGTACGAAAGTACGTCTTCGTGTATTCTGATGCACATAAGCGCCATCTGCAGCCATGGCGCATCATCGTCGGCGTCTTCGCATCCTGTTGCCATGGCAAGGAGAGTCAAACGTGCAGAGATCATCAAGAAGGTGCTTCAGCTTCAGCGGCAATGCATCTCATCTTTTTTGGCTCGTGTGTATGCTCGGTGTTTCACTTGGTTAGCATGACGTCGTACTTGATACCAGTCAGCGTACGTTGAGGTGCTTTGCCTTCTTTAGTGTCCAAGCGCCCGCTAATTATTTCTCCAGGTTAGTAGCGGCGGGTCCTTACAAAGCCGATCTGAGTTTATTCTTGCCGGAATCGTTCAGATTGCCCTAGCGACGACAAAGAACAATTCTTTTATGGTTTCTACTCGAAATTAAAGCCTAGCTCCATTCTCACTACGTCACTCGACCGCTTGGACGGCATACTTTTCGAGCACGCACTGCCTTGCTCTCTCATCAGTGTGGCGTGTGTTGGACGCGAACTCAATGCAAGTGATGAGGGGGTCACTCCCACCACGGTGGATTCGGACATCATGATGTGCTTCTTCCAAGTTTTGATGTCTGTTAACGGCATCATTAGTCATCTGGAATGTCTTTGGTATGTCGATGAACCTCGTTCTCGATGTTCAATTCCTGACGGTCTGTTGATTGTAGGCACGCAGGGCACCCTCTCGCACGCCTATCGTCTGTCCTCTGATCTTTTCTGGGTACGGACAACCCCAGGATGGTCGCTTACAGATCACGTCCACGAAGGTAACGTCGAGTTACCATGTGAAAACCATAGAACCTGGAAAGTAACTACCGACCAATCGCTCCGTTGATTTACATCACCATTGTGACTTGTGACCCTGCTGAGTGTCCTGTCCACTCTGTTCTCTGCCGCCGTTACCATTCTGAGGCGGGCCGCCATCCCGTGATCCCCCCTGGCTATGTGGCGCGCCAGGGCGCGCCGGTATGAGGGCGAGGGTATTGGACTTATACTAGACTAGCCAATACAGAGGATAAAGTACCTGGCTTGATAAAGCGATCGAGCTTCGTTTCGTCACTTTGATACCTGAGTAGTACGCATCAACGTCGAATCGACGCGTCGTGGGTTCAGGCGGCCCATAAGCGTGTCACGGACCGGGATTGAGATCAAAGTCGACAGTCCGCAGTAACATCGTCACTTTGGAAGGTGGCCTCTGGCGCCGGCGTTGAAACGAGCTCCAGTCTCTTTGAAGAACGTATTTACGTTATTTCTTGTCGTCGATGCTGTAAACAATAGTACTTCAGCTATCATTTTGGTCTCTGCGCGAATTTTGATTGCGGCATGATGAAAGAGTCTTCATTACGGCCAGCGGGCGCTTGTTCTCAGAGGGTAGAGCGAATAGATTCGACGGTGGTACGTCGTCCCAGTTCTTGTCCAGATATAAATAACATTCTATGGATGTAGGCGCGTTGCGACTGTCCATGGATAAGTGACTACATATGTTAACGTGCATCATGAGTAAGCGTGTATTCCAACAAAACAGTACTAATGACACCAAATTTCAGACTAAAAAATGAGAATCAGTCAGAATTATTCCCACTCATTAATGCACGGAGGGACAGCGTTTTTCGCGTGCGAAGGTCGGGATCGGCCCCGGGGATATCAGTCCAGAATGTCGGCCTTCCACCGGCCCCCTCTGTACTGGTGCTTTATTGGCAGAACAAGCCGAGAATTGCTTCAATTGGCTAGAAGCCCGGAGAATGCCAGTGCGGTCAATGGCGATGGTGACAATGTTATAAGAAAGAATGTGGGCAGTGAAAGCGTTCGAGATGTTAAGGATAGACCAGTCCTGGAGGAGTGCCGAAACAACACCCTGCCAGAGCAAGACAAACACGACCGACCAGTTCAGGACCGAGATTCTATAAGGTGCGGACCAAACGTGATGCTTTCCACACAGACGGAATATGTGATAGATAAGCATAGATGTATAGATCAGAATGACAGAGGTGATCAATGCTGACGGGACCGCCATGCGATAGTCCAAGAAGAGGAAGCGACCGATGATAAATGATGGCGTCAGAATATGCATAATTTCATGGACCGTAGAAGGGTCGGGATGTCGACATTCGCACAGATCTCCTCTTGAGCATGCGAGTGCGGCCAAAACTGGAATCCACATAAAAAACCAGTTCCTCGCCCCCGCTACAAGGAACAAAACGAACAGAGCGGGGAAGGCAAACGGATGCTGGTGGTAGTGCTTCGCAAGAAGCTGACGCATGCTCTCTTTACGCTGATCCATGGAGGATCTGCGAAGAGGCTGGAGTATGACAGAATTCATGAAATCGTCCTTTTCGAAGATAGCGGCCAGCTCATGTCGGGTGGTCACTGGGAGATGTGCACAGGTCTGATGGACGGCATAACGCACAAATACCTGCGCGGCACGACGGCTAGCATCGATAAGATTGCTAGACCCCACGATGACCATCCATTCTTCATCGAGGGTATACAGTGCAACTTCACAGCGGCGCAAAGTTGTCAAAGTCTGCGTAAGCAACCCGAATAGGCTCTTCAATCGCTTTTGCTCTGAGATAGCCTCCACCTCATTGAGGGATGCCATTATCTGCCCGTGTAAAAGATTCTCCGAGTTCGCAGCCGTGTTGCTAAATCGAGGAAACAGCGACCATCTCCAATATCGATATGTGAATATGCCCGCAGCGAGTGGTTGACATTCATTGTTAAATGCCAAAGATAGACCTCTGAGATCAGCAATTGCGAGATGTAAATTTCGGAGTGTAGTGACAAGGGAAACAAGATGAGAAACGTGATTTGAGCGTCGCTGTAATGACTGAACTCGCAAATTTGCATTTGCGGCAACGGAAGATGTGAAAGTTTCCACACGGTCGAGATATGTGCTGAGCAAGAATGACAAAAGAATTGTCGGACGGTTGGGATCATGGATGTTATCATAGCCGCATTGTATTACCTGTCCGAGGTGGGACGAAAAGTTTCCAAACACGTATTCGAGGAGATCCTTCATCTGAAGCTTGTGCAAGGATCTCACCTCTTCTCTCTCGGCCGGAAATACCGAATCCCGCCATCCAATCAGCTCTTCGAGGCGCTTTTGATGCAACTGTTTTATGTGCTGCAATGACGCGGTGTCACTGGCTAAGTCGCTGGCTAAACGGTGCTGTATCTCCGTTATCTCGTTTCCACGTCGGACACGGGTGGCATCTAGTTCAAGCAGTTGCCTCATTTCCTTCCTCTTCCCCCACTGCTCACTGTGACACAGCTCCCTTTCAAGCTTCCCGTATCGTTCCTTCCCGCTCAAGCCCTCTCTTCGCTTGTCAAAAGAGTCGTTGTATGCTTGGGACGGGATTAAGAAATCGACGGAAGATATAACGGCGACGCATGTCTCCAGAAATTGCATATGGGACTTCCATGGTCGCATTGGGTCGCACAGAACGTAGAGTTCTGTAGCTCGTATGGGTTTTCGTATGGGATAGGGAATATTGCAGAGCAGGGATTGTTGAGCAGGACTTCTGAGACGAATTAGGATGCGAGATTGGTCGGCCACGCGAACCAAAGTTTTTTGACTTTGATCGCCAGAGCGAGCCAGGAAGTCTTTTAGGGTTTGGTGAACCAGGGTAACCTGTAATTCATCTTTGACCCGGCGAAAGACGACCAAAATTCCGAGCACTTTCTCCAACCTTTCTCTGACCCTCGGGACGTCGACTGTTGGCCCGATATTGTTGACCCCATCAACTACCATCGCCCTGGATAACACGGTCAGGGTCACCAACTGCCTCGAATAGACGATCCATTGGAGTGCCCGAATAGCAGTTTCGTTATCTGGTTCCCGATTCTGGCCCATCCTTCGATCAAGGTATGCAGCGTAAAGGTCATCCAATTCCTCTGGCGAACGATTGATCTCTTTTTGCATCTCCTCCGGTGTTAGATGTTTGAGATTTTCAACCTTGAGAACAATGTAGAGAAACATATTCCCTGCGGCACGTACAAGGTAATTCTCCAATTCGGCTGGGCCACCTGGATAGTGGTCTTTCGATCCCACTTCCCCGACTTTTACGGATGCAAAACGACGGATATCGTTCTCGGTTGTGTCATTTTCACCGACCTCGGCCCTCGGCCATCCATTGAGCCGCTTTTCAATGGAAACTTCCTTTCGGCTCAGACAGGCCAGTTTCAGATTCACCCCTTCAGGTAGCGTTTGTAGCATCTGAATTATACCATCTGGGCCGACAACCTCCTCATAGCATTCGTCCAGAGCATCAATAATTATCCTGGAAAAGAGGTATCATAGATCATGATACTTGGTACGTGGAAGCTGCTTACCATGTCCTTGAAAATTCCTTTAGGATCACCATTAAATGCTTTACAAGCACTGCGAGAGGGAAGTCGAAGTTGAACCCCTTCGTCGCCATGTATTCGACAAACTCTGAGAAATATTCCAGATGCAACAGAGGACTTTCAATCAGTTGCGTAAGCAGAGACTTCACAATCGATATTGACGACCGTTTCATGCTCGATCCACTTCTGCTATCACAGAAGAAATACAACACGATCTCGGGAGAAGAATCGTTTGTCGCTGAACGGCTGATCTGGTTCCGAACAGAGTCAATTAGGAAGGCAGCGATGACGCTCTTGCCGCTCCCTGGACCACCGTGAAGCCAGATACGATCCCCTGTTGAATCCATCCATTTGGCTATAACCGGGTGAGCTAAGGCCCACGAGCACGTATCGGCCAATCGGGCACTCCGAAGGGCCTCTAGGTCCGCATCGTAGGGTACAAGGTTGATTCTCTTGAGGATATCATTCCTTTTCTGATCTGCAATCGGCAATATCAGATCAAGAAGAACGATATCGGAACTGCATGCAATCACCTTTCAACGAATCTGTGAACACCATGAAATGTGTAATATTGATGTCGCTCTGAAGACGGGCGGAAGCGGCTTGCAGGTCGGAGAAGTTGGAGACACCGAAGATTCCAAATCCTAAGACAGCTGAATTAGAGGCGGATGAAAGATGTATATTTGTCCATACTTTTCCTGCCAAGAAACTTGGCAGCATCTACAAGAAATTTGATCATTCCAGAAAAGACTTGGTTGACAGCAGCATTATGCAATTCAAAGGACGAGAGCAGTTGAAGGGTGGGCAAGACCTTTTCGAAGAGGAGGAAGGTATCTGCAATCGCTGAAAGAATATGAGGTGGGCGATACTTAAATGAATGATGAGAGAATACGTACTTTGTATAGATTTTTCCCGAGTTGCGTACAACTAAACCCGTTTCTGGTAAGCGGTAGAAGTGGTTCAGCGGAAGTTAATTACCTTCAGAATGACCGCGATTGATGCAAATACCACTGGGGCGACAGGCTGACCCGCACTGACGATGGGAGCTACCATGTCCGCAAATTTGTCAACTGCCCCAGCATATCGAGCCAGAATTTTGACAGGCTTCGTTCGTTCTTTGGGTATATTCTTGAGCAGCTTGCCCATCGCGTTCTGGACATCCTGCAAGGATGCGCTCCGGCAACTGTCCTCGAATTCCTGTCGATCAGCCACGATTCCTGCAAGCGCAGATTTCAACTGAGAAACTAGGTCCGACGTCGTCTTATCGAGAGGAATAGATGCAACGGAAGATAGAGACGCCATAGACTTGCGATAAGGTTCCTACGAATTTCTGTTTAGCAGACCATGCTTCGGTTTTATATCAGGCTAAACTTGAACGTACGTTTTGGCAATGCTGTTTGCAAGGAAATCATGCTGGACAGGTCCGACTAATATAATGACACCAGAGACGAGCTGGACACGAGATGGGGAACAGCTTCCATCTTACGGGCTGTGTGGCATGCGTCATGAATGTTATTCCATGGGCGGCGTAAGCCTGACGACCAGGCCCGGGCCCGGGGTAAGCCAGAGCCGGACTGATTAACATCTATTAGAATTCAAATTAACCGGATTTATGACGTGTTACTACTGTTATATACATCAGATGCACCGCCTGATGGCCATGCTCGTTCCTCAAACACTGCAGTGCGACTTCGGCGGTCCATCTTATAAATTACATACTGCCATCGTCTAGTCTTGTAGGAGACTCGAATCACTCCATTTCCCCTCTGAATTCCGCTCATCATCGGATTCGCAGCTATTTTCTGCCGAATTTTGTTATTATGAGCTTAGTAAGTGCACTATCGACATCGTATAGTGTATTTCTCAATGCTCTCACTAGGTTCTACGAGAAAACTATGATCCATCGCAACAGAATGGAATTCTGGACTATCTCAGATATTTACCCCGATTTTTGGTGAGTATTCAGCACTCAGTGACTGTCTCGCCAACTGATCATTAGAGTAGGATCCGTTTTCCTCCGCCGAAAATACAACAATGTCAGGAATTTGGTGAATATATCAGCCGTGTAACGACAGCTGATACTATTCATTTCAGGACGTTAGCGTCGCGCCCAACTATATTTGGTAGAGACGATTGCATCGAGGAGTTTGTTCGCAGGATTCTTGACGGCACTACCAAGGCCGCAGCGGTGCTTGGGTCACCGTTCATTGGAAAAACATCCATTGCTCGAGAAATATTTTTCCACCAATCTATTCTAGACCGGTTCGACAATCGCTGTTACTGGGTTTCCTGTACAAAAATCACTTCACTGGAAGCATTCCTCGACAGCTTCATCCAGTGTTTGGACCGACAGTCACTGCTCGGAAGATTTATTCGCCGAAGTCCGTTTGCAGCGCTCACCATGAAGCGCCAGGCAGTAGTGGCCATGCTCGCCCAGGCGAACGTCCCACAACTTGTCGTGTTGGATGGTTTCGAGGGCATTTGGGATAACAAGGAGCTACGAGATCGCGCCAACCAAATCCTATCTGATATGTATAATATCCCGCATTTGACGCTACTGTTCACCCTTCGTGGCACCACCGTTCCATCTTTAGTTGACTGGACTTATCACCTCGGTCCACTTCCCACACAAGGCGCTCGTTTACTTTTCCTCTCCATGAACCAAAATCATTATGGTACCGAGCTCAATGATCTTTTACGAAAGGTCGACTTCAGCCCTACTTTGGTTGGAGTTCTCGCTCGCATGGGGGATGAACTCAACATGCGACCTGTGGACATGTTACAAGAGTGGGAAGACCATGGGATTGGGCTTCTCGAGAGGTTCCCAGATGAAATGCGCGAGTTCCAGTCTTCCGTTGAATCTTCACTAAAGGGCATCATGGAATCCAATACGGCCGTATGGAAGCTTCTCAAGATCCTTTCCATGTTTCCACACGGCTTGTCGCCTACCGAGTTATGTCGCATCGCTCCCGAAATCAATCACATTGCCGCAACCGAGTTACCAATGCTGGATCCGAATCCCCATTTACTGAAACTGCATGCCCCGATTCGGTCCTACATCTTCCAATTCCACCCCCTCGATGATTCCATATCAGACATATATTCCTACATCTTCAAGCAATGCAAGGAGCGCGTGTCTCGACCTGGAGACGGCGAATTTATAAAGAATACTGCGTACTTGACAACATTTGGGACTAACATCGAATTCATCCTTACTGATGCATTGGATCGCGGTTGCATCGATGCGATCGAGGCTTTCCTTGACTACTCTGCTCTTCTCTCTTCTAATCGTCCAAATGAACGAATCATGAAGAAAGCAACCGCTCTAGCACGCCAGTCTGAGCGCAAGGAATTGCTTGCTCGCTGTCTCCTATGTCTAGCTGAAATGGAGCGGGCAATCACTGGCACCGCTCGCGGTGCATACACGGAGCCTGTTGCAAAGTTCATGGAACTTAATGATATCCGCAGCGCAGCTTATTGCGAATATTATTGGGCACTGTCGACATTTCGGTCTGGTGACGATGGTGCTGAAAGACTCATAAAGGCTTTAGAGATGTTTCGTACCGTGGGAGACGAACAAGGCGAAGGACAGTGCTTCCTCAGCCTTTTTCGGGTCTCAGGACGCCAACCCTATGATTATCACTACCTTCATAGAGCCAAAGCCATATTCACCAATTTTGACGATCAATTCCGTGTTGCTCAGTGCCTAAAGGAGGAGGCGGGCTGTTTATTGCGGCAGGGGAAAATAAAGGAGGGCATTGCCTTGCTTTTGGATGCAGCCAATAAATTTACGCGATTCGAAGATGGATCTTCAACTGCGGAATGCCATCATCAGCTTGGCATATTGTTCCATTATTTGGGTTATGAAGAATCTTGCTACGAGTTCGTGGAGCGCGCACTGAAGAAATACCAAAGTCTAGGACGAAAACTTGATGCCGCATTCTGCATGAGGGACTTAGCTACACGATACTGGCCGGCAGGCCGCTTCCCCGAAGCCATCTCTCTCCAAGAGAAAGCGGTTCCGATCTTCTGGGGTGTTGATTTTGTTTACGCAGGGGCGGAGACCAGACTTGAATTGGGGATGTCACAGATTGCAGCAGGACGCATAGACGATGCCATCTTGACCCTCGAAATCGCACGAAGGGAGAATCAAAGAAACGATATTCAACCTGCGGTCCAAATCTGCGCAGCGTTCCTCAAATTGTGCCTGGAAGCACGAAGCGTTGCAGCTCGTTCGGAACTGCAGCAGATTGCCCGAGAAAGGTTATCTAAAATGACATCCTGGGCATATGCTGAACCCCTTCTTCCATATCTTGACGTGGACGCGGTTAGCCATCTCCGAAAATTCAGCTGAAGGAATTGTGTAGTTAGTTCGTTGTATCATTCCATTTAATAAGACCAAGGCCTGGACGAGGTATCATAACAACTCTTCAAGAATGAGTTAGACAAGTAATGCGTAATGATGCTTTGGTGTGAAATTTGACGATGTTTACGAGCTGTAGAATTACGGAAGCCCATTAACACGACTAGGGTGACATAGCTACGATTGTTGAGTGGAGATGCCTTTAAACGCTAGGTAGATCAGCGAAGAAGAATATCGTTCTGTGCTGTAGCACACACCCCGATAGCGCTAACCGCTGTAACAGGTGAGGATCCACACAACGAAGACTCCGGGAATCAAAGCGAGCATTAGAAGCGGATAGTAGGCTATCGACACTAATGAGAAACAAGGTGAAGTGGACGAATACGCCCTTTTGGCTCGTACCTCCGAGACACAGCTCTCAAACGCGATGAAAAGATGGATCCAGCTAGATGTCGGTGCCCGTAGAAGGCAGAAAATCAAGCTCGGCCTCAGGTTACATTAAGCGTGTAGAGCATGCTCGTCAGGAGAAGGATCGTTGATTTCCTTTCTAGAATAATGTTGACAATAATACTTACGATGATCGCGGTTGGGTCGATTGGTGGGCCTCGTAGACCTCCTTGATGACTTAAAATTTAATCCCCGGTTCGTGAATTTTTCGCGCAGGCTTCGTCTGAGGCAAAGATACATCTCGTTCTTGAATACTGAATCGACATGGATTATTTCGGCTTGATCCAGCACTTTGAACAATAAATAAAGGTCGTACAGATAGTAGAGCAGCAGGAATTTGGCGTTGTGAGCCCAGCGCTGTCAAATACGAGGTTTTGTATATGCCGCAAGATGTAGATATAGCCCGCACGACGAATAGAATAGAATTCCTGCGATAAGGAAGCAAAAAATGAGATTGAGTTCGCTTGACTGATATACGAAGGAAAATGAACTCACTTCCAGACTCATGCCGAACCCTAAGTCAAAATTTCGGACTACACCAGTAAGCCGGCACCAAAGTCGACATATCGCCTACCCCTGAGTGACAGCGTCCATGATAATCACTATAGGGCTTGATGTCAAACCACGGTTTGAACATTGAGAGGAAAGTCTGTCACATAACGCGACAGCCATCATGATGGACAGAACGAAGTCGCATGCACTCGAGGTTCAATCAATGGTGTTAATGATCTATGTGGATCCCTGATGCTGGCTCCGTTCAGATGTTCTGAATCTTAAGACTCGTTATCGAGGTGGGAAATACCGGGAAATAGTACAAGTATGAATTAACGGGCCTGACCTTAGGGACGTTGTTACGTGTTTGACACGGGCAACCTAAACGCCTGACGCATCGAATTTTCGGAGATTGTTGAATGTTCTTGCCAAGATCATATCAGTGCAGCACGAGATAAGGAATAGGGTAACTTTGAGGCCTTGAGCTTGGGCTTGAGGCCTGAGGGATGAAGACGTTGAGATGTAAAGAGGAAGGAAGGAATACTGTAAGTTGTATTAGTCGTTGGTGGTCCTGAGCAGAAACGTAACGACCAGCACGTGTCCGGCCCAACCTGGATTGAACTCGACGTGTTATTTTCCCCCCTTCCAAGTCGCCATACCCAATATCGTATTATCTTAATTTTTCTATGCCTCAAACAAACAATTTTGGCATTGCGTGCGTGATTTCATTTTCTTTCCTCGTCCAAGTCATCTCGCGAGTTGCTAATCTAGCGGACAGCCGTAGCCTGCCATTCAAGCCCTGATAAGGGTTGCCCCCAAAACATATTTCCTCGTATGTATGTCTATGTACTTCAATACTTCGTTATTAAGCCCTCAGTTCCAAGAATTATGGTGCTGTTGACCTCAAAACTCGGTTTCAGCGTCGAGAACTTAGTTGTCCTTATTTAGCTTGCTAAGATCGATCCTGCACGTATAATGGATTCGAGGTCTGAGTGCCGTTAAATGTTTTATCCACACTGCAATTGACATGAATCAAAATTTAGGTGATTTCAATGTTAAAAGGTATTTATTCATCTGATTGACGAAAGTTCGGAATTTAAATAGGCTCTTTCTATTTTGTCAGTGGCGTACAAAATCCGAAGATCAGCCTTTATGATTTCCTGGGGATGGATGCAAACGTTAGAATATCTCAAGACACCTCGCCATTTTGATTCAAACAGTAAGTATTGCCGTTCAAGTGGCCCAGAGAAATGAAGGCGATGTGAATCTGACAAGTCAGCGAATCACGATTGGATGGCATACTATCACGTATATCATTTATACAATGGCCGGAGCAGGGATTGAACCAGCGCGTACTATCTGGCCCGGCCTCCGATGTCACTGTGACAGTCACAATTCCTGTTTTGAACCACCATGACTACTGTACTCGGTATCCTGCTGGATCACCAAGGGGTTCTCTTACCGGGAATTTCTATTGTCAACTTGTGTGTATCAGTGCTTTTAACAGAAATCTCTCTTTCTGACGCTTACCTTACAGAAACTCTTTGTTTTGGATCACTGTGAATTCCACCGATACTATCCTCAGGCTCCATCGTCGATAACGACACGATTTAAATCTTTGGGCAAGACAGTGATAGACGAGTGCCAGTGTCGAGAGAAAGGCGAGATCGCAATTGTCTGATCATGGCAGGTCGTTGCTAGGAATGCAGTACGACGAAGGTACGTCTTCTCGTGTATTTCACGTGTTTATCTTTCTCACCGGAGGAGCTAAGATTCGGCACCATGACCGCTCAGGAAAGAACGAAAATCCGGTTTCGTATTCTGGAGAAGTGCAACTGGATAGAGCCTATCGGCAACATATCACTTTGATGGCATTATCAAAGAGGTGCGTCCTTTATCACCTCAGATTAGTTTACTACTGCTCACATCGATTCTATTGTTTCAGTGAATGCTGATGTCCATGTAATAGGGGGTAGAGGCGGGGTACGGTCGATTCAGGTTCATGACGTTCTCGGGCATCGAAGCCGCCTTTGAAGCGGCACAGACAACCGTGGCTAGGCCAGATGGGTACAACATATACTCAGTACAGTGAGTAAATTGGATCTGTTTTATGATTGTCATCTCACGCGTCGGGGTTCCCAGTGTGACTCGATCTACAAAGGCGTGCCGCTACCATCCAGAAAGGGTTTTTCGCGGACTTGTCTGGTGTCTTGTTGTCAAGGGAGGGAGAGTCAAATGCGTAGAGAGCATCAGCGAGGAGCATCAATCAGCTTCAGCAGCGAAGGATGCTTTTCCACGAACCGAGCGTTCTTGGGTTCACACGCCGCATTAGTCGATAGTCCACCAAGCTCGCGGTGACGTACGTTACCTTCTTTACTGCCCAAGCGCGCGTTGATTGTTTCTTCAGGTTGTAGCGGGTCCCTACAAGGCCAATCCCGAGTGTATTTCATCTTTCCGTAATCAATCAAAATGGAATCCAGGCGAAGACGAAGAACAATTCTTCGATGGTTTCCAGCCAGAACTCAGAACCTACCTCCACACTCACCGCTCGGACGACCTACTATTTGGCCTCCCACTACACGCCTGATCTCATTACGAAGTGCCCGTGCTGGAAGCGAACCCAAGGAAAGTCGCAAAGCAGGTTCTGGCGGCGACTCACAACGATGGATTCGGAGATTATGACATGCTTCTTCCCAGCCCCAGTGCTGAGTGTGGTAAAAGCGTCATCAGTCATTCGGAATACCTTCGGTATGTCGATAAATTCATTTCTCGATGCTCGGCTACTGACGGACTGTCGATTGTAGATATCCTGAACCCCTCTTGCACGTATAGAATCCCACGCCACCGCAGGACTGAGGTGAACCTACCGCCTACGAACACGAAGCAGGTACATAATCGCAGTCATTATATACGAGGAAGATAGAACTTGGAAAATAACTATCAACTGATCGCTTCCTTGATGTTCGTCGCCATTGTGACCCGGCGGAGCATCCTATCCATTCTGTCGTCCGCATCCATTCCACTGTTCAAGTGATCCTCCCTGTCCATCTGGCGCTCCGCCCTGTGGCTAATGATCACCTCCATTCATGGTTACCCGGATTACCGTTACCTCCTGAAATACTGTCCTGTCCGCTCCGGGGTCCTGCCTGTCCGTTCTGAGGACCCTGTCCGGGTTGTTGACCTCCAGGTTGACCACCATGATCCACCCCGCACCTCGTTCATCCTGTAGACCGTTCTGGCTGGGCTTCTGGCCGCCAGGACTACCGCCTGATGACCATTGACCTAGACCACCGCTAGGAGCACGATTACCACCGAATCCTTGTTCGGCACCACCTAATGGAAGGTTGTTGCCGCCTCCCTGAACATTTCCTTCACGGCCGAGGGACGTGAAGTTTGCACTCGGAAGAAACTTTAACGAGAATGTCTGCTTACTGGTGGGAGAGTACGCGAAAGCGCCGTGGCGACGATGATGTGAACGGCGGAAATACGCATGATGGAAGGCAGGTGTAGGCTCTGCAGAGTTGCTGGAGCAAGTGAAGAGGACGTTGAATCTGTAATGGACCAGCTGATACAGACGATAAAGCACCAGGCTTGATGACGAGTTCGAGATTATTTTCGTCGCTTTTATGCCTGGCTAGCTCGCGTTCAATGTTGAGTTGACACGTCATAGATTCAGGCGGCCCATGTACGTGTTACGGATTGAGTCCGGGATCAAAGTTAACAGTTTGCAGTACCATCGTTACCTCGTAGAACGGCTTTTGGTGCCAGTGTTGAAAGGCCTCCAGTCTCTTCAAGACTGTATCCACGCTGTCGCTTGTTGTCGTCCATGCTGTAAAGAATACCACTCGAATCACAATCTCAGTCGATTCGCAAGTTTCAATTGCTCAGTGTCAGTCGGTAAGATGAAAGAACCATCGGGTGCCTGGGAATCATCGCGGTATTTAGAGGGTGCGATCGACTTACCATACCGTCACTGAGTTCTTGTCCAGATGTAAATGATATTCTCTGCACGTAGGCACCTTAGTTGCCCATCGATGAGCAACTGCATACGTTACTCGGAAGGCGGTGTATCCCTAGTACGCGCCTCCAGTGAAACGGTACTAATGGCATCAAAATCCGGATCAAGCGACAAATTAGCTGTCGTTCCCTACGGCACTCGTCCCTTGGGAAAAGACGTTGGGAATATTCGTCAAGAGCCTTCCCCCCTATGTAGGCACGAGAAGAATATTATCTTGCAGACGATTTTTGTTCATATGAAGGACTGGAAAGTTTCAATCGCCACCAAGATCGAGGTGTCCTATCAGTCATAAACGGATATACTGAATACTGCATTCAAGATCCTTTTAGTGAGTATCCCCTGTGCAGAAAGGGTGCCAATTACTAATCTACGGATCCA
Source organism: Armillaria nabsnona (assembly GCA_030407065.1). Lineage (NCBI taxonomy): Eukaryota > Fungi > Basidiomycota > Agaricomycetes > Agaricales > Physalacriaceae > Armillaria > Armillaria nabsnona. The sequence goes on from JAUDQA010000005.1 coordinate 103,416, forward strand.
GGACCTGCTCGGTTGCTTCCAGCACTTCTCGTTCATCCGCTATTCTGGCCGTGGAAGCTAGTAAGGAAGGCGGTGGAACCGGAATAGCTATCGACAATCCCGTTATGACTGTCACTGCTGAAAAGAGGTACGACGCACGTATTTCTCATCTGAAACTTAGACTGAATCCATGTGGTACCAGATTATTCTGGTGGCTTGACCTTCAAAGCATTCCAGCTTACGTTAGTCCAGTGTGGAGACGGCACCTGCGAAGTCGAGGTTGGCGTTGATGTCCACGCCGTATCACTTCCACTCCTTTTCCCACAACCACCACGGTATGTTCGTCTTTCCTCCTTCTCCTTCTCGTGCTCACTGATGTCTTCCGGAGGCTGATCATCAACACGTTTGGAGTTATCGTACGTGTCGAGATTTTGCCTTCGCTCGTCCTTGCCGGCATGGTTTTCCCATCGCTCCTTAAGTACGCCTTAAACGGATCGAACCCTCAAGATATATGATTCCACACTTCTCGACACCGCGCAATAAGGCCTACAGGCATATTCAGAGTTTCGGGTAAGTTGACCTTGCACTCGACTTTCTTTATGGTTGCTGACACTATTGCCCTTCTCTGCACTTTAGGCCCTCATTTTCCGCGAATCGAGGCGTCGGGATTGTTGACACGAACACTGGTGGACGTGTATTCACTTATAAGTAGTACACTCCATGTCAGCTTCTGCCTCGCTGTGCTGATGCTGGTCACTGACTATTCTAATTCCGGTAGATCTGGAGCTCTGCTCTCCCCAGAATGCCGTCCTCTCAGTATCGACACGATGTGTATGGACGTGCAACATCATGCATCATCCAGACATTGAGCGGATGCTAGGTAGCTGTCGTGATTGCTCCGCTACGGCGCCTTTCCGACCCTGAGGACGACTCACCTCATGTATGTTTCCTTTACATCTATACTTCCTGTGGTCATCATGTGTATGCTAGAGACTTGATAACTAGGGCATCACTAGGAACATGGACGTCCCTGACAACGATGTAGTTCTTGGCTACTCGGCTACTCGGATTGGGCTGGGAGACGGAGGTTAGTCGTCGTTGTAGACTTTTGAACGAAACTATCCTCAAGACTTCTGGCACAGAGGACGATTGAAACTCGCACGGATAAAAGTGGTTTGTTTTTGTATCGTGAGTGGTGTGGTATCCCTTCCGTAAATTTAAAATTTTGGACCTTTAGCGTTCAGAAATGATGGCCGATTTCCTGACCCCTGAACCCTGCGGAACCAACGTAACATTGTATGGTAAGTAGCGCCTCGTAGGTCTATTCCGTCTTGGCAACTGAGCTTGATCTAGGATCATCTAGGACATCGCTTTGGCCTACATAGCCTCAACTTGGAACCTGGTGTCTCTACTCTCCTGGTCCCTTGAGCCTGGCTGAGCTGAACCAATGCAGCGTTCAGTGAGACTACATTTGGCTGCTTTTGGCGACTTTTTACTTACCTTTTAGTCACCTAGTTCCTTATATCAACACCGGTCAAAGCGGCGACGGGATGGATAGAATGATAAACTAAAATCTGATTATAAAATGAGAAAAGGTTAGAAGAGATCATTTTCATCTGGTAGTACATTGAATTCTAACAACGGGACCAGAAAGCAGTGATTACGAAGCCTTAAATGCCCAACGCATGACTAGGCGAGCCTGGTGCTTCATTGGTAGAACGAGCTAAGATTTGTTTCAATTCGGTAGAAGCCCGGAGCTCGCCAGTGCGGTCCACGGCAATGGTGACTATGGTATAAGAAAGAATGTGGACAGCGAGAGTGTTCAAAACTCTTCAGGATAGACACGTCCTGGAGGAGTGCCGAAACAACACCCTGCCACAGTAGAGCAAATACAACCGACCAATTCAGGGCCGATGTTCTGTAAGGTGTGTTATGCATGGACCAGAGGGGATGTTCATCAACGTCCCGCTTTCCGCATAGACGGAAGATGTAGTAGATAAGCACGGATGTATACACCAGAACGATTGAGATTGTCGATACCGATGGGGCCGCGATGCGATAGTCTAAGAAGAGGAGTCGACCGATGATGAATGGTGGTGTTAGAACATGCATGATTTCATGGACAGTCGAAGGATCGGAACTTCGACAATCACCCAAATCTCCTCTTGAGCATGATAGTACAACCAAAACCGGAATCCATGCAAGAATCGAGTTCTTCACTCCTGCTACGAAGAACAAAACAAAAAAGGTGGGGAGAGCACACGGATGCTGGTGGTAATACCTCGCAAGAGGTTGACGTATGCTCTCCTTACGTCGATTCATAGAGGATCTGTGAATAGGCTTGAGCATGATAGGACTCATGAAATTATCCCTTTCGAAAATAGTAGTAAGTTCGTCCCGGGTAGCCTCAGGGAGATGTATACAAAGCTGATAGACCGCATAATGCACAAATATTTGTGTAGTACGGTGAGCAGCATCCACAAGATTGCTAGACCCCACGATGACCATCCATTCTTCATCGAGGGTATACAATGCAGCCTCACAGCAGCGCGAATTTATCAGAATCTGCGAAAGCAACCCGAACAGGATCTTCAAGCGTTTTTGCTCTGAGATAGGCTTCACTTTATCAAGGGATTCCATTAACTTGTCGTGTACAAGACTCCCCGAGTTCGGCGCTGTGTTTCTAAATCGAGGAAATAAAGACCACCTCCAATATCGATATGTGAGTATGCCGTTGGAGGCAGTGAGGGGTTTCCATTCACCGTTAAATGCCAGGGATATACTCCTGCTGTCGTTGACAGTGCGGTAGAATGTTCGAAGTGTAGAGGTGAGGGTCGCAGTATGAGAAGAGTGGTTTGGTCGTCGTCGTAATGACAGGACTCGCAAATTTGCATTCGCAGCGACGGAAGACGTAAAGTTTTCCACGCGATCAAGATAGGTGTTAAGCAAGAACAAGAGACTCGGAATCATTGCAAGTTGTCGATTGTGGATGCCATCGTAGCATTGCATCACCCGTCCAAGGTGGGCAGAAAAGTTTCTGAACGCGTATTCCTGGAGATCCTTTATCTCAGGGTCATGCAAGGATCTTATCTCTCTATGCTCTTTTCCCAGCCCCAACTCTTTCCATTCATTTAGCTCGTCGAGTCGTTTTTGAAGCTCTTGTTTTACGGGACCGGTGGCATCGGAGAAGTCGTTGTCCAAACGGCTCTTTATATCCCTTATCTCCATATTGCGTCGAACAAGGGTGTTGATATGCCTGCCTGGCGTACACCTCTGAAAATTGCATATAAAGTTCACTGTAATTTAATTCAAGCAAGTTTATCTAACTACAATAAGTAAGAAACCAACAGTAAGTACCACTAGCAACAAGAAGGTTCCCTGGGAATCATGAGTAAGACATGAAAAAACCAAGAATGAAGCATGGGGATTCTACCCGGTAGCCGATAGCCCAGGCTACCCGGTCCACCTGGTACGGTCAGATTCGGCTTTCCCCGGCAGGCACCGATAGGGGATCTCCAGATTTCGCAAGTGATCGATTGACCTGGTAGCCGCAGATGAGATAATATCTACCAGGTAGAATGTTTATCCTCACCAGGCTGGGTCAGCAAGTATATTAGTCAGTAGTAAAAAGGATTAATAATAGCATATCAGTAGTTTAGTATAAATACAGGTCATGTATCTAGTGGGGGAACAGGTTTCTGACCCCCCCCAGAATGCTACCAGGTGAATAGTATGGGTTTTATTGGTTAAGAGCTTTGAGTCGTAGACTCACCTGGAATAGAAAGATTGTGACCTGGTCACTTCATGTGTGCAAGAACAGACAAGCAAGCAAACAGTATTAAGCTAGAAACAGAAAGTCAGACCCGAGAAACAGTTCAGAACTAGTCAGTGTGTTTAAGTCGCAACCAGGCACAAAGTATCAGTATTGAAACTGCACCAGGCAGTTATTCTGCATCAGTTTAAGTTTGTGTTCAGTGACACGTTGAACTTAGAGTGGAAACCACAATATATTCTTTAAATCAATCATATTCATTGCACCCGGAACTAGTATTCTTACAGTACAAAGTGTCGTAACCTGGTATAACATACCTCCCTTCAAACCGCAATTACTGAGTGTTTAGTGTAGTGTGGTGTGTGTAGCATGTCGCATCTTCATAGGCACTCAGCACCTTTCAGTGTCGTTTAATTCATACAATTGCCTCGTTTTCTTCGCTTCCCCCCATTGATCACTGTGGCATAGCTCTGCCTCAAGCTTCCCATGTTGTTCTTTTCTGCTCAAGTCTTGTCTCCTCTTATCAAAAGAGTCATTGCAACTCTGGGACGGCATTAGGAACTGGGCAGAAGATATGGCAGCAATGCATGCCTCAAGAAGTTGCGTATAGTATTGCCCTGGTCGCATTGGGTCACACAGTACGTAAAATTTAGTGTCTCAGATGGGTTTTCATATGGGAGTATCAGAGGGCTGGTCAGAATTCCTCAGATGAACAAGGATGCACAACTGGTCGGTCATGCAAAGTGAGGTCTCCTGATTATGATCACCAGAGCAAAAGAGAAAGTCTTTCAAGGTTTGGTGAACCAGGGTAGCCTGCAATTCATTGTTAACCTTGCGAAAGACAACCAAAATTCCGAGCACATTCTTGAACCCCTCTCCGACATCTGCAATTGGCCTAATATTAGGGACCTCATCAACTGCCAGCACCATGGCTAACAGGGTTGTGGTCACCGACTGCCTTGAACAAAGGATCCATTGAAGCACCCAAATGGCAGCTTTGTGATCTGATTCCAGATTCTGGCTCATCCTTCAATCAAGATACTTGGCATAAAGGTCATCCAATTTTGCTGGTGAATGATTTAAATCATTCAGTTTCATTTTCATCTCTTTGTCTGTTGAATCTTTGAGATTTTCAACCTTGAGAACGATGGAGAGAAACATGTTCCTGGCAATCTGTGCGATGTCAGCGACCAGTCTGGCATGGCCACCCAGATAGAGGTCGGCTTTCTTGACTTTTCCAACTTTTTGGGATGAAAACTGAAATATATCATCCCCAGTAGTGTTGTTTCTGCCAACCTCTACACTCTCCCACCCATTGAGCTGCTTCTCAATGGAACTCTCCTTTTGACTAAGAAAGGCGAGTTTCAGATTCACCCAGTCCCCTGACTTCGACTCTCCTGTTCGAAGCTTCTGGATTAGACCATCTGGCCCAACAACCTCCTCATGGCATTCATCCAGTGCATCAATGATTATCCTTAAAAGAGGTATTGTATTTCATGATAGTATACTATCCTATTTCAATCAATTCGAATGGCCTGCGATGCGTGACCTTCTGGGACCAGTTCGAATAACCAAATACCTCTTCTGGGACAGTGACATTCGGACAAAATCTGAATAGGTGGCAGTGCTGTTGGATGATTTCATACTTATCCTGCTGATCTAGGCCACCAAAACTTACCTAAAATGTGCACGGAGAAGGAAATTTTGTAATTCAAACGCCGTTTGAGCCAAGTTTTACCATGAATGGGTCATTTTTAAAATTTCTTTGTATCAGTGACCCCTGAACCTTCTCGAATGGTACGTGTGTGACCAGTGATGAGGGGTCAATTTCCGAATACGAATGACCCCTCCGAGGCATGTGACATTCGAATTGAATCAAATAGGACAGTATGTGCACTTGCTCACCATGTCTTTGAAAATCTCTTCAGGAACACCATCAAATATTCTAAGAGCTCCATGATGGGGTAATCAAAGTTTGGCGCCTTTGTTGTTATGTATTCGATGAAGTTGGAGACATCTTGCACATGCAACAACAAGTTTTCAACCAGTTGCATAAGGAAAGACATTGCAATCACTTTTGATGACCTTCTCATGCTAGATCCATTTCTGTTATCACAGAAGAAATACAACACAATTTCAGGTGAAGAACTGTCTGTCACCAAGTGGTGGATTTGGTCCCGAACAAGGTTTCAATGGGCAAAGAGGCACCTCAGCACGTGTCCGGCTTGATCCGATTAGGACTGGACGCATTTTGTTTCCTTCCACCTCGCTTTCATACCTAATATCGCATTTGGTTGCCCTGCTGTATCTTCTTGATTCTTCCATGTTTTAAAACAACTTTTTTGCATGCGTGAATTCACTTCCTTTCCTCATCTGAGTCATCCCGCCAATCGACCAGATAGCCATAGCTTGCCATTCAACCTGAGATAAATCCAAAACCCGTGTCCCCATATCCATGTCCGTTTTTTTCACTATTTGACTATTTGAAAGCTCATGATTATCCTTTTTTCTGACACGATTCTCCTTCAATTCGATGCAAAGGCACATCTCACATCTCTTGAAACCTCTACAAGGCATGTATGACATCATCGCAGACTCTCAGGATGTCATGGCGATGCCGCCTTGTATCTTGACTTGCCTTGTCTGTGGTTGATCATGAAGGTGGGAGAAATCATTTTCTTTGCTATTGTCATTCAGTCGGAAACCTATTCGCTCTAAATCAGCTATACTTGAAAGTAAATCTTCGCTGCTGTTGGTGTCTAGCCAAAACGTCATTCCTGGTGTCAGTGGAAGTTGGGGTTAGATGAATTCTGTGCACAGATATAATTCTGTGCGTTGACGTTAGTTCGATGGGGGAGAAGCACGTGTGCTATAGGATTGGCGAATGCTTCGTATAGGGTAGAAGAAGTGGGTAATTGTTAGTAGATTTGAGTTCTCTGGATGATGTTCAGAGTATGTAATGGTAGTCAATGTGTATAACATGCGATTGAGCTTTGATTTCGAAGCTCAATATGGTAATGTGAAGATGTGATGGTGTGAAATGATATGGGTCTGATGGCCGTTCTCGGCAGTGATGGTGTTGATAAGATGGGTCTAGTTGCTGTGTTGCGCATGAGTGACTTAGTTGTGACTCACGTGAGATGTCTGAATAGGTATTCAGAGGTACTCAAGTAAATTTGGATTTAATCTGTAAGTGGGTAAAAAGCTAAGTATTCATTTCTCGTGGGGGTTTATATACTGTAAATTCTAACTACGTGTCAATGACGTGTTGCCACGTGCAATGACGTGGCACAGCACTACTCTGCCAGTTTTCTACCGGTCCATTACTGGACCTGACATCCACAGGGAACGAAGAAATATAACCGTCCCCGGTTATCCCATTGTTCAATAGTCCCATAATTTAATTTAAAGTTTTTTTTTTTAATGGAAAGAATTGAAAAATTGGTGTACATAATTCTACATTAATATAAAATGCGGAGAAACGCCATGAACTCGGGAAGATGGGGAGATTTTGGGCATTTGAGAAGAGTATGTGTATGAATAGATAACGGATGAGAATGGTTCCATTTCTGCTCGCCTGACCATTTCCCTGTTTATCGGCAGCAGTTCCAACTCCTTTGGCACTCCAGCGTTGATGAGCCTCCAGGCTCTGTACGCTCAGAATTCGTGGATTTTATCTGCTAATTAACACTACTAGCCCTCCAATGGCCTTTCAGTAAACCAATAATTACACACACGGCAATACCACTTTCATCCTACGGCAACTACTCCTTGCGTGCTTTGTTATCCATCCCATCTTGCACCGCATCATAATTGCCATATTCCATCACAACAAGGCTCCTTCAATCACAAATCATCCTAAAACGGAATTATCACATCACTTTTCATAGCCTCATGGAAGCGCCAATCAATCACTTAATGAAATGACGTGATTGCCACGGCCACTCATCCATCCAAGATATTTTGAGCACACGGCAACTACAGACCATGTTTACTAAGGCTGTTACCTCACCAAGACCTTGAAACGACATAGACCCAAGCGTGCATCTCAGTATAAAAACTATACCTCATCAGTCCACAGCTAAACAGCACCTAATGATCTGCCCATCGCCCAATGAAACTATACGGGTTCGTGACCATACGCGGCAACGTCAACAAGTTGCTGTTACTTTAGAAGACAAAGTACCATATGTTTCCTATGGATTTTAATAAGCCACGGCCTTACAGCCTGACTAAGTCGCGCATGATTACTTTATTTATAATTTCATACTTGTAGTATAAAAACTAACTAGAAAACGTAGTTAGAAGGGGAGTTCATCTCTAGTTGACCAGACTATGTCAATACTCGTCACACTCTAGTCTAGCGACCGTAAACTACGTCTATTCACTGTTCTACGGCAATACACTGTTTGCCCCACATATTCTCGATTGCACGTCAACTCTTGAAAGCTCACCAGAGTTATTCACACGGTTTTTAACTGTGAAGAGTCCTTTCCGTTACACGCTCTTTGCTCTTAACACTATTGGTGCATGCTCATATTGTGCCAATATGTGACCGCCGTGCTATACCTCGCCTCCATTATCTTTTATAGGCTGACATTGTTTCACTTTCACACCATTGGAGTTTCTACAGTTTCACTTTCACCATCATTATCGTCGCCCACTTGGGTAGTCTCTGAGCAGACTTAGGATCAGTTTAGGACCAGTTTCAGCAAGTTTCATATAGTATCAGTCCCTCGAGTGGACTTGAAGGTTAGTTTGACATAGGATAGGATCATTTCAGCACCAGACCAGTTTTCAACATCGACACAGTACTCTCGCATTGTATAGGATCAGTTTCATCACCAGTTTTCGTAGCCCCACATTTTCTCTCACCAGTCTACCCCAGCACATTGTTTAACGTTTTCTCTCACCACACGTTATCTCTACTATGTTTTCCCATCGCCTCGTTCACCCATAGACTATTGCCGACCGTTTAGTCTCTCTACCATCATTCACCCAGCCCAGATTAACGTCCCGCGACATTTTCTAGTCTCATTGCACGTTTTCTCATACGAATTCGTGGTATTCACGTCATACCTGTCTTTGTTCCCTCTCACTTCGAGAGATCCCTACCGGCTTATAGCCATTGCATCTAGTACTCGACTACCAAGCAGTACTACTTCGCAGACTTAAAGTCGCAGTGTATACTTGCATATAGAGGAATTGATTTAATGCACGGAGGTGCCCCGAACCCACTCGCACACAAGATCGCCTTGATTACCGTGCTACTATGTTAATTACCCAATCTTGTTCCGAGTTGGTGTTGCCGTTGCCATGGAAGTCTAGGCTTATCAGCATTGTGCTCAGTATGTGAAGTGGGGTGAAGATAGCTTCTCAATGCCCTCCACCAAGTGTACATGGCTGTGGCGCTGGCTGGTGCAGGTGGTGGTGGGGGTAGGGTGAACATGCTGTGGTGGGTTATGAAGGTGGCATGGAATGGTCCTGTACGATATGCAAAGCTCACGAACCGGCCATTGAAAACGATATATTTCGCTGTGACATATGGCAGCTCAGTGATTTGGCCATCACCATACCAAGGGTGGTATATCCAGCCCCCAAGATGTAGGTTCTTGTTGAGGTCGGTGGCGACAACAAAAGGATATTGGATTGCACCCCAGCGTTCTTGTACTGGAACAATACTCAGCCAGCGGATTTCGGTGTTGTCTGAGTCAGGTGGATTCATCGCAATTTCATCCTCTGGTTCTTCCATGGGAACAACATAAATGTTGCCAGAGGGCAAGGAGTTTAGTACAGTGCATGTGATGGTTCATGTACAGAACTCCTGTTCAACATTCTAGCACTGATTAATGACCATATAGCTGGGCAGAACATACCTGGATGGTATCCATTAGATGCTCTTCTTCAACAGCTTCTTCTGCTAGAACATCAGCATAACAGGGGAGCAGAGGGTCTTCATAAAGAGGAGGCAGCAGGCTATCGGTTTCAGCATTATCGTCTGCCACTTCTTCAGATAATTCGAGAAAGTTAAGGAGCAAAGCATTGTCTGGTGGGGAAGGATACTCGTCCAGGAGCATTGTGGTTACTGGGTGAAGGAGCGGTGAATGTATTTGTCAGTCATTATCTATGGTGAAGGGTTGGCAGGTCCCCTTCCCTTCAGGTCCAGTTCGGGTGGAGTCTGGATTTAGGGTGATAAGGTTATGTTAAGTGGGGTTGGAATGCTTATGGTGTCTGGAGCACTCAATGGATTTTATAGTATCCGAATTCATATTTTTCTCCTTTAGTCTGTATCCATGTCAGAATCATCCAAAACTGCTACGGGTTCCTTATGATAACTGCTGGGGTCTAGGACATGACAGTTGTCAACTATGATTTGTTGGAATTCGGGGCTTCTTCACGTAATATAAGGGAGTAGCTGGAAGGCTGCCACATTCTTTTTGAGTGAAGTTCCGTCTAACTCACGTAATTTACAGCTTCCACCATGTGTTTTCCTGTCCACCTCATATGGCCCAAAATATCTCGGTGCGGTTTTGAACCGATTCACAGTCATTTCCAATCGGGTGTTATGGACCAGTACCAGTTCTCCGGATTTGTAATCCTCCTTTATTAGCCGGTGCTTGAATCTCCTCAGGAACTGTTCACGTGATTCAAAACAGGATTCTCTGAGTACTGCTGCTGCTTGTTCTAGATCCTCAGGATGTCTCATTATCTGTCATATCCTCAGGGCTAATAATTCTGATGTCTCCATTCCAGAATGAAACCCTTCTACCATGAATGTGACTTCTACAAGGTCAAATGGTAGTAAGGGTTCTACACCGTGCAACAGGAAATAGGGTGAATATCCTGTCACACTGCTAGTTGTGACTCTGTCTGCAAATACCGCAGCATCTATGTGGTCAGGCCAGTTCTTGATTTGTCCATCTTTTTTACGTTTAGGGCATTGTTACGATTTATTCATTTCCTTATCTAAGTGCCTCTTATCTTATCTTATCTTCAGTGCTTATCTTATCTTATCTTTAGATCTGCGACTCCACAGAGCCTTCGTAAATCTTCACATCATCACACCATCATCGCATCGTCAGACTTACTCCACGTGTGTTTTATCTCGCTCACCGTGTATTTTGCTTATTCACTTTCTAACACGGTGTACCCATTATTAGACCCTCATTCTAGTATATAAGTAGTGTACTCAAAGCTGTATATTCCCTAGCTTTGAGCTAACATTTAATCATACCGAAACATTCCACTTCTCGCTAAAGCGCTAAAGCCTTAGTCTTGACACTTGAACTTCACGGGACTTAACAGTGATTGTACGAATGCGATACAACTGTGTATTTACCCTTGTTCAGACGTCGGGTCTAACAATTAGCTCAAAGCTTTTTCTTTAGATCTCTAAACAAGATCTTCCATGTCTAACGGTACCGCCCAAGATCTAGCCATTGCACTTGGAATTCCCAGTGCTACCGTTATCTCCCTTGTTCTCATTCTCGCGCTCAGGACTCTCTGCAGGCCGCCGCGAAGAATTGCGACATCCCCTACCGCCCCCACAGTCACTACAACCCCAACTCTCTCCGACAATGTCAATGCCATTCCGCTCGAGCAGCAGTCACCCCGAATCTTCGCACCCATACCACGCTGACTGATCCCACTCAACGAGCTCGCTCGGAGAGGGGTCGCAGAAGAAGAAGAAGTCGTTTCTGAGTCACTTCCTCCCGTCATCCCGGAAGGAACAGCTGCTCCCTCTGCCGGAAGAGCTACGTTCGTCCACCCCACCATACCTCCCTCACCTGAATATATCCCCTATGTCCCTCGAACCCCCTCTCCCAGCACATATGCCCGATTTGCCGCACGAGTTGGGGGATTCGACGTGGGCCGCGACACCAGACCCGTCGCCCCTGTCACCAATTACGATACTTGGGCAGACAGGCACCCTACACCACCCCCAGCCGATATCCCTTCAGAGCTCTTTTGGGATAATGTCGATATCCCCTACAGTGCCTACTTCCCCTCCGATCGAGGCTCGCTGGACCACCGCTCCCCTCCCCCACTCGGAAACAGGCAGTACAGACATTGGGATCAGCACATACAGAATCGGCCATACTCACCTGAGCCTGTCGAGGGACCCGTCGCCGGTCCCTCCACCCACCTCTATCCCCCAGCGCGCCACGGTCAGCGAAGCCAAGACACTCACTGGGAGCGACTCGCCCGACATCTTAGAGCACGTGAGTCAAGCGCCTCAGAGACTGTCGTTGAGCCGCAGCGTCCACCCCGACCTTCCACCCCATACCCAGTCATCACTATCGATGGTAGGCATCAGTTGACCACCGAGTTGTTGGGCGAGCTCACGCCAAGATCCACCACCGATAACTCTGCGCGATGCGATTAAGTTTTATGAGGACACGATCGAGGATCCAGGTATAGGGATACTGGCTATTTTAAGACAATCAAATTATGCAGAGATTTTTACCTATTTTGCTTATGAACTCCCATTTGACCGGACTTGGGGACAGTCCCAAGCCGGGAACGATTATTTTATGAAGAAAAACAGAGGACTCCCAGCTGACGACATACTCCAATACGAAGCGGAGCGAAATGCTCGCTTCCTATGGAACAACATACATCGAGACGCTCCCATGGAGGAGCTTCCCGATTACGAAGAAGAAGCTGCTGAAATCGAGATCCAAGAGCCAGCGCCACACGAGCCAGTAGCATCATCCTCTATGGGATCAACCGGAGCCTTCTCCTATACTAGGGGATCGGCATCGTCGGGGGCTTACCAGACTGGCTACATACCATTCAACCAGCCATTTGCCGGTGGCAGTCATGGAGCCGGCGGTGGAGGAGGTGGCAGCACACAGCCACCGCAACCTCCTGCCGCACCAGCGCCACCAGCAAGATACATGCTTCCGCTCCATCCCGCACCACCAGCTCTCCCAGATCCACCAGTACCCTGGCAACTAGTCGATGGAGCTGTCGCCCCCTATGACGAGTTCAAACCGAAGCTCCTCAAAGAGGTCGACGACTTCACAGGTGATCCTACCGACATCACCCGATTCTTCCTAAAGTGCGAACTGCACTTTGAAGCGTTCAATCGACACTTCTGCCACTCCCCTCATAGAGTCCTCTTCTGCATCTCACGACTTTCAGGAGACGCTGAGAAGTGGTGGGAGTTAGGCGCGCAAGTAATAGGGAGGGATCAAGCGATGGGGGCCCAGCTCTACCCATCTTACAACGATTTCAAGAAAGAGCTCCGCAAAAGGTTCTGGAAGGATGCCGATGCACAGCTAAAGTACGCGAAGTGGGAGAAGCTTAGGCAGTCGGACAATAAGGATGGCGACCAGTTCTTCCAAGAATTCGAAGAACTAGCCTACCACGCCGGAGTACGCAACAACGAGCAAGTCATGCTCCATCAAATCAAAAAGGCCGCCTGCCAGTCGAGTAAAAATACTATATACTCGGCCAATGGGGAGGTACCAACTACGTACGAAGGCTGGAAGACTCGCCTCCTCCGCATCAACTACAACTGGCGCCTGAAACAGGCAGAAGGATCTACGGCTACTCCCTCGAAATCACAGCCACAGAAGACGACCACACCTGCTAAGGGTGGTCAACCAGCAGTTCCTATGCTGTCAACGAAGACAGCGACAGGAACAACTTACGGAGGGCACGGCACGCCAATGGATGTTGATGCAGCCAGGGCAGCGTCAGTATGCTTTCGTTGTGGCAAAAAGGGCCACTTCAAGCACAACTGCCCCAATGCGCCCAAAACCCGGGAAGAGAGCATACGACGCGCCAATGCATATTGGGATGCCCAGGAACCGCTCGCCTCCATTGAAGAAGTAAAAGAGAGTGCCGAGAAGTAAATGATTCGACTTACTCGGCAAAGGACTTAGTTACGGCTGGTACGCCTATCGTGCTTTATCAATGTACTTATATACCTGTTGTAGTTACCCCCACGCATTCGAATATACCCGCGACTTCGCAATCAGACCAGAAACTAAGCAAGAATCAACTCTCTGTCCCAGTACCGGACGTTGTGGTAGTTAGACTACCGATGACTAAACGTTCGGCAAGTAACCCATTGCGGGCAAAAGCATCGGACGATGAGTCACCTACCATAGTGACAATCCGCTCAACGGCGTCACCGTTACCTAGCAACTCTATTAGAGTGTGCGCAGTGGTGCGAGTGCGACCGGAGGACCCAGGGGAACAAGCGGCTCCTTTGGAGTGTCTCGCCCCCCCTGACCAAGCGGCTCTACGGAGTCCCAGCCTCGCTGGGAGTTTCGAGGGAATAGCTATGGTGAAACCTCCTCTGGTAAAAGAGATTACCGTACGCCTACCAAAGTTTAAATCTCTTATACAACAAGGGGCTTTGGCAACGAGCACGGACAACCAGAAAGCCGCAGGACAGGAAGCTGCTAGCGCCCAGGCAGTGCAAAGGGGGCATCAGGTAGCTTTTATTGAAGAAGTACCTGATGACGAGGACATTACCAGTTTCATGATGAACAAGAAGGCTAATTTATCCTCTTTAGACATTGCGGTGACCTCGCCAACGGTAGTTGAGCCCTCACGGGTCAATGCGAAGGCTAAGGAGGCCCCGCAACTCTCGCGTACTTATGCTAAGGGCGAGACTTACAGCGAGTGGTGGCTTAAACCGTTCGGAGCAGAGTGGACTCTGCGCGGCGTAGTACAAGCCAAGACAGAGGCGGAGGCAAAAGCAATCCTAAAGAATTGGATTCATAAAACGCACGCAGAGGAAGTAGTTGATGCAATGCTTGAGGCGATGAGGGGGATGGAGCGAATCAATGCACTCGAATGGCTCGAAGAACTATGACAGCCAAAATGATACATCAGTGCATTAAGTAACGAAGGGAAGGACCTGGTTCTCCCCGTCGAAATTGGGATACCAGGAACCCTTACCCGAATTGCCACAACTGCGTTGGTAGACAGCGGGTGCACGAGCAGCGCCATCAACAAGACCTTCATCGAAAGGTACAACATCCCGACTCATGCAACAACCACACCAATCCCGGTCTATAGATCTAGCCGTAACAGATCTCGACGATAAACAGATCTTCCTTGGCCACGATTGGCTAGCCCGGCATAATCCGATCATCAATTGGAAGACAGGAGGATTAACATTTGCATGGTGCGAATGCCACAAAAACCCATTCATACTACCCGATGCGGATCCCGACGACAGGTGGGACGAAGAGCTGGAGGAGGGAGATACAATTCTTGCAATAGACTTCACACGGGCTATACTCATACATGCTCATCATGCCAATGATTTAGCTGCCGCGGCCAACGCAGACAAGAAAGCGAAGACGTTCGAAGAAATGGTCCCAGAATGGTGTCGGGATTTCAGCGATATATTCGACAAAGATAGTTTCAATGAACTTCCCAAACCAAAGACGTGGGACCACGCAATCGAACTTATTCCAAATGTGAACGCCAATCTCAATTGCAAGGTCTACCCTCTCAATCGGAACGAACAAGCTGAACTCGACAAGTTTCTGGATGAGAACCTCTCAAGTGGACGAATAAGGCCCTCCAAGTCGCCCATGGCTTCGCCCTTCTTCTTTGTCAAAAAGAAGGACGGCAAGCTGCGACCAGTACAGGATTACCGTAAGCTCAACGAGATGACGATCAAGAATCGATATCCGCTTCCACTCATCTTGGAGCTAATGGATAAACTACGAGGTGCCAAGTACTTTTCCAAACTTGACATTTGGTGGGGATACAACAACGTGCGCATCAAGACTGGCGACGAATGGAAGGCGGCATTCAGAACTAATCGAGGGTTATTCAAACCTACGGTTATGTTCTTTGGGCTTACCAATTCGCCCGCCACCTTCCAGTGGATGATGAATGACATTTTCAAAAACCTCATTGCATCAGGCGCCATCACCGTCTACCTCGATGATATCTTAATCATGTCCAAAACTAAGGAAGAACACCGTCGCATTACGTGCAAGGTTCTCAAGGTCCTACGAGAGAACAAGCTATTCCTTAAAGCGGAAAAATGCGAGTTCGAGACCTTGGAGACCGAGTACCTTGGTGTTATCATCAGTGAGGGAAGCATTCGCATGGACCCAGTCAAAATCGCAGGAATAGCGGAGTGGCCTGTTCCAACAAAGAAGAAGCAGCTTCAGTCGTTCCTAGGCTTTACCAACTTCTACAGACGTTTCATCAAAGGATATAGCAAAGTTGTCAAGCCTATGACACAGCTAACAGGAAACGATCCGTGGAAATGGGGAAAAGCGCAGCAGAACGCATTCGAAGAGTTGAAGAGACTACTAGCCGAAGAAGTGGTACTGGCAATACCCACAGAAGGAGGCAAGTTCCGTGTAGAGGCGGACGCAAGCGAGGGAGCGATCGGCGCTGTATTGTCGCAAGAGCAGGATGGAAAATGGCGCCCAGTTGCATTTCTGTCCAAGTCCCTAACGGTTACGGAGCGAAATTATGAAATTTACGACAAAGAACTGCTAGCCATCATGCTAGCCCTGGACGAGTGGAGACACTACCTAATGGGAGCGGCTCAAGATTTCGAAATATGGACAGACCATCAAAATCTGCAATATTTCCGAAAACCGCAAAAGCTCAACTGACGCCAAGCACATTGGGTAACTGAGCTTGCCGAATACCATTTCTCCCTACATCATAAACCAGGGACGGCAAACAAGAAAGCCGACTTACTCAGTCAACGAGCAGATCATGAGCAAGGACAGGAGGACAACGATGAGGTTATCGTCCTCAAACCCGAGCACTTCCGGGCAATGGTCATGCCCACAATTGAGGAAGTCCATACCAAAATCAAGCAAGCCACGCTTGACCACCACCGATGGGACAAGAACATATCTGCGTCTCTCAACCATGACCGAGGGATGTCTCTAGATAACAGTTTGATCTTCTATGATCACCGTATCTATATTCCCCAAGATCATGCGTTACGAGGAGAAATCATCGCGATGCATCATGACCATAGGACAGTGGGACACCCTGGCATTGAGAAGACCAAAGAACTCGTTTTACGAGAATACTGGTGGCCCAGGATGAAGAAAGACATAGAGGCCTATGTCCGTGCTTGCGAGATGTGCCAACAAACCAAGTCGAGCACTCAAGCAAAAGCGGCGCCTCTCCATCTGAATGCCATACCCTCCCGACCATGGACTCATATTTCCATCGACATGGTCACTGGTTTACCTAGGTGCAACAGTCAAGACGCTATCTTAATGATCGTCGATCAATTCTCCAAGGAAATCATACCGATAGCATGTACGACAGAGCTGTCATCGGAAGGGTGGGCCAAAATCTTACGCGACGAAGTTTATACCAAGCACAGAATGCCTCAGGTGGTCATCTCTGACTGAGGCTCTGTGTTTGTCTCCAAGTTCATGAAAGACCTCTATGACTTGTTACAGATCAAGGCAAACGTATCCACTGCCTACCACCCACAGACAGATGGACAGACAGAACGCGTCAATCAAGAGGTTGAAAAATATCTCCGCATCTTTGTCAACCATCTCCAAGACGACTGAGTGGAATGGCTCTCTCTCGCGGCTTTCGCTCACAACAACCGCACCCATTCTGCTACGGGCAAAAGCCCCTTCAAGGTTAACTACGGCTATAACGCTGACTTCCTCCCTGGCGCAAAACCCCGAGCACCCTTCAGAACACCGGCCTCAACCACATTCGTTTCACAGATGCAAAAAATCCACGCTGAAGCAAAGCAAGCTCTGGAAAAAGCCGCTGACCAAATGAAAGCCCAATACGATAAAAAGAAGCGACCTGCAGTCGAGTACCAAGTAGGAGATAAGGTGTGGCTCGACATGACCAACCTTTCTTTACCACGTCCCAAAAGGAAACTCGCAGACAAACGAACAGGTCCCTTCCCAATCATCGCAAAGGTCGGAGCGTCAGCATACAAACTGAAGCTCCCGCTGGGCTGGCACATTCATCCAGTATTCAACAAATCACTCCTCACCCCATACGTACCACCCGCATTCCCAAACCAAGAACAGCCACCTGCGCCGCCGCCAGATCTCATCGACAGCGAAGAACATTATGAAGTCGAGCAAGTCCTCGACCATAGAGAGTGTAAAGTCAGGGGAAAAGCAGGGGAACCAGCGCATTGGGTCACGGACTACTTTGTCAAATGGAAGGGCTACGGACCAGAATCAAACAGCTGGGTAAAAGAAAATGACATGGCCTCGGACGAGCTCATAGACGACTACCTCGCCGAGAAATTAAACTATATGGACACACCGCAATTTGAAGATTGGCAATCTTACACAGACCCATTCACGGGACGAAAAGTCTGGTACGACCAAGAATTACTCTGGGATACCTTTGGTGGGCGTGATAGCCCTTCACAAGATACCAAAGGACTGGACAAACCAATGGAATTCCCTTGAAAAAGGGGAGACCAAGTCTACTAGCAGTTGGGACACCTGCCTTAAGGGGGGGGTAATGTTACGATTTATTCATTTCCTTATCTAAGCACCTCTTATCTTATCTTATCTTTAGATCCGCGACTCCACGGAGCCTTCGTAAATCTTCACATCATCACACCGTCATCGCATCATCAGACTTACTCCACATGTGTTTTATCTCGCTCACCGTGTATTTTGCTTATTCACTTTCTAACACGGTGTACCCATTATTAGACCCTCATTCTAGTATATAAGTAGTGTACTCAAAGCTGTATATTCCCTAGCTTTGAGCTAACATTTAATCATACCGAAACATTCCACTTCTCGCTAAAGCGCTAAAGCCTTAGTCTTGACACTTGAACTTCACGGGACTTAACAGTGATTGTACGAACGCGATACAACTGTGTATTTACCCTTGTTCAGACGTCGGGTCTAACAGGCATGCTTTCACAATGGCTTCTCTTAGAATGAAATGTTCTCGTTCCAGAACTCCTCCTGCACGTTTATTGTAAGGGGATATCCAAACATATGGCACATTTAATCGTTTGGCTAGGCGTTTGAATGCTCCTTTCACTTCAGGGCCGTTATCTGTAACAATCTGTCCTACAGCTCCATATCAGCAATAAATCTTGGTCCATAAGAATTTAGCCAGTGCCTTGGCTGTGTTTTCTTTTAAGGTGCTGGCTTCAACCACTCCTGTCAGGTCATCCTTGGCACACACAATATATCTGTAATTATCTGACTTTGGCATGAACATGACATCAATGTACACTTTTTCAAATATAGTGGCAGGAGCTGATATAGTAGGTGGAAGAACCATGCGTTGCAGTTGTCACTGTTGGCATTCATGGCAGGAGGACACATGCTGATGTACATCGGTCCGAAGTAGGGGCCAGTATACCCACAAACGTAATATATCATAAACTGCTTGCTCTCCTTTATGGCCAAGCCTGTCATGGGCCTCTGTTAATATTTTGGTCCGCGTATCTGGGTCCAGAACTACCAATAAGGGGGAACGGTTTCCATTGTGTTTGAATAGGCGGCCATCAGTGGTAAGATAATATTGTGATGCTTTCTTTAGGAACTTCTGATGGCCTCAGGGATTTGTCACTGTAGGCTCTTGTTTGTGCATATATAGCTCTTTAATCTTCTTGAGTGTTTCATTTTGGATCTGCTGTCAATCTATGTGATTGACAAGAGACTGGGCAATAGTGTCTTGCTGTGTGATTTGATATATGAATGAGTTGATTTCCTGGGCCACTGCCAAGTCTGGTTGGTAGGCTAACAGGGCCATGTCATCCAACCATGAATCATCATATTCTGGGGCAGGAGGTTCCTCATCTGGTCCTAGATCTCTTCGGGACAAGGTGTGTGGCCCTTTGAATTTCATTCGTGGAACATGTATCAGGTTGAAGTCGAAGAGTAATATTCCTTGAATCCACCTGTTGATGGCTGCATTGGGTTGCATATCCGGTGCTATTAGCATCCCTTTGATGTACTTGGCATCCACTTTGACATGGAAATTCTTCAAACCTATAATGTATTTTCTCCAGGTGCAAAGAGCTTGGAATAATCCATATAGCTCTAGCTTGGGCTGAGAATATCGTGATTCTCTCTCATTGAGTGGAATTGAGCCATACCTGGCTGGTCTTCTTTTACCATGTTCATCTTCTTGTGACAGAATAAATCCTACAGCCTTTTGACTTGTATCCACAGATAGATAGGATGGTCGGTGGGAGGTATAGTCAATGGATCGTAATGCTGGGGAGGTGCTTACTTTAGATTTGAGTGTTTTGAATGCCTCTATCTGCTTTTCTCCCCAATTGAATTCAAAGTCTTTTTGGACTAAGTCTACCAGGGGTCGCACAATTTTGGAATAATCCTTTATCCATATTCATACTGTTCTGCACAATCCCAGAAAACCTTGTGTTGCTGTGATGTTTTTAAGAGGTGGCCATTTCAATATCTTGTCTACCTGAGCATCTTCTGGGTGATGTCCTTCTGCCGAACATTTTTGTCCTAATATGACTATGCTTGGGCGGCAGATTTGAGTTTTCTTTGGTGAAAATGTCCCTCCTGCACATTTGATGCGGTGCATGATCCAGTGTACGTCATTAGCATGCTCTCATATGAATTTTCTGATTCCCGGATTTTCAGCAAGTACTTCCGGTTGGCCTCGGTCATTCAAGTATTGAGTCGGGGGTCCCTTAATAGGTAGGTCATCTATGAAGATATTGGCAATGTGAGGTATTTCGTCTTGTAAAATGAATATCATGCAATTCTGGAACTTGGCAGGTGAATTAGTATATCCCATTGGTAGGGCAGTAATTCGGAGTAAGCCTAATGGTGTGTAGAAGGCTGTCAGATCTCGAGAATTTGGGTCAACCTTCCTGGCGTCAAATCCCCAAAACATGTCAAACATTGTGTAGCATTGACATCCCCCATATGGTTCTATGAAATCATCAGGCTCAGGTATTTGACCTGCGTCTCGGATAGTTATCTTGTTTAATGGCTGTAAGTCATGTATGAGTCACAGGGCTCCACTCTTTTTGAATATGCAGAACCATCTACTGTGATACGATGACTGACTTGCTTCATATACCCCAGCATTGATCTTGCTTTTCAAGAATTCAATGACTTTCTGTCTTATTCCAGGGGGAATGGGTATATTCTTGAATTCCCATGGTGTATGTGGTATGACTGGCATGATGTAGTCTGAGAAGTATTCCTGGCTGAAGGTTCCACGATCCTTTTCTTCATAAGGCAGTGTCTGTTCATTTAGCACAAGTACGTGCTTGAATAACTTTTCTTCTTCTGGCCACAGGAATTGGTCTTGATTTACATTTAACTCTATCATCCTTTCCTTGGTCAATCGATCCATGGGTGTAAAATTAGGTGGAATTTTTGGCAGCTCTTCTAGGGTTGCTAAGGGGTCTCGAGGTAGTGTTCACTTCACTCGAGCTTCTTCCAGGAACTTGGTAGATACTGGTTTGACCTTTTTATCCACTCGCTTGTACATGGTATATGCTTCGACAGGCGAATGTGTTTTTAACAGGTCTCCCTTAATTTCCTCCAGTTCGCTGCTATTAACAATTATTGTGTCCCCTTCCTCGAAGGGGTAGTCAGCTAGCGTGTAGATGCACAGCTCTTCATCTTCAATTTCCTCGACCTTGGTTAACTCCTTCCTTCGTTGAGCAAATTTTTCTTTGGCCATTTCATTGCGAGTTGCTTCCCACATGGCTTGGCGGTTAGTGGTGTCATCGATCCTTAGTGTTGCGAAGAAGGAAGAGACAATGTTCCCATTGTTTTGTAGCGCTAAGTCCCTCTTCCCGCTGTAGTCCAAATAGCAGTCCATATGTAGTAAATAATTAGTCCAAGTAGTCCATCAGTTTGTTAGTCCATTATATATGTAAGGTAAGGAAAAAGATTCAACGATATCCAAATAATGTCTGTTGGAACAAAATTCATGATCCCTTGAGTAATGATTTGTCCATCTCGCGATTGTACTATTAGTGTCTGAGTAAGGGGTTAGGGCAGTTTCCGTGGGGAACGAAGAGATTGAAGGTACTTGCCTAATACATCTCTTCGTCTTCTTCATCGTAGTAATGGAGGTCATGCTCATCTCCATGGAAGGCTCGATATCTTCCTTCATCGTCATAGAACACTCCCGCATCGATGTATCCAGTGGTGAACATTGTCCGCATTTCATCAGCCATAATCGGTTTTGCGCCACGAACATATCGAAGGGTGTTGGACAGTTCACCTCGGCCTTCGGTCTCAAATAGGGAAGCCACATGGTAAAGGAACTCATCCTCGTTTGCGGTGAGTAACGGGTTTCAAGTGGGAAGTCCTTGACGTGGTGAGCAAGATTCGGGATCGTAATGAACGCACCGTTGCTGAAATCCTTGAAGAAAAAACAGGTAACGAGGGTCGAGGTAACAAAAGGCTTCATTGTGCCAGTAGAAGAAGTGTCGAGCATCATCTTGTGGCTGAGGGTATCCACCATTCCACGCCATTGTTGTCGAAGAAGCTGCTTGCAGATAAGGCCAAGAAAACGACGTATAATGAGGCGAGCGATACGTAGCTGATCTCAGACTGGTACCCAAGGATTCAGCTTGGCCTCCTTTAGTGGAGATTGTTGTGGATCTAGGAAGGTGAGAGGATGCCCATCATTGAACAAGGTGCAACTTTCAGTGAACGATGGTTGGGTTTTGGCTTGTCGGATATGGGGATAATATGGTGTTAAGTTGTCGCGTCATGCAAATACTATTCCACGAGGAATGAGCCCTTCCAGCATGATGTCTTCTTCGTCAGGCTTCATGATGTGCCTTCCTGCACAGTTATCTGAGACTTCTCGTGTTACAAATTCGTCCTTCCAATCCTTGAATTCCTCGGGCACATGCCATCCGTGGTGTGCGAGTAAAATCTGCTGTTGGATCTGATCTAGTTCAGATGGGGAAAACCGTGCGTCACTGTGTACCCAGTGATTCCAATTCACATCCATCTTGTGCATGAACCCGTAAATCTTGATTCCTAGCATGGCGATCTTCCACTCATCATGTCCTCGTAATTCGTCATATAAGGTATTTCCAGCTGCGAGCAGACTATTGTCTTCTGGATCCAAGGTGGAGTTATCTCGTATGCCTCGGAAGACGTCGACTACGGCATATTCCAATGGGTTGTCAACATGGTGGAAGACATGTGATGGAATGGTGCTGTTTTCCAGGACCTCGTAGTGCCAGGCATTGCGGCGGTGGTCATCGTGTCGACATATAAGGTAGGATAAAGTGCTGTTTGCACCATACTGATCACTTTCACTCATTTGGCATGCATAGTAATAGGGTTCGTATGGCTGTTGTTGGAGTCTTTCCACTGTTTTCGCACTGAGGCGTACCGTCTCTACCACGTAGTGCGAGTTTTTTATATTTGCCCATAATAAGTCGTTCAATATTAGAGGGGCATGTTCTTCGTCATCTTCGTCGCTCTCAGATTCGCTCGTATCTGAAGAGTAGATGGAATCTGTATACTCGGGGAGCATTACGCTTGCCTGCCGAGAGACAGAATTAGCATGATATAATCTTGATATGAACTTGCCGACCTTGGCAGCTCGTAGCATGAGTTCCTGATGTAGTTCTTCCATAAAAACACCTTCTTCCTTGTTCACATCCTGCATCGTGATGTTGTGGTCTTCAATATACATCTTGATTCCATCAGGTTTGCTGGGCATCATTATTTTCGATGGTACAACAATTCCAGGTTCTTCTCGTATCTCAGGAAGCGAAGATGTTTCAAAGGGCATGTCTATGCAAGTCAGATAGACATGAGGTTGACACCCGCACAGCAACGTGTTTGTGTTTTGATTGGTTGGCAACGGAGGTGGGCAATACATGCCTTCTGGCATGGGAGTGGCTGGTCGGAATAGCAAAGGAGACTGCGTAACTGCCATAGCAGAGGGAGGTCCTGCAGGGAGATAAGTTGAGGTCAACATCCCCTGTCCTTCGTCCCTTCGTGCTGTTTCCTCTGGGGAATGTAGCTGGAAGACGCTTCGACCTGGCACTCCTTCTTCGTCTGTTTCGCTATCCATATCACTTTCGTCATCACTTTCCGAGCTGTTGCTGACCCTCGTGAGTGGCAGCATGTCCTGGTCTGTGTCAGAGTCTGTCACAAAATGATTGTCGCCTGGTTCTGCAGGTCCCAATCAAAACAGGTTCGCTGAGAAGCTGAACTCCCTTGAGTTCTCGTCCGCTTTGTCGCTATCTTCGTCAAGTACTGGCAGTCTTCCAGGAAATAACATCCTCCGCATTGTAGTGAGAAAAACGGGGTTATGAAGGAGTAAGGCAGCTCCTTTCTTGTTAATGAGTCAGGCTAGGGTTCGTATTGCGAAGCCTAGCTTGACGGTCTTGTTGACTGGCAAGCCTTGCGAGATTCGTCTAAGCTCAGGTTCGTTTACCCTCATGGTGAGGGAGTAGTTGTTAGGCACATGAAACGCCTGTCAAGCTTCATCTCATTTGATGCCAATAAGACGTGTTACCATTACGGCAAAGGATGGCGGTAGGGAAAGTTGGATATTGGGAAACGGTCCTGAATTTCGGGGTGTATCCCTGATGGCTGGTGGTTGCAGGATCTGCTGAGCTCGAACAACCGAAGGATGCACAGCTGGGCGTGCCTCCATCTTCTCTTCTTTAATCTCTCCTTCTTTGTCCTCGCTGTCTCTGCTCGATTCGAAGGTCGAAGGCATAGTGCTGCCTACAACAGCCTCCAGGGAGCTTCGTCGAGGTTCGGCTCATAAGTAGCTGTGCGCATCATCAAGGATCATGTGCATGTCTTCATGGTCTGCTGTCGACTCATTGGAGGAGGAGCTAATGCTCTCATCATCTCTTTCTGGGTTAAAAGGGGGTCATCCGCTCACAGAGCAGTCGTCTATCCATACCGATTCGTAGTTTAGTTTCCGCTTATTATTCTTTGAGTGCGAAGACTTACTGTTATTATTTTTAGGGAAAAATATCACTACGGCATGGCCGGCTCTCGAGGCTGTTGGCAGTCCATCGGGCCCTTGGAGTTCAGACAGGGTAGCATCATAGGCATGAATACGATGAACACTTTGTCCTCGAATGTTGTCGGGCTTGAGTCGAAGCGCATGTTTGGACATGAGTATGACACCATGGAATGTTTTGTGGTTTGCAATGGCTGGATGGTACAGCGAGTTTTGGAGGTAGTGATGCAATGTAGTTGCTACATCAGGGGGCAATGGGAAGTATTCGGCTGTGTGAGGGAGAGCAAAAGGGTAGGGAACGTTGTTGGCAGGAAGGATGGGCATCAACTCCAGCTCCGCTTTGTGAAAGAGTTCCCAAAGCCAGTTGCAGATGTCACAGTCCGGATCCATATGATGTACGTTGCTTGACATAGTTGTGTAGCTAGGGGTGTTCACTGGCAGGGGTTTTTTGCTTCTTCTTTCCTCGTCATCTCTCTTATAGCCTCTCGCTACTTTTCCTTGCTGTAGCCCTTCTTCGTATCTCCGTATCTCACTGGCTATGGTCTCGTACACGTCTCTAGGTGAGATGGCTGCTAGTTTTGTCCCTTCCTGATGGCTCACTCTTTCTCCGTAGACGCTCCAAATGGGTAACATCTTCCGTGAATAATATCACCATTCACCTGAAATTCAATTGTATAGTATTACCAATGAATTCATTCTCGGAAACAGCACTGGAATGGTCAAGAGTATTCCAGTCTCTGGTGGACTGATTCTTACGCGACTTTGCAGGAAGCATAGAGTGATTAGCCCAACCCTAAGGGTTCGTTTTGAATGACAACATTCTTCTTGGTGCGTGCTTGTTGGCTCTGTGTTTCTTGTTAGCTTACTTCATCGGATTTTCTTCACAGCCGGTGTTTCCAGCAAGCGGTTCCTATGTTCTGGTCTCCTCTTCAATCTTGAACCTGCTTGTTTTCCTTTCGTTCTATCTGTTAGATCCTCCGACGATTTTGGAGGATGAGATTCTATCCGATTGTCGTACTTGGGTTCTTCATATACAGCTAGTACACAAGACGTGTACTTCTTTGGTTCACCCAATATTATGATTTCCTGGCTGGAATCGATTGTCCAGGACCCTAAAGCTCTGATTTCTCCTGCTTCGACTAGCTGTGCAGATGCCATCTTGGCAGACTCTTTGCCCCAACTTTCTTCAAGCACAAATAGTTCTTTGAAATTTGCTTCGTTTTGTGGGTCATGATAGACCAAATAAGTTCTGTTCAACCTTTCAGAGATCGAGACGAGATTTCCTCATAACCATGGTCATCCCAATAACAGTTGAAAACTTATCTTTTGGCTTCCCACAAAGAACGCTGCATTCGTTGTAACGGCTCCTTGCATGAGCCTTACGTTGCTGAATTGTCCTGATAACAGGCCTAAATTACCGTTGGCATCAGAACACCTTATTTCTTTTAGCGGCGTAATCGGGTACAACTTGTTTACTTCATGGGCTAGCTCTTGACACATGATGTTAATTTCTGAGCCCGAGTCCACGATAGCCCTGGCCCGAATCTTCTTGGTCTCGCTCCCCACATCAACTTCAATGGTTAGCAAGGGAGAGCATATCAAGGGTTTAGTACAAATGGGCTCCATGGTTACCAGATTTACCTGGGCCACATTCGGGTTCACATTTTCCATGTCTGTCTTCCCTGTCTCTGAGAATTTCATGGTACAATTCTGCAGTTCCTTTATCAACTGTTTCCTAAGCTCTGCACTATAGGCCATGAATTCACCTATTGGAATAGTTACAGGTGCGCTTAGCACAGTCTTCATTAATCCTTCAGCATTATATCATTGTTGAATCAATGGTTTTTGAGGGCTGCATTTCCGTTTGGATGTATCCTCGTGCCCTGGCTTGTCGGTTGATTGACCTACTATGGAGGGACGCATTTCCTCCATTTCAACATCTTCCAAATCTGATGTTTCTTGAATTCTAGAGGGTCGAGCATCCACAGGGATTGGTTCTGATGGAAGTGGACTATCTTTCTTGCTAGGCCGTGTCCCTGCCCCTCTCTGTACCTCGCTTGACAGATTCTTGTTAGGGTTTAGTCGCGTGCCATAGGGATTAGTGGCCGCAGCCTTGGTAAATCCCTTGGTAACCCCCTTCGCTCATTGAGAGGTGCTTGACGGTGGTGGCCGAGGTACGTTCT
This sequence comes from Armillaria nabsnona, assembly GCA_030407065.1. Classification (NCBI taxonomy): domain Eukaryota; kingdom Fungi; phylum Basidiomycota; class Agaricomycetes; order Agaricales; family Physalacriaceae; genus Armillaria; species Armillaria nabsnona. Next base: position 130,278 of record JAUDQA010000005.1, read on the forward strand.
GCCTATCTTTTACGCGAGATCGGGTTTCTGATGTCTCTCGTGTGGCAGCATTGACTGAAACCAGTTCGGAGTATGCATACGCATCATTGTTGTATTCTTCATTGATATCTGTCTCTTCGCTCATCTGGAAATAATCCGCGTAGGCCTCATCTTCGTTTTCTGAGTCTGTGTTGGCTTGGAACATATTTATTGTTACCAAGTTTGAACTCATGGTTGTCCTGCGAATAGCATCTTCAAAGGTTTCGGTTCCTATCTGCCAGATGTATGTTCCATCTTTGTGAGTCAATCGGCCATACTCATCCTTCGTGATGTGACCCTTCTCAACTCGTTCATTTATCATGAAACATTGCCTCAACATGTGGTCATCTTTTCCGCAGCCAAAACAATACATATTATGCAGAGTATCCCTGCTTGGGTGTCTTTCCATTCTAGAATTGTTACAGGAAAGGGGATTTTCTGGCCCCAGGGTTTGTTTGGCTGGTGGAGCCACTATGTTGGCTATGGCTGCATCTCGTTTAAGGGCTCAATAATAAATTTGTGCGTAGTCTGAGTCACTTATCTTCATTTTGGCTAGCTTATCAACTAACTCCTCTACTTCATCTGTGTTTCGAGACTCAGGTGCTTTCCCTTTTTTGGGTATAACCTTGCCTTGTTCTTTCAGGGTTTCTTTCCATCCTGTTCTGGTTTCTTTCTTCTTCTTGGCCCGAGGCTCTTCTTCCATTTCAGATTCGCTGGAGCTAGACTTACTAGAGGTCTCATCACTGCTAGCTTTCTTGTGGCTGGTGCATTTGCTTTTCTTCGTCTTGGTTAAGGGTTTATGATGCTTTGCCCCTTTCTTTTTACGAGTCTTCCTATGCTTGCTATCAGATTCTGAGTCTGATGTACTTGTCGAGTCCTTGCTGGAGCCAGTCTCCATGTCTTCATCTCCTGACATCGACATTTTTAGAAGCTCTTCTAGCTTTGCTCGCCTATCTTTTGACTTCTTGGCCGTCAGATCAGCATCAAATTGGTTGCGAGTAAACATACTATACACAATTTTTGCCATGTCTTCGCAAGTTATCACTCTTCGAGGATCATAGCATGGATGTGACGTCAAATATCTCGCCTCCACTATCTTGCATAGGTTACCGTTGAGTCCATACCAGAATTTCATATGCTGCTCATCCAAGGTGATCTTCCCTTTGTGCAGCAACCAATTCACCATGGTAAGAAATTCCACTTCATATCGTTTAAATCGTGTCAGGTTATAAATTCCTTTCTTTCTCCAGCACTCGACCAGTTTGTCCAGGTCACTAAGGAGATAATGAGATTCATGTAGTTCTGTGTCGTAGTAGGTAAGGATATCCTTTTCTAGTTGATCCCAATCCTCGTTGACGAAGCTATCCAAGGCTTCAATAAACCATGTTACTCTCGAAGAGCAATAATCAATGATTCATCGGCACTTGTCCCTATCAGGTATGTTATACATGGCACACATTTGTTTGTATTGTCTGATAAACCTTTTTACCGTGTCATATTTTCCCTGAAACTTTGCAGGTGCTGTTTTTGCTCCAAGAAGTGGCATCATGTCTGGTGTCCTAGTAGTGGATGTCCCAGAGGTGGCTGTAGGATTTGGTATATGGTGAGAGGCAGTATTTCTCTGATTTTGGGCTGTACGCTGATGTGTATTTGCCGTAGATCCAAAGGTGCCCATTGTAGGCATGGATGATTGTTCTCGTGGCCTTGGGGAGGTATTTGTATACATTCTGTGAGCAGATTCTCCTGAGTCAGCTGAGCCGCTGTTCCTGTGAGGATATCCGTGTCATCTCCATGAATGATGCGGTGGACTTGATCTTGGTGGTACATAATTTGATGAAGAAGGAATATGGTCATTACTGGTTGAAGCTTGTGGTTCCAAGTTATGTCCAGACAAGTTGGTCATAGTGTATGGAGTAATGATTAATGTCCATGGTAGTTAGAAATATAGCAGAAGGTTGAATGAAAAAGAGGATGTCTGTTGAGAGTTATATGATGTAATGTGAAGGAATTTAAAGCTTTTCGCCAATATCAATTGATTTCCCCCCTCGCGGTGGGCTCCAATGATGTCAGCGGAAGTTGGGGTTAGATGAATTCCATGCACAGATATAATTCTGTGCGTTGACGTTAGTTCGATGAGGGAGAAGCATGTGTGCTATAGGATTGGCGAATGCTTCATATAGGGTAGAAGAAGTAGGTAATTGTTAGTAGATTTGAGTTCTCTGGATGATGTTCAGAGTATGTAATGGTAGTCAATGTGTATAACATGCGATTGAGCTTTGATTTCGAAGCTCAATATGGTAATGTGAAGATGTGATGGTGTGAAGTGATATGGGTCTGATGGCTGTTCTCAGCAGTGATGGCGTTGATAAGATGGGTCTAGTTGCTGTGTTGTGCGTGAGTGACTTAGTTGTGACTCACATGAGATGTCTGAATAGGTATTCAGAGGTACTCAAGTAAATTTGGATTTAATCTGTAAGTGGGTAAAAAGCTAAGTATTCATTTCTCGTGGGGGTTTATATACTGTAAATTCTAACTACGTGTCAATGACGTGTTGCCATGTGGACTGTTTAGATGATGAGGTATCGCCCTATTCCACTTAAGTCCGATGCCGGTTCGGAGGGAGTAGCGACGAGAGAATTCTAAGTGTATTGTTGTCCCTACGTCTTTTATACTAATGTACAAGATATTTTGGAGCCGTAATAAAGTACAGATAATTGGAGGATAAGAGAAATGAATAGAATGAATCATAGGTACAGTATTCTGAGTCAAGGCTAAGTCATATAAGTACAGAACTAAGTAAATAGAAGTCATAATGAAAATAGTGGAGTCAACAGAAACAGATAAAGACGAGCCAAGGAGATGGGGAGAGTGCATAGGCTTTAGAAGATAATATAGGTAGAAGGCATAGGCTTTAGAGTAAAATAGGGACAAACTGAGGCATCTGTAGGAAGATACAACAATGACGTGTTGCCATGTGCAATGATGTGGCATGGCACTACTCTGCCGGTTTTCTACCGGTCCATTACCGGACCTGACACTGGCTTCAGTGAACATCGACATGACTTTGGCAAGAAACGGAGTGTGGACAACGCCACGGAAACCATCCCATCATTTCAAGGGCGTCAATATTCTGGAATAAGGAAGACCAGGTAACGATGAGGGCAAGACACATCAATTATCTGCTGCCTCGGTTATACACTTACCACTGTTCCAGGGTTGCAGCCGATTGAATGCTTCCTTCCGCATCTCACACCAGTACTTAAAAACTGGCATGAACCATAATTTAGGTGATTGTATTAAAACGGTAAAAATGCAGTCCCCTTGTGCTGCGCGGCATCATGATGAACGGCTGTCTATTTTTTAGACGCGAGGAAAAGGCATAGCATTGGCAAGCTTACGAGGGCATCCAAACGTTCAGAATTCTTCTATCTTTACCATGATGCACAAACTCCGAGCGTTGACCCGTCGGATGCCCTGTGGATGGATACTACAATATGCATCATCCAAGCACGTCACCACTTTGATTCGAATATTGCCGCTCAGGCAATCCTGGGAATTGAAGGCAATGTGAATTCGGCATACGATCAGCTGTTAGATCGGGAGTGAGTAGATGGACCATAGATATCTCGCAGGTCAATACGTATAACTCTTCATAATGTTTTTCTGACCTTCCATCTCCGCAGGAAATTCCATGTATGAAAAGGGGAGAAGCGACACCTTATCATACCATCACTTGGTCACTGTCCTCTTCCTTTCCCTTTATTCCCGTCTCCCTCTCAAGTTTTCTCACCCAGGTGTTCCACGACATTTGATTTGATGAGATCAATTCAATACGTTCAAAGTCCCATGGTTGCTGACAAGATTATCGTATTTGTGACTCGTAATGCTGCTTGAAGCATTGGTCTTCACCCGCCACCATCGACGTTGACGACCAAGGTTAGAAATTTTCCTGGGTTGGAATTTTGCCGTTCGCTAAGTGTTACGTTAAACTCAATACCATTACATCCGATGATTACTTTGTATCCTGAACACATGAAGGTATCTTCGATGCCTCAAGTAATCAACCCATACTAGAACAGTGGCACTTGATTTATAGGTGTAGGGTTTTCGTGGGAGTTGAATTAATTAAATTAATTTGAAGGGAGGAGAGAAGAATTTAAATATTGGACTGCTGAAGGTTCCCCATTCCTCCTGTACTGCTGGAATACTGTCTAAAGACTCAACATTTACTATTGCCAAGACCTCTAATTTTTTTCTTTCGCGCTCCACGTGTAGTACACTGCAAACTCCGAAATTCATGGTTCTGGGACCATTGCGCATGCAAAATCAATCCTCATAGGCCCATACTCTATAAGGACCAGGAAATTTTTCTTACCGCATATAGCGTGACATATCTACACAAATTACATGACGTTATGCACCGATATAAAACAAAGATACCCACTGTCTGAGTGATATTTGCTTTCTTACCCGACAAGGAGGACATGCGTTCCCATTGCAAGTAAGTGATAGAGTTCAGCTCAGCTTACTGTCTTATTACCCGCAAGAAAAACCCGAACTGTGGGCAGCTGCACCCATGATGAGCTGTTTAGTCAGAGATAATTTGACAAAAAGTGATGATTTCTAGCACAAAACACCCCACGGATGAAATAAAGTCTCTGAACATTTAATAATACATGATATACATGCAAAGATACATCCACCAAACATGAGAACCTAAGGTCTCGCAAGCGCGACTGCAGAGACCGCCTCGAAGCTTGCTCACAGAATTAATTAATTCAAACTCCGACTTCCGTATTAGTCTAGGACTTGTTTGCGCATGGTTAGGTCCTAGTTAGGTCCGGTTTGGCCTACACCCATAAATCAACTGCCAGAACAGCCTAGATGCCCAATGTAAGCGAGTCAGTAGCAGGGAGAAAAACATCACACAGACCTTCGCCAGATGGTGTCTTGTCAGAAAAAGTGGTGCTCTAAATCTCCATCTTTCGCCCCTGAGCTCCATATCAGTTATAGGCCTTAATTTTCATTGTTCAGCCGTCGTAGCGCAATGGTAGCGCGTCGCTTTCCTAACCTCAGTTGGTCGTAGGCGAAGGTTGCGAGTTCGATCCTCGTCGTCGGTAGTAACCCGATGCCTGGCGTGACTTTTTAAGGTCTGAGTTTCATTGAGTTCTAACTTTTTAGTTCTAATCTCTCAGTCTCCGGTCTTCAATCCTGACTCCTGACTCCTAACTTTCGGTGCAAACAACTGCCCCCTAACATTAATGATATGAAAGCCTTCCAGTAGCTTCTCTCGTGATCCAAATCTCCGCGATTTCACTGTACTTCCCAACTACTACTGCTGCTACTATTACTTCCCTGTGGACGTCATCCTCCAAGTTCCACATTTTGGCGACTTCCTACATTGATAACACATGTTCGACGACTGTTCATCGGACATTTATTGTTCCTTTTGAAAGCGCTTATCCCATGGAGCGTCTTCTCAATCAGATCCTGATCGATGAATAAGTACTAGGCTTTGCTCCCAAAATTGTCTATTTCCTTACTATGTACGTCTTTAGGTCGTCTCTGAAAGGACTTCCTGATTGCAATCTCATTTTCATCGCTGGTACAGACTTCAAGAGTCGCCATGCCCTTCAGTTATCATTCATAATACTAGGCGCACCTCTTGGGGCAGCATACAGCGAGAGTATCACGTATGGTATCGGACTTATTAATGGCACTCAGGGCCTGGCGGTGGTTATTCATTATTGAAGGTGCACCGACATGCTACCTCGCGGTCATCGTATACTTCTTCTTCTCCTCATGCCCGGAACGAGCAATCCGGCAACCTTCTGAAGATCGAACGATCACTATTTCCAGGATGAAGCAGGAGGCGTCAAATTCGATGCCAAACTGCCAGGTCTGGTTGCGTACTGAGCGCTTTCTCGCATTACGCTTACGACTAAATAACTTCATTGTCGGCGATATCAATATGCAGTTACACTATCCAAGGACTTTGTCCGACACCCAGCTCTCGATTCCTCCTCTTATAGATGATCCTCAAGATTCCGACACCTACGGCACCTACTAACATTACTGCCCCATTCGTAAAATGTCCGGTCGGGTACCCAGGAGCCTCGCTTGACTTGTATATGAATATTCCTGAATATGCGTTCAGCTTCGTGAGCAAAACATAAATGGCGACTGACCTATCATTTGGCCCGACGCTCCAAAAGCCAAATTCACAGGAATAGCCAGTGTTGTCGCGTTAGTATCCCGCAGATTTCCGGTAAGCCATGCTAGTAGCGACGGGTTGCCAGCATAGGAGAACATCGTTCCTAGGCAGAGCATCGCATATCGTGCCTTGAACGATGTTGGTGGTAGCGAACCTGCAGACACACCTCCTTCAGCACCGTTCAGAGCAACCATAACTAGAGGCATACCATGAATAATAAAAGTCAGTCCTGCCAGTACCATCGACACCATCCCGCACATTGACCAGATCCGATACCGATCCGCCACCCAGGACACCGCCACGGTAGCCAAGAACGCCACAGCAAAGGGCGGTACCGTAAATAGCTGAGCATTGAGTCCTTTGTACCCGAGTCCATTCACGATGGTCGGCGTGAATAGCGCTATACTAGAGAACGGCACCGACACAGAGATAAACACGATATAATGCAGATATAATCGCCAATCCTTCAACGCAGCTTTCGCCCCATCCCACGTAATGCTGGCATGTCCTAGAGATTTGGACGACTCCTGGTTCAGCCTGCGGACGGCCAGAAGACGGTCGTCTGATGATAGCCAGGCTGCCCTCTCAGGGTAAGAGGGAAAGAGGAAGAATACAATTATTGCGAGGATACACGATGGTGCACCTTCGATGATGAACAGCCATCGCCAAGCTTGTAGACCTTGAGCACCATTCATGAGCCCTACTCCGTATGCGATGCTACCTCCGAATGCGCCTCCGAGTGGCGCACCCGCGATGACATACGATAAACGGATCGCACGCTCCTGGAGTCGATACCAGCTGCAAGAACATGAATTAGAGATGAAGTAGGAGGAGTAGGAAGCTCGGTAGACGTACAATGTGAGGAAGTATATCATTCCGGGGAAAAAACCTAGAAAACTGTATCAGATTGGAAGTATTGGAGTGGAAGAGCTCTCGGACCTGCCTCGAACGTGCCCAGCAAAAACCGTAGACCAATCAATGTGGAGTAGTTCCGAGATGCGGCTATAATCATATCGGTTGCCCCCCACCCGAGCAAGAGAAAGGCGAACCAATGTGGCGCAGAGAAGTATTTGAGCATGTAGTTCGACGGGGTCTCGAACAGTGCCAATGGGACGATGAACATTGCCAGCACCGTAAGGAATTGCTGATCTGTCATATCTAGAGTCTGGAGGAGGGAGTCGCCACTATCAGCGTTTAGGATCCTGGCATTTCCCTTCAGTGAGATATGAGATTTTCGACATGCTTCAGAGGGGACTACGCACTACGTTAGCTCGAGCCAGGAAGCTGAACAGAGACATCAATATGAATGATGGCATGATACGAAGATCAAGTCGCCTAAGTACTCTAGTAACGATCGCAATTTAGCTGAAATTCCGTTCGGGTAAGGACCGGCGAACATACCTTCTCTCTGCAATGCGATCGACGATGTAGTCATCATCGATGATTATCTCATTATCATCATCGTACTTGTCGACCGAAAAGGTTGGGGATGTAGAGGTCTCAAAAGCAGGACCAGGTTTCAAGCGGACGATTTCCATGGCAGGCGCTAATATTGTGAACGTCGGAGGCTCGACCGCCCTTATATGACCCCGTCAACGGCATATTGAGCAACATGTTTCGTACTGAGGCTGAAGGAGGATAGCAGAAACACCGGGACATTGAGGCTGTCTGATTGCTACTGTTTAAAACTTATGTACAGGCACCACGGTAAGGTGCCGTCACATTCGATGTCCCTTGGACAGGATACATTTCAGAGACCCTATACGGACACTGAGACGCTTTATCTCCTGCCCTTAGACACTTTGCGCTATATGCTATCTTGTACGCCAACAATCATGATATATACATGGTATGGGTTGACGCTCCCGGCAGTTAGGAGGGTAGGTTATAGTAGAGGCGATAAAATAGGCGATCAGCCTGGATTTCCACGAGTCACGACTCCTCTGTTATGCATATGACATACAAAGGCAGTGCGGGGACTTGAGAGAGATAAATGGGCGACGAATATAGAGTGATGGAGAGTCGGCCCATCATGACGCCAGCAACTGTGCGCAAAGGACCAAAATTAACGGATGTATTGAAAGAGATAGCATGTTTTAGCCTATGCCTTTACAGGGTTAGTGAACCTTCTTGAACACAGGTATGGTACAAGCATACTTGTTATGGTGACATTGATCATGTCAGTTGATAGTTGATGGCGCGCGGCACACCAATACCCATCTTTGTACAAGTCGCGGGTATCCCCATATCGGCGAGGGAAAGTATGTATGTCGCGTTCGCGATATGTGCATCGGAACCGGGCGCCGAGCACCGACGCAAGGGCAGACACCAATCCGCCCGCGCGAGGGTAACAGATACTGTACATCGCCCACTCATCGAGTAAGAGGAGATTCGAGAAAAGGAAGACGCACGAGAATAACTCCGACGCACTCTTACATCAAGCGAAAAGACCGATTGGTTAATCAATTCCGAGTTGAAGGAGAGTGTGTTTCGATGTTTGGTCGTAAGTGAGAAGAGCGAAACGAAGGCACAGGGAGGCGCCACGCCCAGCTCTCAGATTGGCCGCAGGAATAACTTCCAAGGTGTCCAGTCGGCGGCAATGTCAAAAAGCGCATACGTAGTCCCCCATTGTTGATTTTGACGTCGCCGCTGTTTAACTGGTGATATTTAGTCAGAGAGTCGTAGTATTGAGGTTACGTACTTATTCCGCTGGTCTCTGGGGCTTGGAGAGAAATTGCTTGCTGAAACCGGGTATACTGCCAGGATGTCTGGATATCCAGTATGCCCACTTACGGATAGTGAGTGAAGAGCAGAAAGGAGAGGTCTTCATTGTTACTGGCAGGCTCGAGAACTGTATTATATGTAAGCCCGCAGAATCACTGCCAACATCGTGGTCGCACCTCTTTCGCCTAAACTTGATCCACAGCTGTCGAGCGGGAACAGAACATCCTGTTGTGGCATCAGCAGATTTAATCCACAGTTACTGAAGTGCTGGCCCTCTACTTACATCAAGCCCTTATTTTCTTGCGACAAATTCAAGGGTGTAAGTATTCGAAGCTCAATTAAGGTAAGAAATATTTCAAATTCAGGCCAGTAAATTACATTATAAATAAATAAATCAACTTTCCGAAAGGGGACGCTGACCAATCTACGGCGGCTTCGTGGCGGATCACAGCATCTGTCAAGCCTCTTTGATTCTCTGAGTCTGATGCAATTCACGCTCTGTCATCAATTCGAGTACAAAGGGACGAAGCTGACGTTTCTCTCAAGCTCCTCCTTACCACAGGAACGAATCGGAGACCCGACAACTGCCGCTCCTGCCCGTCATTGCCCTCTTTGCTGCTCCAGCGCATGTAAAAATCGGTCGAAAAATCCCGATTCAATCCTGTCCTTCTTGAAATACTCCATGAGAAGACCACCACTTATCCCCACGTCTTTTCTCAGCGGACCTGCATCTATTTCTCGGTTTTGTCTCTGATACTCGTGTAGATGTTTCACGCACCTTTGGGTCGACAACTAGCTTTACAATGCTGCAGGCATGTGAAAGGAAACCAAGCATTGAAATATACTCTGTTATTCATAGAATCGTATGAAAGGTAAGACCTGATTGAGATTAACGAACTATTCCTAGCAGGGTGGTCTGTTGCAGGCGTGGTGACAGCAGCATCGAAAAACAAAGGTCAGTATATTTTATCTCATAAGTACGATGAGCATAAATGACAGGTATCAATTCATGTCCCAGAGCACACACTGCACAGGCCACATAATACGTGGAACACGTATAATATCTTCTACACACCTGAACGAGTTCGGACACACGTCCATCAACGCAGAGGTGTCTGTAGTATAAGAGTGCGAGTTATCGAGGAACATTCCTTCACGCTCAGCATGCCGTCTCGTACCACGAAAAGCGATCGTTCGCAGTTTAATGCCTCCCGCGATGCGTCTGCTTGTCCAATCCTTCCGGATGATAAGAAGGACGGTGAAACTGGGATTGTCAATGCCGAAGACGATTTCTCTTCAGCTGCTGAGAAGAGGTGGCTCCAGTATCTTTGTTATCCGCATATATCAACTGACTCTTGCCTCCGCCAGGTTACTCAGGCGCCTCGACCTTCGATTCATCCCAGGCTTCATGTTGATGTACACGCTTTGTTTCGTCGCTGGAGCCAACATTGTAAGTATTCAATGTAACGTCGATAAATCGAGAAGCCTCATCTTCCTACTAGGGAAACGTCAGAATCCTCAACGCTGACACCGGCGACTCGCTTCTCCAGGTCCTCAAAATGACGGATAACTAATTTTCCCTTGCAGTAATCAATACCACAGTCGCATATGCGCTGTTCGCCATTCCGTCTAACTACTTGCTGAAATACATGTCTCCGCAATGCTAGCTTCCGTTCATCATTTTCGGATGGGGAGCTACGGAAATGATCATGGCCATATCTCAGAACTATAACACATTGCTTGGTCTACGATTCCTACTGGGTGTGTTCCAGGCAGGTGAGTGTGGAACGTTCCTTGTAAGAAGCACCTCCTGGACTTGGACTGATCCTAGGTCTCATCCCTGGTATGATATACACTTTCACAATGTACGTTCTATGTTCCTGCCGTCTACGCAACTGCTGTTCAATTCCTCGGCAGCTGGTATAGGCTTCTAGAACGGGGTCTACGTCTATCGTCGATCATAGCAGCTGGACCCCTCGGTAGCGCGTTTGGGGGAGTCATCGCATATGCTGTTGGATCTTTGGACAGGGACCGGGATCTTGGAAATAGTTATTCATCATCGAAGGCGGACCGTTATGTTTACTCGCGATAGTCGTTTATCTCTTCTTGCCCTCCTACCCTGAGAAAGCAGGGTGGTTATCTTCAGATGATCGCGCTATGGCAATACTGCGCATGAAGCAGGAGACATCCAAGTCATTAGGACATGCTACCGTCACATGGCAGGGGGCCAAATCCACGTTGGGAGACTGGAGGCTCTATTTGCACCACCTTGTCTCTATTCTTGTCTCCGTCCCGATGACAAGTGTCGTTGTCTTTACGCCGACGATTGTTGACGGGTTGAGGTATGAGGGACGAGATGCGTAGATATTCACTGTCCCACCTTTTGCCCTCGCGTTTTCTATCACGGTGACGATGTCATGGGTGGCAGACAGGTACCGAATGTGGTCGACATGGTCAATAGTATCAATGGCTTTCGCTGGAATGACATTTATCGTTCAAGGCAAGTTCAATTGACTGTCTCTGAAAGTAAAAATGAAGAAGAAATCATCAGGAATTCTACCGCCAACGGCCTTCAAAGCTCGCTACGCCATGCTCTGCTTGGGGACAACTTTCATCTATGCATCTTATCCATCGTTTCTGACTTGGTTTACGGGGAACTTACGGGATACGAATGCAACTACACTTGCTATTCCAATGAATTTGGCTTCTGCGACGTTTGGGGAGATAATTGGTACGCCTCTCAACCCCCTCCCTTTGATAGCCATTTATTTGTTGCAGGCATGTTCATATGCAAGTCAGCTGAAGCTCCGGGGTACCCGACTGGACATTTTACGAACGGTGCGGTATTGTTTGCAGGCACGATTTGTTTAGGAGCGCTGAGGGTGATTTATAAGAAAAGGAATAGAGGACTGGCAGTGGAAGAGTGCCCTTGGATAACCTAACTATACGCGCGACCTTCCCTGAATATTTCTATCGGGAAATACTTGTTTCTTGCATTGGATTCCTTAACATTGACTGTCATTCGTATACAACGTTGGATACAACTACAAGGTCAGCGTAGCTGTACGTGCAACTGCAACTAAGCGGGTGAAAGTCACGGTCAAATCTAGAATACTGGATGCAATGAGGTGCGAACCTTGCAATGGAACCTTGGTAGTCGTTGGAAGAGCGTTTGTGGGAAAACAGGTCTGCCCCGGGAAGCCAGCGATGAGAACTCTGTGACGACTTAACGTATGAACACGGTGGGAGACATTTCGGGAATTGACGCATAACTTCAGCGTCTACCGAGTTAAAAATCACTGATTTCCAGGACAGTTCTGGAGAGGTGACCGAGATGGTAGGACAACAACTTCCCGAGGCCGTGCTAATCCGAGCGGCGAGCTCGAAGACAGTAGTCTGACTGACCAGCGTGGCTCTAAGTGACAGTAGAAACGCAGGTTACAACAGGTGATGCTTCAACGGTTATTTCGGTGGTAGCTGAATACTTGTGTGCGACCGTATATATAAATCATAAGAATGCTACAAATATTCTCACATAAAGGTAACGTACTCATACACTTCCATCAAAGTATAGCACTGTGGGTATATTAATTGGAATGACAGATGTGATATCCTCCGTGCGGTTCCGAAACGAGAACGATGGAACAAGAGAAAGAAAAACACCGTACAAAAATGAAATGCTTCGTTATCTTTGCTATGCTCTGTATTGCCAGGATGGGTTTTCCGCTGACTGATTCTCGGTCTTTGAATAGCTCTGATCCGAGAAAACAGAATGCTCCACTGTGACGTGCAGCGCGGTTCGTGTGTGAAGCTCATACGACGAATCCAAAGTGTCGGTCTTCACTTTGGCGCCCAGCCCCACGCGGAAGATGATCAGTGCCGGTGCAATAGCCTATCAGGATAATGGTCAACGTAATTCCAGACAGCAAAGCAATGGACATACGCTAATCTGTCCGAGCGAATCCCCCAAAATAATGCTAATCTGCGGCTTGAGGTTGAAGAAAACGAGAAAAAGCGTAGATGTGAAAGCGGATATTGCGCCAGACTCGACGATCATCCAAATAACGTCCATGTAAGGCTGAGACTTTCGACTTAATTGCCAGGATCCTGTTCTTCGCGTCATCCACCAAATACGCGCCACTATCAGACCTGTGACGCAAATTTGCGTCGCCAAGGACAACGACCAGGAAGCCTGGAGCCATCGATACAGAGTGTGCACGGATTCCGGATTGAAGGCGATGAGGCTGGATAGATGATATATAGTGATGTATCCACAGACTGAAAGTCGCGGGAGTGAGGAAAATTTAAAGCGAAGGAATAAGGAGGTTCCATACCACCAAAGGCTAGAACCATGAGAGCCTGGAAATACAATTAGCCTAGTCTCATGAGGTAAATCATATGCGCGAAAATATCACATACGGGAAAGAGAGACACAATCAAGCTCTTATCCCAAATCACGTATAATCGCCAGAGCAACACTACGTCGCCGACGATACACTAAACCGGCGATAACAGTCAGGATGACAAGGGTCGGACATCAATTCGGACACGACGCACATTCGTGATGGTAGCTGATTCTTGAAGGACATTGACGAACCGAGTCTGATTATTCCAGTACTCTGTGGAACCGTTGGGGTCCTTGAGCCAGATAAAAGCTTCTATCAGCGAACGCAGGCCCGCCGCAATATGGACGGTTGAGATGACAAACTGGACAGTCGCGCTGCCGAGTAAGATCCTAGAGGTGGATAAATTTAGTAAGGAGAGGCTCCCCAGAATCAACGAAGATCAGGGAACGTACCACCTACGCCTGGTAAGCAGGCTGACGCAGCTTAGATATAGAACTATACTGAGGCATAGTTGGAATCATGTCCTCGCTAGTATCTGAAGTAAATGGGGGGACTCACTGGATACCTGGGAGAATGGTAAGCAACATTCTACTTTGAGGGATAAGAACGAACCATATAGGACCGTTGTGCACCAAAGACCGACAAGAGACGCAAGATCAACGGGGAGGTCCTGCATTGTGCTTCGCTCCTCTACACTTTCGAGTGGGGCTCGTCATTATATAGACGCCCCCGAGCCCGGTCCCGTGCTGTTCTGGAACTCCTAGGGAGGGTTTTAAGTTCATCAACGGAGGCAGCCATAGCATTTCGGAACATGACGAGCGACGGGCATGGAAGTGAAAGGTTCCTGAAGAGAAGCGTGCATATTTTTGGCAGAACTGACAACTTGAACGGAATACAGAATGCAGCCGTGGAATGACTGAGGAGGCGTGTGTGCGAGATCAGTGAAGAATAGCATTGACTCCTCTGACGTGAATAAATGGTGAAGGGGGTTCCGGATTCTTAGAGGACGGCAAGAGTGCTATGATTGGAACGGTGTGCTATCACAGCACGGGAGACTGAAGCCTCCTGATTCGATCAAGCATTCTTTTTTTGGGCATGTAGAAACGTGAGTTGCGATAGTCGGTTGTACCTTGTTGGTCCCCTACGTTCCTGGAATCCAGCCCTACCGCCACTAGCGGGTGAACATATTTACAGATGAAAAACCGAGTTTTACCCACAAGCTTGTGGTCGCGCAATGATTGATTAATGTCGGGTGTCTTGGTTTCAGCTTGGAAGAATGAGTCGGAATGACAGGGCGTTGAGCTAACAGCCGGCCATTCCACGTCCGGGTGATCAACTGAGGACTAGTGAGAATCAGAAACGGAATGGGGCACAAAATGACTCACGGCATCTTGACTCGGGATAGGCTCGATGATTGATTTTCGCGATACACGTGGCAGCCAATTGAAATGAGATTCGGGTTTGCCCTAAATTCGCCCCAATATTTACAATTTCGTTTACTTGTCTAGGTTTGTGTCCACGAGATAAAATTGTTTTCGGTAGGATCGCACAGGGCAGGAAGAAGTCTAGCGTCTCTGTTCTGTAATTCGGATAGGATATGCAACTGCCTCACCAGCCGATAGAGCCAGGACTGAAGATATTCCCATTGTATCGAAATCGGTACTGTCTTGATAGGCGGTCTGAGCATGGTATCTCCAGGAAGGCTGGGAGGTACTGTCCACTGATCCTGGGAGACAAGACGAAGACCTCTGTCCCCACAAGGAGGGCGCTCCGGCATCTGTGGCCCGACGGCAAGATCAAAGTACACCCGGCAATCAGATCACAAGCGCTCGCCGCTCAGTCTAAGATTGAGGTTTTGCGTTTGGTGAAAAGGATAAAGGATTGATCGTTGGAAATATGTGCCCAAACTGCATGACAACCATTATGCCTGTATATCCAGACGAATAGGAATTGCACCAATCAGTGAATACTTATGACTCTGGAAGCTAGTCTGCAAGCAGGGTGATTCAAGAAATGACGCGGAGTAGCCAGTATTATAAGGAAAACGCTGCGAAAAGTCACGATGAGAAAACTAGCGAAGACCAGTCAGCGAAGAGATGGCGTTGGTGATGTCCCAATAAGGAAGGGCCGTCGGCTGCTGTGTTGAAAAAGAAGGCACACCCGGTCACCTTACGGGCCGCCGGTGGCTGTGACGAGTTCAATCCCGATTTAGTCATCACCGCTCTCAACTCGAACCACCACCTCTTTCTCAAGGCGTTCGGCCTTCACAGTGCTGCCAAGCTAACTGCGCATCGGATTCATATCCCAAAAAACACACCTAGCCGATCCTCGTGCATATCTTTCACGGATCACTCGGTACCGTCAATCGTCTCTGGTGTCCCTGGCTACTGCTTCCTAAAGGTTCATAGTATGCGAAAGTAGTAATTCCCACGAAGTTGAATTGACTCATTCATCTGACTGATAGTGCCATAGCTCATATTTGCCGCCGCGTTTAATTGTCTCGTCATTCTTTCTTATCTCGTCAAAAGGCTCACGAGCCGCCTTTATCATCGCCGCCCCGCTTGGAATCTGCCATAAGCAAGATGCTTCGAAGATGGTCTGATTTTTTCTCCCGGCTCTTTCGATAGCCGGCTCTCACGATCAAAATCGGAGCGGGGTAGCCGCGGCTTTGCATCTTCCCCCATCCCCACCATGTCAGGACCACGATATACGATAGATGAAGGTATTCACATCGTCGTCTTCCTGAATTTCAAATTCCATGATAATATCTTTTCGCAGCTGATAAAATTCTCACTGCACCAGGAAGTCTGCTAGAAGTCGAAACACGCGTAATTGAGCTTAATCTTCATTATGAATTTCCATACCCTGATGCAGCACTTCTAGGTAGTCGAGGACCGTCTTCTACGCGTGTTTAAAAATCTGTGGCCGTCCGCTCGGGCATTGTGGCTTCATGCGACAAAGCAGCATGCGGACAAGATCTATGTCGTGTACGAGAAGCAGAGGTACACATTCCGGGAGATGTTCGAGAGGTCGGTGCACTGTGCTGCAGTATTTAGGGAGGTTTATGGTGTCCAAAAGGGTGGGTATTGCTCTCATAATAGAAGGATTTTTACTTACCACCAGGGCTTATAGGTGACCGGGTCGCCATCTGCTCGAGGAACTTCCCTGCTTATTACGTCGCATTCTGGGCCTGCCGTACGCTCAGCTATCTTTCAATATCTTCTATTTTTCTTTAATAATAACATAGATCTACTGGGTGCGGTTACCTCCCTTGTCAACGCGTACGCCTTTTCTTCTCTTCTTGGTAATGTCTGAGTTTCCGATGTTCGGTATAGATGGCTTCCACTCAAATCGCTCCAACACTGCATCACGCTGACAAAATGCAAGCTCATTCTTCTTGATCCTGAACGAGCAAACGTTATCGAGCCCATTGTCGACCGCCTCAAAGATATGGCAGGTGCATCAGGCTGCATTGTAATGGAAGAACACGATGGCAAAGGCCTCTGGAAGGGCATGGATAATTTTGGAACGATTTTCTCTCGCTCGTTGGCAAACCCCGAATTCGTCTTAGACGATACTCTAATAACCCCGGAGGACGACGCTACTATTGTTTTCACATCTGGGACTACTGGACTTCCGAGTAACACACTGATCCTTTGCACTGATGTCTCCGTTAATATTTTTTTCCAGAAGGTGTACTGAGCTCCCAGCGAGCTTTCTTGACTATTCTTTTTACAGTCAGTCTCTTTCTCTACGTCAGGGTCGTGCCCCCGCGCTGATTAACATGATTCAGAGCGCGTTTATTGCCGGTCGAGAGGCCCTTCGGCGAGGAGAGCCTTTCCCGCCACCGCCTGATGCGGGTCCTCAGAAAGGTGCTTTACTATCGACCCCGCTGTTCCACGTCACGGGTACAGCAATTACGGTGAGCTGGTAAACATTCATGAAGATCATATTTGACATGTTCTCAGTTAAACGCCACAATGCATGGTTACAAAATTGTCTTACTGAGAAAATGGGACGTACCAGAAGGTGCGTTTGTCATTCTCATATATGTGCTCGAAAACTGACTTGCTCTTTACAGCGGCAAGGTAGACCGCGCGCGTTCACTGTGTTGCAGCTTAATTGACGTAGGTTGTGCTATTAGGTTGTGTAGGGAAGAGAACGTCAGGACTTTCGGCGGGTTTGATAAATTATTATCTTCTGTTGTCACTCTTTGATCGTCGTCGTCTAGTATCCCATTCATGCTAACCGATTTAGAGGGACATTTGACCGGATTCCCTATGGAAAGTATCACCGTAGGTGGGGCGCCTGTGGCTGGGTCTCTTATTGTCAGGTCGAAGAAAACCTTCCCTTCTACCGTCATGTAGGTTTATGTTGGCGTTCTGGTCGCACAGGTATCCTGATCCACTCTCAGGGCAAATGCTTATGGGCTCACTGAAACCAATTCGACAGCTATTGGTATTGGTGAGTGCTGTGTGCCTATGTTAATTTTATTGCTCAATAAATGCTATTTCAGCTGGGGATGACTATTTGGCTCGGCCAGAAAGCAGGCTTGTCTTTGTATCTTTCACCGTCGAGTTTGTCTTGATATATTTTGGACCAGCGGAATACCACTTCCCGTCACAGAGTGCATTATAATGAAGAAGGATGTCGAGGCTGCGCCAGGTGAAGTTGGAGAGGTGTGGCTTCGTGGTCCCGGCATCATGAAGAGATATTGTGGCGATCGAGGTATATATCCTCGCGTCGCATTGCCTTTACGGTTAACAAACGATGATCTCCGTAGCGGCCACCGAGAAGGTGAACATTTACGTCTAAACTATGATTGTAACACCAACAATTAGATCTAGGCTCTGACACAAGATGGATGGCTCATGACAGGCGATTTGGGATATCGAGATGCCGAGGGATATTTATTTATTAAAGGGAGAATAAAGGACATCATCATCCGCGGAGGAGAGAACGTGGTAAGTATTTCTGTTCTAATTTCCATCCGCCATTAACAAGGAGATCCTGCAGGATTGTGTCTCGATTGAGAGCGCGCTACACAATGAGCCAGGTGTATTGGAAGCGGCGGCGGTCGGCGTACCCGATAAGCGTTTGGGTGAACTCGTAGCCGCTGTTGTTACAGTTAAGCCATCGTGGCGTGGAAAGGTGAAGGAGAAGAAGCTTTTGTCCCTTGTGAAGAAGCTGTAGGTTCCTCTATAATTCATCGTCGATGGCAATAACATGGTATTTAATCCCAGCTTACCTAAATTTGCCGTTCCCGTCATGGTAATGGTGCAGGATGGCGAGTTCGGTGAGTTTTCGATTACCTTTCTATTGCGGTGCATGTATCGATTCAAGAACTGCTATCACAGTGCATACACCCTCGGGGAAAATCGTGAAATCTACTCTTCGAATCGCGGCGCAGAAGGAATGGGAACGCCGGACGAGAAAATCTGATATGGCCAAGCACAAGCTATAACACCTATTCAGATTGATACCGTTTTTCTTTCCATATATCAAGCGGAACATAACATATTCCTCAGTCATAGTGTCTTTCATGCATACAATGTCGGTGGTGGAGACAAGCCTCAAATCTGCTTTGCGTCTTGTCATTGCTGATGGTATACTAGAAAGCGCATTAAATGTCACCGCCGACTAGTCGATGGGCTCGATAGCCTGGGATGCTTGGACTGTATCTCTAAATTTGATAGTGGGCTGCATTCAGCGCAGGATAAAACGAGTCGGGGTTACTTGCCGTCAAAACTCGAGATTCAAATATCCAGGGGGTGTCCCAAAATCAACCCCTACATACGCCTAGTGATTCCCTCCAATCCGTTATAAACACCCCATTGTCCTCTCCCAAAATCTGAGTTTCGATTTTTCTCCTTTATCAGCCGATTCTCGAGGTATTTGGGAGGGATATGGAATTGCATTGAATTATTGCACTGTTGAACGGCAGGAGAAGGCGGCAGACGCGTCGCCAACCACGGTTCCATGACAGGTCCTAAAATAGCAATTTGCCGAATGCCCTTCTCGGAGCTTTTCTCTTCCTACCACCATGGTCCTTAACCATTTCCGCAAAGTTTACGTCTCGCTTGCTCGCCTACTGGCGATGAGGAAGACCGGAGAACTTGCCTGTTTGACAACCTGAAAACATTGTATTGACGTTGGTGCGCCGTCGTCCTTTCGTTTTTTTGGTCGCGTTCTGATATCGGCTTCAGTCTCGCCTATGCAATACAGCGTACAGCTGTCGCAAGGAATACCATGTGTCTGACCTTGTGTTTCTCAGCGGCCTCTGTGACGACCTTTCCAAGCGGCGCTGGGCCTCCGGAGCTGGATGAATTGTCGATATGCTCGTGGTGCGTATCCGTATGCTGGCTTTCCTTGAGGAAATAAGTGAATTAATATGTTTGTACTAACTGGCAGTATCGAGCAAGAAGGACCCCAATGCTCTGTTATGCTTGCTGACCCTCCTGGCTCGCTCAAACACTGCGGCCTGAAGACTGTATTTTGTCTCCCAGCTACCACGCAGCCATTTTTCTCACTACTGTCTAGGAAGCGCATGTGCGACTAAGGATCACGTTTGCAGCCTGTCGTATCCCGCTTCCCAAGCGTTCACGTACAACATCGTAGAGTCATCATCTTCATACGACGAATGCTTCTTAGAACTAAAGGCGTGTTGGAGGGACGCTGGTACATTTTCTGATTCTCCCTTCCTTTGCCAGTGCTTAGCTATCATCTCTCCCTACAGAAAGTGATATCCATTCTTGCTCCCGAAAGAAGCTGTCGATGATTATTGCCTATATGCGCCTTCTTCGCACCCAGAAACCTCACAACAGCATCTCGTTATGTCACTACTTGCTCTCGGAGACGACCCCAATGTACGCCCGACCGGTGAAGACCCCAGATACGTTGTCAAGGCAGCCAGATCCACGCAGCCAGCGTCTGCTAGGATCCATTTTTGCAAAGCCGACAGGACTTGCTGTCAAAGACAAGAAAGCTACGCAGGACAAGACGTCATGCAATGCAGTGGTACGTCTATTCTCCTTGTTTCGAGGACTTGTGTGTATGTACTGATACATTGCGTTGCAGATATCCGACGCTCGTTTGAGGAAGGATATCCTGGAACCATGTCTCCACCGTGTATCAAGAGGATCAATGGTCGAAGAGAAGCTGCTAATGGGTTACGGGCACGCCGTCCGGTCTTAGGCGCAGGACCAATTCTAGCTGACAGTGGGCTAATACGATTGTGGTAGACTATCGCGTATAGATATGCGACTGCATTGCAGCATGCTAAATGTCAGTTCGATTACTCCTCACGTCACCATCGCTTCCTAGAAGTGCCATTACCATATGTCGCCTTCTGCATTATGCAGCTTCATGTGACAGATCCGCTGGCATTGCCCATTTCTTTCCGTGTTCCACCAGCACAAGAGCTGCAGAACGGTACGAGAGACGATGAACGTCCGTTGGATGTAACGCAACGTGTGTTTTTTTCGGCGCCAAATCTCCACAATCATGGCCGGCCTGCTATATTCCACCCATCCAACACTATTCACGGAACCACATCGCGCCTTATGAGGCTCGTATGAAGCTATATTGCGCTTGGAGTATGTTTCTCTGTGGTATACTGGGGTGATAGCCAGTGAGTGACTAGCCTTCAACCAAACGTTTCTTTGTTCATTGTGCCAACGCAAGGTGTTATATCGGCTCCGTGAATGACGACACTTCTATACAGAAGGGCAACCTTAATTCCGCGGGGGGGGGAGGTTTATCCTATCACGACAAACACCTCGAGCCACTGGGGCTACTATAGTGCACATGTCGCAATTCGAAATCACGGCGATTGTCAATCTCGTTTACAATGAAGAAAACCGCTACGGACCTTCCGCCGAAATGCACTCGTGTCATTTCGAATGATCCACCAGGCGTCATAACACATCGACGGGCTTCTTCTCCGTGATGCGTCGGAGAACCGGGTCCTCTATAAAATACGAATCAGGATTTGTTTGATGACTTGTCGAATCCCCCCACGGGCCATCATGCTTATCATTGATGCCCTTCCTCTTCTCCTTGTCGCCCTGACTTTGATATACGTGCTCTACAAACGTTTAACGCGGGTCTCTATCTCAGATATCCCAGGACCCGAGTCCAGGTCGTTTTTGTTTGGTGCGATTATCGGTGATTCTTGTATATGCGCCCGAAACAGATCTTGACTCTCTGCAGGCAATATAACCGAGCTCCTCCAAGCGCAAGCCGGAGAGGTAAGGTAGTTCTTTATCGCTGTTTCTCGGGTCTCTCATGCTCTCTTCAGGTCGACTTCAAATGGCAAAAATTGTATGGAGATGTGGTCAGAGTACGGGCTCCTCTTGGGGTGAGTGCCAGCTGTCCGCGCCGACTTCTTGTTCTGAATGATCTGTATGCGTAGGAGGACCGCCTTTTGATATCCGATCCCAAAGCGATACAGTACGTGTATCACACTTCGAGTTACGCCTTTCCCAAGCCGCAGTCCCGCCGGCAAATATCTGGGATGATGTTTGGACGGGGAGTCGGGAATGTTGATGGTGCGTACAAAGTTAGTATATATATAAGGACTAACTGATCTTCCTTGTAGGTCAAGATCACGTCCGGCAGCGCAAAGTCATGAATCCAGCTTTTGGATTTCCGGAAACCAAATCTTATATACCCATTTTTTCCTCTTGTGCAGAGAAGGTACGTTCAATGCTTATGTCTCCGGGTGCGATACTGATGCCGAACGGCGGTAGATGGTTCAAAAGTGGATAGAGCTGATTACGGATGATAATGGCCAGTCGACTGTCATAGAGGTTACGAACTGGTTGTCCCGTGCGACGCTGGATGCAATCGGAGAAGGTCTGTGTTGAGTCATTTCTGTCTGCGTGACCATTCTTACCTCATATCGGAACAGCTGCCTTTGACTATCAATTCAATGCTGTTGATGAACCCAACAGCCCGTTAGTGAAGGCATACAGCAACGTCTTGTACGTCTCCTCATTGTTTAGTCTTAGTGTCAGCTCGATTTATGATATACTGCAGCTTCGATGTGTTTGGCATCCCATCAAACCTCGGTGTCCTGTACATGACGGTGATGGACCATCTTCCATCCAGTGTTGTCTCGTTCATTTTGAACCGTTTTCCTGCTGGAAGGATGGCACATGCAGCCAAGACGAAAGATCTTTCGACGGAGCTTGCGAAGCAACTCATTGCAGAGAAGAGCAAGGATGCGCTCTCGGGAAAGGGGGACCGGGACCTGATGAGTTTGCTCAGTATGTTACACTTACATGATACTCTGACTGCCTTTGATGGTCGCTTCTCAGTCAAAGCCCATAATTCTTCGGATCCGAGAGCTCAGCTCGAACTGGACGAGCTCCTTGCTGAAGTCAAGTGAGCAACGCGACGTTTCTTAGTGCCTCAGCTGAGGGTTGACTTTGTGCTAGTGCCATCATCCTTGCCGGCCACGAAACTACGTCCAATACCATTGCTTTCATGCTGACGGAGCTCTGCAAGAATTCCAAGATACAGGACAAACTGCGCGCCGAGATACATTCAGCCGAGACACGATTACACGAACAGGGTGAGACGAGGTTCGATCTTGCGGATTTCGACTCTATGCCGTATATGCTGGCGGTCCTGAAGGTACGTTCAAATGCCTTCTCGCTTGAACCGAGGTGTTAATGTACATAACATTGTAGGAGACGCTGCGTTTCCATCCAGTGGGGTACAACCTCTTCAGGGTAGCCGGCCAGGATGACGTTCTCCCGCTGAGCTCTCCGATTACGACGACGTCGGGCAAGGTGCTTCATGAGTTATCCATTCCCAAGGGTGTGCAGATCATGTCGTCGGTTGCTGCCTGTAATCGGTTGGTGACTGTCCATTTTCCCGAGGAGCTTGATGTTAAATGATTGTATTGCAGAAACAAGGAGATGTTTGGAGAAGATGCGGATACGTTTAACCCGGATCGTTGGCTGCGTGAGTCTCAGAAGCAGAAGGTAGCACTGGGGGTATATGCGGGATTGTAAGTGGACATATCATTGCGTTGTCCTCATTGCACTGAAGCGGCTTTGTTAGGTTCACATTCTCTGGCGGACCGCGTTCCTGTATCGGTTGGAGATTTGCGTACGTCTCATGACTCTCATCTATCCTTCATTAAGCTTGTGCTGATGTGACCTTTCCAGAGTGATGGAATTGCAAGCCATGATTGTGGCGATCATGAGCAAGTTTGAATTCACTTTCATTGAGGGACATGGACCTGATAGGATCCGGAGAGAGTCGTGTTTTGCTATGACACCGACATCAGTGGATGAGGTTGAGAAGGGATCTAGGTTGCTGTTGAGGGTTAAGTTGGCTCCGAGGAATGACTGATATTGGATAAACATGGTGGTATATGGAATGCACAATCAATCCGCTCATTTGCAGGAGCTATGAGGAGAGAAGTACAGGACATGCACCTCGGTTGACTAAAGACATGTGTGCTAGGCCATTTTGATCTACTGCCATCACCACATCAGCCCAAAAGTTTGCTTGTTTGCTTGAAACAAAACACAAGGTATCGAGATATTATATATACTGGTCTATCATAAGTAGGACTGGACAAAGAAGGATAGCAGAAGAGTGGCAATGAAAGTAAAGACCATGATAAATAAATCTTGGTACCTGGTATGTATACTGTGCTCCAAGACAGTAGTGATCTGGGCCTCGGTTGGCACCTTGTCATTGTGGACTCTCTTGATTCCCTTGATAGTGTCTTTCATGATGCTTTCCTGTGGAGAACCCCCCTTGTCATGCAAGGCCCATTGTGCACCATCTGATATGATTGACATAGGTTCCTCAGTGCCACTCATCATTGATTCTGTTGCATATCTGTCAGGATGATATTCACTGCAGTCATATCTACTCACCTGGCATAAATTGAGGTGCACTAAAAAGCTCCAGGATTGGCAACTCATAACACTCGCATACATCAATGCCCCCTTGTGTGGGATCAAATCCATACTCAGCATTTAACTCTGGTACTGCTGTGAGCCTTGATGATTGTAGTGGCTCCAATGATTGCCATGAAATGTTGATCTCAACATTAAAAACTTCTTTCACTTCTTCCAGTGACATTTCTGTGTCTGCACTGTAGAGCCAAGAGAGGACAGGGAATGACATCTTGTTGGTCTGATTATCAACAAGGGGAGGGTGGATAAGCAAGGAGAGTATATGGGGATCATCTGCCATGAATGTGTCATAAAGAGGAAAGAAGTCTTGTGTATGTCTATGCTTTGGTTCAATATGAAGGTACCAATACCCATCTAGATATATACATTAGTTAGCTGTTACAAGATCAGCTGATGCATACCAATCATATATAAGTCATCATCAACTACATAATCTCTAGAGTGAAGAGAAGAATCAAGCTGGAAAGCCTGTGCTATCCAAGAGTAGGCAAGGCTTGATGCTGGAAAGATCTGAAGATAATAACACATTATTCCAGCATGTAATAAAAGGACAGTGCCATCTTCTGCTGAATCAGAATCCACAGTGATTGATCCTCTGACAATAAAACATTAGCTAGGACACTAAGAAGTCAATATCATGATGGTTACAAACCTGTTATAAATATAATAGCTATGGCAGGATCCATTTGTATCTGGCCATGTCTCCCAGGTCACAATCCAGGTGCCCAAACTATCCCTGGCTCTCCCAACCAAAGTCTTTCCACCACAGGTTAATATGCTACCTGGTGCATAACACTGACCTACTTCGAATCCATTCCATGTGATACAATAGTCATAAATCATTGTGTAAACACTCAATATATGAGGCTTTTCCAAACATGACTGGGTCATCCATGTGAGACTGGTCAGACTAGGTGCCTGTCTGGTCTTAGATATCTCAAACTCCACTGAACTACTGGGGTCTATGACAGGGTACCAATATCCCCCTAGATTGTACCTGTGAGATATACTTGCTACTATAAGCCTGTTGTGCTCATTGATGTAGGTGGAATTTGGCTTAGAACAATATTAGTATGCAGAAAGGATATGTACAAATTGCACTAACCTTTGGATAGTTGTCCCAGGACATGGTGTCAGGTGGATAATAAGTTCTCAAATGATTTAAGATTGACTTAGGGTCATTAATTCAGCTTTAGCCTCCAGGCCTGCAGCAAGACATACCTCTCTCTCATGTATCTGCATGCAGAAGGAGGTTAGCTGCATTACCCAGGACATGAAAAAGAAGACCCTTTACGAATTGTATATAGAATGATACAAAATCCTTCTTAGGTATGCTGTCCAGGTATTCCTTAACAAGGGTTCGCTTCACATCTACTCATGTGAGTAAGCCAATGCAGATCAATGGCAGGAAGGATCAGGAGCCTGACCATGAAATATAATTGCTGGATAATTAGATAATCTACACACACCAAAGACTTGGGCAAAGTTTTCATGCCTATATAGACAATCACAAGCCTGAGGTGAGCTTTGTGGTCAATGATACAGAACAGAAAGGCAAACTTTAATGTGGTGAAGATATTGATATCATTATGAAGTTGCTGGAACACAGAACATATTGGTGTCACTCATACTGCAGAACAAGCTCAAGCACTCACTTTCATGACATCCTTTTCATCATTGATAGATGGTTGCAATTGGTA
The DNA here is from genome assembly GCA_030407065.1 of Armillaria nabsnona. Classification (NCBI taxonomy): domain Eukaryota; kingdom Fungi; phylum Basidiomycota; class Agaricomycetes; order Agaricales; family Physalacriaceae; genus Armillaria; species Armillaria nabsnona. Next base: position 156,223 of record JAUDQA010000005.1, read on the forward strand.
TTTGCGGATAAACTTGGTTTTATTGCTGTTCTCGACAATGCAATAGCCGTCCTGGTAACTGGCCTGGCAAGTATGAGAGCTCATTTGTATGGCACCACATGCACAAGTGCAACAACATGCTAAGGAAGGGATCGTCTTTATTAGTTGAAAATCACCCACACCGAGATCCCGGACCTGGCAGCGGGTCATGTAGCCGAATGTACGGATAATACCACAACGGCTTACCCCTTTGTAGTATCCATTCCTTTCTGGAATTGCACAAATATGGGTCGTATAGTCCTCTTTTAAATTACGCATCTCACCCACAATACCATCGCACCGGGACTTGACAGTTGAAATGATGCGCAACTGAGATTGCTCCACAGTCTCGGTGATCCTGGTCATCTCAAGTCGTGAGTCTGTAATAACATGGAGCTTCAGATAACCGGTGAGTCAGACATGGATCCATGGGTACAAGGGCCAGTGCCTACAGAGTAATCCATCTTGATCTTGTTTATCCGTTGCTTGAACCCGTTGATAGTATCTGCAGCCTTCCTGGCTTTCAGGGTCTTCAGCAAGCCTTTAAGCCGTTTACGCTCCAAGTAGTGATGTGCCGGCCCGGCTTAGGCTCAAAGCCGTGGCTTGGGCTCGGCTTTCACTGGCTTGGGCTCATCAGAACTTCAAGCCCAGCCCAAGCCGCCAGACAGGGCTCGGCTCAGGCCGGCTTGGGCTTGAGCCCCGGCTTTTTGGTGGTGGCACAGATATACCTATTGAGCAATGTAGCATGAATATTAGTATAGTTATGTCATGGTTTCAATGCTTAGTGACATACAAGGAACTTGTTGACTTCATCTCGGACAGCATGCACCTTTCGAAGTGTCAATATTACATCGGAAACTATGACATCATACCTAGGGTCTATTGCCGTGCCCACTTCCGGCTGCGAAGATACCCTGATAGACCTACAATCAAGATGTCTACTACCTATGATAGCTATCATGGTAGCCCTACCATGCAGAGTGAGTTCAATATGACTAAAGTATGTGACTCAAAGCTGCTTACTATGTATACAGAAAGCCTGAGGCTCAGGGCTGGCTTAAGGCTTTGAAAACACCAAGCCGAGCCTTGAGCCCTCAAAAGCCATTGTTACGGCCTGGCACGGCTTGGGCTTTTATAGGGCTGGCTTGCGGCCGGCCTAGGCTTGAGCCTGAGCCGGCACATCACTAGCTCCAAGTTATTTTTGGTGATGTCCAGCTCCGCAAGTAAATTCTCGAGAAATCTGATGAAAGATTCTGTTTGTAGAGGCTCGATGATTGATACATAGTAATTGCTCACGTTAGAAATTCCGCATATACATCATAGAAATGGGTCGCACCGCTGATCCCGTGTGCCTCGATGGTGTCTTTAACCATGCTCATAGTTGTCTCAATATCCTCTGCCAGTCTTCGAAGGTCCTCGTCGTTCTTTCCAGCTTTCTAAAACTTTGTTTGAGAGCAGGGGGTACAGCAGTAATCAACCGAACGCACCTCTGTCGCCTCCAAAACTATCGTTACACATCCAGCGGCACCTTTGATGAATGGGAATGCCGCCATTTCACCAGCGGAAGTAGCGAGCTTTGCTGCTTGGATCCATCTGTCGACGTCAGGACTACGAGGCATGCTGATGGTAGGGGTAGTAAAGAAAGAAAGGATGTCACACTTGTACAGCCCCGGTCTGTATTTATATTTCGACACTTATCAAGGGCATACAGCAATACGACATCGTGTTGTGGGACGCATGACAGGCTGTGGAAAGATAAGGCAGTGCGAGTGAGATAATGACTCACCCGTGAACCAGTTAACTGTGAAAGTACTACTGGAATAATGACAATCGTCAATTATAGCATTCTTCCTGAGAGCGCACTTAATATATCAGTCGGACCGAAGTCTATAAAAGGAAGAAGTCGCTCTGAGGGTCACAGTAAGAAACGACGTATACAAAAGACCCCACCACATATCAAGCGGTCGCATCAGACCATGAATCCGAGCCTTGGGCTTGAGGGCTAGAGAGCGTTTGTTCTGAGAGTGTTCGGCCCGGCCATCCGGATCCAGCCGTCATTGCAAATTTAGTCTGTCCGGAAGTCAACCACTGACTTCGACGACACTCATCGCGTTCTCTCGGCTTATATACCCCTCATTTTTACCACCTTGCCTTCATCTCTTGCCCTCGTGACTGCTCCCTGGACTGCCTGGATCCATGAAAACGAAGCTTGAGAATCACTGCGCGAACCGTTTACAGTGTGGATGGCCAGACCAACAGAATGCTCTTCCATACCAACATGGCGTGCAGTAACTACGGAGGAGTTGGCTATAAGTCGATGAAATACGGATCTGCACAGAATGACCATGATCCAAGTCTCGTGAATATAGGAGAATAGGGTCGAATGGAGGGATACTGTTGGATGGACTTGATGCATAGCACGAGTGTTCACCGTGACAGCCTGCCGAGTAACTCCGATTCTTTCTGAAAATTGTCAGTTTGCGCTGTTTTGCTTCTGCTTGGATTCAGTATTTCTTATCATTTTTAGTCATCTTCCTCCGCCTTGTCATGGCTCTTCTCGTTCGATATGGGCAGACCCAGGATAACCTAGGAAACGATACCCGGTCTGTTTTACGTTTACGGCCGATACGAATCGTGTTAGTACAAGGCCGTTACCTATTTCGAGAGACGACAATTGGAATGCCTCCCTTTTTTACCACCACCCCCCCAATCCTGACCGACGGTTATGTATCAGTACACAAACGATCAGAGCAGGATTCCGATGTTATGATGAAGGAAGCGCCTGAGAAAGCGACGACTACCAAGGAGGACATCCCGCAATTTCGTGTGTCGCTTCTTCATTTCACAGGCTCGTGCTGATACGGTGTGTTCCAGATATTCGTAGTGCGGCAGACCATGACCAATCCCTCGTCAATAAAGCAGAGGTCCTCAAAGTGGATCCAGTCCTCGTTTATGCAAGAATGCTATGGATACATGCCCCGACCGCCTATCAGGACCGTCAATCCTTGAAGAGAAGTAACAATAAGGATATAGGCCATTCTTCATCAGACGGCCGCCGTATATGTATTGCTTCGTGTGACGTGCATGCAATTAGGGAGGGTGCTTCTTGATACCTTATTTGCCCATCCATTATTCTTATCTCCGGTTGGCGTAGCTGCTTTTGGTTACCAATTCGACGCCTCAGCAGTCCGCTGTGAAAGCAGAGAGCATACATGAACGTGTTGTGCGTCTCTTTCCCCCTTAAACCATTTACCATCACGCTGAGCTACAGCAGCTTCGACGTGTCTGGCATCCGCCCAATGTTTTCTCGTTCGTTTCTCTACTATTCGGACGATACATTTAGCCATAACGAACGTCCTCGCAACCAGGCCAGGAATATACTGGCGGGAGGAGCGATCCAGGCCTGTATGAGTTTTTCCAGTATGTGGCCCCCCTCTACCGTCTACTTAATCTTTTGATTGATGCTTTGCAGTCAAAGGCCACGATTCTTCGGATTCAAAAGCTTATGAACTCCTAGCTGACTTCGCCTGAGATATGTTCATTAGAGAAACGGCTACACGAGCGGGCAGGACGAGCTTCAGTCGTGCGGACTACGATGGTGCTGTGCTGCTGATGGTACGTTCAAACGATTTCCAGCTTGGACTGAGGTGCTAATATGCCTCATTGTAAGATATGTTATCCTTCCATCGCAGCATCTTTGGGGAAGCTGGCTACCTAGAGAGCTCACCGACTACGACGGCGTGCAGAACATGTCGCTTGCTGCCATCTGCGAATGTCAAGCCCAAGTTTCGCTCTGTCTTTGCAGAAGCGTGAGGTCTTTCAGAGAAGAAATACATTCGGCAACTCGGCTTTCACTGTGCGCCGACCGGAAACAGAGGATGTCTACGGGATTGTAAGTGGAATTGTCCTCTCATTCTCCTCGCCATACTGAGGCACCATCGTTAGGCTGACATCTTTTGCTTGGGGGAGATTTGTGTACGTCTCATCTCGTCTGTCTGTCGGTTGTCTTCATGTTAATGAGGTCCATTGCAGGTATAGTCCGTTTCGCGGGACACTCTGGAACGACTTTCAATTTTCCCTCGTTGACGGACATAAGGGAAGCATTGGTATGACCCCAACGCCGGAAGGCGAGGAGCCGCCAGGCTGTGAAGGAATCGAGGTCGCCATATCATCGAGAGTCAAATTAGCTTCGAGGAATGGTCTAGTGGCGAATAAATATGCGTGTACAATCAACGGCATTCAATTCAAGGGTGTCGTTAAAGGAGACAGAAGGACAGCCTGCCTTTGAACGTTATTATTCAGAATGCGCACGGAATAACAATAAGTGGCTGTGCTACGCATTTTTAATCCCCGACCACCACCACCAAATCGACCGCGATGCTTGATGCCCTCCCTATGTACGGTACTCCATCTGCACCCCGCAAAACTAGCTCTTAAACTCTAGGCTTAATGGACCGGCTGCAGTCAACACCGTGACATCGACCGGCCATCAGCCGTCCGCCAGCTCGCCGCTCACCATCTCCTTGCTCAACTGTCCACACTGTGAAAAGATCGACATCGCCTCTTGTACCGTGATAGCTGGGCCCATGAGTCTGTTTGGGTTACATGGTGCGTGCCTTCAGCCAGCCAGAAAACGGATCTGACGCTGGATTTAGCTCGGTATTTCGGACCAGGATATGCAGGACCCCGCAACAACTAGAACATACACTATGGCTTTCGAACTTCATGCATTGGGAGAAGTGTGGATGCTTTTCGCCTCGGTACGTGATTCCAGTATTCACCCGCGGCTCCTTTTCACCTTGCTTTAGCGGTGCCTAAATTACGATTACGTTTTACCTTCCAAGACCGCTGGCGAGTACCTATCAGACGACACTCCAAGAGCAAAAACCTCGACGTTGGAAAGGTGACCGTGAAGACGTGACTGAGGACTAGTCAAGGTCCGTTTTTGATTTCGTATCTGCTTGATTCGTGCTCCAACCGACTATGTAGGATCTAGTAAACCTAGAAGATAACTTCCACGGATTTTGATCTATACGATTGTCCTGTAGAACTGGATCCTCTGGTGCAATATATTCCCCATGCCTCTCGGCTGACCCTGACCGGCCTGACCCCTCATCAGGTTTTGGTGCGAACACTGCAGATACGGGTCATCTCCAAAAGTCGTTGTTCACCGATTCTTCCTCCTCCGGTTTCCCGTTACCTCGACATCGCTTGTTCACCCAAATCTGTACCGGCTCATACTGCATTCCCCCAGCGCTACTTTCCGATTACGAAGTGGACCTATCCTTTCGCACGTCAGTACCGCTTCGCGTGCCTGTATGCAGGGCATAACCACGATCGCCTGTTGACGGAGAGGGCGCTGTTAAAATCCACGTGATGAAGTATGCTGAATATCGGAAGACGTGTCATCTGCAGAGTGTTACCCCGATTTCTTGATACAACACGTATTCGGCTCCAAAGTTTCTCCCCATGACACGTCGACGATGAAGGAGGGATCTATGCCGGAACACAGAGTTCCGCACACCATACTCGATATCGATCTCATTGGCCTTGACCAGCTTCCGGAAGAATCACATTTGCCCTTCCCGACAACCCATGAACGTTTCGACCCCCTTCTCTCATAGTTCAACGAGAGTCCGACGGACTGTTTGACGAAGAGACTTTCCCCAACCTCCATCGCTGTTGAACCAACACAACAATCAAATTGAGGTCGGGGTCGGATGTGTCGTGTGATAGGCATTGAACCAGTGCAACGAACTCATGTCGGGAGATGAAAGTTGTGGTGTAGAGTAGTTGTATGAGATGGGTGGATGCGCCTACCCCTCCGTGGATAGATTCGTCTGAAACATTTTTGTGGTCTCTGGTACGTGATACACTATTCCTACACTTATAAACTAACCCTTTCAAATCCTTCAGCACTCCTCCATATGGCGTGGATAACGACTCGCTAACGATTCACGTGTCGGCTCAAACTTGCTGCATCCAAAAAAACCCTGCGCTGGGTACGCTGTCAACCATGCTGCCCGCTCCAAGCCAAGCCAGGCGACCTACTGCTGAATGAAAAGGAATAGACGGCGTTGTGTGATACTATCACTTGCCTTTTCCTTGACTAACTGGTCCGATATAGGTCCGATGAAACCATCCTTCATAGGGCAGTACCCCCGGCAACACCAGAGAATCAAAGAGTGCTATTTGGGGAGTACGTCTCTGTTCCTTTTGTTGCGCTTTGTTATGATTTACGATGTTCGTAGTGTCTCTGCCCACGATTGTTTACGAGGTTGCTTAATCACGATGTTGTACATGATGGCCAAATCTGGCCGGCGAATCCATCTACGTTAGCTCGTGCATATATTTACAAGTTCTTCTCTATCAAAGTGTTGTTGTTGTACCACGTTTTCGAAGAGCATCGACTCGGGACGGGGTGCCCTGCCTGAGCTCGCCTCACATCCGAACGACAGACTTGAACGTTCGATTCTTGACCACGTCCCTGATGGGGGCCTCATCCACATTGCCCAACCATTCAATAAATGCTCTAACTTTGGCAGCATCAAGTCCTTGGATGAAATTGGCAGTAACGAGATGCCTTGAAAGTCGTCAGGGTGGGAGCTATTGAAACGAGATAGCGGAAGAGTCAGCGGGACAAATGCGCATTTCCATCTTGACATTGCAGCCTTCAGCCTCGCGATTTCTGGTGGTCCATGCGCTGATTGTAAGCGGACGGTGATATCCTGCTGGAAGGCTCTGAAGGTCCGACCACAAATTCTAGGGAGGCAACAAGTTCTCATGCTATACCCTAGGTTTCTCCTCACATCTTCTGCAACCTCGGCCGTATTTTTTTAGCCAGACCAAGCTGATGCTCTCTAGTCCCGGACATGTAGTCACTACATCCACTCTCGCCTATTTTTTCCCTACTATGTCTTATCCTTGTGATACAACGAATGCCCGTAAACTGCACCGTGATGCTCATCCCTATTATGGGTGGTTCTTTTTCCGATTCTCCATTTGAGACTGCCTGCCTCGAACGAAATTCACAGATAAGAGCCAATCCTTCCTGGCTCCTTGCGCGATGCGACATGTCTACTCGACGGTGCGGGATAGAATCGAGCAGTATGGGCCCGTAATTCTGATCACGAAACAGCTGCGAAAGGGGGTATGTACTGCTGCTGCTTCTGCCTGATACACGTAGAGCACTGGCCATAGTATTTGCAGAGACGCGTGATAGAGCGCCCGCTTCCTCTGCCCGCACCTATTGATTGACTATGCACCATCTATAGCATTGAATCCCGGCTTCGGTAGGAACATGTTCAGAAAGCGAAAGCCTTTGTAGAGTGTGCAAAAGATATCGGTGTTGGAGGGTTAGTGCTTTCGTGTTTTACACATAACATGCATCGCTGAACAGTTGATCGTAGGAACAAACGGAAGCAGTTTCGAGCTACGGGGCACAGCAATAGTTTATGATATCATGTCTCCCGACCTAGGTTCCATGTCGTTCACCTCCAGCGTAAAATGACCATCGTTCATCAAAATCCCACCATACCGCATGGTAAATCAACAGAGATCACTTGTCCATATCCTCTTCTTGATGTACACCTCGAAAAACTCGCTCTCAATCCCTGGGCCTAAATCGACCGGCCGCGGTCAACCGTAACCTCTCCCAGCCGTCCGCCAGTTCGCGGCTCGCCATCTTCTCGTCCCACTCACATTGTAAAAGGATTGGCATAGCCTCTTCTACTATGATAGTCGGACCCATGGGTCTGTTTGGGCTACATGGTGCGTGCCTCCAGCCTGCCAGAAAATCTGATCTGACGCTGTAAAGTTTAGCTCGATATTTCGTATGGAAAATACAGGGCTCAGTATCGAATACAAGACATGCTATCTCAAGTTCAAGCTTCAATCAATGTTCCACGGGAGACCCGTAGGACTATGGATGCTTTTGTATTTGTACATGGTTCCAGCCTCCATCCTGGGCTCTGTTTCACCACGCTCTAGCAGCGCCTCAATTTCGGGTACATTTTACCATCCAAGACGGACTGGCGACTGCGCATCAGACGACACCTCAAGAGCACAAAACTCGACGTGGGAAAAGTGACCATGGAGACGTGACCGGCGACAGGCTAAGGTCAGTTTTTGATTTCGTATCTGCTTGGTTTGTGTTCTAGCTAACTATGGATCTAGTAAACTTAGAAAATATCTTCCGCGGATTTCGATTCTTTACAGCCAGAACTGTTGATGCATTATATGCTCGACGCCTCTCGGCTGACCCTGAAACCTCTTCAAGTTCTAGTGCGAACGCTGCAGATAGGGATCATCTCCACAACCGTTGTTCTCCAATTCTTCCTCCCGACCCTCTGGTTTCCCGTTACCCTCGACTTCGCTTGTTCGCCCAAATCCGTGCCCGCCCGTACTATATTCCCTCTTGCCGATTACGAAGCGGGCCTGTCCTTTTGCGCCTCACTGCCGCTTCGTCCTGCCTGTACGCCAGCTTAGCTACCCACGATGGCACCGTAAAAACCTATGCGATGAAGGGCATGCGGTGACTGCCAAGGAGCTGGCTATGCGTCGACGGAATACGTGCCTGCTAAAGATCACGGTGCACTGGGTGATCCGAGCATTCGAAAGCGGAGCGTCAGTGTTTCCAGGATGGATCGAAAGCATAACGCGCCAGTGTTTATCCTGACAAAATCTCAATCTGTTGAGAAATTCTGTCAGTTTACTTCGCCGTTTCTTAGGTCTTCCGAATTCTCATGACGTCTAGCTTCCGCTTTATTTATAGCCCTGCTCGTTCATCAGAAACGATACCAGGTTCGTTCTAGCGATGCGGGTCGTGCTTGTTAAAGGATACTGCCTATTTTGAGAAACGGTGCTGATCATCTTCTCTGTTTGTTTTTAGATATACAGCGATGCACAAGAGTATCAGTACACTTGCAGCGGAATCTGCATTTGCTTCATAGGTGAAGCTTGAGTTTGAATCAACGACAACTCTCTTGGGTCCTGATTTATCTCTACAGGATATATATACCTACCCCGGTCTGAAAGTTTTGTTTGTCATCATGCACTGGCTCCTCGCGTAACCGTACCAGAGATGACATGGACATCTGGCTACTCAACTGGATTGTAATCCGCGGTCTGGCAAGTGCGCGGTAAATCCATCTTTACATCCTTAGAAAGGCAAGGCGTTCTGATGATATCATTCTCGATGCTCTGGCTCATGTATAACGCGGTAGTAACTATTCGAATGTTACCTATTCGATGGAGCCGTTCCCTCACTATTCGGATGTCGTCATGATAGTATCGAATATTCGTGGATTGTGCATACGGGTCGGCAATATCAGGGATAGAACGTAGTTCTCAAAGTCTCCGGTGTATCACTACAGCAGGTTCGTCCTTCCGTCCCGCTGAAGCACCTTGCCTCACAGTTTCAATGCACAGTGACCTCACAGCAGGGTCCCAATTTCATGGTCAAGGAAAGGCACAAGAAAGCTGCGAAGATCTAGGCTGAAGAAGAGATTCCGTACGTCGCGTCCTCATTTCGGGACTCATGCTGATATATTGTATCCCAGATATCTGTAGTACGTCATTTCATGGAGGGTTCTCCATCAATATCAGTGCCTGCAATGCGGATACGGCGCCAAGCACACCTCAAAAAACCAGTGATTGAAGGGAAACAACGGATTTTCTGCGAACACCGGGCATTCCGGATGGACGAGCTACACAGCAATCCTGGATAACGGCGCATAGATGAATAGTCTTGTGCGATGCTGGATGCAATTGGAGAGGCTGTGTCCTGATTCCCTGTTTCCGCGCCTATGCTTAGCTTTCATTAGCGTAGTTACTGCACCTTACCGGGCTGTGCGCAGCCTCCGCACGTTCGTTTTTGGTCATACCCTCAAGCATTTTCTTGTTCATTTTGAAACGTTTCTCCGATGGAAGGATTTTCCACGCAGCCGACCTCTTCAAGAATCACGATGAACGGCGCACCGAGATATGGTCATACTGGCACGAGCGGGGCGGGAAGAGATTCATTCTTGAAGATTACAATTCCATTGCGCCTTGTCGGTTGACTGGCTGTGCTGAGGGTACCTTCCAACGATTTCTATCTCGAGCTGATGTACTAATGCGGTTCCTTGGAGGATATATTGTGCTTTCATCCTGTAGCACACAACCACATTGGGTAGCTGGCCAAGACGGCGTCCTCCCGCAGCCGTCACTTCAGATATTGATCAGCTCTGTATATCTTCTTAATTTCTCGTCGTAAGCAATATAAACTGAATATGAACAGAGTACAGAGATGTGTCGTATATACGTCTATTATTATTATCAATACAAGTAAATCTGAACAATCAATGTCAGCAGAAGAGTGCTGATAGCAGTAACGAACACGATGAGGAACTCTGAGTATTTTGGACGCACATTGCGCTGCACGGCAGCGATGATCCTCGTCTTGGTTGCCGCCTCATCGACATCGATTCTCTCCAGGGCCATGCGCGTCACATCTCCCTGCGGGGAACCTGCTAGTGGTGCCTCTTCACGCAAAATCTGTTGTGCACCATCCGATATGATCATTGACGCAGGCTCCAAGGACTCGGATACAGCGTCGCTTGTCGTCCTTTCTGTTGCTTGTTCATCAGTGACGACATCCATCGCACTAGCATCTGCCCACCTTCAAGTTCCATAGGCTTGGACGTGTCAAATAGCTCCAAGAGTGGCCATCCATAATGCTCGCATACATCAGCACCTCCCCTCGCCGGATCGAATCCATACTGAGCATGTAACTCGGGTATGGCTGTGAATACCGACGAACATGGCGACGGCCATGATCCCCACGAAGTAGTAAGCTTGAAGCCAAAGTAATTCTCTGCTTCTTCTAATGATATCTCCGAATCTTCGTCGTAGAGCCAAGAGAGGACAGGCGAGGATACCTTGTTGCTTCGGTAGTCGACAACAGGAGGACGTATATACAACCAGAGCGCATGAGGGTCTTCCGCCATGAATGTGTCGGAAAGATGAAAATGCTCGCCGTGCTTGTCCAGTGGTTCGATGCGAAGGGAGAATCCCCCATCTATGTATCCATATAGACATCAGTCCATTTTTGGTCAAAAATATGGATGCTCACATATTTGATAAAGGCCGTCCTCGTCTATGTACTCTCTGGAGCGAAGGGAACTATCTAGGTGGGAAGCTTGTGCTATCCACGATGTTGAGATATGAGCGTTTGAACGCAGATAAATATCTAAATCATGAGGCACTGTTCCGGCACATAATATAGGAATAGTGTTTCCCTTGAATTCCGAAGTTGGATAAGGTTCATCCGACCGATGAACATGAGGGTCTATGACAATTGATCCACTGACAGTCCACAATTAGCGGGGAAACAAAAGGTCGAACAGGCCACAAACCAGTCTGAAGACAATAAACAGATAATAATGAAGTTGTAGGGGTTTTCAGAAGAACAATGTGGTCCGCTCCAGCGCACGTTCCACTCACATAACCGTGACCTATCCCGAACCCCACCAACCAAAGTCTGTCCACGCACGGTTAATATACTCCCTGACACATAATGCTGACCATGCTGATACGACATTTGAAGGTGGTTTTTCCCAACATAACGGTAGATAGCATAATAGGCCCATGTCAAGTCCACCCTTGGCAATTCAACTGAAAGGTATGGAAGTCGTCCTACGTTCCGTGGCTCAGCGATTGACTGATTCCAAAAACTATTGAAAGGAACTATACCCCAGGTGTAATCCCCCATATCCAGGACGTATGTGCCAAATATACCCACGACTAAAAGTCTGCCATGCTCATTGATGTAGGCACCAGTCAGACCAGTCTTAGAGGTCGGAAATTTTAGTATGCAGGAAAGACAAGTCGTGAATTCACTGACATCTACACGATTATCCGGGGCGTAATACTTTGCCAAATGATTTGAGACAGACTAGGGAAACGTCTTGAGCTTTAGCCTTCGGGCTCTAGCACGAGACACACCTGTATATCGCGAAGCTGCATACGGAAGGGGGTCAGCGACATTTCTCAGAATAGAAGGAGAGATTGTTGTACAAATTTAACGTAAAAGGGTATGAAGTCTTGCACAGGTATGTTATCCAGATATTTGCCAACAGGGACTCGCATTGAGCCTACTCGCATCAGTAAATTACGAGATGAAAGACAGCTTGGAAGGATCGAACCCTTACCGTGAAATATTATTGCCGGAAGGTTCGGTGATCGACATACACCAAAGACCTGGGCAATATTTGGGTGTCTGCATAGACGGTCAAAAGGTAGGTCTTAGTATGCGACTATACATATTACAGACATGGAGGACCGAACCTGGGTCTGACGAAGACATCGATGTCATGATCCAGTTGCTAGAAAACAAAACATGTGTACATTGCCAGTCACACAGGATAGGACACACCCACCTTCATTATGTTCTCTTTGTTACCAATATGTGGCTGGTATATGCGAATAAGCTTGACCGTGTTATTGCTCTCGACGGTGCAGTAGCCATGGCGGCGATCATGAGGCTCCATTTCGAGAAGGTAGATGTCGCCTGGAGCGAGGTCCCGGACCTGCAAACGAGACATGTAAGGGCACTGCATGCAGTGTATCACGATAGCGTACCTCTCCTTTGAGGTATCCCTTCCTATTCTGAAGGTTTGCGAAGATGCGGGATGTGTGTTCCCTGACTTCCCTTTGGATCTCTCGCAGCCTGTGTATCTCATCTATGATACGATGAGATTGAGCATTGACCGTAGACGTGATTCTTAAACACGACGCTTCTGCAGCATCGGTGATCCTCGTGCTTAAAATATCTCGCATCTCAGGCATCTCAAGGCGCGCATCCGTCATGAGACTGACCTTTGAGAATTGGAGTCAGAAATAAATATCTAAGAGTACAAGGGTCAATTCTTACGATGTAATTTGCCTTTATGTCATTCATCCGCTGTTTGTATCCGTTGATGGCGTCTGCAACTTTCCTTGTCTTCAGGAAGCGATGAAATCGTTTACGCTCTAGATTATGTTGGGTCTTGTTCAGCTCCGACAGCAAATTCTCCAGATAACTGCAAGGAACGTTGTGTAAGGGTGGGTTCAATAATCAGCGCATTCGTACTCACGTCTGAAAGTCTGCGCATATATCATGGAAATGGGTGGCGCTAGTAATTCCATGCACCTCGATGGTTTCTTTGATGATGGCCATAGTAGTCCCAATATCCTCTGCCAGTCCTTGAATGTCCTCGTCATTCTTGCCAGCTTTCTAGAAATATTGTTCAATGGCACGAACTACTACCACAAAGATTAACAGCACGTCCCTCTATCGCCTCCAGAATCATTGCCACACATCCGGCAGCACCCTTGATATATGGAAATGGGGCCATTTCACCGGCTGTAGCAGTGAACTTTGCGATTTGAACCCATCCATCGACACTGAAACTGCGAGGCATGGAGGAAGGAAAGAAAGAAAGGACGAGGTGAGACTGTACTTGGGCTGTACAGCCCCGGGTGTTACTATTATATTTTGGCACCTATTAGGATTGCGGTGCATTCATGCTGTTATAACGTAAATGGCTTACCCAGCCGCTGCTTAATTTTGACTTTCATGAAGAAAGCATAGTCGACAAAGCGAGTAAATTCTCGGCCCGGATATCCGGATCTAGGTTGGCCATTTCAAAATTTCGAATGCTTAACGGCCATCATGAACGCGAATCCTTGCCTTCTCTCTCTTCGTCAGTCTGACAGTGTCCTTCTTTTGCCAAGGAAACCCAAAAATTAAACTAATACTCCGCCTCATCACCTGACCCTATTGAGAGAGAGAGAGCGAAAACCCGTAAACTGACATGTGTCTTTCTGTGACAAACACATATCAGGGCTAAAGAATGTGCTCAAGGGAGTCAAACTTGATACGGTTTCTATCGTTGATTTCTCCTTGGTTGGCACTTAGGCTACCCCTACAGAAAATATATGTTGGATCTTACTCCACAAGAGAAATCGCGGTGACTGCTTGTATGCCGCTTTTCATGCCTGGAATCACTACGGAATGATGGGCTCGTTATATCTCTCGAGACGACACTCCCATATGCGCCCGACCAGTCAAAAAAATTCTCAGTGCAGCAAGATCTGTTGCATCCAATATCATGACATTATAAATCAGCCACTGAACAAGGAGGAGCGGATATTGTACGACGTACTGGTATGTCTTGCCTTCGAGTTTCTGGGATTTGTTTTAATATAATGTATTCCAGTGAGCCGTAGTGCAATAGATCTTTCAGTGGATATTTGGGAGCTCACTGGTACCAGCATAGACCCAATGTCCGCTGGACGACGACGGGCTATGTGACTATAACAAATCATTGAGTGTTCACTCCCTGCTTGAGATTCGGTTCCGCACCTATCTGCCGGCCTCATCCACTGGCTAGCCATCCTGCCATATCGGGAATGAGAACGGTAATCTCAGGGAAATGCTGTTATGGAGTTGTCAGTCTGCGCTCAGTAATCCTTCGGTCCGGTTTTCTTGCGCAGACACCCTTTTTCTACTCCCAGCTTTCCACCATGATGGATATGACTCTCTTGGGAATGCGCTTCCACGTCGACACTCTTCCTTTGGTGATGAAGCACTTCATGAACGCCCACTTACTCCCTCGACTGGTAGCGTGCACGAAACGAGTTGCCGCTTTTGACATTCTTCGTCCGCCTACACGGATTCGTTCGCATTCAACCTGCCAGATACGGCATTCTGCGATGAACCTCCGACAGCGATGACACAGCAATCAGGATGATGAAGCATCATGCTGGTATGGTCGTCACGTAACCGTACGAGAGAGGATACCCTGCCGCCCAGCTGGGTCGTAACTCGTGGTCTGGGTGATGAATCCAGTATTCACTCCCTGGAAAGGCAAGTAGCTCTGGACAAATCACGCTCGGTGCTGTTAGCTTACATCCAATACTAGTAGCTATTTATACGTTGCTCATCTGACAGAACAATTCTTTCACTATTCGGGCACCGTCATGATAGTATGAAATATTCATAGACTGCCCATGCTCGTCGGCCATACCGAAGAGGAAACATAGTCCTTAGACTCTACAGCCGATGCCTCGTTTACATCAAGTTCATCCTTCCACCTCGCTGAGATATCCTGCTCGGGCGTTCGATACACAGTAATCAGGCAGTAGCCTGATCCTAATGCCATAGTCAGGGAGGCGCATGAGTGAGGACCCACAAGAAAGCGATCCCGTGTGTCGCTTCCTCTGCGACGAACGGAAGCAGAGGACGTATACGGGCTTGTAAGTGGGGTTGGTCTCTCGTTGTCGCCGCCATAGAGGCGCTGTCGTTAGTTTAACATTTCTTGCTAGGTGGAGATTTACGTACGTCTCGTCTCGTTTGTCTGACATCTTCGTGTTGATGAGGTCCATTGGAAGTACAGGCCGTTTCGCGGCACTCACGAACGACTTTTGATTCGCCTTCGTTGACGATTTGGAAGCAGATAATACTGGTATGACCCCAACACTCGAAGGCCAGGGGCTGACAAGTTGAGAAGGCATCGAGGTTACCATTGAGAGTCAGATTAGCACCAAGGAATGGCCTAATGGCGGATAAATATTCGTGTGCAATCAAATGTACAATTATTCGATGCAATACAAGGAGACAGAAGGACAGCCTGCCTTTGAACGTTGTCATCCAGAATGCGCGCGGAGATGAGAATGATAATATGTGGCTGTGCTACGGTATTTTTGATCCCCGACCACCACCAAATCCACCACGATGCTTGATCCCCTCGCCATGTACGGTACTCCATGTACACCCAACAAAACTGGCTCTCAATCCCTAGGCCTAATGGACTGGCCACAATCAACCGTGACATCGACCAGCTGTCCGCCGACTCGCGGCTCACCATCTTCTCGTTCCGGTCACGCTGTAAAAGGGTCGACATCGCCTCTTGTACCGTGATAGTTGTGCCAATAAGTCTGTTTGGTACATGGTGCGTGCCGCCTACCTGCCGGAAAAATGGATCTGACACTGTAGGATTTAGCTCGGTGTTTTGTACCAGGATATACAGTGCCCGGCAACAACTAGAAGATACACTATGTCTTTAATTTTGAGCTTCAAGCTAATTTCCATGAGATATGCATGGATGACTTGGTACGTGATTCCAGTATGTATACGGGGCTCCGTTTCACCATGCTTTAGTGGCGCTCAATGTTGGACACCTTTTACCATCCTGAAGACGACTGGCGACAGATACGCACCAGATGATACCTCAAGAACCCAAATCTCGATATTGGAAAGGTAGCCGTGAAGATGTGACTGGGGACAGGTCAAGGTCAATTTTTGATTTCGTATCCGCTTGATTCGTGCTCTAACTGACTACAATATCTAGTAAACCTAGAAGATGACTTGCGCGGATTTCCATTTCGTACAATTGTTTTGTACAGCTGGAACCTCTGGTGGGCTATATGCTCCATGCCTCTCGGCTGACCCTGACACCTCTTCACGTTCTAGTTCGAACGCTGCAGATAAGGTCTCCAATTCTTCCTCCTCCGGTTTCCCGTTACCTCGGCATCGCTTGTTCCCCTAAATCTGTACCGGCTCGTACTATATTCCCCCAACACTACTTGCCGATTATGAAGCGGATCCGTCGTTCGCACCTCACTGCTGCTTCGTGTGCCTGTACGCCAAGCCACGATGGCTGGCCTGTTGACATAGAGGGTGCCGTTATAATCTATGCGATGCGCTGTTCTGAAATACAGAAATTGTGATGGTACACTGGAAGACGTCGTCTGCAGAGTGTCACCCCAATTTCATTTTCGCGTATTCGGCTCCAAAAATTTTCCCCATGACACATCGACGATGGAAGGATCTATGCCGGAACACAGAGTTCCGCACATCACACTCGACATCGATTACACTTGTTCAGCCCTAACGAAGAGTTATATCTTTCAACTGTCCTTCAGTGGACTGTGCGACGAGGAGATCTTTCCCAGCCTTCGTTGCCTCTGATCAATACGACAATCAAAGCGAGGTCGGGATCAGATGAACCGTATGATAGCCGTCGACCATAGTTCAGCCGTCGAAGACTTCGCTATACTCGCTTGCAGTGACGTGGGGTACAGCTTGCAGGGACTAAACATTATCGGGAGGCGAAAGCTGTGGTGCGGAACGGTGACACAAGACGGTAGACGCGCCTACAGTGGATAGATTCATCTGACTGGTAAGTGATATGCTCGTCCGAAAAGTATAGGCTAACCCTCACACTACCTCCTTCAGCGCTCCTCCATGGATCTGAACGGCGTACTGCAAATTGGCACAACCTCCACTGCATTTACCCTTTCAGAAGCCCTTTTTTTGGTATCTTGACGTATTTACGTGCGCAACGCCTCGTACCATGGCCACGACAATTCTCTTGAGAAGGCTGCAGTCGAGAGATGGCTACTGAGCCGAGACAGCGAAGGAATTAGCGGAGCAAATGAGGCTCTCCGTCTGGGTGTCGCAGTCTTCGGCCTCACAATGCATGATGGTCCGTGCACTGATAGTATGCGGGTGGTGACTCTTGGACCGTCTCGGGGTGTGTTCTGTTACCTCAACGGAAACATTTGAAGGTCTGACTGTGGTCTGTAGAGAGGCGAACCAACAACAATAATACCATCATTATTGATCACACTTTACCCAAAGCCGCGTCACCGACGGTCCGACTCTTCATGTGATTCTGCATGCCTTCAATGAAAATGATGAAGGGGTACCGATCGCTCCTGGCTCCTCACGCAACGTCACACAGGGAGATGACAGCGAAGGATTGAGTTGGGCAGTATGGGCCTCATAATCCTTTATCAAGGTGGAAGCAGCTGCGGAAGCATGGCCCCCGGGTCCTGATTCCTGATACCCTATAGGACTGACTGGAGGATTTTTAGAGACGCGCAATACGGTGTGTCTATGCCTAGATCTCCAGCAGTAATTATACCTTGTCATGTCCTCCGGTACATCAAGGGTTAATGTTATTGAGTCTCGTAATAGGTTCATATCTGTTGTAGCGTCCGTTTATAATACAGACTGTCCACCAAAAGCGCTGCCTAACACACCCTACCCAAACGAAGACCATGCATCCATGCTCGTTTCTTCTTCCATGGCCTCATACAACGCCGAAGATTCCCGTCATACGGTGCTGGGTACCGTCCGATCCCATATCATGCAAAACCACCGGCAGCAGGGTCAGTCTCCGCTACAAATGCGCCGCTACCCCTCGGAGTCTGGCCTATAAACTGGTTGGCCAACAGTACGGCCATCCCTGTAGGAGCTGGGTTTCGCACAATTTCTTCGTCGCATTGGCAGATATATGCGCCTTGGCAAAACATATCTTCTTCGCCTCTATCCCGCTGCAGTTCTTCAGTAGTAACATTGTGTTTTCCCTTTCGGTCCTGTCCATGCTCGGTTCGGGAGTGCGGCAGCGAGATCAAAGGATGGGGATAAAGTTCAGAGTCGAAGGACGGCAAGATTTTGGCAGTGGTATTCGGCAAAGACGATTCAATATCCTCTTGAAATCAATAAGCCAATGATATGGAGTCAAGTTCATCCGAGGTGTACTTACCAGCGGGAAAGTTAGGGTCGATTCCTTCGACGAAGTGGGTAACATCGTTCTCCGAGCACAAACCGCTCAGGTCCTGACCCTCACCTTTATAACACAAAGGTTGGACAATAGCATAGAGCATGGTCGAACGGAGCACCGACCTTCTGAACCGTCGTCAAAGCCAACAGTCAAGTCCCAGTATGCGATCGCGTGAATCTTCGCATTGTCGTCTACAGACCAACCATCAGCAGATGGAAGTATACGTAAATCTATTATAACAGTTACCATAGTCGTTATCAGATTCGAACGGATCGAACTGCTCGATGCTGCCATATGTTTGAACTTCGTCTGGGTTCAATTGTGAGCAAATCTAACTGGGACAGAATACTCCGACAGAAACACTCACCGATGGCCGCGGTCATGTTGTCGTTGGCTTCACCAAATATTTCCAAAGGAAACAAATCAAAATACCTACATATATCCGCTCCATCCAGGGCGGGATTGAAACCACATATAGTGTTCAATTCATGTATTGAGTTGAACGGAAATGTCCCCATCACGTAAAGGGTGCTATAACAGGCCATATGAATTCTGACTTGGAATATTTCTTCAACCTCTTCAGGAGGTATGGGGATCCCATTGGCAACGAAGCGGAAAGGCCATGACATCTCGGGCGGTGATAGTGAAATGATAACAGGCACAGTGAATGTGATTGACAACGAGCGAACTCCCAGTGCATGACTCGGTAAGCAGTTTGTGCTAGGTTGGATACGAAGGCAGAAAGTCAAATCTATAGTTCATGCATCAACTAGATATTTCATCCTGATAGCATTGCAATAACCTTCGCTCACGCTGGATAAATTATGAGGATCCTTTGGCAATAGCGACCTCTGAGCGAGCCAGGAAAAGACAAGCCGTTGAGGGTGCTTCCGATGAAAAGGATCACTGTGAAATACCGAAAAGGAATAGCTCCGATTTGGGGATAATAAGCATTGAAGACCGGCTGTTGACCTCCTTTTCAGAAAAAGGTTGAGTGAATCAGTACGTGCTCACAAGGGAGAAAATCATTGAATACGACCGATTGACGACCGACCTTAGACGTCGCAAACCTTGCCGCCCTGATTTTACGGTCCAGTGCAAAGTCCATTCCTCTAAATCTGTGACAACTCTCCCTGTTCCTGCATAACCTGGATAGTTATAACACCTTTCAGGATAACTATAACAACACCATGTGTTGTATCCTAACAGAAAGTAGACGCTCTCATAGAAATGCCGCAGATCAGTTCTCTCCAGCTTCGCAGAATGTTGAAATAGACGCTCGAGCTCTACCACACCATAGCGGCGAGTTGCGTGATTATAGAGATTCATGTTTGCATCAACAGATACTCCGGAGCGTCCCAGATGCAGCTCGAAAGGTATGAAGGGATGATAACCTAGACTGAGATCATTGAGGATGACCCGCCCTTGCTCATCGAAGCAGCCGGTCTGGGCATGTAATGTTTTCCCATCCTTGGAGATTATCAGAGAGCTATCTAGTGGTCCAGGGTATTTCGCTCACACTGTCGTCTTGTTCCTGCTGTTGAATCCAAGCTTGCTCGGCTAGATAATTTGCTATGGACTGAAACCGGTGAATGATTCAGCGGTTTAAGCCTTAACGCAATCTATATACCTGTAAATCATTGTACTAGAGAGGTTGAGCAATGTGAACGGACCAATAGGTAGTGCCGTACCATTCGAAGAAAGAAGAGGAGCACCCCTTTTACACTTGATTCATTCGACAAGACTTCATACAGATGCCGTTCAACGTTAGCGCCTGAAAGAAGATAGGTTAAACCAAATAGAGAAGAGTTGTAAACTAACTGTGCATAATAAGAGCCAGAAAATTTGGTGACGTGCATACGCCGAAAAGCTGGGAAATATTCGGGTGTCTAGCTCGAGATAAGGGTAAATCTCGTAACAAAAGTACGCGCGCACGGCAGCGCACCTTAAGTGAAGCCTTCGATCTACTTCTTTTTGAAACCGCTTCGAAGGATGAGATCAGAGTACACGGTAGCATAGTTGGACACTGACATACTTGCATCACTCGTTCTTGTTGGTCCGCCTGAGCTCGGAAGACGCGAACAATCTTGGGACGGTCGTTGATAACAGCGTGATATTCATCAAAGTCCGAACGGCTCCCATTATGACAGATGCGTGGAATAGATGCTTTGAGGTATATATCCCCTGGAATGAGATCCCGAACCTGCAGAGGTTCGGAAATCAAAAGCGGAATCTTTACACGTTTACCAAAACTGCGCACCACTCCCTTATACAAACCTCGTTGCCGAAAGTCACACAATGTCATCTGAAGCTTTTCGCTCTGCAGGTCACCTGAGGTGCGTGCCTCTTTAATATTATCCTTGATGACTGATGTGACATTCCTCTCTGTCGCCTCCATGGCACCAGCTAGAGCGCCGAGTCTCGTGTTTACTTGATCCTGGAAATCAGAGAGGACCAGTCGTGCCATGGTCGTGGTGCGGATCTGTGATCCAGTGAAGAGCAACCATGAAGATGAAAGCAAACTACCTACCAAAAAGTCCTCCTTGATTGCCTGTACACGTTGCCGGTATGCACTGATATCATCCGAGATCTTCTTCGCTTTCAAAATCCGCCGAATCCCACGCGACCTGCGTTCATTGTCTAACTTTGAAAGGAGCTCAGTCATGTAGCTGTATATTGACGTGAGTATGTAACAATTTGAACTAACATGGGTTGACTTACTCCTGAAACTCCACACAGATATTCTGAAAATGTGACGCGCTAGTCGGTCCATGTTCAATCACAATGTCCCTCACAGCAACCAAGGTGCTGACGATACTCTTGGCCAGCTCTTGCATATCACTTCTATTGTTTTCTGCTTTCTGTGAAGATTATTAGCGGAGCTGACAAAACAAGAATCATCACTACTACACACCTGGATGTTCTCAAGTATGACTACTGCGCAAAGGGCAACACCTTTAATGAAGGGAAATGGGGCTATCTCTCCCGCCGCAGCAATCAGTTTCACAGTTTGGAGGCAGGAATCGATGTCGACAATACGAGGCATGGTAATGGTGGTGATGGTAGAACGAACAAAAGTGCAGATAAGTGCTATGTCGCCGTCCTTATATACAGGGCACTAATCGGTGTTACGAGATTAGGGCTGTTGCAGTGTTACCGAGATCCGTACGGGTCTTCTTCAACAGTTTCTTGCACAGGAAAGTGATATGAGCATATGCATCTACATCTGAATGATGCTGGCGTGCGATGCATTTTCTAGGGCGGGCCAACATTAATAGAACAAGCGACCGCCTACTGTATGACTCAAGCGTAGATGGAATACCTTCCATGGTCGCGTCTTCGCTCCTTTTCTTGAAATCGAGGCAGAAGGTTAAAAACTGGCGGCAAAGGATTTAATAGAAGGACTGATGATAATACACATGCCAGCCGTACCTGGATGCGTATGCCATCAGGTAACGATACCAAAAGTAAAGGGTAGACTCACATGTCAATGAAAAGTTCTGCAGGTAACTCAGCATCGTTGCCCTGCTCAACAGCATGTCGAGTATGTACTAGATACCCCGAGAAAGCTTCTATTGATCTTCAATTCAGCGCGGCTATGAAAAAGTTGTAAGTCCTCGTCCAGATGTATGCCATTACTGTATTACCGTGCAACTCACAGACATCGGCTACATAATACCCAGGAGGAGGTATTAGGGGGTGACGGTAAAACAGAAAGATTAGCTAGCGGTCCTTTGTGTACAGTGGTTCATCTCGCGAGGCGCCAAAGACGGCATTCACTGAACAATGGTTAGCTGTCCTTTCCATTGCCGGACTGCATCGTTTTTCTTGCGATTGCAATAGAAAAAGCGCTGTCGAGAGTTACGAGCAACCCGAACCAAGGCATCTCGATTGAGTCAAGTGTATCTGTGCCGCCTGTCAGAAGCGTCAAGAGTCAAGTTACTGAAGTATTTGAACAAAAAATGGGAGTACTAGCAGTAGCGAATACAGTCGCGCACAAGTTCGAGACGCTGTCTACATGGCGTCATATTTATCCTCCACCTCCGTTATCATGAATTTACTGCCGTTCCATACTCCTTCTCGCTCCGTTAGTTATCGAAGGTGTTACATGATGCGTAAAGACCAAAAAGGCATGGAGCATACTCCTTGAAATGATGGAGTTCATGCCTTCGACACCGAGATCAGAGATCCGACATCGCGAGAGTCCAGTTGCTGCTGAGTATAAATGTAGTTCAACAACACCGCTTGGGCTGTACGTGTCAGCGTTGCTATTGCTGGTGAGCTGCTCTGATAGGTGCATGTAGTATCAGAAAATAAATGAAAATCTGATTCCTCTGACCTGGATGTATGCGTCAAGTGATCCATGAAAGCCACGATGGGTGAAGGAAGATGGTGAGTGCGGTAGACCGGCCCGAGTCGCGGAACTGAGCTCAACTGCCATCTTGGGTCTCGCTATTTTTGTGGCGCGTTCTCATTGTCCGTTTTGATTTTGGGACACTCCCTAGATATTTGAATCTCGCGTCTTGATGGCAAGCAACCCCGACTTGTTTTGATCCTGCACTGAATGCTGCTCACTACCAATGTTAAAGATACAATCTGAGCCTCTCAGGCTATCGAGCCCACGGTCGACCACATTTAATGCACTTTCTAGTATACCATCAAGAGGCAAAGTAGACCTGAGGTTCGTTTTCACCATAGGATATTGTATGCATGAAAGACACTATGATTCAGGAATATGTTATGTTCCGCTTGATATTTGGGGAAAAAACGATGTCAATCTGAATAAGTGTTATAGCTTGTGTTTGGCCCTATCCGAATTTATCGTCCGGCGTTTCCATTCCTTCTGCGCCGCAATTCGAAGAGTAGATTTCATGATCTTCCCCGAAGCTGTGTGCACTGTGATAGCAGTTCTCGAATTGATACACGTCATGTGATAGAAAGGTAATCGAAACTCACCGAACTCGCCATCCTGCACCATTATCATGATGGGAACAGCGAATTTAGGTAACCTGTGAATAAATACCATGTTATTGCCATCAACGATGAATTATGGGAGAACTTACAGCTTCTTCACAAGGGACAAGAGCTTCTCCTCCGTTACCTTTCCACGCCATGATGGTTTAACTGTAACAACAGCGGCTACGAGTTCACCCAGACGCTTATCTGGTACGCCGACCGCCGCCGCTTCCATTACACCTGGTTCATTGTGTAGTGCGCTCTCAATCGAGACACAATCCTGCAGCATATCCTTGTTAATGGCGGATGAAAATTAGAACAGAAACACTTACCACGTTCTCTCCTCCGCGGATGATGATGTCTTTTATTCTCCCTTTGATAAACAAAAATCCCTCGGCGTCTCGGTATCCTAAATCGCCTGTCATGAGCCAGCCATCTTGTGTCAACGCCTAGATTCAATCGTTGGTATTGCAATCACAGCTGAGACGTGAATCTTCACCTTCTCGGTAGCGGCTACCGAGATCATCATTTGTTAGCCATAAAGGTAATGCGACGCGAGGATACCTACCTCGATCGCCATAATATCTCTTCATGATACCAGCGCCACGAATCCATACCTCTCCAACTTCACCCGGCGCAGCCTCGACGTCTTGTTTCATTATAATGCACTCTGTGACGGGAGGTGGTATTCCGCTGGTCCAAAATATATCAAGACAAACTCGACGGTGAAAGATACAAAGACGAGCCTGCTTTCTGGCCGAGCCAAATAGTCATTCCCAGCTGCAATAGCATTCATTAAGCAATAAAAACAGTATAGGCAATACAGCACTCGCCAACACCGGTAGCTGTCGAATTGGATTCAGTGAGCCCATAAGCAGTTGCCCTGAGAATGTATCAGGATGCCTGTGCGACCAGAACACTAACATAAACTTACATGACGGTAGAAGGGAAGGTTTCCTTCGACCTGACAATAAGAGACCCGGCCACAGGCGCCCCACCTACGGTGATACTCTCCATAGGGAATCCGGCCAAATGACTCTCTAAATCTGTTAGCATGACTGGGACACTAGAAGAGGACAATTAAAGAGTGACGACGGAAGATAATAATTGATCAAACCCGCCGAAGGTCTTGACGTTCTCCTCCCTACACAACCTAATAACACGGCCTTCGTCAATTAAGCTGCAACACAGTGAACGCGCGTGGTCTACCTTGCCGCTGTAAAGAGGAAATCAGCTTTCGGGCACATATGTGAGAATGAAAGACGCACCTTCTGGCACATCCCATTTTCGTAGTAAGACAAGTTTGTAACCATGCATTGTGGCGCTTAACTGAGAACATGTCAAAAATGGTCTTCATGAAAGTGTACCTCCTCACCGTTATCGTTGTACCCGTGACATGGAAGAGTGGAGTTGATAGTAGAGAACCTTTCTGAGGACCCGCATCCGGCGGTGGTGGGAAAGGCGCTCCTCGCCGAAGGGCCTCTCGACCAACGATAAACGCGATCTGAATCATATTAATGAGTGCAGGCACACGACCCTGACGTAGAGAAGAAAACTGACTGTAAAAAGAATAGTCAAGAAAGCTCGTTGAGAGCTCAGTACGCCTTCTGCAAAAATAAGATATTAACAGAGACACCAGTGCAAAGGATTGGTATTTTACTCGGAAATCCAGTAGTCCCAGATGTGAAAACAATAGTAGCGTCGTCTTCCGGGGTTATTAGAGGATCATCGAGGACGGATTCCGGGTTTGCCAATGAGCGAGAGAAGATTGTTCCAAAATTATCCATGCCCTTCCAGAGGCCTTTGCCCTCGTGTTCTTCCATGACAAGGTAACCTGATGCGCCTGTCATATCTTTAAGGCGATCGACGATGGGTTCGATAACATCCGCTCGTTCAGGATCAAGAAGAATGAGCTTGCATCTTGTCAGCGCGATGCAGTGTTGGAGCGATTTCAGTGGAAGCAATCTATACCGAACGTCGGAAACTCAGACATTACCAAGAAGAGAAGAAAAGGCGTACGCGTTGACAAGGGAGGTAACCGCACCCAGTAGATCTATGTTATTATTAATGAAAGATAGAAGATATTGAAAGATAGCTGAGCGTACGGCAGGCCCAGAATGCGACGTAATAAGCAGGGAAGTTCCTCGAGCAGATGACGACTCGGTCACCTATAAGCGCTGGTGGTAAGTAAAGATCCTTCTATTATGAGAGTAATACTCACCCTTTTTGACACCATAAACTTCCTTAAACACCGCAGCACAGTGCACCGACCTCTCGAACATCTCCCGGAACGTGTACCTCTGCTTCTCGTACACGACATAGATCTTGTCCGCATGCTGCTTTGTCGCATGAAGCCACAATGCGCGAGCGGACGGCCACAGATGTTTAAACACGCGTAGAAGACGGTCCTCGACTACCTAGAAGTGCTGCATCAGGGTATGAAAATTCATAATGAAGATTAAACTCAATTACGCGTGTTTCGACTTCTAGCAGACTTCCTGGTGCAGTGAGAATTTTATCAGCTGCGAAAAGATACTATCATGGAGTTTGAAATTCAGGAAGACGACGATGTGAATACCTTCATCCATTGTATATCGTGGTCCTGACATATGGTGGGGATGAGGGAAGATACAAAGCCGTGGTTATCTCGCTCCGTTTTGATCGTGAGAGCCGGCTACCGAATGAGCCGAGAGGAAAATCAGGTGATCTTCGAAGCACCTCGCTTATGGAAGATTCCAGGCAGGGCAGCGACGATAAAGACGGCTTGTGAGCCTTTTGATGAGATAAGAAAGGATGACGAGACAATTAAACATGGCGGCAAATATGTGCTATGGTACAATCAGTCAGATGGATGGATCAATTCAACTTCGTGGGAGTCACTACTTTCGCATACTTCTTAGATATGCACGAGGATCGGCTAGGTGTAGTTTTGGGGATGTCGATGGGCAGTTAGCTTGGCAGCACCGTAGAGGCCGGACGCCTTGAGAAAGAGGTGGTAGTTCGAGTTAAGAGCGGTGATAACTAAATCGGGATTAAACTCGTCACAGGCACCGGCGTCCCGTAAGGTGACCGGGCGTGCCTTCTTTTTTCACCGCAGCCGACGGCCCTTCTTTATTGAGACATCACCAACCACATCTCCTCGCTGACGGGTCTTCTTCATTGTCCGACTTCTGTATTCTCGGCCCCATTCATTTCCTACCACAGCTATGGGCTGAAACACTTCGATTTCTAGGGCGTACTCCAGACTGCCACCTATTCAACTATTCCATCATGGGATGAGGTTTCGCATTGACATGAGTTTTATGTATTGTTCTCTTAGTAGCTCACTAAATCCTTCCAGGCCAGTGGAACACTGTGGAACTTGACTCAAGATTAGTCTAGTATTTCGCTTGTTTTTCTAGTCAATTAATAAATGGAATGAATCCACATTTTAGAGTGTAGAATGACGGGGCTAAAGATCAACATCTCATTGTCCATATACTAACCAGCTAGAGTCTGCGTCACTCTCTTCATAGCGCGTCTGTTTCTCGTTTCCATATAACAGAGTGCAGGGCTTGCTTTTCAAGCATGTTTCTCTCTGCAGGAGCTCTCTAATCCACCCGCCCATTCAGATGAGTTTTAAATGCTCCAGGTCTTGCAGCATCTCTGGATGAACATGTTTTCATATGATACGGTTTACGATATAACACGATTGTGCCATACCACCGATCGTTCATTGGGGGCCTGTATAACAATCATAATACAGCTGCATTTAAAGCCTTCTCTACCAGAGCACTACTTGTGTACCACACCTTCGAAGAGCGTCGACGCTAGACATACTGTCCGGTTTCAGCTCACCTCCCTTCCAAATGCCTATAACAACAGACTTTTCAAGGCTCGCTCTTCGAGCATATCCAAGACTGCACCCTCGCCAGACCAAACGAGCTGCAGATGCTCCAGCCCCGACAGTATCTCCGGATTCCCAAGTTGTCCGATGAACTGGGGAGAAACGATTCTGATGATAGACAACGGTCTGAGTTCGCCTCGTGAGGGACTGTTGCCCGGCTTTGAGTTTCCCTGAGGCGGTGTTCAGTGAAGATATTTCCGCTCCATGTTCTTCTGCAAATCGACGATAACATTTGCAGACAGCTCCGCCTCTGATTAGTCAATCTTTGTCCCGTTTCGCAGATACGCGGCCGCATCAAGAGGCAAGGTGGGAGCTCCGGCTTCAAAGCCTTGACGGCAGTTGTTGCGAATGTAGAATGCTGACTTGATACAGTTAGAATAGACGATCAAAAGGGAACAGTTGAAGTTATACTACCTAGGACGAAGCGATTTCTGTGTGACTGTTGAACGTTATGGATTTAACAGGTATGCTGGATTTCAAGTAGTAAGAGAATGAAAGAATAATTGAGCAATGAGGACCTACGCAAGAGCTTTCCTACTGAAGAGGTGAAAGACAGTTGAAGAGAGTATGAGTGGCTAATCTTCAATTCAGCGTGGCTATGCAATAAGCTGCAAATCCTCGTCCAAAAATATACCGTGTAACTGACAGACTTTGCTAGTGTTGGGCGGCGACGGTAAGGCAGAATCATTAGCTTACCGCCTTTAATTTGCTCCTATGTAGACCATGACCACGGAGAGCGGAGGCAGATGCACTCATGCGGAATAAGGGCTCGATGCAATGGTGAAACGTAATCAGTGTGCGACTGTGCGCTATGCCATCTCGGCAAGTGCCAGAGAGCATTGGCTGGACGATGGCTAGTTGCCCTTCGTGCTGTTGGGCTAGATTGCGTCTTGCGAATGCGAGAGGAATATGCTATCGAGAGCCTTATTTCGAGAAGTGCAAGCAGCCCTAACCGAGGCATATCGATTAGTTCAATGGTATCTCTATCACCTGTTGGAGTCGTAGGGATACTGAAGTACTTCAAAGAAAAATGTGAGAACTAACGATGGCGGAAAGAAAGCGGTAGAAGGCTGGTAAGCCTCTCTGCTGATGACCATGGCAACAACGGACCACAAAGCAACTATTCAGATGGCCTTTCTGCCAGTGCGATGGAGGATACTAGACGTTCCGTCCCGGTAACTATCGAGGAGAGGAATCGCAAATCGCAGGCACGTGGACCTCACAATTTTCATCGCCACTTGGCCAGCTCTCGCAAAGTCAAGGTATATGCAGTGAATCGAAACGTGCAGTACGAGGCTGTTGCTATGATAATTCCGCCGACAGTTTCGACAACACCCTCACACCAGGGTCATGACCAATTATCCACCTCTGACGAACCATCGACGTCTGCGGATCATGGATATCGTTTCTGCATCTTCGACGTCTCCCAGTCTCATCTTCTCACTCAAGACGCAATACCTGGCTTTGACCTCGGCAAGACGCTGAAGCTTGAAGCTTTTGAAGCTCTGCAACACCGAAGGACGAGAAGGTAGTTGGTTTAGGACAGGACTCGACGAGTGACGGAGAGCGGATCAAGCGCGGACACTTGTGTCGAGGAAAAAGAGCATGCCTGTCAAGGGGACTGCGGTCTGCAATGCGGCGAAACTACGGTCTGCTATTGACGAGTGCTCGACGAGGCTAACATGGGGATTTGAGAGAAAGTCCGATTAGAATGGGAGGACGTCTGGAAGTATCTTTAGATGGCGTTGGGGCGTACAGTTCAAAATAACTAGTGAACGGCTGTCAGGTTAACCAGGTAAAAAAAAACGGCGCAATGGTGAAGACAGGCACTCACGAGCTGGAGACTTCGAAGAAATGGTGGAGTATTCATCCTCCACCTGTAATATCGTAGATCTGCAGCATTCTCTGTGCTCCTTCTCGTTCCACTGATCATCGAACGTATTCCGTGATGCGTAAGGACCTATGTTCCATGGGAACAAGAGGATTCGTGACTTCGACGCCGTTGATTGCCGTTATGTGGTGGATCCTCCACAAGTATATCGGCAATGCAACATGACGAGAGTCTAGCTGCTGCGGGGGGTGGGTGTGGCCCAATGACGAAGCTTCAGAACGGACCTTGACCAGTCACGTCTTCACTATTACTTTCCCGACGTCGAGTTTTGCACTCTTGGGGTGTCGTTTGATGGGTATTTGCCGGCGGTCTTGAGTTTAGGCGATACTAGAGCATGATGAAACGGAGACCTGTATGAATACTGTAATCACGTACCGACGCAAAAAATATCCACGTTTCTCCCATAGAAGTTGAAGTGTGAAAACCATAGCGTATCTTCTAGTCGTTGCCGAACCCTGTACTTTCCGTGAAACGTCGAACCAAATCCTACCGAAGCCGTCAGTACCAGATCCATCTTTCTGTCCAGCTAGAGGTGCGCACCATACGTTCCAGACATTTCTATGGGCCCCACTGCCATGTTACAACACCTGGTTCCAAATTAGACCATTCCTTGAAGCTAACTTGGCTCTCAACGGCAACCTCGATTCCTTCTCAATTTAGCAACTCCTGGCCTTTCAGTGTCGAGGTCATCCGAATCCTCTCTGGTCCATGCCCGTCAACGAAGGCGAACTGGAAGTCGCTCACGGGTACCATGAAACGGCCAGTAGTTCTCTGACCTGCAATGGACCTCGTCAACACGAACGAAACAGACGAGACGAGGCGTACACAAATTTCCACCAAGCAAAATGCGAAGCTAACAATGGCGCCTCAGTACGGTATCTTTTTCGAACGTCTTCATGTTTCTGTAAACAAAGAGCTGAACTTGAGTCTGCCGGTTACGAATGGTAGCGGGGGACGTGATCTGCTCGCCTGAAGGATGTCGTCGTGATTGGCAAGCTCTGTGGGAGGACGTCAGAATTGGCCGGCTACCCGACGATACTGTGATGAAAGGGCAGCGTCTCCTACAATAAAGCGCATCAGCACCTCAGTCCAAGCTAGAAAGTGTTTGAACCTACCTTACGGAATTACTGAGGATCAATGTGGTGAGGGATACGGGTAAAAGCTGGTGATAACATTTGACAGCTCATTTGACTACTAGTTGATAATACCACCCTTCCTAAAAACATCCGTCAGAACTCAAAGGAATTTTATGGCGGCAAAAAGAACCGCACCAAAGTAGCCGTTCAACGCTTTAGCGTTCCCGTATACAGTCAGCGCACGGACCACCACCGATGAAGGCTACGTCGTCGTGAAAGAAGACAGCGTCCGCTCGTGATTTCTTTCGCCTTCTTGAATACTCCCACAAAATTGTTGCCCGAGAATTTGTAAGTTGAGCGAAGAGAAGCCGATAGATGGTGGTAGGCGGTGTCGAGCACATAGAAGCCGTCTTGCTGATAGAAACCAAGGAGACTGCTGCAGAAGAAAATGGTCAGCTTCCCCGACATGTTATTCTACAAAAGAACGCACCTGATGTCGAAGATCCAAACGATATTTTTGTGTTCTTTCATCCACTACTCGAGGCGTACAAATATGGGCGATAGATGCGCGTCATATGCCGAAATATTGGTTCTTTATCGAAATATCTCAGAAAAATGGAGTAATCGCGTCCATGATGGTGGTAGAAAGCAGAAGAGCACTAGAAGAGCCCACAACCGGATGGCCGGGCCGATGCGTCAACTAAACTTGCCGACATTTCAAATCCGATCTCAATCCGGAACGCGACCTTTCGCTTTTTCTCTGCATGCGCCTCCCCGTCCGCCGTCCTCTATCGCAAAGGGGCCTAGCGTCGCTCGATTATTCTCCTTTTATCGCCTAGAGCTGTATATTTGAGAACCTCAAGCTCGAGAAAGCGATGAACCGCTAGCTGAAAACCTTTGGGCATCCTCAGAATGCCAGTGCATGTACCGCGGACGCCCACCCTACATCTCCTAAGGAGCAGGACAATGACGGTACTCTGGATGCCACCCACTGCATCCGGCCAAGAAGCACTACCCGAAGGAATCCGCTGCGCGCTGATGCGTGCTGATTATGCTACGACCACGACAACGGCTATGGAACCCGCAAAGACAGTCTTTCAAGAGGAGAATGAAGTATGGCGCGCTCAAGCTGGGGTCGAGTGGCCGGTAGGAAGGGCCGACGAGCTTGACGTGTGGCGTTTACAAGTGCGGCAAAGTCGGTAGCTGCTGTCGCAGCAACTTGTTAATTTGTTAGTCTTTGTTTCTAATATTGCCTCGATTCGACGATTTCTTTTCAAATCTCGTCCTGCAGTGTCTTTGTCTCTCCTCGTTTAGTAATCGTCACCTCAGAATTATCAATCATAATGCCACATTCGTTCCTCCTCTCGTGTTTTACCTATTCGCTCAGCATCAGACGCCTGCTCTCTGACTTCAGCGTCTCCCACGCACATTCTCAGTCGAAACGAGCCCAGACACTTTCAACATGATCGGAGAAGTAGCACCCAGCAGCCTGCTTTCTGTCGTTCTAGGTTTCTAGTCGCTGTCGTGGTCCTGTTCCTAAACGAAAGAGTACCGGAAACCCATTACCAACATGCAACTTGTTCTCAGGATGTTGAATTATCGCGCATACAATCCACTGTGTAGCGATAAGCCTTGGAGACTAAGTACTAAGTATTCAAGTTGTGGTTGCAGGTCAGGCATGAACATATGACAAGTTCATAAATTGAGTTCGTCCTGACGACTTTGTAACTTTCTTGCGGCTGGCTGGCTATTTCCGCAGTTAAGAAACCAGCCTTTTCACTTAGGCCGGCCGACTTCAGCTCCCCGCCTTTCCCTCAAATTACCATGCCATCATGCGCGCGCTAATATCTCCCCCTTCCTACACTAACCTCACTGTCTGAAGGCAACCCTTGGTTCAAGGGTTTTGTGCTCCTGCAATATCGCACTCTTCTAGTTTCCACGCTAACCATTCTGAAGGATGCGACCTGCCAAGTCCCAAATCCTCGTGGGCCTGGATCATGGCACGCGTGATAATCAACCGCCTCTGGAGTTGACATCGACGTCGTCTTCTGCGAGGCTGCAATGTTGAAATAGTCAAATCCCGCACAAGTCCAGCTGCTGACGGATATACGTAGAGCGTTCCGATACCATGGGGGTAGATTTTTGTTTTGTTTTTTGTTGAGTCGAAGAAAATGATTTAGTCCTCTGTCAGATCATCTATTGTAAACAAAGGCGTTGCGCCCGTCGTCATCCTCGAGCTTAATGCGGCATGAATATTTATGTACGTCTCTGCCGCTCTTGTTGTTCGTTTCCCACTGGCTGTGACCCAGACAAGCTCTGAATGATGACTCGCCGTCATTTCAGGTGCCGGTCATTGTTATCCTACTCTCATACCTCAAGCTTAAACTCCTTGCTGGGCACGCAATGAACCATGCTACCTTCCCTGAGCGAAACCAGATGACCTACGGCCGCGGAGCGAAAAATAATGGGCATTAAGTACTGAGATAAAGGTCAGACTGGCAGCTTCCTTCGTGTGCCAAGTACCTCAGGCTCTAGAGCTACTCGTCCATCGGAAGGAGTTCTCCCCAAAAAGTACGTATCAGTTAGCTTACTTAGTTACTTCATAAAGATTAACGAAACTCGTAGTGTTAGCTATATCATCTACGGCTATAAGTGTTTAAGGTTGCTTACTTACAAGGTTGTACGAGACGGGTCGAGTCTGCATACCCGAATTCATGTCCATTACCACGACAAGATATAGTGCACACGCTAGCTCGTGCGTACATTCAGAAGTTCTTCTCTACCAAAGCGTAATTGTTGTGCCGCGTTTTCGAAGAGCGTTGACTCGGGACCAGGTGTCCCACCTGAGCTCGCCTCCCATCCGAACACTTATCACAACAGACATGAACGCTCGATGCTCGACCATATCCATGAGAGCGGCCTCATCCATGTCACCCGACCAGACAAGCTGCAAATGCTGCAACTTCGGCAGCATCCTTCGGTCATCAAGTCCTTCAATGAAATCGGAGGTAATGAGACCCGTTTGTACCGTGTTTTTCTCCACGATGGATAACTTCACGATGTTCGGCGCCAGGCGAAGGATAGAGAGCGCATCAACGGAAATAAAATCAACCAAAGTGAGCGTGAGCTCTGTGAGAGACCGGGAGACGTGTTGTACGAGGCTATGAATTACCCCTGCGTAGTAGGTGGTACCGTTCACCTCCTGATCGGTGCTGACCAGCTCTAGAGAGGTAACGTACGGGATCATTTTTTGTGAAATAGGACCGCCGTGGAGAGTCACATCTTCGAGGAGTAGCTTGCGGAAGGATAGGTCGCTTGTGCGGAATAAATTCAGATCGCAACGATGAAAGGTAGACGTCGTAGCGTTGGGGAATCTTTTACACTGCGAAGCGCTGATGTTCCGTGATCGATAGTCGGAATAATGGACGGTTGTGATCTGTTCGTCTGGAAAGCGGAAGTGTACGGCATCGGAAAAACAGTCCAAAGACAGCGTGCAGTTTTGGGGCATGGGAAAATATTTCGATGAGCGGCTCGTCAGGGTCTGAGGCTTCGAAAACTCCGGAGAGTTGAGATGCTCGAGTTCGGGAAATTCGTCATGGCTATTCTGTAGCGATACTGTGCTAGAGTTGGTGTTGAAATGCAGGGAGAGGCTCTTCAGGCGGCACAAATTGAGTGTTCCTCTCCCATAGAACAATGTATCTAAGCTGTGATAGCGTAACCGCGGAATGTTAAGAAATAAGCTCGGTGGTGAACACCGTGCTGATACATCGAGGTGCAATGGGAGCTGGCATGAACGCTCTTGGACCAATTTTAAGATGTTTTGAAAACGTGGCAATAAGTCTGAGTTGTCGGCGTTGGCGAATATGGATGTCCAAAGTCGAGATGTCACGCTAATATACGCAGACAGTAGAGAAGACAAAGGGTCCTCTGTATGCCAATCGCGTCGCATTGCGACCGTGGACAGAAATACAGACATATCCAAAGATAATTTCGAGGATCTCCAGGGGAAGCCTACGAATGGGTGCAACGAGAGATTGGACTTCTCTCAGGACCGAGTTCCTGATCAACTGGCGCCCATCTTCGAGGTTCTTCACGATAGACTTCAAGTTGGATATCTCCAAGTTACACTCTGAAATCGTTTTATGAAGTGCTGAGAGGGTTTGCAAGTAGGTTTCTTCTTCCAATTTGGAATTGATCTGTCTCCCGGCTCGTAGATATCCGGCGACATCGAGAGGCAATGAAGGGACCTGGATGTCAAATGAGCGGCCGCAGCTGTTACAGAGGTTGATACGAGACGTGGGTTTGGCCATGATGTTGTATGGCAGGGTGTTAGGTTAGAGTTGCTTCAAGTCTCAGATTTCAGGAAGTGAAACTCCACGGAAGATAGCGAGTCCCAAAAAGGCAGTTGAACATCTTCGCTAAATCGGACCGGTCTACCGCACTCGTCCTGAGAAACTGCGGCATCGCAACTTTTGTGAAGCACCGCTTCGTGCATACATCCAGGTGCCAGCGAAATTACAAACTTTCGTTCATTCTAATACTTACTGTTAGAACAGGCCAACAGTAACAGCAACAATGACATCCACGGCTTGGCAACGTTGTTGGACAAGACTTATTCAGAAACAGCGGGTAGGCGCTTCGATTGACTCTATATTATTGTCTTACATTTTTGATGTGAAGAAGGAGCTCGGGTCGCTCAGGCTGTCGCGAATGATTCCGTCGAAGAAATTGGGTCCGACCTCTCCACTGGCGAGTGCTCCGTCTCACGTAGCTCCAACTTATCGGCTGCTCGACGAGATATCGAATTGTTTCCCCCCTATGCCAGTAGCCTGCAGACCTCCGACTCTGACGACCCACATCCTCTTGTCTCACTCAACCAAACTGAGCATGAACTAGACGGAAGGGGCGAACACAGAGTTACCGACGAAGGCCACTGGCAGCGGGTCCACTTCCCCGAGGAAGACAGGTTTTACGGTGATCGATATGTCTACCAATATGAGGCTGGAACCTCAGTCACAGGTAAATGATCAATTTAATTGCAGGACATATTGTTAACTGAAAGATCTCCAGGCAAAGTCCAGACGCGGTACAGTCGGGAGAACAGAAACACTACTGGTACTATCATCAATTGTGCCACTATGGTGTCGGTTGAGTGTTAGATTTAACCCACGACCCGGCGGCCATACATCTGGCGGCGCATTTATATCTGGAGCCTTGGAAGACCCGGAAGTGTTTCCAGCACACTGGTTGAATTATCCTGACGTAAAGTTCCCGCATCTAGATAAGCCTACTATCAGCAGAGTCGGCACTATTTGTCCAGCTCCAATTCCTTCACCGGGCTATATGTCCAACGGTGCGTCTGCACCGGAGGCATATCAACGAACGGGGAAAGGACCTGTCGGCCACACTGCAGATCCCTTACCCGTCTCTGTGCACACAACGGGCCGTCGCCAGCCAAGCATGGCAGGCGAACCGGCTGCAACCCGCCACCACGGCCAGTAAGAATAGGCATAAAAAGCATCGCATGGACCGACGATGTGACTGCCGAAGTCCGTGCCACTATCAGCGAGGTAATGGGTTCAGTAGCCGACGGGGTTACTACACTGCCGTCATTCAATGTTCTGCATGGGGGTCAACGTGACATTGTCCCTTTCGCATACTTCACTGCGCCCAGCATCGACTAGGCACGGTGGTTTTGCACGACGTGGAATAGGACGGCAGTCAGCAGTGTGTGGCGGGATTCTTCAGCATTTTATGAGATCGTGCAGGACGAAAAGGGCGGAAATGCATGATCTTCGCTTGGGTAGGGATTTGAATTCATTTGCGTAGAGACCAGAAGCGTGGTTAATTCTAAACAGAGATATGCCGATCCAGCTACTACATGTATTGGACTAGTTTGATATTATACAGTGTTAACAGCGCAATGAATCCGCTGGCAGCGGCTCTGGTCAGTCCAAAACATCAAGCTAATTGACTCGCAGAAATACATGACGCCCGAGAAAATGGGTAGAGAGTATACATGTGAAATACAATCTCTGTTCCAGTTACTGGCCGGCTACCCTGAAGATATTGTATGCTACAGGAAAAAAACGCACCCTAAAACGATATGTACATTAGCACCTCTGTCCAAGCAGGAAGACACAAACATAACTCCGGCACCATCCATATACGGTAGAGTCAAATTCTACTCCACTCGTGTAACGGTGTCTCGGCTGAATGCATCTCGGCGTGCAGTCTGTCCTGTATCTCAGACTCGGAAATGTCGCAGGACTCAGTCAGGAAAGGATGTTGGACGTGGTTTCGTAGCCAGCAAGAATGATAATACTAGCACAAAATCAATCCTCAGTTGGCCTTACAAAAGGGTGTCGAGAAACTGACATGACTTCAGCTAGGAGCTCGTCCGGTTTTCATTGAGCTTTCTGATCTAGCGGATTATGTACTTGGACTGGAAAAATAACAATCAGAGGCATTACGATCGTGGAGGGGGCACAACATACTGGGAAAACTACAAAGTACCTCTTCCCGACAGCTTATCATCAACAGCTTGCTCGAGAGACCTTTCGTCGTGACTGCGTGCCAGCAAGTACACGTTCTGGGTGAACAAGACGACACCGGAGGAAAATGGTCACGGTGCATGAGAGGACACCGAAGTTCAATAAAATCCTAAGCCCATCGAAGCTGCAGAATAGCACATTCCTATGACTAGCAGAAGGGACAATCAGCAAGGAAATGTACTTCACGTCGCTGAATGCTTTCACCACTAGACGTCATCGAGAATGTCGAATCGGTAATCAACAGCTGGTATACCAATCCAATGTAAGAATAAGCACGGAAGTAAGGATTGACGACTCCGCGCCCTCTCAAATTTCACCCGATATCACGCGAAACACGGTGAAGCTTGAAGATAAAAAGGCGGTGGTGGCGGAAGAGACATGTCGGCCCGGCCACCGACTGCTCTTTGATGTCTACCACCATCACCGACGCGACCCTTCCCTCTTCTCTGGGAGCATTCTTCCCTGTCTAGCCTCTTCTTTCGATGGCCAGTGTTTCTCTCTATTAACAGATTTCGACAAGCAGAGGAAGGAGCTCGTTGACCACTGGGCATCAGGATTCGGTGCGTTCTGAGCACGTCGTACACACCGTGCGCGTGAGAGCTGAATGGTTTCTTCATCAGAGATTTCCTTGGTATTTCTGCTAGAAATTTGGCTTCTACGCGCTCGATATCACATACCACTTTTCCGGATGAGGCCCCTTCTGCAAAATTGGAGAACACTTCGGTCGAGCAACAATATGCCTGAGACTGAGTGCCGTTTCTGTCCTGTCCTCATGACATAGCCTTTGTCGGTGGCAGTCTGCGCGGTGATTGTATACGGTGTATTTTGGTGTTTTTGGGAGCCTCGGTGCGTTTTTCATTACCATTAGATCATCCAAAGGTTTGACTGCCACATTCAGGAAGGACATCACCATAAATAGGACTCATTGCGAACTCTCAAGCACTCGCGCTCATAGATCATCGCTGGCCGAGAGTCAGTATCGGCTTTCCTTCATATATCCTCAATCCTCAAATCCCTGCTGGTCAAGAAACCACCGCATCTAGCATTGGTATTGATTCTTTCTCCCAGCACTACACCCGCGAAAACCTGTTTTGTCCATGAGATGGATGTTCCTTGATTGTCCCTCCAAGTTTCTATGCTGCGAAACATTGCTACGAGATCCTTCTTCTCCCCTCGAGATGCGACAGATTCCATGGCAGCAATATGGTTGCATCTGCGATATCACCTATCTCGTCAGCTCCTCCGCTGATGACAATGGGAACAAATCCGGACGGGCGTGGATGGATTGCATGACAGAGATACCAGTCGTAGCTGTTTCTCTGCGACGCAATACATCTTGCTAGGGAGCCCTTTCTGCTGAGACGAATCGATGATTTTGCACGGTTTGTACCTCCGCCTTATCTTTGGTAACGAACGCTGACTAGAGCTTTTGCAGACATTATCATCCTGTTAGGTCACCAAGGATTACATCTCTATTCGACATCCTCTCAGGACGAATCTTGGCGGCTGCGATAGCTGACGCAGGCACTGCAAATACCGCTTTTCCACTGCCCAATTGCTCTATCACATCACTTCCTATCCTGTCTCTCTTCCCGGCATCATCAATCTCAGTTCTACAACATGACATGACTCTGTAACACCTACGCGGGGACCTGAGCACTCTCTTTTGCGTTCACGTGGAATCCTCTAGGACCTATACCCATTACGTATGTGGCCCTTCCCCATGAGCGCTCTGGTGTACCACCGTATCGTCATGATGTTGCTGGCAGGTTCTCATGGAAAAATCGCTGGAACGTACTCTTGAGAATTGTCTCCGTCTGGCACCAGACGTTGTACGTCATCGCACAGTGGAGGGTGGGAAAGCGGGGTTCTTGAATATGAACCTGATATCATAATCCTTGGAGTGTAAAGTTGTTCCGCCTTCATTGCTCTCTCGTCCTATGGTGTCCTCTGCCTTGCACGTCAGCACAAGAAGCAGGAGGGTAGATAACACGAAACACCTGGCTTCATTTTCACTTTCGCTGGCAAGAAATGTTCCCGCTGCATGCCGCGCAGACGCACGCTAGCGGTCCTCTTCACACGTTGAGAACAAAATCACAAAATATTGTTCTGACCCAATGATACATATTCAATATTTGTTGGACGACTTTTCCCCCTTCGCGTAAACCATTTGGCGCATGTTCCATACAAAGATCCTTATGATTTCGATGATAGGGTCAGGGAACGAAGAGACTGATGAATAAGCAATCGAACATTCAGTCACCTCGTCCGCTCTATGAGCCCTCCGAGCTGTCCGTACTTTCAAGCAACCCTGAAGAAATACCGCGTTCCTACAATCTTCATTATACATTCATGCTCATACGTATTTCAGAGTCGATACGGTGCTAGTACAGGCTCAACGATCCCTCACCCATTATCCACGCATAATCACCCACATAGCGAAGACGAGAATGATTAGTCCGGCGCCCCAAGTAAACAACCCTTCGATCCCCTTCTGAATTGTGTCGTTCTTCTCTTTTTGCAATTCAAGCAAGTCCTGCAGTGAACGCTGGGACGCCTCGATATGCTTTCCTGTCACGTTGATATGCTTCGTCATTGCTTCGATACGCTTCTCAGTCTCCTCCATACACTTCTCCATCGCCTCTAGCCTTTCTTCCACCGAAAGTGCTTTGGGCTCATCAGGCTTCGACTCAGGGCATAGAACCAACTTGTGAACATAGCTATGCCCTTCTTCTGGGTGCAGATGTCTGTCCATCATCCATGGTTCCATGGCATTATCGTTTTCATTACATTTTAAACAGAGGAAGAATTCATCTGTTGCAATATAAGTATGATTTAAAGTCTACTTTGGTGCCTTACCTTCACAGTCGATGCAGAACCAACAAGGCGGCATCACATTCTGTTTGCAATTTGCGCATTCTGGATATTCTGATGGATCAGCGAGGCTTTCCTTTGCCTCATCCAACGCCGATTGTGAGCTATCAGCAACCGAAAACAGGCGACCTGTAGCCAAACAACGCCTTAGCTGTAATAGAGGATGGTATCCTGTGTGTACAACCTTGTCATTCTTAAAGTCTTCCTGATAGCACCATACACAGAAATCGATGCTGTTGCCATCGTACTCGAGGAGGCAATTCAGACATGTAAACCGTGCCCCAATAACATATCTGTCACATATGTCACATACAATACTGTTGCTAGAACCGAAGTTCAGTATATCCACCCATATTCATGATAGATGACAGTACTCACTGAACGATTTCTCTCCTAGCCTTGAACCATGCTAACGAGTGATAATATTGCATCTCCTGCTCCTCAGTATGTAGCATCGTCAATCTGAACCAGTCCCGAGTAATGTTAGGCAAATTGGTGTAAGGCAAATTGATGTAAGGCAACCACCCTAAACGGCAGTCATATTGCATGACAGTATCGACAATGGCTTGGTTAGATAGATCCATTCCTTCTGGACCCTCATCAATAGTGTCGCTTCTTGTATAATTATGTAAAATTGGTTCCAGACTGGTAAAGTCACTCATATCTGTCCTCGGAAATTTGGATGTCAACTCAATGGGTGTAAGCTTGTGGAGTTTGTAATGTGATGAGTCTGATCTCCAAGATGAGAACTTGGATCCAGTGTGAGATCACAGATTTAAATAATACAACCACATAACATACCAGGCCATATACAGCTTTACACATCACTGCCTCATCAAAATTCTTGTGTTTGAAGACAGCTGGCTCGGACTTACAATGAGCAAGAAATTTTCACTTGACTTTTCAAAAAAACACACCTTGAAGGTCATTGACTCTCATATTGACAGCATCCATTATTACGTGCATAGATCGTAAGTTACTCCACAATATACCAGGATGGATGACATTAGAGCGGCAATAGTCAATGATCAAGTACTGTCGTTTGAAGAGGAGATATATCAGAGGGAAAATGAACTGTAAATTCTGATGTTATGAGCACATATGGAGCAACAGGCTATGACTCACACACTCTAATCGACCTGGGCCTGTAATCAGAAGAAGGGAATCGGATGCATCAATGTTGTATTGCAACACTTCAAGTTGAACTTTGAGTCTCTTTTCTTCAGCTTGCACATATGGAAGAAACTTGTTCCAGTCAGTCCATTTTTCTCTTCCATGGGAAGCATTCTGGAAACCTGAAAGAAGATCATCCAGAAGTCGGAATGGATGTGCACTCAAAAACAAATCTATGAATACACGATTGGCAGGCAATGTCTCTTCTGCAGCTGAATGCATTTGACGAAGCAAAGTCCAGATTTTGTTGTAATAATGCCGCAGTGTCATCTGAAAACCTAAATGTAACAAAGTCACAAAAGAAATGGTCAGTGGCTTGGAATAATTATATTATCAATTAACATACCAACTGCCCAGTATGCCAGCCAATGGAGCATACTAAAGACAAAGGACTTATCAGCTGCTACAGAGATTCTCTAGGGCTCCAACTTACCTCCAGTCTTTAGGACGTCCTGCAGAGAAGGCATTGGCTTCATTGATAGTCACATATCCAGAGGCATCATTGTCAAATGCTTCTATCAGAGGTTGGATGCAGAGGAAAGTGATATGCTGTAGGGCCCATGTATCGGTCATGATTACAGGTGGATTGGAGTCAGCTGCAACCTCAGGGATATGAGACACCCCCATTGAATCATTTTGGGCTGAGATTATAGACTGTTGAGTTGTCCTGGAGGTGGATTGGTTGTGGGAATAATAATAGTCATGCAGAGCAAAAACCAAGTCACGGGCTTTGGCATTTCCTCCCCAACGTGAATGCTATGACACCAATAATGAACACCAACACTTTATGATTCTCAAAGAAATCAACCTACCATTTCTTTCCACATTTTGAACAGGTCAGGATCCTTCAAACGTTCATAAGGACCAGAAATTATGGCCGAGATGACCCGATGACCCGTTTGTATCACCGTTTGCCCCACATTGTTGATGAGCTTCTCCTGAGCCTCAAATTTAAGATCAAATGTGGTCTTGTTAGTCTTGATGAGTTCCTCAAGGTCATTCCGGATCTCGGCTTGAATCAATGACACAAGTGTTTTGTCTTCTTTGTTGTCCTGATGAGCACCATGATGGTTACTATTTTTCTGGGTCTCCTTTATGATCTTCTCAAGAAGAGCAGGATCATCCTTGACTTTGCTAGCCCCACCTTCCTTATCAATGAGCTCCTTCAGCTCCCTCTCCTGTGGAGACCTCACGAGATTGATCAGCATAATAACAGACACTAACTCCTTCACTTCATCCAGTTCATCGTTGATCCGCACAGATAAACATAGGTGGAGGTCCCACTTGTTTTTCTCAAACCGGCCACCATAGGCAGCGAGGTTCCGTTCATCGGCCGTACTCATCAAGATTCTGCCTAAACAACACATCGGTTTGAATCATGTTCATGGTATTTAAGAAGAGTTACATACTCCAAATGCTTCGTGTGCGATATGCGTTACAAGCATTTGCACAGTCAATGATATCTTGGCAAAATCTATGCATCAGTCCTGTCAGAGAGACTTTCTGGTCGTTCTTCAAGAGATTGGGATCTTCTGGCAGCCTGGTTTGAGGATTTTCATGTGATTACAAGTCAAGACAGTGCTTAGTACGTACATCCGAAGTGTATCCATCATCTCTTTCATCAACATGAACAAAGCACTAATCTTTTCGTCGTTTTCTCTTCGCTTCGACTCAAGTTGTAGAGCCACCTTGAAGGGCAACACCGCAACTACTGAAGTCAGTGAAAGTTGTGCACATACGAAATGACATACCACTTATAAATGGATGGATTCTTTGAATCTCTTCGAGCACTTGAACGAGAAGGGTACTGGCCTCCACCCATCCGCTGAGCTCGCTCTGAATAACGTTGCAGACCCCCGATGAAATGGCCGCATCGACAACTGCTATAAAAGGCCCGCTTGTTGCATCGTTGTATTCGTCGGCTGATGGCGTATGGTAAGGTTTGAAAGTACGACACAATGGCGCCTCAGGTACTCACTAGCCCAGTTCATTTTCTTTTCTAAATTTCCAGGTTCCTTCGATTCGCCGCGCTTGAGAGCAGCAGCGGCTGTAGCAAGAATACCATGAGTTTTTGGACTCATTTCGAGAAGCTGTTCCTATGTTGCTGGAAATGCGATGGTTACAAGGAGAGGTACGAGCACAGGCGACGGAGTTGTGGTGGGTGTGGTGTGTGTACCACGAGGCAGATGTCTTCGTCAGATCACATGATAGTGAGAAAATGCTATGGATAGCGCTTGTTATGTTAAGAATATACTGGGCTATCAGAAATTACTAGTTGGTGAGGGTCAGCGCATCTGTGTCGCATGTCCGAGTCCCATACATTCTTCTTGCGATGAGATTTGAGAAAGAATACCAGTGAACAATTTCACATCCGCTTGGTGATATTATTCATTCCCTTCACCATCTATGTCAATAATTCGAGTGGTGAAGCCTATGGCCAGAATACAGTAGACATTCAGAGCTAGACACGTATCCTGGGTCAGAAAGGTATTCGTAATCACAGCGGGATTATCTAGCATCTAAAAATGACCTTGCATACCCGCCGTATGAAACACTGGTCCCAGATGCACAAATCACCCTCTGGTAGAGGCTCAGTGTGTTTACTATCTCTTCGTGAAAGGATGGTAATGATATTGGGTAGTACGGGCCAACTCTAAATTGATGTGTCAGCACAAAACAGATACGGGAACGACACATACTGTACCAAGACCAACCGGCACGCGCATCCAGGCAATCTGCTACGATGATGGGAAGAGACTTGGGTGGTATGGGGTAGAACGAGGGCTATCTGAACAGAAAAAGAGTAACATGAACCGGGAGAGGATTCATGGGGTGCCTCAAAGTTCGAACCATACACGCTGTACCACGAACTATGGCACCGTAGTCTCTTGAATAGGGAAAGGATCCAAACTGAGTCTGATGACGCGTAATTCGCGTTCTTGATGGTAATGCACATGAAAGAAGGTTCGCTTAGGAGAAGCGACACACGGATTGCGTCTTCAGGAATGTCGAGACCCAATGACTAAAACAAATGCGATACGCCGTCAATCTCGGGATATCAAAACTGATAACTAATACGGACCGAAAGTTCCACAACCTAGAAATGACAACATAAAGGCGAGAGATTACTCTCTTCTTCACTCGACCACCATGACAGAACCACTTCGCCTGGGATTTATCGGCCTATCTACCAAGGGATGGGCATCTACGCATCTCGTGCCTCCCCTTCTCGCTCCGCCTCTGTCGTCGCAATACAAGCTTCTTGCTGTATCCACGACGAACCCCACAT
Organism: Armillaria nabsnona; assembly: GCA_030407065.1. Taxonomy (NCBI): domain Eukaryota; kingdom Fungi; phylum Basidiomycota; class Agaricomycetes; order Agaricales; family Physalacriaceae; genus Armillaria; species Armillaria nabsnona. The sequence goes on from JAUDQA010000005.1 coordinate 200,533, forward strand.
CTGCCGAGGCAAGCGCAACGAAGTATTCCACTGCCAACACGACGGTCAAAGCATATCACACCCCCGAATCTATCGCATCCGATCCTGACCTCGATATAGTCGCCGTGTCAGTGAAGACACCCAATCATGTAGAGAACGCGACAAAGGTCATCGAGGCCGGGAAGGACCTCTTCATCGAGTGGCCGGCTGGGAGAGGATTGAAGGAGACGAAGCTTCTTGCCGAGTTGGCGAAAGAGAAGGGTATACGGACGATTGTTGGTCTTCAGGCGAGACAGAGTGCGCTGTTTCGCAAGGTGAAGAAATTGGTTGAGGATGGGGAAATTGGTGATGTCTTGTCCACGAGCATGGTGCGTAGACCTTTGTTATCTTGTACAGCTCCTTTCTTATTGATGGTAGACATCACGAATATCCGGTCCGCATGCGCCCTGGGGGCCAACGGCATTTAAAGGATACGAGTACCTGTTGAAGAAGGCTAACGGTGCAACGCTTCTTGATATCCCCGGAGGCCATTTTCTCGAAGCCTTCACGTATATTCTTGGACCGATTGATAGCATATCCGCAACTGCAGTCGTCCAGCACACTTCATCCCAAGTGGTCAGCCCCGACGGCACACCCACCGGTGAAGTGATCCCCGTTGACAGTCCGTCCCAGGTAGCCGTATCTGGGACGCTAAAGAGTGGTGCGGTGATAAGCTTGCACTGGCGCGCAGGCTTAGAGACGCCTTCGAATGTGAAGGCGGCGACTCCACTTTTATGGATTATTGATGGGACGAAGGGGAGTATAAGAATCGAGAGCGACCATCCCTCGGCTGCTCTGGTAGAGATGTATGAGCCTACGCAGCTTTGGCTGAACGGCGAGGAGGTGAAGATTGAAGATGATGGCAAGACGAACGAGGGTAGAGCCTGGGAAGAATACTTGAAAGGGGAAGGCGCTGGAGATTATCCCGATTTGCAGCATGCCGTTAAGATCAAGAGTATCATCGACGCCATCTGGAGGAGTGCTGAGGGAGGTGTAAAGGTTAGCCTGTAAACGTCGAACAGGCGGACGACACACCAATGACGATCAACGTACGATATATAACAAAATCAAATTCCTTGCATTTCCCTCTCCAATTTGGGCTGAACTTGGTATCACCGCATCGGAAATTATAGGTGCAACTTGCTGTAGTTGCTGCGACGGTGACTGCTCTAGGACTGACTGAGAACATCTCTCGTAGCTGATGACGGAATTCCCATATGATCTAGGAATAAGCGATAGTCTGTCAACACGCCGCGGTACGCGATCTTGCGATCTCGCCGGAGGATCACATCGTCGGTGGCATCTGCCATATATACAATGAGGTTCTTGGCAATCGATACTAGGCCTAATGGGCTTTGCGGTAATCAAGACATTAGAACTGCAGTTTTAGAGCATACACTCTGACAAGCAGATGTGACATTCGAGAGAGATATACGAGGCTTCGAAGCTAAGGAGGTGGGATAGCGGTACGAGCACAGATGGAGTGGTAAGCAGCGGCATCCTCTGTCGAACGACCATCAAGTGAATTGAGGTGATTGAGGTCGCTCGTGTAATCTCATCATCACTGTTAAGGCGTCCTGGTAGGAAAAAAACGGACGAATGTACCGCGGCTTAGCTGCAGAGGTGGCCCGTTAGATACAGGATAGCAGCAAATATAACGACATACCCCATCACTGGCAACCATTGCGTCATTCTGGCAACCACTGCCTGAATAAACCACTGGGCTCGGAAGTGGACTATATGCGCGATAATCCAGCATCTTTGGGGTGAATACCATTACGACAAAGACTTCCATTGACCTTTAAACCAAAAGGTGGCTTTGCCGGCGACCAAAAACCTAAAGCAAACGTTGAAGGATAGTCTATTGAGAGAAGGGGACAAACCGACAGGTGTCGCTTCTTGGACATTGATTTGAGAACCTTCAGAATTTGTTCCGTGTATTGACGCGTTAGCTGAGAATCCTCTGTTCTACGTGGAGCCACGAGTATATGGCCAGAGTATAAGAGAAAGAAAGTACATGGAGAGAATTGAACTAGATTTGGTAAGAAATGGCGAAAATGCAGCGAGAAGAAACACGGACTCACGGATGCGGATATCACGGTGGTCACAGACAGCATCTCTGGTGCACGTAGTTCATTCCAGCGAGAGCGCATCAAGCACCATTTCCCTCAAGGAAATATCTTTTACGATACGGTGATGTCGCCCTAATCGACAGAATTGTATCGATATACCGCCGATTCCTTCGTAATCTCGGCCGAGTAGCTGTATGCTGCCGCCCCATCATAGCCTCGTGTACCAATAAGGCCTTGCTAAGAAGACCACTGCCGATATTGCTAAAGACGGAAAAGTGAGGTTTCACTCATGGACTCAGATATGTAACCGACCGTTGGTGACGTCCCGGCGTGTGTCTCTGGTTCGTCGCTTTAAGTTTCTTCAGTCAGATTGCCGATATACGAATCTAGGCAGAATAATCCGCCTGTGGTGGTAAGATTCTCAGTAAGATTGGCCAGCGTGGGCTTGGTGGTGGCCACTTTGGTGCTTGCGGTGTTTGCTCTATATCGTTACTAGAAACTGAGCGCATGAGCGGTTCGAAGACGATCTGAGAATGTAGACATCGAAAATTGGGCGCGAACGAAGGCGTAGGAGAGGAGACGACGAATAGGCATATTGGGTGGGTGGTGGTTGAAGAGAAACTCACCGGCCCGGCCACCCGGCTTCAGGATGCTTGACATCCTACCACCACCATCATGGACGCGACTCTTCCCTTTATCTGGGAACGTCCTCCATCTCTAACTCTCTGCTTTTCATAACGAGCCTGTACTGCTCCATTTCTATCGCACAAAATTGCATCTCAGGTCTCAAGAAGCGGATGAAGGAGCACAAATGATTTTTGAAAATTTTAGGGTATCAGGTGTGTTCTTTAATAGTGCGTACATGCCGTGAAATCTGACAGTTTTCTTATCTAGAGATTTCCTTAGTATCTCTGCTAGCGAGACGGCTTCTATGCCCTCGATATCACTTACCACTCTCTCCAAGAACCAGCAGGTTCCTCTTCGCTTGACTCAAGGACACTGCAGACGGGCAACGATTATGCGGTCAAGAAACCGCAAGTGGGGGGCCATTCTCTGTTCTGACAAGGCAGCCTTCATCGATGGCGGTCCATGCGCTGACTGTATGCGGCGAATGTTGGATTTCTTTGGGCTTCGGTTCTTTTTTTTTTTTGGCATTATGAAAATGCTCCCAGTTCTGATTTGTATCCTTACGAAGGATTGTATGATGAATTGCGCCCTACGGGAACCCTCATGTGCTGTTCGTTGGTCAACCAGCTTCCAGTCACATATCCTGGCCTCTACCCTCGAATCCACCCCGTATTCTTCGATCCCCGCTGAAATTAGTGTCCGTCAATCGCCGCCTTTGGCCTTGATATCGATTCTTTCCTCGATGCCACAGCCACCGAGGCTCGCCCTGTGCACGAGATGAGCGCGCTGTGACGCGACATACTTTCAAGACATCGTGCTGCCGAGCATCGCTACAAGGTACTTCTTCCTGTCTCCTCGAGCAAAGCCTTCGAAGGATTGCATGTCAGAGATACGAGCTGTAGCTGACTCGCCTCAGTTCAGACAACATGAATAGACCTAGGCGGAAATCATAGCCTATTGGTCGAACTGGCGTCCGGTTTGTATGACTACCCTGATTTTATGACGAAAGCTTTTGCAGAAGCGTACTTATTTTCCCCTTCGGTCACTAAGGATCGCCTCCCGATTCGACACCCTGTCTAGGAAGAAACTTGATGGCTAATGCGATGGCTTTATCGCCGCCCGATTGCTCTGTCGCTTCCTATCTCGTCATTGATAATAATCGTAAAGATTTATGTTCTTGTAAACTCGTACATCTCCTTCCAATGACATATGCACTGGCAACGGTCTCCTTACACTATCGCAGATATCGATCCACCGAGCATCCATATCGAGTGCTCGTAGCGTTGAAGACAGTCACTGCAGCGAGGCCTATTATCCATTGTGATCAGTTCTATTTGAGGAGCACCAGTCGCACCCTCCGTCGCGCAGGAACTTCAACGCTTCCGTGGCCGTTTTTATCTATCGACGATTCCTGTTTGCGATGGCCGTCGAACGATTCGTTCTGACTCGACATGCTCTCTAGAAAGAAACTTTGTGAAGGTTACATATGTAATTTTTTTCCCGCCGTTCGATTGCTCCGTCGCTGAATATAATTGTAAAGCTGTATATGCGTGTCTTCGTGCAGCCCCCTCCAATGAAGTACATGCTGTGATATTCATTCCGAAGAACGAGTGGTGTGGTGTGCGGCGCAAGGTCCCAATCAGGAACGAGCGGCTACAATTTAAGGCAGTGCTAGAATGGTGGATGACCAGCCTAATCAATTGGTGGCTGAGATCGCGATTTGAGTGGTCAGGAACGTATCATCATCACACGGCACGGGACCACTTGGGCACGCCAGACGCAAGGTATACAAGCAGGTGGCGCATCATGCTCTGTGTACGAAGCTGTTGAGGAAATTCGCATGAGCCTACAGCTCGCGGCTCTGATTGAAATAAGCGCTGACTCGGAGTTGAATGGAACTATGCCGTCCCCATTCCTCCCCCTTCCACCCGCATGTCTCGGTATCCTGACATTGATGCATGCATCCAAGCCGCAAGACTCACTGCCGCCGCGGGCGAGATGGCCCCCTTCCCTTTCATCAAAGGTGCTGCTCAGTGTGTAGTGTTAGTCCTCGAGATGATTGATGTACGTCGTCACGGTTGACCTCTTCTTTGGTGTTCTATGCTAACGACGCTTTCAGCGAGCTGCGAAGAACAAGAGCGATCTACAGGAATTGGCAGAGAGTATTGTGAACACGTTGGTTGCTGTGAGGGACACCGTTGTCGAACACGGCCCAACTAGTGCCTTGCATTTTCAGAATATCTGTCTGGAATTTCAGACGGGCCGGGAGAATTTCGCGTTTTTCTGATGCGTTTTTGCGTTTTCTTGCGTTTGGTGCGTTTGGTTAGTATACGCTTGGGTGCGTTTGGGCCGGACTTACCCTCCTGTAAAAGCTCGACTTTTCATTTGTGTGTTATAGTGCCTTAGAGAAGGCTCCAAATGTCGTTCTGCGAGAGAAAAACAACAAGTAAGTCCAAACACAACTTGCATATCAATCAAAATTCGAATTCGCACCCCGCTGGACTTCACGCATGCGTTACTGAAGAAAACGCACGCATCAAATAAAAAACGCATGCGTTTCAAAATTCAATGCATCGACGCATGTGACTGGGACATATTTGTGACCAGTGCGTTCAGTTGCGTCCATTGCGTCCAACCAACATTCAACGGTGCGTTGAGATTAAAATTCGGTTCTTACCAGTTCTCTGTTATGGCGACAAAGACACTAATCTCCCCAAAGACCTTGATCCGCAGCTTTGGCCAGCCCGGGCCTATGTCGATACGGACTCTCGGACAACAGTCTCGAATTCAAATATTTGAGCTTTGGTGCGCTATGGCATCCTACACTCGGCTGACACTGACTTAAATGCTCTATAGTGCTGGTATTCGCTCGTTTCGTCTGTGAGAGCGTTCGACCGGTCGCCTACCCGGCTTTCCCTTGTAATGACACGTATCTTGCTGAGTGATTCTTCAATTCTTGTATTATCGACCTCTACAGCCGCTGATGTTGCTTTCCGCTTTTTGGAGCACCCGAGAGTAAAATGCTAGTCGAATATTAACGCTCCCAATGGAACATAGGCCTAATCATGTACTGGAAACAAAACAGCAAAACAACGCACCTTTGTCACGCACGCAAACGCATTGAACGCATCCACGCGTTTTTTTCCCACGCATGCACAATAACGCAAACGCATGCAGATTTAACGCAAACGCAGCGAACGCACGCACGCATCACGCAAACGCGAAATTCACCGTGCCCATTTCAGACGTGAGTGGTCTCGTATCAGTTCTCCCTAATGTTCTTAATACTATCACTGTTCAGGTACATGACCGACTTATTGTCACAGTTAAACAGTCAGCGTAGGTCATGCGCTAGGATTCGGCGACTCTTGAAAGCCAGGAAAATCGCGGACGAAATCAGCGGTTACCGACAACGAGTCGAAGCAGCAAAGGCAGAATTTCTGGTAGGCAGCCTTTCCTCCACGCGTCGTGACGGCTAGCCTAGAACGTCTTTCAGATATGCGCAGCCACCAGCACACGACTAGGTCTCTCGGATGTCCAAGATCAAGTCGATGCTGGCATTATCACTTTAACCCGTGCTGTAGAAGGGTCACAGAATCACGTAACGGCTACTATTAACAATAGGTCCGATATTATGCATGAAGAGATACACTCCTGGAGAGTATCGCAAAGCGAGAAAGTGGACAGCCTTTTTGCCGCAGCCCTAGCCTCGAAGGAACGGGGCGTTTATAAGGGAGTTGTGAGTAATTCTTCGTGACAGTTAATTCTGCTTTCATAATTAGACATGTGCAGGTACGGGAGATCCTTTGGGGCGATATCAATCTCAAAGAATGTATCGAAATATCGAAATACCATTCCCTTCGGGACTCAGAGTTCGATGAATATAATGCCAGCGTCGAAAAATACCACGATAATAAGATTGTTCGTGTCTATCGAGTCCAGGCCGGTCAGGAAGACCGAATAATGCAAGTATGTTCAGTAACATGCCTCCCTTCGTCATACCTTGTTCTGAATCTTTGCAGAGATTTTATGGAGACGTGGATCGGAGGATTTATCTGAGGTGCCGCAAGCATTCAATCACTATGCTTACGCTCATAACCGTTTCAGACACCCTAATTTTGTACAGCTCTTCGGGGTATGCACGACACCGAGCTGTCCGGCTCTCATCTTCCATGGTGAGAACTCTCCGAGTTCCGATTTTAGGCACAGCTTATTCGTTGTCAGGTAACACTGCTAAGCGACAACGAGTATTTGATTATTATTGCGACCTGTCAAGCGCGAAAGAGTCCCTGCTATTCAGCATTGAAATTGTACGTTTCTGATCATCCATTAACTCGCTTTCACCTGTTTATTACTGTATGTAGTACCACGATCTGAAGGTAACGCAAGTGTTCGACCAAGTAATAAATGCTCAATGAACGGTCCCAGTCACTAGCACATTATCTAGGCCGACAGGAGTGGTTTCAGAAGATGGATATGATAGATGTGAGTTTAGTGCTTAGTACGTTCCGTGGGCGACCTTACGAAAACTTCAAAGGCTGACGATTACGGAGATGTGTTCCTCAACGAGGAACACCGAGTCATCTTTACGGATTTCACTTCGGGCGCATACTTGGCATGGTCTCTTTGTCTGCGACTATGTCCAAAGCATCCTGCGGTGCTCATGCGCGACGATGACGATCCCGACCGGTGGGACCTAGAGCTCCCCACCCGGTTGGTGCCCTTACTTGCACGACCTGCGAATCTGCAGAAGGAGAATCTCTGGGAGATATACGAATGCCTTTATTGGTTTTTGGGACACACTATGCAGTTTGAAGTGCGCTATCCCAGACCGTATCGTTACTACCCGGGTTGCTTCGAAAAATGGAGAGTAGCTGTCGATTTGGAGGAGTGGGTTGTACAGCCAGCGGGATCAAATGCTTTGCAGAAAGCGACATTATGGTTTGTTTATGGGCTATGTTTTGCTTCGCTTAATTAACATCGATTCACAGCGGCTCAGCCGTCGTTTGTTATTCGTTGTCGACAGATCGCAGCTACTCTTTCAGGGTATTCCCCAGTAGCTGCGTCGGTTATAAAAATCGCCTGCGGCTTGTGTTCTCATACTTTGCTCAAGCTTTTGGTTTGAGAACTGATTGGGACATACGAACAAGTCAGTGTAATACCGTATTAAGAGTTTCATCACTGACACACGGCCTCTAGATATGAATTTCTACCTCGAAATACAACCGAGAGTGGACACCTCCTCGCAGAATGAAGGGAGTATCCAGTTGTCGATTAGCGTCCCTCCCGTCCATGCGCAAAACTCGTGGCCTTTCAGCTTTTTTGCTGACAGCGTTCACGTATCTCCCGAAGAGGCGGAGGATATGTTTGGAGTTAAAATCGAGATGACCGTCGTTTATGACGTGTTGGGGTTGGTGTCCAGACGTCGACGTAGCCTCCCGAGTACGCAAGAGTTGAACGCTATGTGTGGATTTGATCCCGCTCGTGATGGGGAGGACGTACGTGATTATTTTGGTCTGTATCCCATCAAATTGTTGGATGAAATTAGCACTATCACTGGTTAGTGTTCTTTAAACGTAGCTTTATGCTGGCTCACAGGCAAGCAGATCATGACCAAGCCATTATCAATATACAGGAGACCTGCAGAGGCAGTATGATCAGTAAAGGTACCGCCTCAAATTCTAACAATAGCGGCACGTCTATACTAGCAACAGTACCAACGGGTCATTTAATTCCGTTCAACGTTTCTCGTAGTTTTTCCTCCTCCACGAATGACGGGCCCTAACAACAGCACCGCCTGTTGGAGTCCGAAGGCATGTGTATAGGTGTATATGATAGAGCACGTTCCAACAGAGGACGATTGCTCAAAGAATTCATTTGCTCCTTATTCATCTTCTCGGACGGCATGTTTCGTGTGGGTCAATTAGCGTGAAGTTTTGGACCGGTCAGAGCGCTGCCACTGTCTTGGTACTCTTAACAGGTGGCTGATGCGTAATTTCAGGGGTACATGTCTGTGTTCTGTTGTGCTATGGATATCTGGACAGTTTTAATAGCGTGAGCCCCGAAAAAAGAGACAAGATGCACTATGACATTGCATGGCATCTTGTTCTCCTTTATCCTCGCATTCGTCGTTTTGCTTGAACACCAGTTGGATCCATGGGTGACGGCTGGATGTGAATTTCCTCTGTCCTCAGAGTAAATAATCAGCATCACCGGAAGAAATTTCAACCAAGTATTTTCATTCCACCTCCCATTCTTCATTACACAGTCCCATATAACAGTCGGCCTTGCTGCATGGAAGAGACTTTGCTGACAAGGGTGAAATTTTCCCTGCCAGAAGATCAGCTAGAATTGATCAGCAATCCTGTTTTCAAGCGAAGGCGAAGGGAAAGAAACATGAATGCATCGCTCCTTCGCGCACAAACGAATTTTCCGTCTGAACCAGGTGTAGACTCTGTTTAAAAATTATACCACCGGCGCGATACATGCAGCTTGAAGATAATAAATTCAATAGGGAGTGGCGGTCACTGGTGGACAAGACAGATGCGTCGGCCCGGCCACCCGGCTGCTGCTGCTCTTTGACATCCTACCAACATCACCGACGCGATTCCTCCCTCTTTTCTTGGCGAATTCTTACCTGGCTACCTTTTTCTTCTGATAACCATCATTTCTCTTTATCGACGGGTCTCGAAAAGCAGATAAAAGAGCTCGTTTCAATTTTAACCCTTAGGCGACAGGGATCGGTGCGTCCTAAGTACAGCGTGCACATCGTGAAAGCTAAATTTTCTCTTCTTTTCAGATACTTCCTTGCTCCTTCTGCTAGAAACTCGGTTTCTACGTGCTCGATATCGCATACCGCCTTTCAAATTTCAATATGAGTCTCCTTCGCAAAACTGGAGAAAGCTACAATCGAACAATGATATGTGAGACTCGGAAGGAGCCTGTCAGCCGAGCGCGTTTTTCTGTCCCTGCGACATAGCCTTCATTGGCGACGGTCCGCACGGTGATTGTATGAGGTGTTTCGAAGGGGTATCAGTGCATTTTTCGCTACCATTGGAACGTCCGAAAGTTTTGACTGGATTTAGGAAGGACAATATCATAAATGATATTCAATTTGAATTCTAAAGACTCGCGTTCATTGACCATCGTTCTATGCTCTGACGACATAGCCTTCATCGGTCGTGGTCTGTGCAGTGATTTTTGCCGTAAATGTTGGTGCTTTTGGGAGTCACCTTGGTGCGTTTTTGACTAACATGGAACATTTCAAGTTTTGATTTCTGACCTTAGGGAGAACAGTACTGTGAATAGTGCTCAACGCGAACCCTCAAGCTCAAGCTCAAACGCTGACGCTCATTGGTCGTCGTTGGTCACGAGGCATTACCGGCGTTGCTTCATATATCCTCAGAAATCATCGCTTTGCTCTTCCAGGTCGCTACGCTACCCAATTTTTCTTATTCTCCTTTCAAAGGATGTTTGCGACCGATTGCATGACAGTAATATGAGTTGTACCTATCTCGTCAGATCGTCTACAATAAGGACGGATCTGGACGGAGAGATTTATTAAGCTGTTGGACGGACCGTATGGCAGCGATACGAGCCGCAGTTGCTTCACTCTGCGACACGATCTCTCATCAAATCCTCCCGTGAAGACAATAGGAACTCAATTTGTCAAGACAAATCGATGCTGTTGGACGGTCTGTATCTCCATCTTGCCTTTTCGAAAACGAACGCTGACCAGGGCTTTTGCAGACGTGTACTATGTTCTTATGCTGTTCGGTCATTGGGGATTACATCTCTATCCGCCATCCTCTCCAGGACGAATCTTGGTGGCTACAACAACCGACATAGGCACTGTACATACCTCCGCCCGGTCGCTCGATCACATAACTTCCCATTCTGTCTCTTCCTGGTGTCGTCGATCTCGGTTCTCAACAAGGCACGACTCTGTAACTCCTACGTAGGCCCTCAAGCATTCTACCACTTTTTTTTTGCATGCGTTGGGACACGACCTTTGTGAGATTGAGAGACTAGTTGGGGACTTCGCCTTACCTCCGTGGATCCCGCGTAGTGATATCAGACAGAGGCCCCACTTAGACAGCCGGATTGTAATAGGACCGCGGCGTCTGTCACGGGATCCTCTAGGATTCATACGTGTTACCTACGTGGTTCTTCCCGCGAGCACTCTGTTGTGCCCCGGTATCGTCTTGGAGCATGTCCCAGGCTATAATGCAAAGATTGCTGTGGTTTCGACGACAGGGTCAGGGGCGTGCACCAAGGAAGAGGCTGATCGATGGGTGATCAAATGTTCGGTCACTTCACCCGCTCTAAGAAGCCTCCAAGCCGTCCGTACTCTGAAGCAACCCTGGAGAATATACCGCGTTGCTTTGTGAGTAGTACAAGTACCTACAATCTTTGTTATACACTCGTGCTCATACATATTTCAGATTTCATACGATGTTAGTACAGTACGACAAAATTCAACAACTATCAAGAATCCCACTGGCATGCCTACTATCCACGTGTCATTATCACCGAAGACGAGGACGATTCGTCCAGTGCTTCAAATCGACATCCCTCCGATCCCCTTCTGAAGTGCGCTATTGTTCTCTTTTTGTAATTCAAGCAGTTCCTGCAAGGAACGCTGGGATGCTTCCATATGTTTTTCCATCGCCTCGATACGCTTCTCCGATGCCTCGATATGCTTTCCCGTCTCCTCCATATGCTTCTCCATCGCCTGTACATGCTTTTCCATATTAATCTTTGTCGCCTCCATATGCTTCTCCATTGCTTCTAACCTTTCCTCCACCGAAAGTGCTTTGGGCTCGTCGGGCTTTGCCTCAGGGCATAGAACTAGTTTATGGACGTAAGTATGCCCTTCTTCTGGGTGAAGATGTTTGTCCACCATCCACGGTTCCATCGCATTATCATGTGCATTGCATTCAAAGCAGAGGAAAAACTCATCTGATACAACATAAGCATAATTTAAAAGTTTACTTTAGAGACTTACCATCACAGTCGATGCAGAACCAACAAGGCGATGACACACTCTGTTCACAATTTCCGCATTGCGGATGTCCTGATGGGTCTCCGAGCCTTGCCCTTGCCTTCTCCAATGCTGTTCGTGAGCTATTTGCAACCGCAAACAAGCGACGCTCAGCCAAATTACGCCTGAGCTGTAATAAAAGATGGTATGGCATGTGTACAACTTCACATTTCGGTGCTTTCCGAACGAAGTATTCCTGAAAATGCTGTACACAGAAATCGGTGCTGTTATCGTCATACTCGAGGAGGCAGTCCAAGCATATAAACCGGGAACCAATAACATATTCACCACATATATTGCATGAAATGCCATTGCTACTTCCGAAGTTTAGTATATCCACCCATATTTATGGCAGAAGACGGTACTCACTGAACGGTTTGTCTTCTGGCCTTGAACCATGCTAACGAGCGGTAAAGTTGTATGTCCTGCGGACAAAGGGTACACTCAAGGGATTTTAGTGTGTCCATCATATCCCAGGCAACACGACTCCCAAAGACGTAAGGCAACCAGCCACTGCGGCAGTCACGTTGGATAATAAGATCGATAAACTGTCGACGCTGAGCCTGCCGTTCTTTAAGATAGCTCCAGGACATCGCCTTCCTGTGAATTCTCTGCAACACAACTCGAATGGCACACCCCCAACGAGCGCGACACGAGACATGGAATGGATCGGTTCCCAGGCCCTGGAGTTCATCTTTAGATGGCTCAGAGCCATTATCAGAGGGTGCAATGTCAATATCATCGCTTGTTGTAGAATCAAGTAAAGTTGGTTTCAGGCTGATGAAGGAAGCTGATGTCTGGTCTATCTTTGGGAGTTCATCAGATGTCAACTCCAAGGGTGCATACTTGTGGAGTGCATTATAGGGCAGACCTGTTCTCCAAGCTGAGAACTAAAACGTAGTTAAGATCTAATCAGAATGACACATACATATAACAATGTACAAGTAGTAACACACCAGGCCATATACAGACTTGCGCATCATCACTTCCTCATCAAGGTTCTTGTGTTTGAAGATTGCTACATTGGACTTGCAATGAGCAAGAATCTATTACTTAACCATTTAAATTTAACACACCTTGAAGATCATCAACTCGTACATCGATGGCGTCCATTATTACATTCACAGATTGTAAGCTACTCCACAATACATAAGGGAGAATGACATTGGAGCGGCAATAGTTGACAATCAAGTACTGTTGCTCCAAGAGAAGATATATAAGAGGGAAAATGAACTAAAAATACTAAGCTTATGAGGTGTATGGAGTAGCAAGTCATGACTCACTCGTTCTAATCGACCCGGGCCTGTGATCAGAAGAAGGGAATCAGAAGCATCAATGCTATACTGAAATGCTTCAAGTTGACTTTTCAGTCTCTTTTCTTCATCTTGCACATATGGGAGAAACATGCTCCAGTTGCTCCAGTCCCATGTTCCATGGTAAGCTATCTGCTCCTGGAAACCTGAAAGAAGACTGTCTAGCAGGCAAAATGGAAATGCCCCCAAAAATGAATCTATAAACACCCGATTCGTGGGCAAAGTCTGTTCTGCTGCAGTATGCATCTTTTGGAGCAAGGTTCGGATTTGTGTGCAATAATGTATCAATGTCATCTGAAAACCTACAACTGATTATGAGCTTCAAAAGAAATATTTGCAGATCCTGGAATGGTTATGCACCAACTGCCCAATAAGCCAACCAATGTGGCAAACTAGAGAAGAATTTACTAATTGAAGATTATGCCACAACAACAGTTATCAGGCTTACCTCCAGTTTTCAGGACGTCCGGCGCATAGAGCATTGGCTTCATTGATGGTTACAAATCCCGAGACATCATCATCAAATGCTTCTATCAGAGGTTGGATCCGGTGGAGATTGATATACTGTAGAGCCCACTGATCAGAGATATGAGACTGGGACAATGGTGAATCATTTTCGGTAGTGATCATAGGTGAGGCTGTTTCTTGTATCTGTCGAGCGAGGGCGGATTGGTCACGGGAATGATAATAGTCACGCAGAGCAAGAACCAGGTCACGTGCTTTGGCACTTCCCCTCCAATGCTAGATGGAGGGATGATGAGCAAGTCATTTTATGATTGCATGGAAATCAACCTACCATTTCTTTCCATATGTTGGACAGATCTTCGTTTATCAAACGTTCATACGGCCCAGAAATTACCGCCGTGATGACTCGATCACCCAAACGATCAACATTTTCCCTCAGAGCGTCGATGAGGCTCTTCTTCTGAGCCTCAAATTTTCGAATAAATGCAGTCTCGTTAGCCTTGACGAGATTCTGGATGTCTTGATGAATCTCGGCTTGGACTAATGATACAAGCTTTTGGTCTTCCTCGGCCTGGAGAGCACCTCGGTCCCTGTTGTTGTTCTCGCTTCCTTTTATGATCTTCTGGAGGAGAACAGGGTCCTGCATGACTTTGCTAGCCCCACCTTCTTTATCGATGAGTTCCATCAGCTCCCTCTCCTTTGGAGACCGCACCAGATTGAACAGCATCATGACAGACAACAAATCTGTCACTTGGTTCAGTTTGAGGTTGGTCCGCACAGTTAAGCGTAACTGGAGCTCCTGCTTGTTATTCTCAAACCGGTCGCCATAGGCAGCAAGGTCTGATTCATAACTCTGACTCCTCAAGATTCGACCTATGTAACATGTTAGCACATTTAGGGTCGTTTTAGAAAAATCACGGACTGAAAAGTTTTCGACTATAATATACATCAACAGCGTTTGCGTAGTCGGTGATATCTCGACCAAATTTCTCTGCCGTCTTGGTCAGATACGCTGAGAGGTTCTCAAAATCTCCAACACTAATGTTCTCCAAACTGGATCGAGAATTTGGCTTGAATTCTGAGTTGATCTCGAGTAAAGGGCGCGATATACGCACATAAAAAGAGTCTCCATCATCTCTTTCATCATAAAATGCAAAGCAATGATCTTTGTATCGTTTTCCCTACGTTTTAGCTCGAGGTGTAGGGCTGCCTTGAAGGGTAACACCGCAACTGTTTAAGTCGGTGAAGGCTAGGCATACTACACTTCCGAAATCATCTTACCGCTTATAAATGGATGGATTTTCTGCAGCTCGTCGAGTGCAGCAACAAGGGTGGAGCTGACTGCCTTCCATCCGCTGAGCTGGCTCTGTATAAGATTGCCGACCCCAGATGAAATCGCGGCATCGACAGCGAAAGGCTTGCTGGTTGCATCGCTGTATTTGTCGGCTGACATTCATGGTAAGCTTGGAGGCATGACAGAGCGACACCTCAGATACTCACTTGCCGAGCTCAGCTTCCTTTCAATGTTCCCAGGTTGCCTCAATTCGTTGCGTTGGAGAGCCGTAGCAGCTGTAGCAAGAATTCCGTTGGTCTGTGAGTTCATTTCTAGACGCTGGCGATGTCTTGCTGCGATGTGATGGTTACAAGGAGAGATACGAGCACTTGTGATTAAGGGTCATAGAATCAAAGATTACAACTTCAGCCTGAGTATTCATATGGTAGTGAGAAAAGGCCGTGGATCGATCACGAGGGCTTGCTACTGGCGCCTATCAGAAACTAACGAAATGAATATACACACGGCATGTTTAGAGTATGGTGTCTGGTTTAAACCGAGGAAACGGCCAGAACTGGCATAATCTGAGCGACCGTTAAGAATAAGCCAGTAAATATCTGGGTTTCAAGCGGAAGCAACAGCCAGGTGGGAGAAGGAAACTGAAGATCATCAAAGGGGCGAATTATGTTATTGGCGGCGCCAATACTGGCTCCTTATTTCTCAGAAGAATGCCTGATGGATCTTGCAGACGTGTCTAGAGTGTTTTGATAGTTGTCACCTCTTCAATCTTCGAGCGTATATCCGTCCGTCTGCTGTATATAATTCAACCGCAACCATGTACAGGCCGTATAATACAGGCGAGGACCATCAAATTTCGTACTAATCTTACCATCAGTCAACCAACATCACTCAAAGGTAGCACCATACGTACTGTTGAATCATCTAGGGCATCTGACTTTGCGCATCAAGAAGCAAGCAAGTGAAAGTTGGGTGGGTACGTTGATGCAGATTGGTTGCAACCGACAGAGGTGTTTCCAGAGACGATTCGAGAACGAAGTCTTCAGTGAATGTACTGTGCACGGAACTTGCTGGGGACCGGCTCCAGGTAAACGTGGCCCGTCGCAAGGATAGACGCCTGGTTGACCGTATGAAATGGCATTGGTTCCCGCATCGCAATCAGGACCTGCAAGAACATCTAGAGCGGATTTAATGGGTATATACGCTCAGCGGAGATCGAGTCACCGGCTAAAGCGTACCAGCCTTATTGCTCAACAAAGTCGGTCACCCTTGAAACGGTGGATACAGATGCTAACAAAGCACTCCGTTCGGACCGGACTGAATCGCGCTTAAGTAACACGTCCAGAGCTGAAGTAACGCACGAGAGCTTGTGCGCGCTGGAGTAGAAACGAAGCCTCAGCATCGTCGTGCTTTTTAAGCAGTGTGTTTGTTTTACAGTTCATTCCGCCTGTAATAAAAATTAACCGCGCCAGCAACACCGTAGTCAGCTTGTCCAATGGGAACCAAAGCCGGTGCGGCAGCTCTAAAGAACATTCCCGTGTCCGCAGCATAGTCTGTTGTATTCATAGATACTAGATATCACAAATTCTCCGCCGCCTACGTCAATGTCAGCCGACCTAGATGGCAGCGAACGCAAGAATCACATACATTGACCAAAACCTTTCCCTGAAGACCAGTGGCGAGTTGCGAGTCCGTCCCGTTCACAACAGTAAGGAAGCTAGCCCTCTCGATACCTTTTGTTGCGTGTGCCTTATCATCAGTGATTGCGGGTATCAGCGCGTTCTAGTTCATACGCAGAGCTTGAGAGAATAGCGCCCACAGGAACATCGGCATACGACGCTCCCTGTGCATCTATGATGTAGTTAGGAACCAATCCAAACGGACTCCAACTGCAATACCAACCAGCCGTCGTACGAGTAACTTGAGCGAATCGGCTACTGGCAAATGCCGAGACCCATGGTTCCGTGGGTTCTTCGAAGACATATTTCTTGATACGAACAAAGTCGTCTGGCAAGGGTCAACGTATGATGCAGGTGTAGGAAAGAGGACGACTTACCCGCCGTATGAAGCAGTCCTGGATGCACGAACCTCCCTCGGTACGAGAAGAGGGAAGAACTGGTAGTGGCTCATTCTATCTCTCCGTGAAAGGAAGGTCAAATGATACTGGGAAGCACGGGCCGACTCTTAACAGATGTGTCAGCACAAACCGAATACGGGAACAAATGCACATACCGTGCCAAGATCAATCGACACGCAGATCCAAGTGATAAGGAGCGCATAGTGACTGCTACGACGACAGGATGAGACATGGGTGGTATGAGGTAGAACGAGGGCCATCCAGACCGAAGAAGACTAGCATGGGGAGGATTCATGGGGTGCTTCAACGTTCGAACAATACACGCTGTGCCGGCACCCAAAGAGCGATGTCCACTGGGAAAAAAGATCCAAAAAGGGTCTCAAGATGCGCAAAATCACGTCCTTCGTCGTATGAACGAGGTTGGCTTGGTGGAAAAGACACATGGATTGTGTGTCGTATCGACAACCCCAATGGTAGCTCTGACTATAGTCTTCAGGAATGTCAAGAACCGATGACTTGAACAACTGTGAGATGCCGTCAGTCTCGGGATATCAAAGAGAATCACTAATACGGACCAAATTTTCCACGACTTCTCCCCGGAGATGACAACATAAAGACGAGAGATTACTCTCTTCTCTTCCTTCGACCACCATGACAGAACCCCTTCGCCTGGGATTTATCGGCCTCTCTACCAAAGGATGGGCATCGACGCATCTCGTGCCTCCCCTTCTCGCTCCGCCGCTCTCGTCGCATTTCAAGCTTCTTGCTGTATCCACGACGAACTCCACATCCGCCGAGGCAAGCGCAGCAAAGTATTCCACCGCCAACACGGCAGTCAAAGCATACCACACCCCCGAATCCATCGCATCCGACCCGAATCTCGACATAATCGCCGTGTCGGTGAAGACACCCAACCATCTCGAGAACGCGACAAAGGTCATCGAGGCTGGGAAGGACCTCTTCATCGAGTGGCCGGCTGGGAGGGGGTTGGAGGAGACGAAGTTCCTCGCTGAGTTGGCGAAAGCGAAAGGTATCCGGTCGCTTGTTGGCCTTCAAGCGAGACAGAATGTAGTGTTTCGCAAGGTGAAGAAATTGGTCGAGGGAGGGAAAATCGGAGATGTTTTGTCCACAAGCATGGTGTGTAGATATTTGTTATCTCGTATAACTCTTTTCTCATCGATGGTAGACATCACGAATATTCGGTCCGCACGGGTCATGGGGACCAACAGTGTTTAAAGGAAGCGAATATTCGTTGAAAAAGGATAACGGCGCAACGCTTCTTGATATCGCCGGAGGCCACTTTTTCGAAGCCATCACCTATATTCTTGGACCAGTCGATACCATATCTGCAACCGCGGTCGTCCAGCACGCTTCATCCCAAGTAGTCAACCCCGACGGCACGCCCACTGGTGATGTGATCCCTGTCGACAGTCCGTCGCAGGTAGCCGTATCTGGGACGCTGAAGAGCGGTGCCGTGATAAGCTTACACTGGCGTGCAGGCTTAGAGACGCCTTCAAATGTGAAGGCGGCAACTCCGCTCTTATGGGTTATTGATGGGACGAAGGGGAGTATAAGGATCGAGAGCGACCATCCCTTCGCGGCTTTTGTGGGGGTGTGTGAGCCTACAAAGCTATGGGTCAACGGTGAAGATGTGACAATTGAAGATGATGGCAAGACGAACGAGGGTAGGGCATGGGAGGAATACTTGAAAGGCGAAGGCGCTGGAGATTATCCAGATTTGCAGCATGCCCTGCAGATCAAGAGTATCATCGACGCCATTTGGAGGAGTGCTGAGGGAGGTGTAAAGGTTAGCCTGTAAACGTCGAAAGGGCAGACGACGCACCAATGATGATCAATGTACGATATATGCAAACGAAGTCAAGTTTTGTACATTTCCTTGTCCAATTTGCGCTGGACACAGCACCACCCGCATTGCCTGGGACGGAATCGGAAATGTATATTGAAGCTCTGACTGCTCCCGTGTTCGAACCCAGGACTTTGAACATCCCTTAGCTAACGAGCGAAAGCCCGTGAGGCCGTGAACATCCATCCCATTAGGCGTCGCGACGTTAGCATCCAAGGTGTCCGTTGATATATTGGTGTGTTCCTTTGCGGAGATTAAGACATCGTAGGACTGTTGTTTCAGAGTATACACTCCGACGTAGATGTGACTTTTGGCGAGGTAAATATGAGGTTTGGTGCTGAGGCTGAGGAAGGAAGATAGCGGTACTCGCGCGGATGGACTGGTTTGTTGCGACATCCTCTGCCGAGAAAACCCAAGTCGAATGAGGTACTCAAGGTGGCTTTCCTTCGGTTGCTCGTGGAATTTCGTCACCGTCGTCATGCTAAAGGCAGGACGTCCTGGTAGAGAAAAACCTCCTCTCAGCAGTCTTGACGAATGTGTCGTGGCTTAGCTGCAGAGGTGAGCCATTGAGTATAGGATAGAGGCAAAATGTAACGACATACCTCATTGGGGAACACCGTCAGTCATACCGTCCAACTGGCGACCACTGCTCGAATAGATCTTGGAGCTCAAAGACTGATTATATGCGCGATAATTCGGGGAGCAGAGAACACTACGATGGCGACTTCCGTAATGTAAGAGCCGACCTGAAACAACGCCCAAAAAACTAAAACGATCTAACACGTTAGAAGTTTGGCTATCGAAGGAATTGGATAAACTAACGTGTATCACTTCTTCGACCTTGCCCCTGAGGACCCTCAGAGTTCGTTCGCCATATTGAGAAAGGACCCTGACGATACCCCAGCTCATCCAATACACAACAAGAGAAACGAATGGCGTCGGTGGAGGATGACGACTGCTGAATGTGGAAAGGTGGAAATAGTCAACTAGACTTGGTGAGAATTACAGTGTCATAGCAAAGAGAAATACAGACTCACGAATAAACACATCGCCGTAGGAGAAGCTAGCCCACGCTATGTCTAGGGAGCATCATCTCATCTCATCGGCAACCGCCCTTCACTCCAGCCTGATCGCGTCGAACTCCACATTGAAATCCCCTTCTTGCGATACGGCATCATAGTCGTCTTGGTCCTCCGCTAAAGTAGAATAGTATCGATGCACTGGCGATTCCTTCGTAACTGTATGCGGCTATTTGACCATGGCTTCCTTAGGTTCGTCGAGGTGGGCTTGCAGGTGTCAAGTGCGCCAACGAGGCCTTCCTAAAAAGACAATCAACGTTTATTGCTAAAGATGTTCCGATAGGTAACCTACCCATTGTGGGATCATTGCATCCATCGCTTCCTTCAGCAAGGGTGTAGGGACCCTGAGATATACAGAATAATCTGGTCATCGTAGGCGCTTGGTCAGAAGACGAAGAGGTGGAGTACGAGCGCTGCCCAGAAAACGCGTCCAAGATGGTGGTTGAATTTTGGTCCTAAAATTTGAAATGGAAGCCAAGACCCGGATGACCGGACCGGTGTCTCTCGCCTACATAAGGACGTCAAGTCTATTGCGATTTTCTTACCGTCTATGTCTTGGGAGCTGCTCGGACAATGTGTATCGCCTTACTACATGCCGTCTCTGCGCTGTCAGCGTGTCCTTTTACCATTTTACTCTATTCTACACACGCGCTGGAGCCGCCGCACTCATAATTTGGTATGCGTGTATTTCAATCCAAAGGCTGACTCTCTCATTATCACAGACGCCGGCAAGGAGAGATATTGTTCATCAATGTGACGATATCGGACCGACATACGCCGACCTTTTTATGAACCAATTCTTGACAAGATGTAGGAATGTACTGCGAAAGTAAGCAATACTTCTCCTGCCAAATAGTTCGTCTTCCAAACCTCAAGCAGATCTGCTGAATGTGACGGTGAAAGCTGTAATGAGTCATCTCTCCTGGAACTAGAGCCGACCTATGGACGGACAACGGCTGCCCTCTGAAAAATTTCATTGTCCTGACGTGTCCATCAGATGGCGGTATTGGTGCCGGCGCAGGGGCGGGGGACTGGACTCCATGGTTCTCCAGGACGCGCCGATAACACCTTGCGGAATCAGGCTCTCGACGTCGTATTTCTACCGCAATCGCAGAATTTGACACACAGCCCCGACATGTGCGAACCGAGAAATTCGAGCACTAACCGTAACAGTGATGGAAAGCGAATCCTAGAAGGTGTATCTATTGAAAACAGAGATGTCGATCTTCCAGGAAGTATATCTCTTGACAGCCTTTCCGAGCGAGAACAACCTGTGCTGGGAACCTCGAAGGATTCTCGTGTGCCTCCTTGAGCTGGCACCAATAACGCCGTCTGATCGAAACGTCAGCACGCCGAAGTGTTTGAAAGATTTTGAGCACTCACGGTGATGAAAGCCTGATCAATGAAAACGTCTCCATGATTAAACGAGATAAAGACCCTCCAAAAAAAGAATCTCCCGATGGCCTTTCCGAGCGGGTTACACTGATCGATGAAACGGCCGCCGGAGCGTTGCCGTTGAAGATACGAGTCGCTGCTCCTCGAAGAGAATCGGAATCGGAAATGAGCATGTCTGTCGCTGCGGCTGTTGTCTTCGCTGCTGTCCGACCAGCTCTGGGCTCATCGTCATTGCGGCAGATCAGAACGTGAGAGATGTTATTGCTCTGAGCAATAACATCCTCTCACTATCACGGTGTTGACCAATAAGCTCTGGGAACACAGCGGTATTGACGAGTTACGAGCCTCCAATGATTAATGATCCGTTAACGTCTCATAATCGCCTCTTCCACACCAACTCATCGCTCGATCTCCGCATTCACATACAATACTTGTCAGTTCGGCCCGAACACGGATAATTCCCGAAGCTTGGAGCCCTGCAAGACTGAACAACGATGGACGAGGTACAGGATGAGGCTCTGATGGGCGGCGACGAGTAGATCAAATGCAGGTACTTGGCTGTCGAGGAAATGGGAATATCCATTTACAGCTCACTGGCGTCACGGTCTTCTGTTTGCATGAAATGGCGGTCCGATGGAGCTGCGTGCACGTTCGATGAAGATAATACGGATATCTGAGGGACAGGGTGCCTGTTGGAACTTGACAGTCACCAAGGGAAGAGGAGCTGGAAAATTACCCAGGTAAGAAACTGCACGACCGAGAAGATAGCTACGCACAAGCTAGACACCTCGAGATGGCATCATATTCATTCCGCCTCTAACGCTTTGCGTGCTTTTTCCCGCCCCTTTAGTCATCCAACGTGTGTTGTGGCCTGTCAACTACCCGATTGTCGTGAGGAATATTCCTTGGGAGCGACTGAATTTCCAGCCTTGTCCGCGTAAAAGCGCATTTGCTGTTGGGGATGGCCCTGGCCTGACAAAGCCACGGTTTCCAACAAGCTGGGGCTGGGCGGCCGCTGCGAATGATTGGTATGAGGTCCGTAGGCGGTTCGGTATTACGAGACTGTGGATACGTCCGATAAGATACATCCGCAGAGTCAAAAGAAATCCTACTCACGGGTAGAATGTGTTTCCTCATAGATTCCTGTCTTACTCTCTCTGCCTCCAGTCATGCGCCACGCGTAGCCGATGTTGCCAGGTCAGATTCATAGAAGGCTCGAGCCGTATACGCTGCGATGGAACATCAGGAAATTTTTGATTCAGAAGTCCTGCTGCCCAATCACTGCAGGACCTTCCCACTTCGAACCGGGCTCGTTGCCGTGGCGGATAACGTCTCGCTGGTCTCTTGTTCTTGGCTGTTGTCGCATAGCCATGATAGAGGAAGAGAGCAAGCAACAGAAATGGCGGTGGTGGTGACCGAAGACGCGTCGGCCCGCCAATTCCGGCGTTCACTCTCAATTTGAATTTCCAGCTATCCATTCAACCACCATCTGCTTCACTTATCGCCTTGGCCTATCCGTCTCGTTCTACGGGGCTTACATTTGTTGACACGCCCTCCGGAAGACCTTTTCTTTCGATCCAGGATCTGGATTTGTATTTCAACCGGCCAAGCAACCGCGACACAAACCACTATGGAACCTTGGACAGAATGTGTGTTATGGCCCAGGATTTATAGGACCTGGAAGCTTATTTTCCTTCTTTTCAAAGAACGCTTCTCGATATTCTCTCTCGCAATAAATTTGACACGTCCTATGTCCAAAACATGAGTCCACGATCCCGACAGAAGGCAGTAGTCGCAAAACATCACGCCTTTAGGGCGAGAGCTATCGAGCCCAGATAACAAGGGAGTGTGCGACGCTCTATATCCTGATGTTTCGGCCGTGGTCCGTGCGCCGAATGTATGCAAGTTGTTTCGTCTTTGTGCATATTCTTTTACCTTAATCAAAGACGATAAAGCCTTTTCTATGGTCCGGCACACAATATCAAATGTAATACAACGTGGTTGCGCCACGCCAGCGCCTTTTCATTTTTGGCTTGGGTAACAATTATGATGCAGGTACGTCTTCTCTACCAGAGTGCTACTTGTGTACCATGCCCTCGAAGAGTGTCAACGCGAGACATGGTGTCCGGTCTGAGCTCTCCTCCCTTCCGAATGCCTATAACAACAGACTTCAACCCTCGCTGTTCGAGCATGTCCAAGACTGCACCCTCATCCACCTCGCCAGACCAGACGAGCTGCAGATGCTCGAGCTCCGGCAGCATCTCTGGATTTCCGAGCTGTCGAATGAACTGGGGAGAAACGATTCTGACACACGCATCGGTCTGCTCAACGATAGACAACCGTCTGAGCTGTGGGACTGCCTGAAGGAGGGAGAGCATTTCGGGAGGACCGATGGTAAGCGTGGTCAATGCGAGCTCCGTGAGAAGGGGGGATTTTAAGATGTATTTTGATAGAGCACAGATTGTGTTCATTCTATCGTCAAACTCACCGCTCATCGTGCAGTCGATGTTGACAAGCTCCAAGGCCTTCAGGTGGGGCATCGATCCCGCCCGATGAAAGGACGGGAGGCTGTCTTTGAGAACAAGCCTCTGGAAGGGGATTTCCGCAATTCCAAATAGCAGATCAGGGCATCCATCGAAGGTCGCAGTCCTAGCATTGGGGAAGTTGTATAGCCGTGATGGATATACGAACAAAAGGACATTCGCAAAGTAGATGGTGGTAATTTATTTTGATGCTAAAGAGAAAAACGTGCCATGGAAGGCATTGAGTGCGAGAGTGCGTAATTTTGGAGCGTGTTTGAACACCTTGATTGGATGTTCCCCAGAGAAATCTACATCGCCTGAAAACTCGAGGTGTTCGAGTTCTGGGAATTCGGGATAGATATCCTTTCGGAGAACATTCCACAGGGAAACGGTTCGGGAATCGATACCGATACGCTTCAGTCCCTGTAGATTCAGCGCACCGGGGGAATATAAGAGCGAATTCACGGCATATTGCAGCCTCCGTTGGACGTCGTTGTGGTTGAATCCTTTCTCGACACCTCCAAGCTCCACTGACATTTGGAGATTCAAGAGGCGCGCGCAAGAGCGTTGTTTGAATAATTTGGTGACATAGAGAAACGGTATGGAGGCGCCTCTGTAGTCAACACTGGCAAGGATGGATGTCCAGAGCATGAGGGATGATAAGCAGATGTCACGCCAGTAGGCACAGACGGAGGAGAGATAAAAGGGCGTAGTAGATACCAGTGGCAGGCCATTGCGAGAGAGGAAGGGATCGTGTGATACAGAGGTGCAGACGAATTCGAATATATCCTGGAGAACATCACGAGGCAGCCTTCGAATCGGGGCTAAAAAGGATTCGTATTTTTCCATACAGCTCGTGAGGGACCGTTGCCCGGTTTTGAGTTTCTCCAAAGTGGTATTCAGTCGGCATATTTCTGCTTCGTATTCTGATATCTTCTTCTGAAAATCGACGATGGCATTTGTGCAAAGCCCCGCTTCTGAATCGTTGAGCTGTCCCCAGTGGCGTAGATACGTGGCGGTATCGAGAGGCAAGGTGGGAGCTTGAGCATCAAAGCGTTGATGGCAATTGTGGCAAAGTTGAATGTAGCGCTCCATCTGGGCTGCTTGACACAGTTAGAATAGACGGACAAAGAGCAGTCAAAGGTATACGTACATAAAGGCTACGTCCAGTCAGTGTAATATGAGGACCAAAAGCGGTTTTTGGTGACCGTCAAATGTTTTGAATGGCCCGGGAACAAGACCTGTTTTAAGTAGCCAGAGATTGAAGGAATGATTTGGAGATGAGCACGTGTGCTAGAGTTGATACGAGTTCCGCGAGTATATAATAAGCAGGACTTGCCAAGCTACTGAAGAGGTGAAAGAGGTTGAAGAGAGTGTGCGGAGTGGCTAAGACTCGGACGCGGCTAATTCCGCAGATCGACTCATACATTCGCAACCGCGGCCGCCACTTTGATACCCGACTCCCAGCTCCTGTGCATCGCGGAGAAGACAACTAATTAGCTCGAAAATACTCTCTCTGAGCATAAGGATCTGTATATTACAAACATGAATTGTATTCTGCATGCGACCCCCAGTTCATTTGGCACACCAAGTCCTACTTCTTAACAGCATACAAAAACCCATCATATCCTTTCCCACCAACAGTGCCAATTGTAGTCGCCTCAACTTCCTCATCGTCTTTCATCGCCACAATGAACTGCTTCACGCCAGCGGTAAACTCACTGGTATCAGCAGGATCCGCGGTACGTCCATCTCGAACAACATTGTCCACGAACTGTTGAGGTGCTTGAGCCAAAAGGGAAAAAAAGACAAAAAGAATCGACATACGATAGCCCCTCCTTTACGCAGAAGTCGCTTAGATTCAGTGAAATATTTCAACATATTGGTCTTATCGGCGTCGATGAAAGCAAAATCGAATTTCGGTTCCGGGTCGATCTTTTCAAGTGAATCAAGGGCGGGGCCGACAATGATGTCAACTTTAGACGCTAATCCTGCTTTGGTGATATTCTCTGTTGCGACCTGGGGGGCATGACATGTGAGTCGGTTTCATGACTTGGAAACCAAACTTGCATACTTTGGCGTGGTGCTCGCTCAGCTCTAAAGTAACAACCTTCCCATCATCCGGGAGCGCCCTCGCAAGGTGGATGGTGGAATACCTAGGAAGGATTAAAATGACACCACTAAGGACCAAATCCTAGATCACCCACCCTCCAAGCGTACCCACTTCCAGGATTCTCTTCGCGCCAATGGACTTTGCCAACAAGTACAAGAGTTGTCCCTGGGCAGGGCTAACAGAAATGGGCGGCAAGCCATTTGCCTCGCCATTCTGGATCGCGGCATCGAGAGCCTCGTCTTTCCGCAACAGGTGGGAGTTATGGAAGTTGTCGGATCGTTCCCAGTCGGAGGCGGTGGTGGGAGGTCGCCCTCTGCGCCCGTGTGGTCCGCCGCGGTGCGGTCCGCCATGACGGTGTCCAGGTCCACGTGGCTCTTGTTGTCCTTCCAACGCTGGAGGCGGACTGTGCCCGTGTGAACCGTGGTGCCCATGTCGTCCATGACGTCTACGCGGTTCTTCTTGTCCTTCTACCGCTGGAGATGGACTGTGTGAGTGTGAACCGTGGTGCCCATGTCGTCCATGGTGTCTACGCGGTTCTTGTCCTTCCAACGCTGGAGATGGACTGCGTGAGTGTGAACCGTGGTGTCCACGTCGTCCACCACGTCCGTGTGGTCTACGTGGTCCTTGTGGTTCTTGTGGTTCTTGTGGTAATTCAGACATTGGAGATTGTCGATGATACGAGTGAAATGTGTACTGGTCGAGTAGTTCCGAGAGAGTCGCCTTTATATGCAGTCCGTCAGATAGCTACCATGTGCTGACTGAACCTAGATTTGACTCTTAGTCAAACTTTTTACGAATTCCGCAGCTTGCGCATCGAGAATAGAAGAGAATGGAGGAGTAGTTGACGGATCGATCCTTGACGTTGTGGGATATGGCCGAATTTAGCATCGTGTTGTTCATCAAAGCGACGATCGGGAAAGCAGCTGGACGAAGACTCGTTTTAACTGCAGCTGCGTTCAATACGCATCCGTAGTATTCGAAGCTGAGAAGCCGCTCGAGCAGTCTAAATGAGTTATAACTTGTCATCTGTCTGATATATAAACCTTGATCAGCGATAACGGTACACAGTGCGCAGCTCTGCGCAGCATGGCCTTTGATCTAGCTGCCAGGCTCCAGCAACAAGCGATTGATGTCCCAATGATGTTCTGATAATTACTCTGCAATCTCGCAATATTATTATTAGATGATGAGACCATATGACTCACGAGTCGTGCACCAAGGCTGTCTGGCTGGATTCTCCTTGTACGGAGAAGCGTCATTATTTACTTTTGTTTCGAATAGTTCGAAGCCCATGGTATGGAGCTCTGCTCCGAAAAATTGCAGGAGATGGCACCGCTGCTCACTAATCAGCCAGCTCTTCGATCCACCCGTAGACTACTGGAGTCACGCCAACAAGGACGGCAAAAACCTTCCAGCTCGAACTTGAAACACAAATAAATCCACACTTCTTCGAAGGGCGTAAAACGTCAATACAAAGCAAGCACGGAGGTATGGATACGAACCTTTCTGAACTAGTAATACGCGTCCGATAACAGTTTGCTGTTTGTTAAGTAGAACTTCTAGCTCGCTTCTGGGTCTCGTACCCGTAGACTAGACAACAAAACTGGGGCAGCCTACAGCGGAAACGGTATGAGAAAGATATTTCCTGAGCCCTTGTATAATTGGACTGTCGGTGACTTCTGTCTCTGACCTCATTACAGTGTCTAATATCAGTCACGTCGAACAAAACCGGAGTACAATTCGCTTACAGAGTACGATAGTGCGCGATTTGCAAACCAACGGGTACTTCGTAGCTAAAGCACTCGCCCTGGATAGATTCAAAGCGTATAGTTGCTGTTGAGAGCAGGAATCAAAAGAGGGGTCCTGATGTGGGCTTTAATAAGGACGAACGTACTCTTCGAGGAACGATCTACGCAGCCATCAGCACAAACTGTAACGATATAGATATCTGACGCCGCTTACAGTACCGCCTTGGGACACAGACACGGTGATTTCGTTTTACGCGTATGACTTTTTCGCCGCTTCGAGGGCAATGGCAGGCATTCGTAGTCCGTTCTATCTTGTTATCAGCGCCGATAGTTCTAGTACACTATTGGCACTCACGGTCGAAAAATAATGTCGAAGGACGGACATGATGGGCTCGCTATCTCGTTCTGGATAAGTCAGATTCCTTTCAAATACTCCCTCAAAGGCCTCCCAAAGGTGATATCCATGCTGCGCGAAAAAGGCATGAAATTTTTTCCAAGTCGTCTTGCACGCCGCACCGTCCAATTTTCTCCAAGATTCGTAGCTATGGGGGAGGCCTTCGGGAATTCCGGCAGTCACTGGATTCTTTCTGTCACTTTTGTCGGCGAGGCTGGCATGCTAGTGAACTGAATTCGCACTATCGAGTCGATTCATGCCATCGAGCCGAGAGGAAAGTACTGGCATCATCCATAGTAGAGCAAGGGAGGTTGTTATTGCGCCAATTGCGCCAGATATGATTAGAATCGCTACAATTTTGACACCCATCTATACGACAGTTCGAAGTTGATTAGAAGGATGATCGACGCTGCGCCGCACTAGTACGTGCGTGAAGAATAGTAAGCCGTCTCGGCAACAAGCGGCATCGGCGTGGGCCCGTAACGTTTCAAGTTCCGTTTTAAGTAACTTGAGAAAAGTTCCCGACATAATTTCAAACATTGTTATGCGTCATCGATCAACGCGTCTCCGAAGGACGACCTACTACGCCCTGTCTACCGCTACAGTTTCCTATCGGCTTTGAAATTGATGTCTTAATATTGTGCTCGATAGTACAGCACCGATTTATCTTGCTTGGTATAGTGCCGTCTAAGTACTCCCAGAGCCCTTACCCTAGGGGATGACTAGGCCTTTTCAAGTCGTGCTACTTGCAAGTAAGCTGCAAAGGTGAGTATATGTATCTCAATGGCGGGATACCGAACATTTTAATCGGAGCCAGAATATTTCGTGGGAACGTTGTCCACCACACGGCATTCAACACAACCACTCCAAGTCAATTTGATGTCCTGTTGATGGACTGCAGTCTTCTGTCGCATAATAACAATCTCTACTGTGCTATGGACAGCGGTAGGGACACTCACTGGGTTTCTGGATGTGTACTAATCGAGGATATCAGACAAATACCAGAACATCCCCGAGTCCGGGAAGGCGGCAGAAGCGCCACCAGAAGCCCACGATAACGAAGCTGTTGACGACCTGCCCGAGGACTACGAAATTTGGAGATCCCTGGACGGGGACGCGTACACAGCAACTTGGCACCAATTTCGAGAGTTCTTTGCGGAGCGTGGATATCGACTGTGGGATGACAGCGTCGGCAGGGATCTTTACGCGCCGGACCGAGAGGATGAACCTACCATATGCAACGGGTTTAAATTCCTACCCTCGCCATCTATCAAGACCATTCTTCTACGACAGTTCAGTGCGTCGGTATGTCCTGGTCCAATGTCGATGTATACGCGCTTATTTCTTCTTAGAACGGACTCATGAATGCTTGTTACTGTCCTCGAGGCGGTGACAAGCTCCTTCGAGTTATAGTTCATAAAAACGTGGGTCAAAACGATCTGAATATCGTGAGGTCACTGTCGAGATCTCGTCATATCTTAACTGAGAACAACCACATCTTACCTCTTCTTGACGAGCTTCACTTTGGCAATATCGTATTCGGAGTGTTCCCCCTGCTGAAGGGACCCAACTTGTCTGGAGCAATGCACCTCGGTTCCTTGAACTCGGTCGATCATATAATGCATCTGCTGCTGCAAGCTTTCGAGGTAAATGGCCGTCGTTTTCGTTTGGAGTTTATTGACGAACCACCGGCAGGGCGTCGCGTATCTGCACCGAAATGGCATTGCGCATCGAGTGCCTTATGGGTGTGCCAATACTTTTTTCAGCTGCTGACTACGAACAGGACCTCTTTCTGTCGAATTTTATCATGGAATGGTATCCTCAGAGTGGATACAAGGTGTTCACTAGACCGCGAGTGTATATCATCGATTTTGAGACTGCCATACAGTTCTCGAACGACGAGAAGGAGCGTGTGACCAACACCTTCCCCGTACCAGACCGATCCTGGTATCAGCGCCCGTTAGCTCCAGAACTCGAAATTCCTGACACGGTGTACTGTCCATTTCAATTGGATGTGTGGCAACTCGCCACGGATATACTGCGATTCAAGGTGAGAACTTGCTTGCGATGTACTTATGTGTGATTAATGGATTAATGTTATGGCTGAAGGTCGGTCTACCATCGGCCGTCGAGGTGTTTCAATCTATGTCCGTTGACGATCCTGGCAAAAGGCCTGATATACATGAGGCTCTCGATGCGCTAGCGAAGTGTGTCGAGTCGGTGCCACCATCAGATTTGATGGGAATGAAAATGTTGGATAACGATGATGATGACGCCGAAGGTCTACGATAAAATTGGAGCTTGTATGCAGTCTTATTAAAAGCACGGTACATATATCGCTTGTATTCTCAATAGTAATGAATAATGATGCGGTGGATAGATCATTTGGTATACTGTATTCAGTCCATTGAATGAGGGCCTGGCTTGACCCCAAATCATGACTTGTGCTGCCAGGGCGTGCGATTAACCCTGGCTTCCATATTCTAAGCTGTGGATGGTCTGCTCTCGAAGAACGCCGCCGTTCTTTCCTGTACTCTCTTTTTGTACTATACAACCATTCGCGCGCTGCCGAATCGGGTTCCTGGTACGTGGCGTTCAAGCTCTTGGAGATCATTGATCTTGTCGCCCATTAGAAGTAGAAGTGCGACCCATCAAGTGTTCCTGGTCTTCCTCTCAGAAGTTGAAGCAGATTGAGATACTACAATCGCCTTGGAATCACCTAAACAAGGGCAGAACCTACAAGAGCAGACGACTAACAATTATCTAGCTGATTTGCATGCTACCGAGTACACGAGTTTTTTTTGTGGAACGTTTGGTATAGCTTCGTACACCAGGACCCCAGATAATGCCCTATGAACTTTGATCACAATTTTTCGAAATTTGTGGCTTTTTGTCCGGACCGAAAATTTACAATTTGGTCGGTTGTCACCAAAAATCCGGCGTCGGCCCCCCGACGTATCCTCCCGCCGCAGCCCGCCTCCTGCCGGGAGGGGGGTCGGGCATCCCAAAAATCAAGTTTCTGTCCGAATTTTTGACCTGGGTTGGACCCCTTTGTCCGGACTTTTGACGAGGGTTAGACCGTCAATTTGGCTTAAATCTGACCGAACTGGGCTCAGGATTCATAGGGTCCTCGTACACCCTGCACAACAGAGGCCTTCCGACTAGCGGATTGGCGCGCCAATGGCATTGGCGAGTACACGAGTCGACCGCTAAAATATTGCGACATAACATGCTAAGTAATCTACTATCCTTTTTTAAGAAGAGGACATTCTACTTGTCGTCTCTTAGGTCGAAGCTGGTGGATGCTCCATCTTGGTGATACAGGTCGAGTACTAACCCCCGACACAAGAATTGACGTGCAGTATGCCGCCTCCCGTTAGCAGGTAGCTCACAAGGGAATGTTGCACGATACCGAGCTCTCGCGCCGCCTCCACGAAAACCGGCGAGCCGAAGCTGGTAAAGAGTAATGTCAACATAGGGCGGAATTTTGTACTCCAGAGTTACATGTTGTTCGAAAAGAAAGAGCTATACAGACTATCCCTCGAGTAGGTAAGGCGTACACCAGTGGAATTAATGATAGCCCATCGACATCAACTGCACACACCCGCCGATATGTTCACTGAACGACGGGCGCGGCTCAAGGAGAACGAGAGCGACGCTTTCCTCGTGATGTACGAATCATCTCCCCATCATGATGACTTGACAACAGTATACGACAACACGGATTAGGGTAGGATGCATAATCCTAAGTCGGACGTCGATGCATCTCGTACCATCACCCTTTTGCAGCCCCACTCCCGTCCGAATAAAAATTCCTTGTTGTATTCAAAACCCAGATCCGCCTACTCGGACGCACGGCCGAGGCCGAGTACGCGACCACCGAGACTATAATGAAAGCATGCTTGATTGTCGTGTGGGGGAAAGTAGCAACAAACCTCTTCGTCGAACGGCCTGCCGGGAGGGGCCTAAGGAGAAAAAGCTCCTGGCTGCCCTGACGAAGGAACAGGGCATCTATCAGCGGGAGAAATTCCATTCCTTGCGGGTGGAGAGGTAGCTCTATGTTGGCAAATCAGGGATCTTTTGTCAACCTGTATGGTGCGCAGTCTTGATATGAGGTAGAGGGAAACGACCGTTTCGCATACGCCGGGCGGAACCGACAGTATACAGGGTGCCGTTCCTCGACGTCGTTTTTCAATACCTTGAGTGATCCATGTACGTCTCGACGCGTTGTCTGCGGCTGCCGGTTCTCAGCACACGTCACGGTGGCTGGCCATCCAAGCTGGTAAATTTCGTCGCACTGAGCTGTGCTTGCATCGGTGAGATGAGATGGAGACACCCGCGCTGATAATTGCGTCGGCAGTTGGCAAGACCGAAGGGCCCTCAAGTTTGAAAACGATCCAACCGCAGTAGCTTTGGTGGTATGTACGAGCTCACGCAATTATGGGGGCGAGGCGAGGGTCGGGAATAATGACAAAACAAACGAGGGCAGGGCCTGGGAGGTATACTTGAAGAGCAAAGATGTTGGAGACTGTCACAACTTGCAGCGTGCTGTTCACTTCGCAAGCAAAGCAGACGCCGTTTGGCAGCACTGAAGGAGTTGTAAATAGCATGTAAATGTCGATGAGAGTACATAACGTACCAAGGACCATTGGCAACGGTCATGAAATATACAATATCAACGATTGAGAATCTGCTATTTATCTTGAAGGTATACTAAAGACGCGTAATGTTAGCCGACGGCCTTCCGGACAACGGGCACGAACCTTCAGTGGCAACGGCACTCAGCTTGAGATTTTCGTGTTTTGTCGATTCGTTGTGTCCAGCACAAGACTTGTCAATGGCGATGTGTTTTTGCGCGCAGTCATTGTGGAAGGGGTCGGTCATCCTTCTAAGGCTAGGTCAACTCGAGAGCCATGATGAAGCAAGATATATTACCTAAAGAATGAATTGTTCATCGACTTCTCATGGCCGACGTCTCATCAAAGCTAACGGTTTCTTAGATCGCGAGTATCGTTGTGTCTTGATACCACATCGGGGCCATTATCAGTGCCAGCCTGCGCGGCTCGGGATGAACCTAGCCCTGCAACATAATGAACTTCAGCGATTGTCTCTAGAAAGACATGACAACACCTACATGGGCACCATACCACTGTGATCCTCTATTTAACCACGTCGGCCGAGAATGTTGTTGTACAGCGGGGTGCAGGTTCGATTGGGATCGAGTACTGTCAGGATCTAGGCATTTCGTTTTCCCTGTTGACCTCAAAACCTTCCCGCGAGTTGTTACTGGCGAATGTGGTGACCAGAAGTGATGAATGGGGCGGCCTTGAACGACAGCGATATAGATGAATCGTGCTGGCTGGTTCCCCTTTCGCGACGTTCTATTTGGCGACGACCGTCACCGGCACTGTTGCCCTTTGTGGCCAATATCTCCCGCAATAAAGCCTATCCTTTCACTGCATGGTGTCTATGCTCGACACCATGCCCGTCTTGTACCACCCGGCCCCAACCACGTATCCTTCGGCCCTGCGTTTTTCCGGTCTTTGCAGTCGCTCTGGCCATCGAACCAGCGCTCTGAGAGGAAGCGGCCAAGAGGACGAGAATGAAAAGTGGTAGTTTTGGTTGTGAAAGTCGAATTTCCCAGGCATAAAATGGCGAGTATCAGCGAGAATGTTGATCCTATTGATCCCCGAAGTGGTGCTAGTGGTGGTGTTGGTGTTGGTACACGCGTCGAATATCCCGACCCATCTTGGTGATATCTCGGAGTTCAGAGGTACTTGCCGTGCCTGTACAGAGGTGAGCAGTTCATTTTTGGGAGAGGAAAAGGTGCGTACCATGATGGAAAAGTACAAGTTGCCGGCGCAAGGTCCCAATAAGGAACACGAAATGCCTACACAGCCACCTCAGTTGGTTTCCCACCATCTACTTCAATCTCTGAAATAAATCCGAGGTCCGAGGCCAAGTATGTTTTATTTATTCATCTTACTATCTTGACTCTAAATCAATAGATCACACTGTACGAACAGCATAGTAGTCTATGGTCGCATCAACCAAAAACCTCAAAACCTTTGATTCAGACACGCTGCTCGAATATTCTCAATATTTTTCAAATAACCCCCAACTACTTACCGTAAGTGCACCCTTGAACATTTCAAGCTTAATTCGACTTTTGACCACCTTGTATTCCTGTATCTAGACTCATCACCGACATCATGCCGCCCGACATAACGCTCTGCGACAGCTGTAGCCACTCGCTGAATGCTCAAAGCTCCCTCCTTTCCTCTTCCTGCCAACACGTATCTACGCTTCGGAGCCCAGGTCAGCGAATCAGAGGCAGCTCTCTGTTCAAATGCCCTCGTTGATTGGCAGGAAGAAATTTGCAAACATGACGCCGAAATATTCCGAATGAAATCTGCTTTAGAAAGACTTGAAAGTGTTCGAAAATCTCTCGCTGACTGCATACAATCATCGAAGACCTTCTTAACTATGAAACGATTGAACTGCCCTTCCATGAACTCATTCTCCATGATACGGACATGAATCCGTCACTGTTCGGAACCCCTCTTCTTCCCGACATATACTAAAGATGCCGCGCCTCTCTTCTCTAGAGCTGATTTGCTCTGAGCCCTTGGATCCACTCGTATACACCGTTAGCCTTGAAAGCATCCCCGACCTCGCGCATTCACCCCTCATAGAGCTTATTCTTACCACTGTCACCATCAACTGCACCGAAGCGCTCTCACTCTTTCGTACAGTTCCGCAACTGGAACCATTATCCATAGTCGAACGGATGGATACACGGCTGATTACACCGGAATTCATCCAAGAACTTGGCCGTCCAGGACCGGAGATACTACGGAATCTAGAGCACTTACAACTCGTCTGGTCGGGCCATGCGGATGAGGGTGCCGTCATGGATATGCTCGAAGGGCGAACGTTGAAGTCTGCTGTTATAGGAATCCGAAAGGGAGGTGAGCTCAGGGCGGACACGCTTTCTTGAGTTGATGCTCTGAGGATGCGTGGGACGCAGTCATCAGTTTGGTAGAAAGGGTTGTATATGCAGTTAAAGAAGGCAGCATCAGTCAAGAGGGACAAAGCTGAGAGGGCCACCTTTTGCATATTCAAATTGTAAGTCGACTGTCGCTCACGTTTATAGCCTTCATTGCTTATTCATCTGGGAGTTATTACAGGCTGTTGTGGCTACTTGGTGGCTACTTGCGCACTGCATCAATTACCATGGGGCCGAGGAGGACAAGACTCGTGGTAAAAATGCTCCCACGCGTACTAATTACAGCTTCCTTGCATCGTGGCCTCATAGAGTCTGCCAGTGAGTGCGTGTATTTCTGGCATCATATATCCATGGCCCGGCCCGGGTGATGATTACCTCGGTTTCTGAAGCATGCGCCGTTTATCCTCGGCGTCAGTCCAACCAAAGTCCAACTGATCCCAGTGCCCCCACTCTGACCACCGTGTTCGTCACGCAATGCCACAGGTATAGGTTGCATTCTGTCCATATATGTTTTCTCACATGCGCTTAGAAAAAACAAGAAGTGCTACTCTTGGCCCTTAACCTGACTCCCCGAAGTGTTAGCAGCCGCGATTCGATCCTTGCCGCTGGCCTCATTCTGAATGTCGACGAAAATCAGACCGATGTTTTTGACATTTTTGAACTGCCTTTGCCTTTGCCTCGTCCGCCACGGGGACGAAGACGCCGTTTCCATCGCAGTATCTTTTCGTGACCATTCTGTTACTCTTCACATCGCCACCGACGAAGGGATCCCTGATCAAGCTGATTTGGAAAACGCAGAGCACTTTTTCTCCGTCGCTCGCGACATTTTCCATCAGCAAAATGAACTTGCTGCAAAAAATGAACCGTTCGCCTTCACACACGACGTCGATCGCATCGAACATGCTATTGTAGATGCGGTCTGGATGCGATTCCTGAAAAAAGCGAGCTTGTTGCGATTCACAGCCGTTCAGAACGAGGATGAACTACACTCACTGCTCAGGAGCTGGGCCGAGTGGCGAACGCAGGCAAACCAGGGCAATGAATCCTCCAAACGCATCAGCAGCTTGGCTACAGCGCTTTCGAATGGGGACAACAACGCTATGCTGAGATTCACCTTTGATTTCATTTCCGATCTGGAGCACGCTCCTCAGGCTTCGGAAAGTCATGATCTCAAGTTCCGATACTTTTCCCGAATGACGTCCCTGTGCTCCGCCCTTATCAACTCAGATTTTTTTGACGATGCCATCAACCGTCGTTGGCCTTTTGCGAGAACATCCCTTCTCATCCAACTCCTCTACCGCCGGTTGTGGCGTGTGTATTCGTACCACCATGGTGCCGTCCGTTTTGCGAAAGTAGGGCTGGCCCATTTTCGTTCTCTTTGTGGTGGCCAAGGTACACTGGAATACGTATGGGCGGGACATAAACTTGGCATGGTGCCACAGGTTGTCAATTATCCTATGCCCCTGCGAGACGCGGTCATAGGAATTCTCCGTCGGCGGTCCATCATATATACTGACAAAGAGCCCGACGAATGGTTACAGATCTTCTCTGAGCCTACGCCACTATTGAAGACCGATCATTCTTGGCTTGAAGGAGGAAATGGAACCTTGCGACCACAGTCGCAGATTCAAATGACGCATTATCTCGATGCGTAGAATATTCAAGTGTTGGAGAACACTATCGGGTCTAGCACACTTGCCATCGCTACAGATCGATATGCGAGAAGCAGACAGGACAGAGATGGGTATTCTCGGCGTCATCGAAGAGGAAGATCCATCAGGATTGGATGATACCTACTGTTGCAGAGTCTCCCAACTTCTTCGCTTCTGCTTTTGTAGATTATGCTGTGGACTCAATCATCAGATCTTCGATAGTCGTGGGCGAGCGTAGTTTTGCTACCCATTTTCGTCGTTGGATGTCCTGTTCTCACTTTCTTGCTCTTATTCCATTTTCTTCTGACGGACGGGCCTGTTCCTTGTGTCTCTAGTTCCATATTAGGCTTGCTATTTGCAGTTACTCAGCGGTACTCCTTCGAGATACGTAGCACGTGTGTTCGATTGGTTGTTTTAAAAAAAAATTTCAAAGCATTTTGGTTTAGAATCGAAGGTCATCTCGCGGTGGATCCTGGGCCGCAGTTCCTCGTGCTGATGTTACAAATGGCGCTACGTTTTTGGGAACTTATCATCGCGTAGTGGATTACATGGAATTTGGTCGCAGAGGTACCCAAAGCATGTCTTTGTTTTCAGCCCTGCGGTATCTGCAATGGAACCAAATCTACTTGGTCCGGGTGCGGCTGATGACTCGGCGACGAGACCAGCTGGTACAGTGCATTAAGGTTCAAGGCCTGAGCCCATGCTCAGCCAGTATATAAGATATCTTTTGGTTTTGGTCGAAACCGTTCATTTGTTTAGAGCACCACTTTGGGAAGGTGAAGTGCATTTGTCTAGACTCGAACCAGTCCCTCCCGACACTTGATGACAGTCGATCAAGTGTACTAAGCGGAAGGGACTGGTACAGAATCCGGCTTCCTAATAGAGTCAAAATATTTCCCACGGGCTTCTCGACTTAGTCGAAAATTCAACCACTTGAAATTTTATTCTGGAAAATTGTGAGCATTTTTTGAACTGAAAACGATATATAAGATATATACCGTTTTCATAATTTCCAAAGCACAAGTATACGCCTCTAGAGAAGGCGATTGAGCAAAATGCCCCTGTCGATTTCCTTTTATAGTCACCTTTCGCGCTGATGAGCTGTAAGGTAACTCTGGGGTGTACGTAGTCGCGGGTTTAATATTTCTTGCACATAAATAAGTAGGTTTTTTAAACTATACATTTTACAATCTTTTCTACCTATGTAGCCGGTCCCAATAGCAACTTGGCGACATCTCAAGTCAATATCCATCAGTAATAGAAGGTTTAGTGGTCCTCCAGTGAAACTTGGGGTCGAGAAAAGCACTTACATGAGTCCATAACAATCATTCAGTATATTCTTGTCGCTTTGTCGCACTCAGGAAATACCAGGAAAGAGAAAAGTGTTCTCGAGATGAGAGTGGGCACGAGCAACTATAAAAGGAAACTGACAGGGGCTCGAAGAGTAACTTGCTCTTTTAACAGCGTGTACATCACTTATAAAATTTCGGAAAACGGCAATCATCTTATTTTTAAGATTTTATCAATTCAGCCAGTTCAAATCTTCAGAATAGTTTTCAAGGTGGTGAAGTTTTTTTTTCAAAGTCCAGAAGCGCGTGGGAAATTTTTTGACTCTATTAGGAAGCCGGATTCTGTACCAGTCCCTTTGGTCAGACTCCGATCGACTATCATCGAGTTACAAAGGGACTGATTCGAGTCTAGCATTTGTCCTTCCTTGAAGCCGGCCCGTAAACACAAGAATGATGGCAAAGGCGAAGACTCAATGACGAAAGAAGCCCGAGATAATGTGATTCGCTAGAACAGATAACCACATGTGCGGTCGAAAGAAAGTTGATTGAAGTTTGGACGAAGATTGAAGCTGCTCTCAAAGCTCTTCTCCGTAGGTTGTGTAGAAACCTGAAGATCCAATGATTATCGTTGGTATCGATTAGGGGTTAAATCACTTCGTTGTGGATTCTGCTCCGAAGAGCCGCTGGTTCGATTCCAGCTACCGACATTATTTATGGACGAAACACGTTTTGCTCGAGAGCCAAACGGGGGTGCAGAACGCCGGAATTTGACCTGAAGTCTTTGGTAGGGTTGCGCACGAAACCTCCGGGGCGGGGGGGGGGGGGTAATATACGGTTTTGAACCGACCCCTCCCCGAAGGGGATGTTTTGATACGGTAATTTACCGTTAGTTACCTATCACGTGCAAATATCACATGATTGACGCGCAGCAATTACAGATTTTTATCCAGAATCTTTATTTTCGCGCTTTTTGCGTATTTTCCTCTCCTATGAGATATAATTTAGTGCAGAGCATTACAAAACAAAACTTTATTGTGTAAACATAAATTATATTAGTAGAGTTGAATATGACAATGATTTTGCTGCTCCTGCATCATCACATGACAGGTAAGTTACCTCGATGAAAACCCCTCCAGCGGGGGGAGGTAAGTTACCAGTAACTAACCGGTAACTTACCGGTCCGAAACCCTACTGTATCAAAACCTAGGGTTTCGTGCGCAACCCTAGTCTTTGGCAATTTGCTGGTAAGCAAGGGAGAGGCAAGAAAGGGCAGCAGATAATCAGATAAACTGCCGATTACTGGGTAGTAGAAGAAATACAATAGTATCGATTCGGAGACACAGGAGTCTCATTCCTTATGAGAGCTGCTGGGTGCCAAATACACGCAGTGAAAGACTCATACTTGTCAATGCAGTATCACCGGTTCTCTTCCTATCCTAAAATCTTACTAACAGCACCTTGCTTCGGAGAGAAGATTTCACAGTCCACACGGTCCTTGTCGCCGTTACGCGAGGAATGTAATAAAGATGTCCGTATATAATGAAGAACGGCATCCGAACCCACTTTCGAAAAGGTTTCATTATTCGTCAATATGATGTGACCATTACGGCAAAAACCAAATATCACCTCCGATCATCAATGCGCTGGCGGACGGTCTGATCCCTCCATATCGAACGATTTTGGTAAGTATCTAGATGATGTAGAAGGAGACGGAGGTGCGCCAAAATCTTTATAGTAATCTTGATTCGAGATTGGCTCGTCGATTGAATGTCTGATTTCTGTTAAGTGAAAGGTCACGAACATTCACTTGACATGTTCTTTGATCTTTATCAACCTAGTGTCCGCCCTCTGATGGCCAATCGCAACGGTGCACATAGCACCAAACACGGTCGCTAACAGTGGGATTTGTCGTTCAACTCCACGCTTTGCGCAGAAGGATTGGATCCGTTCATATTGCGGTCATATAGATGTCGTACCTGCTCAGTACTGAGGTGTTAGTCAGGACAATAAAAGGGTGGTGGGTAGAACCCACGAAGGTACACCATCTCCGCCAGTGTCACATAAGCATTCTGCACCCATAATAGAATCGAAGTGCATCTATGTCATGCACCGTCATTATGATCGTATCAGGATCGAGACAAAGGCCTCGTGTGAAATCCACCGTCGCTGATTGACAGATGCTCCACGTGCTTCGATACCATGTTTCTTCTGTGCATATACCATTCCCGAGGAAGTGCTTGACAGAGTGGTCATGCAGTCAGTACTCTCGTCCCTTTCACGCCCCGTACAGCACACGTGAGATAGGACTTCTGGGTATAAGAGTACTTGTTCCCTGCGTCTGTTACAGGGACCACCTTTGCACCTAGAGGTGTTCATGCGAGCTCTGGCAATGGCATCCTTTCGTCCAACGTCTTCGACGATGAACAATGTGAATGCCCTACGAGATGTAGAAGCTAGTCATAAATTTGTTCTCGCCACTCTTGGCATAACGCATGCAGTTGAGGAAGGAAGCGCTTACCCGTCCTGATAACATTTAGAGCAAATACGGACCCTGAGAGCAAAGTCAACTTTACGAGAGGGATTCTTGTAGCTAAAATGCGTACACAATAAGCAAACCGCGCATAAACAAAGTTACCATAAACCCTTACAATACAGACTGCCTCGTACAGCAAGCTGACCCACGCCGGTGGAGAATCCGGACGTTGGCCGAGGTAGCTGAAACTTTCGTGAAAATCTCCATACGACCAATGAAGACTCACTGAATGAAAGCCCTTCGTTATCCGTGTAAGACAAGTAGATCCTAGGATAACATATCTGAGCAGTTGATCATAAGCATCAGATCTGTTATAGTGAATATTATGACCTCAAAATATATTTATGAGGAAAATTCCACCAGACTTGTCCTTCCGAACGCGTCAGTCGTTCCTGAGTCGTTCTTGCCCTCCTTGTGTTGCTTGATGTCAAGGCGCGACCTTCAAGATTCGCTGAGGTCGCTTTTTTGAGCAGTTTTAGCGCCATATTTCTTCGGCAAAGCCTTGCAAGGGTTACACGAAGATACAGTAGGAGTTAAATGAGATCATCCAAGAGAACACGTAGTACGCGGTGTAGCGTGATGGGTCACTGGGTACTTAACTCTCGTAAAAGATCGGGACCACGTGCGAGCGCCAACAGATTTCAAATTCCTTCCGGTTTGATTTACCCGGTCTTTTCACTATTCAGTGACGTAACCTCATTTCTCATGCGCTGCCCTAGGCATCTACGACGCCACAGCATCTAGAACTTACAAGAATCTGCTAGCTCCTGCTAGGCTTAGTGAAGCCACGAGACCGCTTAGTAGCAATACCATCGTTGCGGCCAAGTCACCACCGAAGTTATTTACAAGGTGGGTTCAAATTGACTAATGCTTTGACTACGGTTCTGTCAACTGAACGGTCCAATTCAATCAAGTGACTCTCTCCATTTTCGACCTAGCCATGTCAGAACTTCCGCAGGAATTGGTTGACGACATCGTGGACAGACTTCACAACGATCCGAAGGCGCTGAAAGTTTGCTCCCTTGTCTGCCACGCTTTCTGTGCCAGGTCTAGGAGACATATCTTCCGCACCGTTTCTCTTGTGGATGAGAAGCGCTGTACTGATTTCTGCGATTTATGTCAAAAATCGCTGTATATATCCCGAAGCGTCGCCATACTACACGTCTCCACCGCGAGCGTCGTTAAAAAGCTTCTCTACTTCGAGCTTCTCGGGTCTTTTATAAACCTCCATTCTGCCACCTTTCGCAACGTCGACTTCGACTTCAACTTCGACAGATTTCCGTACCATTGCTTCTCCGCCATCTCGTCTATCCGAAGCGTCATTCTAGCAGGGGTCACATTTCGGGATATTGTGCATTTCAGCACTTCCCTATCATACCTCCCGTTGTTGAAGAAAATGGACGTCTACGCTATTGACTTTAAGTCGGCAGAGCAGGCACTGCCGAATTCGGACGGCGCTGTCAGGCGCCCTCGTGTTCAAGACTTGAAGCTGTCTTGCAATCTACGTGATGGTCCAGTTCTAGAAGCACTCGCTAATGGGGATTTAATATCGTTGAGAGGCTTGCGTAAATTATCGACCATGTTTTGTCCGCAAAATATTTTGCACCTTGAAAGACTGATCCAAACGCCTTCCCTTCAAGTGCTGGAGGTCAAAGGGCTCCAGCCTGCAGGTTCGCAGCCTTATCATTTCCAAACGCAAAGGTCCCTCTCTTACGTATTTGCAGACTTGGGATCGCGGAATCCTCTATCTCTGGACAATGTCC
Organism: Armillaria nabsnona; assembly: GCA_030407065.1. NCBI lineage: Eukaryota > Fungi > Basidiomycota > Agaricomycetes > Agaricales > Physalacriaceae > Armillaria > Armillaria nabsnona. The sequence continues at coordinate 242,800 of JAUDQA010000005.1, forward strand.
ATACCCTTGTGCTACAAATCAACTGGTACCCCGACGACTCTCACCTCTCTGCAGTACGATGGTGGACGAGATGTTTGGCGATAAGCTCGTCCTTGCAAAGAGTCACCATCTTGTATGACACTCGTCCTCCATTTAGCAATCCGGACCATCCGAGAGATAACAATAACGAAGACTACGCAAAGCTCACTTGGATGAACATGGATAGAGTATTCTCGGAAAAGACACCTTTCACGTTGCGGAGCTTTCGTATGACGCTTTGTACCGATCTTGTGGCAAAAGAAGACAAATTGGAACTGAAAGAGTATATGGAGGATATGTTCCCGGGTATACAAGCACGGTGCAAACTCCGGGTGGACGTGGTTAAGGACTTTCGTTCCGCAATCACTCGGTGATTGCCCCCAACGTTGTAGGGTGTGAACCTCTCTTTGTCACATACATATTTGGCTTTCTGCTATTATTTTGGTGCGTCTCATGGTAATTTAGCCAGAATATGAAAAAATTTCTCACAAGCCACATGCAGAATAATAATAAACAATCCATGACCGCTACGGTCCAAGACCGGGCTTGTACATTTACAGGTCATATTGGTGGAAATTGAATACAAGAACCTGAGCATTCGGCTCCCACTTGGCGCCGCCTATATGACCTTGAAGACGACTCTTTCACGACGCTAGTAACAAAGTCTTAATTAAATAACGCGCCTTTCTGGGACTTGGCCTAGACCCATAGATGCACGACCAGGGGGGCATCCGGACGGATGATCGCCGCCTCCCTTCTGGGAAAGCATTCTGCCCCACGATTACCAGGCAGCAGACGCAAACACTATCGCAGAGTACCACAGTCTAAGCCGAAGGTGAATATACAGAAAGCGTACATTTGAGCATTCTGAGCCATACCGTATGTATATCAGCGAACCTCCCTCAACTCTGCTAGCATCGTCCGACTGTGATGAATAAGAGATATTCCCCTCGTCATATCGTCGTCTTTCCTACTCAGCGGGCTCTCCCCAGATCCTAGCCCAGAGAATCGTTCTTCTCTCCGAAAAATAGGTGGGATGACGATGTCTTGCTATCGCTGTCATCCTTGTCGACGGTGTTCACCGTCGTGGGGATGGAACGTGTAGGTCGCCCTCTCCGAGGTGGCATGCAGGTGAAACTTGACGACGGAGTAACTACCGGCTCAATAGCATCAGTAAGCGGAGGCGTGGAGTACCGAAAGGCAGGGGTGAGCTCGATAGTGGGCAGCGAGAGCCTGAGCCTCATCAACGATCCGTAGGGCGGTCACCACCACAGCGTAATTTGCCCTAGTAAACTGGAGGTCTCGGTCCCTGGCCATGTCCTACCGCTACTGAAGCGTGACGATTAGACCCTCTGACGGAGCGGTCTAGCTTGGTCGGCCAGCTGTGGTGGAAGATGGCAGGAAACGCGGTGCCAGATGGCTCATGAGTATCAATCGAAATCACTCGGCTTTTGTATTCCAGGACGTTCATGCGTGTTTTCCCACTCAAACAATGCCTGATATTACCGTGCGCTATCCGTGGCATAACACGTTTCCGTGTCCTGATGACGCGTTCCATGCCACAACGCTTGATGGTGTTCCGGAAGGGGTTGCCAGACCCAATCCGAAGAGTAACAGCAGTGTCTCGGTAACTTCCATGGCGCAGTGCACAAGTTGGCTTCCAGTCCAGGCATCGCATACTAAGTAATTATGATGTTGTCATACCTTCGCTCCTAGAAACCTATAAAAGTAGACCGGTGTCGAACTGAAGTCCTCATCAAACAAACACCCCATCAAATATGTGCCATCGCAGAATCAGCTCAACCAGATTCGTCTGTGGACACGACGCTCCTCACGGTGACCAACGGGTCAGTCGTCAAGCCCCCTCCATTGAAGCTACTGCCATCTCACTCACTTTGCAGATTGACTGCCGATCCAGCAATTGCAGATACAGCTCGCATCACCATGCTATCAATCACGAGTGCAGAAAGAGCTGCCGGCAATGGTTGGTTATCTGTCCTTCTAGTTCCTGACTGATCATTTGTTGACGAATATGTACAGGCTGCGGCCATCGCAGAATGTGGTCACAAAGAAATCTGACTCTCTTTGCTATCATTGCAAGTTAGCTGGTGGAGTACAGCAATATTGAGCTTAATGCTCCGAACTTTCAGAGGGTCTGGGTACCCCCTGGAGATATTACTCCCTCCTTTTGCGGTGTAGCTCCTGCGTATTCGTAAGATAGTTGGTACCGTAGCGCACACTTTGAATAGACTTACTTCACTTTATCACGCCTGGAAAACGTGCTATGAACGTTAAAAGCTTCGACTTTGAAATCTGCTCGATCTTATCGATTCACGTGACCGTATCTTCCATAAAAATGTTCTGATGATCAAAAACCAACAACTCGACAACTCGGAAAATTCAGTGCTAGGGCTAGAATGGAAAGGATGAAAGTCGAAGAGAATACGTCTGACATCGCTCGGACGCGTCCCACCAGCACATTCTCGTGATCCCTATTTCTAATTTGCCCTTCATTAAGGGAATCCACATAAAACAACTCCATTACATCACAGAAGCGTGGCGACAACGCTTTAGGTAGTTATCAAGGCACAAAGACATTTTAAGCCCGAGATCTTTCTGGACTCTAATCGTGGGCGAAGCAACAGATCCTGGGTCCTCGAGGTTTTCGTGCTAACACGCTGCATCATTGCGCTGGATCAGATTCAATTTACAAGCAGCGTGCACAGGCAATGCATTGATTGATGCGAGACGACCGCCAGAGCCGAAACGGCGCTAAGTAAAAGAAACAATAACACAGGAAAAACGAAACAAGGACAAAGACAGGCCAGAGGTGCGGTCAGGGATTTCCTTTTGGCCCCTTCCGTGGTCCTGTTTCTGGATCGATATGGGGCATTTTCATGACATGATATTAAAGCCACTATCAGGATCATGAGCGGAAGATTACAGCGTATCGGGCGCCACGGGTTACCGTCGGCTCAAGAAGAGCGGCAAACGGTCATTCAACGCTATGAATCAGATATTTTCGTCAGATCTAGGACCGCGAAAAGATCCTGACTCGGAAAGTAATGATCTATCTCCGGAAGTCACGGAATGCATGCATGCGCTAGCAGAAGAACATACTCGCGGCATTATTAACTCCAAGTTCGTTTCACACGACCCTGTGAGAGGGTACCATGAGGCTATCTGACGCCAGGCGTTGGATGCGAGGAAACATGTCGTTCTCATGTGCCAGATCACTAGCATCTTTGTTAAACTCTTGGAATAGCTGATGTATAGCATTGAGCGGGTTCCTATACGCCAAATATAGGCGGTAGCGCTGATACCTCTCGCTTCTGCGGGTTTTAGGACGGGCACTTGAGGAAGTGAACAATATCAGCATTCTGAATGGGGGAATAACGAAATCGTACATGCAGTAGCGTCGTTGCGACAATATCCCAACCCAGAGCTCGGACTACGAACATATCGATATGCTCTGTATTGTTTTCCTTCCATCAAAAAGTGGAGGCCGCGTCAAATAATTCCTCGTGTTCCCATGTCCTGAGGCGCAAGTGGCGGGGACGAGTGACATGTCTCAGGTGGATCGAACCTTCCAAACGTGCAGATCAATTCGCTGTTGTCGCAACAAAAAATGTGTATTGAGTAGCAGTGCATCTTGAACAGAAGCAGTCCAGATCAAGAGCAATTGTGCACGAGATAATACGCTCCGATAGTCGAAAAAGTTACAGGATCCGCAGTTCGCCGAAGGGAGATCTAGGCGCATGAACCACAATGACCTTGTGCTAGGGTAATAATCGTGACCCAAGCAAGTAAAACACGTTAATTCCAGCCCAATACCTGGGACTTGATAAGCGTTCAATATTGCGGACTACAGACCTGGGAACATATTTGGCGAGGAACCACTCCATCATCATCACCACCACTTCCAGAAAGCACGACCCGCTGTTTTTTGAATTATCCGATAAGGCGGAGGCGACTGAGGCGTGGGTCAGGTCTTTCGCTCATCACATCTCAGAATCGATAGAACAGCTGACACAATTTCCGTCTCTCGGCGACTTTCTCTATCGCTAATCCAGGTGCGCAGTATTACATGAGAGCATTGGCTAGCAGATTCTGTGAATTAGAACCATACAGCTTACAACCAGTAACTTACATGAAATAAGAAGGAGAAGGACAGCAGCGATGTCGTCAAGACATTAAGTTGATGAAAACGAGGGTAATTGTCCAATGTGAATGAACCTCATGATAGCCGACTTTGTAAGCACAGCCTCTGTATCCAGCTGACTGCCGAACAAAGTACGTATGTCGCTTTGTTCAGGGAGTAAGTTGGTTGTTCGGGTAAGTGTGGGCACACTTACGGTTATGAAGGAAAGGATGCTAGAGTCCCGCACATATGCGGCGTCCGTGTCCTAAAAACAATCACAGACGCCATATCGGATAACTCTATGAAACCACAGTAGACAGTTCTTCTTGTCTAAAAGGTCTGCGCCCGAGTGACAAGACGACGGGCGGCATGCTCGATATTCAAACGATACCGTAATGGTGCCGTTGCATATCTACCAGCGTTCTCGTCAGCCGCGTGAAAAAGGAACGATGAAAGCACATACATGTAGCCTACTGCGCGGGGATAAGGGAGGGGGGAAGCGTATTGCATCGCGTGATGAACAAGCACAGCCGATATCATCGAATGGGAAACGGCTGATAACACGCCTTATACTTACAATTCTGGCTAGAAGACCAAGAGTACTATAATCAACTGAATGGCTGTTCTGCAAGCGACAACGATGGTAGCGGGCAATACTTCCTATAGCAAGGTTGGCGTCAAATAAGGTTACGAGCAACAGGAGCAACAGGCACATGCCTCGGCCACCAGCGCTCTCAAATAGAACGTACCCGAGCTTGTCATGATGCAGAACATGATCTTTCTCTCGCGAAGGATTGCGCTGGTTCTATAGCGTTGATACGATACTCCCTCTGGGAACATGGTATACTCGATGTAGTTCTCCGGCCTTCCTGCGTGTCCTGTAGATATCGAATGACGTTGCATCGAGAAGTGAGAAAGATAGAGCGGCGACATAATAGCAGAGCCGTTGTCTATCCTGAAGCGATCGACATCAAATTGGCTGGCCCAGGTATTGCGCGCAACATACTTCCATCCGCTGCGCGCTTCATCTCGTCTTCGTACTGGGTCAGTTCTAGGGCAACTACTTCACTGCAATATCGCCAGTGAGGAAACGTTTCGCAAAGGAAGAAAAAACGCGCCTCTTTCACCGTCGCACTTGACGTTGCTGGTTGACGCCGTATTGTTCTTACGACCCAGTGTCCACCCATACACCGCCCACCCGAAATTTGACATCTCCATGGTATTGCTGTACATGCAAGGAGAGCAGTGAAATGCTAGTCGACATCCTGTATCATCCCAGAGGTTGTGCAAGGGTCGGCCCTCGGCCCTCGTAGGCCTGTAAAGTGGCATTGATACGGTATTTCCTGTAGCTCAATTCCTGGAAAATAGTATGAACAGAGCTGAATATGGCGACGGAGGGCGGACAGCTTTGAGAAACGCGCTTGGTGGATGTCAAGGTGAATGTTTGTGGCGGTGGCGGGTTGTCGGGCAAGCGGACAATTCCAATTTGGATATAAGGTTTCAGTATTTAACTCCGGCATTAGCGGCTTCTCAGCACTGCCGATGTGCCAGATAGCCGGCAGACTTTCCGTCGGTCAGGCCGGCTCACGGAGTCCAAATCTTAACTTCGCGGCATTACAATTAAATACAACGTTGAAACAAAGTGCAACGACGACAAGGTTGACAAGCGCACTTAGATCTACCACAAATTAATCCAGTAGTATGCGAGTTCAATGTTAAACTTTAAAAATAAGTTGATCTCAATGTTATTGGAAGTTTCTGAGAAAAAACAATCTTTATCAATGCTCACCGTCATAAAATCCTATGATCACCCTTTCTCTTGTGCGGTTCCTGACGTCGTCTGAAGTCGCGTATTGCTTTAATGCCTATAGTTGCTTTTACATAAGGCAGAACTTGAACTCTAGCAACGCCACAAGTCCCGTTCTATGTAGTATGTACCGAGTGCCTCAAAGAGCAGTGACCGATAAGCTCTCCAAATAGAATTTTCAAAATTTATCGACGTGTAAGAGTGTTTTCGCAGTTAGATTCTAAGTCTTAATTGGACCATTATATGATTTTTCTACTCGGAATATCTATTTACCTTGTACCAACCTTGCACCAATGATAGGTTGGCACAAACGACGGTGCTCGCAACAGTATTTATGCAGCAAAATACATCAATGAGCCTTTTCTTTCTCTTCTTTTCATCAGGTGCATATACAAATTGTGGAGAAAACTTTTTTTGCGTCGCTTCAGCTTCTGCCTCCGATCGATCCAATTCGATCGTGCCCAAGCCTCGTGATATTATATGAAATCGAGAGCGGTGATGCCTAAATTTGGATTGTTTGACGTGTCAAACTCCGTCCATCACGACCTCGTATAAAACGTCGAACAAAACGATAGTATTGTCCTTGCGGCTCTTATGGGTTAGGAGAACGGTGTCTGCACTCTCATTTATGCCAAGAAGATGTCTCGGCGGTGAACAACCCTTGGATAGCGTCGAAAGGACTCCATCGACCTAATACCTGTCGGTCACGTTCTGAAGAAGCCTTATCTACTCACCATCAGATGAAATACAGTAACCGCGCCTTTGTTTTTGATCTAATCCAGTTCAATCCTGTCATTCAAGCCCCTACAAACAAGAATAGAAGATAATATATACTAGGGTACGGTTCTTGATCCCTCTATTTTATTATCTTCTATACGATATTCATTGCTAGCTTCAACAGTGGACCTGGCCATTTGAAATGATAGCGGAGCTTGGGTCGTAAGCCAGCCATGTTCCTACGATAGCATTTCATCATCAAGTTTGCATCTTTGGTCACTGGTCTGCGATGTCTCTATTCAACGATATTAATCGAACCTAACAGAATCTCCTGCTTGTAGGTGCCAAGAATCGATCTCCTTTCGGATCTAAGCTGGCCATGTACAAGCACATGCTGAGGACTAAGGCGATCTTTCGGAGTTGCCCGTCGTTTTTCCGCTGCTCGTGTATGGCTTTGCACTTCCCGCAATATCCAGGACCGCATTACGGGCAAAAACGTACCACCTCTTGTACTTGCGCCCCTAATATCCGCGGAGAACGCTATGAATGAGGTACTAACTGCTCACGCACAACAGGCACTTCTGTGCCATGTCACTGACCTTCGGGAACTGGTGGATAACCTCAGAAGATGCGTTCCACGCGGGAGACGGAGCACGATCCACAGACTCTCGGGCGTCTGATTTCCCTCTAATCGGCGATTGCTAGGCCAGAGCCAGTGCTCTCTCTTGTAGATGCGCAGAATCGGGGCCAATTACTAGAGACAGCCCCAAATTCTTTGGAGCAGGCGAACTTCTGTGGTTGACCATTTCCTCGGATGTGAAGGTGGCCCTGTTCATTTGGCTTCAACCGCCTCGCCGTCCGAGAACGCATCGCCCGCATATCACGCCATCATCACAAAGCAACCAAGTAGAGCTTCCAGTCCGTCGATTCCCCTGCTCCTTAGTACACGCGGCGTTCCAGAAATGTACGTCGAACAGTTCTTCCCTAGTTTCGTATTGTAGGCAACTGCCGCTTTGCATTGGCTTCGGTCCGCTGGTAACTTCTAATGCATACGAAGACCCTCATACCCTGAATGAAGTCTCCATTGAAAGCTAATCATCGATCGAGACCACAAAGATATGGAGTATCCTTTATGTAAGTTGTACCATGACATCGTTAACCTGTCTTTAGTATTCTTCAGCCGTTTTTACCACCATGATGTTAGCTGACGCGCAAGTTTTGGACGCTGCTAGTGTGCATTCTGACAGCGCAGATTCAATTCAGTACATGAATGCCGGCGGTGGACAGGGCATGCGGATCATTGCTAATTTATCCTGATCTTCGGCTCTTTTGGTTTCCTTCCAGCCGATCTCTGTACGTTGACTGTCGTATGTCGCGGTCACCCACGGCATCTCGATACTCTCGGGGTATGTCCGAGTCGGCCCTTCCTCGATATTGACGCGTTTTTTTTGGCATTTATGAACAAGTTTGGATGTCGAATGGAAGAGAATCGCAGTACCATCCGTTGCTGGCGTTTTACCTTCGATTCTCGCTCATTTTTGCGCGCGCATCCTCCGTAACTGAACGAGGAGTACTCCAATTGTTCTCTTCCAAAGGAATAATCTGCATTATCGTCTGACTCATCGAGTACATACTCTACGTGCCCTTGGAAGGGTGTACTTGACTCAGCGAAAGACGGCCAACTCCAAAGGCCAAGGAAGCGACCTTCAAATTAGCTTAAGTTCAAGCTAACATGCCTAAGTACCTTACATAAATTTCGTGAAGATCACGGAACTGACTGTTCATTAATGTAGGTATGCTTCGGAGCTAATCCCCGTCCTCCGCGCTCCAATGGTCGGTAGAACAGCAAATCTTGCTGCTGAGGAAACTGGTCTGTGCACGGACCCGAACGCGTCTCTATAAACTGGGCGCTGAAGATGTCATGTTCCCCAGCATCTCGAGCATTGCCTAGCTTCTCTCAGTATAATGCGTGTCTCCTCCACTTTCTTCGCAATCATTGCTGCTGCCCTCACTGTCCATGGTGCCTCCCTAGTTGACCGCCTCCTGGACGGCGGAGATGTCGAGACTGCAGCGTCCCTCCATGCCAAAATCAACCAAGGCAACTGCTACGGTGCTCCTGTCGCTCCTTGGAAAGAAGGTTGCTCGCCAGGATGGTACTATGGTGACTATCCCCCTTCGAGCTCCCTCACTTGTCTCAAGGACAGCGTTAGTACTCGCAGCTAGTTGCGTTTCCTCGCTGATCGATTATTCATAACAGTTTGTCTGCATCCTCCTTGATATTCTAAATATGGGCTTGTTCTGTCCCGAAGGCTCTCATCACACCAAGCCTCCGAATAATGATAATAACTACACAGAGGTTTTCGATAACTATTCTGGTGCCGTTCAATCGGACGGGGACTATCAGACTTACGGATTAGTCGACACTGTCCAGGGTATATATTCGCACCTTGTATATCCTAGAAACTTTAGCTGACGGTGTGAGCTTTTAGGGTGCATGGATATGTGCGACAGTGTCGCTGGATGCACATTTATTAACAGTCCGTCGTATTCTTCCTTTCGTTCCCTCATTCTGACCTTTATGACGCAGCCTACCACGATGTCAACGGAAAGGTAAGCACCCTCATATTAGCTATTTGATCATGTAATGACTGATTCGATAGGACGGAAGCACCCGCTTGACCTGTGCGCTTTTCTCCAAGTGCCATACTACCGCGGATGCCGACAACCGTGGAGGACAGAAGCAGCCTGACGGATCCATCGACTATATCACCGACAGCGCAGGGTATTGCAAGAAGTGATTGTATTCCTTCGATACACCACTGCATATCTTGAAGTGGACGAGTAAAGTACAACGAGGCCCCAGTGCTGGTCTTTTTGTAGTCTTTTCGTGTACATGTAGAGTCCAAAATTCTCGTGATGATTGTTGATTATCTGTACAAGACGACGTGATGAAATGTTCGTGATGAATCCAGGGGACACAAAAAGCGGCGAAAAATGCGAGCAATTCGCCCACTCGGCGCATTAATGTACAGCGCAGATGCATAAACATAGACTTAACACTATCAGAGCTCTGATATATGGAAGTATACAGAAACTGGGGATGAAGAGGGGATTGGGGCAGGGGCAAGGAGTGCAATAGATATTTGGGGCCGTAGGGAAATTTTATAGTGGCTTGAAACCTCCAAATCCACTATGTAGATTCTTACCAGTCACCATGGTACATCCATTTGACCTTAGAATTGTGGGATGTCCAACTCTACTGTGAACATCCGGTAGGTAGGGAGCTCACGAAAAGAGCGAGCCGACGTCTCGAGCTGCAGCTGCTGAACCTGATCGTGAGAATGATCACTGGCCGGCCGTTTCCAAATTGCGAACACATAGCTTTTGCCAGCGGCATACTTGGCAAGTTCCTTCTGCTGTCACCGAAAACTTTCGTTGTATCTTTTGGGCCAAAGTTCTGGGGTCACGGGCGATCCCTGACATTCCCAGACTCATCAGCATCTAGGAGGTAAAATGCCGAGGGCCGTGGTTTCAGTCCTTATAATGTGGAGCATTGGTGGGTTCTTGCTAGAGACACCTGACTATTCAACGATTTAGAGTCGTCGATTCCAAACCATTTCAGCCTAATCCTCGGATTTCTTTGTCGGCCAACTTCACCCGTCGCTCTCGTAGGCTCTCGAACATCGAGACTGACGAAGATTTGGCTAAACTACATCAGAATCTGTCATAAATACATGTGTTTGGGGTCATGCACATAACCTGAAATCAAAGAGAGATCACGCTATATTTGGATACGGCCGCTTTGCCCTCGGTTCTCGGTCACGTTCGTAGATGCACGCTTCATCATAATAGCAAAACTCAATATCCTTCCCACGAGAACTTCTGGATCAACGCGTCGAAGAGCTCTTGGCGGCATTTTATGAAAAAGACCATCAAGAGTCAATACCACTAAGGTTTGAATCCATATTCACCTGCTCAGGTACTCGACATAAATTTCTTGGACATCAAGGAACTGATTGTTCTTCCATGCAGGGACCTGGTCTTCGAACCAAGTAAATTATGCATCTTCTAAGGAACAGGGCCTGAGGATTGGCATGCGCGGCCCTCAACGTGCTTCTATAAATCAGAGGGAGCAGCTCTATTCTTCTCCAGTTAAGCTCTACACAGATACTCGGCTGTACAATGCGCTTCTTCTCCTCCCTCATCGTAACCGTTGCGACCGCCATTGTAGTCCGTGGTGCAGACAGCACCACCGCTGCGGCCTTGAACGCCACGGAAATACAAGCCATGGATGCCCTCAGCGTCCAGTTCAACAGAGGCAACTTCTACGGTGCCCCCTTACCTCCATGGGTGCAAGGTGGCAAGCCAGGATGGTATTACGGCGACCATCCCGAACGTGTCCCGCCCTTCTTTCCCGGTCTCCCTTGGTTAAAGGACGGCGTTAGTCTTTCTCTCGGTCACTTTCATCGGGTTGAACACTGACTCCCAATAGTACCTATGTTGGCTTCTAGATTTCCTGTATTGCGGCTTCCACTGCCCCAAGCCTCCTCACCACCCAAATCCTCCTCCCCCCAAGGATGGGTATAAACCAGTGTTTTCCAACTATACCGGTGCCGTCCAAGCAGCCGACTACCTGACCTTCGGATTGGTTGATACGGTTGCGGGTACGTCCAAACCAACCAACTTCTAAACCGTGTATCTCATACTACAACATTTTAGCCTGCAAGGACATGTGTGACAGTGTTGAAGGATGCATATTCATTAACTGTCAGTGGTGTTTTTTTCTCTCGTCCTCTTACTTAGGCTGACCCTACTGATATAGCCTACCACGATGTCAACGGAAAGGTATGCATGCTCAGGTTTGCTATTACATTGGAGAGTGTACTGATCGTTTCAATAGGATGGAAGCCCCCTCTTGACCTGCTCACTCTTCTCCAAATGCCATACCCAAGCAGACGCTGACAACTTTGGAGGACAGACACAGCCTGATGGCTCCGTCGACTTCATCACAGACAGTGCAGGATTTTGTAAGACGAAGTAATTGGTTGTCTCGAACGATGCCGCGGGTAATTTGAATAGCTATATACGGTTCTTTGTCACCCCATGCCTAGCGAAATGCCAAAGATGCCAGTGATGATTCGTTCCAACTTACAATATTGCACTATACGGTGACTGACGAGCGCTAGCAGTGGGAACGAACTAGCTTATATTTAAAATCAACCCACGCACTTCGCGCACACTTGACATCCAATAAAGCCTCGTTACTCCTCAACTCGAACTTCTTAATTAAAAATGGCTAGAGCTCCTTTCCCACTGCCTTGATGACCTTCAATGGAGATGCAATGTATTAGATAAGATGCTACAACCCTCTCCATCAGAGATGTACGAAAGAAAAGACGATCACCAAACGAACCTTACATGACCATCTGAACATAGCATCCACCACAACCTTAGCCTTCGAGCTTCAGAAAACGCCTCCTCATATTTATCGACAGGCACACTGGCAGATCGTCTCATGTTTTTTCTTCATCTGCGGAGATGGTTCGCCGCCCGGGAGGATCGGACCGAGCTACGCGTGCTTCTTTCGAATGCATCGAGATGGGCAGCCTCATTGGAACGGATGGATGTCGGAGGGCCGGTTCTGCTGTTGGAACCTGCGGGGCTCTATGTGGTGCGATTCGAAGGAGGTAGCCAAGTGGTACTGTCAGACTTTGGCGGTCCTTAGGAGCACGATAGGAACCAACATACGCTGACCAGGAACCAGGATTATGGCTGATGGCCTAGAGGCACACTGAACAAATGGGCTGGGTGGAATCAAGGGGAAGCCAGACGGCAGCGCAGGCTGGAGTGCTGCTGTCCGTACCGCCCAAGTCTCTCATGATCCCAACAAGTCAGAAGCACATTCGAACAGTTTTCCAGAAACGTGTCTTGATGGTGTCTGGGTGCAAACGCCGGAAACAAATGGTGCGTAAGACTTTAGCCTTGAACGGAGTGTTGTCGGGCATTTCTCCCGTGACAGATCCGTTTGTCAACGATTTCGTAACGATATTCTGGCCCATTCGTTTCTGCAGATGCTGTATTCGCGGCGTCCTTGTCGTACCAAGATGAACATCGATGTGGATGCTACCTTCTTTCAGAGGTGTAAGTAAACAAGGTAAAGCAGAATGAAGGTTGACAGCCAACCTGCGAAGATACTTACGTGACACAGAGCACTCAAATACTCCATTCATGTTGCTTGACTTTGGGAGTACTTTATCGTCCCGATATGATCTTTGATGAGAATCAGAGCAAGCCAAGATAATCCCGCGACAAAAAAATACCATCGCGTGTCGGATAGATGAGGATGATAGGGCAAGACAGTGCGAACCACACATCACGTCTCGACAAACCCTATGTTGTGCTAGTGTGACCAATGTTGATAGCGCTAATGAGGAAAGAGAAATATTCCTAGTACCTTCCCGAGCGTTCTACAAGGATATAATCTCAAAAATGAACACAGTTATTGACATTTTAAGGCAAGAGAGACGTATTGACTAACATACCTGTGTATCTGGACCAAATTTGAGAATTTGTCTGGTAGACGTCGCTTTCCGCTTAGGCAGTTCTACGCGCTAGACAACGAGCAAGGCCTTTATTCCGAATACAATGCACCATCGTCGGTGGGCATTGTCGGAAGGAAGGAGCATATACATCGAGCCATGAGTCGATGGTGGTGGTTGATTGTCAAGTCCTAAAATGGCAGGTGACAATTGACAGCATTCGCTCTTTTCCTTATACCACCATCACCGGCGTCGTCTTGCGGCCTCTAGCGATTACTGACGCCCTGTATGCGCATTCTTGTGCATTTTCTTCGTTGCAATTTGGGCCTCGGTACGTCGTCTTTGTGTTGCAGAGGACGTACGGTTAACATTGGTAAAGTTATGTCTCGCTACTACAGAACTGCCCTATGTCGTTTTCTCTGTTGCTTGCTCTCCTTCAGACATCGAAACATAGCTAATGGTTCTTTTTCTGTGATCTTGCTACATGAAAACCATGGTGAAGCATTGGGCTAAGACTCGGAAAAGTGCGTTCGCTATGTTTGCTTTTGTCCTTTTTTTCTCAGATATGTCAGTAAAGAACAAATTAAATCTGACACCTGTACCGCGAATCGCGATGTTGTTAATGATGCTGACATTGACCCCGAAGCTGTCCAACTATCAATACTGCACTATTCGCATGGCTCGACCCCTTGACATCAGCGCTTCCATTCAGATAGTCAAATTTACCGCTACCGGGGTGAAACGATGCTATGCCCGTATATCAAGGACGTGCCAGGATGTTTCGCACTGGCCTTCAAGGCGATCGAGGTATGTGAAATTCATATCAGTTGTGTTGTTGAATGAGAATGTAGAAATTAATAAACATCGATAAGATCGGCAGGCACGATTGCGGCTCGTCGAATCGGATGCTGACCCACACGGGGACTTGGGCCAGCGTTCCATATTTTCGTGATGTTTATTTAAAGTTGGAGATGTGACACTACTGTTTACATTAACTACCTTTCTAGATATGCTCCGCGTTATTCAGGGAACAGAACGCGATGCCGAAACAAGTATTCAAATACCGTACGACTGGTTCAACGAATTATCTGGCGATCTTATTTCGTAGTAAGGGTTATTTTTTATACATGTAGTCTTCTGAAGTTTATGACCACGCGTAGGGAGAGCATGGACCTCTCTCGATGACCATAAACGTGACTTCGCTGCAATCGTGCTGCGACTATGCCAATATTATTAGATTTTTTTCTCAGTTTGTCATATAGAAACTCGGCAATCGTGAGATCGCTACTAGCCACCGTCGGGTGGCCTAGTAACCTGTAGAAGATATCGGCATCCGCTATGTTCGGAGCCCACTTAAACGAAAAGAGAGCCGAGCCGATACGCCAGTCCGCAACTGAGAATGACACCACCAGATGTACCTTTGGCAAGCCTATTCTGCTGCTGACGAAGATGTTTGTTTAATAGCTGCACAGCTAGGTTGGTCCTGACCTGGTCGAAGCCCTGGGCTTCCCGGGCTCGCAAGAAGACTTCGTTAATATGGTTCGACCTCTGTTTAATAGGTTCTGGTGCAGACTTCGAACGTTCGCTCAATTCCAAGCCAGCCTAGCCTCGTTTTCAGGCTTAGGTCACTCTTGCTAACTATCCAGGGCTGAACTCTCGAAAGCCGGGCCCACTGGGCCCACGCCCGTTCCGCGAATCACTAGATGTTATTTCTCTTGGCTACCCGTGGGGGCCGAGATACGAGACTGTAATATTCGGCAGGTGTGTTTTGTGGTCCGTTCTTGTGTCTTTGCTACCTAGTAAGCTGTCTTTGCTATGGAACATCGACAGGCATTAGAATCACTCGATTATTCAACGAAATCCTCACATTTCACTCTCGGTCGACTTCAATCGCCGTTCTCGCGGGGTAACTGATGGAGCTCACCGGTTATATTTCATCAAATTCTGTTATACCGCACGCGTTAAGGGCCACATTTCCAAGGAAGAGCACTCTGAAAGTGACTATAGCTGTTTGACCCTTGGTTCCCGGTGACTTTCGCGGGTACACGTTCTGCATTATAGAAGAGAAATGGCCGTTTTCTTCCCACAGAAGCTTCCTTCAACGCTTGAAAGAGGGGCGGCCTATGCAGAAGACTGGCAAGAGGCTAAGTACGTATTAATTCCCATTCATTTGCTCAGGTACTTGCCTTAAATTCCATGAAGATCCAGGGACTGGCTACGCTTCTATGCAGGTACTCACAAAACCTCGCGTTCCGCGCTTAGGCACCTCATGCCTATTCGCGAATCGCGGATCATGCGCAGCTCGAACGCGTCCTCGGACCTGAACGCGTCTCTATAAATGGAACGGAAAGCATCGTTTCTTTTCATTAACTTGAGCTTCACCAAAGTCCTTCATCCTTCATCTACTACAATGCTCTCCTTCTCTACTCTCCTCGTAACCGTCGCCACTGCCATCACCGTCCGCGGCGCAGCCAACACTGCAGGCTTGAGCTCCACAGACGCCCAAGCCTTGGCCAGCATCAGCTCCCAGCTCAACGAAAGTAACTCCTTCGGCGCTCCCATTGTTCCTTGGGACCAGGACGGAACGCCCGGTTGGTACTACGGCGACTCTCCCGACAACGTCCCCGACGTCTTCTCCGATCTGCCCTGGCTCAAGGACAGCGTCAGTTTTTCTCGCCGCTTTCTCATGTACAAAATTACTGATGTTTCATTCCTAACAGTACATTTGCTGGCTCCTTAGCTTACTCGACGCTGGCTTCGTGTGCCCCACACCCCCTTTCCACCAAAGCCCTCCTCCTTCCACCGATGGCTACAGCCAGTTGTTTTATAACTACACTGGTGCAACCCAATCGCCCGACTACATGACCTACGGGCTGGTCGACACTGTCGCTGGTATGTCCAATCGGATTATTTATCTTCTAGCCGACATTTCTCACGACGCGATGCTTCAGCCTGCAAGGACATGTGCGACAGCGTTACCGGATGCATTTTCGTCAACTGTTCGTCTTATTCTTTATCTCGTTTACACTGTCTGACCTTCTTTGATACAGCATACCACGATGTAAACGGAAAGGTCTGCCACGTTCAGCTATTGCACAGGAGATAGTACTGATCATTTTGATAGAACGGAAGTCCCCTGTTGACCTGTTCGCTCTTCACCCAGTGCCACACTCTCGTGGACGCGGTGAACCGTGGAGGACAGACTCAGGCTGACGGCACCATCGATTTTATCACGAACAGTGACGGATACTGCGCACAGACCTGTTCATGTGCTTAATTGGTTAAGTACAGCCCTTGTACTTAACATCAAACGAAACGAATACGTTTTGGATATTTTGGACCATTTCTCTCCGTATTTTTGTTCTTCTTGGTGGATCATTAGAAAGGGCCAAAATGGCAGTTATGATTTGTGACTACTGATGCTATACAATGTGAAATTTATCGAATATATTTTGACTGTACGCGAGGCCCGGCCAAATTCATTCGCCGAGCACGAACGAATGACCACGCGCGTCTTTTTTTCTCGCCTCTTCAATTCTTTTCGGATTCCTTATTAGTGTGAGATTCGGGTGCCAAATGACGGTTATCTATTGCTATACCGCATCTTGACGAGTGTTGACAAATTTATCACTGCTGGCTTGTTCTTTCCGTTTGCTGAGAGTCTCCCATATTACGAAGGCTGATGCTCGCTGTTGTGAGTTGTCTACCACCCATACTATGATAATACGAAAGCAAGCAACGCAAGATGCGTCTAAGACCCGATGCAAATCTTCGTGATCCTTCTCCCGCCGCGTCTTCTTCGTGCCTATCTCCTACCTAATTACAGTCGCCGCTATCGGATCCCCAGCCAAATGCTTCGCGCAAAAGAACTCGTTTCCTTGCTCCCCAGCACCGCCTTCCCCACAGCCTTAACGGAACTAGTCCTGTCCAGGCCTCTAAGCTTAGAAGTTGGGGCACAAGCTAGCATGCACTCGACCCTGAATTGCATCTTCCCTTGCACGTACCTGGCGCGTTTACTCGGCTTAGAACTAAGCGAGACTTAAGGAAAGCAATCTCTAACGTTGCCCGGTGTCATGGGCTTTGCTCGAAATCTTCAGCCTGGTTCCGTTCATTGTGTTCTTCTAAAGTTCCAATAGGGATACTCCCCTTGCAGGAACTTCGAACAGCGTGTGTTCATTTCGATGGTTATAAACTTGGCCTGACTACGTCGTGTAATGAATCCCTCTTTCTCACGACGACTCGGCTAACATAGATCTGCAGTACTCCGTCCAGGTACGCTCTTAAACTCGCATCGGGAATTAATAGTAATGGTGACGCAGACGGCTCGAGCGTCGATGATACGCGAGACGCCACTGAACGGGATGATCTTCCAGTCGACTTCGACCCTGATGCATGATGAACGAGGCCTGAAGGATCGAAGTCGCGAGTTAACTTGCCCCGTGATCCTTATAAAGTTATAAATATTATCCCGCGGTGCATAGGTAAAAATTCATGTAAGAAACAGCTAACATAGTCGGGTAATAACTATTTGAGAGCCCCGCTGCTGAGGGCTCCTGAGTTTACTTAATGAAGAGCCCCGTCCTATCGGCGCCAGCACCGTCCGGACTCGGGGGACCCGAGGAGGGTGGTGAACGAGTAGCTCACTGAATTCGCGATTCGTTGTGTTGAACAAGTGTTGAAAGTTGAAGTTATGCTAAATATTACGTGACTTATTGTAGCTTATCATTTATTGATTTGACTTGATTTTGTCGGACTTTCTAGTAAACCGAACCCAGTTCGTTATACGGCGAAGTAGGTTGGGCTGAGACAGGCACAAAGAGGATAGGGCTGCGCGCCGTAACTGTATTGTACGGGAATACGGCTTCCGTGTACGGTATACGTACCGATGCCGTGAGCATTTCTAGCAACCCCGTACAATACGGCCGTCGACGGCCATATTTGTGTGGCAGTGCTTCAAGGGGAGAACACACATTTCTGAGGTCGGTATATGTTCTATAACACAGATTAGAATGATTTACCATAATGTTCTTTCAGACTCCCACATATTTTGTGCTTTCACGACTAAAAATCTTGCATGTAAGGCAGTATGACATCACTCTGTCAAGCCGTAGCTCTTTCAAACTCCCTCAAAATGGCCAATTCCATGGCCAGAATGCTGTCTAAACATGTTGCAATGTACGGTATGTTGATTTTCACAGTATTTGGCACCATATTCACGATGATTATAGGTGCGTACCTGACTTCCATGAATACGGCCGTATATACAACCGTCACAACCGTAATTGTACGGTCTGAAGCCGTCAGCAACCTTCACTATACGGTTTACAGTCGGTGATGGACGGTGCGCAGCCCTAAAAGAGGATGCGGCAAAGGCGAACGATACCGTTCTCTTGATATTTCCAGTGCACAAAACTCATGTAATGCTTGGTAAACATTATGATCCAATTATGAGACCTTGAATCATGTATTGGTGCGATCCGTGTAAATGCTTCTACTTAGGCAGGACGCGCCGCGGTGGCGAAACTCCACATATGGTATGTACACGGCCGCAATCGTCCCGCGAGCCGAGAGGCATAACTTCGAAATCACTGGGGCTCCCTAATAAATTTATTCCATAGCTGTTGTACTACAGAACAAATAACGCTGGCAAGGCCCACATCTGGGGCAAAGCCTGCTACGCTTATTAAGAATTACCTACTTACAAAGACAATGCATAGATTGCCGGACTTAACACACTCGCTGTGCCCTTCGCATTGGATGCAAGAGCATTAATGATCTGATTTCTCCAGGAACAGGGTACTTCATCATTCAGATGACGCAGGTGCATCATGGTTGGAGATAATAACAAAAGTCTGCAATGCAACATCAGTGAGGCAGCGAGTAATGAGATGAACACTTACTGTTTGTTTCACGCGTGACAGCATTCATCGTCACGAGTTATGGAGTTGGAATAATATGCTTGAAAAAGTCAGGATATCCGAAAACGGTGACATGGTGGAAGTGACCAATGCACAACCCTCAAACTGGCAGATGAAGTTCGGCCGAGCAACTCCGTGGCAGGCGTGATAGTAACGGGAAGTCACATGTAAGCAGTGACAGACAAAGCAACTGCCACACCGAGAAATTTACTTTCAAGGAAGTTATCTTTCGTTTTACCGCAAGAAACTCCCTTACATGGATGCCACGTGACATACGGAACGGCCTCCGGAGAAAAATCGCTTGGTACATCGATCCATCTACAAGACCTACTACTAACGTAGCAGGAATCAGGAAAATCGTCACCTGCATGTAGTTGTTGACGGGAACTGACCGATTTGTCCTCTCATTGTTTGATACCGTTGTGATACCGTCGGTGAAATGTCCCATTTTTCATTACTAGAGATATGACAAGGTATTAGGGTTGAGCAAAAAAGTACCACTTTTTTACAAAAATAGTTTTTTACAGTAATTTACACGTTTTTTACATGTTATTTACACGTGAGCTCAGAGACCCAGATTTTCGTTGGTTAATTATAAAGTCACGTGTATAGCTAGAAGCCTAGGGAAGGCATGAATGGTAGCCCGCAAGTATATATCTGGTGCCTATGAGCAAGACATGAGCACCAGAGCACTCTGTAGCGAGAGATACACCTTTGGCAGCAGCTTCCGGCATGTCGCGGCAGCAAGGGAAAATTTTTGATTCTCCAGCTAAATTTGTCACGTGATGCGTTATTTACATGTAAATTACCTGCAAAAAACGACTCACCAAGATGCCGATGTAATTTACCTGCAAGAAAGTCTGGATGGAGTTTTTTGCGCAACCCTACTTGAAGGTATGCTGTACGAAGCTGGGGTACATGGCCTTCGTATTAGTCACGTTGTCTGCTGTTAATTCTGGAATAAATATTTCGAATAGACGGACAAGAAGGATAATGGCCGGGATCTGCAGACGCAGTCAGAGTATGGCAGAGACTATTAAGGTGCATGGGGAGAACAGCGCACCACGTGGGCTAGTACACTCCGCCTAGACTTTTCATTAATGAATCTTTCCCTTCACGTTGCTCGATTCTCTAGAAATTAGTGTGGGTAATTCGCCGAACTTTCCGAGGATCAATCGATCATATTCCCTCGTTCCGTTTTAGTCTGCTTGTTTATGTCTGGCATTGACAACTAGGCGCAGGCCCTGGGCGCTATTTGCCACATCGAGAGGCATTGACGGTGGCTCGAAACGGATATCCACACCTATCCAGTCGACTTGGGTTGATAAATCATTTATAACTAAGTGCGAAGATATCTGGTCTGCCGAGTTATGTTTATAGCTTGAGCTCGAGAACGAGCCAATGCATCAGTAGGTGCTTTGGCAGTGCCAGTGCCAGCTAGAACGATGTCCAGCCGTAAGCTCCAGATGAGTCGCGCAAGGTCGAGCAGGTGCGTTGTTGACAACTTGGCAAGTCCTCCCAAGTTCTCCCGATATTGCTATTTCAGAAGGCTTGATCCCAGGCTGATCCTGAGAGGCCCCGAACCAGACTCCAGTGAGACTCCGGACTGAAAACATCAAGCTCATTGATCGCATTGGGTATATTGCTTTTGTCTTCGGGTGCCGTGCGGAGAAAGCGTCGGCACGAGGGCGGCATACTGTAAATACTATTTAACCAAAATTTTAGATTTCGTCGGCAATCGTTTGTGACCGGAGGTAAAGAGACCAGATATGGGAACTTTTAGGACTATGTCGTGGGCGGAAATATCGGTATTCGTTAATCTGTCAAATTTTAAATTTTAATCTGACATGCCTGTTATGTACCTGTCACAATAAATAGTACACTCTCTCATCTTGTCCTCTCCGAGTGACATTGTTGGGGCCTCACTGTCGGCAGCTTGTGGCTTGTTCTTGTTCTTTTCAAGACCTTAAAGCCGGCGCGCTGTCCATGGAAGTTTGGAAAGGCCGCTCCGCACCTCACTTACTGACATACTGTTGCCAGAAGGTCGCATTTCTTCCGCTAAGGTTTCCGTGGGTGATTGTATCACCCGGGCGCTGATGTTCCTGTGTTTTTTTTTGCTGATCATAGTATTTCTTTTGCTTAGCACAATAACAAGTCCGGGTTGAGGCTGTCCCAACCACCCAACGATTTTATTGTTCTCGTATTGGCACACACGCTCGTGGGTTATCGTGCCTTTCGCTTTTCGAGACCAACGGAGCTTACGAATTTCCCTCATCAAAATCTGTCATCATCACATGCACTTAGGATCAATTTCAAGGAGGATCATACTTTAATTGACTATGGCCGCTTTGCTTCAGTACTCAGTCACGCTCGTAGATGCACGCTCTCCCATCACAATAGAGAAGCGGAGTTTTTCTTCTCACGTAAGGCTTTCTCGGCGCCTGGATCAGCGAATCGAACCTTTCCCGGGGCGGCGTATGCCAAACGCTGTCAAGATTCACGACTGCTGTGGGTCTGGGTTCCTATTCATCTGCTCAGGTACTTGACATAAAGTTCTGAAAAATCAAGGAACTGCAGTTCTTGCAGGTACCCATAACATCAGTTAATACTCGCACTCCGCGCTCAGGTACTCGAAGACACGTTTGCGCACCATGTGTGGACCTGAACGCGTCGCTATAAATTGGAGGGAGAATATCGTTCATTCTCCAGCAACTTCAGCTTCACCTAAGTGCTACAGCGTTCATCTACTACAATGCTCTCTTTCTCTGCTCTCCTCGTAACTGTTGCGACCGCCCTCATGGTCCGTGGTGCAGACGCAGACAACTCCACAGATCCTGCGGTCGCGGACTCCCTCACTCCAGCGACCTCCTACAATGCTCCCCTCACTCCCTGGGAGCAAGACGCGACGCCGGGATGGTACTTCGGCGACGATCCCAGCAATCTCCCCGCGTCCTTTACTGATCTTCCCTGGCTCAAGGACAGCGTTAGTCTTACCCACCGCTCCTTCCCCGCTTGAGGAATGCTAACTATTTTTGCAGTACCTCTGCTGGCTCCTCTCGCAACTTAACAACGGCTTCGACTGCCCCACGACCCTGCCCGCTCCGAGCAGCGACGGATATCACCAGACGTTTAGCAACCTTACCGGCGCGACCCAGGCAGGCGACTATATGACCTTCGGATTAGTCGACAGTGTTGAAGGTGTGTCGATTCGAACTACATGTCTTCTAACCAATGATTCTCACGATGCGATATTTTAGCCTGCAAGGCCATGTGCGACAATGTCAATGGATGTGCTTTCGTCAACGGTTCGTCCTATTCTCTCCTTGATTCCTCGTTGTCTGTGCCTGACCTTTCTTGACACAGCGTACCACGATGTCAACGGAAAGGTCTGCAAGCTCATATTATTAGCCTTACCGCGAGAGAGTATTGACTGTTTTAATAGGACGGAAGCCCCCTCTTGAGTTGTTCCCTTTTCACCCAATGCCACTCGCCCTCGGACGCGATCAATCGTGGAGGACAGTCTCAGCCTGACGGTTCCATCGACTTCATCACTAACAGTGACGGATTTTGCAGGGAGAGGTGTTTCTGTCCATCTTAGTTAGTTCTCAAAGGATTACGGTTTACAATATCTCCGAATAGCTCTCGTATATTTGACTTCTTATCCTGTAGGAAATGCCAAAATGGCAATGATGATTCGTGACTATTGATATTATACTATGCAGGAACTAAGTTGACCAAAATATACAAGATCCAATACGAGCCCAAAAATGAAAACGAAAGGGTCATCCATCCATCTATAGCCCCCCGAATCTATACAACTCCTCCTGCACCTTCTCCAGACGTCTCTTCTTCACGCCTAGCTCCTCTCGTACAGCTGTCACTACCGGGTCTTCCGCCAAATACTTCGCGCACTTGACATTCGCCTCGTTGCTTCCCAACTCGAACTTCTTAATCAAGAATGGCTGGAGCGCCTTCCCCACAGCCTTCACAAACTTGAGGTCAATGAGGGATGGCACGTAATCGATGATGCGCTACAGAACTTAAGTAAAGCGTACTGGAACGGAGACGAAAGCACGGACCTTGTACGAAACTTGAAAATACCCCCTCACCTCGGCCATAACCTTCAGCTCCGTCTCATACTCGTCGACAGGATGAAGCTTCTCCAGGTCTTCTGCAGTCAGTCCACTAAATCCCAGTGCTGCTAACGCTGCCAGCGCCTTGTCCGTCTTCTCCTCCTCACTGGTAAACGAGCTGAAAATGTTTTCCGCAGGAAAGAAGGTCCTCGATGTACTAGGGCGCTGATCCCAAATCGGGATTACTGGCGCACTAGCAGATGCCGGTGTACTGGTGTTGATTCTGTTCTGCCGGAGCTTGAGCGTGAGCACCTGTGGCGCTGTGTGACGCGGATGGAGTGATGAGTACGCTGTCAGACTGAAGTAGCACAATAAGATTGAACCATACATTCACCCGAGGAATCAGAATTGTTGTTGATAGGCGCAGGTCTGGAGTCCAAGACACCGGAGCTCATCTTGGGCGGTATTGGCGAGAAGCCCAATTCCGCAGGCTTGAGTGCTTGTGCTGGCGCTGGCATCGGTTGACTCTTCCTTTCCTGCCTGGTACCTTTATACTTCGCCAGCCACTTCTCCGAACTAGAATCTAAATAATGTAGATTCTGTGTGAAAGGCGAAAGCTCTACTTCAAGGATAGCTTCTAGGATCTTGTAGCACGACGCGTATTGCTCTGATATGATCTCCGAAACAAAGGAACTGGCGAAGAAAATGTTGAGAGGAGCGAGAACCGAAGGAAGACGAAGACATACCGGAGATGATGCGTCAAGAGATCGTACCGTCCAATTCGTTCATGATCCACGCAAGAGAGAAGCGTATTCAGAACAGTGTTCCGAACGTCATCAAAGCATAACTTGACGGAACCTGGCCATGAATGCTGAAAAGAGGTGATCAACACCACTTTGGCGTCGAATGGCACGTTGTTGGGTAATTCTCTCGTTACGGATCTAGTCGGATGAAATCAAGAATTGTAAGGTCACTAGTAACGGAAACCCCACCTCTGTATATGCTTCCTCATATCAGATACCGTGAATGGCGCCGACGATGTAAGTACTCCTCCATCTTCATCAGATTCTTCATCGTCAGCGGGCGCTTTTGCCTTGCCAGAAGATACAAAATTGGGAGCTGTCTTTCTGATATCAATCTTGAACTTGGCAAAGGCTGCACGGTTGTCCTGAATCATCTTGCTCGTCTGGGGGCTCCCCCGAACATGCAGATTGACATCGTCACAGAGCGCCGTAATGAGTTGTAACATGTAAGTGGCTGGATCGCCGACGATCGGCTTTGGTAGGCGCTGCAGTTCGTCTCGGCATGTCTCCAACTGTCGAGTCGCTTCGAGCTGTATCTTTGGCAGGCTGGGGGATAGGTTTAGTTACGGGTGCGATCAAAAGAAACTAAGAAAACATACGCTTCCTGGATGACCTGTATGAGAAGGCTGCTCAAGGCTGCTGTTAGGTTTTTGACGCCAAAATAATGTGGTTTAATGGAGATGTTCCAGGGTTCCATTCGAGCGAAAAACTCCATCTCCGCTTTGCGAGCCTCTTCGGAGGTCATACCTTGGCTTCTATCAGCATCGTCTGGATGCCGGGTGCAGTAATAACCATGCTTGAGAGGGAACCGCCGCCCTTCGACAACATCCAGCCAGAGGGCGCGGTTTTTTACAGACCCTTCCGGCAACATATCCGGTTTGGTAAGGACGCCTGAAAGTATTTCTGGATTACGAAATCATCGCCGAGCAACATGCATTGTGCCTACCTATTGTTCGACGGCCCTGAGGGTCAGCAACGTTAGCTAACTTGAGTGCCTTTTGGTTCTCCACATCGTCTTTGAGCAGAACGTGAGCTAACGAAATATGATATGACAGATCTGGGCTTGCCTGTCATTGGAAGTGCGACGAGGATCAAACAATTACCCGCAATGTGTGAGACGACCATGTCCTCAACGAGTTTGACAGTTTCGGTCTCAGCATTTTGAATGATACCTGCATAGTAAGTAGTGAGCTCCGAAGAGATAAGCATAACTCAGTTGAAACTATACCTGGAAGATCAATGAAGGAAAGATCAGTCAAACCCGGGCCCTTGAGATCGACGCAAACAACATTGCGAGAAAACCGAAGAGCGCAGTTTGACGAATTGTGATCCATCTCATGCATGCTCATCCCAAGGATATGTTCGTACGAGAGCTTCGGATTGAGCACAGCCCATTGAGCTTTTCGCAGCATTGGTTCGACTTGGCTTTTTTTAATGATAAGATCTCCGAATTTACGCTCGATAACATCCTTGAGACGCCTCCCCCCGTTCGGTTCAAATTCATATCGGATGGATATCTGGCAGCACCATGGATCTTCACTTGAAGCAAGGCGGCATTCCATGGGACATCGTGTACATGTTCCCGCATCGCGAGGTACGGTTATCTAGAGTAAATGGAGGTCAGCAGTAGTAAGGAGGACAAAGACAGCACACACGCCAGATATCGCCTCCACCACACTCGATTTGCCTTTGAGCGCGGCTTATTGAGTACACCAATACAGTTTGCATGGCAAAGCGCTCACCAGCACTTTGGTTACCGATGACAACAATACGGGGAAGTTCTATATACGTCTGAGCACTGGAAGTGGCATCAGTGGTTTGTTGCCAACTCAATATGGGCGCGTACCCTATACTGTGAAGCTGGTTCACGATAGCTAGCATGTCCTTACGGCGGCTAGCGTAGTGGTCCATAGTGAGAAGAAGAAATCGGAAGGACGCGTCAAAGCAAAAGAAAAGTTCGGAAGGAGAGATCCAAGAAGGGCGCGATTGGTGGTGGTGGTGAATGAGAAAGAAAGGAAACGCGCGCCTCTTTGAGAATGTGAGAATGTCCAGCTGCCGCGGTGGTATTCCCGCGGCATGTAACTATTATTATTATTCAAACAAAATTAATATTGTTGGAAAAAATCCAATATTTCACTTCAGAATATTAATGCCAACAGATGCCTAACTGCAGAAAAAAACACCTGAAAGTATAAAGAGTTTTCCAACAACCAAAATACGCCAACACGTACTCGTACTCAGCGCCCGCTCAGCCTTGAGAAAAATGAAGAAGTACATATGCAAAGCGTTTTCAATATATTCTCGGTTAATTCGGACCAGCTTGCCGAGGCGAAAAAAGAATTTCAGTCAATTCAGGGTAGAAAGTCTTTTTTTTATAAGTAAAGCGCTAACAGCAAGCTACAATAACGTCGACAAAAAAGAAGATTACATGGTCGAAGTAGCACCAACAAGTTGAGAACAGGGTCACTCAGCGCGTATTAACCTCGACACCATGAGGCGGCACGCCCCTCCTTGGCCTGCCACCACCCCGTCGCCCATATCCGCCCCAGCCATTGACATACGCCCCGGGACCCATCAGCCCAACACCCCCAGGCTCCCCGAACGTCGCTACATTCCTCTCCCTCTCTTCCTCCCGACGATTCCTACCAGGGTGTCCTCCCCGTCCCCCACCTCTACCGCCACCGCCTCCACCTCGTACAGGTGCAGGTGTCAAAGAGTCAAAGAATGATTTTTCCGGATTATACGCAGCAGGCTCCTTCTCCTTCTCCTCCTCCTCACCCTTCTTTGCTCCAGGCTTATCGAACCGCGCGTTGCTGCTCTCAAAGTCGAAGTCGGTAGTGGGAACCTTGATCTGTTCCTTCTGCTGCGGGTGGCGTCGACGGTTTCCATTCCCTGCATTTGATACCCGTAGGTCACCGAGTGCCCGCTCGACAGTCTCCATGGACGCTGCGGCAGTATGGACTGGGTTTGCGCGTCGGTTTGGTTGTTGAAGACGTGGAGGGGCAGGAACCGGTTCTGGCTGAGTCGGAGGAACTACCTGGGGCGGCGGCGGCGGCTGCACGTAGGCAGGATTGGGAACTGGGGCTTGGGGATATGGTGAATATCCAGCTGCGACAGGAGGACCGGCAGAGGCCTGGATAATGTTAGATACCACAGAACAGAATATTGGTCAAAGATAACATACGTTGATGACCGCAGGATCATCGTGGACGTTTCGACGAGGAACTTGTTGCTCGTCTACTGCCAAATCTTTGACCTCGGACGCACGAAATATGATATATTCATACGGTTCTTGTACTGGCGGTATGAATTCTGCAGCGGTTCTAGAATACGAACAAGAAAATCAGCACCAGGCGAGAATTTCGTCAGAGAAAGTAGGGCTAGGAAACTAAAACAGTGACGATGTCGCTAGCGCTAGTGCTTGGAACTCGCAGGCGACTCCAACAGCCCGTATTTTACGGATTCCACGTTCTTCCGTCCACCCACGGCATCCGGGCTCTCTAAGGATGAACAGGCAGCAACGACCTGTTCCTCCACCAAAACACGCGTCACCTCAACAAAATCACTACAACTCACCTCCTACTCTCCGTTCCCATCGAATACACTGCATAATCATCAGGTCCACTTTTTCATCTGACAAGCTCAATGCTCACCCTTCGACAACTGAATCGTCGACGCATTCGCATCAATACCCGCCAGGATGCCTCGGTAGCGTACATCCGAATGCGATATGAGCGAAATGGGTTTTCTGTAGCAGCAGAATTGAGTATGAGAGAGGAAGAAGGACAGGCGGCGTACCCAATGTAACTGGCCATGGTGGAATGAGAAAGAAATGCAAATGGGTGTGTCGCTTTGTTTGTTTGGCACCAAGGGCGGGACCACACCACTGGCACCGTTTTGGGGATTAGTTTCCGATTTAGATCTGATCCGCGGGCCCATGAACTTCGGCACAGAGTTCAACTTGAACCTTGCTGCTTCCTTGCAGGTTTGAAGTTTTCCTGTGCTCAAATTCTGCTTCGGCATCGTGGTGTGACTCAATGGCCCGGATGAAAGTAAGTCGTTCCATAAATTTAAACAATTAATGTAGAGTCTGGGGAAATGTAGTATGGAATGTGCCCGTCGACCTCGTCCTGGTCAATCATAAGAAGGTGCATCGACAAAAATGCCAAAACGGCTAGTACACCTTTCGTGCATCAGAAATAATATATATTCGGAAGCACTTGGATGTTGAAAATCGTCGGAGTATTTCAGACGAATTGCCCAGATGCTAACCATAAATCAACTTTGTTTCAAATACTGAGGCACGCAAGGAGACAGAGCTTTGAAGTGTCGCTCGCTTTTCATAACGGGAGGCGCTGGCATAGATTTCTTGGAAGCGGGTGTATTTTCTCGCCGTGTCAGACTACAAATATTGACCAGATATGTGAACACGCCATCGATGATCGCAATGAGGAGGGATGTTCCATTCGGATTCCGTACACCTGAAAACCGAGTCGGTGGGCGCAATTGAGGCGTTACAAGATCTGAACCGTTTGGACTTAGATTTGCCGTCGTTTGGGACTTTACATAGGGTTCCCGCGATTAGGATTCGCTGTAAAAATTAAGATTATCTGTATGATAGAAGTAAATGGCGATAGACCTAATGTACATTAAGTGAGATCTATAGGTTAGTAGAATTACACAGCACGGTTTTCCAGAGGTACGCCGAGTGGATAATGTAGTCGTGCATGATTCGTGAGCGGCGTGGGGGACTTTCTTCATTCATACTATGCCCCGCCTTGGAATGGAGGCAAAGTATGCCTGCCGGCCAGGAAAGCATTTGATGGCGTGAGATGAAAAGTCGACGGAGGTCGTCTTGCCAGTACTGTGGGGCCTGATGACACTAATCCACGGGTTCCTGTAACACGAAAGCCTCCTTCATGTGCTACGAGAAAAAGCGAGATGAAAACCCTCTACGCAATAGACTGCAATAGGAAACGCACCAACGGAGATAGACTCGAGAACTAGGAGTAAATTAAGATAATTTTAACCGATGCTGCACAGCTAAGCAAATACCTGTGGATTCTGTGATGCACTCTTGAACAGACCCCTCACATGTTTTCGGATGACAGAATCGACACTGTAACTGAACAAAATTGCTCAGGTATCAGTCAAAGGAACGCAAGAACAACCACCTACCTGACGCTCCGATAGAGCACCTTCAAAACCGGATGCGGTTCTTCCTCTGTGCCAATGTATTAAGTAAGAGCATTGATCAACAGAACACTAGCGCCTTACTCAGCGTCGCAACAAGCGCCTAAACCACTCAAATGTGAGCTCCTATGTCAACGACGGAAACAACGATCAAAGATTTACCCTTGTCAGCGATCCGCCCTCTTCGTTCCCAAACGCTGACTGTGAGTCTTTGCACGCGGAGATGCAAAGCTACAAGTAATCAGAAATAACGCAAAAAGAAATAACGGGGAGTGACGTACCACGTTTCCTCCATCTATGCGCCTTGTTCGAGGACAGTACCCATCACAAGTCTTCGAAGAAGATTCCTTCTTCTTTCTAGTACCAACGGACATTGGCAAAAAGACTTGTTCCAATGCTAATATTGTCCAAGGCTCAGCGAATGCTTGTATGGTTTCACCAGGTTCAGGGAAGGCCTCCTTGACTGAGCTCACTGTTAATGCCGAAGTCTGATACGTTTCGATACGATCGTACCTCTTCTGCATAGGCGACGATCTGTACGGGGGGTTAATTTTCGTTCCGCCGACGGAGTATATGTAATGGGAATCAAACATACATGTGCTCTTGAGATTGTACGCCCTGTTACATCGGTGGTGGCAGAGATCTGATAATCGTTCATAAGAAACGTTGTCAGGGATGCAATGATAGGAAGCCATCCGTACCCAAAACAGTACCGCTATGACAGCAATCAAAGACAGCCTGAAAGTAAAAATGTCAATACCGGTCGGTGACACTTGAGTATGAACGACTCACTGTTAGCCTCGCTTTCGGGACCTTCGCGATGGGATCAACAAGAATACGCTTCAGATTCTGTTGATGATTAGGAATGAAAGCCAGTATTTACAAAAAAAACCGAACACTAACGTCACCCATGATAAGATTATCGTCGAGATAGTCGCCGGATTCTTCGTGTATAGCATCCATGGGTACCAAGTCTGTGTCCAAGTCGGAATGGTGAGATTCCATGGGAACTTGTTTCAGAAGACTAACATTCATCCTTTTGGAGGGAGTCGCCATGTGCATCGAGCTGAACGCAGTGTCCCGAGTCTGTTCTCATACCCTCAGGAACGCACTGGACGGGCACAGAACAAAAAATACTAACACAGGATGAAATACGCTCCACCGGGTGATGGGTCCTGGACGAGCGCTTTCAATTCGCGTAACTGCCGGAAGAATTTAGGCAAAGCTAAACGTGAGAGCGTTGTTTGCCCTACCATGTTAATCCTCGTGGGTTTCATATGATCCTCTGTACCGGGTTTGTCGACAAGGATCGTGATATCGTTCCTCTGGAAGTGATATTGGGCTGAAGTATGGTCTGAGCCAAGCAAGAGAGGAATTGACAATAAGTGTACCCATTAATAATTCCATAGTAATCTCAACGTCTGTGTGTGTTCCATTAAGTCGCGCACTATGTCCGTATTCGATTCCGATGAGAAGAGCCCGCCGAATTAGAGAGTGTGAAGAAGTCGCATCAGTGACTGTGGACAGCATGACTATGGGGCCGACTCGATGTTGATAGAGACGCAAGCTTTGAAGAAAGTTCCTGCCTTGGTTTGGTCCAGGGACGGGGGGCCACTGCGATGTCCAACGCAGCCATTTATATCATAATTCGGGATCCATGTAACAGTGGTGCATTGCTACAAAAATGTAATGGATAGCAGTGGCGAGAAGGTGAAACCGTACAAAGGTGAAGTTTCGGGTAGTGCGACCGATGCGCATCATGGGCTCTATGGTACTCACGTCGGTAGGATCATAGATAGAACACAGAGATAGCGAACGGATCATCAGTCGATCCTGTTCCATGTAAGGGATCCGTCCGACCAATGTTAGCCATTCGTCCTCAGTGACTGGCCAATCATCCGTTGTCTAGTTTGCACGCCATAGATGAAATGGTTCTTTGTTGAAATGTATACTTGCTCACTGATCAGCTTCTATCGACGAAAATGGGAAGACATTGTGAAAATCTCATACCATCACCGAGGCGGAACCTGAAGCACTTTATGGGCGCTCCAGGACAATTAAACTGTTCGCAGATTCTGATGAGTCGACTGCGCGCGTAAATTCTGCTATGATAACTTTGCGTATCGCCGGCAACGCACAGTCACCGAGACAGCCGTATATTTGATTGCAGAAGAAAGCAACGGCTCGGAGGGGTGCCATGCAATGCCTCGGTCAGACGTCAATGTTGACGCCACTAAAGGCGCAGGTATTGCAACACCAGACGGATTAAGTGATAACTAAGAGTATCTTGTATGATCGTAAATTCAATAAACGATGATGTGGAAGTGTGAAGCTAACCTTCGATAACCCCGTCCGCAAGAGCATTCCATGTAAGCAGTACTCATGAAGAATCTAACTCAGGTGTACTTCAAGCGCCAATGCATGGTCACTGGATGCTTCGGCAGGATCGCATCGTTTGATGCCGTGGAAATCGAACCAAGAAAACTGTACTTATAAACACTGTAATCATGTCACGATTTCGTGAGATTGATGTAACCAAGCAAGTCCCATGTCGAAGGAATACATGACACGACAGTGAAAGAGACTGAGAATGCTGGAGATCAGGGTCAGAAACGGGCACAGCATCGAGAAATCCGGCCTTGGCGCGCAGCCTGAGGATCAACTATGATTAGCCCAGCACAGGGCGCAAAAATACCGTACTTGTCCGTCGCCGCTACATCCTACACGCTGGGAACACCAGGGTAAGCCAGGAGAAGGAGTAGAGGGGAGAAAGAGGGAAGGAGGGGCCCGAAGACTTGCACACTTCCACCGCGTAGTTTACGAGTAGTGGCTAATAAATCGCTGGAATCACAAAAGGCACAAGTCTAGAAACCGGCCCTAAATCACACGTGATTCGGCGGGTCGGGCCTCGGCCAAGCACTGACACTGGCAGCCTGTCTCGGTTAAATACTATAGTAACTGGCTACAAGCTCCCCATCGCACCTGAACTCCGTCAATATTCTACCTCAATGTTTTTATCAGACGCTTGCAGGTGAAACAGAAACCGAATTCTGGCTCCAGCATTGGTACTCACTGCCAGTGGCAGCTTGACTAGTAATTGACTAGTACTTAGTCCCTAGCTAGTGACGCTCGGTTTCAAGTGCTTAATCTGATATCTGCTGAATATTATCACCGGGCTCCTCTGATACTTTAAGAGACTGATATTATTAGCATCTGCCGCGTTTAACTGCCTCTGAGAATTCGCCGATATTATTCCGTCGTTTCCTCTGCTGAGCTGCATCGGAACATCCAGGAACTAAAATAGACTTGAAATGATACCTGGGACAACATGTGCAGGTCCCTGGAGTAACCCTTGATCGGAGGAATGTTTCTCGCGACTACGCTGTGACGACAAATGCGCGCCGAACAGGTCTCAGTCCGGTGCTCAGTGCTCACTTTCATTAATGCTAAAAGGGCTTCATTGGAGGGACGATGATCGTAGCGTCGATGCCACTTGGAGGGTGAATGCTACGGCGTCGCCGACGATCCCGATATAAAGATGTCCGGGCAAGATAGCGTAATGTTGTTGCCAACTACCTCGTCGTTTCATACGGCAATCCTGCCTGTGTAAACGTTGACAAGGTAGTGTATTGGCATAGAACAAAAGATAGAGTGATGAGGCTATTCACCTGCGATTTCACATCACACAGCTAGCCTGCAGGTAGACGAGGTAACAGCAGGAAGCGCCCCACAGCCCGTACGTTTGATCAGGTTCTCGAATAATCAAAATTTAAGCGCTAGCGCAATAACGGCCCTCATGACTGGGGTGTAATGCATTCTCACTCGAAATGAAATGGTTTTGTCATATTCAGACTCATACAAAAACGAGGATTGCTAACATAAAGATGTAGGAAAAGCGAACTCGTACGAAACCCACCGCCAATCTATCAATAACATTGAACAGCCCAACACTCATGCACACCGAGTAACGACCACTGAGTGATCCCAAACAGCCTTCTTCTCCTCCTCTGTAAAAGGGTAGCCCTTCATCCCGAGATCATCACCTTTCGGGCTGCGGTGGAAGAAGCCCTTTTCTCTATCAAACAGCGCAAACAGCATATATTCTGCAGATTCCTCTGGGGAGATGGCAGCCAACCAAACGAGAAGGCTGATCAGCGGAGAGAAAAGGCGGAGAGCCCAGTGCGTTGGCCGCGTCCCTGGTGTATTGACAAGTCCAGGGTAGATATGCGAGAATGCGATTTCAGGATTGCGTTTCGCGAATTCCTGAGAGTGGTATAAGGAAAGCGTAAAGTTGGAAGAAAATATCAGACGAACCTCTACCATGATATCGTTGTATGAGCCGCTCACTAGCGTGGCCTTGTACGCTTGGTATGAATGTTTCAGTCCTAAATCGTTGACATCAATAGCACGTCCCATTCCAGACGCCAAGACCGACAGGACGCTCGCATCCTCTCCTGCTTCCTTCGCATTCCTCAACAAGGGCAAAAGCTCATATATATACTTGAACCGCGAATAATACCGCAATCCCAGCAACTTGTCGATTCCTTCCGCTGTCTCGTGCCTCCCTGACCATAAATCTGCGTATCCAGCAGACAAAACGAGGTAGTTGATCTTCGTAAGACGCGCAGAGAGATCCGCTGCCGTGTTTTTGATGTTCTCCATCAATTCGGCATCACAGAACACAAATTCTCGTAGCACGGGTTTACCATCCTCTGCTGTGGCAGTAGGGAGGGACGTAAGGATCTTCTCGGCTGTGGTACGATTGCGGCTGATGATGATGAGGTGGACCTTCCCTCCAGTGTAGCGGGCTATTGCTTTTACTATTGCCTCTCCTATACCAGAATTTCCACCCACAACGACCGCTACAGGAATGTAGGAAGGGGAGAATTTAGAATTGGACGCTTTGGCAGTAGCGAGGTCGGGCATGTTGGGGTAGGAAAGCGTTTATGAGGAGTCAACATTTTTATTGTAATGACCGGCCGGTGCAAGTCTGACAAATTCCGATGACATTGACAAAGGGTGCATCGCGCGCGGGCACGTGATCAAAACCTCTTTTCCCTTGCTTTCACCAGTCTGAGTAACCCCTTAAGTCTAAGCTCGCGACACGCCATTTAGTATTACCCTGCAGCCTTCAGTGTTTGTTTTTATCATAGAAAGGCTCTCTGCCCTACGAAACTTCTAGCTTTCATGGCGCCAAAACGGCTGAGGGTGTCTCATTCAGCCAGTCCGTCGGGAAACGAGGACCTCACCGAGAACAAGCCAACGAGAGCTCGGGGCAAACTTGGGCGCTTGGAAGGTCTCATGGATATGCCTCTGGATGTCTGGTACGATGTGTGTGGATCTTTTCAATATGGCACGAGGTGAGTCTTGATAGGAGTTGCAGATATTTGCACATCTCTACCCCTTGGATTTGCTGCACCTTGCAAGGTCAACGAAGGCCTTTCGTACGATTCTAATGTGCAAATCTTCATTGTTCGTCTGGAGAATTGTGCGGATATCGGAGTCCTTACCAGAGCCGATGCCTGATTTCTCCGAGCCAGCCTGGATCAATTTGCTGTATGAGGCGATCTGTCATGTATGTCCAGCCCGCGACAACACCATCTTCCTCGATCTCTGATTCTATTCATCTTTTAAAGCTTTGTCATAGGAACATTTCTCGTACTATTGATTTCGATTTTGGCGCTCGTATTTGCTCAAAATGTTACGAGGATGGGTAAGCTTGCCTATTGTCTTTTGGTATCGCAGCTTACCTCTTGTCAGAAAAAGCGTCTTAAACAAGTACGATGTCATTATAGATGGCACCTCCGACGATATCTTGGATATGATCCCCTGGAAGTTTGGAAGTTGGTATCTATCTTAAATCGGATCCTTTGCATACGACTGACAAATTGTTCTCAGTTCGTAAACCTCACAAAAACAAATTTATTTATTTGAAAAGAGACGTCGATGAAGTCAAAGCCCACATCCTCTCACTTCCAGAGGACCAACACGAGGTCTATTCCCAACAACGGCGATTGTACGTGAAGGAAATGTATAAGGTACTCGTATCCCTCCTTATTCTTGCATTCATTTTGCTCATGATCCAGTGCGTAGTGCGCCAACCGCTGCCACGACTGGCTCAGGAGGCAGAGCCGTAACAGAGAGCAGGAATTAACAAGACTGCGAGATGAGAGGAAATCGGCGTGAGTCACTTCTGGCATCAAGCCATAGATGGCTGACAGTTGTGCAGAATATACGAGAAACTTGTGGCCCTTGGATATGAGAGAGACCTAGAAAGTATCAGATTTCCCGATTCTCTCGAAGAGCATCGACTCGTAAAACAAACCCGTCCGTTAACAGAGAAAGGTAAGCTTGTCTTCTGTCTTCTTTCTCCAAGGATATTCATGCTTTATACAGTCTGGGATAATATCCATGACGAGGTTGTTGCTTTCATGGAGACCATGAGGAACAAGCGTCTCTTGCGTGAGCACACAGAACTTGTCTTTTCTCGAAAGGCCACAGCCGTTTCTGTTCTGCGGACATACAAAAACTCGTCGGTCGGTTTACCGTACACCACCATTCTCCCATCTCTCCCTGACTTCTACGACTTTGCGCCGGTGAAACACATACTTGAACTTCCAAGCGAGGTCGTCGTCGACATTAAGAGCTTTGATGATGTAATTCCTCAGCTGCCTTCGTTGGTCCGAGAATGGCGCGAACATATTCACGACGAGCTTCTACGGGTTGCAGGTCATCCGAACCCTTCGTCGTTGACCAGTCTAGATCAGAAGATACAGTGGCTAGAGCTTGCACGGAACGTCTTCATTTGCAACGGACCCATCCACCTAGGCCATCCAAAGATACTCTCTTACCCTGGCGTTTTATCGCATGTGTGCTGTACGGTACAGCAGTGGCCTGACGACAGTTCTTTGACAGAACCATATGACAAGACTGTCGAGTGGGTCAGGACTACGCACTTCTTTGGAGCTGCATATGATGATTCGTGGTGTCGATGTGCATGGAATACGGAACATCTGTCTATCAACCGAAGGCTGTCCAAAACGACAGTGGATTTGATACGATGCTTGGGATTCGATCCTGAAACGGCAACGGTACAGAATTTGGACGAACCGCTATTCTATTACCGATGCAAGATTTGCGCTAAGGAATGCGAACCTGGGGACGCTGAGATATACGGATGGCGCGCGCTTGTGAGTTCACCTGCCTTTCTTCCCTGACGTTGATTAAGGGATAGGTACACCATCTTAATGGTTATTGGCACACCGCCATCCCGACTAAACGCGTCGATTTGACGCCCAAAGACTTTGAGAAGTTGACTGTTCAGAGTGTGAAGAGGAACAAGAAACTGAAGACGTACAGGATGGAGGTCGACGATCGCGTCTGGTGCTGCGTCCACTGCCGTGATTTGCCATCAGAGGTCTATATTACAACGTTAAGTAAGATCCAGAAACATATCGATGACGAGTGCGTTCTCTCACAAATGTTTTCTATATCGCATGGATCCTCACGAAATTAGCAGACATTCAATCACCGAACCCATCATTAATCAAGATTACTATGAGAACTTGGGCGCGGCTCCGTTGCATTCTACTTTTAGATGTCTGTTCGATGAATCTGATGCAGAAGACTCGGAAAGTTAACGGGCACGTATTAATTCTACTTGAAAGTACAATTCAATCTATTACAACAGTTGTAATACATTAGCGTTACGAGCGTTTAGATCAGATCCCTTGAAGCTCCGCAACGTTCTGGTGGTCCGTCCAGGCTGACATTATTGTTGTCAACTTGGCTGCTTCGGGTCCATTTAAATTTTATGTGTGTGTTCTGTTTGCAATCAATTTAACGTGCTTATGTACTAATGCACATAAAGGATGGCGGCATACTCTACAAGTGTAGAACTGTGGTAACGATGGGAGACTACCAACTACCGTCGTTCCCGGAAAGCAGCCAATTTCTTGATTAACGTGTCTTGGTAGGACTCTTCCTAGGCCCAGAGACCCACGACAAGGGGACACGAGGATGGTGGCGCATTCCACCCTTCTCCGGGAAGCCGCCTGTCTAGAGAGGTAAGAAAAAGCCACAGAGAGAAACTCGTTCATCGGTCGCCAAAGAAATGCACCCATCTGCCGGGTGTGTTCACCGTCTTCGTCGGAATCCTGTGTGGCTCACTACATTATCAGGTCGGGCCATATATTCATATGCTTATGGGCAGTTCTGCCGCTCATCTGTACCCTGCGGGATAAAAGATGAGATATAACTGGAAATTATTCGCGACTAGATCCCTTTTACCTCACGCGGAGACCATTGTGCTAGAAGAGTCAGCGAACAAGACAGCACTGACTTACCGCAGGAACAAGTGTACGTATGCAGCTGCAAAGACTGAAGTAGTGTTCTAACACTAGTTATCCGGTAGTAATTGGGCACAACGGCACTTCCGCGTCTATCTATATCTCGCCACTTAGGTGTTCGTTTGATTCTCAGTGCTTTCGTCGTATCTTCTAGGCCTTGATCACACAGGTCGCCGTCAATGATGTCTAGCATCACGATATAGAACCTAGCACATGAAGAAAGTGAGCAACAAGGACAACATTCAATAGAGATAGGACATTACTCCGTCATCTAGAGAATTTGCCCGCCGCCACTGTTTCAGTGACGACCATGAAGCTTAAAGTAAGTTCTGACTAGCGGTCGAAGGATATATCTGTAGACTCCAGATCCGAGGCTCAGTTCAGAAGGACGAGAGAAGAGTAGCAGAGCGAGAGTAGAGGGAGGAAGACAGGCGGCTGAGGAGAGATACGCCGAACCTAGTCCCTTTTATATTCCAAGTAGAGGCTGTGCACGAAAATCAGGTAAAGAAATATCATGACTCAGAGAAACATGTCACAGGCGTCCGCATGCTCACAGCAATGACGCGTCAAGTCTGCAATCAATCAATGGATTTTTCTAGATGCTCTGGATAGAGTCATAACACAGCCCAAGGAGCAACATCATCTCATTCGGGTAATGTTGCAATACCCCTTGCCCCGCGTTCTGTGTGAGGCTCGGCTCAAAAAATGGTTCTCAGCGCATCTTTATTGCCGAATCGATAGATATTCGACACCTTTGGCATATTATCTGAATGCTAATATGCAAATGTTCTCTCAGAGACTTATATCAGACTGCAAAAAACTTCGCGTGGCCATTTCACGTGACCGTATCATCCACAAAAGTGGTCGCAAGGAAACTGTTTCCTGCGCTCCGACTACCTGGGAAAGCTAATAACGTTTAGGATGTCTCCTAAAGTTCCCTGTAATCTCTATCAATACTTTATTCACTCGCTCCGCCGAAAACCACATCTCCCGATTTGGAGACGCCGGTAAGGAGCTGTGTAGCAAGAGCACTGCTGCAGCAGTGTGGTGACATCAGAAAATGAATATTCAACGCGGTTCTTTGGTAAATGCACAGCTTTTCAAAGGCGGTAGACACAACAGTCTTCCTGCAGGAATCCTCGAGGCCTCGAAATAGCGGCCCGGACTGATTTTTGTGGCGAGGATCAAGAACCCACCCAGTTCAGATGATGGTGTTATTGTGGCCTTGTCCAATGAAGTAGTAGTGTAGCTCAGACAAGAGTGGCGCCATACCAGCTGCCATGAGATACCCTTCGGTGTCAATTATCAACAAGGAACCTCAGAGCGAGGATGAGCGAAAACACCATAGATGGCATTTTATAATAATTGAAACTGCCGGAGCCCATGCCAATGATTAATCGACGGTCCTCTCACGGTTCTCTCGGTCACGTACCCGTTGAGCAGCATTGACAGGGTGCATAGCCTTGATTAATATGTGTGAGAATTGAGAAAAGCTGCCCGGATCCGTTACTGATACGTACCTGGGCGGCTGGACCACTAGATGCAGGACTGACTGAATATTGTTCTGCGAACGTCTGACGTAGTGCAGGATTGCAGGTGTATGTATCTGCTACAATAGAATTCCGCAGGAGATCTACGAATACTATACAACTCGTCGTCGTCGATGTTGATTTGGTGCTTATAAATTTACACGTGGTTAAATTTCTCTGATCAGTCCTCTACATCTGTCTCGATACCATTGCCATTGGTGAATTCGCCGGCCTGGATATTGTAAAGCCTCGCATATTCTCCGTTTAGAGCCAGTAGTTGATCGTGTCGTCCAGACTCGTACAAACATCCTTCCTTCATGCACCTGTCAAAGGTACGATCAGTCTGGGTTTCCCATGAGATGTAGAAACGAAACCCACAGAATGAGATCTGCACGACGTGTCAAGGGTCCAAACCGGTGCGTAACAATGGCTATTGTTTTTCCTGCTCTTTCGGCGATCAAATTCTCAAAGAGTTGGGCTTCACCCGCGGCGTCTAGAGCTGAGCTAGCTTCGTCTACCGCGACGAAGTTGATTTTTCCAGAGTGGAAGCGCATGAATGTTCGTGCACTGCACTCAGAGGTGAGCTACGATAGAAATGGGGACGGATTGGATACTCACGCTACAATTCGCTGCTTTTCTCCACCCGAAACCTTAGCATCTTTCTCCAGTTCTTTCCACTGAGGCAACAACGGATGTGGCTCGTTGTCATATAAAGGACGGAAATTGCATTTTCGATAGTCACTGCTTGGCCCATCATCATTTCTTAAGATTGTGGCCCTTCCTTCGGCCAGTCCGCTCAAGATACCCTCAGCGCCGCCCTTGCGAATGGCATCCATAATCTCGTCGTCGCTGTATATGTAGTCGACATCTCCCATACGGATGTTCTCCCAGAAAGATAGCGGGAATATTTCGTGGTCCTGCATGAAACAAGCGGTAGCTCGACGAAACTCCGCCAGCGGGTATTCCGAAATACTATGCCCGTCGACCAGAATCTTCCCAGACGTCGGTTCAATCATCCTAGTCAAGAGTTTGATTAATGTGGATTTGCCACTTCCGTTGGTCCCAACGATGGCGATGAGCTGTCCGGATTTAATGGAGAGGCAGATGTCTTTCAAGGCAGACGTATGATTTTCATATGAGAAGCATACGTCTCTGCACGGGAGTCAAACGTTAATGATCCGACTTGTACACAGTCGATCGTGCACTCACCGAAGATCGAAGGACATCCCCCGCTGCATGCAGTCTGGGCGGCCAAGTTTCTCCGATCTAAGTTTCGAGGGAGGGTACACACGGCGGTCATGGGACATTCCGGTAGGCATATCCATCGAATCATAGAAGCGACTTATCCACTGGCATTCTTGTCGGAAATTGTCGATACTCGCGAGGAACCACCTCAACGAAAATTGAAGGTTGGCTGAGTATCGTTGTAATACAGTGAATGACGCCACGGAGAAAGTGGAAGGCTTCATCATGACAGAAATGGCCAAGTACATCTGGAGATTACCAGTTGTGATCAGCCCCACGTAGGATAATGATCTTATGACGCACCATGGGCGCTTTGCCTAGAAGGTCAGAGAAAATATCCACAAAGGGCGTGGAGCGTTGGCCGTATTGTTCTTCAGGCGGTGAGGTTGGAACGTTACCGACACGCGCTGAGGATTTTGCATATTCTATAATTTCCTCCGTCAGGTATGAAGCACTGATTTTGGATGCAAGGCCAAACGCAACCTTCAACGATATAGTTTGAAAGGCCACCAGCGAGCACCTCTGAGCGATATTTTTGAGCGGTGAGAGACCACAAAGCATGCATTCGCTTGAAGTCTCTATTTTCGGCATGGTAAAAATATTCTGTGGATCTCGACGAGTAAACAAGTGGACCGTGGTAAGGGGATTCAGATACTCACCATAACCCCACAAGTGATGCTGAGATAGACTATCATACAGCGGCTTCATGATGCATATCACCGCGAAAGAAGGGTGACCAAATTCGCGGGCAGTTTGAGCAATGAGGACGAGTTGAATGCACATAGATGTAATCTGAGAAAGGAACGACACTATGGCTGAAAATGAGTCCCAGGCTCCGTGAATTTCATCGTCGCCTTCAGAGCCTATTTTGAAGGAGTCATTACTTGATAGTCCAATGGTGCCTCAGAACGTACCTGTAAACGTGCTGTCAAGAAAGCGGCATTTCTCGAGTTCGACTAAGTGAAGAGGGGTCATGTTAAGAGTCTTCACACGAAAATGATCTCTTACCTTTCATGCGAATGACTTTGTAGTGCGCGGCTACACGGCGGCGAAAATTAGGATAAAAATAATTGCTTGGAAAGGCACCCGTGAGACGTTTTCTAATGTCGGCGGAAAGTCAATATTACCTATACCAAGTCAGAGATCCTGCAGCAACGATCCAAATCAGTTGCGCAATAAAGATGGTGAGGGTCCATTCGCAGTTGGTGAATCCTTGGGTAATTCCAGTCTCGATCTGTAGGGAAAGATTAACTCAACGACAGCAAGCCATAATAACTAAAACCCACACTCTTCAACATTTTGCTGGACAAGTACAGCATCAAGGTAGACTCGGTTTGCAGCAGCGAGCTCAAGCCAGAGAACTGCGCCACTACGTAAAGAGTCGTGAGAAGGGGATCCAAGGCATAGATTTCGGATGTCATCCTAAAGAAGAGGGGTATAGCATTAACAACATCCCGTATATTCCTCAAGACGTCGAAAGAGTCTGCTGTGTGGACGACCAAGCGCCATACCCCTAGCTTATAAGAAACAAATCGGTGGGTCGGGTCATGAGAATCAGGCTGCACATTCCCGTCAGATTTGTCCTTCATCGTAGGTGATGCTTCGAAGAAGATGGTCGGATTAATATAAGCTGGAGAAGACGAGGCTGCTTTTATATTATTGGAATCACTTACGAGAGCGCAAAGGATAAGCGCTCAAAGACGAACAAAGCAAGGGGGATACTACACCAAAGAACAAGCCGACGATGAATTTAAGGAAACCGGGACTCTACACGGGTGGGACATGAGGACAACAGCTCAAGGCCATGCTCAGGGCGAAGAAGGTGATGAATCCGATGATTAGTTCAACTAACATTTAATGCGAAATTCGGAATAGAGCGGACTTAGCAAGGGAACGGTCCCACCGAGTGTAATGGCTACTTGCTTGTAACAGTGTTACAAAGTCGTGCGAGAGTTTTTAATTTTTTCAATAGCTCCAGTATGGTGGCGTTCAATAAGAAGGATTGAAAAGTTCCGAGTCCACTTGTACAGAGACTTTTTCGATCAATTTCCCGAGGACATGCGTTGGAGGTGCAACAAAGACGGGATTCTTCACATTCGCGGAGATGGGCTGAAATTCAGAGACGCCGGGTAAAAACAGCTTGGACGTATGGCGTATCAGACGGCTGAGGATGACAATTGTAATTTCAATGGGAGTGCACCGGTAATTTGAACTGTTCAGCCTGCCACGTGGAGATCGCGATCGTCGGACCGGCTTGTCCGTGTCAAGTATCAACTAAATTTCAACGATACCCAGTGATATCCAGGCATCGCCATCCAATCGACAACGATAGTGGTCCGGTGCCCCAGTACGCACATTAACGGGACCAATACAATAGCTCTAAAAGGTCTGTAGGTGATGAAGAGGCAATCTGTGACTGAGGTTTGATTTCAGTTCTCCGTCACCTGCAGGTAGAGGCGCCGCTTTCATCTGTCCTGATCTCGAGTTGATATTCATGTGAGGTCATGCGTCGGTAAAGGATCCGGAAATTTTTTATCTACTGACAAAAATCTACGGTGGCAAGCCTTATCGATTATCTTTCGGATTGCATCTATCAGTATACTTATTGCTTACATAGAGTCTGCTTAGCGATTAATATTAGATCCCCGACGCCTATCCGAGGTTAGGAAGGATCTATGATTAATCTAGAACACAAGGTCTTAATGCAGCATTTTCATTGTCTCACAGGTGGGTATCATATGAAGACGGCTGAGCTTGAATAAGGTACTAGTTCCCTGTCCACATTTTTTCACTGATCATTAACGCGTTATGTTAAGCCCCAGGGTTGTTTGTTCCTCAGGCCTTCAGGTCTTATGCGTTATGCCCGACGAGTTGGCTCGAGCCCTCGAAAACGCCGATGTCAAATCTCTAATACTTCTTTTATATGTCTGGGCTCAGAAACTATATTTCCTTCCGTACCTGGCAGAAATATCAACTTACACGTTTCCTTCTGGTTTCTCGCGCTAGTCATAGCGTGTTGTAGTTATGGAAGCAGTCATATTTATTGGCGCCCAACCTGAGAACACATCGGTGATCG
Source organism: Armillaria nabsnona (assembly GCA_030407065.1). Classification (NCBI taxonomy): domain Eukaryota; kingdom Fungi; phylum Basidiomycota; class Agaricomycetes; order Agaricales; family Physalacriaceae; genus Armillaria; species Armillaria nabsnona. The sequence goes on from JAUDQA010000005.1 coordinate 286,207, forward strand.
CCGTCGTCTTAAACATACCAGAAGGAAGAGCCTTCCGTCATGTCAGATCTACTTTAGGTCGAAAGACCGATCCATACTTCACGTTGGGCGCTCGCGGAACTGGAAGACACCATCAGTGATGATCAGTCAACCTTGCGTAGACCTTACGACATCGGTTCTTGAACGAGGCCACGGACTTCCAAGACACTGGTTCTATTTGAATAAGGAGTTAGTTATTGACTTCTATATTTTCCAGTTGGCCAATGTGGGGTCACATATACGAGGCTACCAGACATACTTCCTCTTTCTACGGTCAGATATAACTAATCCTTGAGTCAGTATCAGTATTTGATCAGCGTGATAAGTCCATTGCATCATATAAACAGATCAAGTGCATGACCCGGACGTTGCTCTTGCGAATAGTAGCGGATCAGAATTATGTTTACGGCCCTTTATCCTGCGAATAAAATCTTTCCGACAATGACGCATGATCATGGAGCAGCGGTGATCTCAGTGTTAATGATATTAATAAGCGCCATAAGGTGCTGGAGTGGCGAGGCTGCTCCGGGACCACGACTATAAGAATTATGGCAGATGAAACAACAAGAGAGCCCAGACAGCAGATGCACAGTTTTATGGGAGAATTGGAAGTACTTCCTACGCATGTTTAGCGACTCTGGTTTTTGTCGACCTTCGTCAAGGCCGCTACAACAATGGCTGCTAATCGCTCTGCCGCTCCGAGAGAATGAAGATAAACTGCTCTATGACTCGAGTCGTGGATTCTCGGGTGGCTGATACATGCATGTATTTACTATTCTTGAGGCGAGAACGAGTAGTCCGTAGTAGACGGACGATGTATACGGTAAACGAAGTGACCGCTGCCTTCTTTAAACCCAACAATGAACGTCCAGAACTACTGGAGTCGCAGTAACTAGTAAAGAGTATCAGCGAAATCAAAGCCTCGTCTTAGTAAGCTGGGAACTGACGTGAGAGAGAGGTCCCTGCTCGGTAACCCTGTACACTAAGCAATCACCGGAAGGGAGTCCTCCCCAGTTGATAATCTGCACCTCTTCCTCGCCTACGGGAAAGACCTTATGGTAATCATACAGATGGTGTATCTGGGGGGCTGCTTCAGTAACCTTGTTCGGTAAACCAAAAAAAGAGAACCATACGAAATATCTCCAGTCGGACACGTTCTTGCCACCACAACGTTTGCATCGATAACAATAGGGCAATTGATCCATATCATCCACAGTCGCAGTATTAGGGTCCAAACCCACCATCCGGATAAAGGTTGCCAAAAGGTCCCTAAGATATTGAGGATTCGATAGCTTCCCGCCCCACTGATGCTGCGCACTGTGCGCATTGCATCCATGTGTCAACACCTCGGGATAATGGAGGATCCTAGTGCCCTGTAGAGCATGGCAAGGCGAGCACACGAAAGCGTTGCACGCGAGGCCTGAAAACGCGCGCTTGCGAAAGATATCCACACACAGATTGACGGGTCCCATGATAGCGAGAAGGTGATCGTGAACCGCTACCATCTCCCGGAATTCCTGGAACACTCGAGGCATCGCGGGAATGATATCATGGAAGGTCTGGATGTCCACGTGAATATGGCTTGGAAGGTCAAGAATCTCCTTCACGAGGGAGAAGCAGAAGAACTCTTGGACGGAGGGAAACCCGGAGAGATACGCTTGCGGACCAGGGGGACGCCTATCGTATGCGGCGAAAAAACCTGCGGCGAGATTCTTGCGGTGGACGAGGACATGAGCACGGTAGTCTGTCCTGGTTTCTTCCATCCATTGGATCATATCTCCGCGTATGTTTTGCCAGCCTTGCGTAGCCATACAAATATCAAACGCCATTCAATAAGTCGCAACATCTTAACTCACCTTTTTCTGTCAACCCTTTTGATCGATTAACATGGTGGTATTGGTCGAATGCATCGCCGAGGATCTCGATTTCGTGGTTGTAACCGAGTTCTTCCAGTTTTCCCCGAATCCTTGAAAGAAGAAGACGGTTATCGCGCGAATGAGAATACGACGCCAAACACTTACTCTTTACCTCTTTCCTCTCTCACTTCTTCTAGTCCTTTGGACCGGAACGCTGCTTTTTCCTTGACCCAACGTTCGCACATCAGGATTTCCTACAAATACATTAGCCCGCCAGGTCGGAAATTGAATGTGGCATATATAATTACCGAAACATTTGCCTTGATAGACGTCCTCTCTTGCTTGAACAAGACCTTCTCCTCTTCATTCAATGCATACCAACGCTCCTTGGTGGCGATCACGTCTCTCAAGACGTAACAGATCCTGATTCTGTCTGATTGCCATCGTATTCCTCCGCTTGGCTGTTTGGGAAGCTTGAAGTCTATCGTCTTTGAAGGGCACAGGTCACAAAATATCTCGGTCCCGGAGTATATGTGCTTGATCGAGTCCCGTGTCACGAGCCTACGGTGTCGGTATCAGTGCTAGTTCCCTTTGTAGGTAGAAACGTACTGTGTCTGTTTGCAACTGGAGCATAGTCTGGCGAGGAATGTGAAATCAATAGTACGTACATCTTTTGCGTCGCAGAACTGAGGGAAAATATTCAGCTAATTCATAGTAGAGCAACAGACAGAACGTACGCCACAGTAAGGATCGTACAAAAGACTAATCCATGCTGGTTCAGATAACCCAGCCATAGGTGCAGGGACAGGTGGCGTTTCTGCTTCTCTTGCTCTTCTCCATACACCAGCTTGAGATTGATTCAGCACAAAGGCGCGTATGTTTTTTGAGGTGCGTGCCAAAGCTAAAAGGTCTTGAGGTTTGAGATATGTAAACACCTTTGGTACGGATTAATGAACGTCTTCCATAGAAATAATTGCCCTCACTTCGAGCCAGAGATCCAGTGGCAAGTTCATCATGCCTTTGAGACTGCCGCGACGGCCCCTCAATCTGACCATTCTGACAAAGAGAAACCAGAACGAGTTCAGAAAAGGTAACAGAAAGACTCAGCTATATGAATTCAGGCGAGCTTGACGTGAAGGCAGAAAGAATGAAGAATTTGCCGTGCAGCATTGGCCACTGGCACTACTTATAGGACTTACCACCAATCACGTGGACGTGCAGGACAAAGGACGGCCACATCCAGTACCACGAGTATCCATGGAACTGGCCAGTCTAGGCCAGAATGACGTCCGTCAACTATACCCCCGCTCATAGGACTTGTAAGCACATCATTCAATGACATTGGATTCATACGTTCATGATACGGCATTCGAATCAAACCACGCCTCTCCCTGCGTCGAAAAGTACACTCTACTACTCGGAACACAACAGGAGAAAAAAGCAAGAGAGAAAGGACTGAAAGAGTAAATCATAAAAAGCGAAAAGCAACAAACAGACTGAGAAACAAGGCAGAACGTGATGCCGTTTTGGGGAGAGGGTGTCAGTGTATGCGAAGTTTCTTAAATGAGATCGCTATTCAATGACGAGAATGAGTACAGGCAATTCTCTAAAGGAGCAAATTACTCACGCGACGTTGAGGGGCATCTCGTCGATCTGGGTGTTGTAGAACTCTGTGAATGGAGAAGGAATCAGTGCTGACATCGATGAGAAAGGTGGTAGAGACAACGAACGTTCGATATCCCGCAACATCCTAACATCTTCGGTCGTAACAAAGTTGATGGCAACACCCTTCCTTCCAAATCGTCCACCACGACCAATACGATGAATATAGTTCTCCCGATTTGTAGGGAGATCGTAGTTGATAACGAGTGACACCTGCTGGACGTCAATACCACGAGCAAGCAAGTCGGTGGTGATCAAAACACGGGACGATCCCGAACGGAATTCTTTCATGAGAACTTCTCTCTGTTTTTGCTCCATATCTCCGTGCTACCCGTCACACCTAAATTAGCAGCGGCGAAACTACAGTCAGGAAATGACATACCATGGCACTGACGGTGAATTCTCTCGAGTGCATCTTCTCAGTCAACCAGTCGACCTTCCTCCGCGTGTTGCAGAAAATGACGGCTTGAGTGATAGTGACGGTCTCGTAGAGATCGCAAAGGGTGTCGAGCTTCCATTCCTCCTTCTCGACAGCAATGTAGAACTGTTTGATACCTTCGAGAGTCAACTCGTCCCTCTTGACGAGAATTCGGACGGGGTCGCGCATGAACTTTTTGGTAACCTCCAGAACGTCGGCAGGCATGGTGGCGGAGAGAAGGACGACCTGGGTGTCCTGAGGGAGAAGTTGGAAGACTGCGATGCAAGCTCAGCGTAAGCGCCCGATAGGCAGATCGATTTTAGGCAGTCAATAGAAACGTACCCTCGTAAATTTGGTCCTTGAAACCACGAGAAAGCATCTCATCAGCCTCGTCGAGACAGAAGATCTTGATAGTGTCGGTCCTAAGCGCGCGCCTGTTGATCATGTCATAGACACGGCCGGGGGTTCCGACGACGACGTGGACGCCTTCCTGGAGCTTTGCCATGTCCTCGCGAACATTGGTGCCGCCAACACATGCATGGCACTCAATGTTCATGTAATCACCGAGGGCGATGACGACTTTTTGGATCTGCTGGGCGAGTTCACGAGTGGGCGCGAGGATAAGTGCCTGGGTGCCCTTGACGGACATATCGAGCTGCTGGAGGATAGAAATAGAGAACGTCGCAGTCTTTCCAGTACCGGACTGGGCTTGAGCGATGACATCGTGGCCTTTGACGACGGGGACGATAGCCCGCTGCTGGATAGCTGAAGGGCGCTCGAAACTGGAGTAGAAAGAGAAATAGTAAAAGAAAAAGGTCAGAATGGGCCCTTGGCGCCGTCGTGAACAGTGAGGTAAAGGCGGCTACTCACCCGTACGCATATACACCACGAAGCAGCTCCGGTTTCAGATCCATGTTATCGAAGCTATCAAGCTGATCAGCACCAACGATTCCTTCCATTGCTCGCCCTCCATGCTCACTTGTCGACGACCTGGTCCCAGTTGGACTCGATCTCGTTCTCGGCGACATCTTGGAGAGTATCTTCACTGCGGGGTGATGGTCATCATTGTAGCAGTAACCTTTGGAGTAGCGACAACGTACGCTGACATGCTCTAATATGTTTTGAATGGGTCGACTGTACTTCAACAACGTCGACGGTAGCGAAGATAAAGGTTGATGGAGAGCAGGAGAAAGTTGCAACAAAGCAAAAGAATTTTTGGGCTCGGAAACCGGAGCTTTTCACCGTGGGAATCCTGTCCCAATTTAGGAGTTTTCGGGTGGCGTGCCGGGAAATGCCTTCCGCCTGTCTTGCTACCGTTGAGTGATATTAGCTCTCAGTTTTCCATTGGTTTCCTTCAAGACATTTTCTCATAGTCTACCTATGGCGGATTTTGCTGTGCATTTCAAAGACATCTTTCTTGTCTTCCGAGTGATCCGGTTGGACATGTGAACACGCTTCGCCCGTGAACGGAACTTCACTGAACGTTTATTTACCGAGTTCGAAGGCCGGGCTGCAAGCTTCAAGATTAAACTTGAGAATTGCATGTCTTCCAAACAGGTAGTATCGCTCACTTATAACGGGCCGGCGAATCTCAGTTAATCATTTACCGTTACAGCAACTTGAACTTTGTAGTCGTGACCCCTGGATAGACCGAGGTCAATCAAACAAGAATTCAGCAAACACTTGTCTGACATACGACCGAGGGAAGGGAGGAAGGAAGATGGTTTTATTAGTCGTCGTGCCTCCTTAACAGAACCGTAACGACGTCCGTACTGCGGAGAGCTATCTACACTATGAGCTGAGCTGATAGTCAAACTGCTACAGGACCGAACCTATCCCACACTCTGCCACTGGTCAAGTCCTATAGTGAGTACTCCTTCACGGCCTCGGCAATGGGAAGGTGAGAAAGAAAGAAAGAAACAGGGGGGTCACGGTGACTTTGAAATAAATCCAAAACAAACCATGTCCCAGTGAGACAGTAAAAGCCATAGGCCCGTAACCGAGGGGGTCGCAGCATCAGGTACTTGCGACAATGCTTCCTTCGTTGTAGCATGGAGCATTGCAACGGGACACGGATAGAAAGGAGTCTCTGAGGCCCGGGGGGCAGTAGCACGGGCGCTTTGCGGCCACCCTCCATCGTACCGCGGAAGCATGGGATAGGATAATAGTAGTACTAGCAGTCCCAGGGACTGTCATCAGCCGCAGGACTTCCTCATGGTGCTCAGAGAGCATCTAAGAGACCAAGCACGCAAATCAAGCGGAATGCGGCAACGACTTTATTGCAGCGTCAAGCTGTTGCAGAATGTCTTCATCCACCGTAGCCTGTAGGTGCTCCGAGCTCTGCAGTGAGTTGGATGTATGCAGTTGTGCAGTTCAATCGATAACAAGAGTACCAGTAGCTGTGGCCCCTATTTTGCACTTCGATGTTGTCCAGACGATTTACGGACAGTCCGTCGAGCCTGTAAGGTCTCCTCGAGAAATCTGCGACCTCACAAGATACGCTCTGAGGCAATTCGAGAAAGGAGGGTCAAGAAACAGGACGTCCCGAATATCGATGATGGTGGAAAAAGCCGCGGGGTCAAGAAATATTTATAGCTTGGGATGCAAACCAGAGTTGAGTAGGTGTTCCGTTACCTTTGTGATGACATCGAGGGCATGTTCAAGGGATCCATGCTACGACTATCTATTAAACACATTCTTGAGGTTATTGGTTTGCATCCTCGCAAGAAGACCTTATCTCGCTGTTCTTATCTCAGTGTACCAATCCCAGCACATCGAAGAGCGCTTGTATGTCTCCTTATATCCTTCCATGTACTCGCGGTAGAAATCTTGCGGGTCAGAGCGATACCGCCTATACATTCTGCGTGATTGGCGCTTATGCCACTTCTGTCGAGTAGCAGTCACAGCAGGGGCCAGTTCATTTTAATTGGTAAAAAAAACTCAACCTTAAAAGGTTTTGATTTAGCGAAGCCATTCTCGGTCCTGAAAAGGCCATCAGTAAAACGGTATGAAAAACATTTCCCCTTGTGGAACAATGGACTTGAGGTACCTTTTCGTTTTACAGCGGGAAAAACAAGGGTGCAAAAACTGAAGCTGAAATGTAAGGTCCCGTTTTCGGCTATTATAAGTGTACCAGCCTCTGCAGTGAGTAGAGGATGAACCGCATGTATTACTAGTCCGTGTCACCACTCCTAGTCTCGCCTGCCTACGATAAACGATGAGTAGAATCACAGCAGCACGAAGGGTTGTAGTCTGTGACATGTTTTGTGTCGACCGGTGTTCCTTGTCAGGGCCTTGTCCGGTTGTGTATCGATCTTTACAGCTAGAATTGGAGGACGAGGTGTGTGCCGGATAGTATCCATCCAGAGTGACAGTCAGTGTTGTAGGAGTCAGACAATGTGTTTGACGCTGAGCCCTGGTCGGTTAAAAGGCGAAGAAGATATTAAAGGGACGGATCAGGAAGAAGTTAAATGGACAGCCTGGAAGGTCAAAGAGCGCAATAAGAACGGCTGTAGCTACTTTTTCCAGCCGAAGGGCTTAATCCGAGCGCTTAGTACTAGGGTGTATTTTCAAAAATTAGATACGCGCCTCGTATATCTGGATGATAATTCAGTTGGTAAAGTCAGAAAATGGATCGATGAACGTCCAACGTCCAATAGCCGTCACTCGGAAAAGGAACAAACAATCCTGGTCGCCACAGCGGAATACCAGCTCAATTCTGGCACGTCTTGGCGAAAATTCATTGACCCCCTTGACCCGTTGTCGCCCACATCAGGACCATTCGGTTGGGGGGCGTAACCACGGTACGATGCCATCCCTGCTTCGACGACTCTGCTCAGTCCGGTGTCCGCTCCAGAACACCGTACCCTCTACCTTTATGCCAACCTGATCAGTTACATGAACTTACATCTTACATCCAGCTGGAAGACAAGACGTTGACTGGAAGCGCCCTGGCTGAAGGTTCGTGGGCACAGAAGAATTCCGGTGGCGTTGTTGGATTAATTGAATGACACAGAACCGGGTCCCATATGAAGATATACACCGTCGGAGTCTCTGTGTGTGATTTTCAAAACTTCCGTATGGCTGAGATCTCGCACGTTTCTAAGGACGTGATGTCTAGCTCGGCAGAGAAATGAGCGAAGGGATCCATTCGGAGCCGGGAAATTCCCAGGAGAATAATGACCGTGCGCCAAGAAGCTGCCGTGAGGTCTTGTTGATTTGTTTTGGATGCTGTTTTTGATCCCAGGTCTGCCAGTCAGGACGCGGTCGTCGATAGATTGATACTGCGACGATCTCACAGCACTTTTTTCGATCAGCGCCAGCTGTGGGAAATGTTTCAAGGTGTAGCATTGAGCCTGTCCGTCTCAGATACTGTGTAAAATGACATATAGTGCCTGCGACGGCTTGTGTCGGTACCTAACAGTAGTGCAATGCGATACCCATGAGAAGGGCCTAAAAGACGTTTCGTAAACAAATATCGATCCCCAGATTCGAAGAGCGATGGTTCCTCTATCCTGCGTCAGAATGAAGCTCACAGCTCGTAGCACCTTACGGAATGGTGTGCAGGCGCAAGGTCCCAATAAGGACCAGTCGGGTTGAAGTAGAAATTTATTCCGGGATCTCGGCCCGTACTATTTGCCGGTGGGTTGTTCTTTCCCACCACTCATCGACTCGACTGAATCCAGGTAATTGTCTATCTCGTGCATAAGGATAGCCAAATATCTTCGTACTTGATATCTTTTACATGCGACTTGACATTAACGGCTAATCCTAAGTTTTCCGAGTCCGAGTCCGACGCTAGTCCGACGCCAGGTTCTAAACAAAGCAGCAGTCATTCGAAAGTCCTCGCTGCGGTGGCGTCTATGTTCAATATGGAGCCAAAATCTGTTCGTACTTGTGTGTTTTGCTCAAGTACGTTCACTGTGACCAAAAATTTCCCTTGCCAGTGGCCCTTATCGCTCCTATTACGTAGTTGTCGCTCTCGACTCTCTCGTTGTCCATCAAACAAGTCGAATCCTCCAAGGTCAACTTGTTGAGCTATTCGGCCAATTCCGCTCTGTTTGCCCCAAGCTATCCCCTAACTTATGTACGGAGATTGAATTTCTCATGGTTGCTGACTGATCTTACAATGGCTTCATGTCATTCGCTTCGGGCTGTTGTTCTGATATCAATGGCTGTTGCAGTGTCTGAAGTTGAGATTCCCTTGTTTCATTTCCTATTTTTCGTGACGCTTAGGCGCCCAGTTTCTGTCCCCCTTGTCCCTAGATGAAGGTTATATAAGGAACCTCATCGCGTCAATTAGGTTGCACATTACTCCCCAGACGTTCTCTTTGAACATCACCCATGGAGAAGAAATCCGACGCAAAAGAAGAGTCTGCTGATCGCCCCGTCAGTCGCCACTTAGTTTCTCTGAAGCTGGGTGTGTGGCGTCTGGTGATGCTCAAGGCCGACTCTTTCGACATTACAAAGAACATACGGGACATATTCTCTGCCTTACTTCTATTCCTTAGGATGGTCTCGGAGATATATGCTTTGGCTCCTCTGCTCATGACCTTCTATGTGGTGGCGGAATTATCGGGCCTGTGCTCATTGCTGGCAACTGAATCTACCTTGACGCTATACTTAACAAGTCGATTACTAAAGACTGTTTGTCTCTTTTCGCTTTACAGTCATTTATCTGCTGAAAGTCTTCTTATAGGTGGAGACTGGAATTTCGGAGGGCATCGCAAACTTTGAGTTGATAGCCACACTTCTTCTAATCCAGGTATGTTGGATAATTGCTTCGACGTCCCTGAACTGGTACCAGTAAGATTATCCCTTCCGCAGTATCGTGACTATCTCAAACACCCTTTAGATATAATAACGTTCATCATGGTCTACAACGCTGCGTGGCAGCCCATTACACGTTGATGCGTATGAAAGGTAAATATGCTTGAATTGTCCCAAAAATTCATGCCATTATGCTGTCCTCTTTTTATAGTACAACTACAAAACCAGCGCTTTCTCGACACCGAAGGTACATCCTCAAATTCCATAGAGATTCTTTCAAAGTTAACGTCTATTAGCGGGACCGCTGGGGGGGCGGCACCACGAAGACGACGCGGCGTGGCATTCCTTTTTAGGGATGTTATTCTTCTTCTCTAGGTTGACGTCTATGTGTACCAATATGGTTCTTATTATTCGTACATCTCGTGAATTTGGCCATCCTCTGTTCGCCCTGGTGTGCATCCTCAAGCCACTGTATGAGAACTTCTCAGCAGAATACATCTGGAGTTACGGTAAGTACGTCAGTTGTCGAATCATCTATTTTTGACAAGAATCAAAGACTTTTTCTACCATGCGGAAAATAAGGACTACATTCGCATGCAAGCCATAGGTTCTCTTACTGGTGAACGCTATCGCTCAGAAGTCCTTTCCGGTGGTCTTTCGGACTATATCATTGCAGGTGAGATTGGATCCTTTTCTACGATGTAGAATGCTCACCCGTTGTCACAAATCACGCACAGAATATGCTAAATCTTCAAACCGTGTCGGTAATCTTCAAACGACCACCCCGGAGAGTCTATATGGTCTACATTCCACGCCGTTACCGAGTATTTTCTCTGCTCTTTTAGGCAGGGCGCCGATCGTGAGTCAAACACTTCCACACCTGCCGCAAGGCTTAAAAGATCGAAGATATACTTGGCCTTGTTTGCGATGATCAATCCGTCTGCCTTCTCTGTGACATCATTCGCCATTTTGCAGCAATATTCGGCTAACCTCCAGTTGTCGTTGCAATATCTTCTCAACGGACTTGGGCAATTCAGAAAAGAGTGCCAGCAGATAAGGAGTTTGTACGATTCGTTGAAGATGCCTCCTGCGCTATCCGAAGGTTCCCTTGAGTATCCACCTTGTCCAAGGTCCGAATTGGAGAAAGGTCCATCACGAGGAATGTCCTTCGATTTACGGTACGTACAAGACTTGCAGTCGCGAGTAGTTTAAGTAGCTCACCCTTAATTACAGAGACATATGCTTCTCTTACCCCAGCGGCACTTCGGCTCTGACAAGCGTCTCGCTTTCCATCAAATCCGGGCAGCTCGTCGTCATAGTCGGGACCAATGGCAGTGGAAAGTCTACTCTGATCAAACTCTTGACTCGAATGGTCGAACCGACGTCAGGAACCATTTTCGTCGACGGGAACAACATAATGGACTACAAGCTATCGGATTTTCGTCAAGCAACTGCAAGCTTTATGCAGGATCACGAAATATTTCCGCTATCTTTTCTGGAGAACATACGTATGGGCAACGTGGATTCCATTGGCGGCAACGACGAAGTTATCGATGCTGTTCGCAAGGGAGGCGCCGAACACCTTTTGTCCGATCTGCCTGAAGGACAGGATACCGTGCTTGGTGGAATCAATGACTTCCGGCGTGGCGTATTCTCTATGTATGAAGACGATAACAAGAGAACGGATTCCTTGCGTACCGAATGGGAAAAGCTTCCGCAGCCCGTGCAAACATCAGGCGGGGAGAAGCAAAGAATCATTGCGTGAGTAGTACAAAGCTATTAGGGCTATTGATTTCCACACAGCTTATTATCATGTAGTGCACGCACTTTCATGCGCTTTAACTCCGAAAAGGTCACCTTCGCAGCCGTGGACGAAGCTAGCTCGGCGATCGACGCCGCGGGGGAGGTACAACTTTTTGACAATTTAGTCAAGGAAAGGGAAGGGAAAACACTGGTCATAGTAACCCACCGTTTCGGATGCTTGACACGCCAGGCCGATCTCATATTGTGAGCCTTTGTTTGTCTGAAAATGGCGTCTTTGTCATAATGTTCGTAGGTGCATGAAAGACGGAACTTTATGCGAGTCCGGACGACATGACGAGCTCCTTGCACTGGACGGAGAGTACGCCAAACTCTATAACATCCAGGCTGGTGCCTTTGTCTCCGTCAGTGTTGATGGAGATTCGGAAGAATAGGGTAAGAGATATTATTCCGTCTCCCAGCCGACATATGTGTTGTATCTAAATTCCAGACCTCCCTATCAATTACTTAGTGCCTGGAATCGAATTCAGTACTCGATATCCTCGTGTATGAATTTCGGGTGGGATGAGTCCATTATAGTGAGTGAATACACTTTCGATCAGAGTTGCTTGCGGATGAATATTCAATTGTTACTTGACATATCAAGTACTATGCGCAACAGAAGGAAGGAAAGAAGTTAGTTTTATTAGCCGTCGTGAAGCTCTGGAATACTGTGCAATGATGTCCCTGATATGTTGACGTCTCAGTCCTCGCCGCCAATATCCGTGCGCCGGGACGTTCTGAAGCGCCGAGTATTTAGTCTGATGCAGAAAGAATATTGTTGTGTCCACCTCCGAATGGCAAAGGATGTACGGTTACCAAAGAGCCGCACCCAGATCTATATCCTCATTAATGTGCTCACCGCTGCTTGCCACCTTACTGCAACCTTACCGGCCCCGGAGTCTCCAAATCGGGAGATGCTGTCTTCGGCGGATACGTACACACCGTCCCTCCCTTCCTCACGCCTGTACTGTTTTTTCTGGATATCCGAAATTGCGCTCGTCGATGTTCTCGAGGAGATATTTCCGTTACCATTATACTACAGCACAAGTCACCCAATCGTCTTGTTTGAGGAGTGACATCAAGCCTCACTGCCCTTATTTATCCTGCCCAGAGATTACATTCTAAGCAAATTTCTTTGCGCTGAAACAGTAAAAAGCACGGTCAGGTATGACCCCCAGTCAATTTCGGCATCTTTCTTCATGATCACTGGCAGGTTCGTACCTTGAATTGATGAGATGTTGACAGATCCAGACAACAGGGTAACAGAAGGCAATCCAGGGACAATTGAATAGTAATTGATGATAACCCTGAGGCTTCGAGTTCTGACGTGTTGTACCTGCGGTACGTATGCTATATCCCATATCTAGTCCGTATGTCCCTGATACTTTCCCAAGTCCTGGTATCCTTTCAGCTCCGAGGCTGCTTGAGGAGGAAGTGGACGAGTACTAATCATAGTCCTAGGTGCTTGCAAACCGGTACGGCGTCACGTTCTATCCAACCTTTACAGCGATACATCTGTAGATCTCTTCGAAGATGCGGACTTTCATTGGCTTCGGGCCCTCGATCGAGGTTCGACCTTCGTAATCGGTCCGACGACGACTTGTCCACAGTGTTATACAAGGACCCACTGCAGAGCCAGCTCAGGAGTACTGCTTTTGTTGCGGTTATTATTATATATACAAAGGGTCCATGTATGTTTATCTACGCGACACGATTCAATATGAACCCGACAAAGCTAAGTACGGAGCGGGGAGTAGTATGCTAGGATTGACGATACTGTAGATTGCGCGATCATTCAAGATTCGCAGAGGTTGTGTATCTTGTCCTATCGCCCTTGCCCAAGCAGGAACCTTAGCTATGATACGGTTGGTTATTACAGTGAGAAGGTGCCGCCTCTCTTCGTCTGTCACCGACAACGGCGGGAAGCTGAAATTGGGGTTGGCAGCCCACATCGGAACGGCGCGAGCGGCTTCCCAGTCGACGACCGTTACTATCTTTGTTGGGTCTGTCCGGCTGACCAGGATATTACGCGGCGCAAAGTCTATGTGCTCGAGGACGATGGGCAGATCCTCAAGTTGCGACGGAAAGTCGAAATTCTGGATGCTAGATACGACATCGTTGATGAAACGCTGCTTTTGGATAGCGTCGTCTGATGGTGCCTCCAAATAATCCAAATCACGTCGCGCAGTAGCGAGGAGCCAATCCTTCGCATTCGAAAATGGGCCACATTTCTCGAGCCGTGGTGGGGAAATGGACGTTTTTCGGTTCGACGCTAGACGTGTCATGGGACCAATGTGAAAATCTCCGCTTTCTCTCTCGTATAGGCTTCCAATCGAATGGAAATTGACTTTGATTATCTGCGACCATACATCCGCAATGGCTATACAAACCTGTTCGCGGTGCTTGGTGTCGAGGGACCTCCATATCGTTGAAAGATTATCACCGTCGATCTATCCTTGCCTTGATCAACTTACCCAGATAACGAATTTTCGGAACTTACATATTCCATAATCATCCACTCACCCCCGACCATCCCGTCGGCATCAACGTCATGATATAAAATCCCAGGAACCGGTATTTTAGTTTTGGATTTTAAAAAGCGCAGGGTGGCAACCTAGTTTCAAATCAGTCGTCGTTTGAAAAAGTTTTAACCTAGATTGCTGCATACCTCTGAGCGCATAGCCAACGGGGAGGTCATTCCGCAGCCAGCAGGCTTCAGAATGGACCACTGGACCCGGATGAACACTTGTTGCCCCTTGTTCATATGTGCAATATAGGTCTAAAAGTGTTTTATAGAAGAGATTTCTTATGCCTCTGCGGCAAGGGACTCACCATATGATTTCCGCCTGCCCGTCAACACGAGGTTAATAGGAAAAACACTCTTGGCAACGACGAGGTACATACACTGCTCAAAGGGATCGAGTTTGACGCAGTCATTCGATAGCCGTTCCTCGATGCGTGATTTGAGTGCCACTTCATCTATGGAGGATTTCGCCTTTGGGCCTGAAGAGGAGAGACGGCTGAACGTCATGGCAGTAGTTGAAAAGATGAACTCGGACTTTATACTCCGTTGGTCGGTAAGAGTATTATTCGGTTATTGTTCTGTCGCAGAACACGATGTGATGAGCCTGTTCCACGGGGACTCGACTTCCGGCCGTTAAGTTTTCAAGAATATTACGGTTGTTCCTATATTGGGACCAGACAACATTCCTGCCAACGGCTCCGCATCCTCGTTTCAAGGGGTTGGATTAAGATATAAATAGCAACCTGACGGTCCTTTGCGCAGGATGCGCCACTGGAGATGAAGGCACAAGTACATGGATATATATGCACCGCTCCACACTCGAGGTACACATAGCATTAATCGGTAGGGGCTAATTGGACTGAACCATCAAGATTCATGGACAAGAACGCATAGCATCTTCAAAACATCTTCAAAACTGCCGACGTCAAGGTCAGGTAATTTGTAGTTCGACGAACAGCGTCATTACTCACCAAACATCAATGGCCGACGTCAACGTAGGTTTACTCTAATCATTTCGGATTATAGGGTGTCCAAAAGGCGGTCGTTCTCCCCGGCACAGGCTAATAAAAATAGGTCAGAAATCGGAACCGTAATAGAGCACAAAAAACTTACGCGAGTACCTGGAGAGATGGGGTCTATTGTCAAGGCATCAGCAGAAGTGGTAATGGATCAGAGCCAGGGACTCACGGTCTTGAAGACACTCAAAGGTGAACATCGTCGGCCTTCCGTTCACTATGATCCAGTGAACACAATATTCTCCCTTCACCCAACTCTTCTTCGGCCCTGTGACATCCCAAATGTGCGTGACTTCACCTGGAGGCATCGACAAAATAATAGAATGTAAGGCGGGAGAGATGATTGGGTCTGTATAGTTGCGAGTCATTCGGAAGTAAATTTTCAGGTCTTTTATATGTGCATGGCTTGCAGGGCCTGTGCCAGTGCATGGGCACAGATCCGACCCTTTGGTTACCCCGAACACGTCACCCTCGGTTGCACCGCAAGTTAATCTGTTATAGCAGAAACATCATCGGCACGTATCTCACACATTCCCTAGTGACTTACATTTATGAAAATGTCCTATGACTCAACGAATGTTTTTCTCCTCTTGGAACGGATTTTTTGTGATAAAGCTCCTCTTTGCCAAATTCTTCACCAGAAGCGGTCGAGCAGACCGTCTGCTCGCTTACCAGGTGTCTCCGATCACACGGCTGAAACCCAGATCCTCTGTCAATACCTCCAGTCGCCAAAATGTGGGAAGAAAATTGAAGGTCGTCATAGTGACTTTCGGGGCTTTTCCCCTTTGAATCGCCGAAGAGGCTAGTTGTCCAGAGTTGTCACTAATGAGATTATGATAGCGTTCCAGATGGGCGAGCTTCCCGCAGTGATAATGAAATTTTAATTCGAACATGCAGAGGACGCATCATCGTCGATACATATGAAATTGGCAAACCGGAACTTGGCATACGGGCCAATGATCCGAGGCTGACTACATCGTTCGGAGAGAAGAAGACTTGCTGAAAGAACGCTATAGAAGCGTAGGGTCGTGAAGGTGAACCGCGGCGATAACCTTGATTGTATCTCCCCGAAAGAAAGATCATCATCCCCGATACAGCTGCACTGAAAGCCATATGTGTACGCATAAGTACCAGGTACTCCATAAGCTGCAAAGAGCCTCATGGGTGGCGCATCAGCGTAAATTGAGCTAGGGATCCCGACATCGTTTGTCTATAAATCCGACATCGAAGCCTAATCCACGAGGGTAAAGAAGGCAGCTGCGCTTCTGTTTGTTTTAATGTACTGCGAGGATGGAAGTTATGGATGAAACAGCAGAGCAGCGAAGGGGGAGGGGATTGGAGTGTGTAATGTGCCGTCACTTTAGTCGGCATTACATTGGAAATGATATATGAGCTACCCGACGCGCCACGTCGAACACTGCAAGGAACACCAAGGGGACAGATGCCGGCCCTTAGAAACCCATGAATATCATTTCCTCGTTTGTAGTTCCAGGATCGCGAATTGCCATCATGAGCCAAGGGTGTAGTGCTCAAAACATGCAGCACGGGCGTGCAGAAGACAGGATGGACAGTTCAGGCAACAATGAGATCTCGAGAAAAGAAAATGGTCGCTGCGGTCACCGCCATTGTTATCGGAGTGTTCCGCGGAATTTCCGATCGCAATTATATCTCTGGTTTGGCGTGAGTAAACCACGCCTATGGTACTGCCTTGTCGTGGCTGTTTTCCAGTGATTTGCCCTGAACTAGAGATGCAACACCATGCCTTGGGTAATGTTTCTCTTCGGTCTCTTCTTGGCTGGAGCACAGTTCCGCCATTCTTATCGGCTTCAGTCGAAGTCCTCCCCGAGACATTGCACCTAGCACTCCGCAGTTACAGATGAATCATGACAGTGGTAGAACCTTCTCCGTATTGTCGTCCTAGCACTAGAGATGGCGGGTACTGTCTGTCGGGGTTTCATGAAAGGCCTCAGATGTTTGGATAGTACAGAAAGATGACCCGAATGAAATGTCCTGTTTGTTGTGGTCAGATCGATAACGACGGGTGTTCGAAAGCCACGCGTTTACCTACAGGTAGCGCCCATGCCGCTCCCATAACGAGCGTGTGTCTAGAAAATACTCTCGTAAAAGCTTGTTTCATGTTGGGCTGACTCCGGCTTATACGCCTGGACCCAAATTGGAGGCAACACACGATGAGAGCTAAGTGGGACCTCCATATCGACGCGGCTTTCGTTGCGATGAGACGCATGATTTTCAAAGGCGGGCGGACTTTGGTTTGTGGCAGGAAGTGGCGGTGAAATTCCGCTGCAACTTTGTGGATGTGGCTGAAGCAACCATTCCCAGACAAAAGATCACAAAGCCAAGAAATAATGCGAGATACAAATCTCTTCAACCACATTGCGTTCCTGGCCAATCGTCAGAATACCCTGTCAGAACGGGTGAAATCGTGTTTAAACCAAAAAGGAACTGAGTACATACCTGGTCATGAAATACTAACTCAGGCATGGTCATTCTTCCGACTGCTGTACACAGCTGTTCCACTGAATAACGACAGTTCCCGAAGAAGATCTCAAGTATTCACAACCAGCGCGGAAGGGCCCGCGTCGTCCAAGTCTGTCGCTGCTCCTTCTTCGGTCAGCCATTGTATGTCCATTAGCGAAATAGAAACGATCGATTTTACAGGATAAAAATGTAGGCAGGAACACGAGAATCCCAGCGACGTTGTAGCACCGCTGAACAATAAAGACCTCACGTTGGCCGAAAAGCGTTCGGCCGCCTTGAGATCCAACCAGGTAATTTTTGCGTATTTTGATGTCGTTTATACTTATTATATCAGAGGGTTCATGAGCCACTTTTTGAAAAACACCCCTGCATGGCAAATGAACTATCAGAATCGTGTTTTAAGGTCGAAAAGAGGCAGCACCTCACGCGAGCAATAGGGATCCTCATGTAGCCCGCTTATCGCTCGTCAAGGATAATTATGTCGGGCGGTTCTCTTCTGATGCATACCCCGAAGCTGAGTTCTGAGGCCTGGGGGTTCGGGCATCCGTAGCATCAGCCATAAAGAATCCAGTCCGGGTTACAGAGCTCCCGATAGAGCGGCCTCTGATGTGAGCCTATTTCAGAGCCAAGGCAAAGGGACGATGCATGTGATCAGTCCTAATCGAAGCTTCTTCCGGTCTTCGCACAGGGCATCTCCCGACGGTCAGCACCAATGAAAAGGCCGGACGACAATAGCAAGGGACAGAACACCTCGGTTGCAGATCCTCTGTGATTACCGACATCACTTGAGGTCCTGAACTACGAACAGCGGATCAAACTCACCGACACCGAAACCAGGTACTTCAATGTTTTCCAGCGGCACTTGAATCGAGGACAAACCTAGTGCTTATGCTGCCCTTGCCTGGAGCAACCTCCGATAGCCGCGATTCTTGTACCTTGATGATGCTGTCGCCAAGGTGGGGGGCATTGCACTGGACGAAATTTCTACGAAGGTTTCCCAGTTCGCTACCAAGGCGTCGCTCCACTGTGCTTCATATTCGAATATGAGACTCATATCACGAAACAATATAAAGAAAAATACATACGTGCCCTATAGAAGCTACGACCGTTGCGTTTACGATCGAAGCACCATCATTTTCCACCTCAATGGAAACCTGGCCTCTGTTAGCCCCGGGGTCGTTGCTGGTGTGCCTTCAAGGCCTTGAGCCCGACCGACCTATGACGCATTAATCTGACTAAACGTAGCAGTTCCATCGGGTTTGAGGACACAGAAAGGTTACATTGACTACAGCAGCCCAGATTTAGTATCCAAGGTGCCTGCTTACTCTTTAGCCGAAGGAACCAATACGAATAAGGGGGCCTACTTTTCCACCGACGGTCAGTAGACAGCCGATTGTGCATCAGGAGCTCTGAATCCAGTTGGATAAGAAATTTACCTGACGGAGTGATAAGGGGACGACCTGGAGTCACGGATTGTGAGCATGCTAATGTTAATAATGAATGACCAGACGTACAAGGGTGACAATGAAACACCGAGAGCCGCTGCAAGGAAGGAGAACTGGCTATGATTTTGAAATGCTCCGCCTCCAGGACCATTGCTCCCAGGCAAATCAGAGAGCGGATTTGATCCCGGCTGCTGGCATATACGAAGCTGATGATGGTGGGAGAATGATACAAGTACGTAGCGTTGATGGCGATGGACCGAATTACTTTTGCTCGTGGGGATATGATGAAGCGGTTGGGATCCTTTTCCAAGCAGTAGATAGGTCGCTCTTTATGTTCTGCACGGCAGGAAAGTGTCCATAAAGGAGGAGGATTGAGCGAGGTCATCGAACGCAATTTCACCGAGAACGATGGAGCGGATATGCAGAAAGATAAGGAAGGGGCTGAGGTTCCACGGCCGTGAAATGAATGCGGCCAACCGTCATACATATCATTAAGTTAGTCAGCGTTAGGATGATACACGAAAGGGAAGGTTCCCTGGTATGCTTGCTGATCTGGAGATCTGGAGAGACGCGAAGATGATTCAACAGAACATTGTACGGCGTTCGGCGTTTCCAAGGCAGACATATCTACGTGGGTCCGGATTTGGGGTGAAAGGCACGGCAGACAGAGGATGATGAAAAGAAATCCTTCAGTAGACACGGTCCCAGTTGGTCGATGAACTCAAAGGGAAGGTCCTTTGATCTAATACGTGACATTTGAGGAACGATGCTAAGCAAATGTTTATAAGCAGGAGTGAAACAAGAGAAGAATATGACGCACGGTACTTGTACAGGCCAGTTATGCTGATTCCGGACCCGCACCACATGGAGGGGCCGGAGAGGAAATATGTCCACTTCGACAAATAGCTTCGTCACCGACTGCCAGCACCACTGTTTGCTCACTCACTCCTGCGGACTCTGGCCATCGTCCATCAAAGAGGAACTGCAAAGAGTTTGGTTTGGGCCGGCAGACTTGACCGGGGACCACGACGACCTCATTTTTCTTGATGCAAAAAACCCCAGGTATCTTCTTAACTGGCTGCAGATGACATGGTCAGCAATCTTCTACTGTGCTAGCTTGAACTAGAAATCTGGAGCAGCATCTGCGCACCTATTTTCCATGAACTTATCCTTTGTGAAACATACACATAAATAAACCCCGTAGGTGAAACTCGGAGTATGACCTCGCAGCACAGTACTCAAAGATTTCCTAGATTCAATGTCCAAAAAGCAAGGTACCCCCCTTTTTTTCCACGAGTAACGGCCAAGGTAAGCGCCGGCTCACGTATAGATCAACGACTCGATGAACGGAAATTCTCACAGGCCCCACGAGCGACTCTTTTGTAAGTACGCGCTATCCAAAATGGAGGACTGTAAGGTGAGTCTATCCTGAGCGTCGAAAATTGCAGCCCTATGTTGAACCTTCGGTCCGGTACCTCCGTGGCCACGTGAAGTTGAGGGCAGGCCACAGGATTTATTCAATTTACCAGACGTGTCCCGGTTCGTATTCGAGCGGTTGTCCGGCAACTATCACCAACTATCCACTCCCCCCCTCCCCCCTTGTCCCCCCCCTCAACCCAGCGAGCGAGATGGCTCTGCGACCACCACCACCATGTTTATATGGTGTACTCCGTCGACCCGTTGCGGCCTGGGCGTTAATCGAAGATCCTCAGGTTCCAGTTTGGTTAAGTACTTACCATTATACTAGGCACGTGTTCGAAAGTTCGACTTGTTCTATTTGTTCTATTTTGCTGACGTTCATGGTCTGGCTTCTGGTAGACTCGGCTGTTTCCTGTCAATAAACAGAAATAATGCTACGAAGGAAGAAACAATCTCAAGATTCATCTGCCCTAGACCGTGACTGTCGTACTCGTTCAAGCGTCTTCAGCCTAATAGGTCTCCCTACTTGAAGAGTACAGGCAGACGGGCATCACAGGCTCCCTAGATTATTGCGCATTGCGAGTCTTGAGAGATTCTATATTCACAGGCGGCAACCATCCAACAAAGACGGCGCGAAAGGTCACTTTGACTCTCATCATCTTGTCACGCAAATTTGGCATGTGGCACTGTTGAGATACTACATAGGTGCCCCTTTCCGTCGCTTGACTCTCTTGCGCCTTGTACGTCATCTTCTGGCCTGGGTTATCATTATTAATTCAATGCTGATTTTCCACTTCACAAGGCAAGATGCATTACAGGTGCACCGTCAGAAACCCAGAAACCCGACCCTGACGTTCGACCTCCGCTTAAGACTGCCGGAACCGAAGATAGAGTCGCTGCCTTGGTTCCCCCACCTTGTTACCGCCGTAATGAAACGCGAACCCGGGTGCTACATCCCCACTGCGCGTCACGGTACCATTTTCCCGGCCGCCTTCGCTGCTCTCAAATACCCTGTGGCCAACAAGACACTCTTCCTTTTGCCCCCCGAATTCAAGGCAGACAATGAAGTTTCGCAACGTCCGGTATGTGGTGTACAACATTCCTCTTTGTCTGACACGTAATTAATGCTATTTTGATATTTAGCGACATCCTCCGGCGCAAGCACCTTTCCTCGCGTAGTCCAAGCATCGTTGCCATGGAACCACCTGTATTCCCCCTCGAGATCTTCGAACTAATAATCGACAACGTCGTCGGAGTCGAGGCGCTGCGTTCGTGTGCGCTGGTTTGCAGGCCATGGTGCCTTCGCGCGCGTCGGAACATTTTCCGTGTCGTTTCGTTGTACGAGAACAAGTACAAGGACACCTTCGAGGACTCGGAGGGCGCTACTCGTTTGCACTTGCGATGGAAATCAGTGCGAGTCGCCTGCCTGGTTTCTTTGATACAAGATGTTTCTATTGCATGGGAGTGTGCTGGTACACTCGTCCCGTGTGCGTCCTCATTCACCCGACTGAGAAGACTCAAACTGTATTCCTCGGACGTTGGATATCGTTATCCATGTGCGCCTGAGATCCGGTCTGCCTCCCAGCTGCTTCGTGCACTGCCAATATCGCATCTCGAGATATCCACATCGTATTTTACCACTTTTCAGCTTTTCCTGTCCTTATGGGATACCTTTTATCCCTCATTGAAGCACCTGAAGATATCGCTGATTTCAATACAGGACATGCACAGCAGGTTCCGGTCTGTCATAATCGACCAAGCGAGCGAGATCATGAGGGCGTACGACACCATTCCTATCAGCGAGCACACGATGCTCGAGTCACTTGAGCTCTGGGAGAATGTGCCTTGCGCCGGTGCTATCGCCGTCTTCCTCTGCCACCCAAACTGCCCCATCCGTGTCGGCAAATTGAAGACATTCAAATTACATTCCGATCCTATCACCGGTCACGGATTGGCGTCCATATTCGTTGACATTCTACCATCCTCCCTCACTTACCTCGCCATCTCTTGCTCGGACGATGATCTGTGTATTGATACGCAGTGTTTGCCGGCTTTGATACGCCTGACTCTGACCATGGTGCTCACGGCTGAGGCTCTGCTCAGGGTCGTCGACATCATTAGCAAAGTGCAGTCAACGTTGGAACACCTGATACTGAGGATCCGGCAGCCGTGGGAGGGGCACGAGCATTTACATTGGAGGGCGTGGCGTGTGCTGGATCTGTGTCTTGCGGAGTGTTCAACACGGCAAGTGGATGTGGCGTCGGAGATGGGGACTAGCGATCTCAAAGTCTTAATACCTTTGAGCGCTGAGTGTAGCAACATCAGGATACTATCCTCGCGTGCATTGACATTAGACGACACATAGTTAAGCGCGTACTTCGACCTATGTGGCGCATCTTCACGATCTGGGAACGACAATCCATCTTATTATAACATATATATAACTGCAGGAACGGTAAATGCTACGTGTATCGTGGTTAAGACAATTCGAGAGCCAGATTTAATGAGAGCAGTACCACATCCCGAGGGCCCGAACCTGCCGCTTAACATTCGACCCAGTCCTTTGGCCTGGTTCACTCGCCATAGCCGATCTACTCATTCCACGGTAGCCTTTGGGAGAGAAGATAGACCACTATGAGCTGATGTTAATCATGCATCCTGTGTACATCTGCTCGTTTCTGCCTCATTGGCATGCCGCTGATTGAAGACGGCAAGGAGAGTCTGTGCTGGTTCGTCCTCGACGCCTGCCTTGCCATCTCAGGCTAAGGGATTTTTTCTCATCGATAACATCCCTCTCTGGGAGAATCAACACGCGAGAAAATGGCCTTCTCACTGTCGAGAAATATTATTCCTTTCTTTTGACTCCGAGACATGCACGGATTTCTGGGAATCCACCGATAGGAGGTACCAGAACAGTGGTTTGCGGTATACGTGCGAAGGCATGCCGAACCAGCTGAGAAGGAGTCATTCAAATGTTGGCGATTGCATAGTACAGAATATCACATCTGTACCTTTCTGGTAGACTTTGCTCAGTATTTGTAGGATGAGTAGATCGATGAGGATTTCAAGGGGAAAAAGGTTTAATTGTTCGATACATAAACTGAGAAAACACTGTCAACACATCAGCAGACCTATTATCATGCCGATCATTCCTAGGAACTCAATCATCGCCCTCAGCAGAATCACTGTCGTCCCCCATAGATTTATTGTCACCCCCCGTAGACTCATTGTCATCGTCAGCAGACTCGCTGTCGCTCTCGACATCATTTTGAGTGTCTGAGGAACCTTCCACTTCTAATGTGCAGACGTTCCGGGTGCAAAGAATAGGGCAATGAGTCTTGATAAGCTCCTTCGTCTGTTCAGCATCAATGCCTCCAGTAACCTTCAGTATGACGCGAAATGATGCGAGTTCCGGAAAACGCGACGCCGATAGCACTTTGTCTAACACAGCCCATTGTTTAGCATCGTTCGCCGAAAGCTGATGCTTCACATCTAGGTGTATCGTTAATTTGTTCAACGATGATTCTTCGCCACAAGCCAAGCAGTCCGTCCAAAGGCTCAAAGAGGTGTGAAACTCCTGTGTGTGGGCTAGATGAATAACAAGGGTCTTGATGTGCGACAAACTGATGACCGGTATATCTATTCGAAAAGAGCCTCAGTTTGACACACCAACTAATGCCAAAACTAACACACCACCGTTGACGCAAAGGTCTTGAAGCGAAGGATTTTGAACGAGAGCGAGTAAAGGGGGAACTTCCTTGCCCTTTGGGTTTCCCACGTAAGTCAGGGATTTTAGTTCCGCCAGAGATCCGAGGCTGCCATCGGCCACTGCACGAAGTACATTCGACGAAATTTCGTTCACGGATAAGTGCAACGAGCGGATGACATTCGTTCGAGAAGAGATCGGGGCCTTGTCGTTTTTCGAGACAATGTGGCAATAGACGTGCTTGAGGGAGATATTCTCAACGGCGGGGAAA
Source organism: Armillaria nabsnona (assembly GCA_030407065.1). Classification (NCBI taxonomy): domain Eukaryota; kingdom Fungi; phylum Basidiomycota; class Agaricomycetes; order Agaricales; family Physalacriaceae; genus Armillaria; species Armillaria nabsnona. Next base: position 310,613 of record JAUDQA010000005.1, read on the forward strand.
GTGTCCATGAAGCCTGCGAACTGGATGATATCACGAAAAATAACCTCGTCGAGAGTCAGAGTTTTGATAAGGAGGGTTCTGAGCACGGAGACTACTGCGAGTGTGATACGGTGAGAATCCGGCACCCAGGTCATTCTCGTGATATCAATAGTGTTCAATCTGACGAGACCTGCAATAGCTTTGGTCGTAACGTCGCCATTCGTACTTTCCACTGACTCGTTGATTGTTGCTTCCCTGACAGAGTTCAAGAGACCAGGGGAAACTTCAAAGAGGCGGGAGATTGAGGCTCTTCTGCTCAACGAGACTCGTCGAAAAAGGATGGCCTCAGCTGGGGAACGGAATGCGCGACAAACGGATTTGCAGGCCTTGAGCGATTTGCGATGGTCATGCAGCTCGTTGACTATTTTGTCAATGAGCTCCTGGGGGACTTGTTGTGAAGAGATACACGCCATGATTGAGAGGCCCTATCACGATATTAAATCTTTGCGAAGAAAGAAAGAATTTTTACTTACGGTGGCACCGAGATCCCCGGCGGCGGTAGGGCAGTGAACGGCGCTGAATGTGATGGAAAGGGCGGAGACTAGTTAACTGTACTAGCAGACTTATACCAGAAGAATTTCTGTGTGAGTGGAAATTATTGCGTTGTAGTGGCGAGTTAACTTGAAGTTTGAACTTCAAACCTTTATGAGCCTTTATGTCACGAAAACGCTACTGCAAAGGACCCCTGATTATCCCTACAGAGGTTGGTACAGGAATTTTGGCCTTTTTGAAGACTTGTCCGGACTTTTTGGTGACCGCGGAGGCTGAAATTTGTCCGGATTTCTCGTCCAACCTCAGGCTGAAAAGGTTTTGTCCGGACTTTCGATCTGACCTGTCAAATTTTGGCCTAAATATGGCCAAAAATGTCTTTTTTCGCCCCAAATCCAAACTGACTGTGCTCTCATTGTCCGCCTCGTCACGCGAATGCCATTGTACACTTTTCAGCTTGTTCTGAATGGGCGACATGGGACATGGTCTTGTGGCGGTGGCAGACAATAATTAGTCCTTTGTCCGGACTGCTGTACCAACCTCTCCAGCGTGCATCGCCTTGTCCGGATGAATTGTTCCTGCATATATCGTCCGGACCCTCCTTTGTCCGGACTTATGTGCCAACATTTTGTACTTTGGGGGCCAAATTTGTCCGGACTTTTCAACCAACCTCAGTAGGGATAATCAGGGGTCCTTACTGCAACCCCTGCCTCGTCACATGATGTCCCAATTTAGACGTACACCCCCAAATGGCGAAACACTTGCAGTGAACACTTGGGATCAGTGAAAAGGGGTTTACTAATCACAAGTGATACATTTCCGTTTTTTCAATGCTCGACCACTTGTCTGAAATACCCCGCAAGACACTTCTGACAAATGTCAACTTTACTTCCCATCACTGTTAGCATTCTTTATCGTAGAAATCCCATCGGGCCGACGGTCTTCCTTCAAGTTCCGCATTTGACGCATTACAAGCTCAACCGCAACCACAACAACTTTCGACTAGCTTCGTCCAATCCTGCGGCTCAGAGCCTCAAATTCAAATTTCAAACTGAAGTCCAACCTTTGCACGAATTCCTCTTAACCAACGTCGCAGCTTCTACATACACTACACCTGACCTGACGAAGACAGCAAAACTTTTCCCCCACCAGGACAGGGCACACCTTTCCCCTCTCTAATATTGGCCGTTCTTCAATGGTTCGAAGCCAGACACAGTACAGGTATTCATATTCATCACACTTGTGTTGTTCATGGGAAGCGGTGCATGGTGATGGGACAGATCAAAGGGGGATGGCGTCGACTACCTCAGCTAGTAGGGGCCCTGGCAATGGCGGTGACTTACGGACCATGTACAGTCGTATTTGTTAGACAATATATCTTTCAAACAACCATAATTTCTGTGGCTAGAACAAAAAACACTGCAAATTGCGCCTTCACAGTGGTCAAAATGTCCCTGTTCACTCGGAATCAAGGCATTGCCTGGCAATGATTTGTCAGGTACTGCAAGCAAGTGAACCTGTCACTTGGAATTTGAGATACCCCCAATCACTGCGAGCAAGTGATTTGCCGTTTGGCAGTGTAACCACTGCAATTCTCTGTATTTTGCGCTCTCATCCGTCTGCCCGAGACGTACATAGCTTCTATTTACCATTATTACAATGACTGTGTGGTCTGGCGGTCGCCGGTTACTATCGCTTGTTTGTGCTCTGCGGTTTGTTTGTCAGTCCTCAAGTACTGTGTTATCTGGTGTCCTGAATCTTTCACGCCTATGTAACGATGTTTTTTCTTCTTTTCGTACAGTATCCAAGGTAGGCATTCCCACGATGAAGGCCTGAATTTATCTGGGGATTGTCATCCATTTTTCACATTTCCCACTGATATTTTATTTTCAAAAAGGTAAGGTTTCAATAGATATCACGGAAAAGCATGTAAAATTTTTGGTAACAATATCAGTGCATTTGAAACTATACAAAGTACAAATGAGTAGTAAATTTCGGATTGATTTCGCACTAGAAATCGCTCTCGTTGAAGTTATCTCGTCGAGGCAGGGAACTTGCCTTTTTGGCTTAATTTTTCCATCACGTGTCATAGTACCAGGCGGCACCTCCGGCATCGCTCTCACCATCACTGCGCGCTTTTGATTTTTTCGCAACTATCTCACCAGTTCAAACGTTCAATTGATCGCTGTATACGAGATAACGATGAATCTACCACGACCACTCGAAAAATATTATCTGTCGCGTGGCGCAACGGTGATCGCGATGCAGAAATCCACCTACGTCAATACGACGTCAGTGGAATCTTGTCAGCATATAAAGGTGACGGCGGGAGATATATGCTAGACCAGTACCATGGACGGTCCACGATATAGGTGAGCATCCGTCGCGTCGTCTAGTGTTATTGCTCAAAGAACGGAACAGCGAACGACACCCTGTGCCCACGATTCAGGCATACAGCGACGAGAAACGAGCTCGTGAGGATGAACCAGTTTCGCCACCGACTAGTCCGACGTCGAAAACGAACGCCACTTCTGGCAGCGACCAGCCAGCGAACGAGAAGACGGAGATGATGAACAGAATGGCTGGGCCCAAGGAGAAGCCGACGGACAAAGTCAAGAATCGGAAAGGCGAGAGGACTGTCAAGGATCCAACGACTGGTCTGGATGTCACCATAAAAGATGCTGACTTCAAAGGTATGTATTCGACTATTCTCTGTAAAGTTAACTCACCATATCACCAGATTTTCCTCGTCCTGATGATCACATTGGAACTGCGGAAGCGCCTCTTGCTAGTAGCTCGGCCTCGCCTACACAGACAGCACCCAGCGCTGCCCACCCAGGGAATATTTCTCTGCAACCATACCTACCAGCGCCAGCGCCGTCGCTTTCCCCGCTTCTAGCTATGCTCGACTACCTTCAGCTCGGGCTAACAGTAGCTTTCACCCTCATCTGGTTCTTCTTTGGCTTCCCCAAAGGTCGCTGGTATATTCCATTCACTTGGGCATGGGTCCGCCTTGGCGTTAGCAGCACCTTCATAGCTGCCATCGGGTTCGCTAGCGTTTGTGCCGTCAGCATTGTCCAGCGAAAGCTGGAAAAGGAAGTGGAACGTGTTCGGGTCGAAATGCATCGTGCACGCGGAGAGAAATACGCTCCTCCAACCCCGGAGTCGGCAGAATGGCTCAACGCGTTCGTCCGAACGATTTGGGGCCTCATTAACCCGGACATGGTCAGTCAATCGATTCCTCCCCATGTCTATTTCTCATTTTTTCTACAGTTTATTTCCATCGCAGACATGGTAGAAGACGTGATGCAACAGTCCCTTCCCGGTTTTGTTGATGCTGTGCGTATCAGCAATATTGGCCAGGGTGACAACCCTTTCCGCATCGTATCGATGCGCGCGCTTCCGGACCGACCAACCGATTCCGAATACCCTCGGGAAGAATGGATTGACCAAGGCACGAACCAACTTATGGAGCAAGCAGAGGCCGACAAAGCCAAGGGTCTGGATGCTGACCAGTCGGGAGACTACGTTAACTACGAGGTTGCATTTGCATACCAAGCTCTACCAGGCCAAGGTTCAAAGTTACGGTCAAAAAACATACATTTGTTGGTAGAGTTCTTCCTCGGCATATATGATTGGTTGCATATCCCAGTTCCGTGAGTGGTAGTAATTACATGGATCATCTTCCGCGCTAATTGGGTCGATGCAGAATTTGGATTCAGGTCGAAGGAATTGTAGGCACTGTGCGGCTGCGCATACAGTTCATTTCCGAGGCACCATTTGTGAGAAATGTCACCTTTACTTTCATGGGCGTTCCAGCTGTGGAAGTCTCGGCTATCCCAATGGCCAAGGTCTTACCTAACGTCCTCGACCTTCCTTTGGTCTCGCGCTTTGTGAAAATGGCGATAGCTGCCGGGACGGCCGAATTTGTAGCGCCGAAAAGCATGACATTGAATATGCAGGAAATGCTCAGTGGAGCTGCTATCGGAGGTTGGCTGCAGATTCGATTGACTAATGTCATTAGCTAACTTTATCCAGACACTCGAGCCAAAGGAGTCTTCTTGGTTGTCATTCACCACGCCGAAGGTCTCTCAGCCCAAGATAGCAATGGCCGTTCCGACCCGTACATCGTTCTGGCGTACGCCAAGGTAACATCTTCTGTTGACCACTGTTGTCAATTTCTAATCGTGGGTTTCGTAGTTTGGCAAGCCCTTGTACTCGACGCGTATTGTCCTTGGAGATCTTAATCCAATTTACGAAGAGACCGCCGCTCTGCTAGTCACCGACGATGAAATCAAGACTGAGGAAGATGTCTCGCTCATGCTTTGGGATTCTGATCAACGCTCAGCAGAGTACGTTCATCCGTCGTCGCCTTGGCTATTCCTCTGAGATGCATTCTCTTCCAGTGATCTTATTGGACGCGTCCAGATCCCGGTGAAACAACTAATGAGGTGTCATAACAAGATGACTCGTCGGTCTGACAAGCTTGCTGGATTTGAGGATGCAGACAAAATGGACGGTGTTTTGCAGTCAGTCAAATTTCTTGTCATTGGGTTCATGCTCTCACTTCTGTGCTGCAGTTGGTCCGTTGGATACTTTGACAAGGTCCCTCTTAAGAAAGAGCTTGAACAACCGCCGGAGAATCCTCCGCCCCCGCCGGCCAAGACTGCTCCCGGTATATAGCGCTGTCCTTTACATAACAATGTGGTTCGCTAACATACCATCAGAAATGGAAATGCGACCCGGTGACGTGGCTCCTAACCCAGCTGCAAAAGATCTTCCGCCACCGCCGCCCGATGTCCAGCGCACACCTCCGGATCCTGAGTATCCTTCCGGTATATTGAGCGTCATCATACATCAGGTTCATATTTCCCTGCCGTGTTGTATGTTTTCGCTTACACGGTCGTAGATCAATAACCTCGAACTGCAAAACCTGTCTGGTGCTGGGGGTAAGGAAAGAGAAGGTCAAGCTGGTCAAGATACGGACGAACCCTCAGAACAGAGTGACAATTTACCTAGCGCATATTGCGAGATCATCTTGAATGATGATATGGTGTATAAAACGTGAGCATTTGTTGGATTTGGATTATTTAGAGCTTAAGCTGACGATGCGTATCTAAAGTCGGGTCAAACAATATACTAGCATGCCTTTCTTCGAGGTACACCTTTTGATTGTTTATTTTCTAGCTATACGAATGAATATTATCATCAGGCAGGGACGGAGAAGTTCATTCGTGATTGGCAGTCAACCGTCGTTCGCTTGGTTGTTCGAGACTCCAGGCTCCGCGAGAAAGATCCAATCTTGGGCGTCGTCAACTTGAAGCTGAAGGACTTGTTTACAACCGGTTCCGAGGTTACCCGATTGTTCTCTATTACTGAGGGTATTGGTTTCGGGTCAGTCAGAGATTTTTTGAAGTTTCCTGATGGCTGAATGTGATTCGCAGGCGAATGAACGTATCCTTACTCTTCCGTGCCGTTAAATGCCAGCTTCCTCGTCAAATGTTGGGGTGGGACACAGGAACTGTTGAGATCCTCGAGCCTATCAAGTTCAGTCTCAGCCCTTCCGCCAACCTTGGAGACGCCAAGTTTGTTGGGAAATCGAACAAAATTGTCGTGTCGACAACGGATAGCACGGAGACTCTACCAGCTTCACCTACATCAGACGAGAGTGGTGTTGACGTCGTCTGGGACTTCTCCGCAGAGCAATTACGTTTGCCTGTGTACAGCCGCTATGCCACTTCCTTGACGTTCGAGATCAGTGGAGGTGGCAGCTTCTTGGGCCGAAAGGCCAATCCTCAGGCGTTGGCTCTGCTTTGGTTGAAGGACGTCGTCGAAGATGAGGAGACCGATATCGAGCTACCAGTCGTTGCTGGGAACGATCTTCGCCAACTGAGGCAGAACGTGGTGTATGACCTCACGGGGGAAGGCAAGGCCAATATGAACGAATTTACGGCGAAGACGCACGAATTCCAGATCATTGGACATATTCGTACGCGGATCAGGTTGGACCGCGGATTGGACGAGGTGAGTAACATATTTAGGTAGGAGCTTTAAGACTAATCGTGGGACAGGACCACGAGACACATGCTAAGACTCAGGCGAGGCGACATGCGTTCGAAACATAGTCAGTCTTCATCCTTTGTGATGCTGCAGAGTGTTGAACGTCTTTTTCAGTGACCACGTCGAAGGGGAAGGTCTCATCGCAGAACGAAATGCTCATGCATACGATGATGGTGTCATCGACCCGGAGGAGAAAAAGGCTCTTGATCGCGCTCACAAGCGGCAGTTGGCCAATCGTCAGAGAGGTATTAACGGGTTCCGACCATACCGCACGGGAAAATGGATGAAAGAAGGTTTGAAGAGTCGTCTCATACCTGGCAAAGGATCCTCGAAACGTGAACGTAAGGCATTCCATCTGTATTGTTGAGTTTTTCATCTAATCCGATTTCCAGCGATGGTACAGTCAGAAGCGTAAGGTGCGCTGGGCAATGACATTAACGACTCCCAAGGACAATTTTAACTGTATTTTTATTATCCTGTAAAGTAATGTCGCTCAGCGATTCATGGTATGAGATAGGACAATGTAAAATACGTACCACTATGTCAGATATGATTGAATTCTTCTACAATGTCCAGCTTAAATGCTCGGCCCACATCGCGTAAGCAAGGACAGTTGTCCATGATCGTGTCAAACGTTTGCGCACGGTCGTGATATCGTCTGACAACGACGCGTACGGAAATCAGAGAAGCAACAGGCGAACGAGATAAAACTTCGTTCAATGCAGCCCATTTCTTCTGTTCATATACAGATACGTACTCTGCGCCGACAAACAGACTGTATTTAATGATGATGTTTTGAGCCGACGCATCTGGATTGGGAGCAAGAGCGAAACAGTCTGTGAGCCATTGTATGCCGACGCCTTGATTACGTGGTCTATCAGACCCGAACTGAATAACGTGGAAGACGATGCTTTGAAGATGTGAAAGGGAGATAGGTGTCGGTGCAGCAAATCTATCGTCATCTACAAAACATACAAATTGACCACTCGCGCCAACCGACAGTGTACCTGGGAACTCACCGCACTGCAGATCTTTCAATTCCAAAGTTCGCAGGGAGGGCGTACGGACGAGCTTCAGAAATAGGCTGAAGTCGCCATTTCGAGGGTATCCCGAAGTCGACAGAGTATGCAAGTGGTCCAGAGACCCCAGACCACCTCTAGCGATGCCGTCGAGGATGGATTTACCAATCTCGTGCAGGTGAAACTTTAGAACCTGTAATGGACACGACTGGGGGCTGGCCGCTGTATTGGACTGTCCTACCACATCCCACATAGTAAGGCTCTGCATGACGGGAAACGATGTCCTTATGGCGGTGGAGAAATCGCAAAAGGAAAGCGATAGCATGGAAATGTGCTTGATGGGGAGACGGGAGAACGCGTCGAAGATCCCGGCGTTGTATTTTGGGACATCGTCAAAATCCATATCTTGTAAGGACAGTGTGGAAAGGTTGACTAGGGAGTGTATGACGGGTAGGACGAGCCGCTGTTTGAACGCATCCCCGAAGAAGGTGAGGTCCGTGACATTCTTGGATATGTTCGGGGAGGAGACCACGACTCCTTTGTGGAAATTTTGGCAGAAGCGCTCGTTGAGGACTATTTTGTGAAAGAGGTGAAATCGGGCGCGAGGTAGGAATGCGCGTGAGGCCAAGGAGCAGGCCATCAGGGACTTTCTGTCGTGATGCAGTTTGTCGACAATCGCGTCGAAGAGCTCCTGTGGAAGGTCGTACATTCTTCAAAAAGGAATCGTTCATGGGTGATATGGGGCGCTTATAATTTTCGCAGACGTACCTCGTGGAAGTGGGTGATCGAGAATGGCCGGGGGAAAAGAGTATATGTCCCTTTTATTGCATTGCAACGTTCCTTCTAATCGGTTCAACCTAAAAGAAAATAATAAAGAACATGAGGGGCGGCAGAAGGGCGGCTTTGCCCTTTCTGCATGCCGGGGGCATACGGCTACGAGAACTCGTTCGGATTAAGGCCGGGGAATGATTCCTTGATATTTTCAGTCATGGCGAGTTACAGTTTCCCTGGTCTTTTCTCCTCAATTCTAATCACTACCTTGCCGAATTGGTCTCCCTTCTTCAGTATCTCGAATCCTTTTTCTGCAGATTCTAGACCTTCCAGCACATGGGAAACTACCGGCACGATACGGTGCTCCTCCAGGAACGCGGTCGCGTCTCTCATGTCTTGCAGTGAGCCCATCATTGTTCCTGTGGAAATCTGTCAAGACGCGTATGGTCTATACAAAGGGATTATGCGAACCAATGAGGTGCTGGTTTCGCATCACTTCTCTCATTGTGAACGTAATCTTTGGGTCGGCCGTCCTAAAAAGCCATTAGAAACAATCACCTTCTGCATAACTGATGAAGCGTCTAACATGCCATAGCAAACAACCTTCCCGCCTCGTTTGAGACACCTGCTGACTTGAGACATAATGTCGCCTCCACCGGAATCAATGACCGAGTCAAAGACAGCGCCTTTGCCCCGGACATTCTCCAAAGCCTGAGAAAGCTGAGCAGGCCAATCATCTGAAGAAAGGTGTGTCCATCAGAAGCGCGCTACACGAACGTTCGACTACACCCACCATCTTTGTAATTTGCACCTCCTTCGGCACCAAGAACGATGGCCTTGTTGATCTTCTCCTGGCTACCGCTTGTCACATAGACATGTGCGCCTTTAGCGACGCATAATTGAAGAGCCAAAAGTGCAACACCACCACCTATGCCCGTTATCAAGATATTTTGGCCGGCTTGGACGCTAGCGCAGGTCGTGATAGCCCTGTTAAGCAGCTTAGAACAAACAGGCACAGAGTATGGAACAACCCTAAACGCACACACCTCCAAGCCGTCAGACCAGCTAAGGGCCATGCAGCCATGTGAACATCGTCAAGATGGTTGGCGGATTTAATCACCAACGATCTATCGACGACAACATAGTTGGCGAAGTATCCAAGGGGAGGATAAGCGACGCCTCCCACGACTCCAAATTTCCTGGTCAGATATGTCAGCTACTGAATAGCGTACATGCCATTGGAAACCTACGGAGACTCAGGCCCATCGAGACTCTTTTCCCAACCGACCATTGGTGACATAAAGACGCGTGAGTTGAGAAGTGAATCCTTGGATTGACCGGATGCCACAATGACACCTACAAATGGTGTTACATAGCACCACGCAAATACAGGTATTTTAATTTGGCGTACCGGCGCCGTCAGCGCCAAAGATGCTTCCAAACGCGATATTTGGATACATTCCTTTCCGAATCCATAGCTGAATCTCCGTGTCAATTCCAGGTTCAAACATAAAACAGAACTCGACCTACTTCTCTGTGATTAAATGCAGCTGCTCCAACTTTGACCAAGACTTCGCTAGGCCTGAGAGAAGGGATTTCCCTCGATTCCACTTTAGCGTCGTTGTACACTGGTTTCTGCACCGCTGCAGATTTGCGAAGGACCAGAGCCTTGGTAAAGCGGGGGATATCGAATTTTGACATTTAGTTATCCTCAAAAGCTGTTCACGGTGCCCTACAATGGGGAGCTGGTGAGATAATCTCGAAAGAAGACATAGGTAGTGGTTGACGGCTGTATACGATGCCGGACCGGTTACTGGCAGCGGCCGCCGGCTGTTTACCTAAGCGGAAAGCTCCTAGTTCGGCTTTTGAAAAGATTTCTTCACAGTTTCTCTAAGTCCACCTGGAAATTTGGCTACTACTGTCTACAACCGATTACTTTCTCTCAGAAGAGTTCTGTATCATACCAGTGACACCGTAAGTAAAAGTGAATTTCCTTCCCTTTTCTTCACAAGAAATTAATATCATGATAGGGTCCCTCAATCATGGCCTGCATCTCTTCAAAACAAGTTCCCCAGGAGCTCATCGACAGAATCATCAACGAATTGCATGATAATCGCAAGTCCCTCGAGTCTTGCAAGTCCGTTTGCCGGGCTTTCCGTTCCCCAGCCGAGGCCATCCTTTTCCGACGAGTCTCGTTCAGCTCCTACCATTCCAGGAATTTGTCCCGTCTCTTTGAATCATCCCCTTATGTCTTCACTTATATCAGAGAAGTGACATTCCATGAGACTGTCTGCGGCAGTGCTGACGCGGTGGGAGCTCTCGTCATGTTGAGCATTCTCAGAATCCGTTGCATGACTTGGTTTCCGAATACATACCGTATCCCTGCCGAGGTGATGTCTGCATTCGCGACCCTCTCCATCAGGACTCTAGTTCTTGATAGGGTCATGTTTCGAGATATTCTCCACTTCTCGTCCTTCATGGAGGCTTTCTCTGGTGTCGAGAATATCTCCTTCGAGGACGTCTACTGCAACCTTGTCTCAAAAAATGACAGCCCCCCTGTCTCTCCTCGTACGAATTTTATTCGGTCGTTGGAATTGTCCGTGAACGAAATTTCGTCGAATGTGCTTCGCATGGTTGCGGATGGTCAACTTGGATCTCTGACGAAGCTACACTCTTTGACCTGCGTGGGAAGCCCAAAAGGCAAGGAAATCCCTCCTTTGCTCTCCCTTGTTCAAAATCCTTCACTTCAATATCTTCGAGTCGAAGGCGGTGGGTATTTTTCTTCAATCGAAGGTACTCTTGCTCAGACTAAACGTCTCTCTAGATATACCGGTAGTCAATCTGTCGCATATCAATACCCTCATGATTCATCTCACAAATGAAGACTTGGACGAGTCGGATGATTTACTTACCTCCTTCAAGAGCTGGACAGACTGCTTTGCCGGTGCCGAAGAATTGTCGTTGAAGAAACTATCGATACTCCTGGACCTGGTACATCGAATTTCAGCGGACGCCGCTAAACAGTGGGTTATGTTAGACAAAGTGCTATTGGCGTCGCGCTTTCCAGAACTCACATCGCTCCGCATCATACTGAAGGCGCCTGCGTGGATTGATGTTGAGCAGGCGAAGGAGCTTATCCAGAGTAACTCCCCCACTCTTTGCACTTGGAACGTATGCACATGGGAAGTCAAGGATAGGTAGGCTGCTGCGGACGGCAAATAGTCTCAGTTTGCCGAGGGTGGATCTGATATACCGAATGGCTATTGCTAAAGAACGGGTTTCTTCCTTTATTGCTACGTTGCAGAATTGTCATAAATGCGTCGTACTCGGTATACCTAGGCTAAGGACGATGTCGCCCCTAACCACCTCTTGAACCAGTACCGCCATCATGTCTCAATTGTTTCGCGACCAACGCAGTGTCGAACTTTCTGCAGCCTCCAACGACGAGACGGAAACAGAATTACACTTGTCAACGTCGCCTAACCAAATTCTCCAACGAGCAAAGACAGGCGAAGAGAAGAATTTCGAACGCGAGATACAGGAAATGCACGTGCAGATGCAAGAGTTCATCAGTTACATGCAAGGGGTGATGCATAGGAGCTACATAGCGGCGGTGGAAGCCTCAAAAGCAGCGTCGAGAGCCTCAAGAGCAGCGTCAGAAGCCGCAAAAAGATCCCCGGAAGCTACAAGAGATCGCACCCTGCTATTTCAAACGACAAACCGTTTCTGTCGAGGTACTCTCCAGTCATCAATAATGCTACATGTTGGTTAAACGTCGTTGTAATAAGGGCTCATCGATACACTCCGAGGCACCAGTGGGATTGATGCTATCGTCAAGGAAATATCCGCTGCAATATCCAACACTTTTGACGCGACAGTAGGCCGCAGATTATTATATTGTTAGTTATTAATTCTTCGTGTTTTTTTTTTGCTCGCTCAATCAGTCACTCCAGTGCCTTACGTCCTCGTTGCTTTGGAGTACTACAATGCTCGTAATTCTGGCCCCCAGTCCTTGCCTCTGATCGCCCAATACCTTCCATTGGTCGTGCATGACGGACATACACGCGCCGCTGAGGCATTAGAAGAGATATCGAGCCAGTACAGCTTGCTCCCTCTGACTGTCTGGGTGCACTCACATCAGGACGACGTCAAGATACTTGTGACAATGTGGATGATAAGGTCGATCCTTGACCACGCATGTGATGGAATTACTATACACGCTATTCCGTCCGTTGATTTCGCACGGAACACCCTTCAGTACTTTGCTCGCCAATGGGGTCTCGATGTCCAGCTTCAACTCCGCATAGATGTCAGAGGCAACGATGGTCGTGTGAAGTACTTTGATTCAGAGTCAGGATATTGAAATGTACTGTACTATTTCGACCGTTAATTCACATAACGCATGACAGGGCCTCAAAACGTATTATATTCCGCTTCGAGGAATGGAGCGAGTGCATAGTGACAACAGCAACGTACTGACCGTCTCCAGTTCCTGTGTCTTCCCGAGTTTCGTCTTTAATAACGCCTTACAGTAGATTCCCCTAATGCCGACACAGAGGGATGCTCAACGATGTACCTTTGCCTTAGCTCTTCAGCGCGACTGTATCCAAGATAACATACCAGTACATCGTATATGAATGCTGATAATACTTAGTTCTATCTGCAAATTGTCGACCATCAAAGGACTGATATAGCAGAATCCACTGACGCACCTTCCGCATCACGAAACTGTTGAACCTGGAGTTCCATCTCTTGTTCTTCCAAAATCGAGAACCGGGCTTGATGCGTCGTCATCGTCATTATCGCTCTCGTCCTCTTGGTTGAGAAGTCCTACTCCCGCCATCCGAGACACCAGAAGTAGGGCCATCTCCTTCACTTCTAAGCCGTTGGTAGAGCGGTTGTTGATTCGATGCGTCAGAACACTTCCGTTTCCTGTTCTCAGGTACTATGTTTGGTGGTAGCGCGAACGCAATAGTGGTCATCGCCCACGCAAACCGGGCAAACAGCGCATACCCCTCGATACGTTCAGGGAGCCTGACGCTCCGCATATGGTAACGCTCCACCAGACTAATATTCCGAGGGGCGAAAAAGAACGCGGTGTATTTGTCGCCGAACGGAGCAAAGACGAACGAAGGGCGATTCATGGAATCTCGCAAACCGGATTCAAGGGTGATGATTTGGCGGATATCATCGATAGGACGGGCCTTGGGGGCTGTAAGGGGAGATTTGAATCGGCTGAACTGCAGGAAGACCGTGTTGCTGTGGTACTGCGTATATTAGATGAGACAGTTTGAAGGCGGAGAACAAAGAAACAACACAACGCACCCATGTCGCGTACGTCTGGGGTATGAGGTGTACTGCCTGGATTTCTTCATTTACACCAGAAATGGCGCAGATACGGTCTTTTTGTGTTATGCAAGAGCTGATATCGCTGAAAGATTCCTCCTGAAGCGGGTTCAGTGCGCCTTTCTTTTGCTGATCAATCACGAGCCACCGTTCTGGGACCTCCTTTCGGGGAAGTGGTGTCCATTCTAAGAAATCCGTGCATATCTCGTAGTCGCTGTCGTCGTCGTCAAGAAAGAACCAATATTTCCGACCAGTGAGAAGGCCGTTTTCTTCAGTTGGTATCCTGCCAGAGCGGTCTGGTTTTGATGAGAGAAAGCCCCTCCCTGCGATTACAAGGCATGCGTCGAGGACGAACCAGTGTGGAATACCGAGTTGCTCCTGGCCGTTTTCAATGACTTTTTGGCGGCGTCCGAGACTGAGGAATGGGCAGTCGTGGTTAGGATGTATGATGGATATTGGCTCCCAGTGATCTGTCGCCTCTTTGCAGTATGATCGTGGGATAAGGAGGGAAGCCATGCTGACTGAGACTTTCCTGTCTAGTTTTCTGCGATCAGTGCCGGCCCCGCCGTTCCACAGCCGTGACATGACGACGGCAGGTATCTTGCAATCTCGAGCAGAATGGACAGAATGTCAGAAACGAGAAAAAGACAATAGACTTCAAAGACAAGACACCGATGAGCGTAAGCCATTGATGGACAGCCGTAACGCTCTTCGGTCAAGAAAGAATGGCATTCAAAAAACTTATCCCTAGGGTCAGTAAGTGATGGGTCGGGCAGGCCGTAATGCTTGTTTTCATTCGTTGAATGAATATAATCCCAGACGAGACTCGTGTAACCTCGGGAGCAGCGATTTGCTTCGAACTTGGAGTGAAAAGCAAATGAATTCCTGTACAAATACATATGCAGATGGTATGTCCAAAGGTTGTCGGCGAGCAAGTAGAAATTGAATCATGTCTTCTTGTCCGGTGGCTCTGTGGGCGGTACGCCCCATTCTGGGAGACCCTTGGGTCGCGGTACTCTCCTCTGCTCCCATTCGTCGTCGACCTCGGCGCTCAGACGCTACGATACGATGATCAGACACCCATATACTCACGAATCCGACAGCCACTCACATAGTACTCCTCCCGTATATCAAACTTTTTCCTGTTCTTCGACAATCCCAGCTCTTGTTCCTTCGTGACCTGAAAAAAGATATAATACGCCGATGGTGATGAAAACTGAGTACTCGCCGCCTTGACTTGCTGGTCGTGTAGGTCGTATCGTGTTTGGGTAAAGGGCGTCATTGCGAAAGAGGCCCCGACCATAATCAGAACGAAGGGAATGCCAAAAATGAGAGGATTCCTAGCAAAAGTCTTGTTGGCAACGGCCTGCCATTTTGGTGTGGTCAGTGGCTTCGACTCGAAGACCGGCATGTGGTCGTCGAAGGTGAATGTATGCGCGGGCCGTCGGCCGAGCGTCAAAATTACAATTCGGCAGTTCTCGGCTACCAATTTCATTTTGTCCTTCCTGCTCTTTAACCTCCATCGCCCTATTCTTATTCTGTATTATTCCCGTCGATAATCTCTACCGTCGGGTAGCTCTCGTTCACAAAACATGACCACGGGTGGTGAGTGGTTCGCGCCGATGCATACCGATGTTGCTGAACGAGGTCCTGCAGTCACGGTCGTGTTAGGAACGCAATGGGGCGACGAGGGTAAAGGAAAGCTTGTCGATATCCTCGCTGCCGACGCGGACATCTGTGCGAGAAGTGCCGGGGGAAACAATGCTGGGCATACTATCGTCGTCCCTATTGGACCGGAGAGGATTCCAACGACCTTTGCGTTCCATTTGTTACCCAGCGGTGAGTCATTCCGAATATACATAAAACTCCGATCTGACGGTAAATCCTTGCAGGTTTGGTTAATCCCAAGTGCTTAGGCCTTATTGGCTCCGGCGTAGTCGTTCATATCCCTTCCTTCTTTGCCGAGCTCGACGCTCTCGAATCGCAAGGTAGGCTTTGTTCGTTTCTTATCGTGTTGATCTTATGCTTTCATGTTCAGGACTCAAATGTAGCCATCGTCTCCTCGTCTCCGATCGTGCTCATCTAGTCTTTGATTTCCATCAAATCGTCGATGGCCTAAAGGAGGTCGAACTCGGAAATTCTAGGTGAGAGCTTTTTCTTGCCTAATACCTGCCGTGCTCAACGGCACTTTGTTTAGCATCGGCACGACGAAGAAGGGCATAGGCCCGGCCTACTCCGGCAAAGCCTCTCGGTCGGGGCTTCGAGTACACCATCTGTTTGACCAAGAAACGTTTGCTCAGAAATTCAGGAAACTTGTCGAAGGTCGCTTCAAGCGTTATGGGCATTTCGAATATGATACAGAAGGCGAAATCGAGCGGTACAAGGTACGAATACTGCAGCTACTCGGTGTCATAGTGCTGATGGCCATCTATTCGTACAGGAACTTGCAACCCGGTTGAAGCCCTTTGTTGTAGACAGCGTTGTCTACCTCCACCAAGCCATTCATTCTGGGAAGAAAGTACTGGTCGAAGGCGCAAATGCTCTGATGCTGGACCTGGACTATGGAACATACCCATTCGTCACCTCGTCCAACACAACTATTGGGGGTGTATGCACTGGTCTCGGACTTCCTCCCAAGCTGATCGGGTATACTATCGGGGTCACTAAGGCGTACACGACCCGCGTAGGTGGCGGACCTTTCCCAACAGAACAGCTCAACGTAAGTCCGTGTTCTTTCATTTCTTCCTGCTACTCATATAGAATCAGGATGTCGGCGTGCACCTCCAAGAAGTTGGTCGTGAATTCGGTGTCACCACAGGCCGTAGGCGTCGTTGCGGGTGGCTTGATCTTGTCGTGATGAAGCACTCGTGTTTGATCAACGGATATGATAGCCTGAACTTGACTAAGCTCGACATCCTTGACGATCTACCCGAGATCAAAATTGGGGTGAAATATGCCGTCAACGGCAATCCTCTGGAAGGCTTCCCAGGTACGCATGCCGAGATTGGGAAGTTACTGTTTGAGTGCTGATCTTGGTCGTTAACAGCGGACTTGGAGCTCCTCGCCAATGTCGAGGTTGAATATGTGACGCTACCTGGCTGGAAGACGTCCATTACGTCTGCGACAACTTACGAGTCTCTACCCGAAAACTGCAAGAAGTATGTCGAGTTCATCGAGTCTTTTTTGAATGTGCCGATAGAGTGGATTGGTGTGGGTCCCGGACGAGAGAGTATGATAAAGAAGTCAATGCAATAGATGTAAAATGTGTATAGATGGTAAATGTAAGAAGATATTACTACATCTTGTAATGTATATCAAACAAGACTGCCGTCGCAATTAAAGAAAACTGATTGAATTCATAACTGGAAAGCTTCATAGTCTACTCGATCGACAACCTCCACTGTAAATAGTGATCCTCGACTCCGAAGGTAGCTGCAGCTGTCCTCGATAACTGTCTTTGGATGAAAAATCGTCCCTTCAGGATGATCTGAGTCTCCGTCAACGACCACGCGCAACAACTTCAAAGCAGACATGCGTGGATGTGATAACAGTCTATCCAATGCTTTCCATGCCATTATATCTGACTCGATGGGAAGATCGCCGTGTTTCTGATACACGGTATAAATGATAGTTATATGTTGGACGGACGATATTTGCCCGAGATCCAACGAAAGGCAAGAAGTGAGCCAAAGTAACGGAGAAACGTGTGTATGATATTGCAGGCAGATCATGTTCAACACGATCGTATGAAGATGTAACAGCGGGACGGGATCAGGTAGGGAGAGGCCTACATAAGATGCTGTCAGGATCAAGAGCTGAGCAGGGAGAAAGAGAGCATACCGTATTGGAGGTTACGAAGACGCAAAACGCGAAGCGAGGGGAGCGACAGCAGTTTTTGAAAAGGAGGAGCAGTGTCCCCTTCAGGGCATCCAATGGTAGTCAAGGTATGCAGTTCTGTCAAAGCGCCCAACGCCTCCTCGGCGATGGCTCTAATAATCTGATGATTAACTTCGTCTAGCTTGATCTTCAAAGTCTCCATTGTGCAAGACCTCTCAGGGACTGCAAAGACTGCATCGGTGATCGTAGGGACATGAATGTTGGACATATCCAGGCTCCGCACTCCAGGAAAACATCGATTCATCAATGCACAAAAAACTGAGACGTTATAAAACGTCGTGAATGAAAGCACCACAGATTTGATGGAGATATTCGATAGCGTGTCTGCGACCTTTGGGAGACTGGACACGTGCGAATGGCGGAGCTCGATGGTTCCCAGATCGACTAGGGACTTCAGGATCTCCATCGCATGGCGATCCTCGAAGAAGGCGTTGTCGAAGATGGTGAGGTCCTTGACATAACATGGAATATGGGGTGATGAGAGGGCTAGCTGATGGAATTTGGCGCTGAGAGGCCCCCCAGTGAGATCTATGTGTCGAAAGAGATGCGGACGCGTCTGGAAAGAAAATGAACGGCTGACAAGAGAGCAGGACGTCAAGGACAAGTAATCATCTTGCAACTCGTCGATGATTGTATCGATAAGCTCTTGTGGTGCTGAAAATTGGGGCATGACTGGATGTACTTCAGGATTATAGGGATCATAGGAAAGGGGGGATATTTACCTAAGTATTTTTACGCGTGATTTAGCTGACGGGTTCTTGGAGGCAAGTCGCGATGACCCGATCGGGCCGTGACGCGTTGACCACGTGCCGCTCAGATCCTTAACACCGCCCTAATGCAAGCTGTTAGACTGATGCCTCGTCTTCGCATCGCCGTAGTACAATTTGCACCAAAGGTCTGTAAAATTCTGTATGGTGCACCATCTGACACGTAACTTCAGATCGGCCAAGTCGCAGCCAATATCGCGACGGTTAATAAACTATGTCGCGATATCAAACCCTACTCCATCGACCTTCTCTGTCTCCCAGAGATGAGCTTCACTGGATATGTCTTTCACAATGCGCTTGCTATCTCTCCGTTCCTTGAACATCCCATGACTGGGCCCACGTCGGTGTGGTGCGCGGAAACAGCGCGAAGGCTGGGATGCTACGTTGTTGCTGGGTACCCTGAGCTGCTCGCGGAAGACGAATCGCGTCTGCTTGTAGATGACGAAGGTACTGAAAGTGTTGGTGCGAACAGTGCGACGGTCTATGGGCCCGATGGGGTCCATGTCGTAGGGTATCGTAAGACCAACCTTTTTACAACGGACCAAACATGGGCGAAACCTGGTACAGGGTTCACAACGTTCCCACTAACATTTCCCTATACTCCTCCTGGTTCCAAGGCACCCCCTTTACCGCCTACTACTCTCACTGTATCATTAGGGATATGCATGGACTTGAATCCACATCCCCCAAATTTATGGGATGAATACGAGATTGCTTCGTATTGCCAATCCACCCAGTCGGATGTTCTCATACTTCTGAATGCCTGGCTTGATAGTGCGATGTCAGGCAACCCGGCGTCAGAGGGTATTGAGATCGACGAGGAGGACGAACGCGATGCTATGGAGCCGGACTGGCAAACGCTTCGTTATTGGGCAGGCCGGCTGCGGCCGTTATGGGATGCATCTTCTGCAGCATCTGATTCAAGCTCATGGACGACGTGTGTGGTAGTGTGCAACCGAACTGGGTTAGAAAACGGTATAACTTTCCGCTTATATGTGCTAGTTCCAGTCTATTCATCTCTCCCTGCGGTAGACCATCTTTTTGCGGGTTCATCTGCCATCTTTCGGATGAAACCAGGATATCCCGCGAAGCCGCATGTCCTTGATGTCATGGGGTGCAGGGAAGAAGGTGCGAGATTTTGGGATATGGAGATAGGATCACCATCATAGAAGCGTGTCTATGTCATGTTGAGGTTGAGAACAAAGACAATACCCACAGTAACGGAAATGCAGCTAGGTGGCTGCCTTAAATGCAAGGAAAGAGAACACGATATGAATATAGGTCAGGGGCATTGGCACGACTTATGCAAGTAACTATTTCAGGCTTTACCCTTTTCCTGAAAGAATAGCTCAGCCTGCGCAGCACAGAGCTGAGAAAATGAAAACATATCCCAAGGCCCAGGAAAGTTACCTGTAAATGTCACATTGTGAGGAATCTAAAGTATAAGAATTGTTAATATAGAGGAAGGTTTCAACGTCAACCGTGAGAAAGGTAGTCTCTCGTAGACAGACGCTACATACATGACTACGGTCGGGGTGAGGTTGTAGTGAGTGTATGTGGTCTGTTCAAAGTGTATGGTGATGTAAAATAAAATAATTATGGAGGGAAAGCGAAGCAAATAGTATTTTCTGTCGAAACGCACTGGCCAGCTTGAATTCGGGAGGTCAAACTTCCGCCGGTAAGCTCAAAACCTAATCGATTTGGCGCGGTGCCGGTGCAAAGCCATCAAATTATGTAAGGCTTCGTCATAAGGCGCTTGAACGGCCCCCCCCCCCCCCCCCCCCCCCCGGGGTTTTAAACAATAGATTATGAGAAAAGGGGGCAGGGCCCCCGTGAGAACTAAAACGAATTCACTTTGCTCTTACTTTATTCTAGCACATTCTATCGTTGGTTCAGTTTCATCGACGCCAAATTTTGTCAGTAACAGGGCATGAGCTTCGCGCCTGGCTACTAAAAAGACACGGATAGTGTACCCGAAAGAAAAAACAACGGCGCGAATTAGCCAACAGTAACCGAGAGGATACAAATCCAGCATCCCCGTTCAAGCTTTATCTCACCCATGAACCCCAATTATCGAGTTGCGAGCGCTCAAAAGCCTACAGATAGTTTGAAAGCTCATGTATGTCGTCTTTTCTGTGTACAAAAGTTTTCTGATTTTTGTCATATGTGCAGGATCTTTCTGCTTTGAAACATGGTACCAGTATCATTCCCCAAGAAATCATCGATTCTATCATCGACCTTCTAGAGGGTGCCAAAACACTCCAGGCTTGCTCTCTTGCCTCCCGCGCCTTCTACCCACGCACACGCATTCATCTCTTCCGCCAAATTTCGCTTCTTCCTCCCAGAAATCAAAGTCCAGATGTTCTAGAGGCGCGCTTTCTCCCTATCCTCATGTCTGCACCACATCTTGCCCCATGCGTCAAAACAGTTTTTGTCTCGACATTGACATTCACTTCTCCATCAGGGCAGCAGATATTACCATTGCTTTCCCATCTTGAGACCATCGTGATATCAAATTTGTCAAACTTTCCGTGGAAGGACTTTGCGGTCGACATTTGCAGTAATATCCCTGCAAAAAGAGTGAAGCTTTCCAATGTCGAGTTCAAGGGCCCCGAACAGCTTTACGCACTCCTAGGACACTTTCCGCTGGCGAAGGACCTCACTCTACGGGCCGTCTCTTTCCAAAATCCTCTTGACCCATCGAATTCATCGAGTGTTCTTGACCTTGAAAAACTCACACTAGCAGACGGACCGATGCCTCACTTTCTCTCCTCTTTCTACGATATCGATAACCTTCGAGTTTGCCCTTCTCTTCGAGAATTGCGCATCTCCGTTCTCTGGTTTGAGGATTACTTGGATATTTTATACATTTCCCATGCCTGTCCAACTCTGCGAGTCCTGCATGTCATTTCACTCCAAGATAGTGAGTTTTCCTCAATATCTCTTGTGTAGTTCTCCCAATTCTATGTTCACAGTGATCTTTTGGAAACCTATACCACCGCTGGGGCTGAGTTACATAGAGGAGCTACGATTCGGCATCTGTGTCCAAGCCTCGCCTAGGTGGTCAGACGTGCGAGCCATACAATGGTGGGTTGATTCCTTTGCAGACGTGGAGGATGTCGCACCTCTCCGCAAGGTCACGTTGGAAATCCGCGGGAACATCGTGCATGGGAGCGATAAGGAGGACCTATGGTCCGAGTTAGACCGTGCGGCGACCCGCCCCCAATTTTCTTCATTGCAGACGTTCACGATTATCTTTCACTGCTCGGAGGATGACTGGCATGCCTGTAGGATGAAAGATCTAATCTGGACAAAATGTACCGAAATGCGAAACCGAAAGGTCTTGAAGGTCATGGGGTGTCGGTTGGAGCTAAGCATGGAGGATCTTCATGAATATGAGCGTGGGTAGATTCGAATGAAAGAGTTTGGGATGTGACCAGTACGCTGGAATTCCGTATCTGCACAAATATCCTATCAATAAGGGACACGAGCTGTTTTTACTTTATTCCTTTGCGATCATGACCAAGATCAAGGTCACAACGTATCTATCTATAGAGGGACAAACGCTTGTAATGTGTTAGAGAACTGCGGGAATGCTCCTCTTGGGAACATTGACTCAGAAACTATATCGAAATTGAAATCTTTCGCCGTACTTCATATTGTCGTCTGTCAGTGGAACAAGACTGACTTGTAACGCATTATCACGCGAAATAAACTGATTTCGCTACGTTCAAACTTGTACAAAATAACAAGCTAAACATGCAGGAAAAGAAACCTGCGAACTCGCACAATAACCTGCCACAAATCATCTAATGATATTAAAACAGCCCAACACTCATGCACACCGAGTAACCTCCACTGAGTGATCCCAAACAGCCTTCTTCTCCTCCTCTGTAAAAGGGTAGCCCTTCATCCCGAGATCATCACCCTTCGGACTGCGATGGAAGAAGCCCTTTTTTCCATCGAACAACGAGAACAGCATATATTCTGCGGATTCCTCTGGGGATATGGCCGACAACCAAACGAACAGGCTGATCAGCGGAGAGATAAGGCGGAGAGCCCAGTGTGTTGGCCGCGTCCCCGGTGTATTGACAAGTCCAGGGTAGATATGCGTGAATGCAATTTCGGGATCGCGCTTCGCGAATTCCTGAGAGTGATATGAGGGAAACGGAAAGTCGGAAGAAACAACAAGACGGACCTCAACCATGATATCGTTGTACGAGCCGCTTACCATCGTAGCCTTGTACGCCCGGTACGAGTGCTTCAGAGCCAAATCGTTGACATCAATGGCGCGTCCCATTCCAGACGCCAAGATCGACAGGACGTTCACATCCTCTCCCGCATCTTTCGCATTCCTCAACAAGGGCAACAGCTCATACACGTACTTGAACCGTGAGTAATACCGCAGTCCCAGCAGCTTGTCGATCCCTTCCTCCGTCTCCTGCCTCTTTGACCACAGATTTACGTACCCGGCAGACAAAACGAGGTAGTTGATCTTCGTAAGACGCGCAGAGAGATCTGCTGCCGTTGTTTTGATGTTCTCCATCAATTCGGCATCACAGAACACAAATTCTCGTAGCACGGGTTTGCCATCCTCTGCTGTGGCAGTAGGGAGGGACGTAAGGATCTTCTCGGCTGTGGTACGATTGCGGCTGATGATGATAAGGTGAACCTTCCCTCCAGTGTAGCGGGCTATTGCCCTCACTATTGCCTCCCCTATGCCAGAATTTCCGCCCACAACGACCACCACAGGAATATAGGAAGGGGAGAATTTCGAATTGGACGCTTTGGCAGTAGCGAGTTCGGGCATGTTGGGTTGGGAAGGACGGAAAGTTGTTTTTGGGAAAACGTTCACGGCGAGTCAATATATTATATATTCCATCATGTTGCGATGGATATATGAAACGGTTCCTCTCGATCAATCATCGCCATTTCCTCTGATGCATGAGCTGCAACCAATACCAATACCTAAGGGGCGAACATATGAATTCAATAGGCTAAACAATTGATTAGTACGGTGCTTCGGAAACACGGAAAAACGGTTACATCTTTACAGGAAGGAATCAACGGTACCAAGCTAGGATAAGTTCAGCCTCCCTCACTGCGAGCAAAAGAAAAACCAGAAAAATAAGACTTCCCTTCGAGTTGTCTTACACAGGCCTACCAGGATGTACCCACATCATAACATTGTGCAGCCTACGGAATCCTTGCTGTTCAATCGTCTTCTCATATAGATAAAACTAAGAAAAGGGTCGAGCCAACCAGTGTCAGACGGAAAGACGGGTGTGGGGGCGTTAGGTAACCTGCCGGCGTTCGGCATCTTTGCCCTTGAACTTGTTCGCCCATCACTTTTCTCGGTTTCAAATTCAAAAATCACCAATCCAGTGTTGTAGGGCCCTGTGGAACGGATTGCATTGTTGAAACTCGATGCACCTTGTTTTACAAACGTTCCTTTCCTTCGCGTCACTACCCGGAACTATACCTGTGCAAATGTAAAGCTGAGGGAGTCAGAGTGAAACTGACTGAAGTCGGTGAAGGCCAGGTCAAAGTCGGGATTGCTACTTACATTAGATCACAGAGAGGTAAAGCTTTTATTTGCTTTTTATCAGTTTATTCATAGGAGAACTTCGTTTCGCAGCTACAGATTCGTAAAGGATTGTATATATCCGTTGGCTTTGTTACGCTGACTGCCCTGTCAAGCCAATAACATGCCAGCATACTTATAAGCTTCGTGCGGTTGGCCGTAGTTTCGTAGGCGTCGTTGTGTTGTCAGGCCAACCCAAAATTTCCCTCAACAACTCACGCGTCTTCACAGTCGAAAACGGGTCCTGAATTCAGATTAAGTATTCTATCACGTCCACACCTTATAGCGGCTGACCGCAGTCTGCCCGACTTCCCAGGATCTCAGGACACGATTAGACACGATGTCTGTCTTTCATCACCAGGAACTGAAGGCTCATCGTTATCCCTGTAGTCGTGTTTACCATCTTCCACGTCATGATCCGCTGAAATCGAACGTGTTCCAAGGAAGGCGCTACATGCGCGCGAGCAGCCGTTGTTTTCTTCCGTGAAGACCTCCGACTATCGGTAGCATGCATCAACAAGGAGTGGCAACAGAGGCAAACTCAGCTCTCTTAAGTATGTAGAACGAGGATACAGTGTCACAACGCTCACGATATCCTATGTATGCCGGTAAGAATACATATTCTTCTCTTATTCTCTTGTGAGATATCATAGTAATGCATCTGCAGCTCAACATAACGGTCATCGTATGGCTCGCCGCTCCTGATCTTCTGCTTGACTATCCCCGAGTCCCCCGAACTCACCTCGTGATGATGCTTCGCCCTTTTTTTTGTTCAACCTGCATACGTGGCTTCAGCTTGAGCATCCACCTTATGCGTTGAGAAATTGAATCCAAGAAGCTTAACCGATCGCCGAGCACCACCGTTTTACTTGGAATGTGGACATCAAAAGTCCTGGGACCTCCTGCTAGCGTGGCTGTAGAACTTGAAAGTGCAATCAATAATCCTTCCGTCCTGAAAATCCGTCCATATGGTCGTGAGAAGACGGGAGAGGGTCGCGTCCACTGGAAGCCAACTAGGAGCGCACATCGCTGCCACTTGGTTTGCATAAAAGCGCGAATTTATTGGCATGAATATGCAGCAGACAGTCAGTCATGGCATGCAATGCGCTCTTCCGGCTCCTTCCTCTCTTATCATTTTCTACTATCATTTCCGGGATAGTCACACCCCGCGCAACCTGTAGCAATGGAAAGACCGTGTCTTCTGCTGAGGTTCGGGAACATATAATTTCAGAACTGTTTCATGTGTTAACGTTCATCGACAGTGTTGCGTCTGGTTCGATGTCCTTGAAGATATACAAGCGCATATGTACGCCATAGCTTGCTACTATCTAAGCGGCTTTTGATGTGCTAACTTATTATGAGGTATAACGGCGGTATATGCGGTATGTCACTTATTACAAAACTACCTCATACGTGCATGACAGCCTAGCAGATGAAGTAGCGTCTGATGCTATACGCGTAAGTCTAGGATTATTCGAATGTGGGTCAGTACTAAACACATTCTCTTTCTAGTTAACCTTTCATGACGCGGTTGGCTACTCATCTTCTCTCTTTGAACAAGGACTGTTCGGGTACGCGATTCTCTACCCATGACGTACATCTATCTGATGTTTTTCTAGTGGTGGCGGCGCAGGTATTCAAAACTCATCTCAAGAGTAGTACATCCGCCCTCATTCTGGAGTTAGATGGTTCGATGATGTATTTTGCCGCTTTGGAACTGAATTATCCTCGCAATGCCGGTTTACAGACCATCGCTACAGTAGAACGGCCTTATGCTGAATTGTACAATGTTTCGTTTGGAGACATGTCAGGCCTAAGTACCTTTGTTTGGATGACGATGCGCTTGCTGATGGAGACTGACGCAGAATCCAATTTTCTGGCGCCGTGGCTCTTCGCAACTGTCCTGGAGGTCCACGTCTACGATTTTTGGCCGGCCGTCCTCCAGCGATAGCTGCGGCACCGAATAACGGTCTACTTCCGGGAGCAGAAGAAACCGTAGACGTGCTTCTTTCTCGAATGGCAGATGCGGGCCTTAGTCCTTCTGATTTGATTGACCTTCTTGCCTCTCATAGCGTGGCATTCCAAGAGAAGGTGGACCCAGTGAGTGCAATCAATACAATACCGGCGGGGAAAAGGCGCCCTGACGTGGTCCGAAACAATTTAGAGTATCCCGTTCACTCCTTTCGATTCTACACCTACGATTCTAGACGCGCAGTTCTTTGTTGAAGTACGTCTGATGCTCCGCGACACCATTGCTGATCTCAATATATTAACGCACCAGACGCTATTGAATGGTACTGACTGGCCCGGAGATGGTGAACACGTCGGAGAAGCCAAATCTCCTCTTGATGGGGAATTTCGCCTGCTTGCAGATCACCGACTTGCTAGGTCCGATACTTTTGGCCCTTCCAGTAGAACCCGCTGATAGCGCTCTTCAAGAGATCCAAGGACCGCATGCCATTGGCAATCTTTAATCAGTACGTCTTGCGTTCTAAATGAATCAGGCTCACCTACTCACACTCTTCATGGCAGGTCATCCAGAATCCATCGCACCGAAGTTCAAACGGGCCATGGAAAAAGTCGCAGTGATTGGACAAGATGCCAACTCTCTCGTTGATTGCTCCGAAGTTATTCCGGAACCTGAGGCATTCGAGGTGCCCCTACCTCATCTGCCAGCTGGAAAGTCACTTGAAGACATCGAAGCCTCCGTTCGTTACCACAGGCTCATGATTATATCCTGGAATTCTGATCGTCCCTTGATTTTCAATAGTGTCCTGACGTCGAGTTTCCGCACATCACGGCTGATCCTGGTAAGCGGCTCCTTGTGCGTACAGCTCCACAAGGCAATTCATGCAATGGGGCGACAGGTCCCAGTACGGCAGTTCCTTCGCCTACACAGTACGTCTTGCAAGGGTTACCCGATGTATCTCCCGACTCATGACTACTTCTGTAGCATCGAGAACGACCGTTTGCCGGTTCAGTCCAATTAGGTATGTCATAATAATTCGTCTGATCTATTTACATCTGATGGTACATCTCCATAGATAGTTGCAGTGGATAATACATCTAGTCCTGCGGTGTGCCTTCGACAAACATCTACGTACATAATTGATTTCATGATGACGTGAGAGAAAAACAGTCATAGCCGTGATTTTAAGAGGAAGCCACATCGTAATTTCATGCTTAGAACTTTCCTACCAACCTTCCGAGGACTAGGTGACGAACTATAAGAATCAGCACGACGGTCAGAACTATAGTGCTTCCTGTATTCAGTGATCAGAAAAGCCGAACGAGCTACGAAGGGATGAACGGAGGCACCTGCATAATACCCGACCGCTTCGAATCCTCCAGTTGCACTGTATATCGCGCCAGAAATCGGCGGCCCAGCTAACGCACCAGATGCAGCGATGGTCATGGCCATTCCCAGCCTTCTTCCAAGGTCGCCCATATCACCGAGCTCAAAGATAGGTATCAAGAAGGACGAAATGTAAGCGCCGTTAGTAAAGCTAGATAGATGACGTTGAAGGCATGTTTCTCGAGCCGCTGAGAATGTACGTACCCGTAAAGTGTGGCAATAACAATGATAGAAGACTTGTCTCGTGCAAATGGCCAGGCATATGTCAGGATGCCAGCTGCGAGAGTTACGGGGGCCATATAGTTCACAGCGCCTGGATTTCAGGAGCTCAGAAGTACGTGGACGGGATCAGCGGTGCGGGACGAACCAAACTTGTCTGTGAGAATGCCAGCAACTATACGACCCAAACCGGATGCTGACTCGGGGCTCAGAATCAACTCTATTCAGAGAAGAGAGACGCGTACCGGCATTGGCGATAGAGACTAGATAGAACGAGAAATCAGAAGATATGCCCACCGATATAGAACTGATGTCGATGTATGTCAAAACTTGGGAAACTTGTAGCCAGTATATTCGTATAAAGAAGCTGAATAAAACTTACCGGTGTATAGTCCAAGGAACGTCGTAAAACCTGAAATGCAATAAATGGTGTATGGGGCGCTCTTGAAAGCGCCGAGGTTTGCAAGCCCTCCCTTAACACGTACGGGAGGGAGTCGCCGTTCTAAAGTCAAGTTTGCTATACCCGTACTCAATATGAGTATGAACCCGATGATCCGCATGGTCCATGGAAATCTGTCAATGGCAGGTTAGCGAGGAGGGAACTATACGAGACGACTTACCCCACGACGGGTATAAGCTTGCGTGCGGCAATTGGAAATATAGTTCCACCGATAGAGGAGCCGCAAGCTGTTATGCCCATGGCGAGGCCCCTCCTGCGCCGGAACCAGTGTCCAATGATACTATTTGTTGGACCAAATACCATTCCACATGAAATCTGTTATACATTTCAAAATAAAGATAGAGAGTGAAGGAACGAAAGCGTACTCCGATGGCAAATCCTTGACAGAGCAGAAACTGCCAGTATTTGGTGCATTCACCTACGAGAAATGTGGCTACGACGAGAAGAATGCTAGCAAAAAGATAGGGTATTTTGAAATATCCAATATCGAACATCCGACCAGTGACTAAACCAGGCAAGAAGACGAGTGAATACTGGCATGCCAGCGAGTTAGCTTCACCATGACATCGTAATAAAAGAATACCTGTATGGATCCTATCCACGCGCTGAATTCATGTTATAAATGTGGCGAAATAGAGGAGCCGGTGCATACATTGTAGAGGCACTAGAGTGCAACAAAAGTCTTTCCTCGTAGTAGGCTTGAAATACCTGCGACAGACGTTAGTTCTACGATGGATCCAAGTCCTCAAGGATTACTCACACCCCAAGTATTTACATAACCGAACCTTGTTATTGTAATGAAAAACAAGCAACTGCACGACGCATCAAAAACTCACGTCGAAAATGTGCTGCACATTGCCTACGAAATATATGTTCATCCTTTCGAAACAAAGAAAGGGGGGAATAGCGCGTACCCCAAGCACGACTAGCCACGCCCTCCGTCCGCCGTCAGGGTAATCCTCAGCGAAGGCCGCCTGTATGTCGGTATTTCTGTTGTTTTTGTCTGCTAGCTGGCCAGCAGAAAATTCGTCTACAGCTTGTTCGTCCATGGTTCCTGGCATTTGGTTACGGGAATTGCGTGTGCTAGCCGTTGAGCAGGCTTGTTTGAAAGAGCAGTGAAACCAATCACCGCCATATGCCACCTGCTAAAGTTTCTGCCTCCGAGTCGAGGCTTCCGGAATCCGCAGATTGATGCGAGTCGAGATTTGATGTACATTTGCGTAAGTACCTTCCGATGTGGGTCCAAGAATTCGAGGTGCTGGGAACTTTCTGGAGCTCCATCAACATGGATGCTGGCAATTGGAGTTTAGGAGGCCATGGTAGTTTCCCTCCGATGAGAACTATAGGTGCGAAGCAAAGATTGCCAAATTTGGTGGACGCCGACGCAGCCACATGATGCCGTTTGTTGAATCGTCGGCTGATCATCAACCGAAGCTGCAGCATACAGGGGCACATTTCAGTGTAACATCTTTGTAATACCCCAAGTGTCCTTCCCTGGTCGTTGATCCGGAACACTGTGTAGGAATGGACGTGCAACCTAGTTTGGCACCCTTCTGCCGGCCAAATTAACGTTCTGGTTGGCCCACTTCGGAGATTCCAGAATTAACAGGATTTCAAGTTCCTGCAAGCATACTGGAAGGACTTATCTGCAAGCGCAGAACGTTGTAGGCAGTTGTCAGTAGTGACTTCCTAAATTCCAAGCCCCAAGTTCCTTTCCTTGACCGTCAATCCCCGCCACAATAATCGTCCCTTTGTGCGCCTTTTCACAAATGCAAGACTCATGTCGGTGGTCCCATGTCCCCACGTCAGGACCATACCTTCATGTTGTCTGATGCTGTGATTCACTGGCAAGGTCCATTCAATAAACCCAATGTAATTCTGTAGTCGATGGCTCCACCCAAAGATGAAGGGTATGAAGAGGTGGACGCCCGATATCATCTTCCCGAAGTGGGTTTCACCTTCAGGAATCCTTGACGTAGGCTAAAGGTTATACGTTTAATGTAGGTTTCATTATAATCCACAAGGGCCTTACCGAAACGACTCAACGGGCAGGTAAACTGGATTGATATCGTTGATACGCACTCATAAATTGGAAGGTATCGATATTGGTGATATGAACTCAAAAACACCGTTCGGGGATTGAGACCTGGTTGATATCATAGATGGCGTAATAGTGAATTTCTTCTAGGTCAGGCCGCCAACAAATGTTAAAGTTAGAGTTTCAGAATTCGCGAACAGCAGCGTTCCTAGGGGTGATACATTGAGCGGAGGAAAATGATCAGAGAAGGAACCTGTAAATTACAGTTTTCAAACTTGTTTCTCGGCGATGAGACGCCCGGGCCGGTCATACTCATTGATTGTACCCTGTCCACGGAAAGCTGGGCACTGCCGATACCCAAGTCGTCTAAGATAGCGAGTGATCTTCCTTCACTGTAATATTTCAGAAAGTATCATTGAAGGGTACGAGTATCGCATTGCCTCTAATCGTGGCCAGAGGTACATCGGGATATTCTGGTTCACTTTCCACATAACATACCGATATCTACTCCAGGTCTAATCATCTAAGAGTCGAATAATCACGTAGGGAAGGTACCCAGGGTGAACAGAGTCTGCTTCTGCTTCCCCTTGTTTTTCTTTCCCTTCGGCACTGATTCCTCAGGGGCGATATCAGGAGCAGGAGACGCACTAGAACTCGAGGTGGCACTCCAGACGGTCTGAGAGGGTGGTGTTGAGGTGCCCAAGATGTTCCTCAATGACGTGTTGCCGCCTACTGGTGGTTTGGCCCTCGGAGCCGCGCTTGGCAATTCAGGGAACGTAGCTTCGTTCAGCTTGGGAGGAGCGGGGCGGGGGACATTTGTAACTTTGGTTGACGAGCCAGGTAGAGGGCCGGATATGAGCGTGGGCCCGCGGGATGCTGTTGCACCGCCAGCAGACCACGGGGTCTTGTGTTGAGGCTGACGGAACGCGGGAGAAGAGGAAGAGGCTGTCTGTGATGATAGAGGAGGGAACTTGACGACAGCCGTGGGGACTGCAGACGACGAGGAAGCTGCCCGGGCAACACGATCGAGAACCTGCCGCGAGGACTGCTGGGACGAACGCGACCCAGTGGAGTGTTTGGCGTTTAGTACACGCCCAGAAGTAATACCGGCATATTCATTGCCCACCGAAGATGGAACAAGATCGGGAAATTGACGACGTTGCTACAATCATTTAATTAGGAAGATATCGAAAAAGGGTAGACAAGATTGATTACCTCAATCTCAAACCCCTTCCATGACCTCAGAATGTCTTGCTTCTTCTCGTCTTCTTCGAGAAGGTCGACGAACGCGTTAATAATGCTGGCGGTATGCTCGAGGTGACAGTCCAGTACATTCCATATGGTCGAAATCAAATCTTTGGCGCTTGACTCTGATGCACGGTACCCTCGGATCGCAGCCTTCACAGCTGGCATAGCCGTAGTGGGATTGGCCGCAAAACCTTGCAAACGAGCGAGGAACGTCGTGTGTTTCCTGTGATGATGGGGTGAGAACGTACGCAATATGAAGTAGAATCGCTTACTCTAAGACAGCAGGATCGACAGGCTCCCGGGTAGGAGACGGAGAAGAGCGGCGGCTTGGCACTGGTGGTGTAGAGAGCGACGTGGTGCTCGCATTGCCATTCGTCAAGCTGGCGCCGAATCCCTCTCGTCTCCTCCCTGCACCTGGTGGCCTGGATGGACCAGGTGCAGAAGGTGGCTGACGCGGGGGAGGTTCCCTTTCGTGTTCTCGGTCTCTCCGACTTCCTCTTCTACCAGGGATATCCTCAAACTCAAACTCAGCAGGCACACGGCGGGCGTCCTTTTTGTCTCGAGAACTCATATCAGCGCCATGTTCTTCGACCATATGAGCCTTGAGATCAAGCGGCGTGTTAAACACGACGAATTTCTGAGCTAGACATGCGCCTTGCGTGCAAGGATGATGAGCATTGTTAAAGTGACTTTCCTGTAGGACTGGTTAGTAGTGTATTGGCGACGACGTAAATGAATGACTAACTAGACTTTCGTAGTTCTGGAAGCTAGAGCAAGAAGGTAAGCGCACAGCATGGAAGAGAGGACGGGAACCTTACTATTGATCTCTGACGTCGTTTCTCTTGCAAATGAAGCATTCTTCGTGTCTCTCTCGCATATGCGAGAAAAGTTCATCACCGTCGAAGAAACACTCGCGGCAAAACTGACACAACGGATGCACGCCGCCCTCGATTTGATCAGGCGAGGCTTTAGCTCGATGATTCATCGACGGAAGGTGAGTAGCAAGTTGCGGGTAGGTATATAAAGCATGTTCGTGGGCGAAGACCTTTTTGGATCGTATACAGAGATCGCTGGAGGAACGATTAAAAGACGCCACATCGTAACCATCAAGGAACGACATACCACATCAATTTATTATGCGTCGCACGGACATGCAGCTTAAGATCCGCCCATCCTTTTGCAATGAAGTCACAATCCGAGTCTGGGCAATTAAAGCGAAGAAGAATAAGCGACTCCTGCATCATTTCCTCCGTCTCGAACGATATTGACAGCCGGGTGTCTTGGTAAGGGGTAGACTCGTCCGTAAAGGACAAGAACGGCGCGTCTTCAGATGTCGTGAAGATCACTGATGACTGAGGCTCCTAGAATCGATGTGAGAATCTGTCGATAACCTAGAAAGACAGAATAAATTCTACCTTGCAAAATGTACAGTCGTTCTTCTTATACAGCGCCCTAAGTCGCAAGGCGCAGACATGACAAGTGCGATGGTTGCATTGCGATACTGAATAATACTTGACTGGCTCCGCACAAATCCAGCATACAGCGTCGTCGCTGGTCTCTTCCTGGGCGGAAGCCTCGTCAGCTTTTCCATCCTCGACCACTATTTCTTTCTCCGTTGGTTTAACTGCTGCAGGTCCAGATTCGGTGTCACCATTCGTATTTGTGTTCTGCGATTTCCCTCTACTGTTTCCCCCTCGACCTCTCTGGCGTTTACGAGCTCCTTTTGGCCCCCCCGACGTGGTATGAACTTGTGTAGTGGCAGTTGAAGACATTTCAGAAGGCTGTGGTGGAAGAGGAAGAGGAATTTAACTCGTAATTTCGGAACCGGCACTTTTGTGACTGTGTTTGGTAAGCAAATCCTTAATGCCAAAAAGTATTAAATTAATTTTTTTTTAAAACACAAAAATAACATCTAAGTAAGTACATCTACATTTTGTTAGCGACAAGAAATGAAAGTACTGAGCTGTAGAGGAAATCCAATCACGAAGAATCATCGGAATCACCCTCCATAGCCTCTTCATCCTCCCCCCTGATATTCTCAATGCTATTGCGCGGTATTTTACCCTTCATCCACCTTCCCTCCAAGAAATCGATCCTACAAAGTCCTGAGGCCGTCGCCGAAGCCAGCATCCCCGCTGACGCTAGTCCGTTCCCTTCATTCCACACAACGCGCTGGATGCCAACCTGTCGGGGCCACGATCCTATACTCGTGCTGCCCGGGTTCTTTGTCCTATCAACAGTCTCTTGCGGCAGGAATCGCTCCAGCATGCGGTACTCTTTCGACTTTCGACTATAGTCCAACTGGTATATCTTGTGGATGAAGAAGGGCTACGAAGAAGAGTCGTCAGCAACCAAAAGAAAGACGCTAGGGCCAGACGTACAACAGAACCACCTCTCCGCGTGGACCTTAACATGTTCGTTGTTGAACATGCCCCGTCGGCCGACGCCACAGCAAGTTGTGGGTGATAGTCTGATGCACTTAAGCACTGATACGAGGGGCATGAGCCATAAGTGAACCCCGCAGAACGGTATAGGACGAACCCAAACAGGCCCTTGAGGCTCCATTAAAGTATGTCCTCTCCCAAGCATACTGGGCGACGCGGAGTATGCTTTCACGATGTTCTCATGGTCAATCGTAATAGGACCTCCCGCAAAAGGCGAGAACGCCATCGTGTTGATGACATCTAGCATTCAATCAGATAATTGTAAACAGGAGAGAATGTCCGTAATATACCTCTTGTGCGATTCATGACTGATCCTCGACCGTCGCGTATATCTGTCATGCATTCCATACCATCATATCCACCGCTAGCGATGACGGTGGGATCCTGATCGATACATGGCGTGCCCGAAGGTGCACACGGTGGTGCTCGTATCCATGCCAGCGCACGGATTGCGGATTGATGGACGGAAATGTAGTGTGTAGGAAGGAGATCGGTGATGGGAGCGCTATCTGGAAACAATATATCGTCAGGAAGCCTAGCAGGATATTATGAGGCACACGTACTAGGATCATCCATAGATTTGAGAGCAGGCCCAATGCTGTATACAGCTATGATACCTTCGTACAAAGAAGTCAGTGGTCACCCGAACGCGGGAACAATGCATGCTCATTCTCACCATTTGCTGTCCCGATGGCGATGACTTCACTGTTGGCCCAATCAAAGGTCCAGCATGCTGTCTCAGCCAGTTCAATACGTAGCACAGGCTGAGGAATACGAACTACAGATATAACGAATCAGCGAGAGCGGAGGATAAGAGATTGATATACCGAAAACAGGCTCTGGACCGCTGCGCTCAAAGTCGCTAGGGTCTGGTATTGTAAATACCGAGAAAGAACCATCCTCGAATGTCCCAGCAAGCAATCCTAGTTTCCTCGGTTTTGAATCGCTGCTAGAAATCTGGAATTCTGTCAAAGGCAACCCAAACAAACAGTCGAATCACGTACGGGATCATGCGACGGGAGAGGGCACCATTTTAACTCGTACGCTGGCCCGGAGTCAATGCAAACTACAAGCTCACAGCTCAACCCCTTGGGCGTCATGCACCAAATTTGGATGCAGGCATATGATGGACGAGGCTCGCGAACACCTATTTCAGGCGAATGCTCACTTGTAGGAAATGGAGCGACGGCGAGATATTGTTTGTATTGACGGCCTACGCGAGATTCGAGCTAAACCAAGGGAAAATGCAGCATTTTTTCTAACCTGGTCGGTCATCTGGATGGATTGGACACCAGTCAAGACCCCACGCAGGCGCCCCGGGATTGAACGCGTAGGATTTACTTTCAGGTATGAATTCGGCTGGACGAAGATGTTAAACTTTCGTATTAAAAAAAGAGAACGACGCACCGATCTTTTGGGTCTCATAGAGGGCCATCTCGACGCGAGTTTGAGAATCAAACGGGCCAAAAAAACAGAGAACAGGGGGAGGAGGCTTCAATGCGCCTTCTTCTGTCATTGTAGTATCAGAAGGAAGGTATGGAGCAGCATCCCTACTGGAGATTATTTTCATGAACAAGACGAGGGTAAACAGCGACCCACTCTTTGCTTGATACTTGCAGATCGTTTTTCACCTTCACGTTGCGATACACAATCGGCCGTCTGTCGGCCTCGACCTCAGCATCAGCAGTGCCCTCCTTGAACCACCCTCTATCTTCAGTGAGCTCCCACAGTGGCCCAGCACCGACATTATACCCCCAAGCCTTGTTGACGCGGTCAGTGATCCTGACATTTTGCGTAAAATTGTTGGTCAACGTCGTTTGCGTCTCCGCAAAGGATTTTGGGCGAGCTACTAGACGTTCGACCTGTCCATCACGAGCATATAACGGTACCGCTCGATGCCTATGATTCACGCTGGGTGTCGGAAGGACGTACATCTGCCTTCTGGACCCACCGGCCGCGCGAGGAGCATTTTTTGGCTTGACGACGAAATCTCCAGACCTCGCTTTCGGTTTGGCTTTCGGCTTGACGGGCTCTGGTTCTTCGACGTCAACGTCCATTTTGTCTTCATCATCATCATCTTCGTCGAGCTCATCTGTCTCGTCCTCTTTGACGTCTTTGGCATCTTTTCCTGGAGCAAAGTCGCTGCCACTCGAGACGTCATCAAGGCCGACGACAGACGGACCGGCACCATCATCGTCTACAATCTCGAGACCAGCGAGAGCGCTGTAGCTCGGTCGCGTTTTTCGAGGACGAAGTTGGCGGCTCATGATGGGAGTAAGTCGGTTCTCGGACCGTGGTTCCGATTTTCATAAATATTTGTGCAAACGATTTTCTGTCTAATACGCTGGGTATCTTCGTCCAAATCCGAACGCTAGCTTTATTTATTTATCATATTCTACAAAATTTGCCTGAAACATGAATATTCTCTTGCTTACCACCGGCGAGCCTACTGCAAGCCGTTGTGCTGCCGAATTGCCGTATGATGACTTTTGAACCTCCGAATATTTCCGGCCCGAACTTCCCAGCTATGTCCACGTTGATAAGTTACCACCACACATTTCCGAGGAGACTTTGCTATGCACAGCGATGAGCATCCTTTGTCCTTGGAACTGACAAGTTTGAAGGCAGCTGTATCCAGATTTCAGGTATTCCAATTTCTCGCTGGTTCGCTATTTATTAACGCTTATTTCGAAAGGATGAAGCCCACAGCGCCTCCGTAAAATTACAGCGACATGCCTTGAATACATCCAATTCGCACGAGAGACTTATACAATTGGAACGCGAAAATGCTTTACTCAAGTCGGAACTCAGTGTTCTTCGCGCTAATCCGCATTCAGATACCTCTGGATCTCATTCAGCGGTCCTCCAGTCGCAGGAGTTAACGCTGTCGCTAAGGAGGCTGTCGGACAAATTATCGCTCACGGAGGACGCTCTGCTCGAGCGTACGACACAAGTCGCCGAGGTGAACGCGGAGCTCGCCAAAGCCAAAGATGCTGCGGAAGGGGCGTATGCTTTGGCCGCGAGGATCCGAGGGAGGGAGGAGGAGGGTAAGATTCGGGAACGAGACCTAGATAAGCAACTCCGAGAGGCGCAGGAACACAGCAAGATGTCCGACCTGGTCGTGAGCGAGTATGCTGATTATGTTCGCTCTCTCGACGGCAGGACATCCATGTCGCCCCGTTTACCACCAAATACAAGTCTTTCCGAAGCAAAGTCTGGCATTCATACGCTGTTCGATGATTTTTCTTCGGAATCCGAGGAGCTTCATGCCAAGGTAGATCACCTTGAAGGTGAACTTGCCATTGCGCATTCCAAGTATGAAGCGGAGATAAGGAACAAGGAGAATAATAGGGTCGAACTCGCGAAGGCTCAAGCCGAGTTAGAGAAGTTGAAACTAGAGGATAATTCGGCCGCAAAAATGGTCTCAAGATACATGTACGGCTTTTTACTTTATCACATACGTTTGTCACTAAACTCTCGCAGGAAATTCTCTCAAGCGGCGACAAACCGTCTCCAGGCGTCACTTGTGTCCATGAAAGAAAGACATGCCGCGACGGTCAATACTCTGAGCACACAGATATCTGTATTGTCTTCTCAGCTTGAACAGTCCCGTGCCGATACTGAAAAACTGAAGCTCGCGCTGGACGAAGTGGGTGGCGACGTCATGCGGGAGGCTTTTGGTCGTCGCAGAGAAATTTCGTTAAGAATTCGCATGGTCGCCCGTGAAGAGAGCATCGAAGAGTGGCTTCGACGGTGGACGTTACGTGCTGAAGAAAGCATCGAGCGAGGAGATGACGCTAGCACGCTTTTGGAGAAGATGCTTCACGATGCTCATGGACTTACAGCAGACCTTAATGGCTCCTCTGAGTCTATGGGCCGGATCGTCGTGGCCGAGAATGCCGTAGAAACGTTGGTTGAAGAGTTACGGATACAAACAGCTCGAAGGTTCGAGCTGGAGAAGTTTGTCGTGTCGCCACCCATTCCAGCACACCAGAAGAATCTTCCTGAACCTCCACCCTCAGAGGAGACTAAAGAAGACCCAGAGGAGGTGAAGACAGCGCCGGAAACAGAGGAACCGGAGGACCAATCAAAGGTGATAAGCATTCATCAACCTTCTCCTCGCCTAGCGTCGCAGTCCACATCTATCTTCGATGAACTTACTCCTTCCGAATCTTCATCTTCATCCTCCACTCTGGTTACCTCGGATCCCATACCCTTCCCTCCCAAAGAAGAGTCGCCTTTACTGGCAAAGCTCACGCAAGTAAGTCGGCGTTACGATGATATGCAACGGGCCTTCCGCGATTGTCATCACGCACTCCAGGAGCTCAAGAATCAACTATCGGCAACCAACTCCAGCCAAGTCCTTCACACGGCAGCGGAACGGCTGAACGACTACGCAGAAGACGCCCGTGTTGAACTGGAGATCCGCATCGCTGACGAGGCTCTTCTCGCGCACGGCTTCGAGACAATCTTAACCGTTCCCGGAGCGCTCGACGATAAATCTGGAGAGTCGCCAACCTTGGAAGAGGTGGAAGCACAAGTCGACGCGTTCATCTCGGGCTCTGACCCAGCTGTAAAGAAAGCTCAGCAGAATCTCTCTCAGAAGCTAGACGACATACAGCATGATATTGCTGCTATCAAGCGGGCTATACATGATCCCGAGCTGCTTTCGCCTATACCCCCATCTCCTTCCTCTGGGTGGATATCGTGGACCTCCCGCCCCACCAGTCCCTCCGCCACGACGTTCGGAAACGTCATGACGAACCCGAAGCTGCGCCAAGCACAGTCCATGAACTTCCCGACACGAAAGGATCCCTACGCAAATTTGGGCTTGCGTGTGTCAATGCCTCTCTCTCCGCCCGTCTCTTCGATGTCCGTGGAGGACCGGGGACCGAGGCCAAGAACTTTGAGCGCCTTATATAGTCTTGGCCTCGCAAGGAACGCGAGCGGCACGTTGGGTACTGGGTTTATTCCGCCTACTCCTTCTCGGGAGAATCATGTAGAAGAGGAAACCGAGGATGAGGATGACGCCGACGAGGATGATGTGGAATGAAATATCACCTATGATCAAGGAAACGGGACGTTCATGGAATAATTTATTCGTAGATTTATAGTAATTTAGTTGTATCCGAGGCTGCTAGTTGTCACAATTCTCTTTGGCGCTATGTCCTAAGAGGCTTTGTCCATTTGCTTTGTTACACTTGTAAAGACTAAATCATGTACAGTCGTTAATTGTATCACATCATTATATTATTATCAGTCGGGAGTGTCTGCGCTTTCCTGTGCATATGGTTCATATTCCACCGCGTCAGGCGATCATCTGGCTGTACAACGTACGCCATATCTAGAACCTCAATCACCGTGCTCTCGTCGGAGACGAAGCACGCTCGTCCAATGCTCTCATCCCACGCCGCTGCCGAGATACCTTTGCGGAAGAAATTGGGATAGGATTCCTCGTTCACATCTGGAAACGGACCATAAACGAATTTGGGGATATCCAGACGACCCTTCCTGAGGAGGGGCTCGTTGGTCGGCAGTGTGGGAGAAGAATACCCTGTAGGCAGTGCCTCGCGGCTTGTGTAGCGCATGAGGGATGTCATCTTGGGTGATATTGTCCGGTCCTCCTCAGGCTGATGCCACGCTAGAGAACGATACACGCCAGGAATGATACGAGTGATGTCGGTGTCACTTCGATGGAGAGATTGCTGCGTGCAGGAGTCTCCTAGACTGTATGCCCATACATCAATGGTTTTCTCCGTTCCGTATATCCGGGACTTGATCAACGAAGGCCAAAGATGATAATGTGTCGTGGTGTTCGGGTCGGCGGAAGACATGAATATGGATAGAGGTGGCGGAGGGTCGTTCCAGCGCGTGGGATGGTCACCTTTGTACGAGGGGCGGTAATGATCAGAAATGTGGAAACTGCGGGTATGGCATTCTGGAGCCCATACGCGTTCAAATGCGGCAGTCGTAGGGGGAGGCTGTCCTCCATAGTGGGGCATTTGGTATAGCTCTATAGTGTTCCGAGGAATCGAACTGGGATGTTGGATTCTTCGAATGACTAGAACGTGACTTTGACCTGGTAGAACGCGGACAGCCATTATGGTATGACGCTAGGAGGTGTCAGTGAATATCGGATATTGCAAAAGCGTCACTAGAGAGGCTCACGAAGTTTTCGAGCGTCGGGACCCTTTTGCAGAGGAGAAGACGGGTCTTGTGATTGTGCAGATTGGCAAATATGACTCTATCGGGCTGCTGGGTCATTACAACGTATGGCACACCATTGCTTTCGAAAAGCGATGGATCGCACAACATCCGCCCAGAAGTGAAGGTCATGACGCGGTTCGAAGGTCTCTTGATCCCAGATTGCCGTTTCTCGTACTCATCATCTCCTGGCAAGACATAGGGATCCGACAACGACTCCACAACATTCAAGGGAGAGAAATAGCAGCTGCATTCGTATATTATGGGGTGCGCCTCGTCAACGGGTGCATGGTAGGTCAAAGTGTCGAGATTCGTCCTGCAACGAATTTTCGTCAGTAACGACCTTCGAATCGGATCTGCGTGCGCGAGAATAAAACTTACAAGTGCCCAGTCGGTGTCCCATCATCCATCTTCTTCCACGAGCGGCATACATATGAAATCATGATGCCCGGCTCCCCATGGTAGGTCATATATTTTGCAGAGAGGTGAGCGGCGCGAGCGCGAACCGGTATGTATGATACAGGGCGAATACCGTCTTCATCTGGATGCTCCAAATTGACGATGACAATTTGGAATTGCCGGAATACGAGGTTTTTTATAGAGGCGATGAGATACTTTCCCCCCAACACCAACTTCAGTTCGAGTACATGGGAGTACAATAGGACCCGATACCGATTGACGATACTGGGTTGCCGTCTCCTGAAATTATCGTCCACGGAAATAGCGCGTGTAACCATCTGCTCGATCTCAAAATCGGTCTCCCGTAGGGCATACTCGAATGTGGGCCGGAAGGGGGGAATAGGTATATTCATACGCGCCATGAAGCGTTTCCAGATAACAGGCTCGCGAGTCAACAGGAAGAACATGCGGTTCACCTATAAATCTTATGTCAAAAAACATTTTGTCTTATAGTTGACTGACCACTAACCCTGCGAAGGCATATTATTTCTTCAACGCAAAGTAGGGGGAATATGTGCTCGACAAATATGTCGAAGGGAAGCCGCTGAATATAACAGACGGCGGGGAGTTGAGGCCCCTTGTTGCGAAGTAGAATATTAGAGAGGTAAGATGGCATGGCCCAATTGAATGGCATCAAGGTCAACGTGTAGCATGAACAGCGACGACGATCGTTGACCTTTAATAACAGTCCCAGCACCCATCGCAACAAGCCAACAATCGTTATTGTGGAGAGTCATTATTGTTGTAGGCGACGACGTTGATGACAGCGTCGTCGCTTGGTCGTCGTCGTCAACAGCAAGCGACGCGGAGTCAAAGCGGACCTTCAACACAACAATAGGACAAAATTAAAAAAAGGTCCCCCGTATCATTATCATAATGTTTACACGTAAGTAGATAATAGACCGCGCGTATTCTACCTGTACTAATACATACAATCCAAATAAATTACTCCATATAAATATCCACCTCGAATGCCCGCCATACTCAACCAAACGTCGTTAGTATACCAGTACTACCGTTGCCATAAC
Source organism: Armillaria nabsnona (assembly GCA_030407065.1). Taxonomy (NCBI): domain Eukaryota; kingdom Fungi; phylum Basidiomycota; class Agaricomycetes; order Agaricales; family Physalacriaceae; genus Armillaria; species Armillaria nabsnona. The sequence goes on from JAUDQA010000005.1 coordinate 352,040, forward strand.
CTCCTCCTAGCCAAAGGATGAAGCTATTGTTCGATCTTGTATGGGAGACTTCTCTGACGGCCCATGAAGATCCGACCAAAGCTCTTCAATCAGGCGCTCATACTCGGCAACCTGGCCTCTCAGCGCTTCCACTTCCTTCCTACTGTTACTGAGCTCGTCCCGTAATTCCCCCTCGATGTCGTTAGAAATCTCCTGTTGAACGATCCTCGCTCTCTCAGCAAGCTGAGATTTTTCCACTTCACCCACTACTCCTCTGTAATCCCTCATCCACAATTCGTTGATCGTCCGCACCTCCTTGTCGTGTTCCTCCCGTAATATCACTGTCTCCCGCTTGCTCGCCCTGACTTCATCGACAAGGTCAACCACCAGTCGCTTGGTGAGAACCTCTTTGCGCTGGTGGGACGCGAGCGATTTGGCCAAGGAAACGACCGATTTGACTCGAGAACGCTTGATATTATCGCGCTCGTGCCTCAAGCAATCGATCTCCTTCTGCTGTCGCCAGATGGTGTTGGAAAGTACCAGGCGATCGAGGAAGGCATTGAAGGAATTTTCCCGTTTGCCGTCCTCGGCGAAATGTAGGGCATGCCGAAGCTGGCAGATGATTGTGTTCTGCGTCCATAGCTTGTTCGTAAGAAGGAGCCGCTCAGTGAAATGGGAAAATGTGCTTTGTGATAATTTCTTTTGCAAATCTAGTGATGAAAATAGATGTGTTTTTTCTTGGTTAACGGGTGAGGGATTTCGAGAAGTTCGGACGACGGTAGCAGCGTCGTGCCTCGAATCCGATACGGAGACTTCGGTTCGTCGCTGTTGCGATTCGGATATGCGTGCGTCGGGAACAGGTATTGGCAGGTTGGATACATTCTTTGATTCTCGCTGGGTTGCTACACGCAAATCATGCAGGTTATTACTGGATTTTCAATTACGATACGGAAATGTCGCACCAGAAAAACTACTCGAACGCCACCTCGTCGCAACGTGTACGGCGATATCGATGATAAGAAGGGCGAATAGAAGGAGAAGAAGGAAAAACTCTGAAACATGGAAAGCGTCGAACTGGTAAAAAGGATGGCAAAACATGATAAGGATGAAGACGAAGATGGAGGATGAAGGAGGGTGTCACCACGTATATCGAAACATCTTGGGAGCAATATGTATGGACCAGGCCGCAAGGAAGCCTCGCTAATTCCATTCTGCAGGGCCGATCTTGATTAAATCTTATCGCTAATGAGTGCGGCAGAACCGAAATCCACGCATCCTCTGCGTGCTGGACACGCTTTCGGAGCGGCGAAACATAATAACCAACGACGAAGCTGGGCGTCCAAGCACATTTGCAACGACGGCAAGCCCTCAGGCCCTAGCAGCTGGAAATCATCATGCAAGCCTCGTAAGGTAACGAGAAATTACTCTGTCCCTTTAAGCCCTAGACCCCACGGCCCGAGGTCCGAAGGGTTGAGCAAGGTAGCCTAACTGGCACATCTCGGCGCTTGAGCAGGTACATGCTCAAGGGCCGATGACCACATGATAATAGCATGTTCCCATCTATGTCGTAAAGGAGTCTATTTTCGCACAGCGTGAAGATAACCCACATTCCATCTGTCCAGACTAATGCATCATGTCATGTCAAGGTCACAAATGGTAACACTGAGACTCACAGATCCAAGAGGATGTATCTCGCCGAGAGGATGAGAACCGATGGGAGGAAGGGCGTCAAATCTAACCAATGCATGTATGCGGCTTGTGTGGGGCGTCGAGAAATAACCCTGGCCGGTGAGGCTGACTATAGGCATTCAACAATGGCAGTCACCAGATCAGAGTTCGTCTGACGTCGATAACCAGCTCGAGCATATATTAAGGCGCCGGGGTCACTAGGAGGAAGCTGTTGAGAAGAGTCGGCTCTTCGACGACGCTATGATCAAGTTGCCGGCGCTGGACCTAACCACGATCGGGAAGATCAAGTTTATCTTCGATAGTCGTCTTCGGGTGGCCGACACGCACATAGAATGCAGAACCCTAAGGTCCCTAATGCTATGTATCAGTATGAGTAACCGATTCCTAGAGATGAAGAAGTCTGACCATTTCCAGGATGCATAGCTGAGTGTCAAGATTAACAATGCCCCCTCTGAGCTGCGAAGATGCACCATAGTCGGAGCTATTTAGTAGACCTTAGACAAGTTTGATATCCTCTCCAGGTATCACTCCAAGAGGGGCAACGCGTTTCTGCTGCTCGTAACAGTACAACTTGTCTAAGTCTCCTTCACTTCCTCTTGTAGAGCTGGACAACCAATGAGATACTTGGCAATATTCATATAGCACTGGTACTATTACACAGCTCCTTAGCGAACTGCAACCAAGTACTTGGAAATTTCCTCTTTGAACGGCATGCAGAGAGTTCCGCGAGAACTCTGGATGTTTTGTGACTCTCGTCGTAGATCAGCTACTTCTTTTACAAGACATGACGGCTTCGCGTCCAAGGAAGGTCTTAATGTGGGAAGTCACGGAGAAGACATTATTGTCGATCTGGGAAAGGCCCGGTATTTTTTGCTCGTTATGTTTGTTTCCTGGACCTGGTGAATTACTCAGTCAAACGAACGAGACGATGTAGAGAACTGACAGGATGAAGGCGACATACCATCCCTTTTTGAATCATTCACGTTCAGTTCGATATGCTGTCAGCAGATACGTATACACAACCGCTCCTAGCAAACTCGGTAGTACTAACTATGCTACCGCACGAGTAAATGCGATTGAAATCGTTCAAGGTTTCTAGAGATTGGCATCTTAGGCTTCCATAGCAACGGGCCTGCCTATGCGGTGACAAATACGTATGTCAGAGCATACAATCTAGTGGATGCCGGACGAAGAGAGGGTGCGTGCTTAGAGCGCATTCAGTGAGGGCGCATCTCTGCTCAGGGGCTTCCTCGGCACGTGATGCAGATAGGGGCCAAACGCGTATTTTGAAGCAACGCGTACCCGGCAAGTACCGCGTACAGACGTATCAGTAAGTCAGATGAGTACTGGTACCAAATTCACACAGCTTCTCATGACTCGGTCTATTTTTGTTCACTAGCTACATGTCGACTATACCCCATATCTATCCTTCTGTTTTACGGTTCCACCTATTGAAAAGAATTAGTTGAAAAGTCCGAAGGCATAGCCTGTCGTACGTACAAGTCTAAGAATAACTTCCACAGAATAGAGAACATGATGCTCTGCAGGCCATTCGCGATGATTCTTGTCTTGAGTCCTCGGCCGAACAGACCTTTGACCCCATCCACAGCAATGACAGCACGAGCGGCATCTAGATACCCGATCCGTGTCTCGTTGACTTGACGGTAGGTCTTCAAAACTCGTAGGGAGTTAGAGATAGTGTCTGAGATGACGGCGGCACAGAAACCAATAAATGCCTGCCGAAGAAGCTTCTCAACGAAGGTGGTAGGCGGAGGCAGAACTTTGTCAAGGTAGTTGTAAGTAGAGAACCAAGGATAGTTCCCCACGAACGTGGCTGCTGCGGTGGCTAGTGCACCATACCATAATGATCCGAATCCGTATTGTTTGACCTGCATAAATAGATGCCATTATGATATGCTATGACGCGAGATGCATGCCGGCTTACGCGAGTTCTCAGGATGCGCATTCCCGGTTTGCCTTGGGTCTGCATAGTTGTCTTGACGGTATCGATGGGGGTAAGAATGATCCTGAATGCAGCGGCGGCGAGGGAGACGAATATAGTCTGAATGTGGGGCGGAAGAGTCTTCATGTATGTGTTCGAGCTGAGGAGTGCGAGAATCCCGGCGTTGGCTGCGGTATCACCAAAGCGAGATACGGGACCTTGTATGAGAGCAGCGGAGAGCCCTTGGTAGTAGCGTGTCCATCCGCCGTCATTGTACAAGGTCAGGATAGCTTCGCCTGTCGTAGAACCAAATCGGTATTGGTAGTTCATGACGGTGCGAATAGGCTACCGAAATGCTTATCAACGACGGCCACTAGACACGTCAGTAAATCTTACCATTAGAGTCAACACCTGTAGAACCATTGCTGCATAACAGATTAGACTGAAGGCTGCGACATTTCGTGAAACGGGGGGTCGTACCAGCAGCACCGCTCAATCCCCCACCTAGCGCAGCTTTCAATGCCTTCTTGAAATCAAACTAGTCCATGGTTAGAGACATTGAGCTATTGAAAGGTAAAGACCCATACCGTTGCATCGTCAGCATCGATGAAACCTTTGATGAAGATGGCCAGGATGCCAACTCCCAACAGCGTGGTAAGCAGATAGAATAATATGTACTTCCAACTACGCCCTTGTTTGACTATCTCGGCGCTAGGCTCAGTTGTATCGTATGCTACTTGTGGGGAATCTAGTAGTGGCTGACCCTCCGGGTCTGCTTGTGGGGACTTCGCGATAACGTCGCTCATGGTGAGGGCAGAGACGCGACGGCAATCACGGTCCGCATGAACGCGATCTTCGATCACAATACTTACTTATTTAATTAAATACTTACCCTCCGTAATTCTATGATAATGTCGTCGAAGCACCAGTCAGGACGGAATCTATAAATCGAGCATTTCACTCAAGGTAGCGAGGAAAAATAAGGGAAGTTCCTTGAAACAAGACACAATAATATTGTTCCCTAATATTATCTAGCTTTGCTGCAAGGCCAAACATTATATTTCTAATTCGTGGAGGGCGAATCCAAAAGCACTTGCCAACTTTACTAGTATTAACTCTACTTTTGTAGCATTGTGAAATATGCATGATTACTACAACGAGCTCACTTGAGTCGGCGCATCGAGAAACATCCGCGGAACGCGACCTGCCAAACTGGGCGCATGGTCCGTGCGCAAGGGCGGGGTATAAAAGCCAGACGCAAACATCAAAGCAACTCATACTTACCTTGATGGCACAGGCCCCTTCACCTACCCGGGTTTGTGGGCCGTAGGGGTCCTTCATAGCACGGCGACCTTGTCCCCAGAGGATGTCTGCGGCTTGTGTAGGCTCAGGCTTATGCACCGTCTCAATATTTTCCTGTCCCACTTTGGCCACTCTGGCTGGGTGGGCCTCCTTTTTTTCTTTGCTGTTGACTGGCGGATACCTCCTTTTGGCGGTTTTCGAGTTGCAGCAAACAATATTGGGAGTTAATTTGAGTTGTTTTGTCCCACTGTGCACTTAGGTTCGTATGTAATGTAGTAATTTCAGATTGTACGTTGGGGACGCTCAGATGTATAACTTCCTATATGGCATAAAGTAATTTACAGAGAGAAAGGTTTCAGATATTGGCAACCCCAGGTCGCCAATGGCTTGGATTTAGGGTAGTAAAGATACACTTGAAACTCCCGTGTTCGGGTTTATCGAGAGAAGGAGAGAATCAAGGATTAGGAGATTGATGGCTATGGTTGCTTAATTCAACTTCTCGTATGACATAGGAGCACCGTAGAATGCAAGAAAGAGCAACTGTGGTTGTCTGAGTACGATATATTATAGTCAAGAGTAGGACGACTCTGGCCTCTTCAAAAAGACGGAACTTATTCTCATTCTACCGCTGCGGGCCGAACATCTGAAGTCGCTCGTAGGACGACACAGATACAGCAAGTTATATCACGAACAGGTCCTCTTGCAGACACAGCTGGGCGGCGACTATTTTGGACGAGTCAAAATAGAATCAAAGTGCAAAATATCGGATTTTGCCTCAGTCAAAATTCGGGGAATTGCCTAATAAGAAAATATCAGCATCTCGGATTTTGATTTTATTTTGACTATCCACAAATAGTCGCCCCCGAACTGTGAGAGCCGTGGAAGTGCACAAAGCCCAGTGACTGTGAAGCAGTGAGAAAGACAAAGCCAAGCCGTAGAGTGACATTCAGAGAGTACCAACCCGTGTCCAGTTGGAGGGATTACGGGGGCAGCCGTCACGAAAAACGAAGAGGATCATCATAGGAAGTCATAGAAACCCGACCGCCGTTGTCTGACTGGCGATGGGCCACAACTAAGCAAAGATGAGAAGGTTAAGCATTCCCATTTCCATAGTAGTTTTAACGGCTCGTGTTCCTGGGTTCAAATATTCTCGATAATATGTAGACGAGCAAATAATAAACACCTAGCTGAGTAGCAAGAGTGGAAAGGAAACTTGTCGGGAGAAGGAAGAAATAAATAAATAATTGAATTGATATTTCGCAAGCGGAAAAGTCAATACATTCGCACGCCTCCTTGCCTTTACTCCTCCATCACTGTCCCGACGCTCTTGATGGTTGCGCAACCAGCAGAGGTGACAACAGTCAACGGAACGCTCAAGACTAATGGGAAGTCCATAAAATCCAAAAACCAGCTTCGTCGGCTGAAGCAAAAGCAGAGAAAGACAACAACAACGACTACTGTACGTCACCTGGCTGCAACTGAAAACTAAAGTTGATTTCTCTACAGGAGGAACAGAATGGCGACGAAGTAGATAAAAAAGAGGAGGAACCAAAGAAAGTGGTAGCCAATGTTGAGTACGTACCTGAGCCGTTGGACGATACTGCCCTCGAAGCTTTCTCCGACGTCTTTGCGCGTTTCCAGCTACCACCTGAGGAATCACTGGTGCGCCGTGTCTATCTAGCTCCATTTTCTTTTCTTATATCGTGACATTGAACAGAAAAAGGACCCCGAAAACACCAAGGGAGAAATGATATACTCCGACGACGACATGCCTTCCGAGGGCGACTCGGACGCGGAACAGAAACCGTTGTCGAAGAAGAAGCAACGAAAGATGGCACGTTTGACGGTGGCGGAGCTTAAGCAACTAGTGAAGAAACCTGAAGTTGTCGAGTGGACCGACGTCACAGCTGCCGACCCACGATTACTCCTCCATCTCAAAAGCTACCGGAACACCATCCCCATCCCGATACACTGGAGCGCCAAACGAGACTACCTTCAAGGAAAGCGTGGTATCGAAAAGCCACCATTCCAGCTCCCTTCCTACATCGCCGACACAGGTATCGCCACGATGCGAGACGCCGTCAAGGAAAAGGAAGCCAACATGTCTTTGAAAGCCAAAACTCGAGAGCGAGTCCAGCCGAAGATGGGTAAAGTGGACATTGATTATCAGAAACTGCACGATGCTTTTTTCAAGTTTCAGACGAAACCGTTGGTTACCGGTTTCGGCGAAATGTAGGTATTCGTTCCGTTGAACATGGGCAGTGTTGACGATTCCGTTAGGTACTACGAGGGCAAGGAGTTCGAGACGTCGTTGAAGGAGAAGCGGCCGGGAGATTTGTCGCCTGAATTGGTTGAAGCTCTCTCGATTCCTCCGCTTGCCCCGCCACCATGGCTCATTAGCATGCAAAGGTTCGGGCCTCCGCCTAGTTACCCTACGTTGCGCATACCGGGTCTCAATGCACCTATACCTGAAGGGTAAAGTGTTACTGCATCTCTTCGGCCATTTCTGACCTCTATTGCTCAGGGCGCAATGGGGTTTCCACCCTGGCGGGTGGGGGAAGCCACCACTCGATGAATACAATCGTCCCTTGTACGGTGATGTCTTCGGCGTGCTTCCCAAGATATCGGATACCAGTGTAAGTCCTCCAACCGCTTATTGCGTCATAACGACTGGAACCACTTCTTTAGGGGGAGCCCATCGACAAGGACCCTTGGGGTGAGCTTGAACCTGAGGAAGGCGAGTGGTTTCGAATTTCATGCATACTGCTCATTTATAACCACACATCTACAGAGGAAGAATCCGACGAGAGCGAAGACGAATCCGAGGAAGAGGAAGCAGAGCCCACGCCTACGGACGGTCTTCAGACACCATCCGGCACAGAAACGCCCTCAGGAATGGCCAGCGTCGTGTCTACGATTGCTGGTGGTCTGGAAACACCCGACTTCCTCGAGCTTCGCAAGAACTCCGGAAGAACAGTTTCAGAAGCTATGGAATCTGGACCAAGATCGTTGTATCAAGTCGTTCCCGAGAAGCAGACTTCTGTCCGTGGGCTGATGGGAAGCGAGCGTGGTTATGATGTCAGCGCAGTGGCCGGTGCGCCTATACCTGTTCTAGGTGATGAACGCGGAACAAAGGTGCCAACGTTTTGTCCTTCTTGAATATATGATGCTTAACGTCACGCACTTCTAGCGCAAGGCTAATGGAGTCGATGTCTCCATCGATGCCGGTGATCTGGAGAACATGTCGGAGGAGGAGCTGAGGAGGAAATACGATACTCATTCTCGCGGAAACGCCGGTGTTCCTGGTGCCGGAAGAGAAGATTTCTCGGACATGGTTGCGAAGGAGATGGCGAAGAAGAAGCAGAAGATGGAACGGGACCGGGATCGTGATAGGGATGGAAGAAAGGGCAAAGAGTACAAGTTTTAATATGCTTTCTGCTTTGGTTCGTCTTTTTATTCCCGTGTATTTCGTCTGTATATCAACGACTTGCTTTCATGCTTTATCGTTGGATTTCATGTCATTGGAAGGGCTGCAGTAGTAGTTGCCCTGGTCAACGCCTCCCCTCACGTTCATTGCTCTCCACCCATCATGGCTTTAGTGATGAAAGGGCGTGATAAGACAAGATGGATCATTCCTGGCAATAAAGAAGAGGGTGGCATAGACTGATCGTGGAGCAGTTGCTTCTCGCTGTCGTTGAGTCAATGCAGACTATTCGTTCTTTTTCTTTGTGTGAGAAATTATGAACGTTTCTCCTGTGGCATGCAGGACCGGAATTCACAGAGTGACGGTAATACCGAACAACCTACTTGATCTGGACCAAAAAAGGACCAACAGTCATACTCGCTCGCCAAAAATGGGTGCAGTTCAAACAATAAATACGGGTATTTCGACGAGTTCTTTGGCGGTCGCATATCCGACGTCAATTCTAGAATGCAAACAATGAACGAAATTGCCAAAGCCAGGGTCCTGACTTCATTGGAGTCTTGATAGAAGGCTGCATTACCTGGACAATGAAAAGTCAATATCTATGCGCCCTCAAAGGTGGCACGAATCCAGGAGCATATATAAGTGACTGACTTCGCTCTCCGGTTTTTCTATCACTCTTCCACTTGTCTGTTACATCGAAGACCTGGTTGTCTTCCCACTGCTCATTACCACCAACTCCATCTCTCCTTACTGCAATTTTCACACCATTTTCACGATGCCCGGCACTCGCAATCCCTACAATCCCAACGGCATCTACCCAGGTGACTACCCCTCCCGCCCCAGCTACAACCCGAATACGGGCCCTCCGGTCTTCACCCCCGTTAATTGGAACCAACCCATGGCAAACCGGCCTCCTGTGAGTACTAATTTTGCGTCTTGATCCTACGGCGGGAAGTGAACCTTATCTAGGACGAATCGGTTAGCCCCAATCGTCGTTCGCGTTCGCAGAAAGTCAGGCCCGAGGCAGCAGGCTCTAACTATCGCGCCAGCCGGACTGCGAGTCAGGCTTCGCGCGCCCGCCCTGTGACTCCCCCGCCTCTTCCGATGCATTTCTACAACAGCGTAAGTCCTCGTTCTGATTCCTAGTCTGTACTCCTCATGACAGACCTTTACTAGCCTCCTGAAACGCCTCCCAGAACGCCTACTATTGACTTCCGGGACACCATTCTGCCACACAGGTTCCCACGCTCGCCGGGAAAGGGAGGAGTTCGTATTGTGGGTCCCCTCGTAGCGTCATTCGACTTTCTCTTGTTAATTATTGTGATAGATCCCGGACCACCCCGTGCAGGTGGTGGCGTATGTTAGTCACAGAGGATCGTTAGTCCCAAAGGACGCGGATGGAAAAGTCCGGCCACCGAAGCCGTTCATTTTCGACCACGGTCGTCAGGTTGGTGGATTTGTGGGTGTGGCTCGTAGACAGGGTGTACTAACTATCCTGCTCAGGTCGATCCTCAATCCCCTTGTGGCAACGCGTGTGCTCACTTCCGGTTTATGCGCGCAGAATCCTATGTAAGTCGCATACCACGACCTTACGCAGCTAGCCATTTATGTTGCTCTTTACTTTGTAGAAGTTGCAACCGGCGTATAAGCCCCTAATAGTCAAGCAGCCCGGGCCAATTTATAATGCGACAGGGTTCATCGTCTTCAAGGATCGCCGTATTGACATCGACTTCGAAGGTAAAACCGCCCGTGGTTCTGGCGTTCTTCTTCGTGACGTGTTGGAGCCTCCGGAAAAGTTTTCGGTGGTTGATGATGACGAGGTAATCGACATGTCCAACATACTCCAGTTGAACATCGACGTAGGTCTCTAGATTTTTCCATCAACGCACAAACTAACCTCCCCGATGTGTAGATCAATGGTTTCCCTACATCACTCGAGGAGATCCGCCTTGTGTGTCACCACGGCCGCCTGACCCGTTTCGGGATTTTAAAGGCGGTTGCTCCGCTGTTTTACAAAGTTACGCACATGAAGGGTCCAGGGAATGGAGAGTCAAAACACCGCAACAAGATGCTGCCCAGCAAAATAAAGTTTGAGAATATTCGTTTGGTGTCCCTGTACACCCTCGGTGGGTTCTGGAACGCGGAGTTCCTCTATGTTGCCGAAAAAGAGTCCAAGGAGTAGCCTCGCTGGCTGTTCACACCGGAGGAGTTTTGGTCGCTCACGTCATACCTTGTTTCCTCCATAATTAGCATTTCTTTTGGCAGTCATGTGTCTAACTTTCATTCTGGAATGGAAATAACGTACTACTTGATACTACAAATCTGGACGATATAAGACTCCGGATTGACAGATTCGTTCAATATGGAAAGAGCGAACGATAGCAAAGCCCTTAGCCAACGCGTGCGTGCAACAGGACCTTCAAAAGTATGGCCAAAGGCTAGGTATAGGACCGGGGACAGCGGATCTCCGAGGGGAAAAGTCAGAAAACAAGTAGAAGCCAAGAGGAACGACACCACAGATAAACTAATGAATAGTCCATCCGAAAGTGATACCGGTTGAGGACCACGAGAAGATAGACCGAAAACCGTGCCTGCATGTCGCCCACCGACAGCTAAATTTAGACAGAAAGGCAGCGAGACCCAAAGCATACCGACATTTAGATCACCTCTACACTGCACTCACGCTGATCACCTCAGTAGAAGTCGACAAGAACGATTATGACGAAAACCACAACAGAACAGACGCCAGTGAGTAACACAACAAGAAGAGAAATATCACTCATTGAATTCCACTGAAGAAAAGGCTTTGCAAACGTATATCGTCGACAGCAGACAGACCCAACACGGTTACCACCTGGCATCCAAACCTGCGTTAAGCATAATACCTCTCACTGCCACTGTTTTAAAGCAAAAGAAAAACTCGATAAATAGAATTGGTAGTAAATAGTTGCACTCAACATTATTTCCAGGTTCTTACACACTTTTGAGTCGTCTGTGTTGGCCACTGTGCGAGACTTGTATGATCAATGTATGATAACCTTTTTGGGCGGAAACTGTAGTGCCTGCCAGATTCAAACTCAGAAAGCCAGAACGTTCTATCGTCGGTTTGCTTTTGGCTTGCTACATAGAAGGTACTGTCACAGGACTACTGTATACACAGGACTCGGAATCGGGGTTGCTACTTATGTGATGATTCCTATCATTGCTATTCACTCCGGTCTGTCATGATCGTCCAGCATGAGAAGGTTTACACTAACGCCTTCAAAGATTCCCGCTCTTGTATTGAAATCCTATCCGATAAAAGGGAAGATATATATGACTTTCCTTGGATACAAAAGCACTATCGGTGTGCATGTGTTTACTTTGATGTCCACAGCATGCCACCTACTACCTAGGTTCAAGTTATATTGGACTAGTCATATATGTCTCCCCTTCCTTCCCACCGCACGCAAGTGATGCCTTGTACACTGCCTGCATCTTCTTGTCTCATTTACATCTTTCTCCTAATGTCAGCCGCCGTCCATGGGAGGCTTGTCAATGTTACCATCGACGATCAGAGCCCCTCTTTGTTTTATTCTAACCTCTGGGAGGATGGCAATTCGTGCTTAAGTTGCCTCGCAGCGCCTAATGCTTCGCAGGCTATCCGCGAAACATGGCATGATTCCACAGTGAGTTCTCTGTCTATTGGCTCAGGATATCGTTCGTTTATATCTGGAAGTAGCATTATGCAGACAACGAAATCGATCCTTATCCGACGCCCAACGTATCTACATCATTCAACGGTGAGCATCACTTTCTCATAAAATACTGAATGACTCATGCTGACTTCAATAAATATATTAGGCACGGCCATCTACGTGATATGTATCCTCCCTAGAACACCAGGACCGGTTATAGGGAGCTCAGATATGAGCTTCTACATCGATGACGACCTTGTTGGCAATTTCGTGAACAATCCGAGTCCCGGAGAACGAGGCTTCGATTATAATTACACTGTGTATTCCAATACTTCTATACCCCCTGGTCAGCACAGATTCACACTCCAGAACGGACGCGTCGGCGCATCACGAACATTAACACTTTTCGATGCTATCGTGTACTCGTATGTCAATCACTAGTACTTGCGCTACATAAACGCTCACTGGCTTCGAAAGCTACGACGATGGTCAACCTGATCACAACAACTCGGATATTGGCACTACCACCACAAACACGTCCACTGTAAAGAACACGGGCTTCATCATTGTACTCGCTCTAGCTGTGGCTCTTGCCATGTTTTTGGGTGTCGTTGCCTTCATTCTATATTGGCGCCACAGGAAACACACTTCGGAACCCAACCACAAGCACCCTCCGATAACGCCTTTCTTTTTGGATGATCCTCATACACAAACTGCTGCTGTAAGTATCCTCTGTCAGCAGTCCTGGCAACTGCTGGCGAAATGCTGACACCCGAAGACAGGACCGTCGTATCAGCCTGTCTTCGCGTCCTCTAGATGTTGGCCCTTCACGCACCGGAGAAGCACCACCATCTTACAAGCTTGCGGCTGACTGGACCTTCCGACGTGGGGAACTAACAGATAAAATCGGCACAGGCGGACGAAATAAATAGTACTATCTTGAAGGTCCGCAGATATGTATTTTCAAAATGACGTTATTTCACATGTGCAGATTTGAACAATATATAGAATCTGGAAGCACCTATATGGCAAGGTGATAACTTACGCCGCCATAGAAATGCATCGCACTGGACGGGGGAGTCACAGGGTGTGGGTGCAGCCCTGCTGGCGTGATAGCTAGAGCCTATTGCCTCGGATCTGACCCGCGAACGATGGTTGGGGCTAATCAACTCATCCTATTAACACTTCATTTCCCGCTGTAGGATCAAAACGCAAAATTAGTACTTACAGGAGGTCGTAGCCGTGGGATGGCTCCAATTGACTGGAGTGAAGACCGGAGGGCCCGTATCCGGGTTGTAGCTGGGGCGGGAGGAGTAGTCGCCTGGGATTGTAGGGATTGCGAGCACCGGGCATCGTGAAGATGATGTGAAAATTGAAGTAAGGATAGATGGAGTTGGCGGTAATGAGCAGTGGGAAGACAACCAGGCCTTCGATGTAACAGACAAGTGGAAGAGTGATGGAAAGATTGGGAGTGAAGCCGGGCCCTTATATATGCTCCTGGATCGCATAGACATTTAATTTCCATTGTTCAGGTAATGCAGCCTTCTGTTAATATTTCGATAGACAGTGTTCAATGAGGTTGACATTGGCAAGTTCGCTCATTGCTTTGATTCTAGGATTGACGTCAGATAGGCGGTCGCCCGGAAAGAACTCGTCAAACGGCGAACAGACGGTATCCTTCTCAACAGAGGTCGTAGGTTATACTTCCTTCATCACACCCAGAGTTACAACGGTCATCATGGTTTAATCGGCGGTGAGGATCAAGCAATAGTGCAGTCTAAGGAGTAGGGTTTCAGGCCGTTCACACCACAGGGGTTTTCCTCCCTCACATCATGCCTTGTTTTCTCGTAATTGGCACGTCTCTTATCAGTCATGAATCTGGCTTTCCTTCTGGAATTGAAATAACCTGCTACTTGGCATCACAAGCCTGAATAGAAGACTCTGCATTTGTACAGCGAATGCCGTGTACGAGAAGTCGAAACGGATATGCCCACACTGCCGTAAGTCGAGCTAAGCGCCCTACAAGGACTTTCTACGGCCTCTACACACGAGATGTTTTGATCGAAGTCGCAGAAGTTGGTGATGTATCTGTGATGCGGTTCGATCGTCACTTCTGTATCATCCAGCGATCTTTCAGCGAACTGGATTCCGCTCGAATATGAGGGCACTATCTAGCTATCATGATCGATACTAAGGTGAGTTTCCCCCTTGAAAGAGGTATTTAAACCAGGAAGTACGCGTGTAAGATGATGGGTACTTAAAAACAGCCATAGGCTACACTAACCCTCTTGAATGGGAGTCTAAATGTAGGCTGAAACCATAATACCGTTTCAAACATATCTACACCTTGCTTACGACGTAGATAAGGTCAGACTGATGAAAGTTTTTGAACATACGTGTTTATTCACGGTGAGGTCCTGTTGCAGTGTATAAGCCTGTATATATCTCATCTTCATTTCTTAGTAGTGTTGATTTGTAACAAATGCAACTCACATTTCCGTTGCTCACTTTAATTTGCCCAATGCCATTCTGACATGTCAACTCAGCAAGATCGCGAGTGTAACGAGAATCGCCGTTTATCTCAGCAGAGGTCCTAGAGTATACTTCTCTCATCACACCCAGGGTTGCGGTGGTCGTCGTGGTTTAATCGGTGGTGGGGATCAAGCAATAGTACGGATTTTTGCCAGCAAAGCAGGAATATGAAACAACTGATGTATATCATCTGAATCAGTCGTTTCGGGTGGCGGGTAACTGACAGAGAATTTCTCTACCATAGCTACTGGATGATAGGCTTGAAGATGTGGCCAGAGAGCACAGCAAATGAATCTCAATAAATAAACCGAGCGAACAGATAACTTACAATGAAAGTACTGCGGAAGCGCGACTCCGGTCCGAAGACGACCGAAGGGGGCGCTTCGTCAAGGCACGACCTTCAGCCCCATCATCAGACTTGGCAGTGACACCTTTCCTTCTTCCCATCGCAGGGCAATGTCCCAAGTGAAGCTGTGAGTCTGCTCGACGACGCCGCCGCCATTGTTTTTGCTCATTTCTACGTGTAGCACCCTTCGACAGCCTCCGAACGTCGAATTCGTCCATGGTCGGCCGCCTTTCTCACTATTCGCCAACATCGCGTCTCATTGTTTTCCTAGGATACCCCGGAATTCCTTCAGGAGGGACAGACAGGCCACAGGCGGCAGTAAAAGGCGTAGGTGTCCTGTGACCGCTGCTGTCGGAGTACCGCGTTAACTGTGGGATTTAGGCTATCGAGGTCAGAGTCGGGCCTCAGGGAGTCAAGGCAAAATGGCTTCGTGTAGAGCTGCGCAAAGTCGAGCAGATTCCGATGACAGGAGAAAATACGTTTTTCGATTATGTTGGGCCCAGTCCGGTCAATGTCTGGACGGCATCTGAGGAGTGGGAAGTATTGAAGTCGGTATGTCAAGCGAATCCAATCTTATCGTTACGTTTCGTGCTCATGGGCGCATCTACTTGTAGTCGGATTTCCCATTCGATATTCGTATACCCGAGTCCATTCCGCCGACACTCACCTTAGAGGGGCGTGGTGAGCACCGGTTATACTGCGCTTCTAAGTAGGCGTCACTGACCTCGTTGCACAAGTGGGAATCAAGTACGAACTCATTGCCAGCGTGTGTACGAAAGGAAAACGGTGCGTGTGCTGTGCCATGGCTATCCGCGGGTCTTTCTTAGCTTCCTACAGTGGCTTCTTGCGGAAAAGAAAGTCAAACGTTACATCGACACAAACCGAGATCATTATCGACAAGCACGATCTGCACTCTACGTGGCCAGTCTACTGTCAGACCGACGTCCGACGTGTTGAGCTCGATGGTGTCTCTTTGACTGTTGAGCGTCATCAAACCTGTTATGGCCCTGGCGACCGTGTTGCAGTATTCGCCACGGTCAAATCCGATAACCTGCAGACTGTGATACTTCGTGGCTTCGAGCTTTCTATTCGCGAATCGAGGACATTTCGTGCTGGAGCCTTCATCGGGGGCCGAAAAACTACGCCAATAACGCGAGTTGGCAATATCCTCGAAAACAAGTTTGCCGTCAACATGAACCTTATGGGAGGAATGCAGCACAAAGCAGAACTCTCTTCTACCATCTCTCCGAGCCATACGACGACGTCGCTTAATTCAGCCAGGCATATTGATATCAATTATGTTCTGTGCGTCAAAGCCATCATGGGTACAGGTCATCCTTTAGTGATGGATCTTCCCGTCATCATGTCCAACTGGCCGAGGTTCGTCCATTACATCTTTTCGTTTCAGCGTAACTGATATATTGAGCGAAGGAATGTCTCACAGGAAGCCATACGGTATGTAGAGAGCCATCATCATTCAATAGACCTAATGAATTCACAGACGTATCGGACCCGCACCCGGTCTGTCACTTTTAGCGCCGCCCTCTATTGTCACCTCTGTGGAACCATCACCCGGTGCACGCCATCAACCCACTCAATCGCAGAGCTTCAGTGGTCGACCATCCCAGCCCGACACAGTGGCCGTTAAATCACCCGTGGCAAGTACTCTTGCTTCACCAATCCAGCCTCGGACGAATGGACACGTGAATATAAAGGCGGACGAGTTTGGCTATGGCGCTGGCTACGGGCACAAAACTACACCGTCTAAGTCCAATAGCATTGAAGGCGAGCCGAAGGAAAGGGAAACGGGATCACGACGGCCAGGGTCTTCAGGTACCAGTACGAGTGCAAGGTTGACTATCACCAATGCTTCACCTTCCGAGATACCGGATGCCCCTCGTGCCAATGGCCGGAAACGTTCTGGTAGTGGGCGTGCCTGGCCTACTGCTGAGGATGAGAAACAGATGTACAACCGCGCCAAGGCTAGAGTCGAACAGATCCAAGGAAGCGTCGCTAGAACGCCTTCACCGGTGAGTATACTATGCCCGGTATCCTTCCTCGTGTATCTAACAATCATAAATAGACGCCGACTACTTCGCGTCTCAGCCCACCGCCCATTGCCCATCCTCAACCGCGATCGGCGGCGAAGCACGATCCATGGCCTACTGCAGAAGAAGAGAAGTTCCTCGCTGCCCAGGCTGCTGTTCAAAGAACCCAAGGCATCGACTTCGTTGCTCCAACTGGTGATGCTGCTCGTCCTACCCGAAACGCATCAACATCGAAGTCGCTCCCGAACGGTGCCGGTTCAACTACAAGCCCGCGCGAAAAGAAGTCCGCTTCCGGCAGCAAAGTCCTTCAGTACCCTTCCGCGGCTGATGAGAAAGCAGCATTGAGGCGATACAATGAAGCCAAACAGGCTGTGGACCGTACCCAAAACGTTGGCCTAGTTAACGGTGTTGGGCCAGGACCGGTCGCCTATGACTCCCTCTATCCCTCCTCTTCGAAACTTTCGCCCCCCACACATGATGAACCGCCTCCGTTCGAGGCAGCTGCGAGTTCTTCATCTTCAGGGTTCGAGTCGGCGATGCAAGAGAAGGCTCGCATGCGTCGTGCGATGGAGGCGTCTCAGCCACACAGTCCGCCCCCACCCTCGATAGATGAAGTACCAGCGTATGGATCCCCGCCTCCCTTCGCTTCAGGTGCTCCCTCTGCAGCAGCAGCGTTGTACGCCTCAGCCCTCTCCGAAAAAGAAATCCTCCGCCGGAAATTCGAGGCTCAGGACGCGGAAGCCATGGCCAGCGGGAGCGGGAGCGGACCGCCTCCCGTCACACCGCCCCGCTCGACGCCCTCCAGCACACGACACTCCTCCACGAGGCCGACACCGACGCCTCCCTCTTCGAGCTCGAGGATTATGACCGCCGCGGAGGAAAAGGCGATGCTGAAAGCCAAGTACGCGACGGAGGATCAGGTTAATGGGAGTAGCGGGAGTATCGCGTCGAGTTCGTCTTCGTCGGTGCCTGCTCCTCCCCCGCTGATGCCTAGGCCTCCGGCGGAGTATATCCAGGAAACGCAAGAAGAGGACGCGCGTGTGTCCCGGATGGTCCGTGAGGATGGGGTACTGGCCCTGGATAATGATGAAGATGTACTTCCGCTTCCCAATGGGAACGAGAATGCTGCCGAAGTTGATATAAAGCCTTTCATGCCTTTCTCTACTGGATTTACTAACGTCCCTCCACCACCGTTGCCTCCCAAACCGCTTTCTCCCCCTCCATCATGACTTGACACGAATATGCAGTACCTACTGATTTTAAAGTTTTTTTCTGTCTCAATTTCACAGCCTTTCATATTGTTTATCTGCGCACATTTTTTCGTATACCACTTATCAATCTTCTTCAATTTCTATGGTCCTCTCCAAAACTATATTGCCTACTATATTTATATCGTTACAAATTTGATGCTGCTGTCGTCGTTGATTAGTACAAGGGGGGTGATTTAAGTATGTACAGATGATGCGTGACTGTATAAGTATGCTATGTCTCTCAATCAACTACATGATACAAAACTCATCGATTCCTCCTACCCCGTCTTAATGCTGACGTTGCAGGGGGTTTCGGTGTTGCTGAGGGTGGCGGGTCCAGCTCTGCCACATCGGATTTTCGTTTTCTCCCTTTAGACGTGGTAGGGGCAGGTGCAAGGACACTCCCTTGCTCACCAGCACCCCCACCAGAATCCACGGGAGCCACCGAGGGATGGCGCGGAGCCGGTGGTTGTGCGAGAACAAAGGGCGATCCCTGGCGAAGGTTGTTCACAGGCGAGGCCGTACCGTCGGACCGCATTTCATCCAGAAGCGGATTAGCAATGTCAGCCAGCGGAGGCGTGGCGTAATTGAGGAAGGAGCTGTAGTCGATATCTGGTATCCCACTCGTGTCCATCTGGTGGCCGCCCGATGGAATTCCCAAGACGCTGCTCAGAGAATCAATATCGCCATTGAGCGCCTCAACTGCTTGATCAATGTCCCCAATTTGCCGAAACTGCTTTTGTAGGGCACCGGGACTCTGGGGGTCGAATGGTATGAGGCCGTCGCTGGGAGGTTTTGGTGGTGATTGTGGGGAAGCGTAGTCGCTGCCGGTGAGGGGGAGTCGTGAGGGAGAGGATTGGCCGATGTCGAATATGGGAAGGTGGGAGTAGTCATTCTGAGATGGGTCTGCGACGAGCGGGCCGAGCATTGAGGAAATCAGCTCCCAATCAGACGTGGATAGATTTTCTAGATTTATGCCGCTGAGGGAGGGGGTTGGCATTCGGCGATCAATTTCGGTCTGAGATGCGGGCTGGGGGTCCGGAGGTCCGATACCGTTGACAGTATTCAGGTTGGGAGGGGAAGGGGGATATTCGAGGTCTGTTGCAGGGGTGGCAAAGGAAGAGATTTCGGAAATCAATGGCGAAACAGCTTCAGAGGTGGTGGTCGATGACTGTATGGTGGCACTTGGTGTCTCAACGGTAGGGTATTTCGCTGCTGTCAGAAAAGAAAAGAAATCAGAGAACATATACTGACATGATCGAGAGAAACTTTACAAGCTGGAGACTTCGCCATATCCTTGTCGTCCTCATCCTCCACCTCGACTATCCCGACCTTACTCCCGTCCCTGCGCTTGTCTTCAATCATGAGGCGCGAAGGTTGAAGGGGTACAATGCCATGGGGAGAGTCACGGGGACGGCTCGAGTCCTTTTCTTTGCTGCTGGAGTTTGCCAGCTGGGTTAAAAGGTTGGCCAGGAACTTGACGATGCGATTTATAGTGTCCTGCTGCTGTTTATACCTATTCCGAGCCTGCAGAGCCTCCTCCCACAGCAGTTGATCCGAGCGCTTCAGTTCGTTCAAGTCCTGTGATATCGTCGTTTGGTGCCGTCGGATAGCAGCGATGCCGTTGACAATAGCAGGTACGTCGAGCGCTTGACCTTGGGGGAACGAAGGAGGAACAGAAGGGTCAGCCTGGTCGAATTCGATGGCAGCCTGATCCTTGGTTTGTTTCTTCCGTTCAATGAAGATCAGCTGGTCCTCCTTCCCGCGCTGGAAATATGGATGTATGAACTGTGATTGGTCTGCTTCCGTTTCGCTTTTCAGTACGCCCTGCTGCAGGTGAGGCACCTTGTGAAACCCGTACATGTTCAGTTGGCGAACGAAGGAAGCGAATTTGTTATGTTTGAACCACTGTGGAAGGTGCTCTCTTGCTAGTCGCTCATGATCGTGAACTACAGCCTCAAATTCAGCCTGTTAGAGCGATGGAATCACGACGATACACACCGAAGAACGATTCCCCATCCTGAGACCACGATATTACGTCGTTTGTCTCCTCCTTGTCAACGATCCTAGGAATGGCAAGCGGCATTGGTTTCCGTAACGACATCGAAGACTAATATTCAACCCACATATACAGTTTTTGCAGAAACATCGGAACCTTGGAATTGTAAGAGCGAAAAGTATTCGTGAGGGCGACTTGTTGGTTATTAGAAGACATGATAAGCATATAAGTAATAGAAACGTGAAAGAATTTTGAAGGGGATGGTGGCAGATGTCGAAGGGAGAAACAAGTAACAACACCGATCGTACTGTTTGCTTCCAAAGTTCCTGACAAGCAGATAAGATCAAAAATGAGATTTACTTCCGACCGATTGGCGTGAGGATTCCAAATCAGGTCCTTCATATCGCCACTTTTCGCTAGTTCGCATTGACTGGCTCGGAGACAGACGGGGACCATCGAAAACTTGGGAGATCGTTCCCCCGTTACTAGTAGAAGTCGAGCCTCGTGTATCAGTCGAAGATACACGGGCTGGGGTATCTGGATGTTCATGCAGGCGGCAGTTATATTACGATATAGCATCCATTATACCTTTGGCGCTCCCACTGTTCCCGAAATAAACCGTTCAGTTGAACAGACCATTATTTGAGATTGAAAATTATTGAACAGTAAGTATTTGGAATTGACCACTTCTTTGACTTTACCAGGCGTCGTCGTCCAAGGGAGACATTTGCAGCGAGGTCAACGGACACGGTGTTGACATTTTCTGTTACAAGGAGACACAAACCACGATACCACCAGCGTGTCAGAGCTTGTCGACCCGATGTCGTGAACTCACTCCCACTCATCCATATGATTACTAAGTAAAAATAACAAATCCAATTTTTAACATCAACAAACCCCATATGTAAAAAAAAACCGAAGAACACCGATAAGGAACCAAATGTTCAACTGCACATTAAGAAGTATCATTGATAACTTTATCTGACAAATATTTGGAGGAATCACATTGCACTGGTACTCGACATCGAAACTACTACCAACTCCCACCCCAATCAAATTTGCTGCAACCCAAGGACCGCCAAACGGAAGTCCCCGATAATCAACAGCAAAGAAAAAAGGAGGCCCACCCAGCCAGAGTGGCCAAAGTGGGACAGGAAAATATTGAGACGGTGCATAAGCCTGAGCCTACACAAGCCGCAGACATCCTCTGGGGACAAGGTCGCCGTGCTATGAAGGACCCCTACGGCCCACAAACCCGGGTAGGTGAAGGGGCCTGTGCCATCAAGGTAAGTATGAGTTGCTTTGATGTTTGAGCCGGGCTTTTATACAAAAGAACTCGCGCACGGACCAGGTGTAATTTTAGCGCGGAACAGTCAGCCGTTTTCTGGGAAGATTACTTATCTCTTGTGCGTGAGCGAGACTCCGTTGTTGACTTTCTTATGCACTGGACCACCCCCAGAATTTGTGGCGCCGCTTTCCGTGCTTTGTAGTCCCCCTCAAAACCGCTCTCTCAAAGTAGCAGATAAATATCCTTGCATTATTTATACCAAACGAGAGGAGATATTGTAACGACGAGCAGTCCACGGCACTTTAATTATGGTAGATATTCCAAGTCTAATAAAACGATCCATATCAGTATCAGAGCAGAGCCAGATGAGAGAGAACCCACTTTGCGCCACTGCAACCCCCAATGTTCGGCTATAGGCCCATTTATACCAAAAGCGACTCCCCTAAACCACCAGAACGTCAGGAATATCGACGAAGAGCAGATCCCAAAAGCGATCCATTTTGCTTTTGTCGTCAGACGACGCGAAGAGAAGACAAAGTGATCAAGGAGATGCGCGAACATCAGCACGGAGAAGTAGAGCGTCGGAAGCTAGCGAAGACGTTAAACACGGGGCGACCCCTAATGGAAGGAAGCAGACACTCACGTAGTGGTGGACGTATGTGACACGACCCATAATCAAGAACGGCACTATCGCAAATTGTCAATAAACGCCCAAACCGCATATCGCAGCCCACCCACCATAATGAAGCGCCCATCCGAAAAATGCAATCTTTCCTACATATAGGAAATGATCCCATTCCCTCGGCTCCATATCAATATATTTCCGTTGGATTCGAAGCAGGTACACCAAAAACGTCAACAGCGCCAGGACCAAACTGATCGTGCCTCCCCACCAGATTAAAGGTGTCCCCATGAGATAATACTTAATCTGGTTATCTCCCCAGCCACACATCCTCAGCCCGAGATGGAGGAACGGCCAGTCGAACGGCTTCGACGCGAGGATGTCTTCTTTATCTGGGTCTGGGATTAGGGCGTTGTTGGACGTCATCATCGCAACGTTGAGGTGCCAAAAGTCCCGCAGGAAGGGGGATTTGTAGAACTTCATGTCACCAGGGGGAACTTAAGGGGACGTGGGTGAGCGCTTATCGGGAAAGAGAGAAAAGGGGAGCTTACGTCGGTCATTCCAATGGCTCTCGACGTTCCAGTGTGTATGCGTGTCCTTTGGATCATTGTCGTTGGTACAGGCGACTTCAATCTGCTTGAAGCCCCACTGTGGGAGTACACTATTCGCTGCACGCAAGTAACATCCCAGGGTCTTGTGACGGAACCGCATCTGCGTCGTCAACGAATGGATCTTGTCTATAGCTTTACCCTGCTTGATATCGCCCACGACTTCGACGATCCAGTAGTCAGAAGCGTCGCCGATGGTTGTGTTGCCGTAGCACGATACTTCGTGCGCCAGCTTCGTCACTGGAGCGGGGATATTGTGCGAGTGTAGATTGCGAGTGGTAGGTACGTGTGAGAGGCGGATAACATCGCCATCTTGTAGGAAGCGTAGTGGGTCGTTCGGATTGTAATTGGGTTCTTCCCATGTCGGTAGGATGATCCAATTATTGTTATCGTCCTTATAATGGTAACAGGTGACTTGCTGTTGGGTCGATCCCGTTGGATACGCCTGTACGTGCGAATGTAAAAGACCGCCGCCATAACCAACATTTTTCAGTGTAACCTTCGAACCGAATGCGATCTCAAGTGGGCTATTCTTGAAGTCGTTTCCAACTAGGTTTGCCTGGAAGAGTGAACTCATCTGCGAGTCGCCGGGACCTGAGTGATTGAGAATCATGAAGTGGATTTTGAAACACGTCATGAACGTGAGAACGGGAATGACAATCAGGCAGGCTATGCGGGCACCCCAATGCTTCAGATGATCACGCTGAGCGAATATTAGTACATTGTAGGGTAATGTCAAGTTACAACTCACCACAGGCATTTTCAGGTCGCCAAACTTGTCCCAGAGATCCTCAATGGTATATAGACCGACAAGAGCCGTGACGAACAAACCGACCAATTTAACGCTGGTAACCCAGCCAATAGATAGTCCTGTCATGGTCAGCCACAACCACCAGTCTATGGAGAACGGTCTGCATAGAGTTCAAATACGGAACGAACAGATTATGATTGGGAACGCACTGATATTGTTGGTTGTGGAACTTTGTCAAGCAGAAGACCGTTAAGAATGTGAAGAAGAGTAGCATGGAATCCAGAAGAATGAAGCGAGAGATACATAGCCAGCCTACGTCTAGATGAACTGTGAGAACTGGAAGACGCCACACTCCTGGCGACTCGCACCAATACAAGGAAAACGACTGGAATAGAGAGTAAATTTTGACTCATTCTTTTGACCACAGCAAAATCCGACGGCTTCACCATCAAAGGGAAACCCTGCGCATTTCTTCTGTGGTCAAAAGCCTGTGTCAAAATTTTATACGCTATTCACTCATTTTCCGAGGTTTTTGCCTGCACCGAAATAGCCGCCTACCAGAAGTGTTAGATATAAATTACTCACCCAAAAGAACCATCAATGCGACCAAATGGCAAGCCCATTGACTCATGCCAAGCTCGACAGCCGTATACCATCCCAGCGGGACCATGGCCACACCAAAAGTTGCCATCATGACCCGCATAGCAACATACGGCACAGTGTCGGGATACTGCACCCCACTTTTGAACTCGAAGCTCCCGTCATAGCCTGCCAGCAGACCAGCCAGCCCGACCAGCATCTTCCCCAGCGGCGGGTGCACATCAAAGTAAAACTCGCGCTTCAGATAATGCGACCCAAATTTTCCAAAGTGGGCTTCGTCCCACACGACGACGTCGGCGAGGCCTATCTTGTGGAAGCGAGTGTAACAAGAGAGAAGGGTGTAGATGACGGGCGGGATGTGTTCGAGGTTTTGTTGCAGGAATTCTCGCTGCGCAAGGATCAGTTTGACTGCGGGAAGAGAGAGAGATACGTACGATGGACGTCGGGGGCGGCGGCGGGGCCATTCGTGGTCGACCCCCGCCCATGCCGCTCCTCGGTGAACGCATTTTGTTGTAGACGTCCTTGCCCTCATCGTTGTATGCATAATCCGTCTTCTGTGCGGCCTCATACCCGTCGTCCTCGAAACCGGGCCCTCCTGCCTTCGTCCTCCTTCGTGCCTTCTCTTCCATATGGTATAGAGGTAGCTGCTCGGTCGCTTGAGCCCAGTTGTTTGGTGGATACTGTACTTCCTCAAAGTCTGAAGAAGAAGAATCGGGATCTGACGCGCTGAAATTCACCGCAACAGACATCAGCTGCGGGTCGTGGAATAAGTGGGACTCGGCACTAAGGCCTGTCGAAAGTACGGGAAAGGAAAAAGAGCCTTGCCGGCGTCGTGACCGTCAAATTCGAAGTGTAGGTGTGAGGTACCCGCAGCAAGAAGTTTTGCCACGTTGACCTCGGGCCGGTACAGCCTTCAAACACAGGTAATTCTTCAAACTTCCAGGTTTGCATATAAATTGTTCACCATGCTGCGAATGACAATGCTTGCTGATTTGCATAATCCGGCTACCCTTTAATTTAATTCACTATGAACTTGACATAAAAAATCTGCTTTCCATATTGTTCATGTTTGGATGTGGTAGCTGTAGAGGTCAACACACAAAGTTAGCTTATTCATATTGCCCAGGGTCCGAGGAGAAGCAATAATAAGAGCTACATCAAGTTACAGGGACTGACAGGTAACCTCCAACCGAGTGCTTACTTGAGAATGAATGATTTGGATGATTTATATTATTGCGGTTAGGTATTTGGAAGTGATCCTAATAAGACGGCATTCTTGGGAAGGAGCATGGCGACCTGACATCCAACACTATTTTGCTGAAGAGGGAGACAAGGGCTCATCATCATGCCAAGCTGTGTTGGTGATGATGACGGTGATATCGAGAACGGACACCATATTCTTGGGGAGAGGGGCGTTGGCTCCGGGTTATTCCGACCCGAGAAAGGCAGAGATTTGAAGTCTGGTTTTGCCGGGGACGTGTTGGATGGTGTAGCACTTGAAGATAGCATATATGCTGCATATTTATTGGCCGATGACTTTTTGCAATACTCACTGATGTGTCCTTGGAAGGATATCATTATCTGTTTCATCCAGGTGATCCAAACAGCTAGCAAAAGTTGAGTATATGCGCTAGGAGTAATAATTGGATGACGGACCTGTATTGGGGACGGTGAGCCGTGAACAATCTCGCGAGGAATAGCCAACTCATGCGCATTGCCTTCTTCCAGTGACCTCGCCGTGTCGCGTTGTCTACATATACAGGGCGCGTTTATGGTCCTTGTCGGTAGTAAGACTAGCCTGGGAACGAAAACTGACACCGAAAACTGGTTGCTTGCAGGCCTCGTTGACGGCGGGATTGGCTACGAGGCGAACTTCCTCTGGGGATATGCGACCCTCGCTTATGGACATGGCGGAGGGAAGAAAGACGTGCAGTGGGAGCGCATGATTTGATGTGTTTATAGGGCTGTGAATATGACAAATCACGCGTCATCATTGTCGAACGAGGCGGCAACGGTCAGAGAAAAGGCAGTCACATGAATACTAAGCATAATCGGATGCTGCATGCCATGTACAATTAGAAAATGTCGGAAAATGACCATTTCCGCAAAGCCTGAGGCATATCGGTGGGTTTGTGGGAGAGCTGAATCATGAGGTCCTTCTCCACACAATGGCAGCGGCGATGGGCGCCAATAAAGCTCATATTGGGGTGAGTGAAGTCGTCCCCAAGCTCTATCCCAGGCATCATCGTCGCAAATGGTGAGAGACCGTGTGAATGCTTGGTGACGTCATAGGTGTTTACATACTTATTTATTATTTATATTATTATTTCAGTAATTAGACCAATATTGTTCACGTTGCTTCCGCCAATGACAACCTCGAATGTCTCTGCGCCTGGTGTGAGTGTAGCACCATTTATTCGACTAATCTCACGGTGACATTGAAGTATCCTCAGTGGCGGCAATTCTCATTCTTCCAAGTCGAGAAAGTGAGGGATGTCCATGACTTTGAGAGCACACCAGATATATTCAAGGTGCGTCAGTATACGGCACAGCAGAACAATTTGACGGAATGGCGTTCCAGGCTACCCTCGAAATCTCCACCGTTTCTTCGTCATCGTCCGGCGTTCTTGTGGCGGATATTCATGGCAGCATACACGTCCTCAACCGTGACTTTGAATCTGTCAACAGCTGGGTAGCCCATGTCGGTGGACGAGTCACACATATGGTGGAACGGAAGCGTATTTTGGTTACTCTTGGGGTGCGTAGTTTCTAACACGATTTCGAATGAACTCAGCAATATCTTGTAGGAGGAGGATGCCGTCAGATCACCAATTCTGAAGATTTGGGATTTAGAAAACAGAGACAAACGTGCAGGCTCGCCAGTACTTCTTCGATCTGTCAAAGTACAGCTCAGCAATCGACCCCATCCTGTAAGACACGTCTACACAATAATTCCAAAGTAACTGATGATCGTTAGGTGTCTACTGTTGCCTTGTCTGCATCACTCTCGTACCTTGCCATCGGTTTCGGAGATGGATCCGTCCTACTATACCGGCACATCGACCAGTCGCTCACAAATTCTGCCGGCCTCACATCACTTCCGAAACCGCGGACGGTACACGAATCCCCAACAGAGCCGATAACAGGATTGGATTTTCGCGAGCCCTCTGAAGACAGTCCAAACTTGTACCTTTTCGTAGTCACCACAAATCGCGTCCTTTCGTACCAGGCTTCAGGTCGCGGAAGCGGTGCTGCAGCTGTTGTGGTTGATGAAGTCGGTACAGGTCTTGGTTTAGCTACTATGGACCACCGAGGGAAAGACATCATAGTCGCACGAGATGAGGCTATATACGTTTGTGGCACAGATGGACGTGGAGCCTGCTGGGCGTATGAAGGTGAGAAAGCTCAAGATGCTTATTGGTTCTCTGCTAATCTGTTGACCAGGGCACAAGTCCTCAATATATACACATCACAACTACGTCGTCATTGTCTCTCCTCCATTCCTACCCACTGCATCCGCTGCGTCGGCAACTGTCCGCAATTTCGTGGCGCGGACCACAAATGCTGGAGAAAGTGATATCACAAAAGTCACATTGTTTGATCCTGAGAATAAATTGGTAGCGTATAGTGGTACCTTCACAGAGGGTGTCCGGGAGGTAATATCCGCGTGGGGGCATCTTTATGTTTTGTCCAACGATGGTAATGTATGTACTCTTTGCTCTCTTGAATACGTACTGAGCATGCGCATAGCTATTTGCACTGAGAGAAAACCCCACATCAGAAAAGTTGGACATGCTTTACACTCGTTCTCTATATCCACTGGCGCTCAATCTGGCCAAAACTCAGGGATTGGACGAATCGAGCGTCGCTGGTATTCATCAGCAGTACGGTAACCACCTATACAATAAGGGTGAGTACGACGCAGCCATGCAACAATACATCCAGACAATTGGACATCTGCAGCCCAGTTATGTCATTCGAAAGGTAGTTCTCTTCTTCCTCTGAACAAATCGATCTCAAATTTCTTAATTTTAGTTCCTTGATGCCCAACGGATACATAATTTGGTGAACTACCTCCAAGAGCTACATTCTCTCGGACTCGCCAACTCGGATCACACGACCCTTCTTCTCAACACGTATACAAAGCTCAAAGACGTTTCTCGACTGGACAGTTTCATCAAGACCGAGTCCCGTCGAAATTCGACAGACTCGGATGAGCTCCCATTCGACCTAGAAACTGCTATTCGTGTTTGTCGGCAGGCGGGTTATTTTGACCATGCTTCGTATCTTGCTAAGAAATACGAGCGTCACGAGGACTATCTGAGAATACAGATTGAAGACGCGGAGAATTACAAGGACGCTCTGTTATATCTTAGAAAGTTGGGGGCGGATGCGGTTTGTGCTATGCTGCGTATATCCGTGGTTGACTGACTCTGGTTCATCAGGCAGAAAGCAATCTTGCACGCTACGGCCGAGCAATGTTGGCTAACCTCCCCGTTGAAACGACGCAGTTACTTATCGATCTTTGTACCAATTCTTCGGAAATATCTTCTCCTGAAGTGGAAGAAACGTCGATTATAGCTTCGAAGACGACCGCTGCGGCACCATCCTACCTTTCATATCTGGCATTGAACCGCACCTCTGTCGTCGATGTTCCTCCACCATCTCCTTCCATCAAAACTGTCAAACCTGGAGATGTGGTTTCACAAAAGGAATCAACGCACGAAACGTCCCGTCCATCCACGCCTCCGCCTACCACGCCTACCACCACCAAACCTACTCCTGCGCCCGTCAAGCAGCTCTCTCCCCGGATGTATTTCGCGCACTTTGTTGATCATATGGACCAGTTTGTCATCTTTCTCGAGACAGTAGCATTACGTCGATGGGGCCACAGCGTCGACAACCTCCCCAGGACGCTGCCACCCTCAGATCCTCCTGTGGATGAAAAGGCAGACCAGCTTGATCAGGTGGCGGTATGGAATACGCTCCTTGAGCTATACTTGACGCTACCGAATCCGAAGAACGATACATCTGCCGACGCGGAGGATTTCAAGGAGAAGGCGATGCGGGTGCTCAACAGCGATACCATACCTTATGACCGAACCCACGCGCTTATTTTGTGCTCGACTCGGGGGTATACAGAGGGTTTGGTGCTTTTGTGGGAGCGCATGGGCATGTATGAGGACGTCCTTAGGTTCTGGATGGATAGAGAAAAGGAGGGGACGGCACCTGGTGCGTCGGCGGAGGTGGTGAAGCAACTGAAGCAGTATGGGCCGGGGAATCCGCAGTTGTATCCGTTGGTGCTGAGGTTCTTGACGTCGACACCTGAGCTGTTGAGTCGGCATCAGGAGGATGTTAAGGATGTGCTGGAGCATATTAACCAAGAGGGTATTATGCCGCCACTGGGCGTTATACAGGTACTGAGCCGGAATTCTGTGGCGAGTGTTGGGCTCGTAAAGGAGTGGTTGATGACCCGCATTACGGAGGCGAGGAGCGAAATCCAAACGGTGAGAGACTTTGTCTGGCTCTATTCTTTCCTTAGTCTGAGGTTTCTCGTAGGATCAGGAATGGACGAACTCCTACAGGATGGAGACGACGGCCAAGCTGAAGCAGGTACAGGACCTTTCTGATCCAGAGCACCCCCGGGTATTCCATGTTACCCGGTGTTCGAGATGTGGTGGGCAGCTTGACCTTCCGAGCGTGCACTTTATGTGTAACCATAGTTATCATCAACGGTTCGTCCAGTCGCTGGGATCCTCTTTTGTGTTTAGTACTCATTGCTTTTGCAGTTGTTTGATGGACAATGATACGGAATGTCCAAACTGCGCCAGGGAGTACAGTGTGATACGGGAGATTAGAAGGAATAACGAGCGTTTGGCTGATCAGCATGAGCTGTTCTTGTCTGAAGTCAAAGAGAATGGGTTCAAGGCTGTTGCAGAAGGATTTGGCCGCGGTGCGCTCAACTTGGCGAGAGTAGACGAGGTCGCTTCGTAGTTGTTACATATTAATTTCTTTTTCTTTTACGGACCGGCACGAATAATAATAAATTTTCTTATTCCCCTTTTGGGGTCTCCGTTTTGACCACCTTCTTCCATGATATCCGTAAGCGTTTGCGACGGCATTCAAAGCGCTATCGTTGATTTTTGTGTCGTTCGATAGGCATTCTTCGTGTTTAATCAGAAGGGCGAGGTTCTCATCTCAAGACTCTATCGTACCGACTTCAAGTGCGTCGGGGGCGCATCGCATACAGGACCACAGCTGATGATCAACTTTCCTAGGCGTTCTATCGCAGATGTTTTCAGGATACAAGTCGTGTCGAATACCGATGTCAGGTCACCAATCATAACGCTGGGCTCGACAAGCTTCTTTCACGTTAGAATCAACAACTTGTATGTGGTGGCGGTGACAAAGTGCGTGGCTG
Organism: Armillaria nabsnona; assembly: GCA_030407065.1. Taxonomy (NCBI): domain Eukaryota; kingdom Fungi; phylum Basidiomycota; class Agaricomycetes; order Agaricales; family Physalacriaceae; genus Armillaria; species Armillaria nabsnona. The sequence goes on from JAUDQA010000005.1 coordinate 382,521, forward strand.
TCATACGTCCGAGGCCGGGTTATTTACATTTTGCACAGGAACAACGCCAATGCCGCACTCGTGTTTGAGTTCTGCTACCGCTTCATCAACATTGCCAAGTCATACTTTGGGAAGATCGACGAGGAAGCTATCAAGAACAACTTTGTGCTCATATACGAACTTATCGACGGTCCGGTGACAAATCTATTCTTTTCGCTTCAATGTCGCTGAATATACTGGCCAGAAATAAACGACTTTGGATATCCGCAAAATAGCGAAATCGACACGTTGAAGACGTACATCACGACGGAGAGTATCGTGTCTTCTTCGGCTGTTGCTGTTGTACGCATTGTTCTGTCAGCTAAATTGTGGGCGTTCATGCTATGTGCAGGAAGAATCGTCGAAGATTACGGCGCAAGCGACGGGAGCGACGAGTTGGCGGCGCGGGGATGTCAAGTACAAGAAGAACGAGGCTTTTGTGGATGTTGTGGAGACTGTCAATCTGAGTATGAGTGCCAAAGGTGTGTGAAAGTGTTCTGTCTTCAGGTTTCCGCAGCAGACACTGGCATTTCCCCGGACATCTTGTCGAACAACTCCCAGCCTCCACCAACCAGTGAACGGAGGCTCGTCATGATTGCTTCATTTTTGTATACCTATTGGTTCTTACAGACAGACACTCATGTTGTGTCTCATAGGTACCATTCTCCGTGCGGATGTCGACGGACACATACAGATGCGCGCATATCTTTCTGGCACGCCAGAGTGCAAATTCGGGTTGAACGACAAGCTTGTCATCGACAAGAGCGAACGAGGCGCCAGCGATGCTGTTGAGCTTGACGATTGTCGTTTTCATCAGTGTGTGCGGTTAAACGACTTTGACGCTGACCGGAGCATCAGTTTCGTCCCTCCGGATGGCGAATTCGAGCTGATGAGGTATGTGCACGGCTTCTTCGTGATTCAACGTTCTAAGTTGGTCCACAGATACCGGGCGACATCGAATGTCAAGTTGCCTCTGCGAATCATCCCTACGGTCACGGAAATAGGTACCACCCGCGTATCGTACGACGTTACGGTGAAAACGAACTTCAACAACAAGCTATCTGCAACTAACATTGTCTTGCGAATACCTACCCCACTGAATACAGTGAATGTGGAGTGCTCAGTGGCGAACGGAAAGGCAAAATATGTGCCCGCGGAAAACGTTGTTATTTGGAAGTATGTCTCGTTCCCTTTATTTGGTCTGTCCAGCCCTGACAATCTCGGCAGAATTCCAAGGCTTCAGGGAGGACAGGAATGTGCCTTTTCTGCTGTTGCTGAACTGACGAGTACCACAACTCGTCAAGTATGGGCTCGGCCGCCTATAGACGTTGACTTTCAAGTCCTCATGTTCACGTCGTCGGGTCTCATTGTCAGGTTTTTGAAGGTGTTCGAGAAGAGCAACTATAATAGTATCAAATGGGTGCGATATCTCACGAAGGCTAGCGGTTCGTATCAGATTCGGGTATGTGTGTTCTACTGTTGCTCGCTACGGAAGCTTAAAAGACGAATATCTAGTTCTGACATCTCGTCGTTGACGGACAGTATAATCTATGTGTTGTATTATAGTAGTATTTATCATTTAGAAAATGTCTGTTTGGCTCCCCGGACAGGAGCTACGCAAGCCCTACCTAGACGTAGTCGTAGAGGCTCTATTTCGATGCAGCTCCTCTTTATCATTCGTCAGGCAAAGCGCTTGCCACTCTGATGATGATGACTTTCTCTCTCCATTGAATATCAGCGGCTGTTTAAACTTTTTGGCATCAGATGATGACGACTGAGGTTTGTCTTCCGAAAATGTTTACAGGAAACAAGTCTCGGAGCCTAACAGGGTTCCCATCATGATGCTATTGGTATTGGCTGGTTCGAACCTCTCGCTCTAATAGTAATAAGTAGTCTTCTCATTTGCTTCTCATACTTATGTGAAGCAAATGATCATTATTACTGCAGTAGATGAGTAGCCTTCTCTAGACCTATTGTCTACTACCATGACTCAAAATTTCTCTCTTGTGTTGAGTCCAATGAATTCATCTAGGTATTTCCCGACTAATTAGCGAAACCGCAAGGGCGTTCTAACGTGGTGCCCGAGCCCTGCAGGCAATTCCTGGCCCTGGTGCTTCTAGGAGAGCCAAATAGATGTACCTATAATTTATTGCGCTTTATCATACAATACGTGATGCACATTGCAATACTTTGGCGTGGGGCGTAGCATGTGTAGCATGACCCCACTTGAGTAGCCGTGTCACACCTTTCCGAGACGCGTCGACGACCTTACTCTCTCACGCCTCTCATCTCTGTCCTTCACCTTTATGTTCTGGAGGTGCCTTTTATCGTTCTCGTGCCCGTTATTCGTACTCAACTTGGCGGCGTTGCCAACAGATTCGGCTTCAGCGCTGCCTCGGGTATCGATAGCCTTCTCGACAAGGAAGATGTGTCTCTCGAGGCCATATTGGATGAAGATGAGCTCCTTCAGGAATGCAAATCACAAAATACGAGATTGATTGATTACTTCCAACGGGTGGATGTCCTTCAACGGTTGCTGGGCTACGTGACGGGTCAGATAGAGTGCGAGGAGAGGGGGCAGTTCAAGTGCGTCTGGTCGTTTTCGTATTCCAGCCTTGTTCTAGCTAACCGTTGCTTGGGAAATTCGATAGGTACCCGTATGTAGCGACAGAGGTCTTGTGCAGCGAAATATGGTCCATCGTCGAGACCTGCATCAATGAGCAGACGCAGCTGCTGGCGCCCTTCTGGGATTCTCTTCTCGACAGATCCCCCGAAGACATGAAGACGCAGATGGTGATGGCCTCTCACTTTGCCAAGATAAATGCCATCTTCCTGAGCAAGAAGCCAGCAGAGGTGAATCCTCTCCAATCTTTAGCAAATGCACTTGTCAACGCGTTCAGATGCTTGCATTCATCCAATCGCAACCCGATGTTGTTGAGAGGATACTACATCATATCGAAAATCCATCGTTTGTCGATCTCTTGGTTCGCATCATTCAGCTCGATGAATATCAGGGAGGTGCTGGCGTTTTGGAGGTGTGTACTTATGTTCTCTCAGTGGCTCTTATACTGACGAACAGCAGTGGCTCTCTTCACAAAATCTCATGGCCCAGTTAATCGAACGTTTGGCCCCAGAGCATCCTCCTGAACTGCATGTAGTGGTGGCAGAATTAATCAAGGGCATCATCTCCTTAGCCACGCCGTCTCCAGGTTCCAGCGTTAGCGAGGGACTACAGAATGGAACATCATCCAATCTCTTCGCCCGTGAACTAGCGCGCTATGACAGCGTGTCAAAGCTTGTGGCATACGCGCTACAAGATTTCGGGCCAGGTCATAACGTAGCCTCTGAAGACGATCAAGACGACAAAACCCAGCCCCCCCTTCCTACCTTCGAATCGGCTACTTCATCTGTTATCCAATCTATAGGCGTTGTCATCGAGCTCATACGGAAAAACAACTCTGACTACTTCGAACCGTATCTATTCCACACCTTACGCAACCGGTTGATGCAGATACAGCATCAGTACAGCTCACAGCCCGAAAATGTCACCAGAGAAGCACTCGAACACGCCATGGATGAAATGGTGGATCGCATGGGGGTTGTGCATTTAGGACCTGTCTTGGAGATCATGAATGACAATCTCCATACGTTCCTTGACTATTTGAAGTCGCCACGGAGCTCGGTAAGTTTGCTTGTCTCTAGCATATATTGAGCTCATGCATCCATGTAGACAGGGCCCGTTGGAACGACCGTGGGGATGGTAGTCCCACTCACCTTTGAACGGTTCAGGATTTGTGAAATGATTGCCGAACTGCTGCATTGTTCAAACATGTCTCTGCTTAATCGTCCTCCAGAGCAGAATAAAATCTATGATGCTCAGGGTCGTCTGACAGGGGGGCTCGCTGGACTGGAAGAGCTCGCTAAATTGGTAGACGTACCTGACGGGCCGAACAACGACTCTATGGATGATATAGTCGACTCCATGGAGCCCTCTCTGGACCTTCCGGTGACGCATTCATCACATTCCCCGTCGTCTCTAGATTCGGACGAGGATATGAGTGATGATGATGCCATGGAGGAGATAATAATGCACGATGAACCTCCTGCCACCACTCCACCCGGTCTTAGTCCCTCGGAGCCACCGCCTGTACTCGAGTCGAACGCAGCGACGTCGCCATTTGGGACCAATACCCAAGGAGCTGCACTATCCAGGATAGGTTCGAGAGGCTCAGATTCTGATGCGTCATCGACAATTGGACAGCGATCGCAGAGTTCACGGAGAAATTCGAAGCGGTTTGCAATACAAGAACCGCCCCTCAACAAACCCATATTTGTCGGTGAAAAGATAAAAGCGCGTCTTCTCGAGTTGCGCGTCCTCCCTATCCTATTAGTACGTCCTCTGGTAATGTCTGGTTTTTGACCCTTAAGATGTTTTTCAGGACTTGTTCTTCGAGTATCCATGGAACAATTTCCTACACAGTGCCGTTTATGATATTATACATCAGATACTCACAGGCAATCTAGACAGTGGATATAACAGAGAACTCGCAATTTCACTCTTCAGAGATGCGCGTCTGATGTATCGTATCGTGGAGGGACAAAAACACAACGATACCGAGAGGTGTGTTCCTTTCCGCCCAATCCATCTCCGACATTCATCAGACACCTCCAGCGCTAAGCCCAAAGGCGTACGTTTAGGATATATGGGCCATCTTCAACTAATATCTGAAGATGTACTCATCGCGCTTGAGGTCTTCCCACCCGAAGTACGGCTGCTTATCATACAATACGCACCCGACCCGGATTGGGACGAATATGTCACTGGGAGATACCTTGAGACCAAGAGGCGAGATAACATCCTTCTTGGAGGGGGCAAGCCTGTCATCGGACCCGGTATGGGCCGTCAGGCGGGGCGCTGGAAAGTCGACGAGGAGGACCCGACTGGTTTCGTCGGATCATCGTCGACATCAACCGAAGCGAATGGAGTAAACCACGGACAGGAGACTCGAGGGGAGTTCAAACGGGCTGTTGGAGCAAGGCCGACGCGGGAGAGCAGCGCCGACTTTGGCCCGTCGATGGAAGACGACGAAGACGACGAAGACGACACGGCGCCTGGGGTCAGTCCATCTGGTTTTCTCTGATGTGCGTGTTTGACTTTGTCGTGAGCAGTTTGCCAGGTATCTAGCGCATGAGATGAACGCTGATAACTTTGGCTCTGACGATGAGGACGAGGAAGGAGGATGGTTATCACGATCTACGTTCACGCTTGGCAACCCGCCTGCCGCTGCTAGGCAACAACAAAGCGAACGGAGGCCACTGAGTGTAAACGGGTTTGATGTAAGCCGGTCTTTTATCTCCAGGATCGTCTCCGTGATCTGATGGAATCTATAGGATGCATTTGACCCTGGACATAGATCCAATCCAGTAACATCTGAGGATCCGTTCAGTTCAGGAGACGACGTACGTCTATTTCTGTCCTACCTGTCAGCAATTCACCATAGATTATCAGGATACATTCGGGCCGTTCTCTGACTCGGCAGCTGTCTCCAACAGTGACGCCTTCTTTTCGTCGTTGTCCGATGAGATGGAGGATAGCACATTCGATAACTTTGGCGACTTTGGGGATTTCCAGAGTGCTAGTCCGTCGCAGGAGGGCGAGCTTACGCCTACAGCGCCGAGCTGGTCGTTTGCTAGTGATTCCAGTGCTTCAGATGATTCCCCCAAGCCCCGGGGTACGAGTTTGCGGGAAGGTCCGGAAAGGAGTCCTTGACTGTTTTAGACCGATGTGTATTTATCACGCTCGCTGTATACACTTGTAGTCCCGATTTATTTAGTATTAGAACTTTGGCCTCCATGCATCCAAAGACACAGCCGATACCAGAATCTAAGCTCAATGGAGGCTAGACGACCTGGAGGTCGATTCCCTTGAGTTATAATATATTTTTATGCGCGTTGTCATTAATCAAAGGAAACCTGGGATGCTTCATGTCTTCGTAGATGTCCTTCGCTGACTTTCTCCGTGCGCCGCACTGTGGGGTATTGATCTTGTACCGACCAATGACTAGACGCGGGACCGGTTCTTTAAAGCGTGGAACCCCTAAAGCAACACTGATATTCGTATGTACTATGCGCATTGACTTCGAATAAGTACTTATACAACGATCAGGGAACAAGGGAAGTGAAGGATGAGAAGAAGGTAATCGACATGGCGATGTGCTAAGCAGATAAGTGTCAGGATCGACGATAGCTGGTCCTTAACAAAGCGAATCTCACCTGAATGGCACGACAATTGAAGTCTCATACGGTCCCTCCAGTCCTACGGGACATTTACTCACTGTAAAATCAACTAATCAGCATCGGGAGTCCAACACAGCAATCAGGCGACTCACAGGAGGGAAAGGGTGATGTCGCCGTTGACCTTGGCCTGGATGGCGATCTCAACCTCGAGGTTAAGGTCGAGACGGAGCTTCAGAGCAGCTGGGGGAGCAGCCTGGCGCTCGGAGCGACCGACGATTTGTCCGCCGAGGACAGAGGAAGATTGAGTAGGTGCGAATTTGGTAGCGGTTTCTGGGGCAGACATTGTTGGGAGGATTTACTGGCTAGCTAAGGCTCTTTTATACGCGATTGGTGATTTTGTGGGGGGAGGAAATTTTCGGAGTCCAGAGCCCTCGTGGAATGTAGGGCGTGTCCATTGTCAAATTGGAAGCTCTGTGCTGCAACGCTTGAACTGTCGTAAGCTTACAGTGGAGCCAGCACATTCACAAGCATCACGTTTGTCGCCTTTTCCATGACGAAGTCTACCTGGGTCGGACGCAGAGAAGCAAAGAAGTATATCAGTGAGAAACGGTGGTGGCAGTGGCGGCTGGCGAAATTCGGACTAATTTGTTGCAAGGGACGACGAGCTTCGAAACAACACCTAGGCAGGCCGAACGACCATCGAAGGCGCTTTTCTCGTGATAACTGCAGCAAAAATGCAGCGTTTTGATGTAATAACGAGATAGGGTACATCGAGACCCAAGGTTGCGGTGATATTTTCCAGAAATCTAGTCTGGGAAACGAAGACGTGACTCGGAAACCGTCTAGTGTAATTGATGGCGTAGGACAGTCGCGTGCCAGATGATGCATTGATGGTTGCATATCAAAATGGACCTTTTCAAGTTTCCACGGGAGGAATCTTGGACCCACAAACACCCATACGCATGTGTATTCTTCTCGACCACAAGCGTTAGCAAGATGCTGCATTATGCCTTACCCTACCATGTTCTTCTACTTTGGTCTATTTCAAAAGGCCCCGAGGCGCGAGCAGGGGTATCTTCTGCAGCGTGTTCCTTATGAAATAAGAACCGTTACGTAGTGAGTACCTTTCATTGCTGCTCGCAGCTTCGAGACGAAAAAAGTTAAGTTAAGACAAGGCACCCGACTTCTTGAGCTGCAATATGGCGTGAAAATATCCTCATGTATACCCCGGGTCGGTCGATTCTCGGATAAAAGCCTGAGGACCAGGGCTTTCCTTCAGTATCAGTACAACATGTCTGCCCAAGAAACCTCCGTCGCCACTCGCTCCACCCAGGGAACCGTCGCTCCCAAGGAAGCTTTGAAGCTCCGTCTTGACCTCAACCTCGAGGTGGAGATCGCCATCCAGGCCAAGGTCAACGGCGACATCACCTTGTCGCTCCTGTGAGTATATCCCGCTGTGTTCATTTATTGGATTTGGCTGATTTTCGACGTGCCTATGTAGTGAGTGAAATGTTTATCACATTTGAATTTGCTGGGGGGGTCGGTCGTGAATCGTCATTAGGTTAGTCCTTTTGTTTCGTCATCGGTTGTTGCTTTATTAAGAGTGATTTGAACGTGTACTAGTTACCTTGACGTTTTGATGGCGGCTAGGAGATGCAAACGGATGTACCTTATGCGTAGCGTTACCTTCCAATCCATTTTTGACCTTGAATCACCCCTTCATGCGACTATAAGTAAACCTTATTAACTGAAGAGAAACAGGCGCGCAGAGTTGTCAGGAAATGCAAGGCTTGAATGCATGTCACTCAAGGTTCCATAGTTATGGCTAAGTCTTCTCTCAGATCGGAGCGATTTTGCATAGAAAGGTTGACTACACTGGTGACCTAAAGGATAATATAATCATCCCGGAGCGAGTGCGATCCTGCGAGTAGTTGCTATTTGTTGGTTTTAAGAACTTCATAGCCCCATGTTGCTGACGTTGCTGGTGGGGAATGTGTCCTCTCAGTGTATAGTGAGGAACTATGTTTTGATCGTAGACTTGCTTCTCCGCGCCTCTTCGAGCTGTCGGAATGGAGAAACTTGAGCATGACTTGATGCTGCATGAGTAGTAGGAGAGCAATCTGTATATACCATGACAACAAGGCTTTGAGAACACTGTAGGGTATCGTACTAGACGCACGGCTGGACTAGGCTGTTTGATTCGTAATCTACTCGGGCTTGAATTCATAACCACCGTCTCGAGCGATGGCGAGGAAATCCAACGTAGAGAGGGCTTTCCCTGATGGGTCAGCCAAAAGACATTCTACCTTGTCGCCGGGCGACACCGGACCAACGCCAGAAGGTGTACCGGTTAGAACCAAATCACCTTCCTGTCATTGGTCATGTTGAATGTCATATTTATAAGAGAGTGAGGACCTTACCTCAAGAGTCATGATTGAGGAGATATGTTCGATGAGACGGGGAATACGGAAGATCATATCGGCAGTCGTCCCATTTTGCTTGACGCCTCCATTAATCTGATAAGAGTTGTCAAGGTATGGAAGAGGGGGAACCGTTACTAGGCGCTGCACTAACCTTTAAGGAGAGTCGGAGGTCGTGGGGATCAAGGACTTTGTCTTTGGGAATGAAAGATCTGTGATGTAACACTTAACAGCCTTGATTAATTACAGCGTTAATGGCGCATACCCTATGGGTGTGAATGTATCAAAGCCCTTCGCAGCGGACCAAGGGAGACCGCGCTTTTTGACCTGATCCTGGAGGTTCCGGGCGGTCATGTCTACGGCCAAGGCTATGACCGGCGTTTGGCATGACACTCTCACGAGATTTCACCGCGCTCACCATAGCCAGCTATGTGCGAGTCGGCATTTGCTTGAGAGATATCGCGGCCACCATTCCCGATGACAATCCCCAGCTCAACTGGTCGAATGGCTTAATAAAATGAGAGGCATATAAGGAACGCATAGGACGTACCCTCATGGTGAGCAATGATGCCTCTAGGCAACTCCAACTTCCCGCCAGATGGGAGGTAACTCGTCGTAGGCTTGATGAAGAAGAAGGGTTCCTTCGGAGCGGTGTTGGCAAGCTCTTTGATGTGTTCGGAATAATTCCTTCCGATAGCGACAATCTGATCAAGTTACTTATGAGTGCGCAGACTGTATAGAAGACTGACTGCGTACTTTTTTACCGTGTCGAACGAATGCAGACGCCATTGGATGTATGAATGATCGTGCGGAGATTTGTTGAAAGGGTTATATTTGGCACGGATTCAACTCATCGGATCATGTGGTCTGTGCCGTGAGGTTACATAACTTGATGGGGTCCATATCGCGACGCGTCGGCCTCAAAGGAAGATATTCACCGGGCCGTATCAAGCATTTACCCTTCCTGCAACTCAGGCGTCTTTCCCAATGAGTGGTCCAAAGCCCAAGTATACAAAGGTGATATTGAGTATAGGATCTAATTTGATTTATGCGGGCACCCTTTCAGAATTGAAATCGAGTGCAAAACTTAAAATTATTAGCACCTTACATCAGCCGTGTGCCGAGTGTCGGCAACAGCGGCCCGAGCCATTTCTAGACCCCGGACACTCGCTTTTATGGCTCACGCAATCGCTTGTCAGCACCATACCATTGACTTCGCGTATTCAAAATATTTAAATATCCGGGTTCATAGTACTCCATATCCCTAGCATTAAGTATCAGTAAATAGCATTGACCTATGCTTCCAAAGCATCTACTATTCGTCCGTGCGGTGCCGCACGGAAATTGCCGAGTACACACAAGTCATCGATATTTTTTCGAAGATTCCCCTTACGGACCACCACAACGCAGCCTCAGCCTCTTCTCTTCTCTACCACTCCATACAACTTCTCTGTCGTCGTCACCTTGCTGCACGACCACAGGGCACACCGTGTGCCACCATTTTTGACCAGCAAAGAAACAGCGATCTTCGTCTGTTGACCCTAGAGTACGTCTTGTTTCACTCTCTGCTGCGTTGACTGACACTTGCGCCTTTTTTGCTAGGTGGGTTTCTGTAAGAGGTTTGTCATTTGCAGTTTTATAGTGACTCCTTGCTGATTCGGTTGGTCCCCAGGCGAACCTCCCTGACAGGACACACCCACCACCGTCTGCATTACTCTACTTCGAAATACGCTCCCCCCTTCATCTTTCTTTTCGGAAAAACATTCCGCGCCCTTAAAGCTATTTCCTCGCTGCACAGGGAGCGAGGAACCCGCCTTTGATTGACCGGAACTTAGCATTACCGTCCTCGAGTCCGCCCGGCTCACGACCGTGGCGGGACAGGTCCGGTAATTCGAGTTCGAATTAACAACAAGAAACCGTCTCCTTACCATTCACATTGTTCCACTGGAATACCCCCACGACTGCTCACAGTTTCTAGACCACATCTGTAAAAAACCGTCGCGACCACACAACTGCACCCGTACATTTTTCACCACCACGAACCATGTCTCAAGTAGAGATTCTTCGCCCGATAAACCCCGTAGATTACGACCTTTCACGTTCCATTCCCCACTCCAGCGCTTCTTCGAGATGGGTTGCGACCAACGCTCTCGTCAACGATATTTTATCCTCTAGTCCCCTTCATCTGACCACTGAAGGCGGAACTTTGGATGATCATCTGTTCCCAGACCTTCCACCGCTCCATCATGGGCACCCTGAAATTCATCTTCGTAATGGGGTCATCAATGCCTCCCGACTGGCTGCTCAAAACGTGCCTGATGCTGAAAAAGCCTTCTTCGTTGGTGACCTAAGCCAAGTTTACAGACAACATCAAAGGTGGCGAGCTTGCCTTCCCGAAGTTCAACCTTTCTACGGTTTGTTCCCCTGCTTCGTTTACAACCATCACATACTGAACAGTTCTCTTCTCAGCGATCAAGTGCAACCCAGATCCTTACGTTCTGCGTCTTCTGGCTGCTTTAGGTGCAGGGTTTGATTGCGCCTCCAATGGGGAAATCAATCAAGTCCTCGCCATCGGAGGGATTGATCCGTCCCGTATTATTTTCGCGAATCCCTGCAAGGCTGTCTCGTTCGTACGAAACGCAGGAAAAGTCGGTGTTGATATGATGACATTCGACAACGCCGACGAGCTTCACAAAGTGGCGCGCGCTCACCCTCGCGCCAAGCTCATCATCCGTATCCTCGCAGATGATTCGAAGAGTATTTGTGCCTTTGGTGTCAAATTCGGAGCGCCGCTTGCAAACGTGCCTGGGCTCTTGGCGAAGGCTAAGGAGCTCAACCTCAATGTCGTGGGGGTGAGCTTCCATGTCGGAAGCGGTTGCTATGACCCTTCTGCTTACACTGACGCTATCATGCGCTCGCGTGCGGTCTTCGACATGGGCAAGGAAGCTGGGTACACCTTCAACCTCCTCGACGTGGGTGGAGGTTTCGAAGACGCCCTTTTAGAGCAAGCAGCCCAGTATCTGACCGAGGCCATTGACCAGTACTTCCCTGATCGTAGGGACCTCAAAATCATCGCTGAACCCGGAAGGTTCTATGTGTCCAGGGCATTCAGTCTTGCGACGAACGTCATTGCTCGGCGCGCACCGTTCCCTGTAGATGGCGGTGCGGCTGTGGTGGGAGGCGATTCGTCCCAGCAACCCTCCGTAATGTGTGAGTTTTTCAACCTTGCATCCGAGTAGTGGACCCCTCTCTTACTGATGTCCCTGCGACAGATTACATCAATGATGGTGTATACGGTGCTTTTAACTGCATCATGTTCGACCACCAGACGGTGAACCCATATGTACTCTCTATGGGCGGGTCATTCCATGTTTCGCCTAACGAGCCGCAGTCGATGAGCAGCGTATGGGGTCCGACGTGCGATTCAATCGATCTTATCTGCGCGTCGACCATGCTCCCTGATGCCCTGCAAGTCGGTGATTGGTTCGCGTTCGACAACATGGGCGCTTACACCATCTGCGCGGCGAGCCAGTTTAACGGCTTCGAGACTAGTCACGTCGTGTATACGACGGGTGGTCCGGGCGGTATGGAGGTGCGGCGGGCCCTTGCCGCGTTCGCCATGAGCTTAGAATAAGAAGATACAGACAGACGACTGCACTTTTTTTTTTTGATATCCCAATATCCCTCTTACATTATTGAGACCCAGTGGTTCCTATGTAGCATCATCTAGACTCGACAGATTATTCCAATGATACGCGAACGATTTGTCCACACATGTTGAGTGAAAATCGGCAAACGAGGTCTCCCGCTGAGCTTTTCTGGAGATTGTACGCTCGTTCAGTTAGCCGTTGCTGTTTGAGCCACCGTTTAGGGATAACATCAGGTAAGGCAAAGGGAAAGCTGTTACCAAGATACAGCTGTACCTATCCATTCTTCTGATTCATTGCACAGGACTCAGCTAGCGGATAGTCGGCGATAACGCTAGCGGTGTCCCACGCATGCCATGATAAACTCCCTTGTCATGCTTAGCTGAATGCATCTGCCCACTTTTCTCTCTCTTGGGTAGGTCGAGACTCATAAGACCTGAATACGAGGCGAACAAGCCCCCACTCAGGTTCAGCCTTTGTCTTGGATCCTTTCACTCAGCTCGCCAAGACTTGGCGAGAATGGCGCGTTTTGTAACCAAGTAAGACCCCTCCAAACTTGATCGTAATGACAACTGATTCAGGAGAGTTCTAAAACCTAATACTTCATTCTTCCTACATACTATTCTATATCAGTACCTTCTTCTACTAGGCTTGACCGCCAAGACTCCCTTAGCGGAATGGACATTATTAGGATTAGCCTTGAGCCTTTTCGTCGCCTTCTAAGTGTAACGGAGAGTGAAATGTTTTCCCCACGCAATTCTTCGAAGACCATCAAGAGAAGACCTGAGAAGATCCTCACACCACCATCACGTCTAGGCTTCGCCGTTTGACGCCGATACAGTATGTGGCGTAAAGGAAGGATTGTCCTCCTTGCCCTCGTGGCCAAGCACAATTCCATGCATTAGGAACGACCGAGAACATTAAATTTCTTGGATCCGATGATGGGCAAGGCCAAGAAAGTCAAGGATTGTGACATATGTGACAGGGATCAACAACCGTCCTTTTCTTCTGTCCTCTCCTCATTCCAGCCGTTATATCGGGCCTGAAAGTTGACTATATGCGTTCTCTTATCTACCCCGTTGTTTGAGCGTTGTGTCTTGATGGTAGGGTGAGGCATTTTAGGAGCACGGCACTGTTTGCCGCTAAGGCAAAATGGGCTTGGCTGACTTCCTGTGTCTTGGCACGACGGGTAACGGCACCTTTGCCCAGAGGCTTGGAGATAGAGTAGGGTGATATAAGGCTCTGAGTTGTAGGCGTCCCTTTGACACCGCCCTCATCCCCTACCTCGACATAACATCTTTCCCCTCCATCTCCTGTCTACTCATGTCTTCGGAATCAGAGTGAGCATCAACCTTCCGTCTTTCCCGAAGTACCCGGTAACCGACCATTTTCACGTTCCCATAGGCCAGGTTCCAATTCGTCGCACAGCACACATCTGGGAACGTCGTGGGAGATTGCTGTGGTTTCTGTCTGTGGTGAGTCGGTTCCGTTCTGCTGGTGTGGACGCTTTTGAACTCATGACCCTTAACAGTCGTGGTCGTCATTGCTTTGGTTGCGACAACAATATTTCATTTCCGTCGGAAGGCACGGCGGGAACGGCAGATGCAACTTGACGCAGAGCAGGGGCAAGCAGCGCATGAGATGGATCCCGAGACATCGTCTAAAATCAGGCTCGACTCTGACTTGACAAAAGTATGTTGCCTGCGTGCGCCACTTGAAAATTATCTGACTCCAGAACATTTTCAGCCACTACCAACGGCCTCGAAAAGGTCTTCGAGACACTCTAGTTATGATCATCATGCTCAAAAACCTACACGCTATTATTGGGATTATCGGTAGTAAATCACGTCGGCTTTGGCATATATATTTACTGGTAAGTGGTATGATTTAATTAAGCTTCCCGCCTTACCAAAACCTTGGCCTTAGGACTTGTAAATGCACTATTGTATCACCATCATGATGTACCACGTATCCTCCTCTATTAATTTTAACACGCTCTATCCATGCGACGACGCTTTGACCCTCTCGCCCGAATTATATCCTACCATGATTCTTATTCTACGACCGATATTATGCATTGTTCTTCTTTTGCTATTAGTTGAAGTGAAGAATTTGATTTGCCCTTAAACAACAACAATAATCCTTCCAACAGCAGCGAAGTTCTTGACGACAGTTTACGACCTATCAGCAATTGCTGGGGTCTGGTTGGATATCCGGTCGGAGTTCAAACATCTGTTGATTCCATCAATGATCGACTCTCGGCATCAGCTAGATTTTCGCACAATTCAGCAACAATTCAGTTTTAATTTATAGGCCGAAAATAAAAGACGTATGCCGAGCTGAGCAACCTCTAAAAATTACAGAGTTGACCATAAATAAAGAATTGTGAATGAGAAGTGTTGGGAAATATTCTGGCAAAAAAAAAACAGAAATGCAAACGTCAACCAAATTTTGGCCAATTTGGAGTTTCTTCTTCACATTTTATTCTCTTCATACCACAGTGTTCTCTTCGCTTGCATCCTTAATTCATGTTATAAGTAGTATGTCCCCAGCACATTTGGTCATCGTAGGTCATCGTACGTAGCTAGCCGGACCAGACTGGACTCTGTGGATGCTGGTGAAATATTACGCCGATCCGATCAGGTGAATGGAGTCCCATGGAGTTTTCGGGTTTATTCGGCCGGCCGATGAAATTCTATTCGAGTCAGAAAAGAGGAGTTCTCCTTATACCACCACCATCCCAAGGCTCTGGGAGTTCACTACAGAGTCCCCCCCCCACTCTCTAATCTTCTCTCGTCGCCCACGAAGAGTGTCCCATTCTTTTTCTAGTCGACATGTCTCTACCTGCGACCATGCGCGTCAAGGGCGTACCGGCAGCCCCAAGATTCGTTCGGTGTCGGTCAACAGCTGCGTCAGGATACTCGATGCTCGAGGCAAAATCAAGAGTTCGCGAGCATGCTAGGAATATTAGTCGATCAACTACCCAAAAAGCAGAGGCAGCACCCGCCGTGTATGTTTCATTAAAATTTTTTTGGATCTCAAAATAAATGTCTAATTTTTGCGCAGACGACCTGCACCTTCACCGGGATTCCAACAGATTCCTACAAAAAATACTAATGTCAACCTACCTATGCACGGTCCCGGTCCCCATCCAAATGCACCTCTGGACCATACATTTGTCGGTCTCTCAGGTGGTCAAATATTCCATGAGATGATGCTGCGCCATGATGTTAAGCATATCTTCGGATATCCTGGAGGCGCCATTCTTCCTGTCTTCGATGCCATCTACAACTCTCCTCACTTCGATTTCGTCCTTCCCCGACACGAACAAGGCGCCGGACATATGGCTGAAGGGTACGCACGCGTATCAGGAAAGCCAGGCGTCGTTCTTGTTACCTCGGGACCTGGAGCGACGAATGTAATTACTCCGATGCAGGACGCTTTGAGTGATGGTATACCCTTGATTGTATTCTCAGGACAGGTTGCAACGTCGGCGATCGGATCCGATGCTTTCCAAGAAGCCGATATCCTTGGGATATCTCGAAGTTGTACGAAATGGAATGTCATGATCACAGATATCTCAGAGCTACCTCGGAGAATAAATGAAGCGTTCAAGATCGCCACGTCCGGGCGACCTGGTCCTGTTCTCATTGATTTGCCCAAGGATATAACCGCTGGTATTCTTCACACACCTCTGCCATACAAGGCCACGACGCCTGGTACCAACCTTGGCCTGCCTGCTAACCCCCTGCAAATGCTCGACCTCCCCTCCGACGTCGCTCTCATTCGCCAAGCCGCCGCCCTCATAAACCAAGCCCAACGGCCCATCGTCTACGCCGGAAACGGCGTCCTTTCATCACCCAAGGGCCCCGAGCTCCTCCGTCAGCTGTCCGAGCAGGGTAACATCCCTGTAACGACAACCTTGCAAGGACTGGGTGCATTTGATGAGTCCAACGAACGGAGCTTGCACATGCTTGGTATGCACGGGAGCGCATACGCCAACCTCGCGATGCAACAAGCGGATGTCATCATTGCTCTTGGTGCTCGGTTCGACGATCGTGTGACAGGCAAAGTCGACACATTCGCTCCAGCTGCGCGCGCTGCCGCAGCTGAAGGCGGCGGCGGCATCATTCACTTTGAGATCATGCCGAAGAACATCAACAAGGTCGTGGAGGCTTCCATTCCCATCCTTGGAGACGTCGTTTCCAACCTTGGTACTCTTGTTCCCTTGATCAAGTCGTCGCCAAGGACGCCGTGGTTCTCAGACATCAAGCAGTGGAAGGAGAAATACCCCTTCACGTATGTGAAGAGCGAAGCTGGTGCGAGGATGAAGCCGCAGGAGGTCGTGGAGGAGTTGGATAAACAGACGTCGAGTTACAAGGAGAACGTCGTTGTGTCTACTGGTGTCGGGCAGCATCAGATGTGGGCCGCTCAACACTACCGCTGGAAGTACCCCCGTCAGTTGGTCACTTCTGGAGGTCTAGGAGTAAGCCGATAACCTTGAATTGGATTCCCTGACTGACTCTTTCTCTAAAGACCATGGGCTTCGGTCTTCCCGCTGCCATCGGTGCCAAAGTTGCCGCCCCCGAAAAAACCGTCGTCGACATCGATGGCGATGCTTCATTCAGCATGACCGCCATGGAACTCGCAACGGCGTCACAGTACAACATTGGTGTCAAAGTTCTTGTCCTGAACAACGAGTTCCAGGGAATGGTCCTTCAATGGCAAGGTATGCCTGATTTTTCCTGAGTCCGCCGTGCTACGTCCTAATGAGTTGTCAGATCTGTTCTACGACGCCCGGTACTCGCATACAAGAATGACGAACCCTGACTTTGTCTTGCTGGGCAGGGCGATGGGCGTGCATTCGATACGCTGTCATACCGCCGCAGAACTACCTGCGAAGATGAAGGAATTCTTGGAGTACGACGGTTCAAGACCCGTGCTGATGGAGTGCTTGGTGGAAAGGAACGAGCATGTGTTCCCTATGGTATGCTTTTGTCTCCTTGACCGCAGTTCCTATTGGTTGACTCCTTCTGGTAGGTCCCCGCCGGCAAGGCCCTGCACGAACAGTTCCTACACCCCATCCTCAGGAATAAAACAAAAGCATGATTTATTTTGAACATCGTGCATCGGTTGGTGGTTGTCGCATCTGCATTCATTTATTGGCATTGTATCACGATCTTAATGCGGAGGGAGGGAGCCGTTCATACTTACTACTTACTACATACCTACGTTGGTGAGGCGGGCGAAGATTTGCATTGTATGTTGAAAGGACCGTTGGTGTCCAAGTCACGATCTTTTCTGACGGAATGAAACGAGTGTAGTTTGTATCTTTCACTTCGGTAACGAAAACAAAACAGTACCAACAAAAAAAATGAAACAATATAGGTGGAGTTATTTAGGAGCAACGTGAAAACGTTCAGTATATTGCACCCCAAATGCCGGCCAGTCTGTCTGCCTCATCTCCAGTTCTTCCCCAGAATCCTACCAAACCCCATTCGCCGCCACTACCAGCGTCCGTAGGTACTGTAGTGGTCAAACAGTCGTCCGTGGTCACTCCACCCTCCAAGACGCTACCGGAGTTGGTGGTGAGCTTGAGGTAAAAAACACGTGTAGTGTCATCATGTTTAGCACTGCACGCGGTGATCTGTGTAATGTAGTCCCCGTTGCTCAGAGAGAGCGTGTTATCGCTTCCACCTGTACCGCCATGGTAGACGGTGCTCGTGCTTCCGCCTGGGTACAACAGGTCATAGGAGACTGCGTCGACACGACTGCCGGAACGAATGGTGATAGATGTGATGGTCGGCACATCCCCTGTGAGAGAGGTGGCAATATCGTTGAATGGGTCGCCGTGGGGACCACCCGTAGGATCCGAGAGACGAAGGGAAGAGGAGAGCGACCAAGATGCAGTAGCCGATATGGGATAGTGGTCACTGAGCGGCGCCCCATCGTCATCGACGAAATTCTCATCTTCGTTGGTGAACGAAGTCGTAGAGAGGGTGATGATAGAACTCGAGCGAGTGAATATCTTGTCGACGACTTCGCAGGATACCATCTCGGCCTGGGTGGTACCCGCAGCGAAGGGGAAGTCGCACACAAGAGCGGCGGCGCCTTCCTCGGGGTATGAGCCACCGCGAATGTTGGAAATCCAAGCATCGGTGACGCCCGTGGTGTCGATCAACCCGTGTAGAGCATCTGAGTCTCGGGTGTACCGGGAGTTGGTGTCGCCCATGATGATAACAGCCATACCTGCGGACCAAGTCTCCATGAACTCGGCAACTTGGGCCAAATTCGACGCTCGAGCCTCGATGTCTCCGTCTTCGTCCCCGGCGTCGGTGTGGAGGTTGTACAAATCAATCCAGACACCATCCGATACGCGGATACGCACTAGGGTAAAGCCTTTGGGTGTCAGGCAGTCCCCCGAATTTAGGAAACAGTCATCCCAAGTTGTACGTTCCAAATCGATGTATTCGAAGTCAGAGAGTGTATTGAGACCGGATCCAATGCCAGCGCCGCCTAGACACACACCATGGATGTTAGCGGTAGATTCTGCCCAGTGAAACAGAAAGGAAGTACCCGATGTGGGAGTGCGATACGCGTGACTGTCGCTGGCATAAAGCGCAGCATGGTAGTTAAAATCTTCTTCGACGTTGATGACATTGTACGGACCCAATCGCTCTGATATCAATGGTGTATTCGTTTCGGGATTACCAGATGAGAGCGCCTCTGGATAAAATAGCGGTTGAATTTTGGTAGAAAGGCGCGAGAAGCCGAGAGTGACTGACCAGGCAAACCCGCGACATTGTAGGTCAACAAGGAGAAGGACCCTGAAGTAGTATCTGCGACAGTATATCGGACCAATAAAGACGAGACAAGGACGACACTCCAGACACTGGGGGAAAGCATGGTCGACCAGCTGAACACCAAAGACCTCCCATCACGTAGTTATAGCATTTTCCTAGCCTTCTTGGGCGTGACGGACTTTTTCCGGACGAAAAGTTCCATATCGCACGTTCGGGACATCCAGCACGAGGAGACTGATGAATTCGCGACCAACAACAGAACACATGTTCGAAACAAGTCGGCAGGAAAAAGCATATATCAACCTCTCAAACGAAGTTCCAGAAGTTGTGAATGGGAACGACAAGCCAAGGTACGAACAAGGGTGATAAACGCACGTGCCAAAGATGCGATTGTCCGCGCGGTTGTTGCGAACAACGGAAGTGCGTCAAAAGTTCTGAAGAACGTCGAAGACGAAGGGAAGCAAGAAAAGAGAGCGAGTATACTTGACCGCGCGCGCTCACAAACCATTGCATGGCTGAAGTACGAAAGTCGATATACATTCCGAGTTAGATAGAGACCGTTGTAAAAATAATACAATTGAATGCGAGCTAAGGGATGAAAATTCTTGAATAACCTTCCACGCTATAAAGAATAGGCAGTCAGGAGACATGACAATCACAAGGAGACAGAGCTGCGCACCTTCGTCGACAACAGGGACAGCGGTGTTTAGAGGAAGAGGAACGCGATGCCAGACTCTCTCGGCAGTTATCGCACATCGAGAGACACCTGAAATTGACGGAATAAGTCGGCAAGTTTCATGGGTGCCGGAAAAAAAGTAAACAGACCTGCATGGCCAGCAGATAATTTCGCGGGCTTCAGTGGTGCAGATGACGCAGTTCTGTCTACGGTCATCGTCGGCCGAGAAATCGTCACTCTTCGCAGTGCTAGTGGCTAAGAAGAAAGTATGAGCAGTTGATGACGCAAGTAAGGAGGCCGACGTACCGCTCGGACTAAGACTACCTGGGACTACGCTTCTGTAAGGGACAGACGATTCTCCGTCCAGCAATGCATCGTATCTTCGTCGGGTCAGAGGAGATCCTCCGGTATGTATCATGTGTGCCAAGAGCGTCGAAGACGAAACCCCCGGCGTTGACTCCCTCGAGCGTAGATCGGCATACAACACAAGGGCCTCTCTATCTCTGTCCTCGTCTCCTTCGTCCTCGTCTTCTTCATCCGAAGACGACGAACTAGCGTCGTCGTTGTCCCAGTCGTCGTCATCGTCGTCATCATCACTAAGTTCATCACCTTGCACAAACCTATCATATGCATCTTCCTCGTCTCCCTCGTCTTCAGGTGTATCGCGGTCATCCATCAGTTCGAGCCGTCGGCGGGGTGCTATCCAGTCATGGGTCACTTTCTTCGCCCGGAAATGTTCCCAGAACATTGAAAAAGCGGTCCGGCACACTTTGCAGACACCCTTCACATATCTCCACGCTTCTCTCAACCACAGCCGGCTCACGCCAAATATGCCAGGAATACCCACGCTTCCCCCCGTTAATCTGTCACCCTCTCGAACGTGCACGACTCTAATCTCATTCTTCCACCCCCACATGGTGCGCCTCTTGTTCCTATTCCTTCCCGAAGATGGGACCGCAACTGATCCAGGGACCACTGTTACCGCGCCAGATCTGCTCATCTCTACAGTCCCATACTCGATTTCGCGGACGTGGATGTTTCGTTTCGGAGCTACGACGGTTCCCATCTCATTTCCCCACCCGCGCAACCCGGTGGCTTCCAAACTCGCGGTACCAACGCGCAAGATGAGCACGCCAAAGTCTTCGTCCCAGTTTGGAGACCACGACCAGGCACTAGTGCTTCGTCCGGCGAGACCGAGACCTAATAATGGCCTGGTAACGCCCCCCGTGAGCATGAGCTGGGTGAGGCAATTCAAGGATATCGTGAGGACTATAGTGATCAGAAGCATGGTCTCAAACAGATTGGGAATATAGTTGAGCAGGGGGTAGTTGGCTGTGCCATTTGGGCTGGAGTATGAAGAGAGGGTATCTTTTTCGGGATGGAAGGGCACAGAAGAGTAGGAATGCATCAATAGTGTGGTATGGAAATGGATCAATGATAGGATAGAAGAAAGAGCAGTAGGAATGAGGCGGTGGGTCGACCATCGCTTTCGGATTGAAAGGACGTGAAAGACCGTGAGCTGGAGGAGAGGAATCGCGATGGTGAATATCACATGTTTGTCGGGTCTTGAAGGCAGACCTTCTGGTTTGTTGACGTGCGTGATCGGCGAAGAATAAATGTGGAGAAGAAACGCGTAGCCGACCTACGGAAGGTAAGCTCAGAAAAGACACGTCAGGACAAGAGATCACCCACCAGATTGAACGGCGAACTGTTTGCTTGCATATGTGCGCCAATACCTACTCCGACTCCGTCGAGGCCCTTGACGAAACCCTCGACACAGAACGCAGCGCACACAGCGCAAAAGGTGGACCAGGCAATCTGGTTCATCTCTTTTTGTTGGCTCCATCGGAGAAGTTCATGCATGGTCCCGGAATCGTATTCGGGACAGAGATCGGCACTTTTGAGGAGAAGGAGAGACCACATTAATAACATCTTGCACATATAGTACAAGGAAGGAATATAGAGGGCGAGTCGTGTACTCGTCCGAGATACGTCTAGTGGTAGAAGGGCATCGTAGAACCTTCGTATTAGAGATGAATGTCGCCTTTGAGAGTTAAGCTGAGAGGCGTTGGGAAACCGGGTGGGAACAACGATGTTCTGGATACGATGCATGAGGACAGCCTGCAACAACAGTGAGAAGCAGCTCGACAAACTGCGTTCAATACGACACACCATAGCGAACAAACCCAGCATATAAGCCGACGTGAAGAACGCCCAAGGGCCAGGGAATGACTGTGCTGTTAGGGATACTATACTCGGCTTGCTCGCCGCCACCGCGGTCGACGTCCAAGTAACAGCTTCCGCAATAGGTGTATCTTCAGGAAGCATATCGTCTACTTTTCGTATTCTTGCTAGCAGCCGAGTGGGAATCGATAATAGGGTGGAACCGATGGCGCTCAGATTCAAGGAAATATTGTAGGCCCCGCTGACAACGTCGTGGTGGGTGGGAATGGGAAGAGAATGTTCCGATGGTCCTCCTGTTGACATCTTGACCACCGGATGGCCTGACGAAAGAGTTTGCCCTCAAGGACGCCGAGTACAAGGAACAAGGCCCTACGTAGTGATGTTGTCATGCCATGCCACGTGGGTGTGGCGGGGTCTAATTTGAATTTTGCACACGACCTTGTTTTTATTGAATTTCATCTCGCCTTTGTTCCCTTTGGTGATAAGTACTCTTGTTCAAAGGCAACTTTTCTAATGCCCAATGATCTTGTGACCTATGTGGTCCAAGAAGATAAGCCAGCTATTTGCTCTTTTATTGCCTGAGCCTTACAATGCCCATCTCAGATATTCTCAGACTTAAGCAAATCTAGGAGCTGTTGGAACTGCATATGTCGGGATTGGAATCAATCAAGATAGACCAGTTAACGGTAACGTTTAGGAAAACAATGAAAGGTACGAGTGACACAATACAGTCAAATCATTTGCCATGACGACTCTTTTGTTCACCCAAACTGGCCGCGAACAAACTAAATAACTTTGCAGTGTACTGCAGTATAGGTACACGGGAGATGTGCGTACCTAGGAAATTTTAACTCCCAAAATGGGAATCACGGATTACATATTTTCTACCCCTAGTATCTCGTTCGATGCACTCGATTCAGCTTGCGTACCACTACTGGAAGAAGATCGCCAATTCGTGATACAACTTCTTTCGTCACTGAAGTGAAATTAGGTGTTGGATAATGACGTCGGGGGTTGTGGGTTTTGTTTCGTGTGGAAGAAAGGCAGACTTGATGATACCAGTAACACCAGCTTGCTCGCAGTGAGTTTTGGCTTCCTACTCCACAAAGCATTCATTTCCGTCAAATTATGATGTTGACTTACGCTTTCATGAGATAACAAGTATGTAAGAGTGGTCGTTTGTGTTACAAGGAGGCGCGTGCCGAAAAACGAGCCGATCCATGGTGGAAGTCTGCCAAGATGCAGTTGTCACACTCGAACGCACAGTCGACTCATGGCCACGGTGCGATGCTAGCCTGACGAGTCCGGATTTGTTGGTCACGAAACTTGTATCTTATTCTGAGTCAGCACACCCGGTCACCTTGCTGAGGCGGTCGGATTAACTTCATGTCGCGAGGGCGGGGAAGTATCACGTGTATGTGCTGACGAAATGAGCAGGACCATTCCAGCCAGTGTTGTGCGGGTTGCCGAAGTCACGACCGTTGCGAAGTCGTCACTGTCACGGTCACCAAATGACCACGACTTTCCCCACACCAACGCGACGTCGCCTACACAGGGACCGGAAGGCCGACAAAACCATGACAAAGCAGTCGGGGTCGGAGACAAACGAATTAGTCCAAAACTAGGTCATATGTGGCTTCACAGCCACAGAGTCACGGTCAAGATCATTTGCGCGACCGGCGACTGTCGCCCCGAAGTTTCGCAACCGGCAACCTTGACTTCGGCCTAAGGTCGGGCGACCGTACAACACTGATTCCAGCAGGGAGGTACGACTGGCACACAACAGACAGGCGGTCGAGTCGTCTCGTGAGACGCGTGATGCGCGTGATAGACTCGGACCCGATGGAGAACGGGGTAGGGTTGGGACACGATGAGATGATGGGGGAAGGAAGGAAAGAAGTGATGGGGGTAGGAGCGAAGGTGCGCGCCTTTCTATACTCGTCGGCGCGCGCCTAAAAGGGCGGCGACTTACACATGATGATGGTCGGAACGCGTCATAGATACGTCACTCAGGAAAATTCACGTTTTGACCAAATTTTGACGCGGATTTTTGTTTTGGCCCGGCTTCGGCCTTCGCTCAAATGAGCCGCTTTCTCCCGCCGCGTCACTAACTCTTATCGTCAGCTGATCGAGGGAACGTCAATCTATACATGACTTTCACAGTCCAGCATCAGAACGAGGCCGAACACAGAACTCATTTTGAGTGCTCAGTGGACACTCTGACTGGAACACGCCTTGGACCTCATTTGATTCTTCGACACTTAGCTTAGAAAACAGTCGCATGTCCATGGTTAACGATCTCCTTTTATTCAAATCAAGTGAATGCATTGGATTTGGGAATTAGTGTTTCTACCTATGTGAATATGCGAGCAATTGATACAGATAGTGTTTGATACAACGAAAGCTATAAATACGTCAGATAAACAAAAAATGTTGCATCCCGGTTATCCGCTCTGCCTCAGTGAGAACTTCTTGATACTGCGTCGGAATGGATTCGTGAATGATGACTGCTTTCCCTTCCGTGACGGAGACGGCTCGGCAGAGGGCACTGCAAGGTGATTTTGCCTTCGTTCCGATAAATTAGTCTGGATCCTCCTCATCGCCACCCCGTTTTCCTCAGTCGCAAAGTCGAATCCACGGTCCACAGACACGAGACCCGTGTCCATATCCGTCCGGCTAGCTGCACGGATGTCGATGGATCCTCCCCGATAGGGATCGTTGATCGTCATTAGGCTACTTGCGCGCGACGACCGACGAGACATGATGGATGTGGGTCGTCCTCGGTTTTCTCTCATCACCCTCATGCCGATACCAAGGTGAGTCTCGGAATCATGAGTAAGGTCTCGGTAAGGGTCCTTCTTGCGCACCCAGCGAATAATGTCAAGATCGTCAGGATGGAACCCAAATTTCCACGCTTTTGCGATATACCGAGGGGCCAACGACAGCAGCATTGTAAGAGGAATAGCGAGCCAGAAGTATGCGGAGGCGCCGAGGAAGTAGTAATTCCCGTAGAGGTTAGTGACCGCGTAACCTAAACACGACAAGGTCAGATGGTGGCCCGACAAAACGGAGAGGCGCCTTACCAGGCGAAATGAGCGAGTAGATTATCTGGAAGAGGAACGTGTTCGTCAGGATACACTATTCCAGACGTAATCATGATGTGTTGACTCACTGTGAAGCCCCAAACAAGGACAATTCCGAAAGAAACAGAAAACGCAAGCCACCAAGTCCATGCGGCTGTCGCCATTCCTGTAAATATGTTCGCGACCATAACGCCCGAAACAGCCATAGTCTTAAGAGCAAGGTTAGATGACAGCAATGTCCGCCGAGGGCGGGAACATACCGTTGAGTATTCGTATAGATGCGTATCATAGCCATCGCTACGCGACGTCGGTGAGAAATAGCCGTATGTGATAAAGAAGTAAATGATAACGGACTGGTAAGCAAAGAAAGATCAGCCAAATGTAGACACGAGGGGACACCGCACTCACTTGATACATCCCATCGAGGATATATATCCAGAAATCCCGCATGGAGAACCAATAACTTTCACGACCATAATGATAAAGCTCCGGCAGATCCATGAGGACCTGGGAATCTGTGGACGACAATATGAGAAACTCATGTGGCTCTCCGGGGCTTCTCGGCGTACCTAAGATGCGGTCGAAGAGACCTATACCGACAACGGCAAGTAGCGTCCACAACGAGTTCCAGAACAGGATGTACACATAGTCGAACACGCTGCATCGCAAATTAGTAAGGGAAAACGCCAGCGGATCGGCAGCTCACAATGTGCCACTCCATCCGCAGTATATCTGGAACCAGAATTTGATACCCATAGGTACGATGTTTTTGTAAAAGAAGACTAGAATCCTGGTGGGCCGCACGGTTAGTCCGAGCTGTAAGCACGGAGATGTAATATGCGCTTACAAGGTCCCGTTCCGAGCGAACGACCAATGTCCGTGTACTAATAGGAGCTTCTTGAGGAAACGGAACTATTACAATGTCATTTGGTCGATCCAGTGGCCTGGGGGAGAAGCGACATACCTGTCCAATAGCATAATCCGATGAATTGACGGCCTGCAGACCTTCTTCGCCAGAGATACCAACGCCGACATCAGCGGCCTGTCAAGTCTCAGTGAGCCTTAGTATACTCCTATGCTGCAGCGAAGCTTACCTGAATCATGCTAACATCATTAGCGCCATCACCAATGGCGAGCGTCATAACGTGCAAATTGTCCTTCACCAAGCGGACAATAAGAGCCTTTTGCAAAGGCGATACACGACAGCAGATGACACCTTCACAAAGCGTTCCCAGCCGAAGTAGCAGTTGTTTACTACTCTCATGGTCAAAGGCCTTCAAAGTTGCCTTAATACTTATCACAGAATCGGGAAGAAATTAACACGATACCTGAGTTAACGCAGCTCCATCGACGACCAGAACGAAACCACCGGGAAGTTCACCATTATCTTCTCCAACGATGGAGTTACGTCTCTCATCACGATCAAGTTGGAAAGATTTTGATTCCCGCGGTATTGGGTCCACTTGAGGAGTCATATCCGTGACTTCAGGGAAAAACCGTTTCATTGCGTTCATCATTTGTTCTTCAACGGGTTTGGCACCTCCACCGCGTACGATAATGATGTTCGAGTCCACTGCGACGAGGTTCGTGCTTCGGCCGATAGCTATGAGAAATAGATGAATATTATACGGCCTGCGGTACCCGCAGAGTGCATACCTATGGCAGTTTCTAGTTTGTCACCCGTAGCCACCCATATCTTGATTCCGGCGCGTTTAAGGTCTGCGATCGTCTCGGGTACGCCATCTTGAAGACGATCTTCAATGGCGGTGGCACCCAGAAGACGGAGGTCCCTTTCTAGCTCTTCAGACACTTTCTCTATCATTTCTTCGCGGTCGTCCATAGAAACAGATGCTTGATGGTATCGTTCACTCCAGGATATATATTCATCATCTGGAAACCATTAGCTCTGACCTTGGTCAGCGATGAGAGGTTAAACTCACTAGAAATGACCTTGTATGCCAACGTAAGAGTCCTCAGCCCCTCGTTTGCAAACTCGTTCAAATGACGCTCCGTCTCCGCCTTAAGATCGTCCCCTCCTGGTTTTAAGCGCTCGAAAATAACGTTATCCGCGCCTTTAGTCATTAAGAAGATCCGGTCGTCGTCGCCCTCCAACTTCCTCAAGACGACGCTCATTCTCTTCCTCGCGCTATTAAATTCCAAGATGTTCAACAGTTCGTAGCGCTCGGGTTCATCTGATCCCGGGCTTCGCATTGATAGGGTCTCCTTATCACGCCCCAAGAAGACGTATCCCATGTCAGCCGCAGATTGGACGAGAGCGGCTTCATCTGGAGACTGAGCCTTGTACTCAATTCGGCCGGTTTCAGGATCGACGGAGGTAAGCACCGTATGGCATAGCGCCAATACACTGAAAAAGCCGTTCAGCGCGCGAGCATGGGCCTGGCTTTCCGGTGGGGCATCTTCGGAGATCGCAGCTTCGATGTCAGCTTGGAGAATGACATCGTTAAAATGATATCCGTCGTTAGCAGATGCCCTAAGATCAGAAGTGGAAGCGGATGCGAAAGCGGACGTCTGCGCTTTCTGTTTGAGTTCGAGTATAGAGTCTTCTTCTTCTTCGCCTTCGTGTCCTTCGGGATCTCCTTTGTATGCTTTCCCTCCAATTGAGCATTGACGGAAAACCATCGAATTCTAAGAATAGTGATCAGTGAGTGTATCAAAGTTAATTATCAGACGAAGATACCTGTGTCAGAGTCCCGGTCTTGTCGGAGAAAATGTACTGTATTTGACCAAGGTCATCTGATAGATTCCAGCTGCGAGCCAATGTTGCTTGATTGGTCTTCTGGTACCATATGTCCTTATCAAAGTAGATGAAAGCGGATTGTAGGGTCCGCACTACTTCAATAGAGATGTACAATGATATGGGAACAATATCCTGGAAACTGAAATGTGTTGTCATTAGTTGTTTGTCGCTAAAGTGGAAATAGCCACCCACGTCAGTAAGGCATATGCCCAGGTAATCAGGCCATTAATGGATGGGTTGTCGTCGCTTTGATCGTCACCATATAGCCACGGTGCCCCCATAGGATAATAGTGCTTCTCCAGCGCCGAATCAACAATGGCGCAGATGGTGGAGAGACCAGCGAGAATGGCGAGATTGATGAGTCTGCTTGAGAGTGAGTAAAGACCTAAATAAATGTAAAAAGGAGCGTACACTTGAGGATTCATCTTCCTCTCAACTCTGCTTCGCTTACTGGGCGCGCTACCGGAGTTCATGACAATCTTTGAATCCTCTCCGGTGAACAACACGATACCGATGACCCAGTCTGTATTCCGTAGTACAGTTCCACGTAACAGAGTCATCTGGATATCCACGGGTGCCTTCTGGTCGCCCAAAGAAACCATGGCATTTAGTCGGTACATGTTATTTTCGGGGCGATCGCACTGTACTTCGAAAGGAGCCGTACGTGAACATGAGTAGGCATCACGAAGGTGGGTCAAGGCGGGGACGGCATTCCGAGACTTGAGGTTGGTCTCCCCATCCAAGTTTTTGGTTTCCACGAAAGCTTCGTTTTCGTCATCCGATGTCGCACAGATGAGAATGTCCGCAGGAAAGGGGTGGTTGCCCGATAGCTTGACAAAGTCTCCAACACGAACATCCTCCCACGCAGTATTCTTCCAGCATGGACCACCGGCTTGTGGGTTATCGTAATCGAATTCAACATCAAAGTCATCGTTCGACGAATGCTTCTTGTTTCCCGCGTATCCGGCAGCAATCTGAGCCGGAGTCGGTTGCCGACTGTTAGGGAGGAGGCCTCGGACGAAGGTCTTGCTTTTGGACTTGATTGCATTTGGATTGTGCCAGCCCCCGCCGGACAGCACCTTGACAATGCTCTGATTGACGGCCTTGTCTGATTGGTGGCGTTTGATATCTTCGTACCCATCCTTCGCCGCGGTCAGAGCAATGATGATGACCAAGGGCAGAATGACGACTCCTGGGGCAATTGTGGAGAACTTTGGAAAGAATTGGAGTATGGCGAGACCAAGAAAGAACCTGCGTCATCGTATATCAACACAAAGGGTCAACATACCACCATCACTAAAGGCACACTCACAGATTCGCAATTCGCCTAAACTGCTCCATAAGATTTCGTGGCACAAAAGTCAGAATCGTGTATTTGGACGTGATGACCTGGTTGCTGTTATACACATGGTCGGCCTTGATTCTGCCTTTGTGGTCGATGTAGTCTGTAGAGAACGCCTGGTTGACGAAAATGGTTCTCGGCGGCCCTGGTGGTCGCTTCTGGGAGAAAAGGTCCTCGATACTGAAGGAGGTGAGCTTGCCAACCCATGAGCCAGTAGAGGTGGCAGCGGCTACCATGGCTGAGAGGAAGTCGGCGCTGGGAATAAAGAAAGGACGTATTTAGAGCCGGGTCAGATACGTGGTCCCTGCGAAAGTTCCATCATGATTGTTCGGAGGCGCGCGTTGACGATACAGCTGTCTTGGGCCCGAGACCGGCATAGCGATGACGAAAATCAAACTTGTAAAGACTCCGTCCGAGAAGCCGACTGACTCCGAAATCCGTTTCAGGTCCATGACAGATGCAGTTCCCCGTCAGACGCGCAATTGCCAACACGACAATAATAATTCAACCAGCAGCCTCAGGTGGTACAGTGCTCAGTGGGGTAGCGATCGATGACACTCAGGAGGAGGTATTTTTGTAGCAATACAGTTGTACACGGCGGAATACAGGTATCAATAAATGCTGAATATATGAATGCGTCCGACTCGGCAATGACTCAAGCGAACGATCCACGGAAGCTCCGAGAAAAATACGCATGCATACTACGCGTATAGTCCGGAAACTTGCAGGGTCTCCAAGTTTCAAAGTTCAACGTTCAGCGCCAGTGATAGTTACACTTGGTTACAGGGGAGTAAGATGCATAGGCTTCAGGCACCGTCAATTCATAAAACGGTTATCGCGGACCAAGCGTATATATTTAAGTTGAGATTGTGCTCCTTGAGTTTGAGCGAGTTTACTCCGATTTCTCAAGCACAGCCACATGCATCAACCTACTCCCCGTGAGAATTCATGACCAAACCTGATTTACGTGAAATGGATCGAAACTCCGTCGCATAACCGGTAGTATGTTCGAGGCTAGTTCAGAGTAACCGTTTAACGCGGATACAGGATGGCAAAACGAACAATCGAAGCTGAATCGGCTCTTATCAGGAAGCGACAATTTGATAGACCCTTCACAGTTCTTTTTACCACGTACCAACAAAAGAATCCGCACTGCTACAAATCTGTAGATGACTCAGTGATTGAATTCTGATTACCAAAAGTGACGGAGCATATTCGAAACGGACTTTTGATTCTGAGAAGCAGTGATTCATATCAAGCCGGGCCCCGGTTTCCACGCCGAGATTTTGGTTAGATTTTGGTTGTGTTTGACTATCACAGACCTCACTGTTTCTTTGCTTCTTTGCTGTGTCAGGACTGAGTAAGTAATGTCCGCCGGCGCCCTTACCGTTCAAGAGCATGACAAAGCCTTACATAACTTGATGGCCTTGCACCGGCACTGCGCGTTTTGAGATTACCGGCGGCAAGTTTAGCATGCCGAATTCAAGCCGGGTAGCGCGTTTCGACAGAAAATATTGCTTGCTCCGCTTTCTCTCCATAATTATGTTGTTTTTGATTGATACACACTTTGAATACTAGATATCCTGCTTCTTCTTAGTTCACTACGCGTCCCAAGATTCTGTAATGCAAGATTTATTCATTGCCGGAATCCCATCAGATTTGTAATAACTGAGTTGAACGGTGCATGGTAAGCAACAGCCTCCATACACTTATGCTACAACCCCCATCGTGCATACCATAATCGTTGGATTGTGCATGGAGCGTTCACCTCCTAATATCCAGAAACTAGTTTGCGACAGCTGCTGGCGTACGGTCTTTTCCATCAAGTCGTTCCATATCGCCTGGTCAGCCAAGTCTGCTCCACGTCGTTCAAAATCGGCTGGATTCTCATACACAACGCCTACATGGGCGGAGATGCAACATTCGATTGACTCTATGCAGTGCAGGTGGTGTGGTTTGGTCAGCCGGATGATCATGGACTGTTACTTCTGGACAGCGCCACCTCCAAACAGCAGAACGTTTCAGCTAAGGATTCGATTTAACCAAAGATTGAATATTGCAGATGAGGATAGTGGGGATGCTGGCCCATACATGCCATCTGTCAACATGGATCCGATCACAGACCTTTATCTTGCCGTAGACAATAGATCTGATTTTAAGTATTATATCCATACTGCAGAAGGTATGTCAAATAAGACGTATTCCAGCTTAGGACCACATTCTTATGACCCATAAGGTGACCCAGCGGCCAGATGTATCCCGCAGCGCGAGATCCTCTTGGATGTTGATTCATCCACGGCATACAATTTGATCAAACAGTGTATCGACAGATGCTTGCGCCATAAATTCTGCCCTTCACCCCACTGTACCCCCTTACCAACTCGAGTGATAGATTGCAAAGACAACCCACCTCGAATTTTCGTCAGCCCACAAGGAATTGAGGACAAATATGTCGCACTTAGCTACGTGTGGGGTTGCAAGGAGCAACCACACTGTACGACGCGACAAAATTTGGACTCGTACGTCGAAGGTATCCCTTTGGAATATATCCCGACAACCATCATGGACGCCCTCAGGGTTACTCGAGCTCTGGGCTTCCGTTATTTGTGGGTGGACGCCTTCTGCATCATACAGGATTCACAACATGATAAAGCACGAGAAATCAAGCAGATTCGCCGGATATTCCGTAATGCTTACCTGACCATTGTCGCGGCATCTGCAGACACCGTCTACGATGGATTTTTACATGAACGCCTCCCACCAGAACCCCCAGCTACCATACTTCCATTTCGCTGTCCAGAGGGTGCCTTAGGGACGATGCAACTGCGACTGCGCAAGTATGGTCCCGTAAACCCTATCGACGAACGAGCGTGGTGCCTCGAGGAACACATGCTTTCACCGCGCAGATTGATCTATAGCTCACATACACTGCAGTACGAGTGCCAGACTATGCACGTCAACGTGAATGGCGCCCCCAACTTTGCCATTCCATATAACGGCATCCCTTATCTGCCTTACCATATCTTCCTCTCCAAGATTCCCCTGGGTAGTAATTCGCCAATGGACAGTGACACGACCTGGGATATAACCCTGGGAGCTTATACCAGACGTACCGTCACATGGGCGAGAGACCGGCTCAACGCCCTGGCAGGTGTTGTTGAGCAGTTTGAGCGTGTATGGCCGAACAGCAAGTACATCGCAGGTCTGTGGGAGCATCAACTTCCTGGATGCTTATTGTGGAACAATAATGGTGGTTCCCAGTGTCGCGACAGACCGGCCCTTAACCTTGCTCCCTCGTGGAGCTGGGCTTCTACCAATGGACAGGTCAGCACAAACTATCTCGACGATGTCAACGAAGGCATCATATCCAACTGCGACACTATCGAGTGTAATGTAGTGCCGGCCCACCCAAGTAATCCCTACGGCAGCGTCAAAGGAGGATCTCTGGTTCTTGACATAATTCTTCACTCTGCTTTGTGGGATCCAAAGTTGGGCGCGTTATCCAACGTAGCGGATATTCCAACCGGTCACCCAGGGACATTGTGGGTACCCTCTGAAGAAGACAAGATAGGTGAGATAATACCTGATACCCTAGAAACCAAGTCATGGAAAACCTGCGAGGTTCAACTCGCGCTTATGAAAGACACCGGCTATACATTGCAAGGCCTTGTTCTAGTTCCAGCGACTCGGAGAGACCCGAATACAAGTGCAGAACAGAACGCTATCCCCACATACCATCGTATTGGTTATTTCCGAAGCGCTCGAATGCAGGACAAGCCAGAAGTCAAAGCATGGCTGAGCTTCACGCCCCAGCGCGTTGAGATCATTTAGCCCGGCAGCTCATTGTCCCTAATGAGATCTTTGACCATCGTCTGCCTCCGATTATACTCCTTCCACTTCTTTTCCCTCTCTATTTAGAAGCCGACAAAATGCTATATTGCCATCTACATGTTTGTAAGGCCGTGTTCCTTCGGCGTACGTTTGAATATAGTGGGTTTAGAGAAGGGCAAGCAGTGAGGAACATGAAGGATAGAGGAAAACGCATTTCGTGGAGGCCAAATATCATACTCAGCTACGTACTACACCCACCAGCGAAACATTTGATAGAGCAATGCCACCGTCGAGGAATTCTTGAACAACAGAAGAAAGAGATGCCAAAGATTCTGTATTCTGCTGCTCATAATTATAATAATTAGGGGGTAGATTGGACCCTTCAAAGCGGGATGGTATGTTCGGAACCTGTCCGCGATACCACTAAGCGCGCACCATGGCCGCATACTTTACATAAATACTTAACTTTGGATTGGACCGTCATCATATGGAAAGGAAAAAGTACACGTACAATTACTCGGCGTCAAGTATCAAGACCCCGCCGAAACAACATCTAACTTCCGTCTTTTCTTCATCGGACTTGGTGAGGTGATCACCACCTCAACTTTCGTGGTCGGCCATTTCATCGGAGTCGTTCTGGGCTGTGACATGGCCAAGGGATAGTGTTCTTCCTCCTCCGCATCAGGATGCTTCTGCGGCGGCTGATATTCGGCCTCTTCATCAATATTCTCATCTTCATCATCTTCAGGTCCAGAGAGTGATTCTTCCTCAAACTTTTTGCGTTTCTTGTTGATGCGCTTGGCTTTGCCATGCACGTCCACGACATGACACAGCTGGACCTCAACTCCAGCGCGCTGGAGTGCATCGCACCATAGCTACGGACAGCAGTCAGCAATGGGTACATCGGACTCGCCACCGATAATACCTTCTGGTTCTCCTGAAGTCGGTCACCAGGACCTTTGACCTCGACAAATTTACATTCGCGATCTTCGGGTTTCCAAACGATAAGATCCGGCGCGCCACTGCTTCTTCCGGCGTAATCCTCGCAGAAGAGATGACAGATTGTAGCAAGGGACTCGCCCTTGAAACACTAAGAAGTCGAAGCAGGTCAGCGAGGTATTCGCATCACCAACTTCCATAATGTACCTGAACAATTTCCAGCAGATCTTCCTTGGGGTATTCCCATTTCACTCCGACACACCAAGTCTTGCTCGGCCTGTAGGTACGATCGTGGCGCTCCATAATCTCTGCTGCCTTTCCGTCCTCGATCTCTCTCAATCGGGCTTGTATCAGCTCCTTGCGAGCGTAATAGAACGAATCCTCTGCGATATCCAATGGCGCAGTTTGAAACTTGGTTTCAAAGGCGCCCGGAACGTCCGCAAAGATGATATCCCAAAACAGCAGGCCGAAAATTGTCGTCAGTATCCTGGTCTCGGAGTGGAACCTAGTCAGGACTTCAGTTATGTTGATCCTCCAAGTCAAGAATACACACCCTTTATAGCCCTGTTCGGCATAGGCTTGGAGTGTTCGGGTTTCAACGTTGACCTCTTCATTCCGCTCCCCTCGCCATAGAGACTTCCCCGTCCAAGAGGGGGTCTTGCCGCCGTCTTTAGTCCTGGAGGAACCTGGTGCACCATTCTCCTTCCCCTTCGGCCGGCCAAATTGGTCAAGCTGGAGGCTGGTGCTGCTGCGTTTGATGCGCTCAGCTTGCACTTTGACCTCTTCGGGCTTCTTAAGCTCCCCTTCGCACTGTGATCTTTGCTCTTCAGGGACCCTTAGTGCCTTCTCTACCTTCTGCAATCGTCTGAAGAGACCTGGGCGACAGACTATCGAGGTCATGGTCAGCTTTAATTATTCGATGAGGACCAGGAGGAGGCTCACTGAGATGCGTGTCCTCATCCCGCAGCGCATCTTTCAGATGCTCCATTGCTATCTTTAACTTGGGCCTACTTTTAGACTTCTTGCCCTCGACCTTGGAAAGATACATGATCTCAAGCAGCGCTCGCCTATCATACCACGATCCGCGCTTTCCTCGACGCCAGAACCGTTGACCGAGCAACTCGTCAAGGGTTTCAACTTCAACTTCGTACTCCTTCAATTGGCCAAGCGCTCGAGCATACTTCTCCACCATTCGGGTGTAGATGTACCCTAGTGTCGCTGATAAGCCGAAGCGAGCCATTGACAGACATTATCACTTTACCTGGCTCAAAGCGGTCTAGTCCAGGCCTTGGATCCTCACCATGAGCCTCCTTTTTGACCGCCCGTTTGACAGCAACGCAAAGCCGCCAGCGTGGAAGAATGGTGTTCATCACCTTTTCTCTCACAGCCTTGGCTACCATCTGTTGAGGACTTAGCCAATCTTCGTCGTCCGCATCGTCCATGGCCTCGTCATCATCAGCTTTAACGGGACGTGGTGTCTTCCCCGGTGTCGCCGTTCCACATTTAGACGTTATTGACGCCCGTAACACCTTCTCTTCACTTTCGAGTATTGCCTCCAGCTCCGCCTCAAAGTGTAAGGCTTCTTCGTACTGCAAGAAAGCTTCACGGGACTCCCATATCTGTCCAGTGCGAGTGGCATTATATTTAGGATAGATGCGCTTCTTGAACTCGCTAAGGAGTGAAGGCAGAAATATATCAGTAGGCAAATGCATACTAGACAGACTCATCAGTCCGGAGGCTTTGGGAAAATGGGGAGGCAGCTCACGATCGATAAAAAATAACACTAAATCGTCGAACGAGTCGAAAGAAATCATAGTTGAGTTGGATGCATTTGCCTTGATGGGACGTAAGTCAAGGAGCAAACGAAGAAGAGTGCCATATACCCAATCTATTCAGTCCCATTTCCTTCAGCCTTTGTTCTTGCGTTTCCTTGCATGGTACGGCAAAACATAAAACAGTCTGCCTGTAGCCATCATCGTGTCGTTCAGTCTGCCTAGACTTATTCTTCTTGGGAGAGTGAAAGGGAAGGGAAGCCTGGGTAGAAGAGTATTTCATGAGGGCGTTTACAAAGTTCTCCTTCTAAGGTGCTGGGTCAGTCACGACGAGGTATGAGATAAGCATCTACACTCACCTTGGTACCTTTCGGGGAGACTCTAGCTTCCTTCGCAAGTGCTCTAACTTGATCAGCGGGGAGTGTTTCGAGGATTTCACGAAGTGTCATAGTCGATTCGTCCTTGCAAAAATAGCTAAGATCAAGGTTCTCCATCACGGCTTCAAACGTGGCATCCTTGCTTTGTGTCTGAGGAGGCGTGGCCAGTCGAGAGGGTCCAGCCACAGGTTTACGGTCCTCTTCCTCCTCTTCGTCAAGAGTCAAGTCTATGATATCTGGTTCTTCGACTTTGACTTCGGCCTCGTCTGAAGGCTCCAGTGCAGCCGCAAGGTCGGTGATAGCCTGACGAATGCCGTCTTCGCCAATCTCTGATGTATAGCGGTGCAATGTATTGAAGGAGTGCCATCGGTTCTGTTTACGACACAGAAGCCGTGCAAGAAGATATCTGGCATGGTCTATGATGAGGCCGTTCAAAAGTGGGTACTGGAGATTGGCAGACGAATGACGTACACTTCATTTCCTTCCCAAAAAGTCTGATTAAACACCATTCATCCTCACTCAAGAGGTGACTTTCGTAACTATCCACTTCGTTGATCATATCTGCGAAGGAAGGTCATGATCAGCCGGGTTCCGAAATAGTTGCCAGTGCACGTACTCTCCATTACCCGCACATAAGTTGACGGTCGCTCCGATTTCTCCTTCCTCTGCGTCGCATCGAGTTCTTCAATCTCGTCCTCGATATCGGACAGTTCCTCCTCGACTTCAAGACCTCCACCAAATATAAGGTTAATGGCGTCGTTTTCGTTTACTGGTCTCATTTTGATGCAAAAATCGTGATAAATAGTCGTCGGGGTTGTCAATATTTCAACAGTTATGGGGCTTTTATGCCCTCGTGGTCATGGGAGGCGTAGAACGTAGTCAAATTGTTAGGATTCAGGTGAGAGATGGAGGACGAGGTGGAAGGGACCAAGCGGTCATGTGATCAACGGTTTGACGCGTCTGTCACACTGTCACGGCCGTTGTTCGGCAACTTGAACTTGACTTCGACCACCATGCTTGCCATTGCGGTTACCGACTCTCTTGCTATTCTCGATGCAGCAACAGTGAAACGATCACCTTCTTCCTTTTCTCCCTGCTTGAGCCTTCCTTCACCTCCAACTGCCTGCTCTTGGTCAACGGACAACGCTTTTCTATTCCTGTCCTCATCACGAACCATTCACAAATACGACCCCACATCCAACTCTCTCGAAGACATATATACTTCTCCAGAGACAGCCGATATATCTCACATTTCAGTCAAGGACAAGGGTACAATCGCATTCAGTGCTGGAGACAAGGTCCATGTGCTGGAATGTGGCTCAACGCCGAAGATTGGCCAAACTTTCAAGTCGCATAAATCGGCAATTACTTCACTTGCGATATCCAGTGACGGTACCCTTCTTGCATCTACCTCCGCTGGCGGAGTCCACGTCTACAATCTCTCTCACGGATCGCACACTGTGCTCCGTGGACTGCCACTGACAGGCCAATCAATACGAACGTGTAGTTTCCACGTTCATACTCGCGCGCGCCTTTTGCTCGGTATCGGAAAGCAGCTTGTTGTTTTCGATACTACGCGACCCTCAGGCCTTATGAAGACAATTCCAATGAACGCATCGTCTTCAGGTGATATTGTCTCTGTGGCTTGTAGCCCGTTCAGTAAGACGTTGGTTGTGGTCGCAACGTCAGGAGGCAATGTTGGACTTGTGGACCTTGAGAAAGAGAAGGGGTGCGTTCAAATTGTTACTCCTAACGGTGTTGATCTAACCCGGACTCTAGTCTTTTCCGAACTCTCAATCTCAAAGTTCCCTTGACATCCATCTCATTTTCCCCCGAAGGAGCCTCCATCTATGTCGGAACAGAAACGGGAAAGTTCCTTATCTTGGACTTGCGGGCTCTGGATAAAGCGCCGAAGAGCATCGCAATCAGTGAGAGTGGTTGTCGAGTTGAGGCATTCTGCGTGCAGGTAAGTTGATCTGTTTTACGTGTTGTTAATAAATGTACTCATAGCTGTGGAACAGAGAAAGGTCAAAGGATCACCAGAAACTAAAACCAATCTATCAGTGGCTAAAGCCACTAACGAGGTAGTCACCAACGCTGGCGTTCGTCCTGTATCTGCCGCAAAATCTGCGGCTGTGTCCTCTCCTGCTCCCAAGAAAGTGGCAACAGTATCGACCGGCCGCCGAGAACCCTCCGCTGTGCGAAAATCGTCAGGTACTTCTTCGCCAAGGAAGCAAAGCAATGCTGGTTCAGCAACGAAGAAAGTGTTCTCTCCAGTGCGAGATCCACTTGGAAATAGTACTAGCCTTAACGAGGATATTTCAAGTTAGTTCGCTTTACTATGCACCGCAGCTGTTTCTGACGTCCCCGCAGTGCAGATTGAATCTCTTAGTGCGATGCGCGGCGCTACCAAGAGGTCTGTCAAAGAAGAGAAGGACAAAGCTTCTTCTGTTTCGAGACAGTTGATGAGGAAGAGCTCGGTGATTAGCGCTTCAACATCGGGCTCTCCCGTGAAGGTCACTAAAACATCGCCAATCTCTTCCTCCAAGGTAGCGGGAGTTCTATCTCGAGCGCGCACCGCCTCTTCCACGTCTCTCAAGACATCAATAGTATTGCCGCCACCGTCAACATCACCCAAAGAAAATGAACCCCCACGTCGAACGCGCACCATCTCATTGACGTCACGTACTCGTCGACTATCAAACACGGAGTCAATATCAACGGTGTCGACACAATCACGTCCAGCCAGAACACTCTCTTCGATATCACGAACTGGATCTGACAGTCTATCTGCTCGCTCATCCCGTGTACCCAAGACTTCCATTGGTTCCTCCGCATCACGCAATCCATCTCCGATCCCGCCCGTGCCACCTCTGCCTGCCCAAGTCGTAGAGCAACAGCAGCGGCTTTCCCCCAAGCTCTCTGACAGGCAAAGTCGCACTCCCTCGCCAGACCTTCCTGATATCCGTGATGACCCTGTAACACCTTTACCTACGAAGAAGGGCATGGCTGTATTGGGTCTGGGGACACCCGAAGTGGAGCGCTGGATCCAGGCTGGTGAAGTGAAAGAGCTTCCTGCTAAGGATCGGAAAGGCAAGGGGCGCAGCGTTGGTTTCATGGACGAGAGGGAGGAGAGAAAGGAAACTAGTATGGAGATACAGATATCCCCTCGTCGAGCGACCCCCATGCAGCCGGCTTCGTGGGCGCCCTCACCACTAAAACCCAACTCTCCCGGGAGTAACACCTCCGCGCACGATTTTCTCCGCAGTATCGTCGGGGACGTCATGTTTGATTATCAGAAGGAGACAAAGGCGCAGATTACGGGGTTGCACCTGGAGATGGTGAGGATGAGGCGTGGCTGGCGGCAAGAGCTCGGGGACATAATGGAGCAGTATGTGGGGGATTTGAAGGATTTGAGAGAAGAGAATCAAAGGCTGCGAGAGGAGAATGACCGGCTACGACGAGGGTATTAGGGTCTGCCTTATGATTTGTTCATGTTCCGACTAACGCTATTTGGAGCACCACCTGCCCTGCCGGAGTTCAGGGCACCAAGTATGCCTTCCACAATAATTACATTTTCCTCTACTGAAGATGACTTCGAACACGGTAACCATTGGAAATGACCGGTGGGCCGGGGATCGAGCTCAGTTTTCTCGCGAGTCTCAGCCTTGACGGAACTCAACCGTGCACTGTTTCGCTTGTTTATCTGACAGACTTTTGCAAAGACCTCATGCTTGGTATATCAGCGCTCGGCTCTCGAGTTCCTTTCACAGTCCATCGGTGATCTCTGAATCTTCGGTATTGTAACGATAATTCAAACGAATGATATCCAGCGCTGTGCTTCTCTGTTTACTCGAAAGGCAGTACTAGTCCGGGCATCAAAATCTGACTTCATGTCGATGACATACGCCTAGGATAACGAAGATTGACGGGAACTTGCCCAGATCACTGCTCCTTTCCGTTAGCACGAACAACAAATTCACAGACACTCACATGGAAGAACGGAATGATTCTCCCTTAAGAGTTCTTTTTTTTTCTGTCCGGTATCATTCTCTTCAAACAGCACCCTTCTTCGACGAAACCGTTCTGCTAAAGGGTATTTAGAAAATGGAACCTGCACCCCGAACAATGACCGTCAGTCCATCACCGATGAAAAACATTTTGACGCAAAAGTGTTACGCTGCTGTTTCCACGATGTTTGTGTTGGGCATTTTCCAAAACAAACTCTCGTTACTGGTGCCGTCTGAGATGGTAAACAAACAGGACAGACATACATTCAGAGGGGTATAGAGAGAGTGGCCAGTGCGATACCGATGGATACGCGCAGCAACGGCATCTCAAATGACTGGGGCATTGGAACTTGGGCCTAGCCTTGGAACTCGGTTCGAAATAACGCCATATCCCGTGCCCGAAAGGATGGGGCTTGTGTAACTACTGCCCGGAAACCAAAGGCGCCGAACAAAAATTTCCTACAATTACTAATGCGAAAGTGATATGTTTTCTTAAAAGATCAAAAATTTGGTAAATACAGGTATAGTACAAAAATACAGTCAGTCTAAGGGCTAAATAGTGGTCATGAATACAGCATAATCCTCTACCTAGGGTGCGTATTACTATGAACGTGATGAGTCGCGTATAAACTGGATGTTAACGCGTGGTGGGGTCAAACTTGACTTGCCAGGGAAAGGCATGCTCCGCAGCAAAAGCCCGAGGACGAAGAAGAGTGCATAGGCTCTTCCACCATGCATATGTTGGTGGAACATAAAGCGCGCGCGCTTCGACCATATCAACATCAGTTTTCGATAGACCGCAAACCGTTTCATGAAGCGCTCAAAGAGCCACCCCAGCAATATAAAAGCCTTGGATGTGGTCAATTCATGCGGGAGGCGAGATTTACGGTCTAGCCTCATTGGATCCTCGCCGTCAGATGCTACGGCCGACTCACGCGCCTGGGTGAAGACTAGCTTGGACGGTTTGTCGGATACGTTTTCGATGGAGTATGTGTTTCCTAATATGATGAGTCATATCTGCTCGATACAGCGAAGTGAGGTAGCTTACCTCGAGGCACCATAAACATCCCGCCAGCGCTCACGGTATGGTATGTCTGGTGTATTCTGACGTTAACAACACCTTCAATAACATAAAATATCTAGAGAATTTTCAATTGCCAGGGGCAGAAATAGATGGAGATAGGACGAACATAAGCGTTGTCCTTGGCACTCTTCACGGGCTTCTGACTGGAAACTTGAAGATGTCCAGCAGCGATGAAGTCTCCCTCACCAAACGTCTTTTGAAAGGAGAAGCCCCCATCGACGGATTTGTTCAACGACATGTCGACCATCTCGGCGGGAAATACGACACCTTGGAAAGTAAAGGGTGAGAAGACAGAAATTCAGAAGAAATCACGGACTGACGTCGTTTTGCCTCGTTCTTTCCACCGAAGACCATAACGTCCGAGGCAAATGATACCCCTTCCTCTTCATATAAAGACGGCTTGATGCTCTTCCGTGCACTTTTCTTCCTCCTTGAACTGTGAGAGTTGCTGGTATCGAGACGCGCGGATGAGCCTGCAACATCCTGGGGGGTGACAGTAATGTCGCTATCACAAACAGAGGGCGACGAACTCTTGAGTGATCTAGTATCGTCCTCAAGTGTTTCGCTTGGCTCTCCTTCTGCTTTTCCTACGGCGCTGTGCTCGTAGTCGTCCACGATTATAGTCATACCCGGCGAGGCTGTTCCCTCGACAACGGTGGAAGACACCACATCCGACCCGTTTTCTGAACCGCTAATGTCGACAAAGTCCGATACTGACGCGGGGGGCGAACGGTCGGGAGAGGTAGTCATGACGGGCGAAGACAAGGGTCTGGATGTGGCGGGGTAGTAAGCACGTGTGGGTGGCAATCAATCAAATGGCCGAAATTTTGAAGGTTTCACAACGGCTTGCACTGAGAACGAACGACAGGATCTACTGGAACTGCACACCGCGATACCACTGTACTCATAGTCAACTGATCTATCCGTCTCGAACCAAGTATACTTTTGTACACTGGTGCCAACAGTACTAAGTAGTCACTGTTCACTGTTGCCGCCGGTCCCCGTCGGTCGGACTCGGGACTGTGGATTTTCTGTGGATACGACTAGGATACGGCAGTCGCAAATGATGGCTTCTTGAAACGGCTTGCTTCTACACCCTGACCATGAGCATTGAACATAGCGCTACGGCAAAAGGATTACCTTCTGCGCCTCTCGGATTGATATCTGCAATGATCTTACCGGCGTCCGGGTACGTTGCTCTTTGTGGCATAAAGTCCTGTTTGCCGTACACTGTACTAGTAGGGCTGTTAATCTATTCTCCGAGCGCCTATGGCACCGCAAATGTTTTCTTTTGCGTCCAAAACGATCAGGCGCTTGCAGATCCTTGTTACTCAGGCAGGGTCAGGATGACGAATGTATTAGCAGATCAAGGATCTTGTTTGAGGGCAGTACAACAGTCGCTTCAGAGTATACCGACGGTATTTTTTTGACAGGCTTGTGTATATATTGGAGGCGGCCTGGTCCGTATTTCCTTCTCCTCCCAGGTCCCCTTGCATGAGCAGTGAATGATCAGCCTCAAGCTAAGTGACATTGACCTAGCTCTCTCAGTGTTCCAATTCATTCTTTCTGGTCCCTTGTCCATTATCGCCGCGGTCTTCTTTTTATTTCGCTTCGTCGTCCCTTCTCAGATGCCTTTCGTTTGGGCACTGAGGAAAATCAAGAAGAGCATCGAGGAGACTCATAAGCTGTTCAATGAACAGAATAGGGCTCTGTCTCTACCCGAAGACTTCGTCGTTCAACTTGTAAAGTAAGTCGGCTTCGACTTAGACCTTTTGATAGACTGTTTCTGACTGTCACTAGCTTGGAAGAAAGGATGTGCGACCTGGAAGTGCGATGGATCAATGCCAGACATCAGTTCTTGTATGCCGATCCTCGTTCCTGGCTGCCATTTCTCTCCAGGGCGAAGCAAATTTGGGAGGATGTGTGCACATTGCGATTCCGAGTCGACCTGCTAAATATCAGGCTGAGGGTGCGTTTCGTTATGTCAGCTCCCAAGATTAAGTCTGCTCATGATTCATGCAGATGTCAATCGCAGGGAGGAGGAGAGATTCTGTCGCTGTCCGACGGGGAAGCTTGGGTTTTTGAGTTGACATTGGCAGGCCAAGAAGGGGTCTAGAAGCTGGATGTTGCGCTTTTCACTCTCGTTGCACGGACGGCATTACCTTGGACCTTGCATTATAGCAGTGTGCCATGTACATCGAAATAGTATCATTGATCAACCCGCTGGATCTGATAAATCTATTCGAAGGCACCGGATCCGACAGGTACACTCAGAGACAACAGTTTGACCGGTCCGTAGGGTAGTATT
Organism: Armillaria nabsnona; assembly: GCA_030407065.1. Classification (NCBI taxonomy): domain Eukaryota; kingdom Fungi; phylum Basidiomycota; class Agaricomycetes; order Agaricales; family Physalacriaceae; genus Armillaria; species Armillaria nabsnona. Next base: position 426,010 of record JAUDQA010000005.1, read on the forward strand.
ATCCGTTATCGATATCGATATGGCAGATTCCAGCTAGTCCGAAAAGAGAACCTCCTATAGAAAAAACCTTCTAATCGGCTTCAACAATAATTTAGAAACATCGGTGCAGGAGCGACTCTCCTCTCAATAGATCCAATGCGTCGCGGGTAGTCATACAACTTGACCAGAAGGCCGCGGAACACGGAAAGGGTGGTAAAGGTAAGGACCTGTTCTCGGCACTGAGACTCGGATGTCCTATTCGACGCCGGTTTCCGCAGCTTCATTTTTGCAGAGAAGCAACATTTGTATTGTACCTCTCGGTGTCTTCATTACTGCCCGCTTCTCTCTGGCTGATATCGGGACAAAAAATGCAGATTCTCGAGGTCATAGTGACGGTAAAATCTTTCATTAATCGAAAGAACATTAGATCTGACAGCGGGGATGACCACCACCTGTAAACAAACCCGAAAGCTACCGCAGAGCAGGATGAAGGTCTGGAAAATCTACAAACGATGAGGAGGCTCCTGTTCGATGGTTCGAGCACCAGTTCATATTCTTCCTGAGTGGGGGACTGTCGCTCATTCTCTGCAAGAGAGCTCCCCCGCATAAACATGAGCTGAGCTAGTTGTACGGCTTGCCATGTCCTACGGTGAGAATGAAGTCCCAGCATTGCACTTCCGTGATTGGATCAATGACCAAGTACTGGTGGATGTTAGCTATTGTGTCGATAGTAAATAAATGACATTCCAGGCTTCCGGCATAGAGACTGAGTACTGTGGCTGTAAATGCAAGCGCTCAGAACCGGGCCACAGTGTCATTAATAGTCGTGATCCTTACATGGCTTCCTTCTATAGATATCCTTATGATACTGGTCTTCTCGAAGGCATGTGGATAGGTGTGAAAATAGGCTGATCACAGATAGCTATTCTGTCGACCGGACAACGATGGTTCATTGAGGAATAAGCTGATGTGCTAGAGTTTCGTCGGGACAAACAGAGTCGTGAGTAGAAACGAAATGAGGGTATGGTAACAAACTTGCTGCGGCAATCTCGTTGAATGAAACGATTGAGTGTCGCCGTAAGTAATATGAAAAGCCTGGAGCTAGCGTTTTTTTTCTGACACCGAGGACCCACCTCAATCGGTGAGTCAAATTACCGATACCCCTTTTCCAACGTGCCTTTCGTTGGGCTGCTGTACGAAATCAGTAGAGGAGTCTAGGCCATTGAGCGACTCAATCTTAATGGAGATGCAGTATACGACTTTCCTTCAATGGTAAAATCACTGCATGATAGGTTCTTGCGATGCTATCTGCCGATGTGGTGTGCCACCGAGTCGGTATGAGGTTGCCTCCAACAGCTCGTAGATATTGTGCCCGGTGATAGATTTGTGGATCGAGTAGCAGAACGTCCGAGGACAATGGATCAGCGTCTCATGAAGTACACTGTCCGGCAACCACTGTGACCCAATAGCGGTCAGCGTAGAATAAGTATCTCTGCGGACAAATTTTGGCTCCGAATACGGTGGTATTGCACAACTATACTATACAGAAACGAGAAACGACGAAAGTACTGTTCCCGTATTAGTAAAGGAGTGGCTCGAAGGTGCCGCCCAACGAACCTGATGATGGCGAAAACAAGTTGCATTTATTTCGGAAACGCAGTATCAAATGGGTCTCCAATTTCTGTCAATACTGGTGATCAGCGCACATTAAGACAATACCGGGAAGGTGACATACCCTTTCGCAACATTTCTACGGTCTGGACGTCAGTCATGTCTTCCTTCTTGGACGGTTCCTTTGAATCCCATGCCGCCGATCCCCCAACCATCAGTCTCTGAGCACCTTCACGTCTCCTAGACTTCGTGTCGCGGCTAGATCCACTACCGAATGAACCACTACCGGGAAGGCGGCGCTTTGAAGAACCGGGGCTCAGCGTCGAGGTCACCATGTTCAGGAGATTCGAAGTAGTGCTAGATTGAGCATTGGGATTGAAATTGACGTCTTCAGGAGAAGGAGAAACGGTGGAGGGCGTTGACAATGTCGGCGAGCTTGGTTCTGGCGGGGAGTTCATCGTGGTAAAGTAACGAATGAGGACTTGCCGAATTAGGTCACTTTTCTTTTCTCCATCATCATCGATCTCGTCGTCGAGGTTGCTCTTCTTGCCGTTGCACTGGCTAGCTCTTACTCACGCAGACTTTAAGAACTCATCAGCTCTGTTTTCAATATTTTACACTACATAACAAGGAGGACAACGATGATGGGAATTTCAGGAAGGTAAGCGTCATCTTGGATGATACCGATGATTTCAAAAATTTATGATAGTGGATAGGGCGATAAGGATGGATGTATTGTCGTCGCTGTAGGATGTATTGGCTGTCGGCAATGGAATGGTCGGCGAGCTGTACCACCTGATATCGATGAGCGATAACAAGGCAGGAATGGCGCAGAGTTGAAGCGCCATCAAGCCTTTCCAGAATCCCCTCGAAAATGTGAACAACATTACACCCAATGGTATGTTTTTTGATTGTCAATTCGAGCCCTGTCGCTAATGTGAGGCTTGTAGTCACCAGCGGAGAGATGTCCTGGAAGTGATTTGGTTTCCTTGCCGCGTAAACCATCGGTCGCCTTGATATTCTCCCCTTTGGAAAGCCCAGATGTTGTCTTCGTTGGGACCTCTGAAGATCAAGCCGCCGGCCACTGTGCGTTGTCTAGAAGTCCTGTGATCGGATTGCCAGATCATACGGTGATCCTGGGCACTCCGAGACGCGAAGAGAGGCCTCTGCGTCTCGAGGAACTGTATGTCAGGTCTTATATGCCGTCCGACCATCATCGCAGCACCATGCCTGATCGTAGGGCCGTTCCATGTATCCCCTTGCATACCGAATGAACCGTCATCTGGCTGTATGCGCTGTGCATCATTACTAGGCCAGAATGATTGCCCATTCCTAGCCGAAGCTCCTTGCGTGCTGAAGAATTGTGTCTCCAACCGCATGCTGTGGTCGATCACCTCCCTACCGGCAGTACCGCTCTGTCCGCTCCGAATTCCAGGATGCTGCACAGACACGTTGAGCAAATGCTCATCCATTCGCTGCCCAATTTGCCACATGCCATGCCCCACCGTGGAGTCGTTCGGTACGTTCCAAGGTACCGCAGGATGCACTTCCGCCGCTTTCAAGATAATTCGTGGACTGTACACCGCGCCGGTGAAGATGCCCGAAATGTCGGTGAGTGATGGTGGGTCAGTGCTTCTCTGTTCGCTAAAGCCTGTTCTAGCTCTCAGGGGAATACCGGGAGGCGCATCAATCTTGAGCTTGTCCAGGATGTCGTTGACGACCGTCCTCGTGTAGCTGCTTGCACTAGGGAAGGAGCAGGTTGTCGCAAATCGGTGCAAATCCTCTAAGGATGCTTTCCAGTCGTTGGGCGATATATCGAGTCTGTAACCAAGACCATGTAGGGCACGGCGGCCGATTTCTTCAACAGTACGACGGTCAATGCCCATAGCCGAAGCCCTGAAAGAATCGTGAGCCTTTCTCGTCATGGGATAAATATCCAATGCTTACCAGGGCCTCACCGAATAGGTGTCCTGGCAGTACTTGAAGCCTAGCAGACAGCCGGCAAAGAATACTCGTGCGATAATAGTGGGAGCGTTCTGCAGGTAAGCCTCGTCCTCATGTATGTGGCATCCTCCAAATAGTCTTCTGATGTATACCAAGCCGTGGAATATCGTGATGTGGTCCAATGTCAGTGTCTCCATGATCGCCTGGATGACAATAGCGGTCTCGCTAAATGTTGACCAAGCTTTCCAGATGCTATTTTTCCCGGTGAATTCATATTCCATGTCGAGTAATTGTGGTGCTCACCTTGCTGAATCTGTAGTTGGTTGAGTCCTGGATTCATTCGTGATCGTTGCATGCAACCATATCGCGATGTATGTAGAAAATGCTTTGAGCTCTTTTCTGATTTTGTCTTTGCTAGAAGACAAAATCAGTAAAGACCTCGCTGCCTCTTCTGTATTCATCGATGATCGGCTGCAAGATTCCTCTTTCGGCTCTGGTAAACTGGCGGTTGGACTGCGCGATACCATCTGAAGCCCAAGGAGACTCGAAACTTCACTCGATCGTTTAAACGAGGCTTCTAATCCGTCAGGACCCTGCTTACACGTATCCCTGATGAGCGCAGCCTGATCGATGTTACCCGCTCGCTTCATCACTTCCTCCCAAGATAAGTGTGGCTCCATTCGGCAAATGTCGTCGAATGATGGCGGCAGGCGATCCTCCGGATGAATAGCTACTGCGACGTAGCCTAGAGGGTCCATCGCGCGCGCACGTCTCATTGCTTCGGCGAGCGGTAGGTCGTCGTGCATGTCCATGATTTCGGCGTAGGTTGGAGGTGGAGGGAAGACACATAAGTCAGTCGAGGGTAAGGAATGGGAGGGAGCGGGGCCGGTGGCATGAACGATGACGAGCGACTGCCTTTGGACATTGAGTGTCGCAGTGCCGTCGAACACTGGGACGGGGAGCGTCGACGGGTCTGGCGCCATGAGCCAGCTAGGCTTGTTGTACAGACGCGCCGGGATGCGGCGCAGCTGGTAGGAGGTCATCGAGGTAATGTATTGGGGTGTGGTGGCAATAAGGAAGAGAGGAAGAGAGGAAGATGAGCAAGGTAGATTGGAACTGAGAAGTCAGGTGCCGTTTGGGCACGGTGGTGGCGTCGGTGGTTGAACTTTGAAGAACCACTCAGGCTGCAGGTTCGATAGATTGTTTGTGCACTTTGTTGATGTTATGGGACTTGGATACCGTTGTTCATTCTTAAGCAAGCCAATTGTTAACGCCGATTGGCGATGAAGAACAAAGGGACGATTCCATAAATGGAAGGAGGCGCAGGATAGCACATTTATTGTGCGGACATGGGAAGCCAGCAAGAGGTAACTACTTTATATGAATACCCTCCTACTGACTTTACTACACTAGCAGTAACATTTCTCGCGATAGCAGATTGTTGTAAGATAGCGTCTCGCGGAACCCTTGCTGCTTTAGTCGATCTCAAGTTATTACTCGTAGGGCAAGATCCCGAGTCCAGCCTCTTTCTGAAGGAAGAAAGATCTCTCATAATCGTCGATGACCTTCCGTTCCTCGTCAAAGAAGGAAACAGCAGTGAGTGGTCTCCACTGTTTACGCCCTCAGAAAACAACCTGAAATATTTCAGGCTACACACCTTTGTGAGTCGGGTCACTTTGTAAACTCCGAAGAGGATGGGTAGAGCGATGACTAGTATGTACGAGAACACGAACGTTGTTGTATCCCACTGGCCTGGGAGGAATACCGTGAATCCTGTTGCAAATGTCATTATGATGGAAAAGAATAACGAATAAAATCTGTCGGACATCTTGACTCTCGTATCAACTTTGAGATATATACGCGATGGTAACTCACGCTAGGTAAGGCTGGTATTTCGATCGGTAAGGAAGCGAGTTTCGAGATATTCCTTGGACCTTCAGGGCCTATGTTGCCTAGACATGAGTTGTAGGAACGTATATTCTCGACCGCTCTCACCATGTGGAACCTGATATAAGTAAAAGATATTGTCGCGTAATTAACGGTTTGGCAGACCGTGACAATATCGGCGAACCTGGAACGACGTTAGTCAGTCGCGAGAGTCTTTTCGGTGAACAATTACCATTGCAAGACCACACTACTGGTTTCCGAAACTTGGAGGAAGGACAAGAAGGCGATCATCATCGTGATACTGACACAATAAGTCGGGACGCCCGATGAGGTACAACGACAAAGAACTTTTGGGACATGCCCATTAAGCGCAAGGCCATAGAGGGTTCGGCTGGCGCAATAAACATAGCTGTTTCCTGCAGAGAATATGGATAGCATTATCAGGGCATTGACCAGATGGCCCCATCCCCGAACACCCAAGTTCTCCATAGCGATAATATACGGCGAAGCCGCCGCGCCAGTGCGTTTCCCAGAGGAGACCAAAGCCAGCTTCGGATCTGTGTAGGGAACAATCGTCCCTACGGTAAAAGCACCAACGATGAAGAACGTTCCGAGTCGGTAGAACACAGTGTTGAAAGAGCGGGGTAAGACCTTCCGGGGGTTCTCCGCCTCGCCAGAAGTCATCGCCACTACCTCGGGTCCTGAGGATAGTCAGCTCAGAGGGCGGTGATTGGGAGAAGTTTCTGGGAGACGTACCACCTAGTGTGAAGACGGCTTGGGTTAGGCAACGGAGGAATCCGAGGAAGTGTCCGAGCGATCCGGAGTGAACGTAAGTTGCAAACGGGGTTCCCTGTGGGACGATGAGGGCTGTGGATCCAACGTTGATAACCTGTGACAGAGGAGTGCTAGCTCACAGGTACTTTGGAAGCTAGTACCTTAGTATCAATATCTGGAAATGACTGCTGCTAGTGGGGTACATACGGTCCCAATTGCGAAAGCCATAGCGATCGTGGATGGGGTTTGCTCCAGCCATCGTAACGAACGTGAACATAAACAGACCGAGGATAAGGATGACTTTTCCTATAGCTAGCCAGTATTCTGCCTCTACAATCACAAATTCAGTTGTCGCGAGCTTCTTTAAGCTGTGAGACTCACCTCCGTAGAACTTGACGGCGAAAATATTAAGTGAGCTAAACAGAGCTTTCAGCATTGAACCGCTGTATTATATACGAAGATTTTATACGCACGTGTAAGCTATTAAAATGCAGACAATGACTACGGATGTAGGAATCTTGTCCGTCCAATATCTTATCATCAAATTGAACGCTGTGATCTCAAAGGGAACACTCATGGCCATCTGGAGGAAAAAATTGACTCCTACACAGAACCCGAGTGCTGGATCCACATAGCGATCTGCGTATTGAGACTACGGTAATAAGTTGAGTTTCTATCCGGAACAGACTCTTCAGGAATGTGAACGTACGAAAGGAGATGAGACAGGCACCCAAGTGACGAGTTCGGCTACAACATAAGATGATAATTCGGGTGCATTGAAAGGTATAAAAAGGAATTCGTACACAAGCAGGAATTGATGGCTAAGACGACAGTTGCCCATACTGCGAATGCCAGGAGGAGACTCCCGGGACCGCCATGGGGCAGCGCTGAGCCTATCTGGACGAAAAGAGCTGTTCCTATGGTACCTACAGAGAAGGATTTTAGTCTCAAAGCATTCCAACTGCTTGAAGAAGTCCCGAAGGTACCTACCGCCGATCCCGATTAACTGAATGTGTCTCGACTGTCGCAATCTTGTGAGATAAACCGGAACGACGGGGGAAACAACATCACCTTCAGAGTTCTTTGAGTATTATCTTGGACGGGTGAAACAACGCTGTCAACAGATTTATCGTCCAGTGGGGAAGCCATATCTTTACTGTCGGGGCGCTGAAAGTTCCAGCAGTCGGAACGCCTTATCAACTAGAAGCCTCGCGCATTAAGGCCGAGGGAAGCAGACGCGGAGCGCAGGATGAAGAACTTGGCGGTCAGAGCTTAAATTGAGATGTACGTCAGGGTATTTATATTCGTGAAGTCGACGGCCATTTGGATTTTGGAACAGAAGAACGAGTAGATGCTTTGTGGGGTCCCAAGGAACATTCACTCGGCTACCGCTGTTCGATATCCTGAGGCGGGGTCCGAGGATCGATGTGTACGCGTTCTGAGGGGTATACGATGTATCTCAAATCGAGTTGTGAGGCATTTGAGGGGTAGAAGAGGCGTGAATCCTTGAAGCCTGACTGGCGTTCATCAGAAGGCCTGATAGTGAGACTCGGAGCTAGTGACGTCCCTACAGTAGTGAAAACTGAAGTTGCGGGTCTTCTCGTCCTCTTCTGGTCCTTCGAAAGGATCAGTACGCGATTTAGTCTCACATTAGAGTGGAAGGAAGATAGGATTGAGCATTGTTTCTGCTGTTCTATCTTTGTTCAAATGCGGACTGCAACCTCATGGAGATTGCAGCCATGTTGGCATCACAGTATTGAAATCTGTTGACGCTTAATACTTGATGTCCAAATCGGGCTTGCTATATGAGCAAGCACAGATCTAATCCACCCCGGTCAAGTAAAGTTCAAAGTCGTTTCCGCAAGTAAGTGTGCATCATTATGATACGCTGATGGGCGACGTGATTGGAAAACCTTAATTAATTCTTAGAAGTTCGTGTAAGTGCGAGACTTGAAAAGCCAGGAGAAGGGGTCTACGACTAATATCTTAAGCCTTATGATACTTTGAGAAAAGAGTGCTTACTTCGCTTATACAATGATATGGCTGGGATGGTAGCAGAGTTTTTGAATGATGCCCGATAATCAAATTGACTACTGTCCAACCGGACAAACTAATGCTGCAGTGAACACGATGCAGCTAGCCCAAGTGACCTCAAAGGCTATAGTTGTGCCCCAGCCCGAAGGCATTCAAAAGGCATTAGTACATAATGCAACTTGAAGGATACATACATTGAAAACCTTAGTGGTTCGGAATAGTGTGCCACGAGGCTTGGAAGCGAGCGAAAATCAAGCACGAAATTAAGGTCTCCTTCGAAAATTTGAAGATGGAACGCCGAATCACCGTGTCGCTCCGTATCACCGTATGAGACCGGATGTTGGATCTGGATCTGGGCGTATCTGGGCGTGACATAATGGCGAATGCGGTCAGGCCCGAGACGAGTGCTTACCGAGTTTTCGGTTTAGACTTACGATCGAAGCATCGGTCAGCGAATCAAATGGTCAGCAGAGGTTCCCGGGTTTCCGAACAGGAGAGCGGACAAGTTCAATAAGCGCGAAAGAATGCCGAAGAGACCTTTTATATGGTATATCTTTTGGCAACAATTCGATCGCAGCGGGCGCAAGCCATCCACCCGCAAACGCTGATACGCGACGGTACCCCGAGTGAAAATGGCGCTGCAAATGAAATGAGCAACATGCTAGAAGTGAGGGTCAGCCCGAAGTACACAAAAGAGGCAGGCGGCCGCTTGCACCTTTCCTCGCACTTTTTCCTCTAGTTGAACAGTGAATTCTGCTCATCGTGAACTTGGACGACTCGTACTAACATCGGTTCCACCAACTTCCGATCTCGGGAGTGTTTGTCCTTGTAGTGCTTCAGGGCGGATGAATACCTCATTACGTGGGCAAGAAGGCATCAGCACGGTCAGCACCGCCGGTACCGTTCGCTCTTACTCTTTCCAGTCCATCATCTGTATCTGTCATGACTTTCTGACTGCCGTCTTTACCGCCATCCTCACTTTTCTTCGACCACGACCACAGTTACGACCTACCCAAGACTACCTTAAAGCCCCAATGTCCAAGCCCGGCAAGTTTAGCCGTGTGGCGGCTTGGTACGATAAAATTGCGGCCTTCAACATCGAGACCCTCTTCGTGAAGAAAAGGTCGCCCGGACCAAGACGGACGGTGTATATCAACGAAAGTCTACCAGAAGACTATTATGACAAGAAGGGGCGGATAAAGAAGGAGCATGTGTTTACATCGAACCAAGTCATCACTTCGAAGTATAACGTTGTTACCTTTCTACCGCGGAATCTGCTTGAGCAGTTCAGGCGGGTAGCGAACGTGTACGTTCCATTTTACTCGAGCTTCTTCGAATTCGCTAAGCGGTCATCAGCTTCTTCCTTGGGATCGCTATCCTACAATTTTTCCCCAAGTTCTCCACCATTTCCCCTGGTCTCGTTATTCTTCCTCTTCTCATCGTTCTCGGAATTACCGCCATAAAGGATGCCTACGAGGATATTAAACGCCATCAGTCTGATAGCCGTGTTAATCATGGCACTGTCCGCGTTCTCGCCGGCGGAGATTGGAGTAATACCAACATTACCGGCGACAAGAGTCGTGACCTCACCCACCATGTAAACCGCTACCTTATTCCTGAGAGGTTCAGAAAAACGAAAGCGCCTGCTCCACTTGCGGAAAAGGTCGAAGGGAAGGAATCGGTACCAGTTTCGCCAGTCCTACCGCCTCCTGATATCGAATTCGACGACGGCACAGAGCAGCCCCACCACCGCCTCCATCTCTTCGGACATCACGATCACACCAATCCCCATTGGAAGAAGGCGCTTTGGGAGGATGTTCGTGTTGGTGACTTCGTGAAAATCTTAGACAACGAGTCTTTACCCGCCGACATTCTCATATGCGCGACGTCCGAGGACGAGAATGTCGCGTTTGTTGAGACGAAGAACCTGGATGGAGAAACCAATCTCAAATCGCGAAATGCCGTTCCTACACTGACGCATTTGGGGACTGCCAAAGCATGTGCCGAGAGCAAGTTCACCGTCGATTTGGATCGTCCGGATAACAACATGTTCCGTTTAAATTCCACGATAAGGGCAGATGGTGAACAGGCTCCCGCGGATATTCAGATGACGTTGTTGCGGGGAACAGTACTGAGGAATACTGGCTGGGTTATTGGGCTCGTTCTGTTCACGGGCGAGGACACCAAGATCGTGCAGAACTCGGGTGGAACGCCTAGCAAGAGGAGCAAAGTAGAGAGGCAAATGAACCCTCAAGTGTAAGTCGAGCAGAATTTTTTCGCATCCGGTATACTAACAGTTATTGAAAAGGTTTATCAATTTGTTAATCCTTGCATGCATGGCGGTTGCCTGTGCCATCGTTGATTCTGTCTTGGAGCATCAGAAGTATCCTCAGGGCGCGCCATGGCTATACGCTGACGACCAAAATAACGATAATCCTTCTATCAACGGTCTCGTCACTTGGGCATTCGCTCTTATCACGTTCCAAAACATCGTTCCCATTTCACTGTACATTTCCATTGAATTTGTTAGGACATGCCAAGCTGCCTTCATATACTTCGACTACGAGATCTGGTACCCAAAGACAAATCAAGCCACTCTCGCCCGGTCATGGAACTTATCTGACGATCTTGGACAAATCGAATACATATTTTCGGATAAGACAGGTACTTTGACTCAGGTACGTCAATCTAATTAATATCGTCTGTCTACTTCTTATGATGCCTTCAGAACGCTATGATATTTCGGCAGTGTTCGATCGGCGGTAAAGTGTACGTTGGTGACATCGAGGAAGCACCTCCGGCGGCATCACAGGCTGCCATCTCGGCAGATGACCAGGCCGCCAGCGCGAGCGTTGAAGGATCCTCAGCGACCGCTACCGAACCGACTCCCGCGCAGGGGAAGCCTGTCGAAACACATTTCCACTGTGAACCACTCGAGCAAGACATTGCTGCTGCCCTGGAGTCTAGCTCGACATCGGGGAATGCTGCTCATGCGCGGGCTTTGAATGGCTTTTTCTCTGTCCTGGCCTTATGTCATACCGTTCTTACCTCCATCGATCACGACACGAGGAAAATTGAATACAAGGCACAGAGTCCGGATGAAGCGGCACTGGTGCGTGCGGCGGCGGATGTGGGTTATGTTTTCCGTGGCCGTGATAGGGAAGTTTTGACCTTGCAAACGCCCTTGTCCACGGGTCCCGACGATGTGGAACGTTATGAACTTCTCAACATCTTGGAGTTCACTAGTGCCAGGAAGAGGATGAGCGTGGTGCTGAGGAAGCTGGACGATGCAGACGGCAGGCTGTTCCTATTGACGAAGGGTGCAGACAACGTTATTTTTGAGCGACTGCGGAAAACTGGAGATGAGGGATTACGGGAGCTGACCGAGATGCATCTGAGTGAATTTGCCAACGGAGGATTGAGGACGTTGACTCTTGCGTACAAAGTCATTAACGGTGAGAGTCTTTTCCTTCAGATGTATCAGTCTACTAATTTAAGTTACAGAGGACGAGTATGCTGCTTGGAGCGAACGTTACCATGAAGCCACCGTGGCGCTCGACAACCGGGAGGCGCGGATAGAAATCGTTTCCGACGAGCTGGAACATGATTTACGATTATTGGGTGCCACAGCTATTGAAGATAGTCTGCAGGACGGGGTACCGGAAACTATTGCTGATCTTAAGCGTGCCGGTATTAAGGTATGGGTAGCCACTGGCGACAAGTTGGAGACTGCTATTGGTGGGTTTCACTGTCTTTCCCTTGACTTCTGTTGACGTCGTCTTACAGCTATCGGACACAGTACCAACCTGATCGGCCGAGAGTCCAACATCGTCGTTATCAGGGGTGGAAACAATCATTCTCGGCCAGTTTATCAGCAAATGCTTCACGCGGTTGAAGAGTTCTTCCCTGAAAGTGGGATTCTTGATGACAGCGAACCCTTTGTGAAGGAGCTCAAGTTGGCGTCTGTCTCTTCTAGGGACGATAATGCATTGCGAAGGATTGAGACGGGAATCTCCTCGATTGTAGGACCAAATAACGGCGATCGACCTGGTGGATTCGTTCTGGTCATTGACGGCACAGCGCTGGACTATGCAAGTACCGTCCTTGTTTCTATCTGTGCATCCTTGCTAATCTTTGTCTCAGGCTTTGGGTGATGAAGAGCACAAAAACTTACTTCTGAGACTCGCAATGCTTTGCGAAGGTGTGATCTGCTGTCGTGTATCCCCTCTGCAGAAAGCTTTGGTCGTCAGGCTGGTCAAGGACGGTCTCGGTGCCATGACTTTGGCTATCGGAGATGGGGCAAACGACGTCAGCATGATCCAGGTTCGTGCCCACTTGTGAATCATTTGTACCTCGCTCACTGATGTTCCTTTCACAGGCCGCGGACGTTGGTGTCGGGATTTCTGGTGAAGAAGGACTGCAGGCAGTGAACTCGTCGGACTATGCTATAGCACAGGTACGCTCAAGCGGTCATTATGATCGGCACATGCTAATCAGTCGACAGTTCCGATTCCTTAAGCGGTTGCTTTTTGTTCATGGGCATTGGTCATACGCTCGCAATGGAAACATGTACGCAATACATATCCTCTAACCGTGATCATTCTCTGATGCCTACTAAAGGATTTTAAATTTCTTTTACAAGAACATCGTTTGCATTGGCGTTCTTTGGTGGTTCCAAATTTATTGTGGTTGGAGTTCTAACTAGTAAGTGTCCTTTCTTCCCATTTTCCAGTGCGGAACTAACCGGATGCTTCATTCAGTGTATTTGAATATACATATCTCCTGTTCTGGAATTCCTTCTGGACTATTGCGCCTGTTATCGCTATCGGTCTTTTTGATAGATTAATAGGTATTTGGTTGCTCCCATATACGAGATCAGTTTGTCTAATGCGAGATTATAGACGCGGACGTCTTGATGGCTATCCCCGAGTTGTATCGTTACGGCCGTGAAGGCAAATGGTTCGGCCTTAAGTGGTTCACCGTCTATATGTTCGACGGTGTATATCAGGTAGGTTGCCTACTACCTCCACTTACTTACGTCACTAATACGTCCCAAGTCTGCCGTTATATTCTTCCTCATTCTCTACGGCTACTTTTCTCCCACTTCACGAGCTGATGGCTACGACCAATATCTACTGGAATTCTCAACCGTAAGTCGCCATTCGTATGACCTATATGACTGATCTGACTGCTCACTTTCTAGACAATGGTGTTCTCCGCCGTCATTGTTGCTAACCTTTATAACGGTCTGAATACCAATGTCTGGACCGGTTGGGTATTCTTCGCTGTCTTTATTGGTATTATTCTCTTATGGCTGTACACGGTACGTGGATATTCTTAATTGTATGGCAACCTCTTGCTTACCTGCTTATAGGTCGTCTATAACGCTATCTCCCCCGGATGGTTCGTGACTCTTGTTTATGGCAACAACATCTACCTGTTCAGATCCGCACTCTTTTGGCTCTCCCTTCCGATTACCGTATGCGTTTCACTGGCGCCGCGATACATCGCCAAAGCATGGAAGTTCGGCTTTGCGCCTGACGACGTCGACATCTTGCGATACATACGAAAGGTTGACCCTGGCCGAGATTTGCGCGGCACACATTACGAGGAGGGGATTGGCCTAAAAGCCATGAAGAGACCAGTTGATGGAGATGACGCACTTTCAAGGCGGACGTCTCGGTCGAGTTACAATTCTATGGCTGCTGGGCCGTCGAGACCTGGATTACATTCGTCCGTGGACATTCGGTCTGCCAGTCGAACAGATATGTCGACTGGTATACGGTCGGTGCACCGTGGATTTGATTTTGCTACCGAGGAAGGAGGAGTGGCTATGAGTAGGATGCAGAGCCATCTGTCGGAGAGGAGGACAAGTAGCCGCAACCTTGCCGAATTTACTCGGACGGCTGGTCGACACAAGTCAGGCAAGAAGAGCGCCGACGGGAAGAGGAGTTCTGATGGACCACATCATGGGTTCTCGATACGGAGGGGGCTACGCAAGCTCAGGCCTACATCTGGTTCCGAAAACCCGTCATAGTATTTGTTTATTTCCACGATTTTACGACAATTATTCTATCATTCTCTCATGATTGCATTTTTCGATTCATCTAATAGTATACTTTTATTGCGTACATCTGTATCCCTCACTTTCACCATGACACCTAGCTATTTAAATATCATCACACCGACACGATAACAACGTGCTCATAATGAACGTTCATTATACATGTTTAAAAACTGCGGAATCGACTTCACCGAAAGGAATCGTGGCTGGATGTGGGTGACTCTTGCTTTATTCTACACCTAGTCGAGGCTTCATTCTCGTTACACGCCTGTCCAACTGAGGACTTCAAAAACTTGAGACGCGCCTAGAGGATGAAAGGCTTCAATAGTCTAACAGGCTTCCGAAATCATAATAACGTACCTCCAAGTGTCGAATTTCTGTTTGTATCTCTTCCTGTTTTGATATGGCGTTTCTCTTCATGGAAAGTGCCTGTTCCGCTCGACCAGGAGCAATCCCTTTAGCAATGAGCATATCTTAAAGAAATAGGGCATACATCAGCAGCTCATCATTGTGTAGTACCCGAAAGAACATACCCATAGATCTGTATCTGAACGTAAACTTGACGAAAGGATGTTCATCGATCCGCGTCCCGGTGACAAGGTCGACTGTTGACGGACGAGAAATATACTCGTCGCCGAATCTAAGAACAAAGGAAAACGCTGAGCACCGGGCCCCGCACAAATGAAGTAGAAGCCTACTTGACATGATGCGAGCCGCATTTATGTGATCGTTCGTGTAATATCTGAGGTTCGAGTGACGGTTTACCGTATTGGTGTCGGAGTGGTTGACGAGCAGCGACATCGGATACCGCCAGGCGCCAGAGCTCAAGCTCGATGACGCCAAAAGTATACTGATTATCGACTGTGTGCAAATACTCGTCCTCGTCTGTCCGTCGTAAGAAAGAAGTCGAGCCACAACAGCAAGGAAACAAACCCGTCACTTGTATAGCGGAAAAGACAAAATCTCTCCGCGTAAAATCCGACGACCTGGCGTAGGATATGGAGATCTCGTCTGGAGCGAGCGGGCGTGTTGACTTGTCCAGCATGACGTGGGTACTGCACACGACGCCATCAATAGACACTACTCCTTCCAGTGGTATGTCTCGTAAAGCGTTGTGCCAGTTGACTGAGAATTTCTTTGAAGAGATGAGATGAGTGTCATCAAGTCCACAGACAATACCATACCTTCTCTCGTTCCGACGCTATCCAACCGGATATGCAACGGCCAGACTGCGATGCCTCCGTGGCATATGTTCGTCGATCGCAGCCATCAAAGGCAACCCAGGCGGAGTATGGTCCAAGCTGAAGCATAAAAATGAATCGACAGACGAGAAACCAACGGAGTGCTTCTCAGGAAAATTTGGGCTTTTTTCCCTTCAATGCCCCGCCTACCTTAAATAACTGTGCATTCCCCTTCCTTTGTCCAGCCAAATCGTCTAAAAGACACCGAATTGAGTTTGATCGATGATCCCTTGATACAGTCACATCAGTCTCCATCAAACACGCCGGAAACACGATCAGTACCCGGTACCTTCACACTGTCACTGTATTTCAGCGGCATCCCGACTCCGGCATCTGCCAGACGCACACAATGCAGTAAACATGAGCTCTCGCCTTCACGATTTCAAACAGAAATGGAACCTCAATCTCATATCGCACCTAGTGCGCCATGTGCAACAGTGCTGAAAATGTTGCCTGCTTACGAATGTGGCCTTCGGTGAGTGAAGAACAAAGGATCGGCCGATATGACGTTCCAGCCTTGATGAAGATACATTGTGTGTCGCTCCAGTAGTCCGGTTTATTGTTAAACAGAAAGAAAGTGATCTATACTCTGAAAAAGGTAAAAAGTAAGGACTTTGGACTGAAAGAATGAAAAAACTTACAATACTACATACAACGCGAAATCAAATAATACATATCATATAAAACTGTGAAGACATCCAAGTCGTGGGTATCATGAACAGCAAGTGGTCGATCTATTCGGCCCTTGCTCTAGGGTGAGACTGTTGTTGGGTTTCGACAGTTTGACGCCCGGTGACTGCACCAAACGAAGGTGAGAGACCCTGAGGGAACAATAGAGCATGTTTTGACTTACCCGATCATCATCAAAAACACCCTTCTTGATCTTGTCTAAAATGTTCCTCGCTGCCTGCTCGAAAGCAACTTCCACATTCTGACCCGACTTGGCGCTAGCCTCCACGAAGAGTAGGCCTTCCTCCTTCGCCCACTGTTCAGCCTCGGCCGTCGGTACTTGTCGTCGAGGCCCAGCAGATGAGGATCTGATCGTCTCTGTATCGCTTGATGGTCCATCCGCCTCACAAAGGTCTACTTTATTGCCGACGAGTATGCATGTCAGATGAGGATCAGCATGCTCGCGGACGTCGGCGAGCCATGACCGTGCATTTTTGAAGCCTCCAGAGGACCGTAAGACCAGAACAAAGCAAAGAATAAAGCAACACACTTTTCCGAGATGTCACGTCATATACTAAGAGACATCCAGCAGCGCCACGATAATATGAACGCGTAATTGACCGAAATGACTCCGTGCCAGCGGTGTCCCAGCCTGATTACGCCGCAAAGTCGTAAGCGATGATAAATGTCTTCGAACAAGGGTCCACCGACATTGAAGCTTAATCACTTTGTTCTCTTCTGGTAATGTAATGAGCTTTGACCCAAATTCGACTCCTAGCTAAGATTGAAACCAAAGTCGAACATGTGATGAGCGCCAGGACACATATACAATATTGCCACTGCGTACTGTTGGATCCGGATTCGCCAAAAATCTCTGGTCAGTAAGCCGGACGAGCAGCGAAGACTTGCCCACGGCAGCGTCGCCTGTCTCCCCATGCGTCAGACGATGAGAAGGCGATACGGGAAATGCAGCTCGCCGGTAATGATGAATTTGAGAACATAGTGCCATGATATTCCGGCCATGGCTGGGTAGATCGTGGAAAGAGAGCAACGGTATGATGCTACGACCGCAACTGAAATGGCTGATCCTGGCCAAGTCCGGCAATCATCACGTGGCTCCGTCCCAAAGAATACATCCGGTTATTTCCGAATCCTTCCTTCCCCAACACCGTTCACGATGAGCAACGCCTGGCGTAGCGTATTTTCGTGAGTCTTGCAGCAGGTTTTTGTCTTCTCGTTCTTTAATGCTATGGCTACCTTAGATTCAACAAGTACAGCGAAATTGCTGCTCGCGCTGTCCGCGCTTCCTTGAAGGAAGATCAACGTGTGCTCGCCGAAAAACGGGGGCTTACAGCCTTGAGATACCAGAAGTGGGAGAATGGTCAGGGCGGTCAGCAGGTATGTGTGCCGCTCCTACGATGTGGATATAGGCTGATGGATGTACAGGTGCTCTTGAAACCCGAAGCTGAGACGAAGTAAGCTCGGGTAGAAGTAGGATGTATCGCAGGAACTCACAAATGTGACAAAATCTGAATTCCTATTCGCTCTTTGGATTTTTGTAAGATAATCGTGATTGAGAGCGGTCGGCCGCGTGGAACACATCATACAACGCCTTTCTTCAATGCCTCGCCCTCGTCATGATACTTATGCAAGAAAGATTGCAGGAGAGCGTACCCCTTCCCTAGCATAGAGGACGTCGTAAGGACCCGTCAATACATCATCAGAAGCCCTAGCTAACACTACTTCTATAGTGGATGCATTCTTTCATAGTGACTACAGAATGCATCTTCACTGTCGTCATTTTTTCGTTTCAAATTTCTGCTTGGCGACTTCTCTGCAAGGTTAAATGGCCTCCTTTATGTGGGAAACGCTCTAGATGCTTGACTTTCAATCCATTGGTGTAAGAAACTAATTACAAGGCACGGCCAGCAGAACGGTCTATGTAATGTTCGGACTTAGGCTTCGGTGATGTCAGGTATACCAAGGTGGAAGGTTTGCAGCCACCGATGTATCAAAAACAGTCGTTGGTTGGAGGCTGGTGAACCAAGGTAGATGGCTTGCAACCAGTCTCCGTGTGCTGGCCAAGCTTGCTCCACATCATCGTAGAATGGCTCGCCGCGTCCTTCACTGAGGTCCTGTATCAAAATGGTTCGGCTGATCGTGTCGTCTCCATCCCCATCCGACTCCTCATCGCCACCAGATAGTTTAGCCTGCTTGCTGGACGACGGCTGTGAACTACCTTTGGCCTCGACATCTGAGTGAGTTCTTTTCCGTAACATGTCGATGGTCAGCACTGAGGGACCTCCTGAAGATTGCCTATCTGTCGTAGATGACTATTCGGCAAAGTCCAGACCAAGAAAGTCGTGGTCGTCCAGTGCCATCCCGTCATCAATCGTTGCCGTAGGTGTAGCCCCCGCCGTTGGTGACTTCTGCACCTCGATTTCCTCGTTGTCAAATTCATCTGAAAGAGTTTCAACGTCGTCGTCAATGCTGTCGTCTATGTTTGGAACCTTTGGAGGTGGCTTCGTCTTAGATTTCACAAGCTCGTCTCGATATACATTTCTGAACATCCACCACATGCTACAGACAGCTTTCAGAATCACTTCTGTCTGCCGCTTACGTCGGGGGTCCTTGAATAATGTCAAGGCCTGCTGTTCGGCCTGCTGTTTCGCCTTGTGGAACTCCTGATCCAAAACTTCGCGGAAATCGTGGAGACTAAGAGCATGGCGAGTAACGGGGCGCTTGTCTTCCTCCATGATGGGTACAAAGGATTCGGGGATGTGAACGGTAGCCCACTCCAAGAGCGAGAGGTTAGAGAGCTTCAATGGATCAGACAGTCCATGTTTGTTGAGAAGGTAGAGAACACTGAAATCGGGAACAACGGCTTTGGCTTGCGATTCGCCGTTGGTAGAACGAGAAGCATCCAGCTTCCGTCGAGGGTCCGGGGTCAGTGTTTTGACGTAGTAAATGATGAATTGCGGAATAACCAAAAGTCCGTCCCATCGCTTGTCAAGCAATCCGAAACCATGAATATGATTTTCGAGCCTCCGAGAGTTGCGTAGCCTCGAATGAGCTAACTGGGCACTAAGGATGTCGATGATTTTCCGATGTCACGAATGCCATGAAGAACAAAACATCACATCGTGATGGCATTTCCTGTACAAAGGAATAATTAATGGTCATTGTACAAAGTAACAGGGACATTGTTCTACACCGCCGCCACCGCAAAGTTGTCCCAGGTTATACTGGCATAAGGCATCCTTTGCACGTCGTTTGCTCGACTATATCCTGGCCAAAACAAAATGTACGCGTCCCTCACCCTTATTCCACTGCTTGAAACTAACATACGACAAGGCCACACGTACATCCCTTGCCACCGACTTCCCTCTTCGCAACCCTCGCGACAGACCGGGAAAGACCGTGCTCCTTCACATACGCGGCTTTGCCATGACAGTTGACGACCTTCTGCACTGGGCGGACACGCACAATATTGAACCCAATGCTCCTTTCTTCCAGCGGCTCGACGTCACGAGGCGCGAGATTCTCGACAGACTGCCCTGGAAGATCGAGGGGCCGTACGCGTGCTTATTCGTTGACCACGAAACAGAAAAGCTTTCAGATGGGCTGCCGAGGCCAGCGACATGTTTTTTGTTGGAACCAACGGTTCACAAAAGGCTCTCGATCAGGCCAAAAATGAGGACCTGATTCGAGGCTTTCAGGAAGTATTGGATACACAAGAAAAGCCCCGTTGGTATCGTCCAAACCCATTTTGAGTTTCCCGCCCTGCATTAATACGCCGTGTACTACTCCTGGCGTCAGAAGTAGCTTCTAGGTCGTGCCACTATATTTTTGTTCTACTTATACCTACTGAGTAATCTGGGACAGTTACCTTACCGGGCAAGCAGAAGTTGGAGAGAGATGATCGGGGACGTGTGGATATAAAGTCTATTTGTTCCACCTCCGTTGTCTACCACCATGGCCGATCTTCTCGCTCCACGACCGCCCTTAGAAGAAAGGGCAGACCCTTATGAGCATATCTTTATCATACACCCTGTCCGCAACTGCCCGTTTCTGCAACTAGGACGCCGTCAAAAAGTCACTGAAGGAGGTCAGGAGCACCTCGGAATTCCGCACTGGTTCGTCTTAGACGCATGTCTCGCCATAGCAGGCAAGGGCTTTCTCTCGTCGACGCCCTTCCGCTCGGGGCGGGTAACGACCGACGTAAATGGATACCTCACTGGCGAGGAATACAGATTCTTTCTGGACGACGGCGACGACTACTCTTTATGCACAGATTTCATGGAGTGGACGCCGCCCCTCCGCAAGGACGTTCCAGAACGATGGCTTGCGATAGACCGACACAAGACAGGCATACCAAACCCACTCGAGGAGGATTTGTTCAGCGACATCAGCGTTTGCATAATTGCAGACGATCGCAACTGCGTCGTTTCCGGTTTGAACGAAGAACTCCGTGCGACACACCTTGTTCCCCAGGTCTATGCTTCCTGGGTGCGTCGTTTCTTGCCTTCTATTTCTGAAATGTTTGATCTATTTTGAATACTAGTATCACATGCATCAAATCTACGGGCAGTATACTTATCCAGGCCCCGTCAAAGCCCCCAAGGCCCGCCCTATTGATGATATTCGTCAAATCATCACCCTGGAATCCGGTTTGCTGGAATCTATGGACCATCCTTCCTTTGTCATTGCACCGTTCTGCGACGAATACGTCGCATTCTTCTTTGCTTCGCGGAGAGTCGGGTTGGTGAAACATTATCATCTACGGACGGTTAGGTTGCCCCAGCGTATCGAAGGATACGCACTGTTTACTCGATTTGCGTGGGCAATGATAAGCATCGCGCAGGCGTTACCGCCAACTGCATTACCCGAAAAAAGGAAAGGGAAGCATGAAAGTGATGGGTTTCCAGACACGTCCCTGCATTTACCACCCGGTCAACGACGTAGAACCCATGCCAATGGTGATGGTGAGACTGAGTCTTACGACAACTCGTCTAATGATGAAGGTTTTGTTATGGGATAAACCTGTAGTACTAGTATTTGTCGGACATCGAACGGAGAAGAACTACAAAGAACTACACTGATATGCAACGCGAGTCATGAGACATTTCCGCCGCACTCAATAAAGACACAAGTCCCAGGCCGATACACCCAAAAGGTTTCGGATCCACCACCCAAATCATAAATGCCCAAACAGCATCATCCAAAGTCCAATTTATTACTCTCAAGTCGGCGGATTATCTTATGTTGCTCAAGCCCGGCTAGTATTACTATTATAGTCCTGATGCAGGTTCTTGGGACACTTGTGTGTTGGAAATTCATACATCCCATATATTCAATATAGAACTGAATTTCCATTGATATGTCTGTGAAGTATTGTCCAACATTATCCGGCATATCTTGGTAGAATACGATGTGAATCACGACCAGCGTTCCTACTACTACATGCGCCAAATGAAAGGTTGCTGGGCCGATTGTTGACTTCGCCCGCTGTGCATACGCGTTCGCGGTCAGAGCTAGCAATGATCAACCAGGGAATTCTTGGGGAAAGGTTGATGATAATCGTCCCTCCATGTAGTAAGGTTTGCATTTGAGTAAGCTTCGATATACCTGGACACAAGAAAGCAATTAATATGGTACCAGTCTAGAGCATCGAACTACTTACGCATTTATATACGCCTGCGTCGGGAAGTCAGGTGGATCGCAGCCAATGTTAATGTTATTTGGGTCCCTGTAGCAGCAGTCAAAAGCAGTTCAAAAGAGAACAATCACTGGTCATTACTGGTAAACCCTGTGCCAAACGTATCAGAAATGCTAAATAGTTATGTTCCGTATGACGGACCTGATATAGTCGATGAGCATGACCGCAGGGAACTGCAGGTGCTCCAAGTCTACCGTCCCGAAGTTTGTAGACATTCCAAGGTTGGCCATGATATACTGTTTTCAACACATCAGAGGTGGACTGCGACATTGGATTCACTTAAAATACCATTGGTTCCTGTGGTACTTGCCGAGCAGCGATTTCCGTAGCACTATCGGCGCCAACGGCACCTGCATTCATTGACCAAGCTATTTTGTCGCCAGAAACCCATGTGATGTACTGGTGAGAAAGTCAATAGGCGTTCGCAATGCATGGAAAAGAAAGCGCTGACCGCTCCATCATAACCTGGCCAGCAGGTCGCAAAAAGTTAGCCATAAGGAATTGGTAAGATGATAGTAGATGTATAAGCTAACCGGGTTTGTACTGGTCAACAGGAGGAGAGAAAACAAATGAGTAAACAATAACAGTCAAGAATGGTAGATTTCGAACCTCAAATCCATATATCGAAAAGCATCCAGACTCGAGCTGGTAGCAGTCTTGATCCGTGTTCGTAACGACCGACGTTGCTTGCTGCGTCACCCCTCCCAAGTAAGTGTTCTGAACGGAGATGGTAGGATCTTGGATAAACAAGTTGTCCGAACTGTTATCCCAGACGTATCCTTTGTTGAACGGCTGCCATTCAAAGACTAGGTAAATATTCCACAAACAGGAAACCAGTCATAACGTACTGCCCACTGCCCAGACTGGGAAACCTGGCCCGACAAGGGGTCTCCAGTGATCTAAGTCGAACAGTTCATCAATAGTTTAAGCATGAATATTAGCAATTAAGAATACCTGGCCTTCGAAAATATCAATCTCAGGCGCCGAACGGCCTACGAACGAGCCATCCGAGTGCATGGGTCCAGGATGACTCTCCCCTGGGCACGTACACCGTGACAGCCGTTGTCCAGGAAGATAAGACAGCTCGAACCCTGAGTCTTCAAGGCCACTTGTCAACGCGACGGCAGGCTGCCCACCAATGGTTTGGTTAGGAGCTGTACCGACATCACAGGCATCGTAGCTGTATGGCCACTGAAAGATGATCAGCATCGGATGCGAGCCAAGACCCGTGCTAGCAAGCGCACCATTCCTTCGAGACTTGCACCATAGCCAGCGCGCCCTAAGTTCCCCATCGTCCAAACGGCCGGCCACAGACCAACAACATTGTTGGCGCCAGGAAGCTGAACCGCTGCTTCGATGTACCCACCTGTAAAGCAGAACTTGTTCCTGTAAAGCGACTCAGCTTACATTTCTCTCGTTAAATACAAATTTCGCACCAGGATGATACCAGTCCTAAGAAAGTGTTCGCGTCATCATCGAAATGGTTTTCATCATCAAATTGAGCTCACCTCCTTGATAGTCCAAACCATGCGTTTCTTGTTGGGATAGCGTGATAACCAAGTGGCCACCGGCCGTTGTCACTGCAGCCGGATCATACCACTCCATGTTATTCGTGGCCTATGCAACATAAGCCGTAGATCACGAGAAACCCAGGTGAGGGACTGACCCAGTAGTGAAGGTCCACCGCTTCCCAATAGGGATCCTCACCAGGGTAGAAGCTACGACCGTCTGTATTGAACTCATCCGAGAAGACGAGACGCCATTCTGACTGATCTTTCCGTGATTGCTTTGTGTGCGCCGATGCTGGGGTATCTACGTCGATAAGACCCCGGTTGCCCAGCATTACAGGTACCTTTTAGATAAGTCAATACAGCCCAAATTGGTCTAGTCCAGCTATAACGCACCTGACCCGAACCATTGACACCCAGCGCATCAAGGGCGCTGAGTCTTGTTAGGGACTGTGCCCGATAATTTACAACAGGATAACCAATACTTCGATGAAACCACTGGTGAGAAATCCCGAATATCATTCTTCGTGGGAGACGCTTACAATAGCGCGAGAATGCCCAAACAAAGAAGGGATAGACAGCCGAGGTTGGCCACGCCTCTAGAAGAGAAGGACAGTTCAGAATCGTCAACGATTCTACCGCCTTTCACTGTGGGGTTGTGCAAGTAGTCATCTGACTCTTTGAAATAGGGATCTAGATTGCTCCCCCACGAATATGGATCCGGCGCCAACGAGTACTGCAAAAGCGAGAGCCCTTCATCAGTCTCTTGAGCACTCACGAGTCGCGACACGCACGCACCTTGCTCGATATTGACAATGACGACTTTGAGTAAAGGGAAGCGGCATCGTATGGTGTTTCAGCTTCTTTTCGCGTCTAAATAGAGAAAAGTTATGAAGACCGCTGCTTCAAGAGAACATCCTTCGGTGCTTACTTTGCCTAGACTCGGTGGTGCACTAGCGGGAACCAAAGCCGCTGTGGATGATAAATATGCAGGGTTCATGGAAGACGTAGAGACCGTGGTTGCGTGTGAGTCGTTGGGCGGTGTAGAGTAATCAATACCCACGCATTACGGAGAACAATCAGCATCACTTCTCCTCGACATTGATTTAAAACCCAACCGGTGATCCCGGCAAAATGTTGTTGTTCGCGGACTAAAATACCTGGAGATACAAATTTAGCTCTGGATGTCGCTGCTCGGATCATGAATGGATGGTTCAGGTCCACAACCTTCGTCGTGTACATCCAGGGAGCTTTCATCAGAGGATCTTTTCGACGGTTACAAGGACCATGCTCCTAGTCCTGAACACGAGGGAAAAGGGGACTCAGTTGCCTTGGAAACTCACCAGTAGTAAGATGTAACAACTCATCGGATGTAAGCCAATAATAGAACCGCATCGGAGTTTGCGAGCCTAGATATTACTGGACAAAGCTTGGGAAGTATCCTGGAAAACACGTTGGCACGGTTCGATCCTCCCGACCAGCGAAAACGGAGACTACGTTAACGTGAACACCGTGTCACCATCTCAGCAGTGCCGACACCAGTAATGGAACAAAGGCTATTCCAGGATGAAACTCTGCCATATCTCGTGCTTCTCATCATTGCAGTCATGATAGATAAACAATCTAGATTATGAATTCAGTCATCGTTCGAGACATACAACATCCATAGTAGTGTCTTGTATACACATCAGTGCCGTTCATTTACGAAACGAGATGTTTGCCCACCTACAAAACCCGCACCACTACCAGCCACCGCTAGGAGGACTACCTGGTGCGGGACTAGGTATGGGCTGGGGCAAAGTCTTGGGCCCAGTGTCCGTTTCCTTCCTCCATTCCACCTTCTCGACGCGCACCTCTCCGTCGATAAGTTGATACACGTAGGTAACGACAACGGGACCTTGGATATCCATCAGGGCAAATGAAGGTATAGCGTCGCTGAACACAGGGTAAACATGTCGTCTGTTTGCATCACGTACAAACTTACCCGTTGAAGAGCCCCGTCCATGCGCCGGTAGCTGAACCTGGATTCACGAAGAATCTATTGTCGTGTTCCACCGCTTGTATCCTGCATGTCCGTTCGCTTTGATTATTGACAGTATCATCAACAGAATAGCAACGTACGAGTGCGTATGCCCGCTGACCAGCACATCTACATCCATTTGCCTCGCAATCGCGCTAAGAGCGTCCAAGTCGCCAGTTGGAACGCTTTGATGTCCATGAATGACGCCAATCTTTATTGGGTTGTGTACAACAGTTACGGAAAGTGGAAATGTTGAGATCTAATGCTACCCATGCATTAGTTACGCAAAATAAAGAGTAAAACTTATCATGCGAACCTCGTCGTAGTCCCCTCTCACTACATTCACGTCAGGAGAAATCGTCCTCAGATACTCGTACGTTTCTTTGTCGCATACATTCCCCGTACACAGAATTTGCTGGATTTTACCGGGCACAAGGAGTTTTTTGAACTTGACGGGTAGGTCGTGTATACGGTGGGGGATATGCAGGTCACCAATTATTAAGACCAAGACCATCGTCGAGGGTTGAGCTGAGGTTGCTGCTCAGTGACGTCAGGAACGAGTCTGGTCGTCGGAGTTCAGAGCTGTTGAGCGGCCGGCATCATGAATTCAATATCCGATTTCCCAGGGTGCTATCCGAAAGTGGAAATTAGTTCTCACACAGCTAGGCAACGCTGAGCGGTCTGACCCGACGCTCACTCTTCCAACTTCCGCTGTCATCATCGTGTAGTGCGTCGTCCATTCCTTCGTTTATCAAAGAAATACTGACGAAACATCCAGATAATGGCATTCCTTGGTCTCCGCAAATGGCCCACTCCTGCAAGTACTGAGAAATCGACGCTGGATATGTTTTGACGGAAGTGACAGGTCTTCAAGCCCTTGTGGCCATTCCTCGCCGCAGGATTGTTCACTATCTACGGTGTATCCCAAATCCAGGATTTGGCGATTAGATGTGCGTGCTTTATCCATTTCTATCTGACTGTGAACTGAGGCCCTTCATTGTAGCACCGACATACGCTGAGGACCCCAAAAACCCATACGCGGCCAGGATAGCAAAGGAGAAGGCCATTGCCCACCATTAGAAGGCGCTCTGCGATACACAAGCTGGTTTTCGGTTGATTTGTTATCTGTCGTTGTCCAGCAAATACGAAGTTCTGCAATGCAACCAATGTCGCGTTATTTTTAAGAGTTGATGTGACCTGAACAATGAAGTGAACGATCTTCGCCTCTGCACATATACTCGAGAGGAGCGATTATTATGGCCTGACTATTCTATCGCGAAACGGATATGCCGTTCTTACACTCAATAATCGATTACGCATGAGAATAAAGCTTGTCATATGATGGTTATGGATGGTGGATATAGTAGGTTTGTACTTCTATGATACAATAAACAAAGCGCTAATATTCCAACTCAGTAGACGATACTAATACGTTTGTCCACAAAGTCATTCCACCGGTTAGAAACAGCATCCACCACAAAGTGAGCCACATCCTTCCTCGAAACCGTATATCCACCCTTGATCTCCTTGTCACTCAGCCGATATGCAGGCTTGTTTGAACCGTCCGCGAGGCAAGCCCCGTCGGTGAGAAGAGCAGGTCTCACCACCATGATGTTCTTCAATGATCCAGCCGCTGGTAAACCTTCCCTCTCTCTCCAGGCAGGGCCCATGATTTTCTCCTCAGGTTCTCCGTCATCCTTGGTGTTCCAATCCCAGCCAGCGCAATGAGCAATCACCCGCTCCATCCCCAATTTGTCCTTGTGAGGACCGGCGAGTAGGTATCCATACAAGGGTTTCAAGAGGAGAGGCAGGCTTGCGTGAGATTCGTGGGTAAGGCCCGTGGAGGATATTGCGACGATTTTCGGGGTTGCAGTATGAGGAATGGTGCAAATGAGGTTCAAAAAGCATTGTGTGACGAGGTTTTCTGGTGTAATCACTGCGCCTTTCAGCGGATGAAATTTGGGAGTACCGCCTAAATTGATAGAGGTGAGAAATGGTACATGCTTCAATGTCAATTGGGTGCCTTACCGACTGTGAACAAGACTACATCGACGTCTCCATGTTTGGACGCCTCAGCCCAAACATTTTGTACATCGGATTGTTTGAGTGCATCTCCCTGAACAAGAAAAGCCTTTTCAGACTTGACGTATTCTTGCACTTGGGTGTCGTCATTGAAAACGCTGGATGAGCGCAACAGGAAAGTTACTGTAGATCCGGCAGCTATAAAGTAACGGATCAGATTCTAGTACTGAGTTGGTTGGCGTTGCACGTACCCAATAATCGCAAGGCAGTGTAATACCCAATATTACGGGAACCTCCAATGACAAGCACGTTTGACATTGCTGTAATATGTACGATGTTGGTAGTAGATAGGGTTCGCTTCAATGAGGGGGAATGTCTCATGCTTTCTTTTCGGCATCGTTTTATACGGAGTCAAGAGGCTGTCCAGCTTGCCGGCGGCAAACATAGTTGCGCAGGCCACGGGCCACGTACAAGTTAGGATTGCTGTGCAATCTGCGACATATGTCCAATGTCCTTATTTCATAGGTCAACAGCCGTTATCAATTCTAGTCCCGAAAGCGTTAGTGAAACTAGTTCAAGGCACGCATTACATAAAAGCACAGCCAGTAATAACTACTATCTCGTGCCGTCAGGCCGGTTCCTGGACCGTGAGGAAATCAAGAGAAAAGGAGGAATAAAGAGATAGTAATTGCAGAAAAGAAATACGCTATCAATCCCGAAACGGCAATGGCAGGTAAGTGCACTACAGGTAAGTTGGCGTGGGAACCCAGCGTATCGATCGGTAAACCAATTGGGATAAGAAGGATATTGCCGAGGCACGGCAGGTGATGGCACGCGACGCGCAAGACGCGTAAGCCCCGGATCACGACGCATGTCCTGGCAAATGCGACGCGCACACCTAGATGATCTAACTTGTAGATGCAGGCGTATACACAAATGGACCTATTTATAGACTAGTTAGTATGTATAAAAGACTGAGAAAATGAGTACAGGAAGAACCTTCCCCACCCAATCAGATTTAGAACGTAAGCGTGACTGTATGGCAGTGTAATACGCAAGCGTTCCCAGCATCAGCTGCATCACACGATCTTCAGGATATTGTGATAAACCGTTATTCCCGTTTCAAACCACATTAGTTACCACCCGCCGCCGACGATCGTACTGTCGGCATTACGAATCAAATTACCTACGCACGCGGAGACCGAGTTCTCTGAAACCACAACAGCAGATCCCTCATGAACACCCGACTTGAAGTCAAAATTACACCATAGCATTCGTGCTGACCTCCTCGAACTAAAGTTATCGTACGACTAATTGTTGCACGGTAATTCTTGTCATACAGTAATCAACCGGTCTTCTGTACACCACCAGTGAATTCGCGTGACAGCGCAAGCGCAGATGTATCCGATATCGATAAAAGTATACAAAAGAAAGAGCGTTACAATGCAAATCAATTGAACATAGTCAAGATGTTTCTCAGCATCTCGACTTCATTTTCCGGGGCTGGTCGAGACCTATACTCCGCGTCTTCATCGGCAGCGATTTCACGCGAACGGTGCTTAGGGTCTTTGGCAAGACAGAAGAAAGTCGTATGGGCAAGGCGCCTGAAGCCGTTCTGTATCAATGTTAAGAAAGAGCAACTTGCATGCCAAAACTAATTGAACGCTTACCGAACGGAAAAACTTGACGATGGGGTCCCGCTTCGCCTCCCAGGCATCCTGATCCTCTTTCATTGGTGGTTTACCGGGGTTCGCATGATTACGAGGCGGTGGATCGTACCTGCCCAAGATGCTAGGCCAGGTGAACAGATAGGACGAGCCTATACCTTTGACTTTGGCCGTTTCAAAGAGCTGCGTTACTGCCCAAGATCCAATGCCTTTACCACGCCATCCCTCGTTGACTTGAATCTCTTGTATGTACACGATGGGGCTGTCGTATATTTTCCTTGCGTCATCGTCATCCCAAAGACAGAGGCCGCTCTCTCTGACCTCAGTGTTAAGGCGGCCATTGGAAGTGAAGACGGCCGAAGCAAGATTTGAGAGGTCCTGGAAAACTATTTAGTGGGAAAAATCTACGAGAGGTTCAAAGACAATCATACATCCGACACAGCATCCATTTGCCTGAGAAACCTATTCCCCGGAACTCGCTTGGCATCGATAAACTGACAAACGATGCGGCCAAGTTGTTCGCCTGTGTCCTTTTTTTGAATAGTGTAAAGCAATTGCTGGAGACGAAACATTAGCATCGTCAACGTGAGGACAGTGTGACGCCTCTTACTTCTAACCATGGCCACTCAGCGATATAAGTCGGCACATCAACGTGAGGGTTATCACGTCCGGTCAATTTCCTGGGTTTGAGAACAAGATCACTCGCGGGCGTAAACGTAGACATTATTGTCGCAGTACGGTCGAAAAGAAGTTTTGTTTTTCTGTCAAGGACTAGCAGCGGAGCTTGAAGCTTGAAGCTTGGAAGCTCCAGAAGAGCTGGACACCTTACGTTGTCGCACGGAGCTCTAACCCTTGATTTTTCCCTGTAACCAGAGCCGAGCTTGAGCCTAAGATTCAATTGACTTCGACCTCACCGTCTGGTATCCGGAAAACTTCTTCAAAAAATATGAAGCGTACGCCATAGGGTCGCATTTCGAAGAGTTGTGACATCGCCCAAAACGCCACGGCCGCGCCAACTCTTCTGTTCTTGAATGAGTGCAGAGGGTGCCATTCCGCTTGCGTTGACTTCTTGTATTTGGAGATAGTCACAGGAGTCAAAGACTTTCAATGCAGAATTCTTATAGTAGTCTGAAATACCCATAAGACGTTCGAGGCTCGGAAAAAATCGTCCAGTTCGCGTCTCCGGCCTTCGGGACGTTGATGAATTAATATGTCCAATTTCTTGATTGGTAACCTGCAACTGAATATCGGGTCTGCGGTTCTATATTACACATATTCAGCCACGAACTTAGGGGATCGAATTGAAGGTAAACTCACTTGCAGCGAAAAGCATTCACTAATGCAATCGGGGTGAAAAATCTGGCGAAAACGTCTTTTCAGTACAAACGAGCTGGAGGTTGTCGGCAGGTGCACAGGCGGTCATCATCCTGCCCAAGGTATGACAGAATCTTGGAGTTTAAGGCCTACCAGCTGAGTTGCAAAGCTGATGAAGATATGCAGATCCTGGTCTCCACTTCTTCTCTCCTGAGCTTCTGTCTGAACATCATTTCTCATACCTTCTAATAGAATTAGGAAGCGACGTTGCCATCTCTTGTGTTGCGATGTAGGCTCCGGTAAAGATGCTTACTATAGCCTAGAGTAAAAGACCAGTTGAGGGAGGAAATAGTCAATGAAGGCCGCCCCAAGCTTTAGGCCACGGTGGCGTACCTGTCCAGTATATCAGCTTGGGAGGAATACTCTATCGACTCGGACTCACAAATACTGTCCAAGGGCAATATGCATCATAAAGAAGTCACTACTGGTCACCACTATGCTCGCACTACACAGACATCATGAAATGCATGTACACCGATTGGGCAGAAAAGACTCGCATACGTAAAGGACCCGAATGAATGTGATATTAATCAAGATCATTTCTGTCGGAACATGTCTAGCTGAAAAAGGAAGGCATCTGCTGGCATCCAGCATTCAGTGCGGACTCGGGTAAAGCCAATCAAACTATTCTTTCCTTCTGTCGTAATTTAATAATGGGATAGAGACGCGTTAATTGAATGAGCGCACCCACTTGAGAACAGAAATATTGCTTGCTTGCGATTGTCTGCGATTGTCTGCCGCCGGATATCGGTAACAATCTAGACTCCATATATTCGCAATGTTAGGGAGCGCCTAGGACAGATGCGGAGACGGTGGAATGAAAAAACATCAGATGATGATGATGGATGTCAATGAACCTTGCTTAGCGCAGATGGTCGACTGAATTCAACCTTGCCAAAAAATCGTGCGCTTCCATGCTCGCCATATTCACCCAACATTAGAATACGCTTTAAATTGCAGGAAAGAACGTTAATAGTATTGATGTGGGAGACGACTGTGTCTTTACTACACAGAGGTTTAATTGTTCTGGACAAAACCAGCACCCTTGTATCCTTTCGACGATATACCTGAGGTAGAGGTACATCAGCAACCATCTATCGGCGGAGATTAACAAATCAACCGCTCACCTGTAATAGGATTCATCTTCTGCTCAATCGCGCGCTCACTCGAGGCCTCTTGCCACTCCTTGGTGATAGTCTTCGGGGGAGCAGGGGCTGACAGACGGATATCCTCTCAGATATCAATCCAACATTGCGGAGCAAAAAATGACTCACCCATTGCCTTCACGCCCAACATCATGAGGTACGACACCCCCAAAAGACCCGCGACGGACGCAGCAATCTTCAGGTTGTCCCCGGGTTTACCAGCGGGTGCACGGTGTCCATGAGGACCGAAGGACACAAAGTACGCTGCAGCGTGCGTGAACACCCGGGAACAACCGCACGCTTACGTCGAGATGGAAACGATACTCACCGGCCTTTTTCTCCTCAATAGAGAGTTGCTTCCAGTCCTTCTTCTGGACTTCTGCAAGCTGTGAGCGGAGGGCAGCTTTCTCTTCGATAGAGACGGTGTCCCAGAGTGCTTCGACCCGCCCCAGGGGTATCGCAGCAGGCGCCGACGAGCTCGAGGCTGAGATGTCAGCTGCGTTAGCAGTGGTCGCTACACATCGAGCGACTGAATATCGGAGGGGACGAAGAGTGCGGGGAACAAGTCGCAGAACCTGCATGTTGGCAGAACTAGGAGATGATATAGAATAGACAAAATTATATGTCGGATTCCGCGCATTGGTCCCTGCATGCAATGATTGAACTAATGTGGAACAGGCCTATCAATGTTCTGGGATTGTGCTCCATTTTGGCCGGATGCTCTAGACTTGAGCCCAGATTCCGGTAGCTATCAGGTGAGGCGGTGCCAGCGGATCACTATAAAAGCCGGTTTCATTACACGAAATGACGCAGTTGGGAGAGATAAAGCAGACAGGATACTTCAAAAACGATGCTACAGAAAGGAGTTATGGACCTAGCTACAATTACAAACGTGAACAATCAGGCAGCGGCGCTGTTCGTGGGACAATCCCTGGAGATATGTCTGCAAAGATAGGTGTCAGTGATAAATGTTACTTGGCAGGGAGGAAACCTACCCTTCGGATCCACACGCGTAACAGGCCCGCTTCTGAGGCTGAGTACAGTCCCTACTAATGTGACCCTGAGGCAATAAGAATAATAAGAAAAAAATCGCATCGAAGGTAGGTGATACGCACTACACCGCTGCAGTTGTAACACTTGGAACCTTGAACACAGTCCCGCGACATATGGCCTACGCCACCACAGGTGTAGCTGTAACGGATCAACATCGTGAGATAACGAAGAAGCCCGACAAAGCAAATTTAAGCACCAAGTCTTTGCGCTACCACCACCAAAGGCACCTCCATAGCCCGAAGATCCTCCGGCATCCGGGCAAGCGCGAGCGATATGGCCAGTCTTGCCGCAGCGATAGCACTCAGCTCCGGCGGCGCCGGAGCCAGTGCCAGTGTTGGCGGTGGTGCCAGTTGGGCAGTCGCGAGACTATGTTACAATGAATAGATGGACGCGCGCCACAGCAGCGAGACACGCACGATATGGCCCTCTAAACCGCATTTGTAACAACTCTTCGCCTTGGTCTCGCCTGTACAGTCCCTTGAAACATGACCTTCCAACCCACCTATTGACAACGCAGGTCAGCAGAGAGTGAGGGAAGGAAGAAAATAAACTTGCAGTTGTAGCTAAACGCGATCGAGAAGGAAAAGAGGTAAATGTCGGCCCCCCGCAACACAAGAAGGGCAGGTTACCAGGTAGGGGTGCCTGCCTTTGGGCAAGACGCAGCTTGATGTCCGACTATACATTTGGATACCGGCGCATTGATGAAGGAGATAGTATATTGCAATGTATTGAGTGATATGCCAAGTCAAAAGTCAGTACAACGCGAACCAAAAAAAGGGTTTTGAGATAAGGAAAAGTAGCTAATCGCCGCATACATGGAGAACCTCCCCAAGTAAAGAGCACGAAACGGAAAGAGAAAACCAAACGGCGCCACGCACATCCTCCGCAATTGAAGCAACCTCGAGCACCAGACATATTTGACTGTTGATTATTGGATTTTTGAGCTATTCAGAAGAGATGCTGTCAGAGCAGCGACAGAAAGAGGGTAGAAAGACTCTGCGACAGGCGAAGCAAAGGCAACGTACCGAAGATGGTGGTTTAAAAGAGAAATGAGGCAGTTCGCTTTTTCGGACGCAGCCAAGAAAATAGCTGTGATGAGTCAGATGGTGCTTCCTTTTTTGGATATAAGCATTCTTTGCTTTGCGCCACACACTTATGATTAAATATAAAGTTACATATTGATTTGTATAGAGTTAGGCCTAAAGGAGTGAGGATAATCTGCAAATATATCTTCATATGCCCAAGAATAATATAGATCACAGAAAAACAGACAAATTCCGGGCAAATTTACTACCTTCTTTGTTTGCAATTTTTGAAGCTATTGAACTCGCAGCTCACCATGAGGCATTTATTCTCTCACGTTCATCCAAAAAAGCCAACTCAAGCGACAAAATTGAACACAGAATGAATACATTTACAGACCCTTCTGATCCCCGTCAGTTTTGCTCGTCTCCTTGGTCTTTACGTCCTCCTTCTCGCCCTTTTCACTCTTCTCGCCCTTCTTGCCATCTCCTTTTGTCGGTTTCTTCTCATCGGGAGTGCCCTCTTCGAATTCTGCCCTGCCAATAGTTGATTTATTGTCCACCAGCGCGTGCAGCGCAATCACCGCCCGAAGCAAACTGCTCATGTACACCACGAGCAGTTCGTCATTCGTGCTCGAAGCAAAGCTTTGTGTCGTTATTGGGTCTGAGAGATTGGGTAGAAGGTTCAGAGCGTCTTGGAGGTGATATATTATCTGATGGTTCACGGGCATCTTCCCGGCAGCAACCTCCACGAGATACTTTTGGACGTCACTCATTCGCGACTGTAGACCCCGTAATGATGCCAGCTGTTCCGCCACCCGCGTCGCTAGTGTCGTCGTCGTTGAATCCTTGATGTCTCGCAGTAGGTGCTCGACACCGATCTCCTCTGCCTCTTCAGCCTCAATTGCCGATGGAACATGCTGAAAAGTTTTCCGCGTCTCTGTCCCATCCTGTCAAATGATCAACGCTAATTCATTAAGGAATAAATGGGGGTCGACGCACGTCTTTAATCTCCTCAACTGCAAAGTAAGCATCCGTAGGTATCCCCACAGTTGTCGGCCGTACATCTACGATGACCATGACAGGACGAGCGATGAACTTCTTAAACAAGTCATTTATCTCCTGGTCTGACGCCCTTAGCTTCGGACCTGAATGATACCAGCCAATTAATCGCTCCTTTGCTACGAGGAAGTCCGATTTCAGCAATGTTCATCGTAGATGCACCTAGATAATGCGTACCGTTAACTTTCTTAAACATCTCATACATCCCCAATATGTAGTTGTGATCCAGAAACCACGTCTTGCTGTCTTTCTCGTCCTCTTCGAATGGTATACCGAATGAGTTGGCAACATTGATGGTCTTGCCGTTGTCCTGTCCTAGTAGGACACCAACGACGCGCTTGTGAGAGTTCCGGGAAACAGCCCGAGCATGATGGTCGGTAACGGAGAGGAGAACAAGAGGGTGGACGACTGTGAAGCCAGACGTCCGTCAGCTTCTTCCATTACAGCGGTACATGACCCAACGTACTGACGGTAGTATTGGCTAGTGCAGACAGCTAGAAAAGATTGTCAGTACATTTTGACTTTCACTGGAGGAAATAATTACCTGTTCTGTCGTACTGGCAACCATGATGGGAAAAGGGCGTGAAGAGTGTACTGACGAGAATAACTGACGCGCACGACGCGCGTACCTCTGGAGTTTATGATTGTTGTCCAAAACCGTTGGCGGCCCGGTGAGCCGCGACCATGAGTCCGAGCTTGAAATACTGCCACTACAGCAATAAGTTCTACTTGTCTCTTGGCATCTTTACCCAAATATTTCTGACATTGGGGCTGAAAGGAGCAGACAGTTTACTAACCTTCACGAAATGGTTACTTCAAGTTCCGACCTTTTGCCTACCTTAAACTTTTGCCCGCGTTCCGTTGCAGACTTGCAGTTGGACTGCTGAAAAACTCTTTAGGGCCAATATCACATTGCATTAATCGTGCATAGGACTTGGCGATGAATTGTAGCGAGAAAAAGATGTAGTCCGAGGAGGGCCGATCCGACACGATCCTGATTCCTAGCCGAGTCATTCTGGATACTTCCGCCCATCAATCACCTACTACGTATTGATGTAAGCACTGCCAGCTTTATTACTAAAATCCAGACTCTTCTCTTCGCGCAACGTACGGGTTTTATTCCTTCAAGCCCTTCAAGCGACTATCTGGGATAAAAAATCACTTAATCGGGTCTTGAATGTCGGTCGGTAAGCCTCCTACAGAGTCAACTATCCTTGCCTGCTAAACTTTTACTAGTCAGGAAAAAGGAGTCCTGACCTGTATGTTGTTCGTGATAAGTACATACCTGCCTGTATTAGAACGAATGCGGGACGAAGCTTCGAAAACGCCAACTCCGTATCTGCGCTGAGTCCCATTTTTGGCAAATTTCTACTTATACAGCTAGTACGCTCTGGACGCCTTGGATGTAGTCCCACGGCTTTGTAAAGATGACC
Source organism: Armillaria nabsnona (assembly GCA_030407065.1). Lineage (NCBI taxonomy): Eukaryota > Fungi > Basidiomycota > Agaricomycetes > Agaricales > Physalacriaceae > Armillaria > Armillaria nabsnona. Next base: position 462,238 of record JAUDQA010000005.1, read on the forward strand.
AATGGCTTATCTAGTACGTATCACGGGAATATGAGGAGAAGTCGCAGAAGGTCGCGCCATCTTTCGTCGGTAATGCGCGAGAGCAACATATGCAAGGATGATATATATGTCAACTCCAGGTTTCAACCCAATTCCCACGAACGATGCGCTTTCTAGTATCGCTTCTTTCCGCCTCCTTGGCCACCGCACAATTCGTCTCACAAGCACCACTTCTTTCAGACCTCTCCCATCACGAGCTTCTCCAGGATGACTTTTACAAGTTCAAGTGGCCTATTCGCAAGGTTGCAATTATCGGAGCGGGACCTGGGTATTATTTGCTTTGTCCTTTCGTTGATTGGCTACTCACTTCTGTACAGAGGTCTCATAAGCTATAGAGAGTTCATCCAAGCGGGATTCGAGGTTCGGTTATTCGAGCGGGACGATTTGCCTGGAGGTAACTGGCACTACAGCGAGGAAGTTCCACCCGATGCCCCTGTTCCTAATGCAGACCCCGCTGTGGGGGACTTTGTCCCCTCCTTGCCACCGAAAGGAGCGAATCTTCCGTACACGGAGGAATACGTGGATAAAGATGTTACCGTTCTCCTTGATAGACGGCGGAACCACCGAGAGCCCAAGCCTGTTTGGGCATCCTTAAAGTCCAATGCGCCCTCGGTGAGTTCAACTCATTGTCAATCTTTCGTTCGGAAGGCCACCGTGTGCTCACAAGACCGAAGGTGCATCAACAGATAAGGGAAACGCCCTGGCCTGATGGCACTCCCTGGTGTTCGTCCCTATCATTATCATGAACTATGGAGTTCGAAGGGCTAACTTAATATTGTAGCCTTACCCCACCAGACCCTGCAGAGATATCTACGAGCATTTGCATCATGGCACGGAATTAACACCAACGATGACAGCCCTAACGTATCGTACTCCACAAGAGTCGAGCAAGTCGAGAAACGTTTCCGAGATAACCAGCACGTAGGCTGGACGCTCACCTTAAAAAAGTTCATCCAGACGGGGGACCGAACGTCGCAGGCAACTTGGTGGACCGAGGTATGTCTCTATTTCGTATATCTCTGCGAAAGTTTGCCTATTTCGATAGGATTTCGATGCCGTCGTCGTAGCTACTGGGAGGTACAATGCTCCGAATATTCCCAACATCGAGGGGTTGGCAGCTTGGGCCGCGCAGTTTCCCGGAAGCATTCAGCACTCGCGTCAGTATAGACGCCCGGAGCCGTTCTTGAACAAGACAGTCTTGGTCGTTGGCGCTGGAGTAAGGATTCGCAAATTCTCCAGTGTGAGCGTTTCCTGACTTTTGGACAGACAAGTGGTGGAGAAATAGCTAGGGATCTCAATTTCCATGCTCGGAAAGTCTATCTGTCTACCAGGGTGCGTCAAAGCAAGTTTTCTGCATAGGTTTTCTCACTCAATTGTTCTTGCCTAGCCTGATAACAGTGCGTTTGTTGTGTTCCGTACCTCTTGCTATCATTTTAGAACTTTGCTCGACAAGGTACTGTGCCTCACTTCCCTCGAGAGGCTCAACTTGGTCGGGTACCCGAAAATACCACCTTCATCGGGGAAATTAGACGCTTTCACCCCACATCAGACATATCTGCCGGAAAAGTGGAATTAACTAACGGAACTGTAGGTTGTTTTATCTGCAGTTATCAAGTTGCTGACTGCTAGATTATACAGGTCATCACTGGCATAGATCACATAGTATTCTCGACGGGGTTCAAGTATTCCTTCCCCTTCTTGCGTCAATATCACAATTCATCGCTGGGTCCGAATGACCGGGCACAACCTGGTACCCCCCAGCCTATTGTGACGGATGGTACCCACCTTCGCTCTCTTCATCTGGACGTGTTCTATATCGAAGAACCCACCATTGGATTCATAAATAGTAGGGTCCTCGTTATGATAACAGCTCCGTGGCTTTGCTGATGGCGGTGCTTCAGTCAACGTGGGCATGCAGTCGTTTTCGTATGCGGAATTCACCTCTTTGGCGCTGGCGAAAGTGTGGTCCAACAAAGCTAAGATTCCGAGTACTCCGACGTTGTGGCACCTGCACGAAGAACGGACTCGGGAACAGGGAGGATATGGTAGACATTTCCAATTTTTGGGCGCGAAGAGGAACAGAGGTATTAGTTGTGTTCGAATTCCTACCCTGTGCTGAATTCCGGTACTCCAGAGAAAATCAGGTTCTTTGTTGCCTGGTTGAATGACGCTGCCGTGAGATACGGAGGTAGACAAGTGTGTAATTTCTTGCGGCCACTTTGTAAAGTTGCTAACGTGGTCCATTAAACAGATAGACTCTGCGCCTAGGCAAGTAACACTCGTTATTTCCCCTTCTCACTCACCTGACTATCGTGGCAAACAGTAACAACGAAGTATTAGCAATCTGGGCAGCTGCGAGGTATGGGAATGCTGATATCTCCGAGCTGTCGGATTCCTCTTTCGCTCCTTTGACCGCAGAGGAAAAGGCAGATAGAATCATTGACATCATTTTTAGCGATGACTGGTAAATATATCTCCGTAGATAAAAATGGTGTCGGTAATACGGTATGTACCGATATAGGTCCAATTGCAGTGGCTATGCCGAATTTTGTATTTATATATAACTCAGACTCTGCCTCCATCCAGAAAACTTCAGGAAGTAGGGCAATCACCTCAGAAAGCTAACGTTGTCAACAGTCGTACCGGAGACAGAGGACGTTATTGAGGGAGGGATATATAAAAATCGGTTATAAAAGGACAGTCGCAACGGAGTAAGGCCCGGACTCTCGAACAGAGACGGAGATCAGCTCAGTCCTTCCGGCCATAGGTGTGTATCATCCATCTATTTAGGAGAGACCAGAGATCAGCATGCTAGGTGTCGCACCACCAATATTGCCGTTGTTCCCAGTGTTGACACTGATAATGATTACAAGTGCGGTGCAAAGCCAAAGGAAAATTGCCGACATCATTGGATCTTCCTCTCTAAACACACAGGTTAGTAGGTTGGGATGAGCGTGCCCGGGAATTGGAAGTACTATTAACTTGCGCAGGGTGGTGGGTGCGAGGCACACAAGAGGGGTAACCGGCTCGGGCTGCGGGGTATCATGCATTATCGCCTTTATCGGCTCCACAATCCTGTTCCTTCCGCTACACCTTCCGCCCTCCTTAAATAACACTTGGCCAGATTCGCGTTCGGGCTAGTCTGGGGCTAAACTTTGAACCTGAGACGGGAGGTGGGTCGTAACAGAGAGCCAAGCTGGCATTTCGCTCGGGGAGGGCGCATAAGCAGTGACCGAAGCTCTGGATGCATAGCATGCAGGTTTTGGGCCTGGAGGCCTCAATAATTACATGTTCGAGAGCGATCGTGGTCCAAATTTCCAGACTTAGGTGACCCGCACGCCGACGTTTTCAAGCCTTGGAGGACGTTCTGTATCAGAGTGCGTTACTCATAAGTAGTGTCATCTCTCTTATCCCGAATTTTTCCCCGTGAGTTCATAACTTCCATGACGCTAATTACGCTGACCATACAACAAAGCGGTTTAGAGATGATGCTTCCTCTTCCCGGCTCGCAAATGCTTTCTCGGTGATACTCCTTCCCATTGATAATATACTCTCGTGGCTGGCCTTGCTTATATAGTGATATCTGGTTCACTTCATCCGTGTATCAGAATTACTTGAACACCGGTACACCAATTGCACTATAGCTTACGAACAGTATCCGGGAACGATACCATCCCGGGGATCGAAACATCTCGGCGGAACAGATATTTGTATAGGTAACTGCTATGCGCTCGGCTCTCAACCCGAAGCACTGACATCGCTGCTTTCGAGGATTACCGGAAGAAAACCTGATAGAAAAGGAGTCAAACGATACCAAACGTCCCGACAACTCGCCCTCTACATGCCCTTGACCGAACTCATAACGCTCCACCATGTCCCCCCCAACAACTTCGAATCTCTATCCCGGGTCTACACGTTCTGGTGTAGCCTCCAGCCATCTTATTCTGCATACCCTTTGACATTCTACGCCGACGTCAGGCTTCCGGGTGTCATGTACCTGCTAACTGGATGGCACAGTGCGCAGGAGCGGGATGTATGGCGCCAGAGCGATGAATATCGAGAAATACGGGCCGACATGATGGCACGGGTTGAAGTGAAACGTAGTCTAGTGCTCAATATGGATTTCGACACCATCCCGAGAGCTGCTAGAGGGTTGATGTGCGTTCATACCATCCGGATAGGAGAAGACGAGGAAGAAGAGGACGAGAGTATGCCGTGGACGCCCAGCAACGACTCGTTTTTAGAGGTTCTATGGACAGGGTGTGGAGAAGATTGCGAGGACACGTCTCTGTTTTGCCGTCTCACGCTCTATGGCCCTAGAGCATCCGACGAGACAGTGAGAAGAAAGTATCGAGTTGGGTCTGATTATTTCACTGCGATGAGACGAATCGCTGTTCCCGTTGATCAAGACTAGCACGTTGCATACCCGTAAGGATGTCTTTCCTGTACATATCAGCCGTTTTCTGACGAGAGCATTCGTTCAAGGCGTACGTCAAAAGATGACTTCGCGACAAACATTCCTTGTGTCCATCGATGGCGTAGAAGACCCACATAACAATGTTAATGAGAACTATGCATTAAACCGAGTGTCTCCATATCCGGTACACAGCCTTTCTGACGCAAGTAATCCACAATATCCCTCGCGTCGCATTTCACAGCGGCTTTGAGTAACTCGGGGTATCGCTCGCACTGTATCCTGTCGGCAACCTTACGCTTTCTTGGACTATTGACGTTTTGCCCGTAGCCTGGTTCCACAAGCAATCGGACAAGGTGGAGGTTCTTGTTTCGAACGGCAATCAAAACAGATAGACCGTTTTTCCTCCGAGGGTCTGCCCCCAATGCAAGGAGGCATTGTATGAGTTGTACAAAGCCTCCATGTACAGCCATTGCCAGAGCGTAGCCGCCATGCGCATTCAGATTTAGATTAGGCACCTTTTCGTGCAGATGCCGAAGGTAGGGCAGCGGATGGTCTGCCTCGGTCCACTGGCTTGTAGGCTTTTTTAGCCTAAGTAAGTGTTGGAAAAGATGTCGGGGGATATCTGTGGTTTGGGAGAGACCAGTGGCATCGGCACAGCGATCGCAGATTATATCTAGGACTTGTGAGGAGCATAGTCGGAATCGTATAACTCTGGAATAGAGTTCTGGAGGCCATGAAGGTGAGAGGCGTAAGACACGGCCTAGTATGTATTGGGCACGAAAGGAATTTGGAGAGGCATTGAAGGTATCATAAAGAAGGCGAGAGGAGTATGGCAGACACTCCGAAAGAGCGAACAGTTGTATCTCATATAGAAGCTTTCTCTTATTAGCCCAAGCGAAAGTCAAGAACAGCTAATTGCCCACCTCTACAGGTAATTGCTCCAATTTAGAACCTGATCGATAATTCATGGTGATGGTCTACGGCTTCTACCAATCCAATTATTTCGCCACAGAATTTGGCTTGCACGTTTGGGAGCAACCCCGGTGTTCCTACGGTTCTTGTCAACGAAGAAATCCCTGTACGAACATTTTGAGCGATATTGTTATTGATGACATGAACAAATGCCTACAGCACTTTATTTTCAGCACGATCCTGGTCTTTCAAGTTTTCGGATCCTTCGCTTGAAAAAGAGATCACAAACTGCTTTGGAGAAACTAGTAACAGATTAACCAGAGAATTAGTTACATAAAGAAGCGCTTACAAGACTTGCTTGTACCCCTGGTGTATCTGTATTGCGAAACGAAGAAGGGAATACGAATCATCGCATGGATGTTCGACGCCAGGTAGAAACCCTAACCCAACGGTCAACGTTGCTTCTGAGGCCCTCGGGCCGATATCCGGAGAGCAAAAGCCTCTTCCACATTTCCACATCCTCCGTCTGGACGACACTCGATACCAACCTTCTTCCAGTTCAATACGACCATGGAAGAACAGGTTCCCACCGTCCACCCTTCACCCGCATTGAAACGCAAGAAAAAAAGTTCTGGAACCAACACGCCTACCGCCGACGGTCCCGCCGCGTCGCCTGCACCTGCACCTCCTGTCATTAAAAGCCGCCCAAAAATCAAACGTGACAGAGTTCCTCATCCAAGTCGCCCGCCGCGTAATGACAGTGCTTTGCCAACCGAGAAAATCGCCTCATCCTCCTCTATACCACCCCCAGATGCTCCACGAGAACCGAGAAGTAAAAGGAAGGGAAATAGGAAATCAAAGGCGGATAGTAGTATAGAAGTGACGCGAGAAGCCATTGTCATCGACGACGACGCGCAAACCGTGTCCAAGGATCTCGGTGCCGGTGCAGATTTCGTTGCCTTCGACGACTCAGATTTAGATAATAGCAATGAAAAGAAGAGCGATACGAAGGGAAAGGAGCGAGACGATGGATTAACGTCTCGCTCAGATGAAAGGGAGGGCCGCAGAGAGGACAAGGACCGTGACAGCAGACGAAGGCGCGACGATGATGCCGACAACGACAGGCGAGAGAAGAAGAGTAAAAGTATGCTTCGTGTTCTTCGTCTTGTTATCCATCTCAACTTATGTTATAGAAAGAGACCATTCTCCCCCGGAACGAGAGTGGGACCGTGGCAAGGAGCGGCGACGCAGTCGAGAAAGAGAAACGTACACGGATCGTAGACGTCGAGAAAAGGCAAAATACGAGCCGGATTATAGAACCAGGAAGGTAGACAAGGTTCCGTGGCTCGAGAACTTGGACCTGGATACTTGCATCAATGTTGCTGAAGTGTATGTGCATTGTTTGTCTTCCGTCGGCGCTCTCTCACTGCCAATCAGTTTACACCGGGAAGTAGAGGCATTCACCAAATGGATATCACCGACACCAGTAGAAGACGAGATCCGCGGTCTTGTGGTGGCACATATCAAACAAGCAGTCGCTGCATCATTTGCAGACGCCAAAGTTCTCCCTTTCGGAAGTTACGCGACCAAACTGTATCTGCCAACTGGGTTCGTCTTCTTTCCTTTAAACCACTGGCTTTGTTGTTGATGTTTTCTTAGTGACATCGACCTCGTTATTATCTCCGATTCCATGGCATATAGCAACAAAGTTAATGTCCTTCACTCTCTCGCTGCAACCCTAAAACGAGCCGGTATAACTGACCGGGTTAGCATCATCGCCAAGGCGCGTGTCCCCATTGTCAAGTTCGTCACAAGGCTTGGCATGTTCCATGTCGACATCAGCATTAATCAAGGCAACGGTCTGGTCGGCGTCGATATCATCAACGGCTTCCTACGCGACATGCATGGACGAGATTGCATGGCGCTGCGTAGTCTCGTACTCATCACGAAGATGTTTCTCGCTCAACGAGGCATGAACGAAGTATATACAGGCGGACTGGGCAGCTACGCGATCGTCTGTTTAGTTGTCAGCTTCTTGCAGATGCATCCGAAGATTCGAAGAGGAGAAATCGACGTCGATGCCAACATGGGTATCTTGGTGATGGAATTTTTCGAGCTATATGGCTGCTATTTCAACTTCAATGATGTTGGGATCTCGGTGAGGGACGGCGGGACGTATTACAATAAACGGCAAAGAGGATGGTATAACGATTCGAAAGGATTACTTCTATCTATCGAAGATCCTGCAGACCCTTGTACGTGAATGGACATTGATTAACACGGGACGTTCGAGCTCACCATCATCACAGCGAATGATATATCAGTTGGTTCGTTCGCATTCAACAAGGTCAAGACCACTTTTGCTGGTGCTTTCAACATCCTGGCCTCTGCTGCGTACTTGAAGGCTGGGATCATCAACTCTCGACGATCAGGAAACACAGTGCAACTGCGGGATAGGCTCGACCCTGCGGATCTGAGCGTCTTATCAGCTATCGTGAGCATAACGCAGGAGGTACTTACATTTTTTGTTTATAAGGTAACCCTTGATTCATCACCTTCGCAGACAATAAATCACCGAAAAGTGGTACAGGAAGTATACGATTCTGGGGATTTGCACAGAATGGTTGGCCAGAAACCACTTCCCCAAGTGTTCGATGGGCGCTCAAACAGAGTCAGTGGCTCATCGAAGAATATGCACGAGATGGGTATGGACCTGGGCACCGATTCAGAACAGGAGAAGGAGAGCAAGAAACGTCGGCGAGAAGAAGATGACGAGTCTGATGGAGGGAGATACAACATTGGGAAGGAGCCGCCGAAGAAACGCAGGCGTAAGGGAACATCGGCTGATTTCAGGGGACTCTTCACGACGGACGAGGATAGCGTTGCAGAGGGAGAGAAGGCGGGGCCGTCGAAGAAACGTAGACGCAATGTTGATGTTGGGGGAATTTTTACGGCGGACGAGGACAGCCTTTCCGAAGAAGAGGGTGAGTACGCCAGTGACTCCTCAAACCGCCCTGCAGATAAAGAGTCGATACGCCAAGCCGATATCGAGGAGCGCAATCGCAAGCAGTCGTATTGGCTATCGAAAGGCATTGGGCCCGGCGACGTCGAAGATGGTGATGATTGAAATACCTCTTGTTACCTTTATTAGAATATTGCATCCATGGTACTCTCTATAATCTGCTTTGTCGCTCGTTCCAAGCTCGTTCGCTACTCTTTCCATTTATTTCGTTGTCGACTTGCTCTTCTATAAATATTGTCTAGCTAAAACTTCGTCCACTCCGACATTGCTCCGACAGTACAATGGCGATCAGATTCGAGTGACTACAGATCTTTTTGTGGTCCTCGGGGTTAGGAGATATCAGTGTTCCTTTCCCCCAAAACGTACTATGCCCATCTATACGACAGCCCTCTTGCACCAGTCCGCATCTTCCAAGGTGCCTGTCAACTCCCACAACCCCGTCCCCACCGTTTTCATTCGGGCGCCGGTAATTTTGAAGCGGAAATCAAAGCGTTAACATTCTCGGATCTGTTTCCTTCCGATCCTCATTACATTGACTTCCAAAGTGAATATGTTACAGTGGTAAATTATAAATCGAGAGCAAATCGGAAATAGCACGAAGGTGTGAAATGCGACTAAATGATGATATCATGGGGAGGGTAACTAGAATCGTCCAATCCCAGGGCTAAGGTACCGTAGATGTCTGCCTGCAGGTCTCTGTTGACGTTCGAGGTCTACGAACCGTATTTGACCGATCGATAGAGCCTGCACTCTGTTCGGGGATTGGACAAGGATTAGTTTCGGTAGGCGTTTTCCAGCCGCCTCCCGATTCTGACGCCATCGAGTAACCTGGGGGTAAACGAGAGGGTACGTTCTGAGGCACCGAAGGGAATGCGTCGAACAGTTCCCGATCAAGAAGAGTGGACGGTGACGAAACATTCGAAGACACCGTCGCCCATGAAACAGGGCGCGGAGAGGTATTAGTGGAACTACGACCGGAGCCCAAGTTGTGATCAAATTTTGATTGTTGAGATGAGCTGAGGAGATCTAGGTATGCATGTGGCAATGGAGGCATGGTGCCGGGTGGGGGTAGAGGTGGTCTTTGAGAAGCCTGGTGAAGAGAGCGTAGAGATTGGGACCTCACGGGAGGTATTATGATGTTATCCTGGGAGGACGCAGATTGTGCGACACCCGTGTATGTTTTTGAGATTGCAGGCGCAGACGGTTTGCGATTCAATCGAGGAAGCACACTTTTGATAGTACCCAAAGTGCTATGATCTGTAATGTCCTGTTAGAACCAAGGAGCGGATATCGCAGTACCCAGAAACTTACCGTCACCGTCGATCGTACTAACGATACTGATGGTCGACTTGGTTCTCCCCCGACGCCACATCTTCTCTGCAAAAGATGACGCCCTGTTGACACTACCGTTTTTCTTCGGAGATAATGAAGGCCATGTTATACCGCTCGGTGCAGATGCCCTAAACCCGATGCCAGTCCCAGTCCCTGATCGTATAGTCCCCGAATCAATCAAGTCCGGGCTATTATCGGGAGGAGTGACGACCGGAAGAGAATCGTCGGATGAAATCTCAGAAGAGACGCTGTGACGCGACGCACCATGAAAGGTGGAGGAACGGGATGCGTTAGCTAGTCTTCTGAAACTGGCGAGGTATTTGGAACGGGGAGATTTTGGCGGCGGCGTTGGGGGACGATCATCCTCTGGTGTTGTCTCTAAAACGCTACCAGATCCTTGTCGGACGTGGCCCGACGTCGAATTAGTCTGACCAGACTCGGGACCTGACGCTGTTCGTCCATTAGAAGAGGTGGCCTCACCACTACCCTTTTCCATATCAAAGTCCTGGGAGACCTTGCTAGCGTCTTCTCGAGGCTTGGACTTGTTTCGAGTAAGAGCTTGTGGCACGCGAAAGCTTCGTTTTCGCCTTACTGGATCGTCTTTGTTAAGAACACGGGGTAACCGGACTTCAGCCGCCTTCATCTCCTGTAGATGACGGTGTGGATTTTGGGGGGTGGAGACAGACCTGTTCTTTTCCGCGTAGCCGACCTCGCTTGGTAACTCCCCATTCATCAGTGAGCGTTCCAGAAGGGCAGCATCCTTAAGCAGCAGCGCCAATTCGTTGGATCCAGGAGTGGGAGGCGGTTCAACGTTCATGGCGTGTTTGACCCTGCTCATCTGAGGTGTGGAAGGCGGATGAAGGGACCTCGAAGGCAACGTCGCCACCTCCCTCACTCTGCCGTGCACAACAGCCGAGAATGATGGATCTCCAGATGTTACCAGCTCCGATTCGGCGTAGCGCGAAACGAAAGTGTGTGGACGTGAAAACGAGCGCGAAGTTGTATGCAGTCTTAGCTCGCCAAATTCGGTTTCCGTAGGGTAAGGAGAGTCCAAAGGTTGGATCGGCGAGGCTTGGGTGCCACTACTGGTTTTACGATGAATGGTAGTGACGTGACTGGGGCTGGTCTCTATCATGCTCACAGGGCGAGGTAAAGGGGTTATGGGCGTGGGAGGTGAGAAAGTTTCATGAGCTGGAGACGATGGTTGAGATGGAACAGGTGTGGTGGACTCAGCGTCATATGAATTTATAACAAATGGAGAATCCGGTATTGGGGTCAGCTCCGTGTGGTCCGTCTCCACATAACTGTTCTCAGCTTCCAGGAATTCAACCGAGGCTAGAATGGACTCGGCTGAGCGACTGGTTATAGCAACACTGCTCGGACGCGACGATTCCGGTGAAGGACGGACTCCGTTCTGCTCAGCCGCAGCGGTATCATCTGGCGTCCGTAAAAGCGGGTACTGAGGTAGATTTGACACCTCCACAGACACTCGTTCATAGAGCATCAAGTCTGCAGTGACCGGATGGTCAAGTTCGGAGGCTGCGATCGAGGTGATGTCGGACGATACATTGATATTCACATCAATGGACGAATCTTCTTCATTTTCTTCATTTGTGACGGTTGCTAGATCAGATACCACTTCAGCATGAGCTCCGACATCATCAGTGACACATATGACGGGTGGTGGCGGTGGTGACGGCGAAGTGGGTAAGGGCACTGGAGATTGTGGCCGCTCCAGCTCAACGAGTACTGCAGGAGGAGTTGGAGTGTCAGGCTCGTCCATCGGTGCGTCGTCACTCTGGAAAGAAATGTCCGCCAAATCCGAGGAGTCCATGCTGACAGCAGGGGTATTTATGGTCTGTAATACACCATTAATGAAATTCTCATTCACGGATGGCTCACAAACTTACGACATCTGTCTCGGACTTGTCCAAAGTTAGATCCAACAAGGTTGCTGAATCCTCAACGATGTCTGAAGGTGAAACCACGACACAAGGTTCATCCTCCGGTACTGCCGGCGGCGTGTACTCTTGAGACTCGGGTTTTGGAGATGAAGATCCGTCGGACTTTTCGTCAGACTCGATCACCGGTGTGACATGCACCTTGTCCAAGTCTATACTGGAGAAAAACGATGTCCCCGGTACGGGAGACACGGGTGGCGAAAGAGAACATTCGTGGGAGGGCGTATCACCTCTGCCATTGAGATCAGACGAAGCCTCCGCTCGACGTGCTATATCGAGGGCTGCCGCAAATGATGTGCTCCGCGATTTGGACCCAAAAACTCGCGGGTTTTCAGGTGTATCGTCTGGAGTAGGCGAAGGGGATAAAGAACGAAATGCCTGACTGTCCCTGGGAGAATCCGCAGTATCCGAGAAATCATCGTAATCCAATCCTGACAGCGAAAAATTTCTTCCTCCAGAAAAGAAGAGCGGCGATGTGGAACGACTCATAGGGGGCGCGCTACTCCCACTGGCAACTCGCACCGCGGAAGGAATGCGGTTCCCATACAGCTCGCCCCTCTTTCTGGTCTGCCCATTCTCTGCAGTCGGAGGCGCACCCAAACCGAAACTTCCTCGGGGTACAGGAACTCCTCCCTTCTGCTCGAATTTCGCGATTTTATCCCGGAGACCACTCGAGGGTATCATAGGCTGGTTTGTTGATAAGGAAGGCACCGACGGCCTCTGTGTTTGGGACACATTCCGCTGTTGAAGAGCGGCAATACGCTCCTTCAAATTCACTTGAGGCTGCTGCCCACGAGAGGTATTCCTGTAAACATTCAAAATCAATCTCTAAGTGCTTGACGTAACAACGAAAAAAGACGAGTTAACGCACATCGAGGAAATGGGAATAGCAATGGTTACAGAACGACCAGCGACTGCAACATGAGCAGGCACGGACACGAAAGCTGAGACGGAGGAAGAAAAATGAACAAAGCGAATATAAGAAGAAGGGATCGAAGGTAATCGAGAAAGCCTACTTGCCCAAACAGAGTAATACTTTCCCAGGAAATCAATTTATATAAGCCACTGCGCGCGCAGGAACCGAAGTTTCATTTCTTTGTGATGTCTCAATAAAATCTTCGTGCTGCAGTCAGAATCGCTCCTGCATTCTCAATTCTTGCCACAACTCGGGGAGGTCTTCCAATTGTCATATCTGACAGACGACGTCACGGATATATGAATTATTAGTACTATCTACTCTATGATTCTAATTTCTACCTACTATATTATTTCTACAGTTCTAGTATCTAGTACCCCAGACCAAGCTTGGGGGTTTCAAGTCTCCCTCGACTTCCAAAAAATGTTGCGCTGCAAGTAATCTAGACAGCCGTCATGCTCTCTCGCCTTAGAACGGTCTCGGTACGCGGGCCGGACGCGGGCCAGGAACCCTCCCAAAGGGCCGGTATCGACGTACTGCCGCCGTCTTCTGCTCAATCCACACATTGGCCTTCCTCGCAAGGCAATCAATGTCAATAGGAAAAGCATGCCGCGGCTTAGGATGGTGAACTTCCCAAGGAGTGCAAACTTCAACTCTATCCGGTTCGTTTCCAACCCTTTTCGGCGCGATAGGCAAGCCCTTGAATTCAGGAAAAAGGTCGTCAACGGACGGGGGTACTTTGAGATATGTGGATGAAGTGACTTGATGTCGTCTAGGGAGGGGGACTATCGGATCTTCACAGGGATCCCATTTCGTGGGAGGAGGTATTTCGGCGACCTTCACAAGATCAGCCCCACTGCTAGGGCGTGCTATTGGGGAGAACGTCTGCTTGGTGATCGATGGAACGAGCCACGATAACGGGACTTGGCGCAAGGGCAAGGAACCGGCCGATGAAGTGAAGTTGGACAAAGTAAGGAAGGCGTTGACGATGGCAGGTGTATCGTGGTCGGTGTGTACCGCTAACCAGGACTGTGCGCATAACTCCCTGAAATGATTGGTGTATATATTCCAGACGTCCCGAGACATCTGGATATATGACCCTACTGTCTCCAGCACATCTCGCTGCGTCGCAAGGACCTGATCAATGGTGAGCCCTGTAAGAACAGCTCTGCCCGAGGATTATTAGTAACGACTAAAATCTGTTAGGCTAATTATTCACCTAGTTTCCATAGGAAGCGGATCAGCATTAAATTGATCCAACGCCACGAAGAAGAGGATCAACATCAGTTGACGGAACGTCTCGACGTTCTTTGGTTTCTCTTCCAACTCCCGTAGTATGATATGTTCCTGTTTTTCAAAGTACAGGGTGGCGTAGGCAACGGTGTGGAATAAAGTGAATGGTGTTTGATGATGTGACATGATCAAATCATAGACGAAGCTGTGCAGTTCTTCGTAGGTCGCCGAGAACGACAATTCACTACGTCCACGACGATCAGGCACGGCGAGGAATGTTAGAAAAGTCAACTCACTTTATGGTCTGCTGGGCCGTTGGAGTCTGCCCCATAGCAGAGCAGATTAGAACCGCAGCGACCCAGTCTGCAAGCGCGATGAGATGAGGCATAGCGTCGCCATTCAATTTGTCCTTGCAGGAACCTCGTCCATGAGAGTCGTCACTGCCAACCAAGGTAGATGTAGGAGATGGAGGGCCATCGATGCCATCAGTGAGGTGATAATCCTCAGAACTCTCGTACTCGGGGGTCGACGACGCGTACGATGTGGGCGGAGTCAATGAAAAACTGTGCAAGACGGGGGCCGAAGGTAGCTGGGTGCAAGCTACGCGTCTGGCGCTCGTCATTGCAAAGGTGGTGAAGTGGGGTGTCGCGTATGCCATTGCCAATCGTACTATTGATACGAGGAGCGAGGGGTGCAGATACCAGAGAATCGACCATGTTATATACCTAGAGCAAGGCTCGTTTTGCGAACCCTTCGAGTTGTTTTTGGACAATGGATGTTACGTTCACGCCTTTCCCCGAAATTAGTGGCATGCCCAACAATGGGGACTTCGAGTGATGTTATAACCTGTTATGGTATCAGGACACCAAGCACGTCCAAATTCTCATAGCCAAAAGAATGTGGTGGGATTTGGGCGGGCATGTTATGCAAACTTAGAAGAACAAGCTGACGAGAACAATGCTGCTGTTGGTCAACAATGCGGTGTGCATGGTTGCGGGACGCGAACTAAGCAGCGAACTCGAAGCCTCGAGTAAGAGAGAGAAAAAGCTCGTCAAGTCACGTCACCTGATCAAGGTTATTGACGCGTCACGGAGATACAGTTACGGCACTCCTCAGCCTTTGTGATGCCTGTGAGTTGGGCGTACGAGTCCAGATATGATGGGATGAAACCGAAACGTCCTGCCTCAACACTCTCCCAAGGTAGTTCAGCACTTAACTTTGCCAAGTGCTCTTTCCTGAAGATCCCATTAACCAACGGAAAAAGTGAAGCAAGACTCTCGATACAGATGATTACATACTGAAGCACACATCCAATCCCTCCTCGGAGAATCTTCGCAAGCTTAGGAGGGATGACATATCATAGATGGGATAACCCGAAAGCTTGACTGACTGGAGTTGTTTGTCACTACCAGACATGGGACACCAGCGGCATCCTATCATGTCTACGACATCATAAACGGCGGTCGTGAGGTCACTCTGCAAGCTGAGGGTTTGTAGGTCTGGTAGGATGCTACAGTCCTCTGCCAGGGCCCTACATAGCTTCGATAGCTCTGGAGATGTCCAGTATCGTATACCGAGGGTCGTCAGATGAGGAGTGCATTGAAATAAACGCAAAAGATGCGAGGCATCGCCGGACGCAAGGTAATCGATGTTAAGCGTCATCAAACACGTCCTGGAGCGCGTGAGAAGGTTTTGAAGAATTTGGGTGACGCATTTCGTCTCATAACGGAGGCACATGTCATCCAACGTGATCTCCTGAACGGAAGGCGTCGATACACTATCAAGGAAGGCCTTCAAGTGATACCCTGATAGTATGCGGATCCTCTTTAACTGCGGTAGAACATACACCTCGGATGTTGTCAGGATGTACTTCGCAGCTGGCCGATAAACCAACTCCTCCAGACGGGACATGGAAAGTAACATGTCGAGGGGTGGGGTACACTGTCCGCCCTCGTCGCAGAAATAGCTCAATTGATGCCAAGGAAACGAATCCTGGATAATGTTCCAAGATCCGCAGAGGGTAAGCTCCTGTAACCTCGGAGCGAACTGGAATGAACTCAGGTCGCTGCGTATGCTTTCATTTTGGAGTGTAGTAGCATCTTTGAGAGATAGAGAATGCAGGAGAGGGAGACGATTGTGAATCGGCGTAAGGGACTGATACAAACATGATGGCATGTCAAAAGCAACATTCATCCAACGGTCAGAATGTAACACAAGTACGTCGAGTAGAAGATGGGAGCTGCTGGATCGGCTTGCGAAAGTGAACGAGAGTGGACAACTCGCAGAGCGAGAGAGATAGGTTTGCAGCGTGCTGAGCATTAGCGCAGTGCAGCCGCTATCACTATCCTGCCGTGCAACCACACCGAAGGAGGACCACACACGTGGAGAAGATATAACAATATCTCTCCACCAAGCGCATACCATCTCCAACAGCCGGGGGCCCCCCGCATCACAAATGTCATGAAGACGAAACCGAGAATAGGCAACGAAAATTTCTGACAAAATTTCGTTGGGTACTTTCGATATGGCTGGTATTACTTTCTGGTCAGTATACCTGGATGCGGCTAAGGGTAAAAGAACTAGCCTGATGCTTCAGCTGGAGTACAGGTCTCATGCGCTGCACATCTGCTTGGCAACTTGAAACCAGGTTCGAGTTGGGCTTCGCCGAACACCGTTAGAGTGTCATTTGAAGCTGACATGGCGCCTGAACTCTACCTGAATGCTAGTGAGAAAATTTTAAGAATGAGGGATGATCGATGAAACCTCTACGGACCAGATGCAAAGGCGAACGAAGATGGCAGAGACAAGGTTGATTCGGTTTCGTGAAAATGAAACATGTACTTATGCGTCGAAGCAGCGGCTAATCGCAGGCGAACTCTGGGTACGACATAATACGTCAACAATTCTTCAGACACGATGCCTGATGCATGTTGTTCCACTTGGGTCGCAAGAAAAATGCCTGACGATGAACACGTTCATTCTTACATGGTGCGCCCATGAAGAAGCACTGTCTGCATAACATACGTACCGGTCGGTGCAGGACCTCGAAAAAATTAGAGACTGAGGTACTTCCGAACTGTTCGGTAGTAGATGCTGCGATTGAAACATACCGCAGACCTCTACCTGCGACCCGGAGGCTTTGTTGGGAGAGAAGCCAAGAAGGTTATTGTCAACGTCACGTGCCACCAGATACTGGGGGCCTACTACTATATTTGGACCGCTTTCGGGTTTGACGGATTGGCAAAAGGAAAATACCTGATGCCGTAAACGCGTTTTTCAAGCTTGTACACGTACATCACTTGTCTGTACAAGGGTATAGGCCGCTCATGTCAGTAGGCAGTAGCTGAACGTTGAACGTTGAACTCATATCCAGTACTTCAGAGGATTACTGAAAAATAGTCCAAGTCAACTCAATTAACACCATAAGTAATGTATATTCCTACTGATCATATATGTATCCTAATTATTGACTAAAATACTAGTAGGCTGACGGCCTATTTAGTGTAAGATGAGGCGCAATTTAAGGGTTAATGCATAATGTACAAGAAGATTGATGGCCGCGCAGCAATAGGCGGCGCCACCTCAGTACTGTGTATGGCTGTGTTTTCGACCTCGCCGTTTGAAGAGGGCCACGACTCTCTGTAAAGGTCGTTAGGAGTTTCCAGGATTGAAAGGGTCCGCAATACCTCAAAGACCTGGAAGCGATTCCGTTTGTAACGATCTTCAGTGTCGCTTCCAGACCCAAATTCTCCGTCGTCGAAGTCAGGCTAATCAAATAGTCAGATAAAGAAAACTATGCCATTGAAGAATGGACTCGCCAGAAGAAAGCTGCATCTGTCTTCCTGACTCTCCCGTGTCTTAGCACCGAGGCGAGTCTGGAAAGTTTGACATAAGGACGACAAACTTGAGATAGAGAAGGAAACAAACATATAGCTCTGGACTTGACTGTGCAGTCCTTAAGTAAGGACCGTAATCCTCCACGCGAGTAGTGCGATAGTAGTCAGGCATAGTTAGAGAATCCCGACTGCGAGAAAAACATGAAGAAAACAATGGGAACACAGGCATTATCGAAGGGATTCTCAATGGCAGGTATGGGCTAGAAGGATAGCTGAGTAGCGGGGAAGGTCAATTCTTTAAAAGGAGACGCAGCGAGTTAGAAACGCAATACTCCCGTGGGACTGTGAGAGCGGCCACGAGGTAAAACCTTGTAGGATCTGCCTCATATAAAAAGGACGATCTGACCCGATACAAATACTCAGCTTTCCAGTTATGGGAATACCGTGGGGAACGCTACCGAAGCGGACCACGAAAGATGCAACTAAACGCCATTGTACGAGTTGTCCCATTTCATCCTCGCCGAAACTACGTCCGATAGACGCAAAAAGCGTCATGAATGCACATGTACCTTTCAACGAGTTCTAAAGACCTTGCAGCCCGAGTCATGTGTATTCGGGATTCGTGGGCCTTGTGTGAGCTCAGGCTGCGTAGATCTGACAGTCCCGCAGTATCAGGTCCGACCAAGCGACAAAAAAGGGAAGCCTACTCCTTGCAGCAGAGAATGGTTTCATCTCAGATTGCAACAGCAATTCCAAAAAGTCGTGATTTCCTAAAGCAAAACAGTGGCCATCACTTCGCACTGGCAGGAGGAACGAGACCGGTGTAGAAGCTCCGCTTAGTGAGAGATATGTATCAAGGAAGCGGACGGAAGCCTCCCAATAATATGCTTCCCAGCGCATCGCATGCAGGATACTTTGATTTGTACGTCAGTGAAACGCTGATGGCGAGGCGTCAAGTTCCTGCGAATCCATGTCCAAAAAGATGAGTGGCAGTTCAGGATAAGATAATCAGACCGACAAACCCGGCATAGGCAAAAAAATGATGCGCATAGCATCGGAAATCCGCAGTTGAAATCCGGCTATTCGGAAAATCACTGTTTAATGAATTCTTGATTGGCGTCGAACTTGAACAGATGGTTGAGTTCCACAGACCACATCAACGCCGCCCAGGATAGCGCCAAGTACAAAATCTCCGCAGTTTAGTAGCTATGTCGGGGCTGTCGTAGGCCTCAGACGTATATGAATCAGCTTGACATGATCAATGTACTGCATTGAGAATCGGTACTATGGGCCAAGATAAATGATGCATGGAATTACGCGCGGCTGGCGGCAGTGCAAGATTCGAGGCGTAGCCATCAAGGAAACCAGTGATGTCACAGGAAGTCAAATCTCCTTACAACATACTATTAGATGAAGTGAAAATGATCAGCGTCGCCAAATGCTAAGCTTTCGGAGTTGTAGGGATGGCACAGATGTATCGATATAGATGACCTCCACTGAGTAGAATAGCCCAAGAAACCGAGTTGTGTGAACTAAACGGCCTCGATATTCCGGCGCCATAGAAGCGGGAAATGATCTAAAGAAGCCAGGCGTCCCAGCCTCTCATAGACAGACGGGCACTCCCGGAATCGATGTAATCCAGGATCGATTTGGTGGTCTGTGGAGAATTAATTCAAGCTAGCTTGTGCAGGAAATATACAGGTGGACATGCCGATATCGGATTATGGAAGCGGACTTATAAGATAGGGTCGCCAGTCGTAGGGAATCGAGGCAGTACTATGTCCTTGATCCGAGTGGGATTTCGACTTCCAGAAAATTATTGCGTGGTCTGGAGCAGACGTCGAAGAGAAATCAGTAGTCACACTAGTAGGTCAAATACCGAAAGCATACTATATAATACAAGCATATTTCTTTCTGAATTCTGAGTGTCTGGCACATCGTTATCTTGCAGCGAAACTTTAAGCTTCAGCGATAACCCTAAGAAGTACTGGCAAGATGCGTCCACGACGTTTCTCGAAGATATCCCAGACGGTACGTCATCATCTTGGAAAAACAGCTGCTTATGTCAGAATTTGAATGATGGCCGAGATCGGCATGATGCGCGTCCACTTCCTGCGTATGATTATCATCGGGGGTTCCTTTGCGCCGACTAAGCAAATAATAAGTACTGCAATAACACACACTATACGAGCGCGGGAATCATGTGGCAATGCGTGTGATATCGATAGAAGCACTGGCCGTCATGATAAAACAGTCAAATATCATTGGATACAAATGTGAAAGTTCGAAGTAACTTAAAAGGGAATTACACTGGTCCTTGGTATTAGGTTCAGCCAAGATAGTACCTTTCACTAAGCCTGTGCTTCAGTGTGATCTGCCCCTTTCGAAGAGCGCCTCAAAGAACCGCATGGACTTTTGAGATGCATGACGGAGAATTGAACAAAGGCCTGCGGCCCACAGCCCACATCGCGCCCTGAAACTTTATCGCCGTATAATAAGTCTAGCCAGTTGAATAATGCGGATAGACCTTATAGTAACTTAGTGCATAATTCTGTACGACTAGCTGTTGTTGAGCCTAGATGATAGGCTACTTCTTCCCCGCTTGAACTTGAGGCAACCTGACGCTATTATAAAACTTCAGCTAGGTTTAAAGACAGCTTTCTAAGCACTATGGAAGGCCAAAATGACCCTACTAGACTCATGCAGCGTGTTTCTTTGTCACAGATCCGCAGGAAGGGCTTCTTGTCAGTCGAACAGATCCAAACGTAGCAGATTCCCGGAAAGTGTGAGCCGTTTATATATCCTGGGATCGTGATGTTTCTATACTGCGGTTGATATGCCTCGGTCAGACCCTCTTCTCTGTCCATATGTTCGTAGAGTCACCACGGCGAGCTTGTGAACTTTTCGCGCAACAATGAAGAAGTTTAAAAACCGATGAATAGAGAAATACAACATGATGCGTTCGCATAGCTGTCATACAGATCGAGACACAGAAAGAAGTATAATAATACGTGGTGTGATAGGGTGATATTAATACAATCCAAATAAAAGAATCAACGAATAACGTCCCTGAGTTAAACATTTAAATCTTCGACGACGCAGCCCTCTTCGGAGCAGGGTTCTCAACATTCGGGGCTCCCTCAGCTCGCGCCCCAGCGCTCGATGACCTTCCGCCTGCCGAGATAGGCCGGAGCGCTTCAGATGAGGTATCTTCACGTGCCTGGCTGAAAAACAGTTTGGCGTCCCGTTCGGCAATGTTTTCGATGAAGTATGCATTGCCTGAGAGAAGATTTAATACATGCAGCCCCGTGCGAGGGGAAATTTGTGCTACTTACCTCGAGGGACCATGAACATGGCACCAGCGCAAAGGATCATGCTAGTTTCGTGGATTCTCAGATTGATGGCGCCCTCCATAATATAAAAGATCTGCCAACGAAATAAATATCAACCGAGAACTGAGAGTTTCATGGAACATACATAAGTATTGTCCTTTGAACGTTTGGATTGCTTTCGACTCCGTGGTGGAATAAGCATCTGTCCAGCAGCCATGAAATTCCCGTCGCCGAAGATCTTTTCGAAGAACCAATTGCTATTTGCAGCCTGCTGAACGTTCACCATTCGTGCCGTACATGCGATACCTGGGACGGTTGCGTTAGCCACGCATGAAAGACAAAGGTACAAAACTCACGCCGCATGCGGGGTTGACCGTCAGGGTACCCAAGTACTTCACAGTGCGTGTTGGTCTCGTCATCCCAGCCTTTCTCTGGATTAGGATCGGGATACTCCGCAGGTGCTTTACTCTTGCTTCGGGTTGATCTCTTTCTCTTCTTCGAACCGAGTGGCTCGACAGGCTCCGGGGCCAACCGTCGAATTTCCTTCACTTCAGGAACGAGGATACGCCCTTCGGTTATGCGACCATACACTCGCTTCTCTAAACGCCACCACTGTAAGGGTTTACAAGGCAGTCTCTTACTTCGACGCACGCCTTCAGGTGACATGCCTGACAAAACATTAACTGTAGGACATGAGGCAAGGAATGATACGCACTACGGTTCTCTTTCAGTCGGCGGCTGCCAGTACTAACGGCTTTCTTCTTTGCCTTCGCCTTCTCCACCCGCACCATTTTCTGAGAAGGCTCTTCATCTTCATCTGATAGATGCTCCCGATCCAGCTGTTCGAGTTCATGAGCAATACCAGCCTCGACGTCTTCGTCAAATTCTTCTAATGTGACCCGCTGTTTACCCTTCTTGGACTTCTTGGCTGAAGTGACAGTAGGAAGGACATCGTCAGCGTCACCCTGCTGTTCATCGTCATCGTCACGGTCCATCTCCATGAAACTAGTTTGCTGTGGCGATGGTACATCGTCTTGGCCAAAATTGTTGTAGTCTCCATTATTCATCGCGTCGCCATCTTGATCTTCAGAGTGTTCGAGTTGTTCATCTGCTATATCTTGAGCGGTTACTGTTTCTGATAGTCGAGACCGCCCCCGGCCGTTGGAACGACTGGACTGAAGGCGAGGTGACGGGACTCGATCAAAGTCCACATCAGATACTCTGGCAACTGGGCGTGAAGAAGAGCCTATGCGTCTTGAGGACGAGGGTGTAGCAGGTTTTCGAGTATTCGCAATGTAATGAATGGGACCTGTGCGATTCGTCGATAATCTGCGACTCTGATACTATCTTGGACTTACTATCATCCAATTCCATATCCTGTTCCCCATCCTCATCCACAATGTCTTCTTCCGGTTCCGAATCTCCTCGTCTTTTTCTCTTTTTTGCCGGTGGTGTTCGCTTGTCGGCTTGCTGCAGGAGCTGCTCGAATGGCTCGAAACCGTCGCCCCGGGCTATTACTCTTTTAACCGTAACACCTGTCTTCTTCCCAACATCTGGGTTGTCGCCGCGGTAGGGTACATGAGCCTTATCGCGTTTTGAGGTGCCTACGCTGCTGCGTCTTGGTGTCGAAGGCATGTGGTCAAAAGACAAACGGAGAGGCGTGGGACAAATGCGACGCGTGTGGTTGTGTTTGGCTTCAATCAGGGTGGTGTCATTTAAAAATTTCCTCGGGACTCATCCGAAACCTCCCGGACCCATAAAACTGCGTCCGACACAAGTAGTAAAATAAATGTGAAGATTATTCAATGAGCATTTCTCAACCCGCTATAAAGACGACGGTGTTGAACAACTGATTCATTTAATATTCGAGTCATTCTCATTGCAAAGAGACGTCCATCGAACTGGCTTCTGTTAACCTTCACTGTATATATAACACTTTGATAGCTAACGCACAAGGCAGTCACGACAGACTTCCGGCTCAACGTATTACTGCAGTCTACTAGCCGTACGGTATCAGACAGTCCGATTCAACGCGGAAGGTGACTCGTGTTTGTCTGACTCGACCGTTTCTATCCCTGAAATGTATGTCTGGTGCGTCTTGCTTTAGCTTTGCAACTGCCTTCATGGCATGAGCATTATGGACTCCCCTGCTTTCAAGAAGGGATAGAATGGGACCTGAAACCACCCTGCTTGAGTGCCCTAGACGATACTGTCACTAATATCGAAAAAACTTTACATTACATAGATGGACTGAGCATTTCCTGGCTACATGATCCTGATAATGTGAACTTACTCAACGAGTTCCTTCATCATCGTCACTAGAAACTGGAGGATCATCTTCGTCACTTTCAGGATGTTGATGGTTCGGGTTTTTAAACAAGAGATCTTCGTCATCCCCGGCATTGTCTGGTGAAGAGATGAGTCATTATCCGGCCACAAAGCGTAGGGCTCACCTTTTTCCCGACGGGATTCCTCCCAGCTTTGTTCCAGGTCTTTGATTATCTTCTCCTGTGTTTCGCTGATCTCGGCGGACGAAGTACATGTCTTGTACTGTTCCAAATACGTCCTGCGAGGAGGATTATAAGTAGTGATGGATGATAGCAAAGGAAGAAAAATCTACTTGTTGACGCTCCAAAATGAGCCGCCCCATCCAAAACCCGACAACAGTTTCTCGGCGTATGAATCGAAGCCGGTGATGTAAAAAGCAGCGGCCAAAGCTTCGACACAGTTGAGCCGCCAAGGTTTCCCGTAATTTGTGGGATTGGTAGCAATCAGGTAGGGTACTTTGAGGAGGTATGAGTAAACCCGCGTTTCGAAAAAGTAGTATGACCCACAGAGACGTTCATGAGGACTAGCAATTTTAGAAAAAGGAACGTCGTCAAGGCGCGCCCAAGAGCACTCGACGACAGCAAGTCCGCATTGTTCAACGATTTCTTTATCTGCAGGGGATATGACTGATGTTCCTTTTGGGCTATTTTGACATATGAACGTTGGCATCGTGTAAGGAAGTGAAACAAGACTGACGAGACGACGATGCCTCGAAAGCGCGAACCCACCCTCAGCTCTTTTATCAGACCCAGTCTTGCAAGTTTCTTTCCTGAACATCGTCGTGGATCGCAATGGTCAAAATCCTGGTCTGGAGTCAAGCATGAACCTCCGGTCGTGCTGATGAACTAACCCACATGGCGACCGGTACTTTGATAGTGGTTTCATCATCTGCAGATAGAATCAGTATCCGGATTCAAAACCGAAGAAAAATATCAACCTTCTTCACCATCTTCACCATCACCGGTGCTACTCTCATCTACGTTGTCGATTGCACTTTCCGGGCGTTCATCAGAACCGGTAACATTCCGCCCGCCACGCTTGAATCCTGATACACGGGAACGGCCACGGCCAGCAGACTTACCACGTTTGCCACGACTAGATGAGACTGAAGAAGAGTCTGAATTCTTCTTTCCCATTGAGATGTATAGTAGTAGTCGTGGGCGGAAAGAGGAAAATGATCGGACAGATTGATCGTGAGAACCTTTTTCTGCTTTCTCTCACGCCCTGAAATTTCTCTCTTCCCATGTTCCCGACATTGGCGCGGCTCTCAAAGGCGTCGCGGCGGCCTCTCACCTCGAAACGCGCCGGAAAGGACTTCTACAAAGGTCGGCACCCACTATTGAGGCTATGAAATCCTGAAACTGAGGACTCGTCGTGTCATAGGCACTAGACAAACGGCCTTACCTGGTGGTCCTCGAACCGGTGCACCTGGTAAACATGTAATCCGCGGCAAAGCAAAATACCGCTTGCTGGATGAGAAAGTCCGTATATTCATTGCACCTCCCATCGAAGCAATAGAATCATCGCCTGTGCGTAGACCTTTCGACTCTCCCCCGACAGTTCCTGACCGGCCCTAGCTCAAACCCTATGTCGAGCGCAATGTACATCTGACCAAGGAGGAGGAACGAGCGGCGTTTGGAAAATTTGCGACAAATGGGGGCCTTACACCGGAGCATTTTCTCAGGGTCATGAGGCGAGCAGCTGGTCAACGGCAAGGGCAGGGTAAAAACAAGACGCCCTCGAACGAGCTGGCTGTAGCTGACTCATCGGCCGTCCCTACCTCAGTGGAGACGCCATCCGGGAAGAAGCCTAGGGAACTGAGCGTGCTATAACCGCCCCGGTACGTCTAACATTCTTCTGCTTCTGATATCCTATAGTTCTCATCATTCCCATTTTAGTTTTGTATCATACAGCTGTAATATAATTCCATTTGTTTTCCAGCGTACTCGCGCCCAGGGTCAGTTTCCTTCTATTTCGCCGAGAACGTCAAACAGTACCCCGTCCCACATTTCATATACTTGGGTCGGCGTTCAAACTCGCCCACCAAGGCTTTGCTGGTCGGCGCTGTTGGTGAAACGGGTCAGTGATAGTCAAGATCAGCGTCATGGCGAAAAGATGTCCTGGCGATAAGCTAATATTAATATCAATCGGAACCAAACTTCGGCCTGCTGATGATCTTTCAACGTAAGCATAAAAGCATGGGAGACAAACCAGAAATCACTGCTTGGTTACCCCCCGACTAGATGTTTCAGCTTTCTGGCAGCCCTCTACCTCGTGTTCTAGTCGTCTTAACGCTCTGTCTCGCTCGTGTGGCGGCCCAAGGGCTTTCAGTGACAGACTATGCACCTTCCACGGGGGTAACATGTCCACAGACTTCTCTCCTCCGCGTCTTCTCCGCTCAAAACCAAACCTTGAATCCAAGCGAGATCGACTTCATCCAAGGCCGAGAACGTGTCACGCTAGAGGCTTGGAATACGTGGGTAGGTAATGGCTCCACGCTAGGATACAACATGTCCTTCTCTTCAGACAATGCTCCCAGGGTCGGTATAGCATTGAGTGGGGGAGGATTCCGAGCAAGTTTATATGGTGCCGGCGTCCTTAACTCTTTGGACGCGCGTAACGCCTCCGCGAAGCAAGCAGGAACAGGAGGCCTGCTGCAGGTTGCATCATACTTGGCTGGGTTATCAGGTGAGCGCTATGCGTACAGGTGGCGACGTCTATTTACGGGTTACAACAGGCGGATCTTGGCTCACTTCTTCGCTGTACTCAAACGATTTCCCCACCATACAGGATATGGTTTTTGGGAATGGAAATGATCTGGCAGGGTGGCTTCTCGACTTAGATCTCTTCCTCCCAGACGGTGACAATATATTTAATGACGACAATCAAGCATACTATGGGAGCATTATGTTGGGTGTTATCGCGAAAGCTAATAAGGGCCTGTGAGTCCACTTTCACGCGTTTCGTGGCGCACACTAACGGTATCCTTGGCGTGTATAGCGACACCAGTTTAACGGATCCTTGGTCCCGGTATGTTTCCTTTTCCTTTTATGCTTATATCTGGCAATTTAACAGGTTTTCTTCTGCCTAGGGCGCTGTCGTACCATTTTTTAAATCAAACCACTAGGGCAAACTTCTTTACGAACGATTCTGCCCATGGAGCCGGACAACTGTGGTCTGACATACCTGCGTCTCAGGTGTACCAGCAACAGAGTGTTCCATTTCCTATCATTCTAGCAAACTCCCGACCAAATGGATCGAATTATACTGGCATCTTGCCACCCGAAGCCACAGTCTTCGAGGTACGATGCGTCATCGTCATCATCGAGTAACTTCTTCTGATAAGGTATTCTGACAGTTCTCTCCGCTGGAGCTGGCTTCGTATGACCCAAGTCTTTCCGCCGCGATAGATCTCAAATTCGCCGGGTCTAATCTGACTGATGGAAAGCCCGTGAATGACCAGGCCTGCCTCGAAGGTCTTGATGAAACTGGGTTTGTGATGGGAACTAGTTCGAGTCTGTTCAATGTAAGATTCATATCAGCCTGGATGAAAGCACGTTTGATGCAACGTTTGAATGTAGCAAATCCTCGACGAGCACCGGGAGGAATTGATGGACAGCGAATATTTCCAGGTGGTGACACATTTGTTGGCGCGATTATTAGAGGATGTTCGAACCCGAGATGATGACGTCGCCAACTGGCCCAAGTGGGTGAATTTCGGATGTTGCTTCTCGTTATGTTCTAACTCGTGAACAGCTCCTTCAGGAATGTTGCACCTTCCACGTTCGCGGATACGAATAGTGACTGGCTGGAGCTTATTGATGGAGGATCCAATGGCGAGGTCGTGCCTTTCAGTCCTTTACTAGTCAAGGCTAGAGGACTTGACGTCATTGTAGGTGTAGATTCGAGCGCCGATGATGACAATAACTGGCCAAGGTAAGCTGCTTCTTTTCTTGGAACACTGCTATGCTTCAACTAGTTGCAGCGGCGATGCTCCTCTCTTCACAGCGAACAGAACGTTGAAATTCCTTAATGACACGGTCGGTTAGACCCATTCTTAGCACACACTCTCTTGATTGGCTATTCTTCTTAGCATCAACAATTTCCTCCGATCCCTTCCACCAGCCAGGAATTCATCGACGCCGGTGCCAATCAAAGGCCCACTTTCTTCGGTTGCGATCCACAGCAATCACCACCAGAATATCCGCTCGTCATCTACTTACCAAATTCCCCGCCTCTGACAGGGGATAATCCGGTCACCAAGTAAGTGTAATGATTAATGCGTATGTCAGGCTCATATATCTGTACTGACGGTGCCTACAGCACCGACACCTTCAAATTGTCTTACACGCAGAAGCATAGCCAACTCTTCATCGACCAAGTCTTCTCTAATACCATCGGAGGATTTGTACCCAACTCCAACTCGCCTGATTCCAACTTTGGGGAATGCCTACAATGCGCAGCCATCGATCGAGCACGACTAAAGTCAACACCTTCAGTAACGCGATCAGATATATGTTCAAAGTGTTTCCAACAATATTGTTTCGACCCGACGAACCCGCCAACAAAAGCGGAGTTACCCAACAGAAAATACGTGTTTGTCGATCCGGATTCAGAGAGCTATTTCCAACGGCACAAGGCAGCCATTATTGGGGGTGTAGTTGGGGGTGTCGTAGGACTGATTATAATTGTCGTTGGCATGTACGTTCTGGATTTTCATTCTCACCTAGTCGGGTACTGATCGAATTGCAGAGTTTATCTATGTCGAAGGAAGAAACTAACTAAAAGGGCCGTACAGTATGACACGCTGGCCCAATCGGCGTCACGAACATCCGACTTACAAGAGTGATTTAGTAATGTACGTATTGATAGTCCTAACTTATCGCGAGCTCCTACTTGTAGGTATAATAATGAAGTTCCTGTCCATTGCTCAGAAAATCGCGCCCGAAGATGAAGCTAGGCACGTTTTTTATTATGTTTTCTGCCTTCTCTCCTTCTCCATCCTTCTCTCGGTGATTTAAGCACTGTTAGATTTGCAAATGTGCACGGGATGGCGGTTGAACCGCTTACCGCGCAACTCCAGCGGAGGCTAGACAAATTTATTTTTCATTATAGGGGGGGGCTGCATGCACATAACATATCGCGGCACATGCGTGTACCTGTTCAGTTGTCTACGACGACGTTGACGAGGACAGTCAATTGTTTGGCATAGACCTATACATACCCAGTCCGCTCTTCTCCCCATTTACAGCGTCCAGCAATTCTCCAGCGTCTATCTTATACAGGATCAAAGCGTTTTATTTTCGAATTCAGAGCGAATTTTGCGATTTATTTGGCCAGCACAAGTATTTTCGGTGCAATTCAAGCAGTTTTAGAACGCCATGGGTAAGGCAGCACGGGAGAGACAAGCGGTGAGATTACGGGCCGAGGCATACGCAAAGCAACAGGCCGAGGGATTACCAGCTACAGTAGATACAGCATCACCAGCATCCGGCACAAAATCGGGCCCAATACCATCGGAATCGGTTGAGCCTCAGCTCCCGACAGCATCATATTTCGAGCTTCTGGAGGCGACACCCACGTCGGATCCATTTCACAATGCAATTGCAGAGTTCATACGGGCTCCTGACAGTGCAGAGACTATCGCGCTGCGTGCATTATGGGATCGTGCATGCAAACTGGGTCAGGATGGGACTAGCGGGTGAGGACCAGTTCATACAGTGGCAATCCCGAGTCCTGTTTTTGTCACATTTTTTGCGATCCTATTCGGCTCAGCATCTGTGCTGCACGCAGTTATCTGCTCCTGTTTATATCAGGTCCTGCTTCGTGCCAATCCGCCTAAGGCATCAATCAGCTTTCAGGCAACGGATCTTTTTGACATTAGCATGGTTGCGGGAAACTATTGCTTGAATGAGTTACGCAAGTTGGGTTGACACTCTCAGGCTGTCCAGTGACGACATACCTTTTACCCACAACATCCTTTAGGCAAACGAAATCATCAGCTTCTGCCCGAACCCTCCCATCAACCACAAGTCCATTCCCACTCTTTATCGGTATCCGTGGTAGTAGTTGCAGCCTGTCATCATAGCTGGAGACCATTTAGTTGGTGTTGAAATTGCCCATGGCCGTCGTGACCAACGAACGTCTAGGCTAGCAGAGGGTAGGCGAGAGAGATGTGAATAAAGTGTAGCATCTGCACCTTGATACAAGCAACCATACCTATTGTCGGTGTTGAAAGTTGGGGTTGATGAAGATGATGCAATGCTAGACAGGCATAATACGCCACGGTTACAGCACAACGGTCTTCGTTTGAAAATGGTGACCTGGGCTTTGTACAGCTGTCCCCGAGTCTCACGTCGCTCTTGCGCTTTGTCCGTCAAGGTGTAGGCTTCGCGAGCTTAGGGGAAACCCGGTCGACATCGCTATAACTCTTTGAAACAAGTGAATTGAGGTCAGAGATGGAACAGCCAGGGAACAGTGGCTGTGCTCGAAGAATGATGATGGCGGAGCGTTGAGCTTGAATGCAATTCAACTTAGAACATTTTTATGACAAAAGGAAAGATAATATTCCCGAGAACGCCAAATCCAGACACCAAAAGAAATTCCAGAAATTCTGGAGAAATATACAAGTTGGCGAGGTAGGCTGTGATATTTTTGAGGAAAGTGAAAAGAGAAAGCCCAATAGGACAGAAGAGAAACGGGTATATGGGGTAGAAAAGTAATAAATAGGAATAATGATATAGGCTGGGGAGGAATATAGTATGATAGGCTGAGAGAGGATAGTGTCGACGGAGAGATATGCACATCGTGAGACGAGTCAAAAGAGCGATGAGGGGACGTGCACATGTCCGGTACGAGTTCCAATGACGATGAAGGGACTGAGAAACGGAGAGACAGAGAAGACGGCGAGGACTTCGAAGGATGCAATAGTGTGTTGTGCACGTGAAGGGATGGGATATAAGGAGCACAGGACTTCGGGGTCGTAGAACTCTTCCAGACCGGGTTGAAACTCGGGATGAGGACGGCACACAAGCGCGAGCACTGCCCGTAACCTGTACCAAGGAGACAGACGCCCGCCTTCGCCAGCAGGCCACCGGAATCCGCGAGGGCAAGGGCATACGCTCCGAATAGGTGCGGCCGCCGACGACCCAAACGACCCTTCGACCTCCAGGTCAGCTCAGATCAAGAGGAATTGACCCAAGATCCGTTACGGACGATAACGACACATTCTCTGCAAGCCATAGCACATTAGCACCTTCATCATGGAAAGTAGATTGAAAAGCTCACCCCGGTCCCGTCTGCGAGCTCATCGAACACTACTTGACATAATTTCTGAATTTCGGTCGGCGGCGCAAGATCATTAATAGGTAGAAATGAAATTGTAGATACCATAGTTCGTAAATCCTGAAAAGAAGACATTCAGTAGCCATTGCATATGTGATCTGTGGTGCACTCACGTCTCTACTCATCACTAAGTGCATGGCAGAGGCGACGCTCTCCGAAATGTCATACACTCGGTCCAATTCCTCAAGCATTTTCTGCGATATCGAGTTCTGCTCTAGGACCGTGGCGTAAAGACTGAGGATATTCTGAGTGGAAATTGATTCGCAAGGAACAGAAGTGTCCTATGAGACACGCAGTGTTAGTCGGTGTATCAAAGGCATCGAATGGTCATGCTTACTTCCGCTTGACATTCCTCGAATATACACTCGACACGAACGAACTCCCTTGAACAAGTGAAAGATATCGTTGTACGCGAAGTCTCCGGATGGGAGTGATGCCGTATTAATCATTGGCTGAAAGTAACAATGAGAGATGTGAACTAGCACATGATATATAATGCTGACCTCCACACTTAAAACCCCACAGTGAAACCGTGCCCCGCCCGGTCTGATCCGGTAACGAGATATCCTCTACATCCTCGCATCCTTGGAATGACCTGGACGCCCGCCTAAGGACCAAGGCAAGAGCAGCGACAACCACGACAAACACTAACGGTACGAACACCATCGTCAGGTTCGATGGGACCGGCGATATCGGCCCATCGCCAAAACTCTTCTCCTCATAGAACTCCTCGAGCCCATCGTCGTCGAGTCTATCTGCCCGGTGGCCATTCCTGAACCGTCCATGATGCTTGCCACCGTCGACTACCTGCCCAACCAGGCATTCGTCCGACCCCGGCCTATCGGACCGGCCCCCACGGAGATCAGACATTGGGTAGAAGGCGACCGTCGTCGTGTCAATGCCGTACCGGTGTACGTAGATCACGGCCGTTCCAAAGACTACCCGTTTATTTTAAAGCAGCGAAGGTATTGAAGATATTATCGATGGTCTGTCCTTGTTCAGATCATTTCAGTCGGGATGGCAAACGTTACTATAGAGATACACTCATCCGTACCGTGGAAGGGAAAATGCCATTACGGTTTCGGCATCAAAGGGCCATAGCTAGCTCTCTTGATATAAATATTAGATAGATCAGCGTTCAGTAACTGTACCATTCACAGTAAGGAAAACGTTAGAGTGAAAAGACGACATTGATTGATAAGAAATCCTACCCTCAGAGTTTGCTCAACCATGCCTTGAACCGGTGCCATTACTATGGTCACTACCGCGAAAGAGCACCTATCAGATGTCAACACAAAAGATAGTGGAAGAACGAGGAGTAAAGAACTCACAGGACAAAGACTCAAGAAAAATGAGATGGACGACAGACGCAACGGGGAGTGAGAGCGGCATAGGCCGTACATGAATGGAAAAATATCCACAAGGTCGAACAGTCGGAATCAATCGGAACCAACAGCGGAAAAGGACGGGCACAAACAGATAATATTTCCACGGTACAGTGCGTGACACATAAACTGGGAGGACGCATCGTCGGTTCCAAAAATGTGAGATGACTACAGTCATCACCCGGTCTTTTGTACACCACTATTCCTTTATACATTTAAATATAGCATCTCTTTCTGCTGTGTTATGGTTCTGATTTTATTTTTATCTTACAGAGTACAATATAGGCCATCATATCACCAAAAAAATGAAGTCGAGGAGGCTTGTATCGGTCAGGAAAAATTCAATAGTGACTGATATGAATTTTGGAAAAACACAAATACAGGATTAGACAAGAGTGAGGGTACTGGGTAGCATAAATTGCTATCTGAAATTGTTTTAATGACTATAAGGACATATTTCTCCTGCGGAACCATGGGCCAGAGACTACTCCTTGCGGTGCTATAGGCAAAGCAAGCCAGAACCGCTCTCCAGAGCCGTGAGAAATTCAACCAAAACAGGAAAAGGTCGCCCAAATTTGGCACACGGAAACCGGTGTACAGAGGTCCCGGTAACCGGTAGATTTGGACTTTCATCGAAAATATTCACCACACTATCAAATCATTATTGAATCACCCCAAACTCATAATGTACACTCTTAAATATATCATTGACATTATGACATACTTTTCTGGATGAAAGGCAGATGAGGGAGGCTTTGAAATCCACCAGAAATTTGCCTGTACAACGGACCGGGTGATGACTGTAAGCATCAAAGTGATCATTTCGCGGCAAATGTGAATCCAGACGGCCTCACACACAATATTTATGTGTATGCAGAGGGTAAAATTGTCAGTGGGCTTCCTATACTCTGTATAAGTAGTTTAGCACTTTTATCATAATAAAAATACTGCGATCCCGCTTTGATAGTCTCCTCTAAGCACTGTTCGACTCTGTTTACATGTGTTTATTAGCACTACAGTCATCACCCGGTCTTTTGTACACCACTATTCCTTTATACATTTAAATATAGCATCTCTTTCTGCTGTGTTATGGTTCCGATTTTATTTTTATCTTACAGAGTACAATATAGGCCATCATATCACAAAAAAAAATGAAGTCAAGGAGGCTTGTATCGGTCAGGAAAAATTCAATAGTGACTGATATGAATTTTGGAAAAACACAAATACAGGATTAGACAAGAGTGAAGGTACTGGGTAGCATAAATTGCTATCTGAAATTGTTTTAATGACTATAAGGACATACTTCTCCTGCGGAACCATGGGCCAGAGACTACTCCTTGTGGTGCTATAGGCAAAACAAGCCAGAACCGCTCTCCAGAGCCGTGAGAAATTCATCCAAAACAGGAAAAGGTCGCCCAAATTTGGCACACGGAAACCGGTGTACAGAGGTCCCGGTAACCGGTAGATTTGGACTTTCATCGAAAATATTCACCACACTATCAAATCATTATTGAATCACCCCAAACTCATAATGTACACTCTTAAATATATCATTGACATTATGACATACTTTTCTGGATGAAAGGCAAATGAGGGAGGCTTTGAAATCCCCCAGAAATTTGCCTGTACAACGGACCGGGTGATGACTGTACCATGGGCCATTTTAGGCCAAAGACTACTGCTCGGCATAGACCCCGCTGTGTTCCAAAAATCATCGGGATACCCTTAGTTGGCTATTTTATTTGTAATAAACAGAGAAAATTTGGCATAATGGGGTGTCTTGGTGAGATATATCACTCAGCACAAGGACGTTGAAGAAAATCTCTATTTTTCTCCGTTTATTACAAATAAAATATGTTTTTACAGCTATCACCCAGCCAAAGTTATGGCAGAAGGTGGCTCGTTCAGTATTTGCTAGTCGTTGCCATATGGCCTGAAGATTTTGGCTGAAGTTCCCAAAAGGGAAGGAACGAAGCGGAGTTTAAATTAGCAGGAGCTTGCGCCCTCCCATTATCATAAACCCGACCTCTCTCCCGGAACCGTATTTTTGGGTCTAGGGCTCAGATCTTCGAGATTAGGAAGGAAACCAAGGGAGATATGCATAAAAATGCATTCTTGATTTTTGGCTGGAGATCACGTGACACTTTCCATTTTTCAAGAAAAATATTCTATTTATTTATTTATTTATCCAGGATTGCAACAAGGGATATCGAGTAACTACTTTCTGCACGTTCTCAGGTGAAATAGACTTTTTCGGGCCGATAGCCACCCTTATAGAGGGTTATGACATCATTGATTCCAGATTTCGGGGTGGTCAAGAAATTTCCGCTTAGATTTAGGCCAAAGTGATCAGATACATGGAAAGCCCTTTCCATTCTAAGACGATTCACGTAGTTTTGGCAAAAATCTGATGACATCACGCGTCACAGTACAGTCATCACCCGGTCCGTTGTACAGGCAAATTTCTGGGGGATTTCAAAGCCTCCCTCATTTGCCTTTCATCCAGAAAAGTATGTCATAATGTCAATGATATATTTAAGAGTGTACATTATGAGTTTGGGGTGATTCAATAATGATTTGATAGTGTGGTGAATATTTTCGATGAAAGTCCAAATCTACCGGTTACCGGGACCTCTGTACACCGGTTTCCGTGTGCCAAATTTGGGCGACCTTTTCCTGTTTTGGATGAATTTCTCACGGCTCTGGAGAGCGGTTCTGGCTTGTTTTGCCTATAGCACCACAAGGAGTAGTCTCTGGCCCATGGTTCCGCAGGAGAAGTATGTCCTTATAGTCATTAAAACAATTTCAGATAGCAATTTATGCTACCCAGTACCTTCACTCTTGTCTAATCCTGTATTTGTGTTTTTCCAAAATTCATATCAGTCACTATTGAATTTTTCCTGACCGATACAAGCCTCCTTGACTTCATTTTTTTTTGTGATATGATGGCCTATATTGTACTCTGTAAGATAAAAATAAAATCGGAACCATAACACAGCAGAAAGAGATGCTATATTTAAATGTATAAAGGAATAGTGGTGTACAAAAGACTGGGTGATGACTGTAGCGACAACCAAAATAGTGGTCACGGGATGCCGGTTTTGAGCGTCACGCACTGTAGTAGTCGGCAAAGTGCGTGATCAATTGATGGCACAAATAGAATTTCCCACGGGTCCTACTTGACGGCACTCGAAATTCGAGCGCAGGAGAAGTATGAAGGGAAGAGCGAGTACAGGAGAGGAAGGGATGAGGGATTGGCAGAGGGTATTGGCAGAGGGTATCAGCAAAAGACAAGCCACTGGGTATGAAGAGGCAAGGTTGGCGGCCATCGAGGAGGGACATTGGCAAGAGTCGACAGCGTACAGGAAGGGTCACCGCGCTGGATGGGAGGCGGAGAAGGAAATTTCAACGGAGAAGGATTGTTGGATGCAGGCTGGGCATACAAGAGAAGGGCAGTGTTTAGCCCAGTGCAGTGAGCATGGTAATATGGCAGTGTAGATGGATACTCTCTCCGAGACGACGAGGACTTCAATGGTATTTTCGTCAGCACAACCCCTCAACTCACGACAACGGCACCTTTTAAGTGGGCAGGTGACACCGATTCGATTCCCATTCAATCATCAGATTCACTACGGACAATTCTGAAACCACTGCTACCAGGCGACTTCTCAGCTCTATGGTCTGGGACAGCAAAATTGTTTGGCAGTCTCCGGCGTCGATATCACACTCGTTCGCAGCACAGGACTGGTTCATACTTCCGGCGCCAATCGCCACCATTCTCATGCAATCAGAGAAATAGGACAGACACATATCACTACGATTCCAAGCCTTTCATTCATGATGGTTCACTTCAGAGTCCACAACAGCCGGATTCAAGCTGGACCAAGGATCCAAGCTGTCTAGGTATGCCTGCTCAAGCATTGCACTCACTGGGATGGAGGCCACCGAGGCAGAGATGGACTTCTGGAGGCTAGCACGACCGGGACGCTGTGCATTCTTTGACGGGGCACATGTACCTGTCACAATTGGTCATGTTTGGCAGGAGCTTTGGGCAGTTAAATAGCATTGGCGTTCGTAGTCAGCGCAATCATCAGCATTTGCCTCGAGCACAGCGATAGTATCTTCGGAGTCAGCTCAGGCCATCCCAACGTCAAACAGTACTCCGTCTCATGTTTCAAGTACTTAGATCGGCGTTCAAACTCGCCCACCAAGGCTTTGCTGCCAGTGATCGCCAGTGATCGGCGCTGTTGGTAGGTCAGTGACGGTCAAAATCAGTGCCAGGGCGAAAAGATGTCCTGGCGATACTAAGCTAATATCAACTGGAACAAAACTTCGGCCTGCTGATGATCTTTCAACGTAAGCATAAAAGCATGGGAGATAAACCAGAAATCACTGCTTGGTTACCCCCCCACTAGATGTTTCAGTTTTCTGGCAGCCCTCTACCTCGTGTTCTAGTCGTCTTAACGCTCTGTCTCGCTCGTGTGGCGGCCCAAGGGCTTTCAGTGACAGACTATGCACCTTCCACGGGGGTAACATGTCCACAGACTTCTCTCCTCCGCGTCTTCTCCGCTCAAAACCAAACCTTGAATCCAAGCGAGATCGACTTCATCCAAGGCCGAGAACGCATCACGCTAGAGGCTTGGAATACGTGGATAGGTAATGGCTCCACGCTAGGATACAACATGTCCTTCTCTTCAGACAATGCTCCCAGGGTCGGTATAGCATTGAGTGGGGGAGGATTCCGAGCAAGTTTATATGGTGCCGGCGTCCTTAACTCTTTGGACGCGCGTAACGCCTCCGCGAAGCAAGCAGGAACAGGAGGCCTGCTGCAGGTTGCATCATACTTGGCTGGGTTATCAGGTGAGCGCTATGCGTACAGGTGGCGACGTCTATTTACGGGTTACAACAGGCGGATCTTGGCTCACTTCTTCGCTATACTCAAACGATTTCCCCACCGTACAGGATATGGTTTTTGGGAATGGAAATGATCTGGCAGGATGGCTTCTCGATCTAGATCTCTTCCTCCCAGACGGTGACAATATATTTAATGACGACAATCAAGCATACTATGGGAGCATTATGTTGGGTGTTATCGCGAAAGCCAATAAGGGCCTGTGAGTCCACTTTCACGCGTTTCGTGGCGCACAATAACGGTATCCTTGGCGTGTATAGCGACACCAGTTTAACGGATCCTTGGTCCCGGTATGTTTCCTTTTCCTTTTATGCTTATATCTGGCAATTTAACAGGTTTTCTTCTGCCTAGGGCGCTGTCGTACCATTTTTTAAATCAAACCACTAGGGCAAACTTCTTTACGAACGATTCTGCCCATGGAGCCGGACAACTGTGGTCTGAGATACCTGCATCTCAGGTGTACCAGCAACAGAGTGTTCCATTTCCTATCATTTTAGCAAACTCCCGACCAAATGGATCGAATTATACTGGCGTCTTGCCACCCGAAGCTACGGTCTTCGAGGTACGATGCGTCATCGTCATCATCGAGTAACTTCTTCTGATAAGGTATTCTGACAGTTCTCTCCGCTGGAGCTGGCTTCGTATGACCCAAGTCTTTCCGCCGCGATAGATCTCAAATTCGCCGGGTCTAATCTGACTGATGGAAAGCCTGTGAATGACCAGGCCTGCCTCGAAGGTCTTGATGAAACTGGGTTTGTGATGGGAACTAGTTCGAGTCTGTTCAATGTAAGATTCATATCAGCCTGGATGAAAGCACGTTTGATGCAACGTTTGGATGTAGCAAATCCTCGACGAGTGCAGGGAGGAATTAGCGGACAGCGAATATTTTCAGGTGGTGACACATTTGTTGGCGCGATTATTAGAGGATGTTCGAACCCGAGATGATGACGTCGCCAACTGGCCCAAGTGGGTGAATTTCGGATGTTGCTTCTCGTTATGTTCTAACTCGTGAACAGCTCCTTCAGGAATGTTGCACCTTCCACGTTCGCGGACACGAATAGTGACTGGCTGGAGCTTATTGATGGAGGATCCAATGGCGAGGTCGTGCCTTTCAGTCCTTTACTAGTCAAGGCTAGAGGACTTGACGTCATTGTAGGTGTAGATTCGAGCGCCGATGATGACAATAACTGGCCAAGGTAAGCTGCTTCTTTTCTTGGAACACTGCTATGCTTCAACTAGTTGCAGTGGCGATGCTCCTCTCTTCGCAGCGAACAGAACGTTGAAATTCCTTAATGACACGGTCGGTTAGACCCATTCTTAGCACACTCTCTCTTGATTGGCTATTCTTCTTAGCATCAACAATTTCCTCCGATCCCTTCTACCAGCCAGGAATTCATCGACGCCGGTGTTAATCAAAGGCCCACTTTCTTCGGTTGCGATCCACAGCAATCACCACCAGAATATCCGCTCGTCATCTACTTACCAAATTCCCCGCCTCTGATAGGGGATAATCCTGTCACCAAGTAAGCGTATGTCAGGCTCATATATCTGTACTGACGCTGCCCACAGCACCGACACCTTCAAATTGTCTTACACGCAGAAGCATAGCCAACTCTTCATCGACCAAGTCTTCTCCAATACCATCGGAGGATTTGTACCCAACTCCAACTCCCCTGATTCCAACTTTGAGGAATGCCTACAATGCGCAGCTATCGATCGAGCGCGACTAAAGTCAACACCCTCAGTACCGCGGTCAGATGTATGTTCAAAGTGTTTCCAACAATACTGTTTCGACCCGACGAACCCGCCAACAAAAGCGGAATTGCCCAACAGAAAATACGTGTTCGTCGATCCGGATTCACAGAGCTCACAAGGCAGCCATTATTGGGGGTGTAGTCGGGGCCCGGGGGTATCGTAGCATTGATTATAATCATTGCTGGCATGTACGTTCCGCATTTTCATTCTCACTTGGTCGGATACTGATCGAATTGCAGAGTTTATCTATGTCGAAGGAAGAGACTAACTAAAAGGGCCGTACAGTATGATACGCTGGCCAAATCGGCGTCACGAACATCCGACTTACAAGAGTGATTTCGTAATGTACGTATTGATAGTCCTAACTTGTCGCGAGCTCCTACTTGTACGTATAATAATGAAGTTCCCGTCCATTGCTCAGAAAATCGCGCTCGAAGATGAAGCTGGGCACGTTTTTTATTATGTTTTCTACCTTCTCTCCTTCTCCTTCCTTCTCTCGGTGATTTAAGCACTGTCTATTTGCAAATGTCCTGTCGGACCGCTTACCACGGCAACTCCCAGCGGAGGCTAGACAAATTTATTTTCCATTTTAGGGAGGGCTGCCCTGAACATAACATATCACGGCACATGCGTGCAGCTGTTCAGTTGTCTACGACGACGTTGACGAGGACAGTCAATTGTTTGGCATAGACGTATACATACCCCAGTCTTCTTTTTTTCCCATTTACCTCCTCAAGCGACGCTCGCCAGCCATTCTTTTACTCCATCGATCGGCCTTCCTTTCCGGCCCCTAGCGGCTGCAGGATTGCATTGCATTTCGTTCTTTCCCTCCACATTCATCTCACAGTGGGTAGCATATACCACGACCCGTAACCTTTAATTGTGTTGGAAGGGGCTGCGTTTGCATTGCCCGAGACGACCGTTTCTTGTGAGTGACTTCGTACCCGCATGAGCGCTCATGGAATACTATCTGGAACACTAGGCTTCATTCTTGCTTTCACCCATTTTACGGCGCACCTAACGACGGCCTTGCTGACTGTCCAGACAGTAAGTCCATTTTTCATTCCAGGGGTGTCATTCAACAACTGTTTCCAGCTAGTTCATCCACACGCTATCATTCATTACTGTACACAATACCCAATCTGCACGTATCTTCACGCATGTCGTTTGACTCAGCTTCTTCCGGCTCGCTAGCGTCACATCCGCTCACAGTCGACATACCTGCACAATACCCCCCTGAAAGCAATTCCTCCTCCGTCAATTCTTCACTCAGCTCTTCCCCCACCGCCACAGGGGGAATGACAATACCAAGTCCTTCCCCCAAAGGAATCCTTGATATACGAAATCGGTCGGCATCTTTGCCTTCATCTACGACTTCATTACCAACGACAGCAATGAATGTAAAATTCGCCCCTCTGCCCGAATTGGCTCCCCGGCGAAGACGGTCCACAGCGCCTCTGGGTGTGGCCGCACGCAGTCAGTTGATGCGTCGGCGCCGAGGCATGCACGGAGAAGACCCCCCTCCTGTTCCGTCAGGGAATGGCATGTGGACGGAAACTGAGCTGGAAGATCACGCGCGGCGGATCGCTAGCGAGGAGCACGACCGTAGGGACCAAGAGGATTTCGAAGACCCCTTCCTGGCCCTCGGTAAAATGATGAAAGGAGCGTGGAAGAAGATGTCGAATAGCAGTGGGAGTACCCGAGCCAAGACCAGCAGGGCTGTTGTTGTGTCGGGCATGACAGATTCAATGCCACAACAGGAGCCGCGGACAAGTAACCTTATCGTTCGCGAAGACTCAGAAGCTGAGCAAGGTGGGGTCTGGGAAGAAGAAATCGGACATGCCATACCAAGGAACATCGGTCAGACCGAAACGATACGCGAGGTCGAACGCCAACAAAAGGATTCCCGATCATCATCATCTTAACTTTATATCTTCTATGCTATCGTACAATCACTTAGGATACTCATTTTTTAGTTCTTCACATCGGGGTGTACATATTTCACCGGGAGCCCATAGATATTGGCCTTAAATTATCGCGCGCAAGCTTCTTGCTCATTTTACCAACTTCTACAAGTACTCGATGGGTTGTTAAGGAGAACCTCGGGGCTCAGGTCTGGCAGATAACGATCAGTGCACAATGGCGTATCAGTGATGCATGTCAACTGCCGCTAGTGCGATGATACTGCATATCAGTTCTAGTGCCGCCGGACGCACAAATGGGCATCACTTTTCTCTACCCGGTAAGTGTGGTTGCGATTTCCACACTTGGAGTCCCGCCTGAAGAGAGCGGCCCTATCTCTTTGAGAAGGTGCCGGATCATTTAAAGATGGCTTCGAGGCCTAGAGCAGAGCTCGGAAATTCGATAAATCAAGATGCAGTATGAGAAAGGAAGTTGTGACAGACCTCGGTGAATCATATACACGCCGAAGAAAGGAGGACGAACAGTGGATCCCAAGATGTGGATTATTTATTCACAGCCCTAGACTCGGATCTAACTTATTCCTTTCGTCGTAGGATCACCAGAAAGACCAACCAGGAAACAGTGTAGTTAGACCTCCGGAAGTATCGCAACAGAATCATTCGATCGCAGGCACTGAAGTGCGCGGATATCGATGTACCACATTA
This sequence comes from Armillaria nabsnona, assembly GCA_030407065.1. NCBI lineage: Eukaryota > Fungi > Basidiomycota > Agaricomycetes > Agaricales > Physalacriaceae > Armillaria > Armillaria nabsnona. The sequence goes on from JAUDQA010000005.1 coordinate 503,589, forward strand.
TGATAGAGCCCAGCCGGTCATTCGACGAGAGATCTCCGGAACCTCCGTTGGAAGACGTGAAGGCCTTAAATAGTCATAGTATATAGACGAATTTTCGTCTCTATCCGTTGAAACCTCGTGAAATATGGCATGGTACCAGGTAGACCCACTGACGCGAAGACGAACGGACGAGTAGAGCCATACCTAAAAAGGTCACATGATCGAAACTTCCCGAATTGGTCGTTCCGTGCCGAAACCCAGCCACCTACCTCCATCTATGTTTTTTCAAGCCTGTTCTCTACGCCGTATACCACATACCCTATGCCAGATTCGGCGTTATTCAGAACCTGCTGCTGCTGTTAAGAAGTCTGCACAGTCAGGTAGGCGCCCTCGCTTCGACTAGGCTCTTGTCGTTCACTTTTCCAGCAGCACCAAAATCTTCCTGTCCGGCCGACACGGTCCTAACAGGACTGAATTATCTCAAAGGCCAAGAGCCAGTTCTCGCGAAGCCAGATGAAGAATACCCGGACTGGCTGTGGACGTTGTTGGAGCCACGAGTGATACCGGATGATGGACCGGGGGGGAGGGCTGAGCGGTATAAGCGAAGACTGGAGAATAAACAAAAGATACGGGAGAGGAACTTTATGTTGACGCAATAGATCATAGGGTGAGTACACTTGTCACTCTTGAGGAATACTGAATAATGTAATTGCTAGGCATGCACTTAAGAAAACATTGTTACATATCGGCATTGATATTGAGCTCAGAAATGTCTTCGCAGATTCCATCTTACGCTCTTCCAGCTTATGCTACCGCGATGCTGCTTCTTGAATTGCACTATTGTATTCATGAATATTGTTGTTCCGACCAACATCAATACCAGTTAACGTCGACGCTTGTCAAACGTCTTCGGCTACCTCAAGCAGTACGGTACATCATATCAATTGTGATGTTGGATCTTGTCTTTGCGCTGATAAAACTACACATGGTGCACATGGGATCAGCGGCGAATCACCATTTTCAGAACGCGCTTACGTCTTTTTGCTCTTGGGTTAAAGAGTTCCAATGCGCTTGAAAAGCGCCTACAGTCCCGTTGGGATGCGTCCGAATCCACTCTTTCCCGCAGCGTGTTCTACGAGGCAATGAGTCACAGAAAAGGCTGAAGATGACCGGAGCTTGTACTTGGGACTACTTCGTTTAGGTGGTACATATCGGGACTCCATCTTCGCACTATAATTTCCGCTCTTCTCCGCTGAGAATCCAGCCTCGTTGTCGTCCTCGGATGTCTGGAAATGGAGCTCCCCTACATAAGATGCAGAGTTGACAAGCCCACAACCTAAGCACCAATCGTCGTCCCACACGGCGATCACCTGGCCGGTAGCGACGCCTTTCTGAGGGGTGTCTGTCGTAATCAAAAGTCCGTGCTCGTCACTGTGGAAGATGAGTCGGAATTATCGACGAGACGTAAATGCAGAGTCTTACCGAGATACAGTACAAGGAACCAACGGTTGACGATGTCGAATTTTCGCCATCCCGCGGAATACCTCCCCCTTCTCAATTCTAGGTATTGATGAATCCGCCCAGATCGTCTTCCATTCTACTGGCCGATACGTATTTCTTAATAATAGAGGATGGTCCCTAATCTGAAAGTAAAACAGCAGTCAAACCCAACGTGAGCAAAACGCACCCCCCAGGGACGACGAAAATAGTGTTGCTATCCTCATTTTTTCCGGACACAAATAACTTTTCAGACATTCCCGGAATCCTAGCTTTCTGACCAATAGTGTAGGACCAAAGGCCTTGATGCGTGCCTACGCGTTGCCGGGTAACATGGTCACAGATAGGGCCGGGGTTGGGAGGCAGGTACGAAGAGAGGAAATCCCGAAATCTTGTTTTTTCGCCAATGAAACAGAGCCCCATGCTCTCAGGTCTTTCTGCAGTTGGTAAATCATACTTCTTAGCTAGATGGCGCACTTCTGCCTTTGTGAAATCGCCAATTGGAAAGAGAGTTCGAGCAAGGCTCTGCTCAGAGATAGACGCCAAGTAATATGACTGATCTTTGATGGGGTCCTTGGCGCAGCGAAGTTGTGGACGTGGTCGGGGATGATTAGACCAGGTTTTGCGCGCATAGTGACCTTCACGTATAAAAATCAACGGAGACGTATAGGATGCAGCAAGGAAGATATTACCGGTGGCGAACCAAGCCTCTTCATCCTCCATGGGCAATCGCTCTAATAGTGCACCAAATTTGATTTCTCTTTACAAGAAGTCATAAAACAGCAACACAAAGCTATGAGAAGACGCCAACCTATTGCACCACACATCAGGGTTGGGCGTCAGGCCAGCCTCCCAGATGTTCAATGAGGGTTCGAACACCCGATTCCAATATTCACGCGACAGATCAATCTACACTGTGTGGGCAGCATCGCTGGGATGAATAGGGAAGCATACCATCTGACAGGGAATATCCAGGACTTTACACACGCGTTGTACATCTTCCCAGTCCTTTTTCCATTCACAGCCCTCGTCCGTCCCACTTTCATCACGAGTGTCCCAGTTACGCATGAATACAGCGGAAAGGTCAAAATCCTATGATGCTGGATTATTCTTTGTTCGAGTAATGCAAAAAATGAGCAGCGGACCTGTTCCGCCAATAATCTGGCTGCAACTGACGAGTCGACACCCCCGGACATACCGACAACCACTATCCAAAGGATATCAGTCACTGGATTTCAATGTATAGGCCAAAAGAAGGACCTTTATCTCCAGGCTGAGGTAAGATACGCGTCGCAGTCGTAGCATAATTGCGAGATATGCATCGTTTGAAGACCGCTTTTAGACAAGGGAGAGAAGACATGAGTGTCTGTTTGTGATCGAACCCCCGATTTCCATTTTTGGACTTTTGCACAGTCTCGGGTGTTGCCTCCAATTCCGGCAAGAAAAAATAGACGCTGTTCAGGGCTTGGCATCGCCCGGCTTGGCCTGGCTTTCGGGCTTGAGCCCTGCAAATCGCTAGCTGTAGTTCTTGTCAGTACAATTAATGGGCCTGGCCTTGTATAACATTCAGGTAACTGACTATCGACTGTCGAGAACCACTTACCTCTTGTTGCAGGTGCAATGCCTGTCCTTGGCAGAAGCCTTGATCGCGACCCGTTCGATCACAGCGGTACTAAGCCGGCACTGCCGGCTGCCCGATACTACTATCCGATTACCTTCCCCCATTGAAGACGTCCCTCAACATGTAGTATTAGCTAGAACCTGGAAGATAGTGATCCTCACACCATATGCATATCTTCAGTGCCTCAATTATTTGCAAGTATTCGCAGTCCCGCCAGTGACATGAATCAACTGCTGGATCAAAAAAGGTGCGTTACAAGCTAGTGCGGGGCGCTTAGATGTATTACTGAAGCTACCATCACCAATCGTTGTTTTTGACAACCTGATGGGCCGCAGCCTCAAATCTAAAGTTTGTGATATGTAACTTGAATTGGTCTGCCATACCAACCGACACGACTCGTCACTCGGTGTTCATACCTCGCTGCACTCTCTCTTATGGGCCAGAGCAGATGTAAGTATAGTAGAGTCGCTGGTCTCACAGCCATGGTCAGCTTTTTCGAATTTTCAAATAATACTAACGGTTTGATATGCACAGAAATCTCAGAGCCCTTCCGATAGATTCGTAACCTTTGCGATACTCTCACAGGGCGAGGTCAACAGACCACGACAATTGTCTTTTTGGCGGGTGGCGGGCTCACTCACGTCAGGACCAACACCAACACCAAGTCTCTTGCTTCTGGGGTCTAGTGGTTATGCTGCTATCCGCCCTTTTTTTGGTTGTTTACTTCACATGTCCAACTCTTGTTCGCTCTGCCTTCTTCCCGGCTGCTCTTCCTTTGGCCGTTCGCTCCCCATATCTCCAATGTTACGCTGACACCCGCTCTGGTAATAATGTCAATAACCAATGGCCCCAGTTCTGGACCGAGAAAAGGGTACGCTGTGATGCTATCTCCCTCCATATCATCTGATTGTTTCTAGATATTGGGCTGGAGCGGATGGATTCGCATCGATGGATCGACCTTCGAACTGTGGGGAGATTCAGGAACTGAGACGAATTTGACCAGTTTCGAGATTACTCCTACTCGCACCATTCTCTCCATACAAGCCAACACAACGAATGTTAATGTGACATTTCTAAGTCCAATAGAGGTAGGCTATTTGTGTCAGATACATCCCTATGTGTACTGATAGATCTAGCCATCGAATTTGGTTCTTCAATCACTCCCCTTTTCATATGTTTATATCGACGTTGAGTCAAATGATGGACAAGAGCACTTAGTACAGCTCTATTCGGATATTAGTGCCGGTGCGTATATTGTACATTCGCAACTGCCGTCTTTGCTCACCCGAACTGTGCAGAATGGATATCTGGTGATTCTGAATCATTGACTGACTGGAGCACCGACAAAGGAGGTTCTTCGATGATCCATAAAGCTTCTAGGCAGTTACCTCTGGCATCTATGCAAGAGATTGGGTCTTTAGCTGAAGATGCAATGGTGTATTACGCATCTCCTATTGTACGCCTGTTCGTATAACTCTGCTAAAGTCTTTTGACAGGGATATTTTGCAGAATAATGACGCAACATATGGGACTGCCAACGACACCTTGCTTCGGGATAATTTCAAAACATATGGTTTCTTGGATGACGATGTAAACGCAGATTATCGTGCAATTTCAGAGTAAGTCTCTGCATTTTCTATGCGTATACATTCATTGATATTCTCTGGTCAGCCATTTCGTCGTGCTCGGTCACGCCTTCAATCTGCACAACATTACCAGAACAACATCGTCAGTTGTCTGGGCAATAGGGCTTGTTCGTGACCCAGTAGTTAATACTTATACGACAAGTAACCGCAGCTCATACTTCCTGACTGCATACAATACAGTCAACGACGCGGTAAAAGCCTTTCTGCTGCGATCAATATTACAGACTCATGTACTATCTAGATCGATTTCTTCCTCAGCGACTTCTCTGACGCGAAGCAAAGAGCTATTAACCTCGATAATAAGATCATATCTGAGGCCCGTCAGATCTCCGATAATTACGCGGATCTTGTTGCACTTGCTGCCCGCCAAGCCCTGGCCGTGGATATCACGGTGTCCAAAGACAGTGACGGTCAATGGAATACATCAGACGTTATGACCTTCATGAAGAGCATCGGTGATTCGGGGTGAGCAACTTTCGGAATCCCTCGTGTCTTGTCAGCGGGCTTACTTATGCCTTCAGTCGCGTCAATTCCGTCGAAATACTATATGCATCCTTCCCCGTCTATCTCTACATCAATGCTACCTGGGCCGGATATCTTCTAGAGCCACTGCTACGATATCAACAGTCGTCGCAGTATGCTGAAGCACATGCACCCCTAGATCTCGGTTTGTTCTTTTCTGGTATCTACAGAGATATGGCCCATACTCTGACCCGTTTCAAGGCTTGTTTTATCCAAATGTCTCGGGAAACAGCAGTCCAACAAAGGTCAGGGCAGTAGAGGGTGAGCCATGCCACCTCTTCAGCTTGTCGAATTCACCTGTGGAACTGACCCTGCAGACTCGGGAAACATGCTCATCATGGGATGGGCTCATGCCAGATTTTCTGGTGATGGTTCAATGATATCACGATATGTACGTTACACTCGAAATTCACCTGATTGCCAAGGCTAACACGGTGCCACCGTGCAAAGTATGATGTGTATAAGAACTGGACAGACTACCTAGTTTCTGTGGCTTTAGACCAGAACGGCTAGTACGTCTTAGCAACCCCAAATGCTCTCAACTCTTATCGGCATCAATCTTCTAGCGTGGATGCAAATGGGTTGGGCTACGCGAACATGACCAACTTAGCCATCAAGGGCATCATTGGCATTAAGGCTATGTCAGAAATCAGTCAAGCATTAGGGAAGAGCCAAGATGCTGAAATGTATTCGGTACGCCACTTTGCTGCTAGTGGCTATTATTTCATTAGTCCTGTGCTGATTTATAGTAGTCCATAGCCAAATCGTACGTTGAGCAATGGCAGACGTTAGCTGGCTCAAAAGGTCACCTCCTCTCTTCTTATGGAGGGGTAGTCGACTCGGGCTCATCATCATGGTCGCTTGTATACAACCTTTATGCGGACAAGTTGTTAGGAACGGGACTTGTCGACTCCAATGTCAGTACCAACGAGAATGGAACTTGATATATCGTTGATCTCCTTTGCAGATCTACAGCAATCAAGATAGCTTCTACTCCCAGAAGACCGATGCATGTAAGTCTAGTGTTTCTAATCCGTCTCGTTATGTCTCATTCGGGGTTAAGCCAATATATATGGTATTCCGTATGACAGTAGGGCTCCTGACAACTCTGCCAAATCTCGTATGTTCTGACTTATTTCTTCCTTTTTTGAAACCTCAGAAATGACTCCTTAGATTGGACCATGTTTGCTGCCGGAGCTTCAAACGACACCGTACGGGATACCCTTATATCACTAATTCACACGAAAGCTGGCTCAAACATCTCGGCTGGGGTCTTTCCTTTGACCTATGATCCTGTTAATGGGAGTTCAATAAGTGGCTGGGCTAGGTATGCCACATCGCGTCTTTGCAATACAGAGACTAATGGTCTATCGATCAGCCCTGGCCAAGGGGCTATGTTTTCACTGTTGGCACTGAGGTGCATTCAGTTGTCGTAGTCCCCATTCGTACGAACTTACGCTGCCTCTTTTGTAGACTTCAACCTCAGGCCGTCTCCGTTAGGACCGTCGGGGACAATCCATCTAGTAATAATGATCAAGCCTCTTCCTCAGGCTCGTCCAAAGATGGCGCAATTGCGGGTGGCGTAGTCGGCGGACTTGCTGCTCTCACCCTTCTCGTTTTCGGCTTCTTCATGTATCGAAGATGGCAACGTCGAAAGCAGGACACGTATCGACCTGACTGCTCTTCTACCAGCGATAGTCCCTTTTTTATTCCCCAACCATACGACCTCTACGGTTCTAATGGGACACAGCACCCTCTACAGCCATCGCGTCCAGGACAGCAGTTTGCTTCTGTACAACCCCATTTTCAAGCTGGGCAGCGATCAGGCAAGAGAACGCAGCCCATTATATTGTCGAGTCCAACTTCTGGGCCACCAGCAGTAGTATCTACGACAGCCAATGAACCATTAAGTGGGAACCAAAGCGGGGGATCTGACTCGGATAATAACACGGATATTGACACCTCAGTCCAGCTTCGGAGCGAGATGGAGAACCTACGGAGAGAGATGGATGAAATGCGGGCGAGGGTATACGAGTCTCCACCGGAATATGATGCGTAAGATCCTTTGTATCTAGCATTCTGTTCGCGGGACCATCGCTACTGTAGCGACGTAACTATAACATCTTGGACCCATCTGGGAGAAGACTTGTCAGTGTTTAGTATAGGTTTCGCCGACGCCCTTATATGCATGTAAGTAGTCAGTAGTCTCATTCCTGTACACGACACATAGTTGATCGATATACTTCGGTCTAAGCTGCACAAGACTAAGTACCCTTACAGTAACTCTCCTTGTAAAGCGCGCAGTTATAATAAGTGTTGCTACTCTAGTCCAATCGTATCGCATTGGCTCGTAGTAGTTCTACAGGAAATGCCTCTAGTATATTATAGTGTCCAAGCCGCCGCCTTGAATTGTAAAATTAGAGACGCGACTGGACTTTGGTCCCTTTTCTTGAACGAGACGCCCCCGGTAGTTCTTCTAGTAGTAGATATAATAGGCGTGGCCTCGTATAATATTCGTGTACTGCCAACTATCGGCTGTCTATAACAGCTTAGAATAGTAAGTATTGGAGGTGCAGTGTGATGTCCTTATTTGTGTAACGAGTGGGCCCGTTCTATTCTCATATTACAACCCTGGACGGAACGGCTCGTAAGGTAGTGGTAGTACAATGCTGATTTATATCGGGCCTTATTGAGGATATTCTACATCTTCCATGGCGGGTCCGAAGTGCACTTGAATTTCAGACATTTCTCTCGGAAAGCAGTTTCTTGAGCCTCCGGCTTCTACGGCCCTGTTTACCTCGCTTACTGCACAAGTACCGTTTGTTTCACCGACACCCAGTGCAGGATTGGCAAAATCATATTCACGATATATTACACTCGTACCGACACAGGTTTACGTAGTATTGCTCGTCGGGCCATAGATATTGTCCACTTTATGCCGCTTTCTCGCTAAAAGTTTTATACTCAACATCATAACCTCCGATGTAACGGCCAATCCACCGTCCAAGAACCAGATTAGCAAGACGACCAGACTGGAAAGGGAAATCAACCAGTACAACATCTGCGTGGTCCATGAAGGCGAGCATCTGGAAGATACTTGGCTTGAGTCCTTGCATGGTTACAGAGGACAGGTAGCCATAGAAATTATGCACGAATGTTTCATCAAACCTGAGGAGATGTAATTGTGAGAGCAGAGACAAGGAGATGGAAGACGCTTACCCGGCATTGGGTCCCCCACTGACAGTAATGTGTACATCTAGGTCTTTGCCTGCTTCCGGGTCCAACCAGAACTGAATGTGTACATGGAATGAGGTTCGGGTGTCCATGTTATTACTGGAGATAACAACGCACAGTATGGTACCGCCCAGGAGTGATGGTAACAGACTCTCCGGCTTGAAGTTTGCCTTGATTACCGTCGAGGTCGTAGCAAAGTACGCCGGATTTCTACGATCTTCTCAGTCCATCACTACAAGGCGGCCTGTAGCGCTAGTACGCACAACATCAAACGTCTCGGTTTGATAGATATGCCAATGGTACGGAGCTGCCAGTGAAGAAGTAAGACACAAGGAATGAAGTATAAGCGAAGCACGCACGGGTTGCAGTAGACTTTCTCCCAGCTCCTGTATGAGGATTCGAGTGCTTGAATACCTGACGCGACGTGAAATTCCCAGTCCCATCTGCGCCGATAAAGTACGTCTTCAACGCCCCGTCGAAGAAGTTCCACGCTCCGTCTTCATCAACTTTGATGGGTTGCAAATCATGCTGTTACAGACTGTTCAGCATTCAATCTCTAATATTCAGACTCGCTTGGCGTACCTTGGGGAACAGATTCATGGTCAACGTGTCGTGAGAGGAAAAGTGCCATTCGTTGTCACTTGACCTGTGGCATGGTTGTTAGAGCGTAAGTTCCCTGTTGCTCACATTCGACACCGTGCAGAATCTGGCCAGGTACACGTCCCCCATCAATATCTCTGGAGACGTTCTCGTACTTATGCGCATTGGTAAATTGCGGTAAGGTTGGTTCAGAACATATTATGTAAGACTAATTCGTTGCGTAAATTGCTCACTCTGTCTTAGTACATTACTCAAAAATTATGAAAATAACCATACAAAATGTACAGCCATATAAAAATTGTCTGTGCTAGACAGAATTGTGAGGGGCCGCTAGTGAAGACTAAAAAATTAGACATCAAGTACATACAGCAGCCACGTGGGCAAAATTCGGCAGGCAATGTCACTGGTCTGTGCGTCGCCGCTCAAAATTGCCGTTCTCGGTCTTCCACCACCACTGTTGATTCTACGACTTTCCAACATGGACCGTTGTACGCGAATGTTCACCCACTCTTTTCGGACATCCTCTGCAAGGATCCAAATGACGGCGCGACCAATGTTTTCGCGCTGTCAGACAACTTTGAGCGAAGCGAAAGCACTTAATTGGGCAGAATACCTTGCGCTGCGAGGTAGCAGGCACAAATGGCAGACGGTGGGCATTTTTCCCTGCTGTAATATCCTTCTGAACTTTGATACAGGCTATGACCATTCCTTCTTGCGCTCTGGGTCTCTTCGGTGGGGCAGCTTACTTTGGATCGTTGGACACGGACCCTATGAAGCCAATCTGGGTGCGTAGTGGATACAAGTCCTATCATTTTCCTGAATCTCATGTAGTTTTAGGGCATAGATCCTTTTATATTCTATGGCGCCTGTACCGCCGCGTGTATGGGTACGGTGTCCATATTTTTGTATATGCAAAAGATTGCTCACGTCAAGCAGGTGTGGGGTACATCGTCGGTCCCACACTAGGGTCTGCCCTGTGGCGTATTGTCTATCGTCGTAGCGCTAGACTTGTGGATGCTCGAGACCGCGAATTTTACCAACGGATAGCCAAAAACAGGGTCGACGCCAGCCTTCAGAGCCCAACTAGCCCGGTACCAGATTATTATGGTAATCCTTCTCTGAATTGCTGTCTTTGATGATGTTCACTGTTCTCTAGGTGAACGCGTCGGATCCCTTCGTCAGTACAGAAGAGTAAGTGATTTCGACGTATATTCCTGCGATGGTCGTCTCATAATTCTCTTCAGTGGCTCAGAGATCAGGGAAAGTACAAACGAAAGGTTTTGCTACCCGAAGAATAAGGGCCAGCATGAATAATTGTCGGGACTAACGTTGACTCCGACGAAGGATGGTTGGATGCCGACGTTGTGATGATTAGGGATATTTCTGTGTAGCTGTAGCTCGATAAAATATTCACATCTGCACCTGCATCCACAAAATTGAGAGGTACGGTGGCGGGGATAGGTTGCCTCCTTTGGGAATGCCGATTTCAAGCCGACTAGCCCTTGGCGACTATGGATACACCTTGACTCTTAAATATTCTGAGCGTTCTAGGGTCCTGTCGTTCAAGATGTATTTGTTTTCGGAATCCTGTCTGATTTAAAGTCCGAGTTGGACGGTGGATGGCCTACTAATCAAATTTACAACCTCACCTCCACCCCGTTTGTCTGCGAGAGACTGACTGCAATTGGAATAACTTATCTCTACACCGGTACTTAGTGGTATATTTTCAATCGCAAAGAATACCATCATATCCAGGAGGTACTGGAGGTTAACAATCTGGGTCGGTGCTGTGGCTTCATGACAAAAATACATCCACTGGCTCCGAGATGCTGCACAACAAAGCAAGAACCCGCTGTCCCAGTATTGTGCACTTTCAACATGACTCTCAACCAGTCATCCAGAGGCATAGTGAAGGCTTGTTGTGGAACCATGAACCCAACTGATAGAATCAGTTACTTCCTGAGCTTCTCACGTCTGGTACGTGAACGAAGGATAGGATAGAAGCGGCAGACTTCAAATTCATCACGCGTCCTTATCCTGGCGTCTAATCAGACAAGTCCATGTCAACCTCGTCGCATTCATCGTGAGCATTTGAAGACGGCGGGTAAAGATGAGGTAGATTGAGTGGAGGTGGGGGAAGAGCAGGAGGCAATGGTGGTGGACTGGATGGTGGTGGCGGTGGGGGGCTCGATGTTGGCGGCGGAGGCGGAGGAAGAGAATATGAAGGTACTGGTGGATTGGTGATACGTTCCCAAAGGGCACGACGCTCATCCGTGTACGTAGAACTGCCTTCGAATTCAACGGGGGGAAAGGCTATTCCAGTATAAATGGGCAAGAGCTTGGACGAAAAATGGGCATTAGGGTACTCAGCCCACCGTCGTCGCTCAGAAGGCAAGGGAGTAATGGTATCTGAGGATGCTGATGCACGGCCACTGTCAGGCAACTGCACGGAATCCAAATCATCAAAACTTAAATATTGCGAGGGGTCGCCCAAGATACCCTCGCCCAGCACGACTGACAGGTCTTGTTCGTCTTGACTGCCGGCGTACTCGTCCATTATTCTCTGTCGGACCAGCGCTTGGGGATCTGTAACACCAACCCAGCCTCTGGGATAGCCCCAGATTGCCATATTCTCCAGCCAGTCGCCCTCCCCGGGCCCAACAGCTTCCCTCAACAGCTGCCCCCTCAGTTCTCCCGGTTTGAAAAGTCCCAGCCAGTCTAGTCGCTGCTGCCGCCACGCTTCTGTTTGGTGCAGCCGTCGAAAATCAGTCGGTCCGGTTGGTTCCTGAAGCAACTCAAATAGCTGGCGCGACAATGATATCAGCCCGCGATCCTTAGGTTCTGGACACGACGAGACAGAATGGTCCGGAGAACCACAATTAAAACACCGGTGTGTATTCGAATTCGGGGGAACGTCGTCGGTCTCCTCGTATCCCAAAATTTCCCGACTGTGTCGTATGTAGATGCCGCTAGGCTCCCATCCATATGGAACCGCCGTCGCAAAGACATCGCTGAAGAACAAGTGGGACGACGGAGCCTGACTCAAGTCTCCGGCTCCTCCGCCTTCAGCTTGTCCCACACTTCCAGAGCCTGAGCTACCGTACTCGAATCCCATCGACCCTTTGCTATCTCCTTCCCGTCCAGATGCAGCGCTGGGATCCAGTAAACATATTTGCGCTTCCACTTCTCCTGCCCAGGTTCCTGGATATTGACAATATCCAGCTGAAATTGGCGCTACGGGGAAACCAAAAGTTAACAAGGCCTGATGAACGGTATAACGACACATACCGACTGCCTGACTTTCGCCAGCTCGGATTTCGCCGTCTGTGATAGATTCCGTTGAGTTCATCATTTATAAACAATGAAATAAACGGCCAACATCACACAGAGAGCAATTGGGACCAGAGAACAGCGTGAATCGTGGAATGCGAGGGAGTCGACTTGCCATGGAAGCAAAGGCAGATTTTGAACTCAGCTGCGAGGATGGTCGGCCGAGCCTCAGCCTATCGAGTGCCGAGTTACGGCCATCAAATTATGTATCCCCTTGTCATGACGCCCTCGGACGGCAACCTTGCCGGGATTACCCACGTTGAACGATAGACTGAATTGCGGTGGCAGTGCCGAATTTTGTGGATTGATCATATGTTCTCCGTCTCCACCACTGCAGTGACTGCACTCCACTGCCCCACCGCGTCCACTGGAGGCTATCTGTACTATGGCGTACAGCTATGATATTCCGGATGGGTGATTTTCGGAAAATGACGTATTCGGAGCCAGCAACAATCACCGCAGACACATGGCAGGTCAATGCATCATGGCGAATTAAGTGACGCTATTGTACTTCTCTTCTTGTCCTCTCCGTGACTCCACACTATGTCTGTTACTGCAGAGCAGGCTAGCAGCAACAGCACTACTAAGACGTTTGTCACGGCGCTGGTCGTCAATGGTGGCCTTCTCGCGGTCGAAGTCGGGGCTTTTCTTATCTTGAAGCAAAAATTGGGAAGGATATATAGCCCGCGGACGTATCTGCCACCTCCAGAGTTCGTCGAGAAATGCTTCACTTGCTTCCCGATTGCTGACGCCGTGGACCCAGTAAACGAGCAGAGGAATTACCGAAAGGATTTTGGCGATGGGTCCCTGCCCTACTAATGTCGCCACCCGAGGATATCGTAAGTCATGGCGTCTCTTTTCAACGCCTTTGAAGCTCATTTTCGTCTCCAGATTCACAAGAACGGATTGGACTCGTGCGTGTACTGTTGAACGTGGCCATGGACGACCCTCATATTCCTGCAGATACATGTTTCTTCGATTCGTCAAGATGCTAATATGGATATTCGCCGTTTTCACATTCGTCACTATGGTCATCATTGTTCCGGTCAACGTCGTTGGCGTGCAGTCGGACAACCCGGGGCTGGACCGCATTAGTTGGTCAAAGTGCGTTAGCGTCGTCTGTGATCATCATATATGCTGATTCTTCTCCTTAGTATTGTCAGCAAGGGTGATCAAAAGCGCTTTGCCGCGCATATAGTCGTCGTTTATCTTCTGACTTGTAAGAATTTCGGCAATTTGCTTGCCACGTGCCCGATTGACGGAAACCTTCTCTAGTTTTTATCTTTTACCTCATCCGACGCGAGATGCTTCACTTTGTGCACATGCGACACCAATTTCTCATCAGCAAGTCACATTCTCGCCTTGCCCAGGCGCGTACGGTCCTCATTACCTCCGTTCCGAACGAATTGGCGAACGAACATGACATGCGTGAATTCGCGAGTTTCATCCCCGGTGGAGTGGATAGAGTGTGGTTCTATCGTGACAAGAAGCTTTTGAACGAAATATTTGAGGAACGTCAAGAACTCTGTCAGAAACTTGAGTCCGCCGAAGCCGACGTACTCAAGCAAGCGACGAAAGCGTGGCGTGCCAAACAAGCTGCGCATAAGAAGGCTCTGAAGAGGAAACCGAAAGACGAGGAAAGTAAAGAGGAACCAGAGCTGGTTCTATCCCCGGCTTCTCATGAGCTATTGGACGAGCTCGTTCCTGCTAAGAAACGGCCAACCCATAGGACTGGTTTTCTGGGGATATTTGGTCGCAAAGTCGATACCTTGGATTGGTGCAGAGTTTGTCCTGCCTAGTTTTAGGTCTACACTTGAGGTTCTGACTAGAATTTTAGGACGAAATTTCACGGCTAAACTCTGCTATCGAAGAAGAACGGGGAAAAGGTGAAGGAAACTTTCTCGGAAGCGCATTTGTGCGGTGCAACTTGCAAATCGGGGCCCATGTGCTTGCACAGTGCGTCAGCTACCATGAGGCAAGTCGGTCTTTTGTTTTTAGACACATGATTTCCTAATGGGAACCACAGCCACTCACAATGATCGACAAATGGATGGAGGCGCATCCTAAGGATGTCGTGTGGCGGAATCTTGATGATGGCGCCCTTGAAATGCGTGGCCGGTATCTCACATCTTGGCTTGCTACCATTGGACTCATCATCGGTTGGGCGTTCCCTGTAACGTTTATCGGAACATTGAGTAACGTGGACGATCTTTGTGTCAAAGTGCAGTAAGTGTCCTCCCTGCACCTGTCGAATTTCTATTGAAAAGTATGTCATGTTCAGCTGGTTAAAATGGGTGTGCACGGGTATGAGTCTGGTACAGAACTGAAGGTTAGAACCCATCTGATACATTAATGCAGCGCCGGATCCTGTCCCCGCTCTCATACAAGGCGTTCTTCCTCCGGCTCTTCTAGCTGGGCTCTTCGCATTACTTCCTTTCATTCTACGTGGTGCGTCGTCCAGCCTCGTTGATTAATCTCACTAATATATGTTATCCAGCTCTCGCTTGGTATGAATGTATTCCTCGGTATTCGCTGATATCTGTCAGCGTTTATCGCCGATTTTTCCTATTCCTCCTGATGTAAGGAAACGCGCGCGCCGTTAATTCCAGTGCTTATGGTGTTTGCTCTCTTAGCCACGGTTTCCTCATCGTAACTCTGAGTTCTGGAATCACAAGAGGTTCGTCATTCTTGTCGACTGTGCCTCCAATTCTCACACTATTCTCGTTTTCTAGCTATCCAAGATGTGAGTCAGGACTTGTCGTCCGGTATATGTGACTGGACTGATTTATGATTGCAGATCATTGAGCAGCCTACACAAACAGTCCAGAAGCTCGCTCAACAGCTTCCTGGCGCCTCTATATTCTTCTTGACTTATATGTGTTCGTTTTCCTCTCGTCTTTTTCATCTTTGTAGACGCTGACGGGCTGTATGATGTTCAGTGACACAAGGATTTGCTGGTGCAGGAGGCGCGTTGGCACAGCTGATGCCTCTTGTCCTACACTTCATCAGGAAATGGTTTTTGGGGCGCACACCCAGACAAGCATTTTCAGTGCGTTAGCATGGTTGCATTTTATTCTCGTAATGCTAACCTCCGTTTGTTCTCAGGTTACCTATATGATGCCCTCGGTTCGGCACTCTCCCATGCACACTTGTAATTCATGAACTAATAGTTGATGCAGGCTGATTTCGGTATCATCCTTCCGAGACTATCTCTACTAGCAACCATTGCGTTCGCTTATAGTGTGTTGAACCCACTTATTAACGCGATGGCATTGATCAGTTCGTCTATGACCTCACTCTATGTCTTTATACGACTCAAATTTTATTCAGGCTTTGTCATGTTCTATCTTGCGTTCAAATTCCGTGAGTAAAGCTCTTTCACTAGAATTACTACAGCTTTTGATATCCCTTCCTTCAGTCTGTACGCAGGTGTTTGACCAACCTGATCAATCCGAAACGGGCGGTCTGTATTTCCCTATGGCAGTATCAAATCTTTGTGAGCTACTTTTTCCACATAAATGTAACGCATGTGCCAATGAATTGCAATCCTAGTTGTCGGTTTATATATCCAACAAATTTGTCTCGCATGCCTATTCTTCTTGAAGGTCTCAGTCACCAAAACATCTTCTATCATTGAGGGTGCCTTCATGATTATCCTCGTGGCGATTACCGCTTGTGTTCAGATATACATAAATCACAGCTTTGATCGTAAGTTGCCCGAGCTTTAACGTTACGTAGCGTTCTAACTCTGCTTAGCTATTACCACCTATCTTCCTATGTCTCTGGCAACCAAGAAAATGGTCAAGCGGTATGAGCAAAAACGACAACAGAAGGCTGGCATGTCTCCTGTGGATATCGAACTGGATCTGTTCAGCCGACAGCGTGAGCCTTCCTCCTCCTTTCTGGCTTTGCATACCGTCAGCTCATTGTCTTATAGATATGAAAAGGATCAAGAAGCGGATAAAGCAGCTTCCCAAGACGCTGGATAACACGTTTGATAACTTGAAATCCAAGGTTACCTTTGAGGATGAGGCGACAAGAAAGCGCTCAAAGGAATGGAATGGAAGCGCTTCGAATGAAGCCAAAGAAGAAGACGTCCAACTTCACGAGGCAGTTGATTCTGCGGAGGCCAGCGGTGTTGACCGTCCAGACGTTGCCCCTGAGCTGATCCGGCAGGGCTCCAATGCATCCAGGAAGTCAACTGCATCTCAGCAATCCAGTAGTAGTGGCAGTTCCGAAAAGTCGGTTCGAACGAAGTCCATGGACAGCAGACGTCCTATATTGGAGCCTCTGGAACCTGCTGAGGACGAATTGTGTGACGAAGAAAGCGATGACGAAGCTGACCAGGACGAACACGCGTTTGACCATCCTTCGACGTATGTGGAGCAGCCATGGATATGGATTCCGCATGACGTGCTAGGTTTGAGCCAAGTGCTGGTGGATGACTTGAAGAAAGCGGGCGTGGAGGCGAGTGATAAAGGTGCCATGATGGATAGGAAGGGAGTGGTTGAGGTGACTAGAAATCCTCCCGATGAG
This sequence comes from Armillaria nabsnona, assembly GCA_030407065.1. Taxonomy (NCBI): domain Eukaryota; kingdom Fungi; phylum Basidiomycota; class Agaricomycetes; order Agaricales; family Physalacriaceae; genus Armillaria; species Armillaria nabsnona. The sequence continues at coordinate 520,554 of JAUDQA010000005.1, forward strand.
GATTGGACGGGCGGTCATGACCGATAGTGGTAGCTGCGACGTTTGTTTTGCCAAGAATCGGAGGATACCATAGTATATTGACATACTATAGCAATATCATTGTACCATACACGGAATACACGCGGCCAGTCTACTCAAAACATCGCGGATGGCGCGCTTGACATTTATTTCGTTTGGCATTCAATTCGCCGATGCCGAACAGGTAGCTTTGGCTCGATAGTTTCTGACGCGTCGAAGGATATGCATGGTCTTGATAGCATTCATATCTTGTACATTTCGACGTCGATTGTCCATTCCGTATTCTTTTTTGATGTTCCTTGACAGCCAAATCCTTCCTAGGTCCAACGCGTCCAAATGGATACTAGATATGGGGTATGCACTACGAAAGTTAGTTTGTTGCTCTATCCAGACTGATCGATTGACCTGGACCAGTGTGTACCTCATGTCCATACCAAGGACGTCCTTAATATAGAAGCTACCATCCACTACGCTATCGACGCAGATGGATACCTATCGAAGAGATATGCCTAGAGAATGTGTAAATTGATGGTTAGTAAACCGGCGAATCGGAATGATGTTAATGAGTAGTATTGAAGCTGATTGTACGAGTCCATGACACTACGACAGACATCAGACATCTAAGGAACTGAGTGTAATAATTTAGACGGCATAAAATGAAAGTGTTGCTTATTGCTCTATATTCTTCCAAAAGGTTTCCCAAGAAGGAGATGCCGTGTGACGGTCATCAGAATAACACCCAATAGTATCGTGCTGCCTGCGGAGAATTGTCAGACATGTTTGCAAGCAGGTACGTTAAACTCGCCTGCGAAGAAACCGACGGCCTGGAACCCTCTTGTGGTGGAATTGATATCCCCAGATATCGGAGGCCCAACTAGTGCCCCGATGGAAAGAATACTCATACACATGCCGAGTCGACGACCAATATCGCTCGGGTCACCCATCGCCATCAAGGGACTAGGCAGTAAAGACATATAAGCGCCGGACGAAAGTCTAAATAACAGTTAATAAATGCATCAGCGTTGTAAAATTCGAGTATACCCGTATAGAATAGCAACGCAGATCAGGGATGTTTGATTTGGGGCGAAGGGCCAGGAATATGTGAATATGGCCGCGAATGAGGTCAAAGGAATCATGATATTGAGCGGGCCTAGGACACAGTTAAGCGGATATATCTTTGAGTTGACGTGTATAAATATACCGAAACGGTCAGAGAGACCTCCTGCAATGTATCGCCCGACGCCACTAGAACAATTCACGATGGCGACCAGATAGAACGAGATGTCAGCCGAGATGCCGAGCGAGACTGCACTGACATCGATATATGTTAACACTTATCAGTAGAATACGTTAGTTTCAAACAAGCACTTTGGCAAAGATAAACCCAGACCACTGACTTGTGTAGATTCCGAGAAAAACGAAAAAAGCAGAGACACAATAGCAAGAGAAAGGAGCGGATCTAAAAGAGCGGAAGTTGAAGAGGCCCCCAACGACATTGGCTGGTGGTAAACGCCGTTTCAAAGTCTGCTTGAAGTGAGAAAAGGCGCCACACAACTTCGGAATGGTCACATACGGCATTTGCTAAACAGAGGGTAGCCAAAAGAACGAAACCGATGACCCGCATCGTCCACGAGAATCTTTCGCAATTCAGATACACGTAAATTCATTAGTGAGGACGTCCAAGGAGTAAACACATACCCAATACGGGGTATCAGGTTTCTAGCCATTATCGGAATGACGGTGCCGCCTAGTGATGACCCAATCGCTACGAGGCCTAAGGCCATACCCCGTTTCTTTTTGAACCAATGGGCGATGACGGCCATCGTGGGCCCAAATATCCCGCCGCATGCGAGCTTAAAAGGACAATTAATAACAGCATAATTAATTAGATAGGAAGATATGCACCCCGACTGCGAGCCCCTGACAGAGAAGAAACTGCCAGTATGAAGTGCATTCGGCGGTCAGAAAGGTGGCGAGAACCAGTAAGGCGCTGCACGAAAGGAGGATCGTATGGAAGTAACCCAAGTCGAAAAGGCGGCCAACGAGGATGCCCGGAAGGAACACAAGACAGTACTACACGGCCTGATGAGTAGTAGCGGATGTAGGAACCAATGCCATACGTACCTGTATAGAACCGATCCACGCGCTGAAACAACAGGCGGTCAGTGAGCCGAGAAAGCAAGAGACAACCTTTCTTACATGCTTGAAGGCGACGAGTCTTTCAGAAGAGTTTCCTGATAGTATGCTTGAAAAATCTGTAGACAGTAGCTGATGAGTGGATAAATACCATTGCTACCGAGATGAAAACTCACGCCCCAGGCGTTAACATAGCCGAATCTGGGAACAACCGGGTATGGTAAAGTCAGCAGAAGAATTTAGTGCGGGAAATCTGGAAGGCTTACGTTGTAAACGTGCAACACATGCCCTGGAAGAAGAACTATTTAACACAATAGTATAGTGTACCCTGGATGTAAGTACTCACACCAAATACGACCAGCCACGCTTTAAGGCCACCGTCGGGAAAATCAGAGCTGCCCATCATGGTCGTTATGGGTACTCTGACTTCGACGGGTTCGGGGACACGTTCCTTGTCGTCCACGCTCCGGATAGTTAGCGTATGGTCGACCTTGACGTCGTGCCCAATAGAAGAGGCATCCGTACGGTCGCCGTATAATGTGTCAAAGACCTTTTGCTCGGACATGAAAGAACACTCGGCGGTAGACATGAGGAGAGGAGAGATAGTAGGTACACGAGGAGGCAAGTTGTTCTCGTCTTTTATATACCCTCGAAATCATGACGCCGTTTCAGAGATTCATGGATCTTGCTACAATCGGAAGAACTAGAAAGTATATCGCGTGTGATCCATAGGATCAGAAAAATGTAACGCTAACCTTGTTCTATTGCACACCCGCGAATCAGATAATATGAATGCCATTCCCATGACTAGCAAGATAAAAGAGCCGTGTGGGTAACATCCGCTGAAAGAGTGTCTCCGGATATTTCTGTGTTAGAAGACGATGCTGCATCCGCCTCAGAGCGCATATATTTATTATCCGTGGGATGCCGTAAACCGATAAGCTTTTTGAGGTTGTACTATCTCTTCAATGATACATTCTTGGGAGGATCGACAACGGACGGAGAACGACGAGTCATTCACTTCCGGTGCGCCAGGAATTCTGTGACGCAAAGTTGAGTCGCAAGGGGCCCAGAATGAGGGTACATTGGAAAAAGGGTACTTTCTGTCCTTGAGCGGTGAAGGAAGGCAAATAAGAACCCAAATGAGACAGACGACTGAAAGACAGTGACTCCAGCTCATGATGGAACTAGGTCGGCGATTGGAGTAAGATACGACGCGTCAAGAGCATGCGGCGCGCGAGACATAAAGACGTTTCAACCGTCGAAACGAGGAGGAACATGTGGCGACACGACGACGATTAATTGACACGTGGTGAATCGCTGAGTAGATCGTGATCCTAAGCCCGTTTGAAGAAAACCGACTTCTATACGTCTGCAAGGAGAGAGAAAAGTACGCTGGTAGTCAAAGTACACGCACATACCTGAGCAGCGATCGCCGGTCAAATGAAGGGGATAACCTTAAGCCCGCAATAGATTGAAAAGGATCTGGGGTTCTTCTTCGACGCAAGTGGTCGAAGAGCTCGGCGGAAAGTACGGAAATTGAAACGTGCAGCCTCGCATTTCTGGAAGTCGTCAGTCAATCGTGCTTTTCAATCCTCAGAAATATGGTGTCATGATCTCAAATGAATGCTACAGAGAACTTGAGGTAACCTGCAAAGCCTGCGCCAAGGTAAGGCTGAAACTATGTCTAGTCCGTGCCAAGTTATATCCAGGACATGCCAGTGTGAAAAGAATACGGTAATCTTGATCGGAAGGCGGACCCGGCGGACCGTCGAAATGTCACTGTGTGACTGGTGACACCGAATACGGAAAGAGCTCTCGAAAAAAATCTCAACGAGCTCTTCCCATTAACAACACCCGCGAGCGGGCGAATTCTACACCAGTCAAGCACATATATCATGGCTTTTGGTTTGTGGAAGTTCTTCATGTGGTATATCTGATGTACTGACCTTATTGTACCTCTTTTAGGTGCACCTGGAGGACGAGGCGGATTTGGAGGAAGAGGTCGTGGAGGTGATCGTGGAGGTGCTCGTGGTGGACGGGGTGAGTCAAGTTCCATTTTCCAACGAATGGACACCTATATATCCTTTTCTAGGTGGTGGCTTCCGTGGAGGTGGTGTTCAGAGTCGCGGCGGACGAGGAGGAGGAGGAAGGGGCGGTGACCGCGGCGGACGAGGAGGCGGAGGCCGGGGTGCCCCACGAGGCAGGGGCGGCCGTGGTGGAGGACGAGGCGGTGCCAGAGGAGGCTCCAACACCGTCCTTGAACCCCACAGACACCCTGGTGTCTTCATCGCCAAAGGCAAAGAGCACCTCCTCGTCACGAAAAATCTCGTCCCAGGCGAATCTGTATACGGAGAGAAACGGATATCTATCGAGGGCGGCGTCGACGGTACCAAGGTCGAGTACAGGGTGTGGAATCCTTTCCGGAGTAAATTGGCTGCTGGGGTCTTGGGTGGTCTGGATGATATTTTCATTGCACCTGGAAAAAAGGTGTTGTATCTCGGTGCTGCGAGCGGAACGAGTGTGAGCCACGTTGCCGATATCGTTGGACCAGTACGTTCTTTTTTTCTGTTCTTTTATCGGACTTTTTTTCATATGGTTTGAACTTACAGGAAGGTGTCGTATATGCAGTCGAATTCTCATTACGATCTGGCCGTGACCTCATCGGTATGGCCAAGAAGCGAACAAATGTTATTCGTAAGGCAGCTCGCAGTTACATCCGCTTATATACTCACACCCGTTCGTCCTAGCCATCGTTGAAGATGCCCGTATGCCGCAAAAATACCGAATGCTGCTATCACAGGTCGATGTTATCTTCGCTGATGTTGCGCAGCCCGACCAGGCTCGCATTGTCATTCTGAATGCAGAACATTTCCTCAAAGTTGGCGGACATGTGGTTATATCAATAAAAGCCAGCTGTATCGACTCAACGGCGGCTCCTGATGCTGTCTTTGCATCAGAAGTTGCGAAGCTGCAGAAGGAGCATTTCAAGGCTCTTGAGCAGGTTCCTCTAGAACCTTATGAGCGAGATCACGCTATGGTATCAGGTATGTTGTCTTTTTTGATGCAGACCTTGTCTGATTCCTTTGTACTGTAGCTGTCTACCTGCGGCATGGCGCACCCAGCGCTTGATTCCTCACCTTGTTGCCTTCAGCCATATTCATCCGCAGGGCCTTGAACAGTGTTGTCTCGGTTGGACGCCGAGAGTGAACGCTATCTTGGCCAGTTGGATACCTTTTTTCATCTACAAAAGTATCTGGTGCAGCGTCCTGCCCTACAACAATGATTTTTTGCTGTCCATCCTATTTAATTCTATAAATGTAGATTTGATGTATTCCAATGGGTCCCGTAACTGAAAAGTCGGAGTGACATTAGATAGATGATGTCAAAAAAAATCATGTCAATAACCTGGTATTTGTTGGAGAATAGGGGAGGGGCATCGGCCCGGAACGTGATCTGCAGCTTTGTTAGCTATTGTCATCATCACGATGAGCGTTACCCCGCCGCCTGCTCCCTCTCCTGCCTCAGATCCCATTTTTCTCAACAATCCATACACCGGCCATCCTAGCCTCACCCCACTTGAAGCAGATGTCCTATGGGAGTACGCAAAATTGGCTGCGAACGTCAAGCAGGTAGGCATAAATCTGCCATGTGGACTGCTACTTTACGAAGTGTCGCTTCTAGGTGGCTAGCAAAGCCAAGGGATTGTCGAAGGAGCCTGATGAACAGTTGTTGGCGCGCTTGAGGGATCTGGAGAAGAAGATGGGGCTGGTATTGACATTGGTGTGTACATTCCACTTGCAAGCTTGACCACAGGCTGACGAACCATGTTGCGACTAGTTCAAGGCCTCTATCTGGGGCGTCATTAACGAACAGCAATAAATCAAGGCTTTGGATGCCGATGGAGGTTTACCGATATCATTGACGACGATGAATCCATTAGGGATTTTCTCTTGCATAGCCCACCCTCTTTGCTCTTCGCTGAGGCATATGTATCACATCCTTTGTCGCTATATGCAGTGCGTTCCAGACAGAGTGACTATTCAGTCCTTTGGCTGAAGGATCAAACATTCGGTGGAAGGGCCCCGCGACGTCTTCTGTCCGGCTCTTGAAAGGGACAAGACACATACGGTCCTGATCGTGAGCGCCCTTCTGCTACTTGAATATCCCCATCATTCATTGCCTACGATATTCAGCTAGGGTGGAACGCCTGCGTCTGAGTAAAGAAAAAACAGGACAATCGACCGAAACGTTAGCATCTGGGAGGCGCTGTTATCTGCAAGACTCAATGAATCTGTGCGTAGCTGTCAGTATGCCATACCTAATGCTAATTACATGTAGCAGCTCTCACAAACCGCCCACTGGCATTTTATCCCTCGTCTTATCCGGATGTAGATTAAATGCGACCGGTCAAAATTCTAAATTATCTCTCAACGACTATTACAGAACAAAGCCTTACCCCCAGAGCTACACACCTTTCATAAATATAGCCGTTCAAGGCATCGCAGTAGGTCTTTGTCGATGTTGGAGTTCAATATCGTATCGGCCAATTGGACCGTTGAGAAATTTGAAGAGGCTCGACGCGGCAACTGTACCTATCATTAAGGTCTTCGACCACAAGGCGCGAGGGTAGGTACTATAACGGTCTCTTCAATACTATCACCCTATCGCTAATCTTTGCTGTAAGGTCACGGTGGCAGACACCGGCCCGCTCAGATAAAATGGAAGAACATGGCCCGCAACGAGGTCTTCCTTCAAGGCACCACGGGTCTTTAACCGCTCTACGCCGCGGTAGCCTTGAAATGCTATTTAGAAACTCTGCGATTGACAACACGGACTAATATCAACCCGAGTTGTTGGTTTTCATACGCTCAAGCAATGCTCAGCCGGACCGTGACGCTCCTCCCCAGGTGACGCACGCCACTATCGATCTGCTCTCATTATCAGTGATTCTCGGGGTCTCGTGTCATCTTTCTCCCAGTCCATTAACTCCCCAGTGTCTCCGAGTATCAAAGACGTTCCAATTCGCCCACCATGGTCAAGTTCTCCAGCGGTATGTGGTGGGTCGGTCCGCACGTTTCCATCAGTTGGGCCACGGAAGTCGTCAAGAGTGAAGCCTTTGAAGATCGCATACGATGTGTTGTGGTAAGCCTGTGGGTGACTCCCCGCATAACTCGTGCTTATTATGGATGTGCAGTCGACGAAGCGCATCAATCATCGTGGCGATACACTCAATACCCCGACCATCACTATGGAGTGCTCTTCACCAATCCCTGATACCCTGTTCCTTGAAGCTTACCACTGGAAGGCGCAGCAGCCGTCGTTAAATGGCCCCGACTATGAAGTGTTCCCTGATATCAACATTGACAAACTCGTAGGCTTTTTGCAAGTTATCACTTGAAAGACCGTCTCAAAACCATCTAACTAGTCCGCTGATCGGCAGGATGGGCTGCAAACATCAAAGACCGACGCAGAGCTCAAGATCGCGACCAAAACCCTGTCCGCCGCATTCAATACGCTTCCGGGGACTTTTAACCTTGATATCAAGTCCCATAACGTCAAGAATCCGACGAGTATCACATCGTCATCAAACTATCTTCTCACTCAACTTGGCTGGCGATCTGTCGGTTATGTCAAGCACGATACAAACTTTGATCATCCCAATCTCACTCTATCCGATCCTGACAAAGGAAAGAAGTGGATGACGATGCAGTTCCAGCTTTCTGTTGGTGAGAAGATATACGGTCTCGGCGAGCGATTTGGATCGTTCATCAAGAATGGCCAGGTTCGTTACGTTTCGTTTTATTTGCGCGTCAACCCCTTACCAAATTTCTGTCAGACCGTAGACATGTGGAACGAGGATGGTGGGACGTCGTCTGAATTAACGTATAAGAACGTGCCCTTCTACATCAGTTCCCGGGGCTATGGGATATTCGTTGCGTGTCCAGGTGCTGTCAGTTTTGAGGTCCAAAGCGAAAGTATGCTTCGCTTCTCCTGAACATCAACCATATACTTACCTTCTCACAGGAACTACGCGTGTAAACATATCTGTACCTTTTGAGAAACTGTCCGCCTACATTATTCACGGCCCCACGCCTGCGGCCATCATCGAGCGATACACGATGATCACTGGTCGCCCTGCCCTTCCTCCTGCCTGGACCTTCAATCTCTGGTTGTCGACATCATTCACGACAAACTATGACGAAGAAACGGTGACTAAATTCTTGAAAGGGATGGAGGACCGTGACATATCTGTTGGCGTTTTTCATTTCGATTGTTTCTGGATGAAAGGATTTCACTGGTGCGATTACGAATTTGATGCCGATCTCTTCCCGGATGCCAGAGGACAGCTAGTACGGCTCAAGGAGAAGGGGTACAAGATCTGTGTCTGGATAAACCCTTACATAGCGCAAGAGAGCAAGATTTTTGACGAAGGCGTGAAGAAGGGCTACTTCATCAAGAAGCAAGATGGAAGCGTGTGGCAGTACGATTACTGGGTACGCCTTTCTGGTTATCCTATCTGTTTTACCGTATTTACGTGCACACCTAGCAAGCTGGCATGGCATGGGTGGACTTTACGAATCCCGAGGCGTGCAAATGGTACCAGTCAATGCTGACGACCCTCATGGATATGGGAGTGGACTGCTTCAAGGTACTATCTTTTCCTGCCTGTGTGTGTACTATTCACCTTCATCCACATGTAGACCGATTTTGGTGAACGAATCCCCACCGGTAACACGGTCTATTTCGACGGGTCTAACCCAGAAAAGATGCACAACTACTACGCGTTTTTGTACAACAAGGTCACATTTGACGTCATTGAGAAGTACAAGGGGAAGGGCCAAGCCGTGGTTTTCGCACGTTCAGCGACGGCTGGAGGTCAGCGCTTCCCGGTCCATTGGGGAGGTGACCCGATGTCGACTTTCGAGGCTATGGCTGAGACTCTGCGAGGTGGTATGAGCTTGGGACTTTGCGGATTTGGTTATTGGGCTCACGATATCGGTACTTGTGCTCCGCCGCCAGCGCCTTACATTGTTGCTGACAAATGTCAAAGGCGGTTTTGAAGGAAAGCCTGATCCGGCTCTTTACAAACGTTGGTTCGCCTTCGGATCGTTGTCAAGTCATTCCCGTCTTCATGGGAGTGGAAGCTTCCGTGTAAATTTCTTTCGCTGCTATAAAGATGAAGATGAACTAATCTAACATACAGGTACCCTGGCTTCTTGACGAGTCGGGCGAAGCCGACATAGTCTTGAAGAAATTCATCGACCTCAAACTGACCTTGATGCCTTATCTGTTTATCACGGCGATCAAAACGCACCAGACGGGAGTTCCTATGATGCGCCCATTATTCGTTGAATTTCCGGAAGATCCAATGGCTTGGAACATAGATACGCAGTACATGCTTGGGCCTAATCTCATGGTTGCCCCCGTCTTCAACGCCGAAGGAACTGTGCAGTTCTACGTTCCAGAAGGCAATTGGTACGGAATAATAGATAGGAAGACCCGCACTGGCCCCAAGTACTTTACCGAGACTCACGACTTCATGAGCCTTCCTCTTCTTCTGAAGCCTGGCGGCGCTGTCGTCATGGGAAACCCAAGTCGCAGCCATGGTCGGAAACTGGCTGTTTACGATTACACTTCGGATTTTACCGTTCTTGTGAATCCACCTTCGAAGGAAAGGATGGGAATCGAGGTTGAGCTCCCAAATAGCGAAGGTGACATCGTGGCCCTCTTGAAGGTGGAAGGAAGTTCAAGGACTGGAGTTACTGTGAGTGTTATAAGAGGGACTGTGAGGGGTCCCTGGAGGGTCAGAATCATCAGTGAATTGGGGATGGAGCTCGATGCTGCGGTCAGTCAGGATAGGATGGTTACGGTACATGTGCCTGTTTGATTGTTAATTTTTTTAAAACTGTGGCTATAAATACTGCCAGTACAGATCTAAACTTGTCCATACTATAAAAAGAACTCTCCTAGTAACCAGTGAAGATAAGTAACTTGTCATAGTTAATGATCCCGGTGTATCTGCCTTGCCCCTGTGTTGATATTGGTGGCTTCATGACTTCGTGCGAGAAGTACATTCCGACGAGGCAGCACGTTGCAACGTGCAAATGAATATATATCAAGCATCAGTGTAAATATATCACGTAGTGCCTTATCAGTGCCTCTGCATACCAAAAATATGAGCCGCCTTGGAGGCGCCGCAGTGATCGCAACTTCGCAACTACAATCATTGAACTTGGCCCAAGCTTGGCCAGGGTGAACGGTGCTGTGCCAGAGTTAGCCTGTCTTGCGCGTGTCAAAGGATGGAATCCGGTAAATACTTATGAGAGGCACGTTTTTGCCTTCTAAAGGCCTGGGCAGGGGACACATCAAGTGGGTGGATGCTTAAGCTTACTCGCAGCTCGGCTGCGCTGACGTCACTTTATGTCAAGCAAGCACGACGTCGGACCGTCAGTTCAGTTCAATGTGTCCCACTTGTTGCCCCGTTGTTCTGCTAACAGGTGTAGGCCCACTTTCCTTCCTTTATCGCCACTTCCTACTCTTTCCTTCTGTGCTGCTTATTGTTCATCTCTTTTTCAGCCAATTGAAGTTATTAGACGGGCGTTTCCTCTCTAGAGTCTAAATGTTCCTTCTCCATGCGTTATCACTGTACATCCTCCTCATCACCTGCCACAACGCCTCGGCAACATTTGTTTCCCGTGTTCATGACGATGCTTTTCGCCACACCAAGAGCATAGCGCGCGACCTGCGCCTGGCCTTCGGTACATTGCTGGTCTCCCAACAAACCCAAATCGTACCCCAGATGCAGTTAACTTATTGTCAAATTGGGTCATCGAACTCGAGCGACAATCAATACCGTGGTGGCTTTAGTAACAGTAGTAGCGGTGGCTCGACCACTTCTCGGGCGAGCAGCACCGGAACGGCGTCCACCGGGAGTGCGTTAGCCACTGCTTCGTCGCCGTATACCTTGGTAGAAGATCATGTGCGTTGAGATCCTGTTGATTTGCAACGGACGTTGATATGAGCGGTCTAGAATGGCACTGATTTTTTTAACGGCTGGACTTTCTGGACAACTTCGGACCCAACTAATGGCTCGTGGTTTGCGTGTCTGATTGGTTTGTACGCGCTATTGAACACTCTTACAGGTATTGTAGAATATGTCAATGAGAGCACAGGAGTACGTGGACGGATTTGTTCAATCTTTCCAGGTCTAACGGCCAGAAAATAGATATCAAATGGCTTGGTGGAAGTGAATTCCGATGGCCATGCTATTATGCGTGTCGAGACGACAGGAACGGTATCCGAAAATCGCCAAAGCATCCGCATAACCACGGAGAGTACATACACTAAGGTCCTTGTGATTATGGACTCCGTGCATATTCCGACGGGCTGTGGAACGTGGCCGTGAGTCGTGTTATCCGTCATTCCCGGCGTCCATTCATACTTTCTTCATGCAGTGCGTGGTGGTCGAACGGTAAGAGAAGCGTCGCTGGTCTGTCTGCTTACGATTGAACCCATCGTATGTAGGGCCTAACTGGCCCGTTGGGGGAGAAATTGGTTTATTCCGTTCTATGCGTTTCTGTTTCTGTTTTGGACTAAATGTTCATGATTAGACATTACGGAAGGGATTAACGACTACACGAATAATCAAGCGACGCTTCATACGAATTCTGGATGTTCTTTACCGTCCATAAATGCCGCTTCGCTTAATATAACTGGCGCTGCGGTTGGCGGGACCAACTGCGCAGCAAACGAGACCGGCAATGCGGGCTGCGGATTCCGCTCCGCATCTGACGTCTCTTTCGGCGCTGCTTTCAATGGCAACGGTGGCGGGGTATATGCTAGTGTGTATGGATCTCTTCTCACACAAACACGCACTCATTACGCGTCCGCCGTAGTGAAATGGGATGACGATGGTATTGAGGTGTACTTTTGGACTTCGGACTCCGTTCCATCGGATGTTGACGCTGGGACGCCTGTCCCCGATGGATGGGGTGTACCGATGGCCAACTGGCCTTCATCAACATGCAATTCGACTCAATATTTCTACGATCATTCGTTCATCTTCGACACGACTCTGTGGTTAGCCAAATTCTTCCCGGAAAGAAACGATGGCTAATTTTGGCATCAGCGGTGACTGGGCGGGTACTGCGTGGAACAGCTCGGGGACACCAGGCCAAGACCAAAGTTGCGCTACACGGACGGGATATTCGACTTGTGAAGCTTTTGTCCGGGCTAGCGGAGCGTCGTTTGACGAAGCGTGTGCGTAGCCCTTTCCTTGAGTCCGTATTCCGATCTTTATGGAGTTGGCAGACTGGGAAATCAAAAGTGTCAAGTTTTACCAACTCGACTAACGAAATCTTTTATCATTTTGCTGCGGGTATGATAAAATATGTATGTATTCATAGAGGGATAAAACGTAAGTATTGTTTGTTGGAGAACTGGAAGATCCAGCAGGAATTGTAGTAGCCGATACAGGACTGTCTTATCATGATCGCGTTGGTTGTTATTAGCGGCTCCGCGAGGTTCTACTAGGGAAGGTTTTATTTCAGCGTCTTGTAAAGTTGACTCATGGGACATCACTCTTCGCTTTATGTAGTAGTATGCGCTCGAACGCTCTGACTGTGCTTTCGTTAGGCAAAGGTTCTCTAAGATAACTTGGCGCCACGCCGGTGCGTCGCCGCCTTGGTATGCAGGTTCCACGAGCCTGGCTGTGCATGGCACAGCCGCCAAGAATGTGGAGCCCAGTCTCGAGTGTGATGGAATCATGAAGTCAATCCTACTGTAACTACATAGAAGTTGACATCGAGTTCGCGGTGTTCTCAACTTCCTGTGAGAGCGGCGGACAGTTTGCTAATAGACACAGCTTATGTTATCTGATGAAGTGGCTTGCAGAACCCGTCGTTCGTAAAAGAATGCCGAAGTATCAATTTTATGCCCTGGTCGTCATGACGGATGCTGAGACTTGCTACGCCCGTTATAGAAATTCCATGTGATGACATTCTTGAGGCGCGTGGGAAACGCTTCTACGTTCAAACCGTCTGTGTTTTTCAAGAGTTTTTTCAAGCTGAAATCCATTAGAACGATGCAGGCGAGGATGAAACCTTGCAGCGCCCAGTTTTTTTAGTCCGAAACCTTTCGCAAACCTCGACTTAGGAGTTGTTCTAAGATTTTTTGAGTGATCTCGATTGATTTTGATGCGTCCCACGGACGCGTTGCCTGTTGGAAAATGGTGTGTATGTAATTATTTTTTCCAGGGATCATGCGCTGATTGTCAAATACGCGACAATATGCGCAGTTTTAGGTCACTATAAGCCCGAGCCCAGTTACTTTTCCCACATAGTCTTTCTTTTCTTCTCTCATCTCCACCCGCCCCCCGGTTACGCACTACGCTCTTTCGAAATTCCACTCTCTCTTTAGGCATACGCCCTCGTATATAAACTCGCTGTATTCCTGGCCATCCAAGAGCCAACGACCCTTCGTAGCATTCACGTTCGTTAACAATGCGGGTGTCACTCCAGTTCACTTTACTTGCTCTTGCCTCCTCGGTCTTCGCGTCCCACGGATTCAAAAGGCATACCAGGCGGTCATCTAGGTTGCAAGCACGCTCTGAGACTGGTATCGCCTACTATGGATTCCAAGTAGGAGTATTCGCTGGCATTTCTTGATTGTCTTCTGACTTTGTTCTTTAGAACAGCACTATGACTGCTTGCGGTGTATATTCCAAGGACACAGATTATATTGTTGGTTTGAGCACAGACTACGTGACTTGGGAAAGCAAGGATAACTGCTTCAAAACTGTGCGCCGACATTCGGAGTCTGTGCTTTGGTATCTGATGATGGTTTTACAGGTCACTGTTTCTCTGAGAGACGACCCTTCCAAGTCTATCGATGTTACGGTCACAGATGCTTGCAAAGATTGCGGTGATTCGGCCAACGTGTATCTTTCAGTGGCTGCATTTGAAGCCTTGTCAGAATTGACATCTGGCGTTTGTATGTCGCCGCACTATCTATTGTCGTCGTGACGCATCCTGACATGGCCATTTCTTCTACGCAGTGAACGTTACATGGTCATTTGCTGATGATTCTGCTTCAACGACTTCTCAAGTTGTGGCAATAACATCCACTGAGGCAGCTACTACAATAGAGACAACGTCTGAAGCAGCCCCAACGACTGAAGCGACTACAACATTTGCGACGACTACTGAAGACCAGAATACCTTTGTTGCCCCCACTACCTCTAGTGCGTACTCTTTATTTTTTCGGAAGGGTGATGAACTGATGCTGTCATAGCGTCGTCATCGTCTGCTGCTGCCTCGACCTCAGCCTCATCATCGAGTGGGGGTAACGTAGGCACCTCATACACGACGTCTAGCGATGGCTGGACACTCAAGACACCGTTGAAGGGCCAGGATTTGATTGACTATTTCCACTAGTATGTAGATGTTTGCTCTTTCCAAGGTAGACGCTCATCGGTCTGAACAGTGATGTCGCGGCCGCTGACAATGACGGTGTGGCGAACTACGTGAATGGTTCTTCATCGGGTCTCGTCTATCTCGACGGCGATGAGAACGTGATCATTGCCATCGATACTGCCGAGTAAGCAGCTCAAATCCCTGTTCCTTACAGGCGGGAGATGGCTGATGATTGTGTAGAACAGTGGCTCTTCGTAACTCAGTTCGGATGGTTTCAAGTACTACTTTTAACCCAGGTAAGACGATACTGCCGTTCCTACTCCTAGCCATCAACATCACTAATACCGTATCCAGGCTACTTGTTCTTGTTTGATATCAAGGAAATTCCTGCCGCCTGCGGAACGTTAGTTGCGCGCGCTCTGTACCCACTATCATCACTGACCTTGTTTTAGCTGGCCTGCTGTGTGGTTCACTGGCTCTAACTGGCCAGATGATGGTGAAATTGTGTGTTTTTGATTTCCTGACTTCTTCCGCCGCCAATACTGACTCATCTCTTCAGGATGTAGTCGAGGGTGTCAACTAGTGAGTATTGCTATTAATTGGCCAGATCTTAGGTACTGACGAGGTGTAGCTACACCAAGAACATTGTCTCCATCCACTCCGGCGATGGATGCACTATGTCTGCCTCAACACTGTCATCCCTAGTTCAAGCATCCTTGATTATACAAGGTGATAGCAATTGCAATGCCTACGTGTCTACGACCGGCTGTGGCCTCTCTCTTGATTCCACGTCCTCGTTCGGTCTTCCGTTCAATCAGGCCGATGGTGGTGTCTACGCTCTCCAGTTTACCGAGTCCGGCATCAGCATGTACTTCTGGAACACCGGTAGCGTTCCTGATGATATCGTCAGCGGGTCTCCCAACCCCAGTACCTGGGACGCTGTCGTACAGTATAGCGCTGACTCTTGCGACCCCAACTCGCACTTCAAAGATCTCATGATGGTCATCAACACCAACCTCGGTGGAACCTTCGCCGGCGCTGATATTTGGTCCACTGGTAAGTCGTAAACTCAGATGATTTGGCATTGTCTAATGTTATTCATTAGAAAACGCTGGCGGTCAAGGCAGCAGCTGTGCAGAGATCACTGGAAACAGTGATGCCGCGAACTACATTCTTAACACCGGTTCCGCCTATACCGATGTTCACTTCGTGCGTATTCTCTGCAATCTCAATTGTCGTCTGCTCAATGTTTTGTCGTCTCCAGTCCTTCCGGGGTATCTACATTTACACTCAATAGTTTGCTTACGACTGGTGGAGAATTCCTCCCCAAAATCCTGGTGATACGTGGGGAATCGGCATTCTTTTTGTTTGTTTTCCTCTTGTTTCATTGCATTTTGTTTTGGTTGTTTTCTCCTTCACCGTCGTGGTTTTGCGTGCACTTCCACCACTCTTGGATGAAGTAATGAACTGGACGTCTCATTTATACCCCTCACTTCTTACATTAGTACAATAGACGGTTCATTTGGTGCATACCCTGGTCATCGAACGCAATTCTTCGCAGTGGGCATTTAGAATCATTATATAGAGAATGCAATGGTGTCGTTTACGAAAGACAGCAAAGCACAACTACCGAACTCTGCGATAGAACAACAGGTATGCTGTCCGAGCGTCGTCCCGATCCCATGCATCAAACACGTCCTCATTTCGAACATCAGACACCAGTTCGTCATCTATACGGATCCAGCGTTCTCGAGGTTTGATGTTGGGGCTGAAGCTGGGGTACCGATGTGGGTGTAGCACATCCAAAGTGTAGTGACCGCCAGATGCAGATACACCATGATGGTACACAGCTGCACGAGTTTAATAATTACGGCGTGCAAGCGAACAATACGAAGGCACACTCACCACCGAACAATCCATACCGTACAGCCTGGCTTTTCCGAACAGTAGGTGACATAAGTTCTGTGTAGAAACGTTAAAGGAAGGAAGATGTGCACAATAATTGCCTGCCTACCAGGTCCAATTTCAAGCTCGGGCCCAAACCTCACTTGTTTTCCCACCTTCACCACGCCACTGAACTCGGTATCGAAGTGGAATCGTTTGATGTGCAGTATGAGAATCGGTGGCAAGGCTTCGATCAGTACCTGCTGACTCGCTTCCACAGCGACGCCTGGTCGAGTGGGAAGCGACATTTGAACAGATTGAGGGTGAGATATGTAAGAAAGCGCATCTTCTATCGTGTGAATGTGATCCGGCTATCAGCTAATGTTAAGCGTTTCCTTGAGTAATAACACAGCATTTCGCACCTGTATGTCGAGGCGGATGGCTCTCCAGTCTTCTATAATGACAGAATCCTTTTGCCCTGGAGCTCGCAGTGTCGACCGAAATTTACCTCCAAAGACTCGTGTTATGGGGGACTCGGTATTTTTGATCTGGGCGGTTGAAATTAATATCGAGAACACGAGCATAAACGATGCTTTACCGTTCTGGTCACTACGGAGCGGTTCCGTTTACCAACTTCAAGCCACCCGTCATCTTGAGGCGGAGTATCCTCCTCTTTCTCCTCTATCAAAGTGTGACCTGGGTTCTTCTGAGAGGTTATCGATTGAAGGATAGATAGCAGTTCCTCCTCCAGGGTATCCAGATAAAATCCAAGGAATTCTTCCGCGTCCTCTTGATGTCCGCCCTATGATGTTCGACATTAGATAACGTAAATGACAATGATTTAGGTTATGCGCACCCGCATGTGATCGAACCGTTTCTTTTCCTTCAGCGCATCATAGATATACGTGGGAATGAAGGATTCCCTCTCCCAATCGTCATCGTTAATGGTCATCTTTTCCTTGCCTTTGCTCCGTGAGGCGGTAGAAGATCCAGGCTCCTTTTCCTCCTCTTTCCCGTCCTCGAAGAATTCCTTGAGGAATGTCATCGTGGCCTCCGTCAAATGTGCCTCACTCAATATCTTGGACCCACTGCCAACCAACCTGCTGAGCTCGTAGAAGAGCCTGAAAAACGGTGGACAGTAAAGCAGAATCTGCAGGACCGAGTTAGCGAAACACATGTTACCTGTATTGATGAGGCCTCGTGGTGTAAGTTTGCTGGTGCTAGGAGCATTTTTAGCCGTGGGTCCTGTTGTGAGCAGGGCGATGAGGTCGGGCTTTTTGCTGGGTGAGACTGGAGCCTGTGCAGATGCTGGTATTGAGAACCCAAGCACGGTTGACGTCGGTAGGGCATTTTTTGACGTCGAAGAGCCAGCTGACGGGGGTGTCTGGAGAAGTGACGCCCACGACTTTTTGATGGGGGCCGGGGAGACTTTTACCGTAATAGAAGGTGTTGTCTCTGCTGTCGCAACCGACGAATTTGCTTCAGTAGGATCAGCAATTTCTAAGGGCTTAGCACTGTTAGGTGTATCGGATAGTGATACGGATGTATTGGTAGACACAGGAGAACCCGGGAGGGTAGGTGTATCTGTTATTTCTGTGGCCGAGGAGGATGGGACGGTTGAAGTAGCATGGGAAGACGATGAAGACGAGTCCTGGTGTAAACCATCGCTTGCGTCATCGTTGAGATTTTCTTCGCTGGATTCCTCAGGCGGTGATGCCGGCTGGCACAGAACCGCTTCTGACGTTACCGGCGGTGACTCTGGTGGAGGAGGAATCGGGAGGGCATCACGAACGATATGAGCCGGAGGATTAGCTCTAGGCGAAAAAATGATTCCGGGAGCATTGGAAGGGTCGTGAGGGCGTTTAGACCAGATGACCCACTCCGGCAATGCGTTCGGTAATCTTTGCGATGGGATACTTGGACTAGAAGGAGACAATGGCTGCGGCGCATTAGTCAGAGGTGAGGTTGGTGTAAGAGGCAACGCTGAAGGGGACGTGGGCGGTGCCGACTGAGTATCAACAAACAGGACTTCGGTCGAAATCTGCGGTATGTGCGAAGAAACTGGAATAGCAGTATCTGGAGGCGGCATCGAGAGCTGTTTTGGGAGAGGTGAAAGTGGCTGCTGTGTCTGCCATTGTTGAGGATAAACCCCAGACGGAGGAGGCTGGGGATATGAATACGAAGGGGAAAAGCTCGGAGGGTATGGACCAGAATGATGAGGTATCGAATTGTGGATCTGAGGCACGGGAGGTTGTGAATGAGTGGGCTGTGGTGGAATAGGCACAAACGAAGGCACAGGATGGGGGGAATAGTTCTGTGCATTATGACCACCTCTCATAGAAGTATGGTGGCCATGTGAGCCTCGTCCGCGACCATTCATTGGTGGTGGATTTGGGTGCATGTGAGTTGATATAGATCCCGCATATTGGAAAGGAAAGGAGCCATTGCCAGCATTGTTGGTACCATACATCATCGTTGGAGGCGGCGACCGTGCATAATAGTTGGAGGGCCCTGACCCGGAAGGAGGATAGGGTAGATGAGACATGGCTCTTCACGAACAAGACCTACACAATCTGGGATGGTTGAATTATTGTCCTCACAGTTGCTGCATAGTACTCACAGAGTAGATACAAGCAGAAAACTTCCGACTCTGCACTTCTGAACTACCAAAAAACTCAACCCCTACTTGCGTCACCGTTGCTGAGATTGTTCAGATGTCCTTTCCTGGAGTCCGGACTGACGGTCAAACTTCTCCAGGGAAGAATACCGCAGTATGTGCGAGAATTTTGGTGACCGAGTCTGTTCAAAAAGTGAACAGGGAAGTGACGGTACCTCGATGGCAGCAAAGAAAAGATCAGCGAGTTCAGAGCCGAAGCCGAAGTGGTGATTGCTAAATTCGGTATGTTCCCATCACGTGCACATTGCACGTTGTGGCACGGACCAAAAGTTTCAACTTGGTTTCAACTTTCAAGTACCGCTTCCAGCTCTCGACCCTACATTTCACTCCCTCTTCTATGCAGAGGCTGACATAATCATCTTCATCGCATATGTTGTGCAAATGGCCATGTATGTCCCTTCCATTGTCTGGCGGCCGTCCTCAGCAGGCCGTAGCACATTGACCAGCCATCTCACCAGCCACAGTGCTACACCCTAGGACAAATGGTTAACGCAATCGAAAGTGACTTTGTGCTTGTTTCTTAGCATATATGGAGCCGTGCCATGATATAACGATGGAACTGAATCCAAGTGCAGTGCATATACTCTGTGGTTCGAAGGACTTGCCTGTTTGGCCTTCAATTCTCTTACAGGCATATCTGACACTATCTCCTCAGCTCCTTAATTAACTGTGTCCTCTTTTCAGCACATCACCTTCAATGAGTCGAATTCTCAGCTGCATCAAGTGTTGAAGCATACCAATGGAACCCAGTTCTTTCGTCGGCTTCCAAGCCTCAGAACACCCATCGTAGATGTGGAATATCTCATTCCTGGGATGCTGTCTCCTATAAACATCCACCCTTGGAGCGCTTGATACGGCTCCAGTCCCCAGATTATCATATCTGGCCTTGATGAAGGCGCGTAACAGGTGAGTAGGAGGCTCATCCTGGACCCGGTCTGACGTGATAAAAATAGAGAGCATATCTGAGATATTCAAGCACCCATCTGGATGTACCCATGTTTATCAACGGACCCAAGCCTTCATGTCGAATTCTGAGCCGCTACACCATTTCAAAGAATGAGCTGCAATTACACTACGTGTCTGACCCAGAACTGGAGCATCTGTACTGTCAACAGTCAATTTGCTTCAAGTGTGGATCCACAAGCCCCAGACCAAATGGTACGCACAACTTGGATTTCGATTAAGGTCCAAGAGGAAAATGGTGGCTTGGGAAGATTCAGTTCCTTCCGCAAAAATCGGTACAACCAGTATCACATGCCCTCTTCCAGTGACCAGCGGCTTCCAGTAAATGAATGTCCACAGTGAGTTACCTTACGGTTTTAATGCATGCAACTAAGCATTTCACCGACAGGTCCAAACTTTCCATCGAAGCCGTCTGCTTCAGGTGACAGGTTGGGGTCAGGATATCCGTGGTACTATATTTGGTGCGTTCTATCGTCCGCGTAGACGCATAAAAGTATGAGCTTACATTTCTCTAGGGCTAAGGCATAAACATATTAATTCTGTACGCGTAGCGTGCCTTATCCGGTTTGTGCCTCAACAACTCATATTCCTACAATCTGTCACCTCCACGCGAATGGTCGTCGCATGGCATTGGCTTGGTGTGAATTCGATGAAGTTGAAGGAAGATGGCACCGAACGTGTCTCTACGTACATCATTCAAGCAACATTCAAGTATGAAAATAACACCAGGCTGACATGAGTTTCGAAGTATCGTGCGTTCCTTTGACAATCTAGGCTCTAGCAACACATATACGCGACTCATTTTACTATTTCGCAGAGTTGATGGCCCCGTAAAGTATTCAGTGTCGTCATATTCAGCGACGCGGGTGCAAACGTGACGCTTTCACCCAAATTACTTGCCTATGGAGACGAGGTGCTTTCGCTCACTGTCCGAATATCATACAACGCGTTCATCCGTGCGACGAAAAGGTTTGCCGGGTTTCGCCAACGAGCTTTTAATATGGTTGTCTACAAATTACCATCCGTCGTAATAGATTTAGCGTGAACACCAAACATTCGATAACCATAGACGAACCGGCTCGACACAACGTTTACGTCCGCTATGTCCACAATGATACGTGACACGCGATAAAGTAGATGACGCAGGGATCAGCGGGATCAGAAGGCAACTTTAGGTGAATTGCGCGTTGTTTACAAGGCGACTATATCGCACCCGGCCTCTATTCTTGACGCACCATCCAAGGATGCGAAGTGCTTGGTCTCAGTCATGTGTCCGGGTCAGTGATCCTGAATCAAATTGTGATTTAATGCGCATTTATCTTAACTTCTAGCGCATTCATGTTTCCTGACCCCTTTCGTCGGCAAACAATCAATGTACCGGGACCTTGGCGATTTGCTACCGCTTTCAATGGTCATCCTACCTAGCACATGCTCTTTCATTAATTGCTGTCATGCAATCCGTCGCAATCGCCAAGAAGGCGCGACGTGACTTTTGTCGTGTCAGACTAGAATCATTCATGATCAGTCGGTAAATTGCACTAAGGACATAGAGGGGGGCTCGGGTCCGTTCAAGTGTTCACGACATGGCGTCTCCTCGATGACTCGAATCACACCTATCGCAACGGCGGCGCCTACATACGGAAGAATCCCTCAGTCCCGTTCACCTCCAAGCTTCCGTGCTGCCTGGAAGAGTTCCGAAATAGTTCGTCATCTGATAGTCGATCCATGTCTTGCAAACATCCGGCGCAGGCGAACCGCATCTCATCCACAGCCTCATTTTCCCAGCTACAACAGAAGTGCCGTAATATCGCATCGGTAACTTACGGTGTGTCTTTTAAACACGTACAAGATGTCTTCTATCATGTCACTCATCGGTCCGCTAACCCAACGCACGTCGTTCGGTACGATAGGACAAGGATTTTATTGAATGCACATGAACGCAGTGCTTCTTCACCCCTTGATTAACCGGCTGTGAGCACCGGTGACCAAAATGACCGCAGCTGTTGGGCTTGACGCCAGGAGTCAAGCACCTCGTGCCATGCGCGCCATTCTCATATCATGGGCGTAACGCTCGTCAATCATGGATGGACATGCTGGTTCATCTCATTTACCATGAGTGCGAGGCTACTCAGGTCCCATCTGGAAGCCTGATCCATGCGTCCGAGTCCGCTGTGCTGCTGCTAGAAGAGGAGCATCTGTGATACATTCACTGGTGGAACTCTTCTTCAATTCAAAGTCCATTCCGCCATTAGCATGCGGTTGATTAATTCGCGTACCTCGCATGACGGAATGACGTTTTATCTGCGAACCAAGTGGTGTTACCGGTTCGGATCGAATGATCGTAGAACTAAGGGCATATATTCAACGTCTTTTGACGTTATGAATAATTATACGTGTCGCTGTCTATCACACGCATCGACGCTTATCTCCATACCCCGAATCGGACATCAACATCAATATCGCGCCCTGGGTTATGTTACCCCACTCCGTCGCCCCGCCCCGACTCGCAAACCACTCGGTATCTGCCATTCATGGCAAGTTCATGATCAACGTGGCTCGTTTCATCTAAAGCTTGATGCCGAGGTTTAGTCTCGATCAGTCGCTTGCCATCCGCTCCGGAGCAATCACATATTTTCGACCTACGAAAATTGAATGATCTTGTGTCAATCGGAGTCATTAAGCAACACCGCTATGTCTCCACCTGTTCGCATTTTTGAAGGAGCCTTTCGCACCGAGTCATCCGCCAGGACCCCAGATGTTATTGAATCACATCTCGTCAGTAGCTCTCGGACCGGAACGTCTATTTTACGAACAAAGGAGTACCATTCCCAGCATCAGGCCATTCTGTGTCTCCGGGAGGCTAACCGAAAGAGGTTTCGAGGTTCGCATCTGCTCATCCTGACAAATGAGAGTTGCTATTCATCACGGATCACGTATAAGCATTTTGGCTTTCTCAAGTCAATTGACTATGTGCTCATTCATGCTGCCGTTTCTGCATATTCGCACTTGTACCACCTGACCTATATCAATTTACCGCTACTACTCGATTTCCATGACGAGTTGAACATCATTGGATCCATGGAACCGTAACGTGTAATCGAACCGTCTTGATCTTCGGTGTATCGAGATTCGAGGAAGACTCACCCGGCTGGTAATCAAAGTTCCGGAAGGAATAAAGTGTGAACTCGACTACGAACTCCGAAAACGTTGGCAAAGTTATAGAGCTTTCTGCGACATGCGAAAAAAATCCAGCCGGCTGCTAATGGGCAAGAAACGGTCACACCAGAGGGATAATCGACGCATGACGTCATGACGCCAGTCCGCGTTTCTAAATTGCTGTCTGAGAGATGATTAGTTGACACATCTGGACATAGCGGCAGAAGCTGAATTTGGTGGTGGCGCACAAACATTTTTCAATGCAAATTTCATAGGAATAGATATATGATAAGTACACGGCGGATGTGAGCTTGGAATAAGCAATAGACTGTACTTGTCTACGAAGAACTGTAAATACAAATACATAAATGATGTGGCACCAAGATACATCCCAAGGGAAAAGACTGACGTTCAAATACTGAGAACCCTTCTCATCCTTCTTCTCGCTCTAAAAACTCCAAAGCTAACGCTGAGCGATATCGAGTACCATTTATTTTTCAATCCCTGTGAGTATGTGGAAGTGAGTCGCTTTACCTCTTCTTTCGACTCTGACTGATCAACCTGAGACGTCTCTGAATGGTCGCGCCTTTTGACCATAGACTCTAGGGATGCACAACGCCATTTGGACAAACGAACTACCTCCGTCAAGCTGTTGCATTCCATCTCCTCCTCGGTATCATCGACAGGCGAGTCCAGCGCCGACGAGGGGTAGTAGGGGAGATTGCTACGTGTGAGCGACGAGCGTCTCCGAGCATGGACGGCGAATGGGTCAAAGTAGTCCCCTGGATCGTCGTATTCGTTGTCGTGAGTAACCGAGTCGCTGGATTCCCGTCGTACATTGTGACTTGACGAGGTGCTCGATACATGGGGCGCTGGGACGATAGGGAAGGGACGATAATCCGGGACATGCATGTTACCTTGATGGTCAGTGTAGACGCGAGGCTGACCCGGACTCTGGCTGGTATAGGTGGCAGAAAAATATGAAGGATCAAGGAGGTGAGAACCCTCTGAGCGCTTGGTACTTGAGAACCGATGCATGGCGCATCATTTTGTTGTGCTGTAGTTAAAACATTAAATAATTCATCTTGGTCTTGGATGGACGAAGTTCAAGTAGTACGAGTCAGAATTAGAGTCAGACACGTGCTTTAGACCAATCTAGACCTTCTCACAGCCACTGGCACAGACTCAGTTTCCTCACACTGACTTGATTTCTGACAGACATCTTGCCACCAAGACGTCTCTCCTTAGCTCTCAGCTCTCATCCTTTGCATACGTGAGCATACGCGGCGAGGCTGATTTCAAATATTCCCGGGAGCAAACCTCTCATCGACCGTGTCACAGAAATTGGTCACGAGCAAGAGCAGACAGACTAACCGACACCGTTCTGAGAACACTTTTTTTCGGCAGCTTAGATGTCTGCCGGTGCTACTAGGTAGAGCTTAGCCTCCATGATGGTGAAGGAGCAAGACATGAAAAACCAAATATACCTAATAATCGGTATGGATCTACTCCTGCTATTCACGCGCTGTAACCTTTCTCAGTACCGTTGATGACCACCAATCTTTCAATGTGCCAACTCTTCAAGAATCCACTCGAAGTCTTGAGCTCTTGATCGTATGACCTTACTATAAGACTCTCTGGCGTAATTCAAGTGCAGCTGGCTATCACAAACACTGTGTACCATCGCATCCAACTCAACCGAACCAGGAAATGACGGGTGAACCATGTTCTTAGCTGCGGCACTATGCCATTCAAACAACTGCCTGTTCCGCTCGATTCCCTGCCAAGAAGTCCTTGGACTCTCTCAGCTTCTTGGATAGCTCTATTGTCTCGCCAGCCTCAAGGCCAGAGCGTTCTTCTGGCGAACCGGCTGCTCTTCTCCGTTGAATGCTGTGTTATAACAAGGTACCTTTCTCAGCTTAAAGCTTTCAGATACCTCTCACAGCTGGCCGTAATTCAGCCGTTCTATCCTGAACCTGTCCGGTTTTGGAATGTCGCCTGATGCAGCTCCAATCCCAAGGTCCTCGTATTCAGATTGATAGTACGCTGGAAGCTCTCCTTGACAATGGATTTAGTCTAATTGTTTGGCACTGAAAGGCCGTCTAAGACATTCAATCCCCCTCCAGCAAAATCGGTGGGTTTCCAACAATGGGTTGACCAGCTGGTCTCAAATTCTGTGACTGTGTTCCACTTCAAGCAGTGAGTTGCAGCTTCGTGCCTAGGCCTTATGGCTGAGCATTCTGAACTTGCTCAGATGCTTTCCTTGGGAGCATGCCAGAAGCTGAAACCACACATAATCTGGCTCGTTTAAGCATACAAACTGAATACGCAAAACGGTACAATCAGGCTCACAATCACGGCCACTATTGAGAGGCCTTTCGATGGTGAGTCTCTGTGGGGCTCCCGTAGCAGCGACTAATCATTTGCTATAGGAACACTCAGATAGTAAGGCAGACCTAACTGTGTACACCGTTTTTATCGCCATTTGAACGCATATATGCGCCCAAAATTCTTAGATCTTTTCGTCTCGTCTTCTACGTGTCGATGCAGCCCGCTCTCGGTGTTTGGTATGACAAGCTCAGTCGTTTACGTGCACCTCAGTATCCACCTAGCCGCATATATGCGTCGTCCTACTCTTTTTCAACTACATAATGCATACGCATACGCCCACCTTATCGACCCCGATTCGGATACATACCCACAAGTCCGTATTCAATTAATACACGAATGGCACTCACTCCCGATCGGCTGTACCTGCTCTATCCTGGAGCCTCTCTAGTGCAAATGTAGCTTTCCAATGGAACGAAACAGGAAAGTGCGGAATGGATGGCCTCTAGCATGTGGATTAGTTTCTATGTCGACTTGGCTGCCAAGAAGTTGTGCGATCATACTGGCATGAAGTGTTTTCTGTTCTTCGAATTTTCCTTATCGTCAACGCGAGCTAATAACTCTGCTTCTGAATTGCCACGATACAGGATGTTACTGCCGACATGTTTTATCCATGGTGATAACTGGGGATTAACCATGTGGGGTGATCGCCAGCGGCGCCATGCGCTGCTACGAGTGACGACTGGATCAAAGTGGTAAATTCGGATGTAGTCTGCTACTAAGCAACAAACTTCATCCATGGGGATATTGCCATGCGATGGTCTCACTTCTCAATGATACCACCGTGTATCAGGTCAGTCCGCTATAATGTATCGCGCAATTAAAACGAATCTAGAGCGATGCTTCATATTTCTCATTCCCCGATTGTCGGCAAATAGTTTATGGGCCGTGATCTCAACTGCCTGTCCACTATGCGATAAATGCTCCTTCTCTTCTCACTTTCAATCGTTTCGTTCTATTCCCAAATACCAGCGAACCAGCTAGAAGGTTTGTCAGGCATTTTAGACTAGAAGTTTTCATCCACTGACAATCCGCAGACACGCTGGAAGAGCTTCGGCCTCTAGAAGCCAATATCGCCCTGTATCAAGCTACTACAAGTGACGCTTTTTTTGATACGAAACTCATCACGCTTCCTCTGCTCGCGGACCGGCCAACAGTTAACTCACCGGGATGCTGACTGCATTGAGCGCTAGCCTTCTCCTAGCACATGCTCTCGAAGTCTCCAATCCGTTCCGATCGCTGAGGACAGCTTCTCATCAGGCCAG
Organism: Armillaria nabsnona; assembly: GCA_030407065.1. NCBI lineage: Eukaryota > Fungi > Basidiomycota > Agaricomycetes > Agaricales > Physalacriaceae > Armillaria > Armillaria nabsnona. The sequence goes on from JAUDQA010000005.1 coordinate 547,457, forward strand.
AAGGTATGCTTTGCAGACTACACCACCTTACCACACGCTAACGAAGATAGACTTCCGAACCAGCGGGTCGCAACTGGAAGAATTGGACCTCGACAAACTTGAACTCTATGCGACCGATCTGCAACCAAGCGACGAACCTCTCATCCCACTACTGAGTGAACTCTAACCACTCCACGGTCCATTGATAAGAGCGGAATCAGGATATCTTCCTGGTCTGCCGCGCGCTTCGGATGAGTCGTGGCTGCCCATCCATTCAAACATCCGGATTGGACATTGGTATTCCGATTTTGATCTTGTCTTGGGGTACGTAGGAGCACGCGATTGTTTTCCACGTACCGTGTATGACGGACGAGCTGGCTCGTTGATGCTTCCCACAGTATGGTGTCGGACCTCTATGTTCTCCGATGACTCAGAGCCTGATATCGCACATATCATCCGTTTATATCCGTCCCTTATGATGGCCGTATCCTCCTAGCGTCCCAGCGTCCCACAATATGTATGTCTCCACTGGGGAGCTCGCAATCGAAGCAACTTCTTTTCTTGCCTTTCAGGGGATTAACCCTAGTCTTCAGTATCGGTCTGGGAGACCTTTGGTCGCTTAAAGCTGTGAGAAACACGGATTTTCAAGATCGGCGCGTAAGTTTGGCGCTGTATCCAAAAATAACCTTCATTTCTAATCAGTTGTAATCATCGCGCTCGAAATGCCTTTGTCATTCGTTCACAAAATAGCGACCTCAGTCATCCTCACTGATTAAGACCCCCCGAGTCAAACATCTCGAAGTCGAATTCGGACAATGATATGGGTAACCCCCACAGCCATGTTGGTGACTTTACCCCAGCTTTTGAAAGCGTCATGACGTGATGTCAGCCCTCACTTTAGATTGGCCTGATGTGGACGGATCCCGAGTCACGCCAATCAGGCCCATCCTTGGCAGGGCGCGTTCGCTTGGGGGTAACAGTGACACTGCTAAGCACTTGCTAAGCACTACGAATCAATTCAACCACTTCGAGTTTCAAAGCGTACAGGAAACCGTTCCGCAACCGCAACCGAGTACAAATCCGTCGCTCTCGTAGAATAGCTTCCCAACAGAGAGAGGTCATCGTCGTCACTGGAACTCTAAAAAGAGGAGTGGCTTGAGTTTTGACCCTTACCGAACGAGTTATACTTGAAATGACATCATCATCAGCAGAACACAAAAAAGTCTGATATCATACTCGCGTCACCAATATCTGGAGTATGTTGGGTCCTGGTATAACCTTTGACAAGAGGCCAGCTGTGTCTAATTTTTCATTTCGGGCTTCAGCGAGTTGTGTGAGCACCATCGTCCCACGTGGAGTATTCTGGCACAACCTTTGACGAGAGGCTAGTTGTATCTAATTTTTCATTTCACCGACTTGAAGCTGTGTGGGCACCACCGTCCCACAGACGCCATTAGTTGCGAAAGCACCACTTGAACGAGGGAGAGAACTCACAACTCGAACTCGAACCGAGCCATACACTGCCTCGGCGCAGCTGTAATGGGTTCTTTGTCTGTGGATCTGGCACAACAGTAAGACGACATGCGGTCTCACTCCGGATTTCATGTTACACGAGTCTTCGAGCCTTTGTTCTATGGATGCACGCGTTGTCAACGCTATCGAGCCTTTGTATGGACTTTACTGATCGAAGAAAGGCTCTCCTACTCGGTGATCGATCTGTGCCCTGGAATGCGGGGCTGAGGTCTGCCGAACAAAGGCTGTGGAAATTCCTTTCGCTTTGGAGTGGAAGAGAAGTGGTGGGACTTCTGAGCTTGCGGTGTCATCAACGACGCTGTATGTTTGCAGTGCGTGCTCCGTGGAAGGGCGGCTATCTGACGCGTAGCGATGACATAGCTGTGAAGGTACCACCGCGTCGGGTCATCGTGATTACGATGCGAGGCCTTCCCGGCGGTTAGATAACGAATCGATCGCCCCGCCCCAGTGAGGCTTTAATGACCGGCCAGATAAGAATAATAGTGATCTCTGAACTTAACATGATGATCCTCGATGCATACACGAGAGGGTAACCATCTCGCCGCTTAGCAGACGAACCGAACACTGAACTTGGCTTTGAGACCGCAGCCTCGCTGTTCAGAACCATCACATGACGGTCTCAACAGCACTGCGTCACCACCACACGTCTTGGGTGTGCAAGGCGGCTGGGGGCGGATCCTGTTATCGCTCTATCATGCACCATCCGCATGTCATTCCTTGTTCCGGAGGCAGTGGGTGTCGCAGCAAGCGCCAATATAATCTTCTGAGTTCTCTCTCCCTCCAGGCGTCCGAGTCCGAATCAGCTGGCCACCCCACGTTTAGACATTCCAGAAACGAGGCTGCTTATCGCACAACACCTGGCTGGAAATGCGTACATCCCAAGACCCGAGCCTGTGACTCAGAACTAGGCGTGTTTCGAGAACGATGTCTTGAGGTGGTTCTGCTGTGATGCCTCATCTCTTGTGCGTGTTCTAATCAGGTCAATCCTGATTGCCATCATCCTCGAGAAACCTTTGAAATTTACCTTTTTCGAATCAATACATAGATGGATCCAAGACGATAAGATGTGCTTCGTTCATAACAAGAGAACCTTCCGATGACGCGAAGAGATATGCAGGGTTATCTGCGGATGGTACTATTGATAATAAATGGACAAGGCATTCGTTGAAAGATTCTTACTCCGCCCCGCTGACTTCATTTCCGTGTACGTTGAACAAGCTCAGCCTTTGTCTGAGGTTATCGCAACCCTCTAGTGAGATTTGCACGGGCCGGTTGCATCCAAGCCGTACGCGCGCGGGAGGCTCATTTCCGAAATATACTTCTTCTGGAATAAGGTGAGGAGGTCCCGGCCATGAGCTCACCCTCTTCTGCGCCACCCGTGCGAAGACTTGCCTTGGCAATGTCGCTCGCTCGTCTCCATTCCGTGGCCCTTCTTCGGGTGTCAGGAAATTGGGTCGCAGTTCGCAAGGAGTTCATTTCCGTGCATTTACTTTGAATGTGTAGTACTAGCCCAGCAACCTGGATGGCATATGACTGACTACCTCCCTCCCTACGTACCTCTTGACCCTCGCGCCTCTAGTCGGACATCCACGGCCTTTCCGCAGGGATCAAAGTTATCAGATTCACATGCTGCGCCTTTAGATGGCAATTTGTGGGGAGGAGACGTGTATTGATGCCAAAGACATTTACTCGAGCTCGTGCAGGGGTGATACGAATCGGAACTGTCTATTATCTATTATGATCCATATCGTAGTGTCTCTACGGTGATACTTGGGGTACACCTCTCCAGGTTATACGGCAAATTCCCGGAATGGAAAGTGCAGCTGAAGGGCAGATGCCGAGTTTGACCCCACAAAATCGCATTTCTCGGAGGCCAAATGTGGTCATGTTATTTGCGAGGAACTTCTCGCCGCGTGAGGTGGGGACGGGAGGAGGAGGAGGAGAAGGGACAAGTTCATTCCGAGCAACTCGCGGTGACCGAGAATGCAATAATAGCTAGTAGTTTAAATATAAGACATGGGAGTCCGCGAAAGGCGTCCGGAATGGATATGTTCCAAGGTCGGGACAAATACAGGGGCAGTCAATCGGAACACTGTGAGAGCCTCGGAAAGAATTGCACCGCGGCAAGCAGTATGCAGGGCAAGTATGCAGGGCAAGTAACTGGCAGGACGGATGATATGATAAGATGGATGGATTGAGGAGAGATCAGTGACCGGTGATGAGTCATGGAAGGGAGGCTCGGCAAGCATGAGGCAGCCACGGGTGGTCGATAATCGGAAGGTGTCTGAGGCGAACCGGTTCAGCTCGCGGATAACGGAGATAGATTACGCGATTGGTTACACAGCAGATGGTGTATGACTCCGGCTCAACCGCAGACTTGCTCTTTCATCCCTTTCCATATAAGACCGGCTACATTTCCCCTGATGCCCCCAACCGCTGTCCCCCGATTATATTCGACATGCACCAGTCTGCAAAGCGTGCAGAGGCCTCCCGCCTCCTCGATCCCTCCTACTATTCCACCACACACAACTCCCAGCCCCGCGTCTACATAGACCGCAAGGGCAACATGCACGATCCAGACTACCGCCACTTTCCCGTCCTTTCATCGTCCCCTGCTTCCAGCTCCTCGTCAAACTCACCCATCTCGCGCCGCAATACACGGCCCCAGTGGGAAACCGGCTACACATACGAGTCTGCCATTCCCGACGACGATGACATCCAGGGCGATTACTATGACCCTTTCACCAACTACGCGCTCAGGCGCTCTTCTTCCCTCACGCGTCCCACCACACCCTACTATCCCTCCTCTTCACCCGTCTCAGACTTCGAGTCGCCCTTTGACGAGACAGAGGAGAAGCCGTGCAGCGTAATGAAGAAGGCCTTCTGTCCGCGCAAGTGTCGCGAGAAGCGTCGCGCGTCTTTGGACTCTGCGGTAGAGGAGTCCTACTACCCTGAGGAGCCCGAGGCGGTCCCAGAGTTGGAAGATGATGAGGAAGACGAGGAGCACCACGGGAAGGAGGAGCGTCCAGCTCCCACATGCTCAGAGGCGATGAAGAAGCAGTGGCAGTCGATATCGCTCACAGTCAGCTTTGGGGTTTTCAGAGCGAGGCGGAGAATGAAGAGGGTTCTCAGTCGTTGAATAATCATCTGCTGAGTTCATCTTCTTTCTTTTGCATCTTTTACCCATCATACCCCGCATTGTCTGTACACCTTCGCATCGCATCAACCATCACATCTGTATCGTTTACTTTTCGCACTTTTGGATACCTTTTTCGATTCTCATGCATCCGGTTATATCTCATATGTGTATCTTTACTTTTTACGTACCACAAGTCTTGAATGACATCGACTGAACATTACCCGCTGGCGTGATCTCTGAGACTCTCATTATTGGTATTGCCAACTGCCCAATTAATGACTAACGGCATACCCGTTTATCCTGATATGTCCCATATGTCCCCGCATCGTCATACGAAATATATTCCCAATTTAGTCTTTCACTCAAATGTCCAAAGTGTGACACTTACGCGTGTTCAATCGGCTGAACATACGTGGCGCGGATGTATTGTGCAGGTGGTATTCTTTGACGAGGTAACCCCTTCTGTACGCAATGCGGAGAATTGACGTCCAAGGTAGCGTATTCACGCAACGCTTCTGCTTTATCGTGCGATAATCTAGGATAATGCCTCGCTTGGCCTCGCATCCATGAAAAGGGCGCAAAGTGGCCAAGAGTTTGATGACAGATATATTACTTGTAAGCCAAGAGCGGCCGGTAGACTTGCCGATTGTGTCGTACCACCGTATCCTGGTAGCTGGTGGTTCTCAGGAATGAGGCATCGTCATGCCGTCGAGTTGCTTTTCGAAGATAGCAAGTTCTCTTCTCTTAGGCCGTTGCGGACTTTGAAAATAATATGTTCCCTGGTCAATGGTCGTTGAGCCACCTCCTGGTAGGAAAGAGAAAGGCAGTCATGTTTGCCTAACATGGTGGCAATCAAGAATAATGTTGTCAAACAAGCTTGTCTTGGAATCCAGCCTACTTGAATTCATTAACGCAGAAGCAATTCAAAGGATGGTGTACCTAAGCCAATAAGTAACACTAATTGGCTCACTGGCATTCATTCTCATGATGACTTCCCGCTTGATATGTAATTCCTGCTCAAATAGGGTTACTTTGAGCAGAACCAATGAGCATACCGAACGCTTTGCCGGCCTCTTCCGAGATGGCTTGCCGCGTCCCGAGTTCAGCTGGGACGGGCATGCATACAAAATACGCTGCACGCCCAGTGTGCGGCGTAACAAAACGGCATGAGTCCTAGAATAGCAAAATACTCATTCAACCGCTTCGTGCACGTTGCTGGTGCGTACGTACCTGATCAGGCTGAGGGTGCATCTATGCGTGCGGAGTGCCTTGCTCGATACCGCAAATCAAGATGAAACCGAACTGTGTGTGAAGCCTCCCAGGCATCTGGGTTTGGGGGCTGCACGCTCTGCGGATCCAATGATGATGTTCGAAGTGCCACGGAAATCGTACAGTGGCGTAGATGCTCGTATGCTTTTCAGAATGAACACAATACGCATATATTGCAGGCCCGAAAAGTGGTACAACCAGCACAGATATTACCAGTCGGTTCGGTTGATCCGCACCATTTAGTTTAATGAGGAGGAGATTTGGATATTGACATACGTCCTTCCGGAGAAACGGAGCTGCCTTTTCCTGCGGATCGTACCTTTTTGTCCAGATAATTGAGGGCCCTCAAGTCCGGTCCGCTCGCGGACTCCCGATGTGGCATTCAGTAGCATCGGAGGTTTTGCAGGGTTTTGCGGATGGTTCGGAGAGACTCGCGGAAAGGGTGAGGGGGTGCCATAATCACAGTGGCTTAATGGTTCCGGGGCGTACTAGTGAACGTCCAAAGAACATTGAGTATTCAGTTTCTCGTAGACATGATGACTCCGGAGTGCGCGTGATCGAGATGAGATTGAAATTTGAGAACATCCTCGAAATCAAGCCTGCAATTATTAGATGAACCGGGGTCACCAGGAGCCGTAATGAATATTAGATGCGGGGTAGCTGCGAGTCGGGACAGGGCGGCAGATCGAGGTAAGATAGCCCAGAGTGCGATATCGATATTGATGTCCGATTCGGGATATGGAGATGAAGGTTGGTGATTAGCAGCGACGTGCTAATAATTAACTACATCAAGCGACGTTGAATAATCTGTGTCGTTCGGTACCGTCGTGCATCCCAGAAGAGCATTACTAGGTGTGTAAACCTTCACGATGACTACTGGGTATGGCTTTCCCTAATCATATGAATCAGCCGGACGATATACATGAGGAAGGCCCAGTACCACAGGCGACTATTTGCGCTTCTCCTAGCAGCGGCGGCGGGAGTGCCGCAGGGGTCTCGTTGCGCCTTCGAAATGGACCTGAGTGGGGCTTTCACGAGCCTCGTTGCCGTCTCCAGAAAAGGTTGATTGGGCGCAGAAGCACAGTGGCAGACGCTCACCGCTGAGTCTGGTAAAATCACATGTATCATCCTATAATCGGTGACGCTACGCCAATGATATGGAAGCGAAGCCCAATGAGTGCGTATGGCATAGGGTGGTTGATTTCCGACGCCGAGTTGCTGTGTGCAAGGTCCATCTTCGAAGCAACGGACCTTTGGGTTGCCGGTGCTCACGGTTGAACAACCAGGAGATCGATATGGAAAACTTTCATACATCTAACACACAGAGTCCGAGGCTTGCCACAGCAGATGTCGTTGAATAAGCCTAAGCCTGTTAGGCGCAGAAAGATGGTGGCAGGCGCCTACCGCCGGGTTTCTGGTAAGGACATACCCTAGACCCTACAATGATCAGTACGATATGAAAAAGAAGCCAGAAATACGCACGAGCTTGATTCCCGGCGTCAAAGCTGGACTCTGAAAGTGAGCACCCTTTTGGTTACCGATGCTCACGGCACGGTTAAGAAGTGCACTCGTGCGAAATCCAGTCGGAGTCTGGCCCCCATCCAGTGAACGAGGGGAAGCATACTCCGCGCTAAGTTAGCCGATGGTTGACAGAGAAGACATATTTCTATGCGTGCTTCTCGGGTACCAAAGGGCACACGATAAGTGACCGGTGAGAGATTACGGCACTTCTATGGTAGGTGGGAAGATGGAAGTGATGGTGTTGGTGCGATTCGTCCGAATTTCGCGGCAGATATTTGGTATGATGTCGGAGGATAGATTATTTCCGCACTCCTCGAGGGGGCGTGAAGTGGTTAGAAGCTTCAAAGAAACATTTCTGATGTCACCACTACAGGTTACGATGGGAGTCGAATACCGTAGTTGAGATTATATTGCATGCTGCCTTGCACGAAACTCATGGAGACCACAGCTTCCAACCACAGTGGCATATAAACATCCGAATCGCGTTCGTCGTCACAATTGGCTCTCTTGGTGACTATGAGCCATCATCATACCTTCCAGAATGCTCTATAGACCTTGATAATTTGGTCAGGTTGGACCATGCTAAGTGGTGAAAAGGCACATACCGTGTATGATGTCAATTCAATGGATTGGTCAACCAACAAGATGCCGATAATCGCTGAAATTCGATTTAAATGATTTAAATGTATAGTTATAGTAGCATGGAAGGCGCTGACCTAGGGTCCTAATCGTATTATCGATTATAGCACGGGGCGGTAAGATCCTAGGCATACACGCCTATCCTGCACCATTCTGCGTAATGACAACCATCATGAATACGGCGTTGAAAGGGGGCGTCTACGGTCATTACCAGATGCTGTTGAAGCACATTCAGAAAACGAGATTGATTCGTTGATTTACCTATGAAGTGGCAAGTATTCATCCACCAAGATAGATAGATCGAAGGATGACGAGGGTTAACCGATATTCGGGAGTGTTGCTGGAGCAATGTTGACCGTGCTATAACGCCTGTCGGGCTGCAGGGAAGTAAGGATTCTGCATATATGCGGCTTGATCGAGTGTAAAAACTCACGTTATTGAGAAATGAGCCACCCTTGACTCAGATACTATCAGTAGGGCACCGTCACAGTCCGTGCTCCTGTTCAACTATGGCGGGTTCCGTGGCAATGCATGTGCAAGCGATAGGAAGAATATCTCTTGTATACAATGCCATGGAATGCAAGGAGTTGTGTATGCAAGTATTTAGAAGGGATCGACATAGATACCCGAGTTGGAACTGACCCAGAAGCAAAAGTGAGATGATGCATGCAGCTAGACAAAAGGGAAACGTGCAAATTAAAGGCGGCGATATTTTGAAGACCGTCGGAACCTCCTACCACAGCACGAGTAGCTTATAAGTTGGCATTGAAGAGCGAATAGAAAATCCTGACTATATGCCAGGGGTGTAACAATTTCGGCATCAAACGGGCCCGTGATTGCTGGTCATTGCGAAGGGTGTCGGTGAGGGTAGGTAGTAGGGACAACAATAGGTAGGATGTAGGCGGGGCATAGTACAGAGGGTATGTGCCGGTCCGTCAGCTGCTCAACGGAAGAATGCGACACGAAATACGCGTGAGTTCTCGAGGTCATGGCTGTTTGGTGTTAACCTGTAGCTGTATTTGTCAACGCTTGACACGCCGTCTTAGGGGCTAATTTTAGGCTCTCGCCTCGACTTGTCCTCACTCCTTGCTGAAGAACTCGGTAATTATCTCTCTGCTCTAGGTATATACAAGTTGACTCCAGGACGTTTAGCGGTTTGTTATTATTGATGTGGTTCGTTTACGAGCGCCTTTCCTGTCTCGTACTTGTTTTTGTCTCTTGATGCGGGCCCAAGAGACAAGTAACCTGCATCCAAATCATGCTTCTTAAGAAGGCATCTTCTTTCGCAAAGCAAACTAGAGGCATCAAAAGCTAGCGCACTTGGGAAACCACATCATCGATAAAGAATTCCGTAAAATACGCAAAGACTTTGAGCAGAGGACAGGGCGAAGAACACTAGCGTTTATTGATATCAGTTGCAGGATATACAGTCACAATTGTTGATAGGGTTGTATCGGAGGACTGCTGAAGAGGTGATTAAGAAAACTAGTGGTTGCTACGACGAACAGATATGCCGGAATCTCAGCCTAAGAATCTAGTCAGGCCGAATTCTAATAGTATCGTATTTGAATGTGACGGCGAAGTATTTCTCAGCCTATGTCCAATTCGATTTTGTCGCTTTGCAATTGCTAACACTCAGTTATCATCGTGCTATTATTACCAACATAGGTTGATGACGATATGTAGTGTAAATCGCGGGAATCGCGACATGGGCCGACCGAGCTTACTTAGCGAATCATTCAACCTCCTCCGACCGAACGAGAGCGTGGAAGCATCCAATGGTGTACTTGCGGGCTCCCCGAAGACAGTGCTTCGATTGCGAACTTCTCGGGAGAGAAGCCTATGTTATGAGTGGTGCCCTTTGGAAGAATACGGTCATCATAGCGGACGGACATAACGGATGTGAATCGCAATTGTCGGCAGACGCACAGTCCCGATATACTTCTTCAAGAAGCAGCCACCATGAACTGGTTCAACGGCTACGGGCGGTAGGTGGAGATATCCTGAAGACAATCGTGTGGTCTCTTCAAGGGTTAATTATCGGGCGGACGTGTAAGCTTTCATGGCAGATCCTCGTACGAACGATACGAACACTACAGCCAAATATAATTCAGCAGTTCGAAAGCTAGAAAAATGGGCTGGGAATTGATTACCACTTATAGTAAAGACTCCAGTTGCCCAAAAACGGAGACTCGGAGAATGAAGTGGCCTAAGATAAACGAAGGAAACTTAAACAAGACATCTGTTATATGTACTGTAGCTACAGGGTCGTGAGATTATATACTATGGGTTACACATGATAAAGACCAGAGAAAAAAGTATGAATGATCAGATCTAATCATAAATCGTCGATATCTAGAAAAATCCCGATCCAGGGAAAAACTGTGATCCATCGCCCTCTTCCTCGCTGTCGCTGTCATGCTCATAATTCTGCGCTGCCTGGCCGCTTGGCATTGGCTGGGGTAGAAGTCGCGAATCATCTTGCAGATAACTTTGCTGGAATGGGTCCACGTCCTCTTCCACAGGTTCGGGTATGCTTTGTTGAGCAGGCGGTGGTGGCGGTGGGCTTCGATGAGACACTGGTGGAGGTGGAGACGGCGGCTGTTGCCAGTGTTCAGGGTAAACGCCATTAGTGAAACGGCTGGACGCAGTCGCTTGTTGCGGTCGTGAAGGGGTAGCTTGCGCGGCAGGCCGGCGTGTCGCCTGCGACGGGTATCTATACTCAAACTAGAAAAAACCATGAGAAATGTATTGTTCAATTGAATAGATAAAGCACTAACGGCTTGGAAAACTTCTTCACGCTTTCTTTCGCCAAGATCCTTATCAATACAGTAGCACATGTATAGCGTGTCCGCACTAGGAACATGTTAGGATATGATCTCATAAAGCGTGATAATCCTTACGTGTCTCTCACCAGTCCTACACAGAAGAGTCCGACAAGAGCAGTAACACCACCGGCTAACAATGCAGCGCCCAACGCCTGATCCGGGGCATTCAAGGTATGAGCGACAAACAAATACGTTGAAAGGGCGAATGGAAAAGTGAGAGTTAATGGCGCCACCGTCAGTAATGTCAATGGAGCTAATCCCCCATCACAATTAGTATCGGGAAAATATACCGCAAAGACAATCCACGTACGTTCGGCACTAAAACCACGCTTGCCAACTTTATTGGTTAACGCTCTCGCCCGGCGCGCACTCGGCATGAATGGATCGCCGGTGATGCCTACATACACCAACGCGTACTTGCTCAAGGCTGTGGTGATACCCTCCAAAAAGCCAACGACTACTCGGATCCCACTAACAAGGAACAGCACCCGAGCGGGCATATACAGAGGCAACCGTTCGAAGAAGAGCGTCAAAAGCGTCAAAAGTCTGATAGTTGTTAGAATCAGGGCCGAAACGACGACCGTGCCTAGAGACGGCCCGGTAGAACGCGTCAATGCGGCATGAATCGTGTGCGTTGACGTTGGGGGTGGTGGGGGGGCGTCGGGACTAAAAAGGTTAGGCACCAGTCCTATAACGATAAACTACTGAGCTTACTTGGCAAAATACCACGCGCCAATCACGCTTGCACATGTCATTCGCAACACCCCACGCGCGACTCCCCATGTCCAAAGCCAGACGCCGACAGTTGCGGTGATAGACCAGTTGGCCCATCCCCTGACATGCCATTCCAAAGAGGAGTTCCCTTCATAGGGAGATGGGAAATACCCTATTAAGAGTAGACGGAATATGAGCGTGACGAAAGGTATCGAAACAAGAAGGGTGGCGAGGAGGATCGTCGGGGAAAGTGCGAGAAGGAAAGGATTGGCCATTAGGAGCTGGGTGGCCAATGTCAATGTCGACGACGTGGAATGTATGTCCCTAGGAAGACTGAGAAGCCTTCGAGCTGTAAGAATAGATAGAACCAAGGGGAAAAGAGAGAACAAGCGGAGTCTGCAAGACGTATGTCAGTCCGAGTCCAATATCAGACGCGATATACGCTTACCCAGTGGTTTCTCCCCATGTTGGCTCAGTGTCACCGTCCCACATGAAACTTCCTACAAACGCCCAAATTGCAGATATGAACAACGTCGCGGGGATAAACACGGACGTTATGATCATCACAGGCCGTACGAATATCCGCAAAAGGAGTACATGAGTATACGCCACGAATGCGCTCACAAAGGTGAGGATAGTGATGAGGGGTACTGTGTGTAGAAGGGTGGTATACCGTAGTGTCGCCCCAGCTTTGTCGGACTTGGGAGTCATAAACAGTAATATGATAGAGAAAAGCAAGCATAGCGAGATTCCTGTACACCATAGCGCTGTCCATATGAAATCGTTGAACTTCCGCCGTCCTCTGGGAACATGCCGGGGATCTGGCAGTGAGAAGACGTCCAATGGTCGAACTGTACCATCGCGGGGCAGTAGTGAATCAGTGAGTGACAGTGAGACTGGCTCCCTGCCTGTGGGAGGAGGTGGAGGGATGGACGGCGGTGGATGGGGTCGACTCTTGGAAGCAGCAGCGAGAAACTCTGGCGGTGGATCCGAGTCTGTCGAATCGGTCGGTGAAGGCGAAGGACCCCTCAACGGAGACGCCTGATGCGCCAGCCAGCCATGAGGCGACTCTGACCGGTCTGATAGACGATCCGGCGAAATAAGCGGTCGTGACTGTGGATCACGGTGTCTCGAGTCATGTCTCGAATACATTGCCTGCTCCTCCTCGTCAAGTCGAAGATACGGGTCCTCATCATCCTCATCCCCGATCTCCGGCAGATTTCTGCTTAAAGTACCGCTCCGTAGATGGCTCTCTCGTAGGTGAGGATCGTCCAGGTCATTTAGGTCGGTGTCGGGATCGTATCCGGCACGAGATCCACTGTCGGTGGTGAATGAGAAGAACATTGGCTGAGAGGAGGCCATACTGGTTTCGCCATTCTGTGGTCTATTGATTATTTGCGAGGCGAACGCAGCGAAGGACGTCGCCATCGTGGTCGACGTCGAACAACAAGAGCGCAGTTATTGACACTGAGGAGGCTGAAGCAAGCTGTGTCTGAACGCGTAACCCGTCACATAGTCACAGTATAAGGGTCACGCCTCGAGGTGGGGAAGAGGCTCCTCCCCACCATTGCCAACTCGAGGCTGATTAGAAAACATGTTTTATGTAACGGTAACTGAGGATGAGAGTAATAAAAAGTATTCCCGAGAGCAAGAACAAAGAACACTTTGAAGCTTGGAGACTACGCCCCTCGTTTGTTTCGATTTTCCAGTTCGTCGCCACTGACTGCTAGGGATCCGAATACTTACAGAATCGAGGTGAGCCTGGGTGGTAGCTACGCTTCTGTCTCAGAAGTTCAAAATTAGCGCGAAAAATTGCAACGTAATACCACGCGAACCTGGATACTGAACGTCAGCCCTTCAAGTTCTGGAATACTAATCGCAACGGTCATCAGAAGAAGAAAAAATTGAACTTGTTGGATCGTACTACGACGGACTAAAGGGGTAGCCGGTTCCTAATCTCAGCTCGTCTAGTAGCAAGCACTTGTTGACGCTAGGCAAGCGAGGAATCGAGGTCATTAACGATAATTATTAATGAAACCGAGAGGAAAATGATGAAGCCACCGAGGATCAATCATATTGCAAACGAAAATTGATGCCGTAACTTCCTTGTCGTTTCCAACAACAACGCAGAAAATGGTGTCGTTGAATATGCGGTCGACCCTAGCGCTCGCACATGTTGGTTGCCGAATAAGCATGGTCTCGACAGCCAAGAGACGTGATGAGTTCTCCGTTCATGTGGAAGACCCGCAGTGAAACAGCCAGTGATGATTGTTCAGTAGATCCAAGAAGCTAGTCATTGACAACCAAAACAGTAGAGTGTTTTTCATACCGGAGGACGGGCTGAAAAGTTACAACGTGGTTAGGGGCACCTTTATTGCTGTTTGATACAGCGCCGGACAGCAACGCGCATTTCTCGATCGCTTCCAGAACCCATGAAGACTGTCAACCAATCTGACCCTTGCAGTGACTTGTATACTTATACACAGCTGGGTCTGGTCCCTTTTCTAGGACGTCCTAAAAATGCTGCGAGTGTCAATCATCTACAGCTGCAAGACAATAAACAGACTCTTTTGCGCTCTTTCTGTGCACCAAATAGAACGCTCCCCTTCTGCCGGGAGACTTGTCTTTTTTGTTTTGATTTTGACGCCCATAAGGACAGCTCGGAAGTCACGATCTCTTTTTTGGGACAAAAACGCAGCCTAACTGTGTCCACACACGTCCATAGCGCGCGCCCAAAATATACCGGGACCAGTAACCATCGAAATCTATGTCCGGAAACCGCTCAGTGGCCTGAAACAGCAACTCCCTAAGCGAGGCGTCGGCCAGCACGCTGTGGGTCTGAGAACATCTGAGAACAGCGAGATGTTCTCTCAGCAAAGATTATGACCTTGTTATGAGTACTGCCTTTGAGACGCCGGTGATATGCGATCATGATATTGATGATTCCCCCAATTCGAAGTCGAGGACAGCCAGAGACGCCATTAGATACAGCATGATCAATCAGACTAAGATGTAAGTTAAGATGCACGCCGGGGACAGCATCAGAGACAGCACGATTGACCGAGATATACACAAGCGAGCCACGAATAGCGCCCAAGTCCACAGAATTATTGGATTCAGCAGGCAAAACATCGGCGTATATTAAAGCGCGATGAATTTTGAAACTTCTCCAAGGCACAGAAAATATTGGTGCACAGCCATATCTCGTGGACGAGGCTCAGGTACCATCAAGCACGGTGACCCAATGATTGTCCCCCCAGCCATTCTCCCATTGGTCGTCTCCACAACTCCGTCATTGCCGCGACGAGAATCGCGGAATATTTTGGAACGTTACCGGTCCGATGAACTTTTCCTCATGTGATGATCATCTATGAGTGGATTGAATCCGATGAGCCGTTGAACATCGGCGCTAGTCATGATATTTAGTGGAGCACACGTAGTCATCACCGCCGGTAAAGGAGAATGACGGTCATCACGCATGACTCATCGCGTGCCATTCCTTCTGTTCATTCTGCCGTGCAGATCTGTTTTTTCATGTCACTAACCTCAACCGGGAACCTAAAAACCGACACTCGCAATGTAATCTCGGAGGGTGTTCGGACGTTCGTATGATCCCACTCCATCCGTTCGGACTAGGAGAAGGGTATTCCAGAAATTGAATTCTCCGGTGTATCTCTGCGGCCGTGGTTACATACTACATGTAGCAGCATGCTTTGAACGATCTGCACTGTAGCTGCTACGAAGAAACCGGACTCTGTAAAACGAATAGAAGAATGATAATCATTTTGGACTTTTCTCGCTACAGCCAAGGCGCTTGTTTAATTAATTAAATACAGCTAAGTATACACTGCCACATAAGTTACATGATTGTGATCTTGCACAGCGCACGTTGCGGCTTGGAGTTTCCTCTGACCCTGGAATCAGCGGCAAAGTTCCAAGCGGCTGGGCTGCACACTGCGCGCTCCGCAGGCCATGAGAGTGTTACACCTATGTCAGGTTCCTATCACATGCGGACGGGAGGAATAGGGCATGGAATAACAGGTGGTCTGCTCAGTGTTTTTCCAGACCTCCAGCGGAATGACCGTGTGCGGCGAGCACGGATATCGGAACTTCAGTCTGTTTTCTCAAGGACGATTCTCGGCAGATATGATAGGACGTTCCACATGAGAATCCGAATGATTTCAATTGTCTTCGGATACGTGTAGAGTTGTAATGACTACACGGTGACGATTACTTGGATGATATATGATATGTACATGCAAATATGATTGGAGCATGATGATTGCGATAGATAAAGATGTTATGAAGAATAGAAATAAGATCATGAAAATGCGGCGTGAAATCGAAGCTGTACATATGTACCAAAGCACCAGTGCAAAATTTTTGAGAAAACAGCAATAGGAGAATCGACGGAACTATGCATTCAGCCGCACAGGATAGCGTGAGTGTGATTGGTGTGAATGGTGACGGTGCGGTATGGGTAAGGGGAAAGACCGTAAAATATCGGAGAATGCAGAGTATTTGTGGGCCGCCTGGGGTTTCTTCCGGTGGTATGACTCTGGCGAAGACTCGTGAAGAGTTGAAGGTGTCTGTGGTGAAGAAGAGCCATCGGAAGATTCTGGACTGGAAGGTTCCAGTGCAGGGACTGAAGAACGTTGATGGTGACGTTTATGAGGCGAGCGGGGAGAGACTTGTTCAACGGAGTGGCGTGAAGAAGGAGACGGTGATGGGGAGACGGCCGCAGAAAGACCCGCATGGTGGCTCAACAGATCCGCTTCGGTGACACCCAGCTCGAAGTCAAGGACATCGAGGAATTCTCGCTCTATCCGACCAATGTCGCGCTTCCCAAATACCCCGGTGCAGATTGCCCAGTGAACGTTCTTCAGCGTCGAGTCATTAAGATACTACAAAGAATAATCAGTAAATGAAGAGGATAGCAAAGAACTCGTAAACATACCTTGGACGCGACGATCAATGCACCCAAAAATACTCTCTCGAGGGCCCACTCCTCGAGAGCTATATGGAGATGAGGCTTGGCTCTGTCGATATAGACAAGCGAAGCCAGGACAACCGGCATTGTTACTTCGGCGCGGCTTAAGACTGTGGTGGCAAACGAAGTGAACTTGGCTAGTTCTGGGCGGCGTGATGCAGGTCTGCCACGGGTGAATGATGGTGATGGGCGACCCATGGCGAAGTCGACAGTTTCAGCAACAGAGTCGACAAGGTAATCTGGAAAAGTGTAAGTGGCTGCTGAGAAGAAAAATAAAGGATACATACCTATGACGGGCTTAGATATTTTGAGGTCGACGAGCTCCAAGAGAGCCGGAGAATGAGTAGCTGAGTCGACGAGGCTGGCAGGGTGTATTGAGCTGGAGGAGCTCGAAGATGAGGAGGTGGAAGGCGATGGTGAGCAGTCCATGGGATGGTCCATTGCAGGGAGCGAGATTGGGGCACTGCGGGTAGCATAGTGGCCTATATAAAGTGGTGGTGGAGGTCCCGAAAAAGAAAGACACGCTTACGGCAGTATCGCTTGTGCGCTGACTATTCCGTTTGACTCGTAACCCACCATTACCCGATCCGGTGCCGCGGCTACGCCCATTCCCCATCCGGTTCGGCCAGCTTCTCTCGGCATCTGTGCCTACCTTCGAATCGGACAACGACTCGGATTCCGTTGAGCCGCTGACAACACTTCCACCGCAACTGGCGCAGTGATTTGTTTCATTGATTATGCTCGATGCTACCGTATCGTAGCTTGTTGCCGTCGTATCTACATGATACCGGTGCTTCCTATCGTGTTTCCCATGCTTTCATCACAAGGGTAATATACGCGCCGCTGCCACCCGAGCTCGCGCCTTGCGTGCTTTCACTGTTCCGAGTTACTTACCCATCCATCCTCAGTCAAATTGTAATCATAGCTGTCATCCCGAGCATCACTAATGGATTAGCAAAGATTAGCAATCAGATCTCATTTATATTATCAAGTCACCATTCCTCCCCTCCTCGACCGTGTCAACCACGCTCGAACCGGTTTCGCAGAAGTATTCCTTATCCCGACCCTACAGGATCCACAGCGATGAGAATGATCTTGCGAACATTCCTCGGACTTGCTGTGCTTTTGTCTCAGATTCCACCTCAAAAAGGTTCAACATGCTATTTATGGAAGGACCCTTAAGTAATCAGTCCACGGTATTTGGTGGACCGTGGCTTCCGTTGCTGTTGGTCCTCGTAGTTAATTTGCCAGGGTTATTTAAATTGGATACAGCACTCATTTCACTTTCCCTGATAACGATAAAGAGGTTAACACTGTTCCTCCTCCGCTTCCGTTCACTAAAGACGCCTTCCCAGGCCGTGCCCAGGTGCAACACCCTCTGACCTTTCGGTCACTTATATGCTTGCGATCTACCCGTTCCTACTCCCATCCACTGTCCTTGACGGAAACCCGGCGGCGATTACAGACGTGTATAATCACAGAGGGGCGTGGGTCTTCCGATTCGCATCATCAAAACCCGACTCCATAATCGGCGTACATACGATATCAGGAGGTTCCGTCTGCTGTTTAGAATTTTATAGCATTTGATCCTTTCTCCTGCTGTCCTTGTGGCTTAATTTAATGAAAACCCGTGTCGGAACGGGTTGCCGGTACTTTCTCACCCAGTTCCCTTGACCTCCCGCCTCTATTTTCAAGGCCCTGGCATTCCGCGTCTCGCATTCTATCTTTGCTTGCTAGAAATGCGATATCGAGCGGATCTGGGGTTCGATGTGTTGATGTGCTGCTGATATCGCTTGGGACCGGAACCCAAACCGCCGTACTTGGCCGTACCCGCAACACTACTGGCTGCTATCTGACCGTGACAAACCGCCGCACTTGTCCGCACTCACTCGCAACACAGCTAACTTTGGAAGGCTCACGGACTTGATGCGTGCCCCAGTGGCACCACTTAGTAACGCGGGGGATGGGAACCATGTAGTCTCGTAAACCAAATCGAACGGTCAGCTACAAACGACAATCCCGGGTATGTAGACGCGTCACCTATGGCTAATATCAATATAGCATAAATGTGAGTCTATGCAGGTGAAGAGCCTGAGAGCGGGTTCCAAATTTGGACTCATGCGCCACCATGCCGGATGTCGGCAATCACTATTTTCACCCCCTATAAAATCTTTAGCAGACATAAGACAAAGCGTTTTCTGCAATGCGCTCCTACCTCTGGAAGCTTTACTCTCAGGGACCCGAAATAGCAAGAATTATTTCCTGAGTGTTGGACTTTTTTTTTCCAGTGAGGTGCAACCAATGATGGCGGTGTCGGCTAGTTAGCGGTGAGTGACCGATTCAATTTGCGTCACATTGTGTCACACCTTTACTCTTTGAATTCTATCGGCTTCCAATGCACTCTGCCGCTCAGAAATGTAACTTTAAAAATACTAACATGTATCATGAAACTCCCTAAGCCTTGAATATTTGAATATTCGCCTCAGTGACGACTTCGTAATGGTCCTCAGTAGTATAATTAATTTAACGCGACTTTCATGCGTGTCATGACAAAGCATGACATAATTGATGGCCGTCGGCCGGCATTGCGCCCATCAATTGAGCTCACTCTGGCGTGCCGATTTCAAGCCGGGTTCAACACGACATATTGATTTTCCCGCCTTTCCCTTCAAGATCATTTTATTTTATACGATCATATACATGACCTCTTAGATATCTTGCTTCTTCTAAAGTTACTAAGCCTCCCCATTCCCAAGACCCTGCAACACGAAATTTATTCATGACCGGAGTCCCATCAGATTTGTAATAACCGAGTTGTCACCCACCGTAGTCGCGTAGCTTTGGTGTACGAGAGGCTACGTGACTGCGGCAACTGTTGCGCGACCACAACATGATCCATGCCGGCGCTTGAGAGAGGTCAAACACTAAAACGAGAAACCATCAACTAGCTTTTTATTTCGTTTTCACGTCCCGGCTTGCAGGTGCCGAGGAGCTGCGTCATTATAAGGCATGACATAAGCTGATGGCCGGAAAGCGGCACATCACCAAATCGAAGTTACCGGCGGCAACAGTGGTATGCCGAATCCCAGCCGTCTGCTGCGTTTGTACAGAAAGTAAAGGTCTCTTCGCAATGTTCATATGTTACATGAACAGATCCTTTTATCCTAGTTATAAAGGCTCTAATATTTCCTTGCCGCCGCGCTCCTATCGGAGCAGTGATAAAAGTCCACCTACTACTATCTTAGCACTTACTGATTGTCAGTGATTGATTAATTGAAGTTCGCGTATGCGTCTCAATGGGATAGGCAAACCACCAGTAACCAGCATCTTTACACAAATTGGGTGTCATTCGAGTGATAGAAATGAGCCTCCTCCTGTACAGTTCCTGAGCATTGGGGTACAATTGATATTGGGGGAGCAATATTCCTATCAGACTAATAATAACTTGTAGTCCCCAACCGCCTACGCACATTAGGCTGTCGTCACAGTGCTTTTTTTACATTACTTCCATAAGTCGTTATGTGTGCGGCAACGAGCTCCTTCCTAGAATTCTTAGGACTGCGATGGCAGCTGGGTTGCGGACGATTGCATTGAGTAGTACAATCTATGCTCTTACGTGACTTCACAATAACAGCCTTCTTCGGATTGTTCAAGTTTATCTTGCAAAGGGTCCTTCTCCGACTGGCGGATATTTTTGGGGTCTTGTTCCTCCCTTCGTAAGGGTATTCAACAGTACTCAGGAGACCACCATCTCTGCCTCACAGTACCCCGGTTTCTCTTTTGTGTCATAACTAACGCACAACCTCCGTTGCCTTATCACCCCAGGTCTTCAAATTACTTTTCTGAGTTTAGACTGCCGCTAAGAGGTAGGATCAGGTGCACGCCGCCAATGGACTAGAAAAGGTATTGCAACATATTATTCATGGGAACGGTGCACCCCAGAAAAGCTACGGATCTAGGTTACACGACAAGCGGGGCAGCAGTGGATATAGGATCGAGAGTAAGATAGAATAGACGCCGACATAGTAAGACAGTCCCATCGGAGTGGTGAGATATAGTGAAGCATGAAAGTTACGTGTATGTCCATAAACGAGAGCTGGTATGATGAGATAGGGTATGATCTGAAAGATAGCATCAGCTGAAGCTGCCTACACAAAAAGATAACCAACATTATATGAAACTAGATATCTGGCGGCGCGGACGAGTCCGGTGCAGAAGGGATCTTGGCGCGGTTCTTGCTCCCTTTCGGTCGGCCACGGGGTTTCTTACCGAGCTGACCACCGTCGTCTCCTGGACCGCGTTTCGACTCGACGTTGCCATTCAATCGACGTTCGGTCAGGAATCTAGGTTTCAGCAAGGTTAATCGTGGATTATACACATGCCTCGCAGGCCGAAAAAGGAAACGTCGCGGATAAATACCGTTAGTACTGAGGCTGCGGTTCCGCGCCAGAGAAAGTTCCCTTCCCGCTTCCATGCGTGCCTCCACCACTCGGAGCCGAGAACGTAACATAGGAACGACAAAGAAAGGGTGATAGGATGCATGGAAAGGTTCTATAACATGGTCTCGACTGAATTGACTTACTGCGAAGACTTCTCGTCCAACATCGTCTGTAAGCTAGGAAGCGGAGGCTGGCCCAGTTCCTGCCTTAGCCTGTCGACGTCTCGCTTCGCCACGGTGTATTCACCTTCGGTGATCTGTTGGATTCTTTGACGGATTTCGGTGCATCTAAAATGAGAGGGTTAGCAATGGACCCAACAATCAACCGGTGGTGCACACTCTTTATCGATCGAGGATTCGAGTAGATCGGCCTGGAGGAATTGGGTGAATAGGCTTTATGGAAATAGAAATAGCGGGCGTCTTGCCTTATCCCGATCCTCGTTCACCTGGGGTTGGACCAGAGTCAAAAGGAGATATTCTGGGCAGCACAAGGCGCACCTGTCTCAGGCAATTGAGCAGCCGCTGGCGCTCACTTTCCAACCTAAGGCGAGAAACGTCACAAAGTGGTAAGAATTGGGAAAACTTTGGACTGCATACTTGTTCTTCTGCTCTCTGATGTCCTGGACGGCCTTGCTCTTCTGCTCCAACGACGCGTGCGCTGACAGGATGTGTGCCGTATGCAGCTGTAAGGTGAGCGCATGTTTCCTGTACGACGACCGATCTCAGCTGCGACCAAATATAAGCGTAGCTGATATCACCACGCACTTGAGTTCAGCTGTCTTGGCTAGTTCGACCAGACTCTTGGTCCAATCACCTGTTGCGACAAGCGGTGGCGCATGCTGATGTGTGGTGGTCTCCGGTGGTGCTATGATCTGGGACTGGATGCCAGGAGGACCGGTGTAGTGTACGTATTGTGGTTGATGATTATGTTGCGACATTTTTATTGATATTCGAGAGAAAAAAGAAAGGTCCTCGAAGTGATCGGGGTCGTGGTGAAAATACAACTTGGGCGTGGCCGGTGTCTTTCGACGTGGCTGTGCTCCTTCCTTTTTGGTGGATCGCTCAGCTTTGCCGTTTTCATCCATCATGAGTGTCCTTCGTTCTTTCAAAGCCACAGATATGTTCACGTTTAACAACATGCACGTATTCGAGTAACTTTGAGTACCCAGATTTTCTTATTTTCGTCCCATCTAGTAATCTGGACATCTGGACAGAGACCGTAAGCTTTTCATTAATGTCAAAAGTTTATCGCGTAGGCTCAAGGTCAAATTCACGCCGGCAGTACAACATTGGCTTTTACCTGAATTATCTTTCACGATGGCCAGACCTTTGCTGTGTGCAAGAATCACCTAACGGTCGCCAAATGGGTTACGGTAGCGTTCATTCCCTCTCCCCGACGCTTGTTTACCTCACACAGACGCTTTCAGTTATCGGAAAAGCAGAGGGTACCAACACTGAATGGCACGGACACGTTACCGCCATATCTGTAGCGCCGGAATACCGGAGACTCTCTCTGGCACGTAAAATGATGACCCTTCTGGAAATGGTCTCGGACGATATCTATCGCGGATACTTTGTGGATTTATACGTTCGATGCACCAACAACGTCGCAATAGAGTTGTATGAAGGGCTTGGGTACAGCGTATATCGCCGGGTACGGGAGTATTATGGTAATCTCGGCGTAGGAAAAGGCGGTAGAGACGAGGAAGATGCATTTGGTCAGTTCTTCCGTGTATCTGCGGTGTCGCTTCTGACTGCCTTGTCAGATATGCGCAAACCTCTGTCTCGGGATCCCGGAAGACGTTCTGTTCGAACTAATGGACGCGACATGCTTGTCAGTGCACATGATGTGCCATGAAGTGCTTTGTCCGGCCCCCGAAACCCGGCGGTTGTGATCCTCGTGTAATATACTAAAATACAGGGTGGATATCAGATCCTACTTCCGTAGCCGTTTCATTTCGGCCTGCTTCAAAGTGTGATGACAATGCTCCTTTGGTTTCTACCCATACAGCTCTAGCCTCTGATTGAAATCCGCCTCATTTTTATTGCCTTCGGTCGTTTTTGCCTCGCGGACTATCTCAAAAGCGAGGCAGCAAGATTACTTCATGCGGCAGATATCTCTTTATAGATCATACCTGCAACAGTATCTGCATTTGCATGTACGACAAGGTGCAAACATTGTTTGCATTGATTAGATGTCTTCTCAGAGGACTTTCATGCATCCTGTGTCGTGGTATCTTGTCTTTGTTAAATAATCCGACACTTGATTCAATTTAGCTATGGTTACGCTGAAAGGTATCGCAAAAACCTTTGCTGAATGCACAGTCTTTTGGGCATATACCGTACACCTCTTGGAATTGGTCGGCATTTACTTTCACAAAGTTATCAATAGCATGGAAAACAAATATCAGTGAGCATGGAGTTACATGCTGCCAGGACAATAGGCGTTAACGACTGGTGGCCCCAAAGTGGTTGAAAACGGGCATCAGCACATCATTAACGACTTCAAGACAGATCAATTAACCGCCAATTAGCCTGATCTCTCAGAACAGCCCCGATGTTGCCTCTAATGGTTACTACTGCGTGGACTGTTGAGGAAGTCGACATACTCCACCTCGGGTCGACAGTCGCTTCACGAGCTGTCCACAAGTCGCATTGGAAAAGCTAGATACATAATGGAGGAGGCTCAGGAGGCTCATCAGCTGCTCGTCTAAGCGAAACAATTTCCGCATCGTAGAACTTGTCTAGAGCCTCCTTATCTGAGCAAAACTTGTCCAGTTTAACTCTGATATCATCAGCTGCCGCCGCTGGACCCATATCCTTGCCTCTCAACGTCGTGCCCATCCGCCCGGGACCCATCAGCCTGTTAGTCAGGAACAGGAACCCCTGCAAACCACCGACTACTTGAATGAAGGCGACACCAGATCGATGCACGAACTGCGAATACTTGTACGGCGACCTCCGGTAAGAGTACACCACGTCAATCTGCTCTGGGTAGAGATCAGAGGCTTCGACGTCCAAGATGAAACCAAAATTCCGCAAAAGTGCATATTCGAAGTAGTGTGTGGTGGGAGTGCCCTCTGACACACGACTCTGAAGATCGGGCACTACAGGCGGCGGCAGGGCTAGGCGCAATGGAAAACATGACTGAAACGCATTTCGGTCCCGAATGTCGCTTATCTGAGTCACGTAGGCTTCTACGAGTTTCAGTCCATATCGCTCGATAGTCTTGTTCCACTGTCGTAGTTGATCTTCGATGTATCTGCCAGTCGTGCCAATCCACTGAAGTTCGAAATGGAACACCGTGGCGGGGTTGTGGATGATGTCATGATGGAGAACGACCGTTTCTGCTTGGTCGCTCCGCTACGTTCAGAGCGTCAGTCAACAATGACAGAGTGAGTGGAACCCAGGCTCCTTGCCTTGGTGGTGTCGATATCGATGACCATACTTTGACTGAGAATAACTCTCTTCTTGGTTTGACGGACGTGCTTGGGTCTGGCCACACTAGAAGGGTAGACACCGGTCCGGAAGTTGGTCGCTTCCAGCCGAGGACCACTGAACCACGAACGTGGGGTGGAGGGTACGGCATATTCACCTATCAGACGATAGAAGTAATGTCTAACGAGTGGTCAATTCAGATACCGGTACATTTGCCGCATTCGGACTCACCCATCCAAAAAGTTATGATGCCCTCGGACATGCGCGAACAGCCCTTGTTCTTGGAGCTTTATGCCCCACTCTGTTCCTTGAGATCGAGAAGAGACATCACGGAATTCACGACAGAGCCAAGAGACAAAATCGAAGCCTGTGAAAGAATCTGGGTAGCGGGTTCGATGCCATTGGTTATGCTTAATAGGAACACCGTCATCTTCTCGCATGGCTTTAGCAATCGAGGCCAGGGACATATCACCAATCTCCCTCTCGCTTTTCATCTTCTTGCGAAGGGGGCCAGCAGCATGGATTTGATCTAACTGGTCCATCAACGCGTTGTCAAGGACCGAAGCCGCCGGTGAGAGCGTCGTTGGCAGAAACCGAACGGGAGGAGGTGTCTGCTTTTCATCGGGTGGCTGCCAGCGCACCTTGGTGAAATGCTCGGCCAATTTTTCGATCCCCAAAATACGTATCTCTTCTTCGTTCAAAATTTCTCCCGCAGAACTAACGGAAACGGTCGGCAGCTTTACCGTCGGTATCACTACAAATCGTGTTCTCCAATAGCGAAGGGATTCGTTGAACTGGTGCTCGTACCCTGCGACAAGCATGTCCAATCTATACCGCTACCGTTAAGTGCGGGCAAGGAAGACGTCGAATGAAAGAGAACTGACCGATTCCAGCCGTAATTCTCCAGACCATGCGAGGTAAAGGTCGTCGATTGTTGTGTATAACCGACACCGAGCTTGGGCCATATCAAGCACTCATATTTGAAAGGCTGACTAGCAGGCATTCTACGAACGTAACGTCTCACTTGAATAGCCTCTCCGGTGTACGAGATGCGATGAATTTCGTTACTCATACTCAAGTAGACCGGATTTGCTGTAGACTGCAAGACCTCAGCTGCGCCCCAAGGCTTGGGAATGTCGTCATCCGTGAGACCCATGAATGATTGATGGCGTCGAAACGTGGACCTCTCCTTCTCCTTCTCCTCTGCTCCGTTGGCGTTCTGTCCTTTCTGTTTCTTCTGTAACACAAACTGGAACCCTTGTGCCAGTCGGACGGCAGCCATGCCTCGCATGACTACAAGTGCCCAAGCACGACGTCGATCTTCTGCGTTGCCCTTCACCACAGGAGGTTTTACAAGGAATGAACGCATTTCGCCGGGGTCCACAACGAAGTCATATGAAAACACATCGTACGCATTCTCGAGCTCGGCCGTTGAAGGGAAATACTCCACGGAAAGAGGTAAACATCCGGGTGTAACAATAGACTTCCATTTGATCTCGTGCTTATAGGAGGGTTGAGGGAACATGTGCTGCCATCGAGCCGCGAGGGATGATTGGACATGAGATACGGTAATTTTGGGATTGGATGGGTTGGACCGAGAGTTAGGAGACGAAGAGGACCACGAAGCGGTCATAGAGCTGGTCGTTCCGCGACGCTTAATAATAGAAGGAATATCACTTTTTGGAGAGCCATCTGTAGGTCGGCCCGATGGTCGCGTCGCGGGTAGAGGATCGCTGTCAAATACACGGTTCAAACTCGGACGAACTGCCCCTCTACCCTTGATTGCCATTGGCTGAGGTGTGTGGGGTCCATGATTCATTACGATACTTAAACCAGATGATGTGGAGATGGAAGAGGACAAGGTGGGTGTCAATGACGCGGTATCTGCATGTGGCGTCGAAGTCGCTGATGCCGACACAGTCGTCGTCTGAGGCTCAACAAGACCGCCTCTGAAGGGCTTGAACAACCACGAAGGCGTGAGTTTCGATGAGATTGATTCGCGCGACGGACTCCCTTTCTTCGTGCTCCTCTTTGAAGAGTACACGGATAGATTGGATCGTAGGGAGCGGATCGATGACTGAGACGGAGATGAAGTCCGGGTTTTTGCAAACAAAGCGGACGACGATAAATCCGTAGAGTCTTCTGGCGGTAGTTCGGCGATGTAGATCCTTGGACTCTCTTCAATGGGAGGAACTTTGGGAGCCATCAATGAGTTACGATGAGATGGGCGCTTTTCGGCACTCATACGATACGTCGAGGGCACACTTCCGGACGATGCAACAGGATTGGTGACTGGTGGCCGTTGTTGTGGTTCGCCATGGACCGTAAAAATATCGTGGTCAAATTTGTGTGCAGCTTGAAGGGTGAGGAGTGGGTCGCTACTGGCAGTATCTTCCCGAGGAGTTGGTTCCGCCTCATCGTTTAGGTAAGGTACCTCAATGCTGGACAGTACATCGTGCTCCAAAAGCCCTAGCATCTGTATTTCATGCATTTTGGCTCGAGCAATAAATCTACGACAGTCAGAGAAGGATCGAACGCTTTACGTGGTCCTCTCACCTATCTTGGCGAAACGGAAGGTCCTAGTTGATGTAAATTAATAGCGAACAACCAGGCGTGAATTTCGCATCTCGCACCATTTGCTTATCCCAAAAAGACACTGAGATCCAAAAAGGCTCCCACCAAAATGTCGCCTTCGTCCTCGCATCCTGTGAAGAATCGTTATCGCCTCCCCAGAGAGGGTCCATTTCACGGGAACCAGCGACAGCGACCTTTGAATCAGGCTGCACCCCTTGAAAACTAAAGATAGGACTTGAATGAAGAGGGGGCTTCTCGAGACAAATCAAATCTAGACCAAATCCTTGATCAAGCATCCGAGTAGTGGTCAGTCGCAGCAGGCGCTTGGAAACGCGAAAATAGCCTGTTCCCGGGGTAATGAGCATGGTCGCAGCCCCGGTGAGAAGCAGAGAGCGATCGATGTAATGGGTTTCCGTGGGGTTCAGCCCGAGGTTTAACGCCTCAAGGACTGGACCATCGTGGGCGTAAGAAAGTCGACCTACTAGACGGACTTGCTCCGATGATCCAGAGCTGCCCTCCTGATGTGCTCGGTGGTAATGGTGGGTGAGCAGGATGTTGCGTTGGAAATCCCAGAATGAATTCTTGAGACTGACAAGAGTTGGCTTCCACTCGTATATGACTTCGAGGTCCGTTATGACCTTGTAGAAATCTTTGTACCACTGGCCGCGGTCATCTCGTCGCAAAGGGCCTGCAGCGTAGTCAATCTCGGACTCATCGTAATACACACGAGATATGAGAGCAATAGTGACGGTATGGTTTGTGCCGGCTTCTTTCCATTTGGCGAAAAGCGAGGGAAGAAATGAATGGACAATCTTCTCGTTGTAGCGCTCTCCATCTCCTGCGAATTCCCAGAGTTCTCGGCAGACTTGAATAAAGATCGTCACTTTGGCCGATAAAGAGCGGTATATTGCTTTAGTCCGAGATGTCATGCAAGCGGCAGGTACCTGGAGTACCACGTAAGATAAATTAATTGTCAGCGGGTCGAAGGCTGACCTTTTTACCGTCCACAAAAATACTTTGTATCTTAGCCACACCGCTCCCTATGAAGTATACTTCCTGATCCGCGTAAACACACTGCCCAGCGAGATGCTCGCAGAGGCGCCACATTTCATTTCGCCCCATATACTGATCCTGAAATATGAATTCCACGTAGTCGGCACAGTGAAGCTCCCTATCAACCTAGAAACATTTATCCAAGGATAACCAGCAACTCCAACATGACATACCTTGACCAAAGTGACCTCGCCATTGTTCCTCACGCCAAAGGATTCTGCCAGCGGTTTGGGTACTGAAATCTATTGAACTATCAAAATACGATACAGAATTCATAAAAACCGTGCGCACCTGCAGCTGAGGTTTATTTGATCCATCATCTTTTGGAACAATGAAGAAAAAAGACTCGTTCCCGCCATTAGCAGTTACGCTAATCATCTCCCCCTCCGTTACGCCTGGCCACCGTGCGTGATTAAACGCGACATGTTGGTGATCCTTTGGATCGTGTACCCATGAGTTAAGCACGACAGTGTCCCCGATTTCCAAAGGTGGGCATGGTACTGGTGGAGGCAGAGGTCTAAGGATAGATTGGGAGGTATTCGACCTTCGCCGGTTGAACTGAGGCTGCTGAGATTCTGCACGGGAGGTGCTCATGAATGTACGACGAGCATGGACGCGATCTGAGGACGTGTTCGACAATAGATTAGAGTCAATCAACTAGTAGCGAGGTGTTCGACGTTTATGAAGACAGTGGCAGTGCTATGCGGCGGAGGATGCCGCCAAATATTATGGTCCAAGGCACGGGCTGAGATGTAAATTGCAATT
The DNA here is from genome assembly GCA_030407065.1 of Armillaria nabsnona. Classification (NCBI taxonomy): domain Eukaryota; kingdom Fungi; phylum Basidiomycota; class Agaricomycetes; order Agaricales; family Physalacriaceae; genus Armillaria; species Armillaria nabsnona. The sequence goes on from JAUDQA010000005.1 coordinate 576,337, forward strand.
AGTATTGGTACACTAGCAGGGAGTTGGCAGAGACATGGAGAAACATGGGCGGCTTTTATTGACAGCGGAACTTTGCATATTATATCTTTCTAAGGACCCTAAATAGCAGACCACGACTTGGCCTTCACTCGGCACAGCCGGCACAGACCGGCATCCGACCGGCATCCCTACCTTGTCTCTTAACCTTACAAATTCATGGCGTATGGATTATCGAGTCAAAGCGCAATTTTGTGAGATGATAACTGGGGAATTGAACTATGGATTAAAATCTTCTGTTAATTTTCCCCGCCCGGCGGGCCCATAACATGTTACGTAACCGAGAATCGAGTGACGTTACGCGACTCCTGAGTCCCAAATAGGGAGATACGCGTCGGTGAATCACGGAGAACAGTCGGAGAAGGCTGGAAGAGAAGGAGCAGGGAGAAGAGCGGAGAAGTAGATGGGGGGAACTTGGAGAGGAAATGCTTTGCATAACGAACATGATAAGTCCTTGAAAACCAATCTCCGAGTCCAATTCCTGATCTTATTATGATTTATCGAGCCTTTTCAATTTTACAGACGAGGAAGCATGTCGATCTTTATCAAATTTAGCTATGACGCCTTGGCACGGCCAATTGCTACCGATGGTGCCTCGCGGAACTTACATAAACCATCTTTAGCTGTTTGATTTCATGTCTGACTCTCAACCTTTTCTGAAAACAGACCATTGCGGGATCGCTGCCTTTAACTGCCTTTCCTTACTCCTATTCCTTTCTTTCTGCCCTCTTTCACCTGGGTAAACGGCCGCCTCTTTTGTCACCGTCATGTCGACATGCAGCCAAACCCCCACGGATACCCAGAGTAGTGTTGTCTCTACTCAGATTGTCTCAACTTCTGTTGGATCGGTCGTTTCTAGCATCCCGACCCTCACGAGCTCTGCTGTAACAACAATTTGCGCAGAGTTTAACGCAAGCGCTACCGGACAATGTTTGTCTTCGACCACCTCGGTTCTAGGAGAGACGACGCTGTGTGAGTTGCGATTTTCTCATATACATGTTCATTTGACGCTAAGTTAGTACGCAGATGAAACTACCACCATATTTACTTCAGTCGCGGTGACATCAAATTCTGCCGTCTCTACTGTATTCACCACGCTATATGGAACCGTGTGCTCTCCCCTTCAAGATACCACTACCCCGCCAAGTACTACCACCCCAACTAGCACCACCACTACGACGAGCACAACGCCAACAACAACCTCCACGACCTCAACCTCGACTTCCACTTTTGTTACAGTCTCGACGCCTCCTCCGACTGTTATTACCTCCGAAACGTCCATGACTCTTGCTGGTGGAGAAGTTACAGTTTCAGTAGTAACACACACCTCAACATTACCTGTCACAACAGTAACTTCAGCCGCTGCCGTTAGTACATCCACAGGAGTCGCTTCCGGTGGTAGCTCCAGCAATATCGGCGCTATAGTTGGGGGCGTGGTAGGAGGCGTCTGCGGTCTCGCCCTACTAGCTCTGGTCATCTGGTTTGTTCTGTAAGTATTTCATCAGATGGTGAAACACGCCGTACCTAATAGGCTGTGCACAGAAAACGTCGTAAGAGATGGGACGATATCTTCGACGACCTTGACGATCAGGTCGCTGCTAACACTGGCACGGGGGGTAACGACGGATTTTCACTCGGACGGGATATGGACGTGGAACCCAAACCGTACGAGTATGGGACTGTCGGTGGAAACACGCATCCGTCCCTCAACGGCGTTTCTCCCCCGCAATCACCTCCGATGGCTGGTCAGCCAATGATGCCAGTGTACCCTGACCAGACTCATGGGTACGACCAGCAGAGGTTGCAAGCCATCTCGCCACTGAGCATGCTCCCCATGGGTGTCGCGGCGGCGGGACAGCAACAGCAACAGCAGCAGATGTCGACTCACAGCATAGATCCATCCCGGCCGCCTTCAGTCGGCTCTAATAACATCGCCATGCAAGCCGGTTCCTCCTCCCGCCCCACCTCTTCGGATTCCGGGTACTTCAATCGCGCTCAGGCTGAGCGTCGGCTGCATATCGTCAATAATGACGCTGCTGCGGCCGGACAGAGGGCGTCGGTGTTGAGCCCGGCGGATATTTATTCGAGCGAGGGGGTGATTGAGGAGGGTGGCGCTAGTGGGTCGGGCGCTGGCGGGGCAGGCGCGAAGAGGAGGCGCCGGAGCTCGGCAGCGGCGGTACCCGGCGGAAAAGCTGGCTTGGTGCATTTGGATGGAGCGAGGGCCCAACGAGAAGCGGATGCCGCCGCTCATGGTGGAGGGGAGCTCCCGCCGCCTGCCTATTCCGAGAGTTAAAAATTTACGACCTGTTCAGGATTGCATTTAAGTACCTTACATTTTTTTCGATGTTTCTCGACAGCTGCATTTATGATTTATCTTGGTTGACTTTGTATCTTCGTAACGTTCACTTTCCTTATTTGTTATACTTACATCATTCTCGTGTTATTGCCCAACTATTGCCTGCAAATTGCATGGCCGTGCACTCCTATATCCGCGGTGTGGAAGATGACCCTCTCGGATGGTCCTGTGAACGAGATTCTTTCTATAAATCATCCTTTCCTGGCCCTGCATCGAAGGATACGAGAACTTCGCATGAAGAAGCAAACAGAGTCAACTCGACCCGAACTCGAACCCGGGTCACACCGAAAGAGGTGATGTCCTATTTTGGTAAATCGGCTTTCCAGCTGTCTCCGCCAGAAACGTACTTAACCCTTCAACGTCAACACCTTGACATCTACCTCGTACCTTCCAACTCATTAAAGTACCAGGCTTTTCCAGCTGACGATTCCAGGCTGCTCCAATGAATATCCGTCTGGCAAGGGTGCGTGTATACTCTCCATGGACATCGTGCAGAAGATCCGGATTTCCCCTAGGTGAGCCTTTCTTCCGAGTCGCACATCACCTGGCCCAGTACGAACTACTCTCCTGTGTAGATTGATGACCTCAGCGGCATGCAAGCTGCCAACCTCATCAACCTCCCGGAAAACTACGTCATGAAATTCTGTCCGCATCTAATTTTCCCCACACGACCATATGCTTATATACCCACCTAGGGATGTATCACCTCTTGACGTGGCCACAAATATCGTTCGTCGCCGAGAATGGAGAGGGCAAGATCGTTGGATATGTGTTGGCAAAGATGTGAGTGGGCTGTGCGTGTCTTGTGAGCTGGTGGTGACGCGTCTACCTTCAAGTGAAGACGAAAACACGGATGCGCACCCCGTTGACGTGCATGGACATGTCAATTCAATATCGGTGCTACGGTCGTACAGGCGACTAGGATTAGCACGGCGGCTGATGATGTTATCGCGTGAGTTCACCCAGGCTTGAACTAGATGCCGTTTTCACTCCAGCATCCAGAGGAAGCAATGTCGACGATATACAATGCATCATACGTCTCATTACATGTTCGGAAATCCAACAAGGCCGCCATTGGACTGTATAAAGACACGCTGGGATTCTCGGTGGCGGACGTGGAGAAAAAATATTGTGCGCTTCACCCTCGCATGTATGGACCCATTCACTAACTGTAATGCTACTCAGACGGCGATGGCGAGGATGCTCTATCCATGAAATTGTTCCTGCATCGATAGGAGAAATAACCTTCTGAAGCTTATAGTAGAACTAATGTACAAAAAAGTGCGTTTTTCAGTCGTGGCACAATACATGGTACGTAGAGACACGGAGGTATGAAATCTAGTGAACAATGAGTGAGAACGATGTCAAAGGAAAAGAGAAGAGCAAAAGAAGAAAAAGGTCTCAGCCTCGCCTTTAATTCCCCATCCGCGCCCTGCCATCTAGCCACCTCGATGAGGAACGAAGATACCCTGACGATATGGGACTCATTGCTGAGCGGGGCGCGTTCTTTTACCAGGATTTTCTTCATCGACCATGGAAAGGAAACAAATAGATTTACTAAAAGACTCACAATACAGGATGGGTAACGACGTATGGTATGTAGAACTGCTCCAGGTGATCCTGCGTCCTTGCCCCTCAACCAATGGGAAGAGCGTCAGCAAAGATTGTTTTTGAGAGTCCGGTTTCCTCTTCGACGCTTGTCTGGACCATCCGTCCTTTGATGAATGCCTGGAGAGGCAGTAGACAGATGGTAATTTTGCCGTCGTGGTTTTGTTAAAGAAAAAGAAATGAAATGATCGGTTTATATCGGAAATTTTTTCAAACTCCGACCAAATTTGGACGCGACTTCTCGAAATTGGCAGTCTGCTTTTCGACTAAAACGCGGGCATGTCCGTGCACCCACCTGCATCCCCATTTTCACAACTTCTTCGTCGTTCGCAGTTTGCATCGTTTGATCCGTCAATACGACAGACCTACTTGTCGCCAGCTCCCCACGCTAACCGTGGCGATTGGGGTCTCAAGCGTCCCATCCCAATCCGACGCAGAAATGCCTACATCACCTTAGCAGCTCCCTACGAGGCGCGCCAGCAGTTCACGGAATGGACTCGTGGAGAATCGCAAGTACGGTTTATTCGCCGCTTCGAAGAGATGGATACGTTGCCTAGGATGGCGCCTTCCTCGACGTGGGCCCAGAATCAGAGCTCAAAGACATTGACTGAATGGGTGGTGGATTCGGAGTTTGGGACAATGGAGGAAAGGCCGGATGCTACAGAAGGATGGACAAAGAAGAAGAAGTCGGAGAAAGCTATGGATTTCTCCAAGACTCCGTTTGACGAGAACCTGGCTGGTCTAGGGCGTAAAGGCCCTGGCGCATACGGAGCTGACGCGAAGCCGGAGGAATTGTCGAACTTTAGTCCAAATTTCATGGCCATGACTCCCAAAGAATTCGAGCGGTATCTCAAAAAACTGCGCTCCCTGCGCCCCGCATTCGTCGAGTTCGTCAAGAACGCCAAGATGCAGAACAAACATCTGAAAAACAAAACTCTGTACGAACTCGCGCAAAAGGGTGAGGCGCCCCGGCCGAGCAACGTGAACGTCGCTACCGTCCCCCTTCCCTCGGTATCCGTGAAGCACCAGCCTAACTTGCACCGGAGGTTCATCGAAGCAGTCACCCACGAGGAGTTCACAGATCGCACCGCCCGTAAAATCGAGCCACAGCCCCATCCCAACGGCGGCTTACTCTACGCCCATCCCACCCTGCTCCACTCTCATCTCATGTCCGACCTGCAGCCTGGTATCATACTGCAGGCCAACACTGGCTCGGCCGGCCAGGCTGCTCATCTCGGTGCGATCAAGGGCCAAACCAAGCCCGGTTACATGGCCAGCTTCGGTGGGCTCAAGGCCAAGCTGGCGGTATTGCCTGCTGGGAAGCAAGTTCTCTACGACGTCAACCGGGCTAACCCCATGCGACGGCACGACATCGACTTGTCGACCGCCCCCATGCGCATCGTCCCCGGAAGCGTCATCGTCGATACTCCTCCTCAGACGGTCGGCAGGAATCCAGCGGGTATCAAGGGCGTGAGGATTTCTGCGTCGGTCACGACGGATTCTGCGTATAAGACGCTTACCAACTTCCATTGGCCGGGAAGCGAGGATTATATGTGTGCTGATCCGCCTGAGCTGGATGAGAAGGAGCAAGCACTGATGCAGTCGCCTGTGGAGCTGCGAAGTGAGCGGCGGGTTCCCAAGGCGGTGACAAAAGCGCACACGACCGCTGTGTTGGATTCCCTGAAATTCCTCTCGACGTCCCGTTCTAGGCCAGCTCCCAAGTTACGAATAGAAGAGGAGTGAATTCACATCGTAGACCGTCGACGCATGCATAGTTCTTTTTTGCGGAACGTGTGAGGTAGCTGGCTTTAGGCAACCGACTACGTCGACCCCGTTACCTCGGTGAATGCATAGTTGTTCTACTTGGCGTGTGATGTGTGTCGACGGTCCTCGTTGAATGAACAAAACTGGAAACTTGGCCCTCGTAAGGGACAGAAAACACTAAATCACGGTGAACAACGGATACTGAACGACGAGTGATATTGAGAACGAGTATAGACGTCTAAAGAGTGAAGGGAGGGGGGAAAGAAAGAACGCAGAACCCATCTAGGCGGGCGAGTATTTATACGAGTAGAAAGCAGAATCGGACCAATCTACGGAATCTAAATATTGGTCCGTGCGTGTCATAGTGAGTATGCGTCATGCGTCATGGTCAGTAGTACGTACGTCATCATCGTAGTAAGCAGGCTTACACAAACCCTGTTTTCACGCTTCGAGTCCTCGCGCTTCCATTACCGTGAGACTGAATAGTACTGCTTGAGTTCGTTATTATCGATGCAAGAAGAACCGGGATGATTCTGTAAAATGTGCCTTCAAATCCAGAGAGAGTTGCCTGAGGTGTGTGGTAATCGTCAATATCTTGCTAGAACGCAGCGGGGTTCACGTTCATTTCCTAAATACTAATAGGATTTGATCAATGACAAGTCGGCGGTGAGATCAATAATGCTTGGGAGAGAGGTCGACAGCAAAACCTATGGGTTACAGGACATAATCGGTTATTACAGACGCTGTAACCACCAAAGTGTTACCGGGTTTCTACAAAATAATGAGAATCGATCGAACTTTTTTTATGGCTGCCCAATATAGTAATTCATAGGTACCAGTTTTCTTTCAGCAGCGACTTGACCCCAAGAGCAACGGTAATGATGTAATAAACAGTTTAGTATTGATTCCCGAAGTAATAGACCTGGTTTGCTGCCATCGAATCATGCAGTGGTGCCTGCAGTGGGTGAAGAAAACACCACTGATTTGGGACTTGACAAACCCGCTTGGCGGATTCATAAGGTTCACGAACCAAGGCCTGGATGACGATACCAGAGTCTTTGATGGATAATTCGGAGGAATATAGCCCAGTTGGACGTCAGGAAGGTATAATTCGCAGCGTTTGTTGAGCGTTTGCGCGTTTGGTGGAATCCAAGATTGGGAATTACTATATTGGGCAGCAAAAAAGAATTTCAACTGATTCTCATTATTTTGTAGAAACCCTGTAACCGGGCGTTGTCTTTTTTCTTCTAATATTTCATTGATTGAAGAAAAAAAATTTTGACATCCAATGCCCCATCTCTTGCGTCATCTGAGACAACCCACGAGTACCGCCTCGAAAATAATTACACTAGAGAAAAAGGTTTTTAATTTTGCGCTGCAAGCCATGACATCATTAGGCCTACTTCGAAGCGCTAACCGGCTTTGAAGCAGCCCCTGTCTGCTCGTTTATAAACTAAACCTTTTTTTCAGAGTACTAGAAGTGCAACCGAAAATGTTGACCGGTAGCGTTTACATCAATTCTGCATCGCTCCTCTAGAATTTTTGTAGACGTCACCTTTATATACTATATTTTCATTGTACGAGGTCTTGGATTTTTTTGTGGTCGCTGATACTGATGCCGTCTGGGCGGTCAAAGCAGCAGGGAAGTGCAACCGTGACGAGCTGTGACCCGAAATGCCGATGCTGCCGGTACACCGCAGTCATGACAAAGCGGTGACCGGCTCGCCACGGCTCCAGCACTGGAGCCACTGAGCCTGTCACGCTGGATTGCACTTCTAGTTTCGACTGCATGTGCACACTTGACTTCGGATACGCTCCCCTTTATTTTTCCGTCAGAAGACTCTAATAACACATACAATGTTTCTACAAGTCTTTCAGAACCGCCCGACATCTCACTCTATCGATACGAGGCAAGAACACGTTCTGCAACTCGTTTCTGAGCCGATTGAACATGATGTAGAAATTCCTAATTATAATTGTCACAACCGAATACCGTTCTGACTTGATAGATTTATAGATATCATCTATAGGTATTCTAAAATAAAATTACAGGAGGAACGGGTAATAATTGCAGCCTGTAGAAGGTTGACATTAGCGAAAGTTGCACTTCTGACCGGAGTTGCACTTCCCATCGATCGATAGTAGTGTCATCAATAAATTATTTTCTCGGAATCTCATTTGTATCTCACACGTAATTTTGCATGACATCATTTTACTCGAAACTTTATACTTTTTCAGATGCGAGGATGGCCTGGTAGCATCATTCGCGCCGCCACTCCCATAGTACCATGCAGAAAAGCCATTCTCTTGCGAGCAGGAATCTCATCTTACACCCGTCCGGATCCCTTCGTCCTCCTCGCCTCCCAGCTCGCCCAAGTCCGCAGCGCCCTTTTTGACCTCCTCGGCTCATCCAGCCCCGCCCTCGACGAAATAGCCAAATACTACTTCCTCCAGCCTTCAAAGCAGCTCAGACCGTTGATCATCCTCCTGCTCGCCCAAGCGACAAACGGGCTCGGCAAAAACTGGGAGCAGAAATACCAGGAGGGCGCCCATGACTTGGACTCGCCTCTCTCCCGTGCGGACGTGCTCAACGACTTCAACCCCAGCATACCCACCAAAACTTCCGCTTTCTCCGAAAAATGGGACGTTCACGTGCCTTCTCCAGCTAGCTCGGCATCGCAGAAAGAATGGACCGGCGTCCTCCCCGCCCAAACGCGCCTCGCCCAGATCGTCGAGATGATCCACGCCGCCTCTCTCCTGCACGACGACGTCATCGACGAGTCCCCCCTCCGCCGTGGAGCCCCCTCTGCCCCGCAGGCCTACGGGAGCAAGCTCGCCGTCCTAGGCGGGAACTTCATCCTCGGGCGCGCCAGCGCCGCTCTCGCACGCCTCGGCGACCCCGAGGTCGTCGAGCTCATCGCGAGCATCATATCCAACCTCGTTGAGGGCGAGATCCTGCAGATGCAGGAGGCACCGGCACCGGCGAACGCGTGGAGGGTGTACCTGCAGAAGACGTACATGAAGACGGCGAGCTTGATGGCCAAGGGCGCGAGGGGCGCGGTGGTGCTCGGCGGCTGTGTCGAGGGCGAGGTGTACAGGGAGGTAGCGTATGCGTATGGAAGGAACCTAGGTATCGCATTTCAGCTCGTGGATGATATCCTGGATTACGAATCTGGAGAGGCCACACTCGGAAAACCCGGAGGCGCCGACTTGCAGCTCGGACTCGCCACGGGCCCCGCCCTCTTCGCTTGGGAGGAACATCCCCAAATTGGACCTCTCATCGAAAGGAAGTTCAACCAGCCAGGTGATGTCGAGATGGCTAGAGACTATGTACGCAAGTCATCAGGTGTAGAACGTACCCGGGATCTCGCTCTTGCATATGCCAAACAAGCTAGGGATGTCCTTGTTCCTCTACCTGATAGCGACGCCAAAGGAGCACTCGAAGCTCTAACGGAACGTGTAGTAAAACGAAAATCATAGCCTTATTCTTAGTCTACTCGACCGTTCCCCTGCGTGCCCCCTACGATAGCGACAAAATATATCTAACGCTTTCCATCCGTATCAAAGAGAGTGGTCTGTGATCCTTCCACAACAAGAACACTGTCTCCCTCCCACCTATGCATTACTCTTCCTTGATACAACGGGCTGATTCTTTTGGTCCGTTTGATTGGCTGGGAATAACAATGTTACCCTGTCTTTCGATTTCTTGTTTTCCTTTTTTTCACCTTCTACTCCCAAATGTGCTTGCAATTGGTATACGAAGCTTGGCTAGCACCTTTCGTTGATCCTTGAAGAGGTGCATATTGGGCCAGCGCGCGGAAAATGCCTCAGAATGTTCGTTCGCTATCCCGCACCTGGAACACCCCTCGCTGCCATGATTTCGCATTCATTGCATTAATGAGCGCTGTAGAATGTTCTTTGCTTTGTCTTGTGGCTCTACGAGGTCACTGCAACCGTAGCTCGAGGTGTCTTATCATCCTACTTCTCTTTTTTTTTTTTTTTTTTTTTTTTGGTGGAGCTTATTAGATTCTCACAGCTAACAATGTTAGTCTGAGAATCCAGCTAAATGTGAGGAGTTTCACCTCTTGTGTTTGAGCCACCCTGGGGAAATGCTTTACGCACTTTGTGTGGGACTCCCATTATTTTTTAGATATGGTATACCCACTAAAACCCCAGGCTGCCTGATCCAGTTGTCAGGCAGCTTCTCTTCATCATATAAGCAGCTGCTCCATGTGTGGAGTACTAGCTTAGGGTTTAAATTCTCCTTTTTGTTGGTGTAGGTTCTTGCCATTTGGCAATCAAGTGTTAACCTTTGGTTAATACAGGAGACCCATCGATTATGAATTTCTGTTTTTGAGTGCCATTTTGTTTCGTTGTCTTGCTTGGCAATCCGTCGTTCGCAGCGCAGTTTCCATATTAGAAAAGCTGATTCTGATATTAGGATACGGTACAGTCTATTTTTGCCATGTAATAGTTGATTGTTTTTATTGTGAAATTGTGCAAGACCACATGCGAGAATTATTCCATATGTAGTCTGTGGCCATTGGATTCCAGTGTTTTCCCATAGTTGTTCACAGAGTTTCCATATAATATTTTGGGCCGGTATCTGTCTGCAGTCTATTAGTATATGTTCTAATGATTCTTCCGCCCCACATTTCTGACATATTGCTCGATGTGAGTAATTTAGTATGTTGTCCCAGTATCTCCCACATTTATATGCGTTATGTAGCATCATCCATAGGAAGTTTCTTATTGTCCTTGTTATATCTTTGCTTCTTATTGATAGCCATATTTGTGAGTCTGTCGGTGTTTGTCCACTTAGGTTCTTTGCAGCATATCGGGTTATGTCCAGATTGATCATAGTTGACTTACGTTCTTTTAATATGGTTTTTTTCTTGATTGCTTTATATGCTATGGCTTGTGTTATACTAGAGAGTTTTACTCCTTGAAGGTTAAGCTGTATTGGGGTTCTTAGATTTACTTTAGGGCAGCTTGTTTCTTTTTGTCCTTTTATTGCTTGTTGGTTTGCTTCTTTATTCCCTGTATTATTAATGTGGTTGTCTACACATACAAGGAGGGTATTTGATCCTCTTTGTCTTAGCCATGCAACTGTTCTTTTGATTTCATAGGCATTTTGTACTCCGATCCATCCTTTATCTTCATAGTAGGGAAGTGAGCTAGTTATTGCATTTATCATGTACTTAGATTTGGATTCAATTTTTAGTTGGGCATCTTTAGGTATTTTGCAGGCAGTGTATTCTGCAGCGTATAGTTCACCTGTTTCGGTATTTTGGTTCAGTCCTGGGACTCTGCATGCTTTGTTTATAATATTATCTTTGTTGATCCATATTCCACTTCCTGCTTGAGCATTTATGTCTCCATTCAGTTTGCATACTCCATTTATATATACTGTTGTAATATTGTTTCTTGTTTTTCTTGGTGTAGATATGTCCTTAAGATTATCTTCTGGAGTTGTAAATATTCGTAGTGCATTGTGGATTTTGTTTGATGTTGGTAGTTTGTACTCAAAGGTTTTTATAGAGTTATCACTGTTTTCTTGTGATTCCTTATCAACAGTTTCTTCGCTTTCATACCTGTCCTCATTCTGTGGTTTCCAATGAGCAGGCAGTTCATTTAGCAGTTTTTTCACTATTAATAGACATTTTGCAGGGTTTGTGCAGCCTTTGCATCTTTCTGCTTTGCATTTATTACATTTGCATTTTTTACCTGATGTTTTGTGGTTGTTTGGTTGGTCTTCTGTTATGTTTATTGCATCTCCTACAGTGTATATTTTATGATTATCCCTGAGACATTTGCCTTGTTTTGAGTTTGTCATCCTGTTGGTTTTTGCTGATGACACATTATGATACCACAGTGGCATTTTGCCTTTTCCTTCATTTGTGAGAGTTCGTGCATCAATTTTGAGATTGTATTCTTTGGCTTGTTTTACTATTTGTATAAGGTCTTGTGGTAAGCTGGTATTTTGTCTTGTTGTGACATTCCAGGATTGAAGGAACATATTCATTTTTGTATTATTCTCTATCATTTTATATTTATAGGATACATTCATTGCATATAGCGCATGTGCAGTATTTTGCCATGTCGCTTGGTTAGAGTGATTGCATAATAGTGATTTAAGTGTAATTAGCATGATTGCTTTGTTTCTTGATTGAAGGTCTAGTAGATTCTTCCCACCTTGATGCTTTGGTGCATAAAGTGTTTCTAGGTTTACTGGTGATGATTTGGCATTGTTCCACATGAAGTTGCGGATTTTTTTTGTTAGAATAGCTTCAATATGATTTGGCATGCCTTGGACTTTAGTTAGAAATTGTGTTCCATTTCCTACAACCAATTGTATTATATAGCTGCGTCCTTCTAGTGTTGGGTGACTTTTATTCCATTGTGTTAGTGATTTGTCAATTTTCTCTATTATTGGTGTCCAGGGTGTTGCATTGTCTATGTTGTTCCCAATCCAGCAGCCGAGGGAGCGTATTGCTTCACCTTCTTGGATTATGTGAATGTCCTGTGGTATTTTGTTATCATATTCATTTAATTGTCTTGATTTATAGAGTGTTTCTCTATATTTCTTTGTACCTATTGGTATACATTTCGTTTTTTCAATATTGAATTTGGCTCTTGAAGCCAGACACCATTCTGTAAGGGTTTTTTGTAGTTCATTAATGGAATCATTTTCTGATAAGTAAACTGTAGTGTCATCTGCAAAGAGTTTTGTTATAAGGTTATCTACTGATCCTGGTATATGTAGTCCTTGGATATTCGAGTTACGTAGCATACATGCTAGTGGTTCAATTGCAATATTAAACAGGAGACATGATAAGGGGTCGCCTTGCCTTACACCTCTAGTTACAGTGTATGGTTGGCTTAGTTCTCCATTGATAATTACAATTGTTTTTGCTTGATCATATAAGGATTTGACGGTGTTGATGAAGCGGTTGTGGATATTACATGCTGCCATTGTTTTCCATAAGTAGTCATGTGCTATTTTATCATATGCTTTTTCTTGATCTAGAGCAATAATTACACCATTCTGCTCTGATGCTTCTGCATATTGGATTGTTAACTTTGATAGCATTGTTTGGTCAAATATATTGCGGCCCTTAATAAATCCTGCTTGGTCTTCATGTATTATATCTGGTGCTATGTTTGCGAGTTTTATTGCTAGTGTTTTAGTAAAGATTTTGTAATCACTGTTTAAGAGTGTTATTGGTCGATAGTTTACAATATCATTGTGGTTTTTCTTTTTGTAGATTGGGCACATCCATCCAGTGTTAAAATTTGTGTTTTCTACTACACCATATTCTTCAATATCATTAAAGACTTTTGTTAAAACTTTAACTATGTTAAAGGCAGGTTTTCCTGCTAACTTGTCTTCCTTATAGTGAATGGCAAGTGTTTTTGGTAGTTCATTTGGAAGACCATCAATTCCAGCTGCTACATTATTTGCTGATATATTGATTGCTTCCTTGACTTGGATTTGTTGTGTATTTTTTCCAAGCTCTTGTTTCTGGATTTCTGAGATTTTGCTTTTGAGTTTCTGTGTAACTTTTGTTATTATTTCGTTGCGATTTGCTTCTTCTGTTGTGGGTATATCTGTTGATTGTATGTCATTATGGTAGTTTCTAGCAATCTCTACTATTTCTGATGTTTTTGTTTTATATGTTGGATTTTCAGCTGGTGAGTTTGGTTCTTTTAATTCATATATTGTATCTCTTGGTCTTTTGGTTTTATTGAGATTAATCCAGTATTTACTTATTGTTTCACCATGTAGGTGGTTTTGTACTTTGGAATTTGCATTTTTTGTATTGTATCTTTGTTTCTGGAGTTCAATGATGCGTTCTTGGAGTAGCGCAGCTGATAGTATCTTCTCTTCATAATTGATGTTGTCATTATTCAGGGTGTGATCTAGCTGGCCTTCTAATTGCATGATTTTTTGTGTTAATTTGGGTGTTGTTTTACGTGCAAAGGTTCTGATTTTTTGTATCATCTGATCTTTAAATTCTTTATAGAGTATTTGTGCATTTCTGATTTCTGTACGTTCATTAAATTCTAGTTTTTCTATTTGTGATTCCAGTTCCAAGCCAAGGTCTCGGATTTCTTTCATTAACTTTTTATTTTTTAATAAGTATAGTGGCATTGTCCATCTTCCATGGCCAATGTATGGAGCTTTTAGGTCTATAAGTTCTACGGTGACTAGTTTATGGTCTGTTGGAATATGAGTGGCTTTTATGCTCCAGTTGCGGCATGAAGATGCAAGTTCATTTGCAGTGTATATGCGATCTATCCTTGATTGGGATCCAGTGGACAGTTGCATAAATGTAAATGCTGTTGATGTTGGGTTTGTTTCTCGCCATCTATCTTTTAGTTGGAGAAGACTTTTTAGTTCTAGAAGTGCTTGTGTTGCACCTGTGTTGTCTCTGTGACATGGTAGTCTATCAATCATGTCCTCTACAATGTTTGTATCTCCAAGCATAAAGTCTGGGATTGGGAGATTCTTTTCATTCCAGATTTGTAGTAGGCTCTCCCAAAATTGTTTGTTTTCAGTTGGATCATTTGGTGCATATATGGTTAATATTGAAATTGTAAGTGTATGATGCCATGGAAGCTTTATCATTATTGCTCTTCCTGGAATGATTTCATAGTAGTCAACATCCTGGGTATTTGTTATTTCTTTGTTTAGTACAATTGCAACTCCTTTTGTGTTTGGTTGTTGCAGGTCAGCAGAGTGGTATATGTGCATGCGTTTACTATAGATGTTGTGAATATCTTTGACATGTTCATCCGTTAAATGTGTTTCTTGAAGTGCTAGTACTCCAATTTTCTCATCCCGGAGGATTTCATTTACTTGTTTCCATTTGTTCTTTTCATGTCGTATATTGTTATGCCCTCTTCCTTTGATGTTCAGTGAAGCAATTTTAATACTAGCACGGGTATTCTTTTTTATTCTATCTGTTGTATTCTTTGTAGTTATTTTGGGGTTGTGTTGTGATTGTTGGTTTTCTTGACTTTGTGTATTGTTTCCAGTATTTGGCTGTTCTGTATGCTGGCCTGACCTTATTATTTGCAAGGTTGAGTTATTTGTCTGGTGATGTGCCAGGTTGTTGTTAAAGTGTAACTCCTCTATTGTAGGATATGATAGTTTCCTATTTCTACTTATGTCAATGTTTTCATTGTTGTTTTGTAGATTGTTCTCAGAGCATGATAGCTCTATTGGAGAGTGCGGTGACATCTCCAGTGAGTTATACATTCTAGTGTTACCACTATTGTGTATTTGCTCAGTTTTATCTTGAATATAACTCTCAGTGTCCATTGTGCTTTTATATATCTTGCGACATACTGTCAGCTCAACTTCTTCTGAGATATATAATTTCGATAGAGTTTGCCTGTCGCCTATCTCTCCCATTCCTTCATTAGAATTGGAATAGACAGGGATATTCTCAGTCCCTCGGGAGTGGGAAAGGGGTATTCCATGACCAGTTTGTTGCACCATTTGCGATAAGGGTTTAGGGGTAGTGATGTTTGTAGTAGTGTTTGTAGTTGGCATTTACAGGTCTGGTGTCACAACTAGCAACTTTAGCTAGACCTGGGGAAGATTTTAGCTGGGCTGCAGCTCGGTATATCCCAGACTAAATAGTCTACCGTTTGTTTCTATTTCATTCCAATATCCAGTAGTTAGGTGTTGGAATTTATTTTCTACTCTTATTGAAATAGATATAAGGTAGTGGTTTTGTTTTGTATTATATTGGTTTGGTCTTTTGGAGTTATTCTTTACGACTTGGTGATTTGGTGTACTTTGTTGAATATGTTTTCAGGTTTTGTATATCGCATTTATTTTTATTATTTTGTTTTCTGTGTTTTATAGTCGTGCATCTGTTTATTGTTTCATATAATACTTGTTTATTTTGACAGTTATAGCATTAGATTTCCATTTATAGTTTACTTTGCGACTTGCAATTGGAGTTTATGTAATCATGGACCGCTTGTTGCAGCATAGATTCTGTCATCAGATACTGCTAGGTTTTCTTCTTTGATTGTTGTTTAATCATTAATAGTTGGTGTGTGGCCCAGGTCGGGTCTGGGTCTGGATTTTCTGACCGGACCCGAACTCAGAGAAAACCTATACCCATCACACAGGTCACAGGTAACCAATGTCACCCAGATTACCGGGTCACTCGACCCGGATTGATTTAATTAAATCTAGAACATGATTTAAGATGCAGTTGCACCTCCCAAAAACTTATTTCAAGATGTCCTAGTGCATCATAACCCTTGCTAACAGCTCAAAGATTTAGTTGGTATGGGATTTGTACGTCCGCGAATTTAAGTTTTGGCTGACATATTAGTGATACAGCCAGGTATACTCTGGATCTCAAATTTCTGACCCGAGCCCGACCTGGCAGGCGCCAACCTGGCAACCCGGAATGATCCGAGCTACCTGAGCTGTACATTATTAATAGTTGGTGCTGAGGTTTACGGAGGTCTAGTTCCAGGTTGCATGTGGCAATATAGATTGTGTCTCTAGATGGCCTTGGATTTTCTTCTTTGATCGCCGTTTTTATTTTATCGGTTGTGTCAAGGGGTTTACAGAGATTAAGTCACAATCCATGTGTTGTGGCATTGGTGTGTCACCTGTCATTGTTTAGTTTTTATTTTTATTTTTTATTAGTCATCATTTATCATGGCTAGGCGGTGCTCGGGTTTACGGGGTCGGGTTCCAGGTTGCATGTGATATTGATTACATCATCAGGTAGTATTGGGATTGCTTTTTTGATTGCCGTATTATCTTTGATAGGCGGTGCCAAGGGGTTTACAGAGGTTAGGTCCCCGTCCATGTGTTGTGGCGTAAATTTAGTCATTAGGAAAATTTTTTTTTTTTTTTTTCTCTCTAGGTCCAACGGCCATAGTTGTTTTATTGGTTTCCCGCTTACAAGAATGTTCCTAGATATTTGTATTGTGTTCTTCTTTATTATTGAGGCGGTCATTATGCGTTAGCTCCCGACCCTTCATTGTGTTGTCCTTTATAAGAGCAGTGGTGCAGCCTTCCTTTATTACATTGTTCAGCTTCTGTCTATTCCTTGTCTCAGTCGTCTTGTTCCATTCTTGTCGTTGATTGATTTCATGACTATGCCTGCCAGTACCTTTTGGATTGTGCAGGTCTGTGGGTTGTATATCATGGCACGTCATTTGCTTGTCGTGGTGTTTATCGTGATGCTTATATTGGTTTTGTATTGTTAGGTCTGGTATATCGCATTCCGGCATATGGTTTCTCCGGCATCTGATACTGCATCACTTGATCCTGATCCTGATCCTGCCACCATTGCTCCTCCGACATCTGGTCTATCCCCGTCTCCTACTCCTGTCTCTATCGTCACGGACGATGCTTATCTCTCCCGTTCAGATGGGTTTCATGGGGAGGATAGGGTCATCTTGGTGTCTAGGCTAAGGTGTCCGGCTCAGACCATCAGGTTGAGGGGGTATGTGGAGAGTGACAAGATTTCTGGTATTGGACATGTTACTCGTTTGGGTCGCATCCACGGGCGATACATTTTTCTAGATGTTTCGTTTTCAGAGCATTCGGACGATGCAATTGTGGTTCTATGTGCTCACGTTTGTGATGTTGATCTATCATTCTATCGGCGTTTGGAAGCTATCTTGAGGATGCAATTGGGGAGGCAGGTTCATTATGTGCCTGCTTGGATAGTTAATAGGGATAGGCTTCCCTTTCATCTTGAAGGTGTTACAGTATAGTGCTTCTATCGTTGTTGCGTTCCTTTTCCTTTCATTATTTACATCATTGTTTTCCTTACTTCATAGTTCACGTAACATGGTATTGTGATTAATGCCTGCATGGATCAATTTTTTCTTGCTTCACAGTCTACCTGACAAGGGTCTGTGATTAAAGCCTGCATGAATCTACGAGTTGTCCTAGTCATACGTATTTGTATATAAAAGAGAAGAGATATTTGGTCAAGATGTATATAAACTGTTCGTCATGTCACACATACATTAGTTCTGTCTGCATTGTTAGTATGGTCCATAGTTGAGTCCCCGACTACCTCTGTGGCCTCTAAACCCTCGGTTTCCTCTTCCACCCCCACGCATGCCACGTCCTCGGTCTGGTCGGGTCTCACAAGCTGGGGTGCGGTGGATGTCTAAGACTTGTAATGCATCAAAGTCAATTGTGGGTGCATTGTTGTGAGTAGCGGAGCGGGGTACTGGGCCGCGCCATCCTGGGGTAAGCGGGTAGGGGCAGAGGGGGGTTGGGTGGTCAATACCATAGCAGAGCATGCACTGGAGGTGTTTGTGGTACTGTACACCTTCACTGTGGGTGGCCAGGTCTGCGTCAAAGGGGAGGGATACGATGAGGTTGCGCCAGGCAATGTAGATGTTGAACATGGATGTCGGGGATGTCGCATATACCGCCCATGTTCGCTCCTTTTGTCCTCCGGCACCGATAAGATCCATCTTCCTCACATTTACGGAGTTGACTATGGCATTCAGGGCTTGTTCGGGTGATAAGGATGATGAGAGGGCATCACGGTTTCCAGTTATGAAAGCTAGGACTTCGGGGGAGTTCTGCATGGCCATTTGCATGACCCCAGTTACTCCCCTAGCGCCGGCCTCGGTGTCCGGGTGGGTCAGTTTGTGGATCGTGGCAATATATGTCAGTGGTTTGGGGTGGAATGGGATCACAAAGAAGGTAGCGACGTCGGTCGACCAGCATTGCTGGGAGACGAGGCGGTCTCTTTGTGCCGTTGTAATGTTGGATAGGCAGTAAAGGAAGGGTTCGACGCCAGCCTGCATCTCGCGTTCATTTTTGGCTGCGCCCCGGGTCAGTACTGGTGGTGATAGGCAGATGCTGTTGTTCCCCGTGATGCCGGAGATGGCTTCTGTGAGGGAGTTGGTGATCTGAGTGATTTGGTCGCCTGGAAAGGAGGGGTTTGCGGTGTAGACAAGGCATTTGGGTTCGCTCAGGGATTCCCAACTGTGTTCAACCATGTTTGACAGGTTGATTGCCGTTCCTAGTTTCGTCCAGCCTTGTATTGCTGGGAATCCGGCAGCGGGAGGGAGAGTGAAGGCGAGCGTGCCTGTGATAGTTTCATCTGGGGGGGGTGTATCGGGGGCATAGTGGTTCCCGGAGGACATAGCAAGGTTGGGGACGAGGATAGATTGGACAGTGTCTTCGTCGTCTAGGTCTGAGAGGTCCGAATCTATGGTTGGATTATCTTATTGAGTGGTTAGCTTGGTGCGGATGGGTAGGCTGCGGTCTTACCTGGTCGGGTGAAAATTTCCTGGGGTGGTGCCTTGTCATCGTGGATGTATGGGTTTTTGTCGTTTGGGAGGTTGGATGTGTGATAGCATAGACTTGGGGCCGTTAGGCGTGGTATTTGTGCAGTTGAGAGGGGGATTCTGACTGCAGTTGGTACTCCTGCATTATGGCCAGTCAGTGAAGAGGTATGTATTCGGTCATTGCACTCACTTTGGTTCCCAAGGAGGACTAGAGGGCAGTGCAGGGCAGTAGCGTTGAAATGGATCCCTTGGAGAAGAGATGCGGGCTTGCTCTGGTAGCTGTAGAGTGCTATTTGATCCGGCGTCGAGTTGCCAAAGTTCGACATTCGAGGGTCAGCATCTTGCGTGTGTTTGGTCTTCATTCGCTTCGTCGTGGGTCTGTGCGGTGGCTTGGGCGGCTGTACAGTTCTTAGTCATCATCGCTTAGGTCGTGTGTCACATGTAGTTACGGTGGATGTGTTTTTAGTTTGGTGGTAGCGTTCGGTTTGTGGTAGCGTTGCGTTCGTGTGAGGCTCGATGGCTTCGGTAGGCTCTCGATGGAGGCTGGACGCACGATGGCGTTTTTCACATGGTAGTGAGAGGGTCAGCGTGATGGCTGAATATATATGCATACACTGATAGGGCTTCAAGCATGCATTAGTGTTATTTTGGCCGCAATGATAGTGCACTCGAGGTAAGAAGTGTTTAGTTTCTTGTACAATGGCGCAGTTTCTTAGAGCATAGGCCGTCGCTTGTCTGCATGTTGAGTGCAAGTACTCGGCCACATGGTGGTACGAGATCAAGGGTCCCCTCCATCATCCTACTTCTCCAATTCGATATATCTCTATTTGCCATGAAGTATGATAGAGGGACATTATCGCCCTTTTATCCCTCGCTGATGGCATCTGGCCGTTGCTTGAATGTCGTACTAACGTCGTTCTCTCCCGTCGACGTCGTCGTTTTAATCAAGACATCACTGCAGTCTTCTTCTTGCACCCTAATTGAACAGTTGTGATTCTTAGGTTTAATGCGGGGCCGGGTTGCCGTTCAAGGGCGTTATGACAAAGCCTTACATAAGTTGATGGCCGTGTGTCGGCACTACGCCAGATCGATTAGGTTTTGAACTTACCGGCGGCAAGTTTGGTATACCGAATTCAAGCCGGGTGGAACGTTTCGACAGAAAATATTTCTTGCTTCGCTTTCCCTACATATCTTGCTTCTTCTATGTTCACTATGCGTCCCAATACTTAGTCGCCAACCAGTGATCCCGGTACGCTATCGCGCCTCTCCAGTTGTCTGTCTATTACTACGAGCATCTGTCAAATATTGTGCCTTTCATGCATCACATTCCGGAATCACAAAGAAAAGATCCGGCAAGGTAGAGCCGGCAGCTGACGCCCTTGGACACAGGCGTGAAATTTCGGCGAACTTTTTAATCTTATGAACATTTGGGGCAAAAGTACCTCATTCAAAGCTTGGAGATGGATAATTGAAGCTCACTTGGAAAAGAGGTGCGGCCTTTCTTCCAAGTTCGAGCAAAAATATACCAGGTTGAGTTGACCGCTAGGATATAGATTACATGTTGGAAACCGCACTGCATCCAATGCGCTAAATGGCAATCTGTTCTCCATTTCCGAGGTCCCCAATCAGGATTTGTCGAATGGATAAACCGACATTCATTGCCAGTATCACGGCGAGTTTTCAATTGTATTCAAGTTCCTGATCAGACTTTATTTCTAGAGGACGCTCCATTTGACGCTCCATTTGTACGCATCCGTGTCCGTTTGTTCTCATGCTTATGTATCATCTGATCCACTTCAAGCCTGTACGTCCAGAAGATAAGGAACAGAGAGGAGATAAGGCCCATGTCTTTGGGCCAGTGAAACGCAGGCGTTCTTATAAGAGGGAAGCGAATCAACTGTGTTACCCACGGCAACTCTTTTGCCATGAGCTCCTCTCTCCTGTTAGCATTTGCAGCTGGTATCCTATTGTTGTGTTCTCTGCTTTACCTTTCACGTCGCCATCGACACGTATCTTTCCCTCCCGGTCCCAAGGGCATTCCGCTCTTAGGGAACCTCTGGGACGTGCCTATAGAGTACCCATGGATCACCTATGCTCGATGGACGGCCATCTACGGTGACGTCTTGTATTTGGATACTCCCGGAAATCCAACCGTTGTAATCAACTCTGCCCAGGCAGCAGTGGATCTGTTCGAAAGACGTTCCGGAAATTACTCCGATAGACCAGGTATGGTTGGTGGATACTATGATAGCTTATAGTTATTAATGCCATGTCAGATTTCACTATGGCACACTTAGCGGGATGGGGTTTTGACTTCGGTTTTATGAGATATTCCGACTGGTGGAGGTCAGCAAAACTATTTTCTTCTGTCAACATGTTACTATTGTCTGACTTCAATCAAACTTCCTTCCTACCTTCCTTTATAGAATGCATCGGCGGATGTTTCACCAATACTTCCAGCCTCGCGCAGTTCCTGCATACTATCCTGTGCAAATGAGCTCGTCGTTGGTCATGCTACAGCAGCTGCATAAATCTCCCGATGCGTTTGTTCCCCATGTTCGCCAGTAAGCTGTACATATACCAGCAGCATGTTCTTAAAAGCTCACGATCTTCTAGTTATACTGGTTCAGTCATCATGAAAATCGTCTACGGATATGATGTAGATGCAGATGGTGATAAATTTGTAGAGTTGGTGGACCGGGTGCTAGAAAGTTCTCGCATCATTGGAAACGTAGGGACTTTTCTCGTTGACTACATCCCTAGTTTGAAACACCTTCCGCGTGAGTTTATGCTTCTTTCACTGTCAGACTGACATCGAACACTGAGGGGCATCCGAAGGATGGTTTCCTGGTACAAACTTCATGAGCCTTGCGAATGCCTGGAGAAAAAATGCCGAGGACATGAAAGACAGACCGTTTGAATATGCTTTGGAGTCACTAGTACGTCCTTCCTTCTCCTTGATTGATGTCGGTTGTATTGACTCTGTAATACCGCACTTCAAAGGCTAAAGGCCTTGCATCATCCTCGTTGGTCTCCGAAAATCTAGCAAAGATGAAACAGATGAGCATGTCGAAGGATGAGGCAGCTGCATATCTCGAAGTCATCCGGAATACAGCTGGGGTAGCCTTTGTCGGTGCATTGTATTCTGTATTTCTTGCTGAACATCTGATCTTATGTCTTGGTTAGCGGGCACTGACACTGTAGGTTTTTACCCTTGTGTATCAATTTCAAGTCTCTTATCGTTACGTAGACTGTGTCAGTCATACTTTCCACAATACTCGCTTTTCTTCTTTACCCGGAGATACAAGCGAAGGCCCAAGCTGAACTGGACGCTGTGGTCGGACACACCCGGCTTCCAAATTTCGACGACCGTACGCGGCTGCCTTATATCGATGCCATCCTGTTGGAAGTGCTAAGATGGAATCCTGTTGGTCCAACGGGTATATATTTTCAGATATACAGATGTTACTTCAGCTCATGGCTTTTGGTTTAGGTATGGCCCATCGTAGTGTGAAAGATGATGTTTACAGAGGTTATTACATCCCCGCAGGTACGCTCTAAGTACATATTTTGAGGTTCAAACTCATCCCCTCCGGAGGGGCGACCATCATTGGTAACACTTGGTAAGTATTCATGTGCGAATTATATCAAACATTGATGCTCGGCGCAGGGCTATACTGCACGACGAAAAAGACTATCCCAACCCAATGGTCTTCGATCCCGACCGGTTCATGCCCGAGGACGGGAGAAAGCTCCAACCTTACCCCACAGCGGCGTGGGGTTTTGGAAGACGGTGCGTGTGATGTACATCCGTCCAGCCTCTGTGTCGACATCTCCTCAGTATATGCCCCGGTCGTCATCTTGCATCGGATACCGCTTGGATTGCCATCGCATCTATGGCGTCGACTTTGTCGTTTTCCAAGGCTGTGGATTCTGAAGGCCGTGTTGCTGAACCTAGCGATACCTTTACGGACGGTCACCTGAGGTAGATATTTCCGCGCGAGACGTGCTACGGCCTCTTGATAGACATCCATAGTTTTCCCCCGCCTTTCAAATGCACGATCGAGGCGCGCTCAGCTCAGGCGCAAGCGGTGATACATTCGGACGGATCGTAAAATTGGAACTATCATTACCTTCGGCTCGAATGTTGTACGGAGATATAAGAACACGATTCAGAGCCTACAGAGCCAGGCTATACAATGAAAACCACTGTATAGTCTGGTATTCGTATGAAATACTTACGTCTACTTTACTTCTCCGCTGGTGGTTATACAGCGGAGTTTCGAAGTCACTTTGTTACTCCCATTGTCATTTTATCTACGACGAACGAGAGACTAGTAGTTTTCACTGCGGTCGACCATATCGCAAGCCCTAGTACACAGCTGGCACCTCAGCAAGTCCCAATTCGAGTCTTTCAAATTTCAATCCTGTTTCAATCCCTTTGTGTGACGGGATGACCTGGCATGAGTTGAAGCATGATTCTATGCCAGTGCATATACCAAGAACACACTCAACTCCGTGAGACAAAAATCCGGCAGGTCTGCATAAACTCAGCTGACGTAGAGATCTTAGGGCAGATTCGGGGGGCACTACCATCCAGGATGACCGCGGTCATTTGTATCGCTGCATGTCGTCAGACACCCTTCCGCTGATTCCAAAAGCTGATACTGGTTTTCGCGACCCTCAAGTCCTGTGGCCGGCTGAACCAGACTACTTCATTGGTCGCCGTTGGGCTTCGAACGCAATGCCTTACCAAGGGTTCTTACCAGTCAATCGTGAATCAATCTATCAATGCGAATTGTTTAAGCCACTGAATTACACGGTGCAAACTATCCCCATCTTTTCTCCGACTTCTGGGACGTGGATGGTTGAAAATACGATCGTAGAAAAATGGAAAGATTTGGAAGCGCTGTTGCAGTGTTGCAGAACGGTGTTGGAGGAACGTTTTGTAACTCATAAAAACATTGACTACATCAGTTTTCCTCTACCGTGGAGGTATGGCTACCATCATTCAAAACATAGTCGACAGGCTACGGCGCGAGCAGCTATGCGCTCTCGGGATGCCTTCATAATCATGGCGGCCGAAATTTCATACCTCTTGGCACTCACATCAGGTAGCCCGACTAGTATAGACGCAGAAAGTCAGTTCCATTCGTGGTCTGCCGAATTAACAAAACGTGTCGGTGGTAACTGGGTGGATTTGATTCGGTCATCATGGATGGTACAGCGAGATGTAGGGTTCTGGGAAGGAGACGAATGTCAGGCGCTTCGAGTTGGATTGTTTATAGATGCTCGCACCTGCAACTTTACACACTTCTTACATGCCTATCACTGGTGGAACGTTCCATTGTGGATCGATTGGGGTCCCTTGGAGGCTCCATATAAAGCTGGCGACGTCAGGCTATCATCACATTATTGTATACGTCTGCCCCCGCACCGGATACAGACTAGAGTCTCTCATCCACCGCTTTCCGAGGTGCAAACATGTGCCCCTCAGATGGGAGTGCAGGATGACAATAGAATTGATGGGAAACCGGTGGAGGTTAAAACCGTGTCCGATTCCAGTTCTATAACATCGGCCGACACCGATTCCACAAGCTGTGTCATATCCCCTGTTACTGTTTCCTCTGAAAACAGTGTCGAATTAGTAGATGATCATGAAGAAGGTGAAATCTGCGAACCATCCGAGGGGCTTGCACCTGCGGTGAAGGACCGTACAGTGAAGGAATGGGAGATGGTACATGGCAGGATGTATGGCGCGCACAAAAATGATCTTATCCCAAAGTCCCTTTCAGTTTGCACATTAGACGAAACGCTCCGATTTCGCTTCGGAGTCATTCTTGTTCCATCACTGTCACCTTCACCAGCACAACCTTCGATAACATCTGAGGGGAGGCGGAAATTTTCAGAATTGCGAAAGAATGCGGGGTGTTCTGTTTTGCCGTCTGATCCAATGTTGGAGGCACCTATGATGCTCCAAATATTCGATGGTCTGCAATGGCTGATTTCTCTTGCTCGAGGAGGCGGCGGGAATGCAATATCACCAAGTCAAATGCCGGCGCAATGCTGGGACCTGAACCAAAAAGCATCTCAATACCTCTCTCGAAGAACAAAACCTGATTTTATGGTGTCCGTCGTTCGCTGGCGCCAGGAGGATAGATGTGGTTATGAGATCGTCCCAACAGCTGTTGAGAGCAGGCCTTACAGATTGATCGTTTATCGCGCCACAGACGTCTTGCACTGTCTTCGACTCCGAGAGGCTGTTTGCCTCGATGATTTTGTTGAAGAATTATGTCGATATGGGGTCCGCTTCAGTGTGTGTGTAGAAGGGAATACGGTTAAATTACGCCAGAAGCGCTTTCAAGACGCTATTCCATATAGACCTGTGGGTTTTCAACCGGACTTGTCCGACGATGCATATTATGTTCGCAAGAGGCGCGCGCTACTGGAAGATCCTGCTGTGGCGAGAGCGGCATTGATGCATGGCGGGTTGATTTGGCGTATCGCCATGGAGTACATACCTGATCCCGACTTCATTTTGTCCGGTTCAGGACAGGACATGTCTCGTTATGGGGTTTGCCACCGAATACAAGGAATAGGCAAGCCCGATTTCGATATTTGGGAAGAGTTCCTTTCCGAAGATCAGATCGACCTGCTTTGCGGTGTCTACCGAGTTTACAGGAGTGCAGAAGGATCACAACAATTCACTCAGGATCTATCCTGGTTCCCAAGGCGGTGCAGTTTTAGAAATTCTGGTCTCGATCTTGGACATTGGAGCCCTGATGCGGAAAATTGGTACCAGCGGCGAATCCAAATGTACTTGACAGGAGACCCGAAAGGGTGTTGTCTAAACCAGTCAGAGTGGAAGAACGCCATTCGGTTATGGCGGAACACTAGCAGAACATATAAGGGTATGGAAATAGTTTCAAGGGCGTTTGTTCACCGTCATTTATTACAACACGCTGAGTGATAGCTAGTCAGATTGTGCTCACGCAGTGCATGTAAGACGAAATTTCGCTAGGATATATCAGGTCTACCGTCTTGTACATTAGATTTGTCCATGCTAGCGTTTGTGGAAATTTACCTTGACCGTCCTTTAACTGTGAGTATGCTGGCCAACCTGTCCGATAAACCTCACTCTGTCAATCGAGCCTGTACGATGAGTGAGGGAATAACACGAGCGAAATTTCACGTCGAACTCAACACGGCCAATCTGTCAAAGGTCAGCGTCAAATGTACGATTCCATCAAACCCTCTTCCATGAGCGACGCAGCTCGAAATACTACCAAATAGAGCTTGGAACACCCTATGGAATTGCTGAATGCGACCTAGCTTGGCTTATGCCATACCGCAATGGATCTAGTCCCACAGTGTAAAGTTAAGCGTAATGTTGACATATGCATATTCCTGATCTACAACAAGCTAAGTTGAGTACATGTGTGTATCGTGGCCGAGTCTCGAAAGAGGAACGAATGAGGAGAAAACTCTTCACATCGCACCGCTCGCCACGCGATCGAGGATCCCCCTGGTTGGGAACAGGGGAATATACGGAACAACATCATCTCCTCCAAGCTGGATGCTGAACTTGTATGCAGAGATAACCACTGACGGGGAGGTAGGGCATGCTAGTCTGTGTGTGTGTGTGTATTGAGATACCCCCAGGAGATAGAGCGGTATGCAGCTCTCCTGGTTTGAGGCGAGTCTTCCATCGCAAGCGTGCGAGAGGGGCTCCTCGCAGGGAAATCAAAAGACGGTCACACCGGACTGCGTTCCAGCATACTGAGACTTCATATCGTCCAAGTCAGCGATATCATCCTGGCTCTTGTAATCATACTGCGACAAGCTGCCAAGGTCGCTGGCGCCTGCAACTGAGGCAGAACCAAACGACGACCGGCGGCGGAGACGGTCACTTTGGGAGAAAGTGAGGTTGACGTTGCTGCTTCCGCCGTCGGCGACGCTTGGAGCTGCGTCTTGCGAGATGATGGAGGACGCGTAGCTCTCGTAGGTGCTGCGCTTGCCAGCTCCGCGGGGGATGCCCTGACCGAAGGGTCCACCTGGCGCGGAGAACATAGGCATGCCGGATGAATACGTCGCCTGGGAGCGCAAGGACTGAACATCGGATGGGATGTAGCCCAACGCGTCGTGGGTTCGGTAGAAGCTGGCATCGAAACGGCTGGGTGTGCCAGAGCGTCGACCTATAATGACAATGTTGGCATGAGTAAGTAGAAGGCGAATACGTAACATACCATCGGACATCAATCCTGTATTGGGGGCGCCACTCAGGAAATCCCGAGCATTAGTCTCATGACGACGGAATTGGTCCATAGACTTGACAAGGGTACGGCGTGGTTTACTGAACTGGATCATGCTAGGCTGCAAGTTGTTGAGCGGACCCTCGACGAGACAGTTCTTTTCCTTGTAGTGCGTCAAGAGGTAATGCCAAAGGGGATGCTGTGAGAATAAACACCAATGAGATAACTTTTACACACGCGACTACTTCGTAAGCTGACCTTGCTTAGAACCTTGGGATTGCCTAAGATTACCACGCCGTACTTGGCTCGAGTCAACGCGACATTCAGACGCCTGGGATCATTCAGGAAACCGATTCCTTGGTGTTCGTTACTGCGAACACAACTGAGAATGATGTAGTCCTTCTCTCGTCCCTGGAAAGCATCGACGCTGGCAACTTCGATTTCCTTGTACAGGTCTTTCTTCAAAGACCCGTTGAACTGCATGTAGGTCACGATGTACGACCTTTGACCTTCATAGGGAGTGACGACGCCAATCTGTCCTGGGACGACACCGGATTTGAAGAACTTGGTAACTATTTTCTCGACATTTGAAGCTTCAGTTCTGTCAAAGAATGAGTGAAATGACGAGGTATAAAGGGTAGGATGCAAACCTATTCAGGAAGGAAGTGCCGCTGCTGGAAATTTCTTCCTGTCCTAGATTCTGGTAGAAGAACATAGGAGTGTCTGGCACCGGCCAGGGGAAGTCAACGTTCTTCCTCAAACGCTCCGGGGCTGTGACACCATTCTGGAGTGTTCCTTCGTAGAACATATTGGACGGGAACTCGGAGAGGCATGGATGCATCCGGTACTGAACTTGTAGTCGGATCGGTCTGTTGCCTAAGACGACTAGACGCTCAAACAAGGACTGCGTCAGCCCAGCACGAGCAGCTTTCTTATTCATGATGACCGGGCCAAGTTGCTGGATCAATGGCATTTAGAGACGTTCAGACACAGACCAAAATGCACAAACCTGATGATCACCGACCAAGACAACTTGCTTACATCCCAAAACTAGAGGGATCATGCACTCTAACAATACCGTTGTCAGAATCGGACACCATAAAGTGTGAAAAATGCTGACCTGGTTCTGCGGCTTGCGTGGCTTCGTCAATTAAAACGGTCCTGAACTTGAGTTTGCTCAACCTCGGATCGCCCGCTCCTACGCAAGTGCAGCAGATAACATCTGCAGCACTGAGAATCTCCTTCTCGCATTGCCTGATCAGCGTCTTATACTTCCTCTCATCGTTGCTACTCAATTCCCCTTGTTCGTTTTTCAGCATGATGAGCTTCTGCAGCTCTACGTGGGTGGTACTGTTCGCTACTTGCTGATGGAGAGTCAAGTACGCGACACTCGAGTCCAGAGCCTCCCTCGATTTGGCAGTCAGGCGGACCACCTTCAGTCCGGTAGTGTTGATCTTCTCTGTGAGTTGATCGACGGCAACGTTGGACGGCGCGCAAACAAGAACCTGGCCAGGGTTCATTTTTGCGAGGTGGTAAACGATTGATGCTGAAGTGACGGTTTTACCGGTTCCAGGAGGTCCTTGAATCAGGCTGATGGGCTTCTGCAGGACGCTCTTCACAGCGTACATTTGGGAGTGGTTAAGTTCGGGAAGGCCGGGAGCAGAAAAGCGCTTGGGCATTTGGGTCCGAAGGGACTGGGGTTCGAGCTCGTGACCAAGAAGTTTGTGGTACTAGAAGAAGATTAGAGGGGTAGACAGAATGCAAAGGGAACGGGCGCACGATGTAACCGCTAACACTCTTCTCGTCAACGGCGAACGTCTTCATAGCTAACTGCATCCTATCGAAGCTGGTAGACTTCCAGACAAAGTCCGCGGCGAAGTTATGAGTGCACTCGGACGGAACACCTTCAGTTCTTCGCAATTCCAAGCCGATCTCATCCGAAACATCTACAGCATATCAGAAATTCGCTCATAAAGTCGGAGGGAGTTTGGTACTCACTGTTTGGGATTTTGAGCACATGTCCGACACCCTCCCAGGCCTTGTGCAATTCCCCCGCGTATCGCAACCTCAGCTCGTCGCCTACCGCCAACCGCACTTCCCCACTCTCTAGTTTTGGAAGGCAGAACCACGCCACTCTCTTCTGATTCAGACCCAAATCCCAACGAACAATGATATCTGTCTGCGTCTGACTTTCCTTGAGGCGCTTATCGTAGTCGGCCTCAATCTTGACCAACGGCCCGAATATATTCTGATATTGATACGCGTCTTCATAGCGCAACATGATCGGTTGCGGTTCATCATCCACGCCAGGTTTCTCCAAGTCCTCGAGCGTAGCATTGGCATTCTCCCGCCACAAATCTTCAAGTCGGTTGATTTGTGCAAATGAAATCTGGCGGGAGCGAAGCTGCTCTGTTTCACTTGGAGGCTTTACGAGCCATGAGAGAAAGGAGCGGTCGTCTATGAGCGGGGCCCAGAGGGCGGCGTTCCACTGTATATCCTTGGAGATGGCAGCACAAGGCTGGCTGTGATGGATCGCTGTAAGCCGGACGTATTAGGATATGCGGATTACTCACCGGCAAAGAAGGACGACGACAGTGTCGCTCTTGGCCGGAATGAAGCCGAGCATGAAGACGTTCTTGCTGCCACAGTTGTAACACTCAGGCGTGGTCTCTCCAAGGGGACTCTCTGCGTGCAGGATGACTTCCTTGTGTTTAGCGCGCACGAGGTGGTTAACGATGTGTGAGGCGGACGTATTTCCTCGAGAGTTGCAGAACCATTTCGAGCATATGAGACATTTGACCACAGATGCTGGAGAGTGAATTCCGCAATAACTAGCAATATATTTGTGAAGCCACAGCATCAGAGGAGAACGGATGGAAACGAACCTGCAGGCATGGGGAGGCAGATCAACGGCGCCACCGTCCTTGAGATCATCGAGAACGGCATCAAAATCCTCGTCGAGGGCGGTGCGAGGAGTGCCGATGTGATGAGCGTCCCCGTTCCCGGATGCTGCACCATTGAACTCGGAAATTGAGAGACTCGAAAGGTCGACTGAGGAGGCATTATCTTGAGTATTGGCGGTGTAGACGGACGAAGTGTCGTCGACTACGCCCATGCCTCCATAGGAGGAAGCAGAGTCGTACTGGAAATTATCGAAACTGTCCATTGCTGGGGAAAGTAAAAGCTGTTGACAGAGCCTATTATGCTGACTCCAAATCGGTAGCGTGTCGCTTAGTAAGAGACCTTATTTGGTCAAAACTTTCTCAGGGAGGAGTCATTGATCGAATAGTAGAAGTGTCAACGAAAATGTGGCGTCGTGCTAATTTCTCAATAGCACCCGTCGCACGGAAGAAAAAAAACTCAAAACACTCTTTTGAGAACATAAACAATCACTTTACCAACTTCCCAATTTTTTCTCAGCGGTCTAGCAGTCAAGCAAATGTTGCCGGCGAAGTCGCAACGAAGTTTTTCTGGGTCACGCCAAGAAAAACTAGGTACGGGGTCTTCGGGATGGCATATACAACTACTTATGGTTGATAAATGAGGTGTCTCGGTGAAGAATTGCGGGAGGAAGAAAGCAAAATTTTACCACGAAGTTTGACACTTCTGATCGATCGATAGTAGCATTAATGCTCAAGTAGTATATACAGTCGCTGGTGGGGTCGAAATACAGCATTATACGGAGAACGTCATTACGTTGGTGTGTATCAATACATATCGTGGGTTGCCATGATGAGCGTAAGAACGTCCGTTATTGTCATAACTTACAACGTAGTAGGACTCGATCTGAACACTGGCGGTTCAGATACTTCCTGCGAGTCCCGCTTGCCGTTTGTTACGACGCTAGGCCGGTATGGTGAAGAGAAGCTCGAAGTCGACGACCGCGCCGACGAACTGCGAGAGAGACTGACGGGAATGGGCATAGTTGGAGGAGGGGAAGGTGTCGCATAGCGGGGTAACGCTTCGTCAGGTCTCTGCAGGATAAATCCTCTCAGCCCGGCAGCTTTCTCGCCCTGTCTACCGAACCCGAATGAAGCCTTGTCGGTGCTCCTGAACGAGCCAAATGCCGAAGCTGGCTGCGCCTTTTCGTCCCCAGCGAACGTACTCGCTACAAATGAGGGAGAAGCGTTCACGAAGACCGGGCGATGGTCCCGGGATGTGGGGAGTATCCCTTTGGCATCTGAACGCCACACGCTGATGGACCGCTTCTCCTTGGCGGATTCGCGGAAAATGAGCCCGAGCAGCATGTTCAGGCAGCCGATGGAGAACAAAAGGAACGCGGATGCCAAAGTAAAATCATCAACATGATGCGAGAGGATCTGGGCACCGATGCTAATCGCCGCATGTCAGAAAAAAAATCCGGGTGATGGCACAAAAAGACTCACAGGCATTGGAAAATTCCAAGAGCACCAAGACCGAAGCCGGGTCCGAGAACGGGGAAGAAACGTTCGAAAAAGACTGAGGGCCAACCCACTTCCGACACTGTAACCCGGCCTAAGTGACTGAGAGATTATGGATGGGAGACAAGCTTACAGATGAGGACAATAGTCTGGAATATTATGAGAAGGCTGGATACCACAGCCCAGAAGACGCCGGCGGCCTGATTGGGAATCGTACTGCCTCTGTAAAACGGTCAGCGACCGTCAGAACGACACCAGATAAAATAACTGACTCGATGTAATCGCAGTCTTCCAAGTCAGAGTCATTGCCAAGGTTAGCCTCGAACGCGTTAAAGGCCTTGACATTTTGGACTATCACAGTGATTGTGCTCGCGAATACAAGTATAAGGGAGATGATGCTGAGGAATCGGACAGCGTTCAGGCCGTAGAAAAAGACTGTATACTGAGATAAGTGAACCGTCAACAGTTATTATTTAGATAGTCACTCACGCGCTCGAGGTGGCAGCATTATTTTCAGGGTATGGTGAGTAAATGACAGTGAAGAGAATGGAGAGCAATTAAGCAAGCGTAAGGAGTAGATCTAGCGAAGGTGTCCCAGCACCCAGGTCGTGAAAGAAAGAAAGTAAACTGCGAAGAGGAATGAAATCAGTCGACAATGGGCCATGGAAGGCTTTATAGGAACAGAGATAATAGCGTAATTTCGTTGTTTGTACGCCCGCCGGCGTCGTTGCGCGGCGCACTTAGTGGCATAACAATGTAGAAGAACAATAGTTTTTTGATGATTCTTGTTCTTTTTCCGGTCACTCGATCATGTGACAACAATAAAAGTCCCTTTTTGGGACAGCAGCGACGTCAAAGCGTAAATCGATTTTTCTCACTCAATTCTACGCGTAGTGACACAGCGTGTAGTGCGGCTAGTAACCATCGTTTCGTAAGGATTTCTTACGTTCCGGTGGCAGACAGGGTTTCATGTTGACGGTCGTCTGGTGATGTTCTTTAATGGTACCACTATATTTTGAAACCTCATCATTACCGCAGTTACACAGAGGACATAGGTCGAACGTGGAAGGATAGAAACATCAAGATGTGTATATGGGCAGGTGTATATGTATCAGGAGCCGACGTTCGGCACCATCTGACAACACGACCCGATATAGATAAACAATTTAAATTCGTTTCTGGCTCCTCCACCTCAGAGAGCATCTTTTAATGGCCTTAATCACCATATCCGGATATCCATGCTCTGGAAAATCTCGTCGCGCCCAGCAAATAGTCAGCTTTATTCAAGCAAAACTGAAGGATCCCGAATACAATGGTCCCCAGCTCAACGTTGTTCTCATCTCCGACGAATCACTCAACGTATCTCGGTCTGCATATAACGGTTCGCACCTCACCTCGCTGCACCTTGTAGTTCCCCACTGATGATTCCCATCAGACAGTAGGTCGGAAAAGCCGGCTCGGGGCGCCCTCTTTACCGCGCTGCAGCGCCAAATTTCTTTGAACAACATCGTCATTGTCGACGCCCCAAACTACATAAAAGGGTTCCGGTATCAAATATACTGTGCAGCCAGGGAGTTTAAAGTACGAGTTTGCACTGTAAGGAGTTCCTTTAGCTCTCTTTTTGTTTCCTTGATTGCCCTTTTGAAGTAGGTCTATGTCGTCGCGACGCCTGAGCGATGCAGAGACTGGAACAGTGCTCGTCCGGAGTCTGAGAGATATGCACCCGAGACGTCGGTCCTGTTTCAAGATCTTGCATCCGTAGATTAATGAGTTATCTTTCAGACTCGAGAACCTTATTCAACGATACGAAGAGCCTTCATCGATGGTCCGCTGGGATTCACCTCTGTTCACGGTTCTCTGGACGGATGAAGACGTTCCGTCGGTCGATATCTGGAAGGCCATCACAGATCGCGCCGTGAAACCGCCAAATTCTGGGACACTTTCAGTACGCCTTCTTTAGCTCCCCCTCAAACTAATCTGAACACACCCATAGGTCACTAAAGCGCCGACAGATGCTCTCGTAACACTTGAAAATACCACTCTTTCAATTGTATCCTCGATAATGTCGGAGCAAAGCGCCTTGCAAGGCACTGGGGGGACCGTTCAGCTCTCCATTTCATCGACTTTGAAGCCTAAAGTGCATCTTCCCGCTCGGAATCTCACGCTCTCGGAGCTTCAGCGTCTGAAGCGGCAATTTGTGACAGTTCACAAGAAAGCTATAACATTGGGCACGACAGAGAGAGGTCACGTCGATTGGGAAGAAGATAGAATAGCAGAAAAGTTTGTTGTGTATCTTGAAGAGCGCTTGAAGGAATGATGTACTTGTTATCGATGCGATATTAACTCTTCTGAGTCACTGGCTAGACACCTGGTACCCTCATTATCATCGGGGAAGTTCAACTTCAGGGAATCTTATTTCTGAAGAATAAACCTTGGTTCTTCATGCCGCCGGTGCACGCTGATTTTGACGAAAGGGTCTAATGTATTATACTACTCAGGATCAGAAGGTGACTGCCGGTCAACGTAACATTGAGCTTCTTGCACTGCAGTTTACTTTTTTTTGATTTGTCCACGCGAACCGGGTATCGGCCCGGACGCTTTCCATGCTGCCGGAAGCTGTGACTTGCTCCTCTACCACCACATCCTTCGATGATCTTGATCCACCTACCTTAGCTTTCTACTGTACACATACCATACGGCTTATAGTATTCCGAATAATAACGGGTATGCGCGATTTTCTGCAGCCAGATGGATCACTCATCACTCTTTACCAGATGCCCTGCACGACGTATTCTGGTCAGTCCCCAAGCGGGCCCGTTTCCTCACCTTGGTCTCTCGGAAACTTCTTTCCCACTGGAACGGTATCATTTCCCCTGACATCCGACATTGCTTGCGAACATATACTCTCCGAAGATGGCTGGCATTCTTTCCGAAGCGATGCTGTGCTTTCACATCTGCAAGACTCCCCCCGAGACGATACACTCTGTAGAGAAATAGAGTTTCTCGTGAAGCACAAATTCATTGCTGCTACATACCGTCAAAGCCTTCCGTCGGTGTTGGTCGTGAGGATCTACATCATTCCATATGACCTCCCCGGCGTCCAGGGTCAGCTTCGGATTCGAAAGCAGCCTATTCTTAATCGTGCCCGGCGCTCGTTGAGGCTTCTGCTCAGCGTTGTCGAGCAAGGTGTGCAGGCATGGGATGGAAGTGCATCTAGGGGAGTGCCATTGTTTTCAACCGCTTCTGTACGTTCAGTTTCCATGGACGCAGGGACTTGTGGGCGAAACAACTCATTCCAACTGGTTTTATTCCATGTGTATCCTTTACGGTCTCGATCTAAACGGTGTATAACGAGATGAAAAATAGCGCCAGTTCTTCCACAGGCGGGCGCATTCTTCATCTCGTTCTATCGACCGTTTATTTATGAAGACACGAAAAGGAATACTTCAATCAAACCTGCCGACAACTGTCTCCCCTTGTTGACGCTCCCCGGTCCCTGTGGTGACTTCTTTAGGACATGACATACGTTGACTGTATTCTTAGGACTCCCGTACCCTGGCCGAAATATATGGAGAGCTTCCGTCACCAAGCGTTAGCGAAATCCCGAGTAGCAAAATGGTCAACAGGCTCCTGGACACTTCAGACGATCTTCAAGACCTCGGGATAAGAAGCACGTTGTTTACATACCAGCGACGCTCAGTGGCTACGATGTTGCAGAAGGAGACTATGGAGAAAGACGTACTGGATCCTCTTTACGTGCGCGTTCCTGCCTTGAACAAGGAGGCTTTCTATTTGCAGCCGGGCACAATGGAAATCTTGCGAGAGAGGCCAATGGTTGCACCCAGTCGTGGTGGTGTACTGTGCGAGGAGCTCGGTAGGTGTCTTCCACTACCTACATGACCCGCCTGACTCAAATTCTAGGCACCGGAAAAACTGTGATGACCCTCACGCTCATCATGGCAACTCTGCATCAGTTGTCGGCTCCAGAGGAATCAATGATCGATGTGCGCCCAGTGCTGACTCCGCTGT
Organism: Armillaria nabsnona; assembly: GCA_030407065.1. Taxonomy (NCBI): domain Eukaryota; kingdom Fungi; phylum Basidiomycota; class Agaricomycetes; order Agaricales; family Physalacriaceae; genus Armillaria; species Armillaria nabsnona. The sequence goes on from JAUDQA010000005.1 coordinate 612,090, forward strand.
CGCTTCGATATTTCCCATCAGGGGAGATGGCAGCCGCGCGCGATCGTCTCATGCGCTCCCGTCGCCAAAAATCAACCAATATTCCAACCCTTGGCGTCCCATCTCTCCCTGAATTGCTGTTGCATCAAATGTGTACCCAGCCAGACGAAACCGTCTGGGAGCACAGGATGAGACCGGACTCGGAGACGGATAACACGCTTCAAATTTTTGAGCAACACCAATTTCGGGTCCTCTTCCAGAGCAACATACCGTTTTACCATCATTACGATACGGAGCCCACTGATAATGAACGTTTTAAGCGTCGGAAAGGTGCTGCGGGCCCCCGTACTATGTATCTGACTTCTGCAACCTTGATTGTTGTGCCATCTAATCTCATCAGCCAATGGGATCGAGAAATACATAAACACTGCGAGCGTGAGCTCAGAGTACTAATCCTTCGGTCTCGTTCGAAACTACCGGACGCAAAGACCTTAGCATCGGACTACGACGTGAGCCATTTTTTACCCACTTCTTCTTCTTCCTTAACAAACCCGTGCAGATTATTCTTATAACTTACTCTCGTATGTTTGTCAGCGTTTTCTCATAGTACATAGGCGCTGATTCTGTTTTCCAGGGTTCACTGCGGAGAATCTTGTGAAAGACGTTTCAAAGTTGCACTCCTGGAACATCTGCAAGTGTGATGAATTCCCAGGGACCCGGATACCCAACTGCAGCTGCGACATTCCCAATGTCTCCCCACTTTTACAAATTAGATGGAAGCGCCTCGTTATCGATGAAGGGCATGTCTCAGCATCCATGTCCACCATTCTGACACCATTCACGAAGCTCCTAAGCATCGAACATCGCTGGATCGTCACCGGTACTCCAACCACAAACCTTTTAGGTCTCAACTTTGGAGCAAAGGTGGACAGCATGCAAGAGCTGTATGACGATGAAGGAGATACAGAATTTTGGGAGCTTTTCAAAGATCCAGAAGGATCTGCTTCTCAATCGCGCGAAGTTACCCCTCCTCCTGTAAAACAAGCCAGGATATGGAACAAGTACGATCGGGAGGACCTCCGGAAATTGGGGAATATGATCACGCATTTTGTTGGTGTTCCCCAATTCCTGGCTGATCCACAGCTTATGAGAACGCATGTCACGGAGCCTCTCATGGATCCGGACGGCCCTCGGCCTGCTGCAATCGAGGCTTTGACGCAAGTTATGAGCATGGTGATGGTACGACACAGGTAGATCGGCTTCATTATTTTGAGGCGTACTTTGACATTCGAATTTCACCAGGGTTGAAGACGTGGAGGCTGATGTTGTCCTTCCCCCCATCTACAAGGAGGCTGTCTTCTTGGACTTGGATCCGTATGCAGTGCGCTCGTACAATGCTCTACAGGCGGCCATCGCAATCAACGCTGTCGACTCTGAACGACGAGACCAAGTAAGACCGTTATTATCATCGTTTGACCCAAGCTCACGTGTGTTCCTAGGACTATCTGTTCCATCCTAGGGTACGTCAGTTATTGTGGGCCGTTCCTCGCTTAACTCCTGGTTTGCACAGAACTCGGATATGCTTCAGGAGCTGGTTTCAAATATGACACAGTACGTGGATCCTATGGCTCACCCTTCGCAAACTATTCACTTGAGAATTCCTCGTTGATCAAAAGGATCATGTTCTGGTCTGTTGACGAACGTCTGTACAACGCCGACGAGATCATGACGAGGCCAAAAGTTCATATAGAGACCGCAATCAATCGCAATGCCTCCCAAGAAGACTTGGAGCTAATCACTCAAGCGATAGAGCACATGTAAGTTCAGCTGTACCTCTTCGTTTCTTTGAGATTTTCATTTCTGTATCAGCCGGTTAGCAGCGGAGGATAAGACGTGGAAAAACATCCAAGATCACGTTGAGGTCCCATATCGACTCTATGACATTCCTGACGGCGTCTTCCAGAGATGGACGCGAATACCCGGAGCCCAGAGTCAGGACGACAGCCAGGGCACCTTTGCTGGCCTCATGCACCCAGATAGACTGGTTACAATGAGAAATACTATCTCCCAGCAACCTCTCATCACGCCAGGACGTATGCTCGAGCTAGGAGCCGCCATCGCTGAAAGGGATCACGCAAAGCAGATCTTGTTCGCCGAATCGACAAAGAAAATGGATCTTCGCAAGCGCAAGGCCAGTCGACTGCATGAAGATGCCAAGAAAGCGGCGTCTCCTGAAAAGCTGAAGGAAATGAAGAAGGAGCTGGATGCGGCTCTATCGCGACTTGAGCGCCTAGAGAAAGAGGATACTGTCCCGTTAGACGCAAGTGCTCGAACCCTTCCTGATGTACCGTCAACGCTACTCTCCCTCTCGCCCTTTCGACGTATACGGATCAAGGACTCAGCGTCAAGTAAACTCAATTATATTATCAATGAGGTAGACCCGTTTCAATAGCTCTTTTTCTGAGCTAACTCGTTTCTCCCTGGCATAGGTGCTTCGATATGCGCAGAATGAGAAATTCTTGATCTTTTCGGATTCGGCCTTGACGTTAGCTCATGTTGCCGACGCTCTCGATCTTCTGCAGGTCAAGTATCTGCGCTTCATGTCGCATGTACCCACGCAAGTTCGTGAGCAGTTTGTCTTGACGTGAGTTTGTATTTGCACGTGTAGATGTTCTTTAGTGATTTTTTGGACGTTCCAATAGCTTCGAGACCTCGGAGACATATCGAGTATTCCTCATGGAATTGAAGCATGGAGCTCGTGGGCTGTGAGTGTATCTTATTATCTGTTTTCCGCCAGAATACTGATATGTTGTTGTAAAGAAACCTTGTATCTGCGTCGCGAGTCATTTTCTGTGAGCCTGTGTGGCAACCGGATGTCGAAAGTCAGGCAATCAAACGTGCTCATCGGATTGGGCAGACCAAGCATATATCAGGTTTGTACAGGTTTCCTTCGTGGTCTGTCTGTGGGCTCAAAGTATTTCAGTCAAGACATTGGCGATTCGTAATACTGCTGAAGAAAATATGGTTAGCCGGAGGACCGCTCTTCAGGACTGCCCCGATAAACTTCCCAAACTTATTGACGAGAGCGGCATGAGGCATTACATTGCGGTTCGTTGTCCTGCTCTAGTACATGACTCTAATTTTAACTCTTCGAGCAGAATCCACGGTTCATCACTGAGCGACCAAAGTATCTACCATCTGTAGAGTTCCCTCTGTTCAATATCCCAGCGCAGGACCCGGCAGGGTTAAATACCGATGCTGTGACGGTAGGAATGGATGTAGGGCAGGATACAGAAACGCCTCCAGCGTTGATACCGGCGAAAAGAAAGGCCCGAGCTCTCAGTCCTTTACCCACTGAACCAATTGAAGGAGTTATTCAGAGTGATGTATTTGTCACTGGCGCGCCTAGACCTCCTCTCCCAAAGAAGAAGAAGAAAGGCGTACGATTCGAAGCTAGCTAGCTAGTCGTGTATTGGGTACCATAAGTATCTTGATGTATAGAAATCTTACAATGATCTTTGATGAGAGGCATTTCCAAAGAGGGAAGTATCCAGAAAATGGTGGAAGTCCGTCGAAATTTTGGTACGCGCTTTTATCCAGTACCGTCAAGATCGTCACTTCCCGGTTCATCTCTTTCACATCCCTCACTTCTCCACGTTCGATTTCTTGCCTGAACGACCCCGATGGCGGCTCCTCCCGCTCCTCTTCCGTCTTCGACTGCCAACTGGCACTGGAAAAACAAGAACATCACAAAGTGGGGGCAAGATTGGTTTGAACAGGAACTGACGGGCTTGAGGGTAGAAACTGATGAAGAAGGCGAAGCAGTCTGGATATCGAATGTCTTCAATGTAGCTGGCGACATCGAGCTGGGTCAAAGAAAATCCAAGTACGTGTGTCCTTTTTACCGAGGTTGCGCAGTGCTCAGTTCTTTTTGCGGATAGGCTTATCACTATCTACGATTGTGAACTTGCTCTGGAGTGGGAGGGTACGACTGCCGATGGCACCGAGGTCAAGGGGCGCCTCGATATTCCTGAGGTGTCCCATGAGATTACTATGGACGGCCTCAGCCAATACCAAGTCCGTGCAGTGTTCTTGTTATCGCGCCCAGTTGCTTACCCTGCACCAATCATTAGTTCTTTTGGTCCCTCTCGACCGCGCCAACCCCAGAAATCAACGAATTGTTTGAGATCGCCAAAGCGAACTTTCCTAAAATCCTCGAAGACGTGTTTGCCAAGTTCCCGGCTGCCATTTTCGAGACGCACGGGAAGGACTTGACTGTCAGTACGGAACCGAGTCGTGCTAATACACCGAAGCCGGCAGCGGCGACACCACCGTCGACTACGCCCGCGGCACCTGAAGCAGCGCCGAAGCCTGCGAAGAAGGAACCCAAGGCGGTTAATACAGCTAAGGTCGTTGTGGATGGGACTTTCAAGGCTGCTGCCGATGATCTCTTCGGTTTGCTCACGGACGAAAAGAGGATTCCGATTTGGACTCGAGCCGGCGCCCAGGTATGCCTGTACACGATTCATCATTTCTCCTCCACTTAACGTGTGGAATAGTCTGAGGCCAAACCGGATACGGAGTACAGTCTATTTGGAGGCGGCGTGAAAGGGAAATATGTCTCCCTTACGCCGCCGAAAGAGATAGTACAGACTTGGGCGCTTTCTAGTCCTACGTGGCCATCAGGTGAAGCTGAATATCCTCTTCCTAGAAGTTTGTCTTTTGACCTTGTGTGTTTCAGACCATACCGCGACCTTGACTACGACGCTTGATCAGTCGGAGGATTCGACCAAGGTTACTTTCACGCTGTCTGGTGTCCCACTCGGTATGGAGGATGAGATCAAGCGGAATCTAGAGGGATATTAGTAAGTACAGCATCTTTCGTGCTGAGGCTTTGCTGATACTCTTCATCGCAGCATTCATGGATTCAAATCTATCGGGTATGTTCAATTGATTCCTTATGTCCCCTCGTACATCCCAAAACCAAAGCCGCGAGTCGTCAAAAAGCTCAAGTCGAACTCCCGCTCATCTCTCGTTCCCGTTGTCGCTGTTACAGTTTTGATCCTTGCTGCTGCATTCACTATACCCTTTTTCTCTTCCTCATAAATTATGGTATATTTGTCAATGGAATTCTCAACGTCTTATTTCTTTCTAGGTTGGGTACCGTTCTGTGATGAGCCCCAGTTCGGAGGGGAAGAATTCAGGCATGCTGGCGCCAATCAATGAAGAAGAAATAGAAGATTTTTGTAGATGTACGCGGTAGTAATAAAAGTGCTGTGACCGTCAAATCCAAATTTGGATATCTGCCGTGTTATTTTGAATTTGCAAATCCGATCGGCAGTCGCGTGGACATAAGTCACCCATCGCGACCAACTCTGCGAATCAAGGGTCCCTTTCCTAGGACCGGCCACTTCAGCTTTCTTGTTTCAAACACCGGCGACGAGCAACGATGCATGATGAAGGATACACTGACGAGGATAGCTGGCAGGCGGCTGCTCCATTGTCCAATAACGCCCAGTCACTTTTCTCAGGGATGTCGGTAAACTCGGTGCAAGAGTGCGAAGGTCTGTCGCCTTGCCATCATTTTCTGTTCTCTTCCTAACGCGGCTGTAGAGCTGGCATATCGACTATTAGCGTCTTTGCCAAGGTCTCGTCTAGCCACCATCCAAAGGAGACTAGCGCCGTTGCTGCAGTTCGATGTAGTTGGTGTACGCCGTCTCGTGCTCATTTACCGTGCTCACGCTGACAGTCCACTAGTCTCTACCCACAGAAGTCTCTTTGCAGATATTCTCAAATTTATCTGCTGAAATTCTTTTAACCTGTGCCCTGGTCTGCCGACGGTGGCAAACACTGGCCAACGATCAAACTCTATGGAAGAATCTGTGCCTATCTCGTGGCTGGCATTGGCGACAGCCACCGAGAACTCATGCTTTTGATGCTCCCAAAGGCTCTGAAGCATGGCAGGATTCTGACGATGAGGGTATGGGTGACTCTGACGAGGAAGCCGATGAAGACGAAGTGGCGGACTCGTTGATGTCAGACGTAGAAACAGTTCGTGCAGAATCATCGATGATTCGTACCGAGTCTGATTCAGGTTTTGCCTCTATGATGTCTTTCAACGACAACGCGCCTTCATTTGAAGCCTCCACGAGCAGCAGAAGAGAAAGCGTACATCCCCGGGCCGGCAGAAGCTCATCTGCAAAATCCCGCTCTCGTCACTCCGCGCCACCTGTTCTGAATACTCTCGGGCCGTCCTCATTCTTAAAATCCGACTACAAGCTCCTCCACCAAACTCATGTCCGACTTCACAATCGTGTTTTAACCCCATCATACCGACGCTCTGTACTGCAAACACGCGGAGCGCCTACAAATGCTCACACCAACACTATCTACTGTTTGCAGCTCTACACTTACCCTTCCACTGGCGTCCAAGTTCTGTTTACCGGCTCTCGGGACAAGACCGTTCGAGAATGGAATCTATCCACTGGCTTGGTAGAAAGAGTTGTCGGCGAGGTTCATTCGAGTTCTGTGCTCAGTATCTGCGTATATAATGGCCTCCTTGCCAGCGCCGGAAGCGACCGCAGGGTGGTCGTGTGGGATCTAAAGAAAAACGAGTTCGTAAAAGTGATCTCCGATCATGAAGACAGTGTGCTGTGTGTACGCTTCGATGACGCACGTCTGGTTTCATGTTCTAAAGGTTTGTTTACGTTCTCAATCTTCTAGACCACTCATTGAAATTTTTCATAGACCGTTACGTGAGGACATATAGCTTTCCGGACCTGGAACCAGAATTCCGACTTGGTGCCCATCGAGCTGCAGTTAATGCGGTTTCCATCTCTCCGACTCTTATCGTCTCGGGATCTGGAGATCGTTCCGTACGACTTTGGGATACGAAAACAGGCAACCTTTTACGGACGTTTGAAAATCACCACACTCGAGGGTGCGCTCCACTTAACTTTGGACCGTTTAAACCCAGACTGACACTGAGCCAGGATTGCTTCAATAGACTTCAAACTGCCGTACGTATTATCAGGTTCTTCAGATAAGCACCTTCGTCTGTTCGATATCACGACGTTGCAAGGGTGGTCTACTTCACCTGATATCCCGTTGGAAGGGAATGCCCCAACGACGAATACGCCACTGACAGGTTCGTTTCCTCTAACGGGCGGTCTCGCCGGCGGGCATGTTTGCCGGTCCTGTGGGAGCACGAACATTCAGCCAGCGACGGCTTTGTCCCGTGCGGAGACAAGGTGCATGCATGGTGATTTGGTGAGGAGCGTGGCATTAGGGGATGATTTTGTAATAAGTGGAAGCTATGACCTAACTATCAAGGTAAGCGCCTTTTCCACGTCTCTCACGCTTATTTCTCGAACCTTCCACCATCTAGGTCTGGGACCGAAAGACTGGTGCCCTGGTGGCTGATCTCAGCGGGGGACATACCGGGCGGATATTCTGCATCGGTTTCGACTGCACGAAGGTTTGCTAATTCCACCTGTTACGTCTACGTGTATTGACCTGTCTAACACGTAACAGATCGTTTCCTGTGGTGAAGATCAGGTGAGATTGTTGTTTGCTCTGAGTTCATACTCCTTACTCACATATCAATCAGCGAATCTGCATATGGGACTTTTCGCATGGCATAGATACGAGTTTTATACAGCTCTAAAATACGGACATAAGATCTATGTAGGAACGGAGGAATATACTGATACTTGAGCAGACCGCTGGGCCTGATGTCAACACCGTTGGCCAGATGAACTATTCGCAAGTCGACGGTGGTGTATTCTCTTCAAGGTCGGATTGAAAATGAATAACAGCTAAGTTTCGAGTCTGCTCGACATTCTTGTGGGTGAAAGTTCCATGATTCTCGTTGTAGGTCTCCAGAGGCTCAAGGACTTGAGAGAGATACGCACATCTATGTCTACCAAGCAAGGTAGACATAAAAAGAAGCGCACCTTCGAACCTGATAGCCCATCAAGGTGAAGCGTTGTTTCCTGTCCTTCTTGAGTTCGGTCCAAGCTCCCAGCTAGCGCTGCCTGTCTAGCCCAGCGTGGCGAAGATCACATGGGCGACGAAAAGGCGATAATTCCAACTTCACCACGATCTTCCATGTTAATGCTTTTCATGCTCATTTGGGTGAGCACATGTACTTAGAAATACAAAGTGTCGAATAGTAGTTTATTCAGAGTACCTACCCGTTTGGGGATCCAGTCACATTGGTGGCGTCAACGATGGATGCCTATGCTGTGATTGCTAGTGTGCTGATCGGTTTGTAATTGATCGGGCGGCATCTTGCGTATGCTTGAGCGCAGAGTTCTCGCAGCAGATGGCAGACGGGGAGCATAGGAACCTGCGGTCACTTGCGATAGGCGCACGAATAGGTAGGTATACTGTGGACATTTCGATAAACAAAATACATTCCGTGATTTGGCTTCTACTAGTACATAGTACAATCAATTTGCTCGCCTTTAGGTCCCATGATACACATTCTTCAGTCCTTCTTGTCCGTGGCATCCACATCCCTCTTCTTGATGGTTACGAATCCCGGTTGACCTGACGCCATGGTAGCGGGAGCTGCCTCGATTACACCAGGAATTTTGTGTTTGCTTTCGGGACTGAGTTCCCTCCTCAATTCACGAGTGAGTTCGAGGTCATGGGACAAGAATCCATGACCGGCGACAGGTCCGTAATACGAAGTCCCGGCAAGTGAACCGATGATGCTATATGCGAAAGATATAATCAGGTTCAAGTCCCAAATTCATCTAGATAGTGCATACCAGGTACCGACGAGCACGGACAAGTAGAAGCGATACTGGGAATACCAAGCTGGCGCTGTGATTGGCATGCGAATGAGTGATTTTCTCCACAAATATTGGCTTGAACGTACCCCACCCATGGTTAGTGGCCTTCGCGTCGGCCCACCACAGAGCGGTGAAGCCAACCCATTGAGCCGTCAAAGCCGCCATGGGATCAAGTGCAAGACTTGGCCAAGCAATCAGCATGGGCGCTGTACCTAACATCAAGCGAGAATAGCCCTTTTGTCCGCCGTAACCTGCGAACTCCATCCCCCAATGTATGGCGCCTGGAAAAAATAGCCAACGTCAGATCCGAAATCTCAATATAATTGTAAAGATAACTTGCCGAGAAATGAGAGCATTACCGCTCCGTAAGTCATTTGCACATTTAAGGCTTGATCGAGGATTGTAAGAGCGACTCCGGGATCTATCTTCGTCGCCAGGCCGCTAGCTGCATGTCCCGCCTCTTGAGCTAGATAGACGGTCGTGGCAGAGGCAGCGACGTATGGAAGTGTACCTAGGTGGAGTTTCAGATTGAGCACCCAGCACGTACAAAATCCATTGTACCAGCAAGCCCAAACACCATCGCAGGCTTAGGCACAGAAGACGCGATAGCACCGGTAATCCCAAACTGGCGCGTATTCGTTATGAGTCCAGGCAAACGAACATAGAACAGATTCACGTACGAAAGTGGAATTATTGGGCGTAACGACATCCTGTCGAGTCACATTGGAACCGGCGATGATCTTTGCAACGTCCGAGGCAGCGTTGCCGGCTTCTTCCTTTATATTGGTAGCAGTATGCTGGAAGGTTTGGCTTGCGGGGCGGTTGGATACGCTGCTAGCGACAGTCCGGGACTTCAAAAATAATAAAGGCGAGACTGAAGGCCTTGACAGAGCATGACGAGCGAGACGGGGAACGGCGGTGCGTCGAATGAACGTGTTCATTGCAGTGTGAGAAAGAACGGCGTCATGTCTCACAGGTGGTTCTTATAAGAGAAAGGTCGTGAGAATGACGTCAAGAGTGTGTAATGGTTTATGTCAGCCGACATAATTCGATTCCAGTCTAAGTTACATTCCACAAAAGATACATATTGACGAATCCAAAAAAGCTCCAAATTTTTAAATAAAGCCCCACCTAAATTCTAGTTCTGAAGGGGGAGAAGCTGTACAAATCGCGTCTTCTTGACCTCAGCTCCACCATCGCCAAAGTACCGGGTTGTCATAAAACTCCAGTGGAGTGATCTGGATGGAAAGCTTTGAGTACAACTCAGAGAAAAACACAGAAAAGACGTACCCCACAATCCAATCCTGAAGCCCTTGGACGTACTCTTTAACGTCGTCGTCAATCTTGCCACCCCATTTCGGTACGCGCTCCGTGCATTCAATAAAGGCATCGATGGTCTCCCGGCAGCGATCTCCAACATAATCTACGGCTTCCTGGAGACTCATCCCATGATGAACCATCATAATGACAATCATATTATGGGTGTCTCCACGGGATTGCTCGACGTTGTAAGAGAAGATGTCCTGTATGCACTATAAGGCAAAGAAATTGAGGTGAATGAAGGACTGCTTACATTGGACCAAGTGACGAGATCATTCGTGTGCTGATCTAGCGCTCGAATGACATCGTTTTCAACTACTTCGTCAGGGAGACCGATGCCAAGGGCGTATCTAAGGATCAATTAGTGTGTGAACTAGAAGACAGCTAGGCCATAGACTCACTCTATCAACGCCCAGCACGGCTTGCAACCTAATTCGCTAAATCAACAAATAGTTGGTATGGTCGGGAGGCAAACGCACCAGAAGTGTCCCTTCTAACGTCGATGTAAGACTCAAGGTCGGGAAGTTCACCCTTATCACGACTAGCCGCTTGAATGTTGACCGCCTCAAAGAACAGCTCAAGGGTCTCCTTGAAGCGGGCTTGCGGGCCAGGTTTAGCATCGGCAATGCAGCGGGCCCAAAAGCTACAAGACGAGAAGAAATTAATCCCTGAAATTGACAGAGCACATGAAGTCAAGACTTACTCTCTAGCGAGTTTACCCGCATTCATCTCTTCCTCTGGCTGGGTAAAGTCTGTCCTTTGAGTGGGCTTGTAATGGCCGCTGAACCAGAGCGCATTCATGACACAATCGGCGAGAACGTCAGTTTCTTTGGTCATCATGCCATCGCTGATGTTGTCCCTAGGCGTAACACGTTAGCATCGTGGGAGGGGGGGAAAATGATCAAAAATAGGCTCACAAGTGAAAGAGGTAGTTCATAAAGTCAGAGACTACTCGCAGCCGCTCGTTGGTAGAGGTGTTGTAGCAATAAGCTGTCAATTCACCCGCTTGGAGTCCATAAAGAGCCTTTCGCCCCTTGTCGTTCAAGTCAGGGCAGTTGGTGTCGAGCCACTTCACAGACTGAGCAGCGATGGCGTTGCCGTTTTCATGACAGACGAGGGGGAAGGTGCAATGAGAGACAAGGTCAGGGAGAATGAACGAAGTAGGGCGCTCAGTAGTTTCGATGGCCATGGTGAACGATGGGTAGAAGATGAGGTTGGGTACGGCAAATCGTAGGCCTATTTAAGAACCGACACTCCCTCCTATGTCCCGCAGGAAAAGGAGGAGGAAGACAAAAAAGTGAAAACATTCAAGATGAAAGATCCAGATACAACCATGACGGGGTTTCAAGACAAGACCCAAGGCATTGTTAGGCCCATAATAGGAAAAGCGTCGGCTCATAGAGTAGCTGGATATTACGAGGATAGGGTGCAGCTGATACCAAGAACAATAGGATGCTAGCCTCGTTTCAGATAGAGAAGAAAACAGAGTTCCTGGTAGATTGAGATTTACGGTAGATCGTAAATTTTTTAACCAGTATACTATACCCATTTGATTTCAGTTTTACCGAGCTTAAAATGGAGGAGAGAAGCAGACCGCTGCCCTAAGATTAATCAAGAGGTCGACGCCGCAGCATCGTGCCACTGATTTTTTGATAGCCTCGAGTCGATCAAAACGGGCTTTCTGTCGGGATAAAGCGAGTCCCATCAAAAATCAGAGACCAGAAACTGTCGCCGAATCCCATGTAATGCGCCATGTGTTGTCTCGGAAAGGAGGGGATTAAGCATTGAACAAAGTTGAGACAGGACACGTGGAATTTGTATTCCGATCGAATGATGTCATCCGAGGCAAAGCCGCCGGCTATCATTTTTGCGATCCGAAAACACCGGTTACTGAGCTATTAACTAAGCTATCCTTGCAATAAAATAGGATGATAGATGTACAATGCTGGGTATGTTATGTACCTCTACAACTCATCGTCAGGGCGATCCCATCCCGATTCTTGCGGACCTGATGACTGATACAGCTTGGCGGTAATGGGATTTATAGTACTTTGAATCTCTGCGTATACTGTTAATTTGAAGTGAAACGAAACAATATCCGCCGCCGCTTACCAACTAATTTTTCCTCCAATTCCTCTGTGGTAGCAATGGACCCGCTATCCTCGATCCAATCTATAGTCTCATGAATTGCCTCCGAAACAATTTTCTTATCGGATCCGTCGAGCTTTCCTCCAAGTCCCTCTTGGTCGTTCAATTGACCTCTGATTCCGTAGATGAACGAGGACAAGGCGTTTAAGGCTTCAATTTGCTCCTTCTGAAGCTTATCCTAATTAGGGTAGCTCAGGTTAGTAAAAAAGGACCTCAAACGTCGATGCCGCCTCACCTGTTCGGCAAATCTCTCGCCCTCCACTACCATTCTGTCAATCTCCTCTTGACTAAGACGACCTTTTTCGTTTTTGATAGTGATGCTTTCCGTTTTCCCGCTAACGCATCTAATAAGCAGACGTTCCTGACTGAGAAACAAAGAAAACACGCACGTTCCCTTATCAGCAGCGGACACTTTCATGATACCATTGGCATCTACTTCAAAGGTTACTTCAATCTGAGGAACGCCTCTCGGAGCCGGCGGAATGCCTGTCAATTCAAATTTTCCCAAGAGGTTATTGTCCTGCGTCATCCCCCTCTCTCCCTCGAAGACTTGAATAAGGACGGTAGGCTGGTTATCAGTCGCGGTAGAGAAACTACAAGAGATACAAGTCAGTAGGATGTTCCACCATACAACTGGATACATACATTTGGCTTTTGCGTGTTGGAATAATGGTGTTACGAGGGATGAGTTTTGTCATCACGCTACCGGTCGTTTCGATACCCAGAGTCAGAGGGCAGACGTCTACGACGATAGCTCCTGTTTCGATGCCGGAAAGAATACCTCCTTGGATGGCAGCACCGTATGCGACAGCCTCGTCGGGATTGATACCCTTCGACGGCTCCTTCCCGAAGTAATCCTTGAGCATTTGCTGAATTTTGGGAATGCGTGTGGATCCACCAACAAGGACGATCTGAGTGAAGTATCGTCAGGTAAAGAGAGAACCGAGAAACGAAAATAACATACTTCGTCGATGTCATTCTTCGACATGTCCGCATCTTTAAGAACCTGTTCGACAGGTTTCATGGTCTTCCTGAAGAGACTCATATTGAGCTCTTCGAACTTGGCTCTCGTCAGCGTCTCCGAAAAATCGTTCCCGTTCTCGAAGCTCTCAATCTCGATCCGGGTGCTCTGCTGCATAGACAGCGTACGCTTGGCGTTCTCCACCTCTTTCTTGAGCTTTCCCATCGCTTTCTGGTTTGTTGAGACGTCAGTCCCTGTCTTCTGCTTGTACTTCTTTACCAGGTGGTCAATGACGCGATTATCAAAGTCTTCACCTCCGAGGTGAGTGTCTCCGGCTGTGGCGAGAACCTCGAAAACACCATCCTCGATAGAGAGCAGAGATACATCAAAGGTTCCTCCGCCGAGGTCATAGACGATGATCTTGGATTCGGCGCCTTTCTTGTTGAGGCCGTAGGCGAGGGCAGCGGCGGTAGGCTCACTCATGACCCGAAGCACGTTGAGTCCAGCAATCGTACCAGCATCTTTTGTGGCCTGGCGTTGTGCATCATTGAAGTCTAGCATAGAAAAAGAATAAGCAGACTACTCAATGATTACATGAAGATGCCTTACACGCGGGGACAGTGACTACGGCGTGCGAGACCTTTTCCCCCAAATATGATTCGGCTATCTCCTTCATCCTGGAAAGTACCATAGCACTGATTTCTTCGGGATACTAGATGTTTGAATCAGCGTCAAGATTCTCGGACGCGCCAGAATAAAACGGACAAAGTCGCGCGTCTCGCCATCATATTGCACAGAAACCGCCGGCTTTCCGTTCTTCTCCAGCACTTTGAATGGCCAGTGCTTCATGTCCTTCTGTACGTCTGGGTCGTCGACCCTACGGCCAATTAAACGCTTGGCATCGAAGATTGTATTGTGCGGATTGGAATGAAACGCGTGTTTGGCGCTTTCCCCGATTCTGAGAAAAGAAGAATTGGTGCAATCCTTAAGCACATAACTGAAGAGCTGACTTACAATCTTTCACCGTCCTTGAAGCTAACCCAAGATGGTGTGATGCGATGACCTTGGTCATTCGCGATAATTTCTACACGATCACCTTGCTGTACCCTATGATTGTATTGTCAATTTTTATCTAAAGAATATGTAGAAGAAAATTCTCACCCTACACAGGAGTAAGTGGTTCCCAGGTCTGTGAGAGTAATACTTAGAATGATCGCAATAAATAATGATTGGACACATACCAATACCAATAACAGGCCCCTCGATTTTATCATCATTAGGGCTTGCCTTTACAGAGGTCGGACATAGACATATGATCGCAAGGACAGTGAAGAATATGATAGACAGAGAAGAATACGCGGTTACACGCCTTCGAGCGCGTCTTTGATTTTGACGACGTCGTATTTGTGCATGAAATGACATTTGTGGGGAGATCTGGTATCTTTTCGGGCAGCACAAACATTTAATTTATACCGCGCATGACGTGTCCTCTCAAGATTGAACACGTTTTACCCAGGATATGCGGGTAGCTATGAACGACGTGTCAAGAGTCGTGGCTGTTTTACAGATGCAGTTGGTTTTTCGAGTCAATATCATTTTGATCCATGATAACAATCAGACTGGGCTTACCAAGAAATTCCGGCGTGTTCAGGACATGTTGAAGGAACATTTGTGCAACGATGGATGATAGATGACAACTGATCTTTTCGTAGTTTGGGTTGATGAAATAGCTTCACATATTTGTACGATCCGGCACTTTGGTAGGAATCGTGCGGTAGGTCTCGTTGGAGAATCAAAAAGATACAGGGAGTGAAAGCGGATACAGGGTTGTTCGGTATTGACCAATAAGCCAGATTGGTGTTGGCTAGGCGTGGGTGCTGGTCATGTTTTTCAGGGAATCCTGTGGTATGGGGTACGCTGGTGGAATGTGCCTAGACCGTTTGGTCTCATACTTTCGAAAAAGTCACCACAACGCTAGACATCTTAAATAAACGAGTTCGACGAGAAAGGATCTGTTGGATAAACGAGAACAATTGAAGTTGAAATACTTATTGGGTCAAGAGTCTTATATCCTGATCGACAATGGTGTCTTTATGGGCCAACCGAAATCAGGAAACCTCAAAAGGCGTTTCTTCGACATAGTTACAGATAGCCAGGCGAGTGTTCCACTTGATTCGTACTGCCCACGGAGCGAAACCTTGAACAGACTTGAACACGCGCGCTTGTATCCCGACTCCCTACGATTTCGCTCCCGTCAATTGATTGAGTAGAGTTCAATTTAAAGAAACGCACCCACGGTACTATTCTTACGTCATCAAAGGGGACAACAAGGACAACACTCACAGCTGGGCGGCGACTATTTTGGGCAAGTTAAAATAGAATCAAAGTGCGAAATGTTGAATTTTGCCTCAGTCAAAATCCGGGGAATTTCCTAATAAGGAAATATCGAGGGATTTCGCCTCGCCCAAAATCGGCATCTCGGATTTTGATTCTATTTTGACCATCCATAAATAGTCGCCTGACTTGGACATCTTGAACCGACTCCAGACGGTGAGCATCTTCGGCACCACAACACAACCATATCTAACACCCTGATAGAAGGAATTTGTTGTTTCCGATAAATCAAGATACGCGGGTTTAAGCATGGTGCGTTTCAACTATGCACCGAGTGCAGGGCTGAATATCGAGTGTTTTCAATATTTTCAAAGGTTTTTCTTGGACAGAAGGCCATTAAGAGCCTCAGAACTCTTTCTGTGACCAGTCTTGGTATGTCGGATCCCCCCAATCTCTGCCCGCCAACTTGATAGTACTAGTCCTAACAATTATGCATACAGGCCGCTTACCATGTCGGACCGTGTCTCGCCATAGCGTGACACTTGCCCGTTCTTCTGGGCAATTTTTTTTCATACAGAATCATTGCATGCGGGCGAGGCTGTTCTTCAGGCCATCTTGTAAGTCTCTTCTGTTCAGCTGCGGCGATCTTCAAGTACTGAAGCATATAGTCAACATTCTCTCATCCAAAGGTATACACTCTTCATAAGATGCATATATTCTTAAAGGGTGTAATCTTATCATCTAAGGTCAACTTGTCGAAGGCTTGTTGCAAGATGTCCCCCCATGCCAAAACGACTTTTCAATGGCCAGTCGGCGCATAAGCAGTTTGTGTCTTTCTTTGAGCCCACTTTTCTTCCATTGACTTGTACCATAGAAAGAGAATGGGTGACAAGCGGGGCGGTACAAGACATCTATCGCGAACATAGCTATGTCGTGCCGACGAAAGAGCGAGTCACTAAATCCCTCCTAACAGCAGTTCTCCATCAACACTTCCACATGGTCATTGGATCACGAGCATCGGGGAAAACGTCGCTCTTGTTTGAGCTTGCATCTACCCTCGAACTCGAGAGGTATTCAGTCATCCTGTAAGTCCTTTTTATCCGGTGAATCGCATGTGCAACTCATTCAATGTCAAGCTTACCGCTCGACCGGTTATAACAGTGTAAAACCTTCTGGACTTCGCTTTATCGTTTGATGCCGAAAACTAAACATCCACCATTCGTTGATGGCAAAGGCTTCGTATCTTTTTTCAAGCGCGCAAGCAGGACGAAATATGTGCTTCTCATCGACGACCTTGATGACCTCTTCGAAGCTTCAGAAGATATTTTGCACAACTTTCTTGGCGCCCTTCAGATTCTCAGGAGTCCGGCAATCAGCTTAGAGCATTCAGTCCATGGTATGATTGTGGCAGGGACTTTCAGCGCGATCAGGGCTCACAAAGTATCCCTCAACTACGATTTCAGTGCTTTTGAAATCACTAAACTCCATCCATTTTCGCTAGCGGACATAACCCGGCTCTTCAAACGGTTCGAAGTTGACGAAAAACTCACTCTTGATCGTCAGATCATTGACAATATATATGTGAAAACCGGAGGGTGCGTTATAGAGTTCACTCTGACGTTCGTAGCGCTGATTCGATATGTTTAGCCACCCCGCCTTTGTATGTCTCTGCGGATTGTTCATTCGCAGCCAATCCAATATGATTCTTTCTGGCAAGACTCCGCATATCAGCTTTCAAACATGGAATAGGATAGCTCCAGAGCTACATGACAAATTCTTTGACGTCTTACGATCTCTCTTGGATTCTTTGGAGAAACCTTGTTCTCGCGATAGGATCATGCTCTTGGTTGACAAATTCATCGGACGTCTCGGACCTGTCAGTCTCGCCTCTGCAAGTGCGGTCGTCCTTGCCGATTCTTTAGTCGCAGAAGGCGTTCTCCTTCAAGTGAACGAAACTGGATCTGAATATCGAATCGCTTCCTTTTGCATTGAAGCTTTCCTGCGAACAATAGTACTTCCTCGGGTAATCAGCACCCATCCATGCGATGCCCCTCCCTTATCTGGCAGCAACCTTGCCGTTTTTGACGCACTGAGGATGACTTTGCCGTTTTTCCAAAGGAACGTGATCCAGGCTGCCAGCCGTACAGCACACAAGATCGCAGGAGTCTATGTCGACGGGCATCGTGAAATGCCTGTTCCTAGGGAGAGTGTCTACAACGATGAGCTCATGAGAATTTTGTCCGATTGGCTCAGTATCTATTATGGGTGGTCTGTCACCGGGCAGTATCATCTACGCACTGGCGAAGGTGGTCACAAGTACTCTGACATTGTAATCGGCAGTAAAACTGGGCGGCTTGTTGTTCTTGAGCTTCTGGCTACTGGAAGTGCAGACGACGTCCAGTCGCATATCGACCGTACGGTTGAATACAAGGGTTTGTTGGGTGCGGCGGAAGCATGGTTTATACATTTCACTCACGAGGATAACTACGAGCCGATATTCCAATCAGCAAAGGCACTGGCGGGGGGCATAGGCGTTGTTCACTTTCAGCACGACGAGAACTTTTTTTACGTACGTGTAAGCGCTATGGAGGGATTCCGAGGGCAAGGATCATCAAATCACGAAAGAGCGTTGGGATTTACCAAAACTTGGGCATACATAACACCTTTCCTCTATTTCTTGGATAGTATATATATCTGATACCTCGTTGCATATGTTTTTATCATCATTTTACTTAGTAGACATTGACAAAACATAATCTCTTCCCCATCCGTTCTAGCGTATCTTGTCCACGTGGTACCCACATTTTGCGGAGTTGAGAACAACTCGCATGACACCCCTTTTTCAACTCCGCTTCACGTGGACCGGTCCGATCATACGGAGCGTTAGCGAGGATGAGGATCTCACTGTGAATCGTATTGTGGTGATGATGCCCAGTACTTGGAGGACTCGTTCTGGATGTTTCAACTTGTGGCTGGGACCGAGGCCACGTGTTCACCGTCTTAGCTCATTTATTTGTTCTCGGCTCGACCTATAAATCAGCTGCCTCTTGCATGATTAGGGTCCTCGTTTTTCGCTTCCATGACTCGATTAACACGAATCTTCAAGTCTCTGTGGACTGCCTTCAATGAGATCCCGGGAGTGCAAACTTCTCTTGTTCAAAGTCGAGTCTACGCCAGGCTGCGAACAAGATCAATAGCCGTGGAGCCGTTCAATGGTAAGTTCATGACGAGGCTCCTAACCTCCCATCTCCCAAAAAACCGCTGCTTTCCAGGTAAAACTGTCGGTTTTTTTTCGCCCACTTGTACTGGAATCTTCCTTCAGCCCAGCAGTGCATCCTGAAAACGGTAGGGTGCTGATATGGGAAACTTCATTACAATTAACTCTCTCGATAGGAAGAGAATGGATCACAGACACCCCGTCAAATATAGATGATGCACGGCAAGGATATTTTGTGCAACCCGACATCGAAGAGGCAGAAATGTGCATATACATGGCTCTGAGAGGACGATTTCCTCTGCTCCTTGGCCCTCGGGGGTCAGGTAGGACCATGCGACTACTCGATATCAAGTCACGTCTCGAGGAATACACAGTTATTCAGTCAGTCTTTCTTTTCCTGAGCACTTTAATATAACCAGCTAACCCCTACGCGAAAAGCTTATCTCTCAAGGATTTACAAATTACGGAAGACCTAAAGACGTTCTGGGATTCCGTTTATAGATCAGTTTGTATGGAGGTGCGTGATGTGCCCCCGTTCACCCATGGGAACGACTTCGCTGCGTATTTCCGTGTCGAGGAAAAGGACGAACGCTTTTTTCTCCTTGTCGATGACATCGATGAGCTACATGTCGCTTCTTCGGATGTCTTGCACGATTTCCTCGGCACACTTCGATTCCTCCAAGAGTGCAGACGCGCCGACTATTCCCTGGACGGCTTGATTGCGACTGGGACACTCAGCGCCCCGTCAACGCCCTTAATAGTTTTCAAAGACACTCAAATCCCTTATTTTTCCTTTCCGCAAGTCGAGAGTCTCTTCCATGACTTTCAAAAAGACAATCACTTTACTTTGAATCCCGATATCGTCAAAGAAATATGGATTAACTCTGGAGGGTACGCTTCAATATCCGCTTTGGTACTGTTCATGACTGATAATACGCATGCAGCCATCCCGCAACTGTATGCCTATGTGGGCAGTTCATTCGTGACAAGCTCCGGTCCTCAAATGACAACCAGAATGTCACTTTCGCCCACTGGCAACAGTATACAATCCATGAGCTATATGAATGGTTCGGTCGCCACCCTACTTACAAGAAGATGTTGCAATCTCTTCAGGATCCTGACGCCTACGACGCTGTCGCTCTTCTCTACTATTACTTCCTTGGCTATCTTGGCCCCGTTTACGTTGGCTCCGAGAAAGAGAAGAAACTTGCTAACTTCTTGACGGCAGAGGGCGTCCTCCATAGGCTGGACAGGCTTCGATCTGAATATCAGATGTCTTCGGCATTTGTGGATGGTTTCTTGCGAACAAAGCTCATCCCTGTCAAGTTTCCTGCACCTCATCCACCAGCTTCGCCTGTAGCGAACAACGATGTGATCGTCGTCGATATTTTACGGACGGCATTACAGTTTTTCAACAGAAACCTCTTGCAAGCTGTATGCTGCTCGTCGTGCAAGATCGTAGATGTTCCTGTATGTGGCCATCGAGGAGAGCGGGTCCTTGACCAAGGGGTTTATGAAACCGAATTGGCAAGGATACTCTCCAGTTGGCTCGGCTCGTCTGACGCTTGGTCCGTCGCCGTTGAATGGCATTCATACTTGGACGGAATCCACCCCAATATCATTCTCACTAAAGGTACACCGATAGAGCGTACTATCATCCTGGAGGTGGCTGCAACTTTAGACGCAGTTTCCGTCCAGTCCCAGATCTCTAGGGCAATCAAATATAAAGATCTCCTGGGCGCGGATGAAGCCTGGCTTGTTCACATGACACGTGAAGATGATTACAAGCCAGTTTGGCAGTCGTCCGACGAACTTGCCAGAGGCATGAATGTTGTCCATTTCCAACATGATTTACGTTTCTCCAATATCACAATGAATGCCAGGTGGCGAGATTCGAAGGGTCAGAATTGTCAGATTATGAACGAGGTCATCGAATTGAAGTGACGGATTTCTATTCAAAGCTTCATTTCCTTGACCCGCAGTGATTGCCTGGTAGCTAGTATTGTAGGGTAGTGACAAGATGTTAGTAACGCTTGTTAATCGAAAATAGCTAGACATGGCGCGAGCTTCCTTGAGGTACTTTGGCGACAATCGGCTCTCGTCTTTCTCCCCACCGCTGGAGGGTAATTAACCTTGCGATGTGGTCCTCGGAGAAAACAATTGACTATTTGCCAAAAATGACTTCTATTGTACCTTCAATGGAGCATATGATAGTACCCTTTGTCGAGAAAATATGCCGACTACTGTTGAATGTGGAAACCCGCGACGATGATCTTTCAGCAATGATACCAATACATTTCAGCAATCTTAGGTTGAACAGACAAAGCAACAATACACATTTCTCCGAAGTATCCCAATGGAAGTCATGCGAACCAGACAGCAAGTACAGAGCGTTCCGCAGCAAAAGAATAACCAAAGACCAAAGAACCAGCATGTCACTCCGCCAGATCGACACCAGGTGCGACAGAAACTTTCACCCTCTTCCTGGGCCTCGAGTCTTCATCGGGTTTAGTTCGCTTCAACTTGTCAAGGGATAACGAGGGCGGCGCCGTCTGAGTTTCAAGGTCGTCTTGGGTCTGCGTGTCGTTCACTAGAATCTTAGACGGAGGCAGCGGTGCAGGCTGAGGTTTTGACGTCGACATGCCAGGGCGTGACCTCGCGTTTGGTTTCTAGAACGGATTAACATACACCACCGTTCCACATGAATAGGCATCACCGACCGATTGTGGCAACCCTATGAGGCGACTCTCCGCCTCGTGACTTGGATCGAAATAATCTGAATATTCCTTGGTATGTTTCGATTGGCGATTGAAGACATATTTCGCCTTTTGGACGTTTCTCCGTGTCTTCGTTTGCTTTCCTTTCACCTTGCCTTTACCTTTCCCGTTCCGGGCTCGACTCTCCGTGAAGCCGATATCATCGACGACAGTCTCATGCTCAACTATGAAGTCTAAGAAGCATGTCAGCAATTGTAAGGAAGAGACGTCAAACAACCCAGCATACTTTCAATCTCTAGGCGTTTGAACAACTGTTTACCAAGATTATTCTCGCATCCTGTACACAACGTCGAGTCAAGCTTTATTCACAAAGGGTCGACGAGATCATACCCATTTGCTTCGTGAACTGAGCCGCAGTTTCCGGCTCAAATTTCTCCGCGGTCTTGATAGCTCGCCTGCAACAGGTCCATAAAGTGATGAGAAGTTCATTCTTAAACACGAACCTGAAAGATGCAAGTTCTCTGAATTTGGACAGCATCGTGGGGAAAAGGTCCATTTTAATCAGCCCCCACGATGGATCGGCACGCACACGACAGTCAAAACAGACAAACTTGTCCGGAAGGCGTGGGTCCTGCGCGGAATGATATCTGCAAAACTTTAAGCGAGCTGATGGGTCAGATTTCTACAGCTACATACCCCATACACCTATATTATGGTCAGAAAGCCAGATTAATGCCGTGTGGTCTTGCACTTACCAAACATGGTACCAGCGCCCACATCCGCCTTCACAGAGGCAGCAACCATCATCCTCGAGCTGCAGCTTAGGCATGAGAATCTGTAGAAACCTCCGAAGCGTGACATACAGAAACACCACATTCACATTCAACAACATCAGTGTCGGGTTTGACCTGTTTTTCCGGCTTTGGTGTTGCAGTATCGACGTCGATAATCTCGGGGATGCTTTGATTACTTGGGCCGTATGATTGTATACTCTCTGAATGGCAATAGTCCATCGCCTGCGTCTCCATATCTAGAGATAGTAAGCAAGAGTGGCGACTCGTAGCTAATCGTCGCACCTAGCATCTCGGTATCGTCCCCATCATTGGCACTTAACACCAGCTTCTGCAATAGCTGCGTGTCTATGTCGTCATTATCAGATACGCTGGGCAACGGTGATCCAGGAGAAGGTGTTGTTAATCTCGAACGACAGGGCTGTGTTGGGGAGAAGTCAAGTAAACCGTTCCGGGGCCGAATGGAGGTGGAACCATCCCTGTCCGAAGAGAGATACCCTGGTTTGGGGGTTTGGTCACCCACAGGTTGCGTCTCGTCGATCATAACGACGTCCACAGTCTTCTTCGCGAGCTACAAACTCTTTTTAAGTACTGACGAGCAATCCTGAAATCTGACACACTCTCACCATATCATTCAGACGCGTCGGCACAGTCTGGGTTGACCCACCAAAGATTTCCTCGTCAATAGGCATCATCTCCGCTGGTATCGGCTCAATGCAGCCGCCTTCCGTTCTGAGGCCTATAGGTACAGGCTTCGCCTCCTGCTGAGCCACTCCAGCAAGCACATATGTACCATCAGGCTGCTGCACGAAATCAGCCTCGTCCTCCCCGTCTGCGTCTTCGTCGCACATCACATCTTCCGCTGACCAAACGATATTCCTATTTTCGGCGTCCTCTTTCTGCTTTGCCGCCTGCTCCATACGTAGTGTCGCTTCTTCAGCGGGAGAAAGGCTGGGTGCAGTCAGGCCGCGCATCGTAGTCCCAGTAAACGGTGCATTGTCATGTTCAGTCGAAGAAGGAAGGTAGGTGGCGATAGAGGTCACACTAACATTTACACTGAAAGCGGCAACATTGAACAGTGCGATGAAGAGCGCTGATATCAGAACGTACGCATGGTGACCAGTGTCAACCTTTCCAACGCCCCATTTATCCGGTATCTCATCCATGTCATGGGTCATAAAAAACCACTTGTCCTTTTCTGCGTCCGCAGCTATAAAATGAGGAGGCTCGTATTCGGAAGGGGTGTCGTCGGTGTAAAACATCTTGAAAGAAGCAAAACGGCGCTCTGAAGGGTCAGCATCGTGAATATCCGTGAGTTCCGAACTCGCTCACTTGGAAGAACATCCATTTGTGTCATCGATGTGATTAACGTTTTCAACAGGGTCTGGACAACAGGTGTATGGTCAGCAGGAAATAGGATATGGAATTGCTACGCACCTTGACGCTCCTTTTAACGTCCCGAAGGGTGGGCAACTTCCCTTTGCTCACTGCCTCGGCGACAGGGTCTTTCTTTCTAGCATTGAACCCTCTGAGTGGCGTGCGCTTTGTGTCGTCGCCAAGCGTCATGACGGGAACAGTGGTGTCGGTCCCGGGAATTTTATGGTACTAGAAAGAGTAAGAAGATTGGAAGTTGTTCGATTAGAATGTCCTTGCCTGGAAGTTGAATGTGTATGCTTCGATGATACTTTCGACGTGATTGTCAGTTATATGCATGAAGAGCTCCATATATGCGCACATACTTGTTGGGATCCTTGTTATCCTGAACATATTTTTAGCACTGATACCAAGAATGTCGTACAAAGGAATTTACAAGGTAAACAGCGAATATAAAAGTACGCAGATACTGCTTCTGAAGGGCGTCGAATACTCCGTATTCCTACAAGGAGGTGAAACGGCGGTATGTGGAGCATAGAAAAGGGTGCTCACCAAATAGTTCAGCAGCCGATCAGCTTCATCGGTATACCCGCGGGTCATCGTCTGAATTTGTGCGTCAGACGCAAGTATTTCTTTGATACCACCTGAAGCAACGCACCATGATTTTGAAACTGTTGACATTCCGTTTCTTCTGAAGGTCCAGGGAGGAGAAACTTCCTGACGAGTCTTGTGAGGCGCTCTCTTCCGACGTGACGAAATGACCTGTGTCGCGCATCGGTCTCGTGCTGACGACGACGAAGAGTAAGACTTACTTTCTGAGAAGTTGTCGTGAGGAAGAAGATCCCTGGGCAGTCATGAGTAAACGCATTGCACGAGGAAGAAAATTGTACGCACCTCATGAAAGTTATGCATCCTAATCCTGCCTTTAACAACGTCTGGACCGATGCCAGACTCTGCGCAGACGAAATAGCTTGCGTTTCGGTTTTGTTGAGCTGGTTCTGCATAGCGAAGGGACCGAAAGAGTGTGGGTAGCGAACGAGTAGTCGTCGTCGTTGGGCAAGCCGGATAACTAGCTTCGCGTTCCGGAAACGTCACCATTGGCATGTGATAACGACGCGACGCGGTCATCATGTGATCCTCATAGATAAGGCGAACATTAATAACTTTTAAGGGAGCTGGGTGACATCAATGCGGGCACGGCCGGCAAGGTTCGAAACTAATCTTTGTCACCCGAACAGGGCCTTAATGTTTTGCCCAATGATAATAAGCTGTCTTTGTCTTCGATCGTTATCGATCATGGTTGCAGCAAGGATATATCTCGTACGACATGGGGAGACCGAAGCCAACAGGCGGGAAATCGTTCAAGGCCAGCTGGATACCCACCTGAACAAGTCAGGCATAGAGCAAGCGGCGTTGGTATCCGAGGAGTTGCAGAAGATCCCCTTTGACGAAGGATACAGCTCAGATTTGAGCAGGGCATCGAAGGTCATACCATGTTTGGCTTTAGGCACTAATACTGATTTGGGTTCTTTAGACGGCGGAAATGATCCTGAAAAACCATCCTCGTGTTCAACTCTGTGAACAATCCGGACTACGGGAAAGGGTAGGTAGCGGATTCGTGCACGTCTCTGAAAGGCTAAGAATACCGACTACAGCACCTCGGAAGGCTCCAAGGCCAGACCCATGCACAGAAGCGAGCCTTTGGCGACATCAACTCGGACCCGACAGCGGAAAAATCAGACGCGTTCGTCAAGCGAAGTCTGTCTTGGTGGGACAATTCAATCCGTCATCACTTAGAGACGCTTCCCGACCGAGCGACACCATACCATATCCTCGTTGTTTCCCATGGTGGATTTATTAGCACCTTGATCAAGAACTTGGTGGCTAAGAAGCGTGTCGCTAAAGCTGTGAACGTAAATGATTGGAGGTGCTATAATTGCTCTGTTTCAATAATCGATATTCGGAAGGATGGAAAAGCTGAACTGGTCCAGTACAGCGATATTTCGCACTTGGGAAGTAGAAAGGTGGTGGAAAGCAACGCCGATACGGAAGATAAATAGTAGAGGTTTTTGTTTTACATAATTTTGTCTTACGTAGAAATCGAGAACTCAATAGATCGGAGCTCCAAAAACATTCCACAGCCTTTCGTCAACATACTATTTTGGGATTCTTTATTTTACTTGAGCTCCTTCAACTACTCCTGTCCTTTACAACTCCCGTCATGTCTTCTCCACCATCAGAACAGTCGCCATTACTGCCCATCACCAATGGCACTGCCAATGGTACTCACCCAACCTTTATCAAACGGTGCTCGGCGGTATTCAAAGCGGAAGGCGAACCCTCGTGGCTTGAATCTTACAAGTTCTTCCTATTTGGAAGCTATCTTAATATTCTTCTCTTATTCGTGCCTCTTTGTGCCACTGCGCATTATTCGAACTGGGATGCTGGCTTGCGCTTCTCTTTCAGCTTCATTGCTATCGTTCCGCTGGCAAAGGTGCGCCACTATTCAAATCCGTAGTCAATGCCGAGTCGGTTTAATCAAATTGCGGACAGCTCCTTGGCGAGGCAACTGAACAGATGTCGTTCAAGCTAGGGCAAACTTTGGCTGGACTCTTGAACGCGTCGTTTGGAAACGCAGTTGAAATCATTGTTGGAATTGCAGCGTTACTCCAAGGTTGATTTATTTGCATTATTCGCATGCAT
The DNA here is from genome assembly GCA_030407065.1 of Armillaria nabsnona. NCBI lineage: Eukaryota > Fungi > Basidiomycota > Agaricomycetes > Agaricales > Physalacriaceae > Armillaria > Armillaria nabsnona. The sequence goes on from JAUDQA010000005.1 coordinate 638,435, forward strand.
AAACTTACTTGGAGAACCGCAGACGAACTGATTATCGTCCAGAACTCAGTAAGACTTTTATCGCCCCTCTTGCGTCTGGCTGAATCTGTCCCTCAGATGCTTGGTTCTATCCTATCCAACCTGTTGTTGGTTCTAGGATGTTCTTTCTTGGCCGGTAGGTTATACGTAGTCATACATAGTGTGTCTCCTAACGTTAACGCGGACATTAGCTGGCACCCGGTATGACGAAAGCAACTTCCAGGTCACGGCCGCTCAGGCGTAAGTCATCTCCGTTTATGCGCGTAAGCCTCGGGTTATTGACAATAATATTATCCGAACTTCAGTTCCAGCTCAGTACGTGTTCTTCACCGCCTCCTCGGCGCTGTTGCTTACCCTATCTCAGCTGATGACGCTCGCATGTATCAGTTAGTCGCTTTCATCGGAGGTTTGAAATTCCTATACTCAACAACAATCAACAGCTCTTGTTATTCCGGCAGCCTACCACTCAGTCAAATCGACGGACTTGTTCAGCATAGGTGGTAGCGCTAGCAAGTCGCCGATCGTCCCGTATATTGATAATAGGATCGATTTAGATCCAGCTGGGATGAATGGTCTGTTGATCATCTCAAGAGGAACCGCAATATTGTTATTGGGTGTCTATATCGCATATCTATATTTCCAGGTCTGTCACGGCTACCATTCGAAGACATCTACTGACGTGGGTTATTCATTATAGTTGAAATCACATCATTATCTTTTCCAAGCGCCAGAAACCGATGCAGAGCCTGAAATTGCTAACATGAGTGTCGTTTCTGCTGGTACAGCGTGAGTGCAATATTGTTCTCGCTTCTGGCTTGTCAAGTAACCTGTATCGCTAGTCTTATCATTGTCACTGTCGTGACATCGTTCTGCGCTGATTATCGTAAGAGCACTGCCCCAGTCAAAGCTGTATATACTGAGATCAGCGCGTGTAGTTGTCGCTTCTATCGAGGAATTCGCAGAGAGATACAGCATTCCCAAGGCGTTTATCGGATTGATTCTTCTTCCCATCGTCGTGAGTACCTTGCTTCGTTGTAACAGCACAGAATTGACATTTTTAGGCGAACGCTGCTGAGCATGTCACATCGATATGGATGGCCATGAAAGGTCAAATGGAACTGACGATTGGCATCTGTGTGGGAAGTTCAATCGTAAGCCGCTTCTTCATCCATACTTTCCCGAAATTGAATTCTCGTACAGCAAATTGCGACCTTCGTTGTCCCGCTCTTGGTTATCGTTGGATGGATGTGAGTGTCGAAGAGGGTAACCAAGGAACCTGCTAACTTCAGTTCCCCAGTTCTAATCATGAGCTGACTCTATTCTTCGCTAACTTTGAGGTATGTTATAATCTAAGCGCTGTTGTTCCAGGATTAATTATTTCTGCGCAGACAATCTGCTTCTTCGTTTCCGTGTTCCTCGTCAACACTCTCATTCAGTAAGCATCAATCTGCCCCGTTTGAAGAGCGTGTTCATAATGTAATACCCTTCTCTAGGGATGGCAAGTCCAACTACATGGAAGGTTTAATGTAAGCATAAGTATATCGCCTTACCACGTTCGTTACTCATTCTGTGTCTTTAGGCTCGTCACACTCTACCTTGTTATCGGTTTGGCCTGTCCGTATAACCGTTTTCTCGGATCGATTGGTTACTCATTCTTGCTCTTTGACAGTCTGGGTGTCCTAAATGCAAAGATCTATCGGCAAACCGTTAGTCATGCGTATCATATATCCCCCTTCGTTTCTATCCCCCATATCTTTGACCGTCGCGTATACAAACGAACGTACGATGTCCAAGCTTTGGATCTTCAAAAACTACTTCTCTCCTTCCTGACCCCTCGCTGTAGCATAGCAAATTTTATTTAATCAAGATCTATTATCTGTATTCCTCTCTTGTGTACCTTTAGCGGATCATAAACTATAGAGAAGATGACGGTTCCTCCGTAGCTCGATCTATCTAGCCAATGGCGTAAATACAGAAAAGCTTGTCGCCAAGAGATGCAGTGCATAAAGATTGTGAGTACAAATTTAGGGAATATAAATTATCATGATGCCGTCATAAGCTCTAGTCCGTTATCTCGTAGAATCATAGAACCTGCCCATCCCCTTGGAGCTGCTCAAATTTGCGGCGAGCCATGCGGATATTGAGCTTTAGTGCACCGGTTTCTACACACAAATCAGTAAGGGCCATTCGTCACGAGTAAGAAAAAAGGTACCTATTGAAGGATCATGTGCGATGACCATAACATACGTATTCCTCGTCATTTCGTCCAGTACAGCCGTAAAATCTGGCAGCTCCATCTCTAAACAGTGAAACTCCTCTCGCACGCGGGAACACGAGTGTTTGAATGCCTTGATAAGCTCCGACGTTCGTTCGTACCGGGTTCCATCGAGTTTGTGTACGTCTTCGGCAGCAGAGTTGGACGTAGCGATTACGAGAAAAGTGGTGCGCTCAAAGAGGATGACTTCGGTTGCCGAACATACTTCCGCGAAGGTGGTGAGGTGTTTCGACAGGACGGCGGCGTTGGGGATTAAGGTATGTACTATACTGGACCAGGCCTGTCACACATGCGGTGAGAGGCGAGGCGAGAAACAGAGGGCAAGAGCGGACCTTGTAAAGGCTCTCGTCATATATGCTTGTCCCGAACACGGTAATGTCGGTATCTCCACTTGCCACCTGGAGCTCCTTGTTCTTTTTCCCGAACGTCACCGGCTTGTTCTCCCTCACTAAATCCATTTTGTGAACGAGCAAAAAGATGGCCGCGTCTGGACTGTACTGCCGCAGTCCTTCCAGACAGTCACGGTAATATTCGAGGTCCTTGTTCATCTCGCGGGTCTCGACGTCGAATACGTAGATCATGACGCCGACGTGCTGGAAGATGGTTGACCGTTGGGTGGTAAGGTAAGAGTCCATGAATGCATCTTGACCGCCACAGTCCCAGAGATTGAGAATAAGGTCACCGAGGAAGCGGACATGGTTCTGCTCAACGTCGATGGTTGCGCCTAGGCGAGCTGTCATGGATGCTGGGTTGTTCGAGCTAGAATATTGTCAAAATGTATCTTTTTCCTCCATTCAAAGGACGCACAAGATTAGAGACCGCATCGACGTCTTTCCGCTGCCGGAAGCACCCATGAGAAGAACCTGGATAGCTGGAAATCACGAAGAACAGATACTAGATAGAGGTAGCATACCTTTTTCTTCATTTCGAAATACAGTACTTTGTCGTGGTGGAGGTAGATAATCAAGCTCAAGAGCCAACCGTCACGACCGAGTCACAAATTACTGGCGCCTACAAGCGCCCACTCTACGGTGATGATCCGTTCCATCAATGACCAGAACAGCAAATTTGCTTGATGGTGCAACAGTACATTTCAGCTTTTACCTTGGCCGTGCTCTATACATATCGATATCATACAAAGTTCGATTTTTTTAAGTCCTTCTCCTCCATTTTCCGTCGGATTTGATCTATGCAAACTTGCCTTGGCCCCATCTCCTGCAGTGCGAGCCCATTTCTACAGCCGCCAGACCCCAATCTTCGCCATGGTTATGACCCTTGTTTTCTCCTCGACCAAGGCCTGCCCGGTCTAGAGCTTGGTCATCCGTCAACGCAGTCAACACGCCAAAGATAACCGGAACGCCAGTGTCCACTTGGATTTTCATCAGCGCGTGCGAAACGCTGTCGCAGATGTACTCGAAATGCATGGTGGATCCCTTGATCAGAACACCAATGGCGATGACGGCGTCGAAGGGTTCGTTGGGCATGGTGACAGCAGCAACCGGTGCAGGCGTTCCCGTCCGGGAAGGGACCTTGGGATATGTACCGAAGTTGAGTCCACCAAGAAGATCGGTATCGTTGGAGGCAGGTTGAATGTGAGAGCCAGCAATCATCCTGGCACAGAAATATAAGAGAATGGAAAATATAACAAAGTAGAAACAAACCTTGAGCACGCCAAAGGTAATTCAAAGCTTCCCGGAACAGACTGCACGACAACATTGCTCTCCTTAACGCCGGCCTCCTTCAGCTTCTCGAGTGCACCTGCTACCAGTGCATCGATGACCTCCCTATTCCATCGCGCGTGGACAATGGCGATTCTGAGTGCAGAGCCGTCGTATTTCGTTTCTGACGGCAAGAGACCTTTAATGCTGGCCATGGTGAGGAGTAAAGAAGTGAAATACCCGTCACTTCGCAGGCATTTCCTGTTCGGGAAGCCGCCGGGATTGCACGTGATCCCGATCATTTTTTAAAATAATGCAGAAATTTTGAAAACGAGCTTCGCTGTCCCTCTCGTCTCCCTCTGTTGTCGTTGCTATGGCCGGAAACCTTGCTAGTAAGTGCTCCGGTTAATAATTGAGCATTCATAACTGGTTCATGCTCTCTAGCGACCTATACCCTAATTCATGCTTTCCTGGTCAAGAATAAACATACCAAAGCAGCTTCTGTTTTGAAAAATTCCGTGAAGGATGTCGTTGTTCTTAAGGATGAGGTTACAGTGGCTGGCCCCAGCCTGGACGTGATAGTCGAGCGATACAAAAAGGCTATTAGCGGGGACTCGTACGTGTATTTGCTTTTGTGGAAGCGAATATTTCTCATGAAATTGTAATAACAGTTCAGACTCGGACTCCAGCTCAGATCCCGACTGTATGTCGCTCCTTGATTATCTGACGCAACGCTGATTTATCAACTACAGCGTCTTCGGAAGCGGACTCCGACTCCTCTGACTGTACGTCTATCTGACCATGTGCTGACTATAGTGTTGACGTAGGATTGTATGACAGCTTCGGACTCATCTGATTCAGATTCAGACTGTGCGTTTTCACGTCATCCAACCTCCTTCAAGAAGCACTGAATTCAGCTGCTATATAGCCTCTGCCGACTCAAGTTCTAAAGCGACTACTAAGAAAAAGCTCGCGCCCAAGGTTTCAACCTCAAAGCCCAAAGCGCCAGAACCTGTAAAAGACATCAAAAAAACGAAAGCCGCACCCTCGTCGTCGTCATCGTCTTCTTCTTCCGACTCCGAATCCTCCGATTCTGATTCTGATACCTCTGTTGCTAAACCAGTATCCGGCGCCAAGTCCTCCGAGCCCGCCCCTCCCAAGTCCAAGGCTCCTTCTCCGTCCTCAAGCTCCAGTTCCGAGGACTCTGATGGTAATTTCGATAACGTATCTTGACCGAGAATATTCATAGAAATCCCCATCTAGACGATTCTTCGTCAAGTTCGGAGCCAGGTTAGTGCTCATCCCCTGGTCCCTAATGAGCTATTACACCCGTACCCAAAAGCATCCGTCACCGTCCCTATAAACTGATACAGATTCGCCAGATGTGAAGGACAAAGAATCAAATGACACGGCGAAAAGAGACACAAGTAAGACGTTGTCGTCCGGGAGTGATTCCTCCAGTGATGGTGAGTCCGGTGGTCAAAATCATGTAAGCATCATGATGGAATTAGCAACAGATAGCAGCTCAGATGAAGAACCCGCGAAGGCCAAGGTCATCGCTAAGAAGCCCCCAACTTCCGCGGCAAAGAGATCTGCTTCCGAGTCTGCCAAAGCTACTGCGGTAAAGTCCAAGAAATCTAAGGCGAAAGACTCGTCCTCCTCCGAATCGTCATCGTCCAGCTCATCATCCTCGAGTTCCTCAGACTCAGACTCGGACTCGGGACCGAAAGCTCTGCAGGCTCCGCCGCCAGTCCCTTCCGAAGCCAAGATCACCAAAAAGCGCCGCACGTCCGAGAGTGGCACGGCAATTGTAACCGCGACAGTAGACACAGAGTCCCTGCAGGTCACGACTCAAGGTAGCAATAGCAAGCGGGGTGGACGGAAAACGAACACTCCGTTTCAGAGAATAAAGATAGACGAAGTACCTGCTCATCTAATGTTGGACAATCGGTATGAGAACAAGGTGACATCATGGCTTTAAATTGCAGGTGGCGACGGTGTTGATTCCCTCTTTTTTACTAGGCTGCGCCTCAAAATGATTACGGAGCAAGAGCTCACGCTGATCTTATCGTTACTCGTGGATCTAGCTTCCGGAAAGAAAAGAATAAGAAGAAGAGGGGGAGTTACCGAGGAGGAGAGATAACGGTTCGTTCACTTTTGACCACTGCCATGTGTCGCGCTCTTCACTAATCCAACAAATTTAGATGCAAAGTCACAGCTATAAATTTACTTAGATTTTTCTCGTAGCAGCGAATCAGAATATTCGTTTATTTTGATTCATTTCCATGCGTTTATGGACGCGTATGTCCGATCATCCAGAAACGCGTTTGTGCAAACCAAGAGCCTCCGTAGCACATGCTCTCGCCTGAGGCGGCTGCAATTCAAACATCGCGGCTACAATACGGGTGCTGTATGAAATTAGGGGCGTGTTCTTGCCTATACACCGTCGGGTTTCGGTAGGAATAATAACTCTCGTCGGTTTCCTTAAAGGCTTTCAGGTTGAGCGAGATGAGATGTGTTCCTTATCAGTTTCTTCTCTATGGCTGCCCCGTATTCCACGGTTCTCCTCCCGGACGGTGCCGTACTCGCCTTTGAGGTGCTGGGCTCACACCATCTAGGACACCACAGGCCTTTAGTGCTCGTGTGTGGGATGGGCTCCCTAAGGACCGACTGGGAGAGGCTGAGCACCCGTCTTGCAGAAAAACGTCCAGGTTCGTTGGTTGAGATGAACCTACCTTCGAATTTTTGACTGATCACGGCATGCTAGTGCTGGTATATGATCATCGGTATGATGCCATTCTCATATGAGTGTCCGAGTACGTCTGACGCGTCTTGCACCCTCAATTCAGGGGAATGGGCGACTCGTCCTACCGGAGTGACGACGAGATCACAATCGAGGTCCTCAGTCGCGACCTTCTCTTCCTTATCGAATCCCTACGGTGGAAAGACGTGTCAATCTGTGGATTCTCCATGGGCGGTCGGTTGTCGTGCTGCGCCATGAGCCCTTTGTTGAACTGATGGCCGTCTCAGGCGTCATCGCTCAGCAACTTCTTTTGTTGCCCTTTCACCCAAGCGAGCCTGCACCGATTCATTTCCGATGTACCCATTTGTTCCTGGCTGGAACTCGATCAGTAGTTCTCCATGACCACTGCCTTGGCCTTCAATATTCTAAGCCGCCGTCTAACATGACGCGCACGCCTGCGGAGAAACTGGAGATAGCTAAAAGGTTGATCCAGGCAACGTTGGATCCTGTGTGGCTTCAAGAAAATCCATCACGTTTCGCGGTTATTCTCAAGAGGACTCTATCTGGCGGGTAGGTGTATTTTCATCCAGTGGCTCCAATTCTGGGCTAATTTTACGCACGTTTCAGGGCTAGACCGCCGGAATCCATAGGTAAGTTACGAGAGAATTGTGTTTGCAGATCACGTTGAACTTATTGGCCTCAGCGCAGCAAGGTGTTGCCGTGAGTTTCTGTGATATGTCAACAGTCCGCGGAAATTAACTGCATCAAAGTTAAAATCGTTCGATTTTGAGCATCAACTTGTTGATATGCCTCGCAATACTCGCGTTTTGGTGGTCCATGGGCGTCTTGACAAAATTATACCGTTTTCATTCGGACAGGTGAAATAGCACATTTTTCGTCAAGTTTCCCGTTTCGTTGACACAATCTATCTTTACAGGACATAACTCAGATGATACCGTGGGCGACAATGGTTTCGGTAGGCTCTAAGCCCGGCCAGGTTCCCTCTTACGACTTCGGGCACTATTGGTATGAGTACTTCGATATACAAGTCTGGGTAGATGTTGTGGAGAAGTTCTTGAAGAAGTGATCAGACGCCATAAGTGGATCAAGGGGGATACGCCACATATATGCCATTATACCGTACATAATGTACTTTTATCATTTATGATGTCTTCCGTTTTGCATCTATCGTACGTGAGGTGCCGTGCGCGACACTGAATAGGGTCGGAGTCTGAGAGTATCCGCACATAATTTGTGCAGCTATTAAAACCACACCAACCGCGTTCTCTAGATATGACTTGCCACTTACGGCCACTTGTAACCAGATCAGACAGCAATTTAGTTATGTGAGTGGAGGTTTACTGACTGGTTATCTATGGAACGTAGGCGCTCCATGTTATCCGGTGAACGGACGGATCCATTGTATTGAAATCCACGACGATACTACAGCAGTCGGAGGTGGCGCGGGATGCTCGTGTTCAGGAAGTTTAGTCCTTTCGTCAAGCGTTACCAAACTCTGAAGAACCTCGTCATCTACATCCGCCCTCTTGAATACTACTTGTGGGTGAAACAAATCTGTGGGAATAACCACTATCTGGGTATCTGGGAATCTAAGTAGCTCGACTAGAGAGGATGGCATGGTGGTGATATCAAAACGGACGGCAAAGCGACAGTCATACAAGAGAGTCCACGAGGGATCCCCAGAGCTAAAGGCTTTCCGCAACGAGGCTGTGACATCATAATATAGAGGGTTCGGTTCGATGAAATCCAGCTGTTTCTGTGTCGGAGGCTGTCGCGAAGCTATCCATCCAACGAGTTGTCCTGGTTCCCGCTTCGACATCTTTGGTAGCGCTTTGACTCCATCCCTGTCGAAGATAACTGAAGACCACTTGACGCCTGAACCAGCAACAAAGTTTTGTGTCACATATGGGTCCGAATTTAGCTTGGACAGAATGTGCTCCAGACTCCGCATACGGCGCATGTTTGTGGAACGTAGGGACCCCCAAGGATAAGGGGATACATACCGCAAGATACGCAAAACGATATAAAGCCGTAACCTAGGCTGGATACGTTGATAATTGTGTTCGGTGATAGCAAAGGTGGCGATAGGTGAGGGTTGTTTCATTTCGCTGAGCAAATCTTCCACTGTATGGAAGACGTCAGAGTAAAACCGGCATTCTTCGAATATAACACCGACCTTCAAGGTCCAGATTACGAACCATGATTCCCAGGGACTTCACGGACCCGCGCAATTGCTCGGGACCTGTAGAGGTGACGTTTATCATAGCCGTTTTTGCAAGTTCCTCGCCGACTTTTTCCAATTCAGCCACATGTTCGTCGGGAAGATTTGCTCCCTTGGCATATACCTAATAATTAAGGGTAAAATGACATGCAACATAACGAGGTCAGAAGTCATTTCACCTTCACGTCCGTTTCACCGGAAGTCAAGAATCCACGAATGGCATTGCGCAAGGTCAATGATGGCTGGAAATTTGTCGGGTCGATCACGTATTCAAGTTGGTTGGATTCGCAAGTGGCCAATAATCTATCCTTGACAAAGCGATTAATATTTACCAGGCGGGTGATTTTAGGATGCAGATACCTTCGGTATATCAAGCAGGGGTCGTACAATCCACTTGTGGATCCCAGCAAGACCCGTCCAGCCTATGTGTCCCAGTTTCTCACTAACACCCATACCCCATCTGCGAAAAGACTTCATCCCAGCGGCACCATATGCTTTTGACCCTCTTGCAAGACGCATCAAGGACGTTTCGACCTGGTCGTCCATATGATGCCCAAAAGCAATGATATCGGACCCCGACTGCTCCATTCCTCTGTGCAGCAGCTCATACCGCGCCAATCTAGCGACACCTTCGACTCCAGTCTTCGGCAGGTCAGGATACTTTTCCAGATTCCAAGGAATCGACATTCCATAGTGTCCGACACCCATGGCTACTGCACGCTGAGCACAGAGCTCCGCCATGCTCGTGGAACTTTCTTGCAGACCGTGGTCGACAGATATCGAAACGACGCGCATAGGGTACGCAGACCCGGGCGTTCCTTCATTCTGTTTCGCGAGGTCATCAACGTATCGCTTGAGCATGAACACTAGAGCTGTTGAATCTGGGCCACCAGAGTTGGCGACAGCTGGCAAGTCGGAAAAACTTAGAAGTCAGTACAGCATCGAAAGGTACATGAGCACGGTTACATATGGTCCTGCACCATCCGGTCGGTGGCATACATCGCATAAAAGCATGAGCGAACTCTTCCCGCGATACAGGGAGCGTCTTCTGCGCAATGGTGTACGCATTCCGCTGCATGTAGTGGACGAAACGAGAAGGGCGCGATATTTGCTTGGGAGGCCGGTGACAAATACGAAATCGTTCGGCTGTAACCGGACCGGCTACTCCGTGACGGCACTACACACGCACGTTCTTCTTTTCTCCTCATTTTTACTTTTTCCAAGCTGACCCACACATTTCAGTAACCAGACACATGATAAGCCAAGTTAATTATGCAGTAAAAACACACATGTATGTATACAATACGAAATATTGAGCAAGTACATTGCAAGATAGCGAACAAGCGGAAGATCCATCGTCCATTCACCGTCCCATGCACTAGTCCGTGAGTATGTAAAACAACGTGCAGAAATTGAAACAGAGGAAAGACAGATCGTAATGACATGAGGAAACGCCGGAGAGGCTTTTGGCAGATAGTTTGGACAGAGCTTGAAAACAAAAGAAACGTACGTACAATCATAGATTACTGGTTGAGAGAGCTAGCAAACATACAAAAGAGAAGTTAAGAAGCCACGACAGATATTGGAGAGATACGAAAGAGAGGATGGGAAGGCACCGACGTTCAGTTTCTATGCATACTATCACCCACGACGATATCGACTAGTGACCTTGTCCCATTTCCAGTTCATCAGAAACCAGGCATCCCTATGAATCCTTGCCCTTGACCTTGAGGACCGGGAGAAGGGTTCCTCATCACGCTCTGGTGCATCACTTGCGGCATGCCAAATTGGTTCCCGATGTTCATTCCCATCATCTGCATCTGCATCATGGGAGTCATCTGAGGCATCTGATATGCCATGGCATTGGGGTTCCCTGCGAACATGTTTTGCTGTTGAGCTTGTTGGGGCTGTGGAATTGGAGATACGCTTTGTAGAGGCGGGGAATGCATCCCTCCGCTTGAGCTGCTGATACTAGGAGAGGAAGGCCCAGACTGCGCTTGCATCTTCTGCATAGCCTGAAGCTGTGACGGTGCATAAGGTCAGCTATGATCATCAAAGCCAAGAATAAACATTTTACCTCATAGAAAGCAAAGTCCTGCAACAAGGATGTTCTCGCGGGATGTGAGTGGAATATCCTCAGCATCTCGTGTCCAGCATCAGGTAGAAGCTCTTGGGTGTCCCTAGAGTTGGTGACGGGCTTTCGTTCTTGCGTATTGCTAGGGTGAAAAAAAGTTTAGAAGAAGCCATCATCAACAACTTGGACATACTTTAGCTTGATATGCCGCAAATTGAAATTGGGGATATCACGAACGAAGATCCACCGCACTTTGAATACACCCTTCCATTTATCAGAAGCCCAAACCGTGCTGCTTCTGGTATAGTCAACCTATCACGTGTCCTTGTCAACGAGAACAATACAACGTTATATCAGAATATCCTACCGGAGTCAACATTTCAGCCATGCCACAAAAGTGTCCACTGTCATTGAGATAAGATAAGGTCGATGAATTAGAGAAGAACAATAAGCACACTGACCTCGCATTGACACTGAAGAACAGGTAAATGGGTCCACGTCCGGCGCATTCCTTAAATGCTTTGTCAAGCCGCTTGTTCCCTGGATCCGTCGAGCTCCAAATCTCGTACTTCAGAGATTTGTGAACGTCATCCTCGGTGTACGATTTGATAACGAAAAACCGTGCCTAAAAATAATCAGTTACAAGCGCGGGGTACATCAAGAAGGGTAAATCACAAATTGGGGCCTAGTCTCAAAATTGGCTGGATTGTATCCTTTCGTCGCGATCAACGAGGGGACATCAATGGGCGTATTGGCGAATGGACCTTGGGTGGGAGTCTGTCCGCTCCCACCGCTCTGGCCCGGGGCAAAATTCGTGGCGACGCCCAATCCTGGTCGCTGCTGTTGCTGAAGATACTGAGCTGGAATAGCAGGTACGTTGGGGATTCCGGTGCCGCTGCTACTGGAACTGCTCGCAGACTTGCCGTGACCTTGCTGGTAACCATACTGCAGATTGGGGTTAGACGTGCGTCCGGTCAGACCCCGATCCTTTTGTTCCCAGTTCGCAGTGCCAGCAGATTGGGATTGCTGTCCTTGCGGTTGGTATTGTTGGAAACCGCTTCCAGTCGTAGGCTGAGAAACCGGCGTCTTTCTTCCATCATTATCGGTCATGAGCTGTAATTTCCGGCCATTACCATTGTTACTGTTCGAGCTGTTGCGGCCACTAAGCGATTGATTCGGCGGTGGATGAGCAGGATTGAAGCGCGGGGGGTGGTTGCTCTGTCCTCCAGGTTGATAGTTACTACCGTACATGTTTTGACCGTTGCCTCCGTTGCTAGATATATCCAAAGCCGACAGAGCGCGCTGCACATCATCAATAGGCAAGTTGTTGTTCAAGCTGCCGGTGCTACTGGTGGACAATCCAGATCCACCAGTGGCTCTCCATTCGTTGTTCAAAGACCAAGGAGAAGAACGGCCAACAGGACTCGTGGGGCCTCCATACTGCTTGCCGTAATAGTCCTCTTCGTAACCAGCTGGATCCTCCGCGTAAGAATAGTCCTCTTCTTCAGCAGCGGCAACAATAGTATCTTCGGGAGGGGGAGGATGAACGGGCACCGGTGTTTGCAGCGTACCGGAGCGTTTGAGAGTGGATGAAGCCATTTTTGGGCGGGTGCCGCCCGCGCCCTGGGCACCATAGGTGAGAGATACATGCCGACGGACGCCAGAAGCTGCAAGAGGAGGAGAGGGGACGGTCGTGTTGCCACTGGCGTACGCATCTACGGTTTGCGAAACATCACCAGGAGCCGGCTGCGCTGGCAGTGAGACACACACCAGACACGATGTAGAAAATAGACGAACCTCCTCTTCGTGAGCAGAATAACCACCGATTTCCCGTTCCCACTCTTCCTCGTCGCCTTCGTGACCAGCAATGGCGGTGAGACTGTTCAGCGTCTTTGGCGTCAAAGTACCTGTCTTGGCACTGGAGCTTTGGAAGGCTGTAATGTATCGTTAGATTGATACCTAGATGATTGGCTCAATGCTGAGACATACCTCGGTGGTATCGAGTAGGCAACGAGCTTTGTCGATGCAGAGAGCTCTTTTCGCCAACAGCACCCACACCGCCGACCCATTCTTCGCCAACGTACTCGTCCTCGTTCCAGAGATCCGGGTTCTGAGATTCTTCCGAAATCGTTTCCCTGGCGGCGCTGCGAGTAGAGCGAGACGCAGCCGTAATCGTATGGTGTCGTCGTACCCCGCCTGAATTTGCAGTCGAGGCTGGGGGATCCGCTGGCACAGGCGGATTGGTGGGTGAGGACATGGTAGTTAGGAAGGATCAGCCTGCACTGGTTGGCAGACGCTGACCAGATCAAAGCAGCAATGTGGAGTGAAGACAAGATCTTAGACGGAAAACGTGCTTATTCTGATGTGTCTGTCCAAGTATCCCTTTTGGAAGATTTACTTGATTCATATCTACTCCGTGCTCTTCCTGTATAGCCCCTGCATTGCTTTACTAGAACAACTGTTTCATACATAATGACCTTTCAATTCTCCTGCAATAAGCAGGCGTTCATTGTGGGAAGATCTGCCTCGTGCGAAGAGAACCGGAACCCGGTCGTTCCTAGTCTCTATCACGACAATCGATAAGATTCTAGATTTTTACTACAGTCGAATACATAGGTCTACAGACGTTTTGAATACGGCTTGTTGCAACTGTAAATCATCATACAAACAATGTTCAAATATCCGTGGCCGGCGCAATCAGAAATCAATCAGTCCGACCCTTGTGATGCTCGGGTAAAACGACAACAAGCTGAAGACGTATTCTAACCAGTTCAAAGTGAAAGGGGGAAACAAAGCGCTTAAAATTCAGGTAGGAACTTCCCCTGGACGGAGACAATATTCTGCTCACCTCGGTTCGCAATCCAGAGCTGGGGGCAGGTTTGTCTTGTCCCTGAGAAGAAGGCTATGCAACCGGAGTTCATGCTATACTCTCTTATACTCTGCTACACTACAGCATAGATACGACTAAACTTAAGCCAGGCTCAGTGCTGGTCAGTGCTTCCGAAACTCTCGTAATCCTCCCCCCATGAAAATAGCGCCAATTTCAGGTTATAAGAGGACGCTGCCTGCGAGTTCAATCCATCCAGATGGTCGGGACAGTAGAACGCCGATTTAGTGGCTAAGCATCAGCCTTAGAGGAGGTAAATTTTACTCGGAGCAGAGATGATGGGAAGAGGAAGAGATTTAAATAATCTGGCTGGTGTCTCCGAGAACGTACGATACCGGCTCTTGAGTCTCTGAAACTCCCGGCAGCTAATTATTTCGCACCAGGTAAAAATGAAACGAATTTGAGGGATCAGAGGTTTGTCCAGAGAAAAGCGTGTCGATTGAAGCTTACAGCTGGACGGTGACATGCGTTTGTGCACGAGATGAAGCCCCTTGGGTGTGCTTTAAGTCCCTAAACACGATTCCTGACAAAATCTAAGCGTCCTTTCACCCCCCATAAATACTTCTTTGGCTGTCAAGCTGTATGCAAACAATTGTAATACATTGAGCCGACGAATTCTGTTGTAAAACGGGGGATCAGTTCATTCCCAGTATAGACATGCGCGGTGTCGAGCCAATAGTATTGCGCTTGGCTGAGCTCTGCAAACGCATGAGGATGTACACTACAGTACCTACTTTTATACTAAATACTATTTTACTAGAATCTTCTATACATTTCCTACTTCTTCTTCCTTAATCAGCAAGCTCGGCATGATGCCGGATTGCCATATTCCAACAAATTCTGCTGGGTTCCAATGGATGCGTCGACAAAAATTATCGTTTATCCTTACCACGAGCGTCCGCCAAGGATGTAGCCTTCGTAAGATGCGGCTTCTCAGGACTAGCTTCAGAAGTTTGATGTCCATGCTACAAGGGCTAAACGCGAATACGATCAATCACAAGCGGAAGATGCTTAGGTCTGCTTTCTCTCCGCTGGACATTGAATAATTGGGTCAATATAATATACAGACCTGTCAATCCATTGAAGTGAAGACCTCGGAGTAGTGCAGTTCAGTCGAGGTTTAAACTTGACTCGTTTCAACGACTCTTCCTTTTAATAGTACCGGCAAGTCCAGTAACACTAGGCTTCTTTGCCAGTTCTAGCAAATTTTGGAATATCAAGATGAGCCAGTTCGTCTCCTATTGCTCGGGATGTACATTTGTCGCATCCACTGGAAAGTCGTGAGCCGATCGTACCATCGATATACTTTACTTATACAGAGAAAATAACATTGTGTGTGAATAGCATACAAAGCGGCGAAGGAAATTGCTGCGGCAGGTTCCAGAGGGACCTGCTTCACGGATGTTCACTTAAACTAGAATCTGTCCTAGATGTAAACGTCAGTAAACTGTCCTCCGTCCACGAGATCGGACCCACTCACCCATCGCTCAAAGGACGACATGTACGAAGAATCGATCCAGGATGGACGCTCCAAGAAGACCCTATCAACTGTGAAATTTTGTGCTTCTTTAATGGTCAAAATATGTTCCAGCGAAATGCGAGAGGAAGTATTTCCCCCGGGCCCTGTGTTTATGTTTTAGATACGGACACATGAGAGGGGAAGGGATAACTTTCCTGAAGAGTCGAATTCTGCGTAAAATGTCGTGTTCAGAATCTCGGGTCTGGGATCGTGTTGGCCATCAGCGAAACTCAATAGGACCATCCCATCGTACCTGTCCGAACTGAAGGGAGTCCACCCAGCGGGTCGGATGACATTCTCCATGTAAGTACTCAAAAACACAGTGGTGGCTAGGTCATTCCAAGGCCGACCTTCGATTCGGAGTAAGGTTCCAAAGCAGGAGGTCATCAGAGGGCACACATACCAAGGTAACACCTCTCGGTTATGTCGGTAGTCGCATTCGCATCGGGAGACTATGTACCATAGTCAGTAAAGGCCCAGCAGTATGGGGTGACATTGACGTCTTACTCGAATGATCCGAGAGTCAGAAATGTATGCGCCGTACCGGTTTCCGGGTGCGTCTGTTAAATTAGTCCCCTTCCACGCGACGATACCGCCACCGCACGCGCGATTAGCAAGAACGACGTTCTGAAACCAGCTAGAAGCGGCAAACAATTGAGAGAAGTAGATGAAGCCATGCACCTGAACTCACGCAGTGCCAAATCCGAATAGATCTGTTCCATGATGTCAGATAAAAGATGTAAGCAGTATTAACAATGGCACTCACAATCCGTTTGGCCGTATATGACGCTATCAAGGACGTAGGTGCTTCCATTTCGGCCGGTGTACCACGTATCCTGGTAGCTGGCGAACGAGCATCCATAGAAGGAGGCATTTGCGTAGGAAATATCTGTCACCAGCGCTTGCGAAATAGCAAAGTTCGCCTAGATGCTGACAGGTCAAATAAAGACAACGAAGCGACGGAACAGGACTAACCGCGCGGTTCTGAAAGTCGATATTATACGCCCTGAAGTCTGTGTTTCCGAAGAGCGGCTGTAAAGGAGCGCCGGTAGGGCCGGAACCAATTAACGCAGCCTCATACGAAGGTGCAACGGTCAGCACAGCAGAGTCGGCATCATCCATTCCAGTATGGACGAACTTGTTGTTCCATACTTGGACAATGTTCGAAGCAGACCCGTTGGCGAATGATGCTATCGTGGACCCAGCTGGCAGTTGGCCCTACGCGAAGAATGAGATGCCCATTCGGCCAAATGACATAGACAGACCAAAAGAGTCAGAGGCCCTTTGCGAGTGATGTTGAGAGTTTCTTGATACTGCCCCTCTGCAATTAAGATCGTGGCGCGACCAAGATTGGGTCTGAGTTCACAGTCAGTTGGACTTGACACTAGGGTGCTGATTGAGATCAGAGAGAGATACATACAACGACAAAATCGCATCTTGGATACTGCCGAAAGATGCATCGGGATCAGAACTGTTGTTCGATACCAAGATAGTTCCAGGAGGACAGCCAGAAAGTGTTGATTCCGTTGCAGGCTTCCTCACTTGGCAGGGCAGAAATGAGGGAGAAAATGCTAGAGCATACGGTAGAACCGCTGCTACTACAGCGTAGAGAAAGAACATGGCTTCACGTCTTCTTCTGCTCGATTCCGAAGATCTCCCTAGTGTCATGAGTGCGAAGACCCATGACGCGTATTGGTCGGCCCGCTAAGTGCACCGCGCACGGACCGCTTTGTAGGTACACCCGGGAAGTGAGCATGCAGAGAGTGTCTCGGGAGCCGCATCAGGACTACCGTGATTCAATCACAAATCGCGATGTAGTGAGGTAAAACCAGACACTATAGTTTCTTGAGCGGCGTCTGCACATAGTTCATATATTGGAATATTCAGCTTTCCAGGAGGACCCATTGTCAAGCAAGTAGTTCAAAAAGCGAAGATGGAAGTAAAGGAAGAAGCAGCGTGGGAAATTCTGTGTTACCGCCGGGCCGGCGATCTCAACTTTGTTTTGCGACTTGGAAACAACCACTCTATAATTGCGATGGTATATAGACATATGTGTACATTAACTTTACGGCGGTGCGAATGATGAAACTTGCGTAGGGACTGATCGTGTTGTTATTGATGATATTAGTGAGTCTGTATGTTTAATTCATGGGGGAAAGAGCGACGTTGTTCTTCCCAAGGGCTCTCGAGCTTACGAGGTAGCCGGGGGAGCAGCCTTTTCTACATCCCGATTCTGAATTTTCTTCTCCGGAGGTGCCTGGAGAGCGAAGGTCTCATCAACAACCCCGACCATCTCCACTTCTCGCAAGAGCAGGCTGAACAAAAACCCAGCGCCGGCAATCCCGACCATGGTTTGCCATACGACCTTCATACTTGCAGCAAAGGCGACCCTCACCTCTGTTTGTAGGGGCTCGGCTAACGAAGGAATGTGAGGGATGGCCGCATATGCGATCTCACGCCCAGGCGGGAATGTGGCGAGGTAGGCGGCGGGAAGATTGATTTTAAGTTTGTTCTACAGCAATAAGAAATCAGTACAACGGCAGCAGAAACATCAGTGATAGGGATTTACCTGGAGAATGGTGCTTCCGATAGTTATACCCCAGGTCTGGGTAAACGCACGTGTGAACGCGAAAAGTGCCAAGGCCGAAGCTGTTCGACTGATAGGTTGAGGTGCCAGCAGCGGGAAGACGGGCGCAGAGAACTGTGTCAATCATTCAGCACGTGGCTGAGAGGAGTAGCACCGGCACCAAACGTACCACTAGACCGCTTCCAGCGCTGGCAACCAGCTGATAGCCGACCCATTTTCCTGTCGAAGTATCCTCCTTGAGTAAACTAAGCAGTCCGAACCCAATCATAGTCAACGCCCATCCGATCCAGTTGACCGGTCGGTATTTTCCTGTAATGGCAACAATAAAACCAGACGAAAGAGCGAACGGCGCGATGATCAACGCGCTGGGCAGGAATTGGACCGCGGAACGGATGGGAGAGGCAGCATATGCGGATTGGAAGAATACCGGCAAGTAGTAAAGGATAGCTGTTGAAGGATTGGTGTTTAGTCAGTAACCGAAAATGATAACACTCACAGATACTCGTGATACCATGCATAGCAGTCATTAAAATGCTAATTGTAAGAATAAGTCGACGCGCTTCATAAAGGGGAATTATACTAACGCGCTTAGAGTGGTGCGGTTCTTGAGAAGGTCTGAAGGAACGGTCGGTTTGGCTGGAACCTTAACTTCATACCAGGCGAAAACAACAAGAAGAGCGAAGCCGATGATAAGGGGCGCCAACACATGCTTATCAGTCCAATTGTAGCGAATGCCTCCCCAGGTCAAGCCAATGATAGCTAAAGTAGTGCCGCAGATGACAATGACGTTTCCGCTTTAAGACGCTTTACCGTTAGTCATTGAACTTATCGCATGGGAAATACTTACAACCAATCAACCTTGTTTAACTTTTCTTTGACTGTACCCGGCGGAGTACGCACTTTCAAGAAGAAAAGGACGAGGATGAAGGCACCACCAGTGAGGGGCAAATTAAGGTCTGCAAGTTAATATGTAAGCACGTAACTTTTCATACATGGTTTGCCCTCACAGAAGAGCCACCTCCATGCCGTCTTTCCCTTCGAGGAAAGAGCACCACCCTATGATTGCAAGATTAGAGAGAGTTCAATGGAAACTTCATCGCTTAACATACGATAGGTGGGGCAATAGCCTATGAGGGTGCTACATAAATTCGCGTGTCACGCTTATACCGCCAATAGAACTTACCGAAGCAAAGGACCACGTTAGACCGATCATACCTTGGTATGTTCCCCGTTCCGAGAGGGCGACCAGATCAGAAATCAAGATCTCTACAAGATTGATGATTCCACCACCCCCGAGTCCCTGGACCGCTGTCGAGTTGTTAGTAAGGTAACAGAACCTTATCATTGTCAATTTGACCGACGTACTTCGTGCGCCGATCATCATGTTCTGGAATGTACAGAGTAAGTAAACAGCGGTGACCTATAGATGTCCACAAACCATGTCCTGAGCTGCTCCGGCTAATGCGCTGCCTAAAGCAAAGAGCGCAATCGAAACTAACATGACAGGTTTCCTGCGCATGATACATCAGAGCGTGTTGAGAGACGGTGATTAGGATACTATTTACCTGCCAAATGCATCCGACAAACTGCCACTCAGAGGCATGATGGCTGTACTAGAAAGAGCATAGGCGGATCCAACCTATAAGTTCACAGAATGAATCAGATATTGGACGAAGCACAATACGGAAAACATCATAGCACTTACCCAAACATAATTGCCTTCCTCATCGTTCAAAGCTTCGGCAATCGTCGGTAGCGCCGTTCCCACAGATGTCAAGTCCAGAGCACTCAAGAAAATTGAAACGATCATGGCCACGAAACTGAGCCAAAAGTCTCGACCTTTCTTGACCGCTTCGATTCCCTTTGGTTCTTCCGGTCTCTTCTCGCTGACATTCTCGGGGACCTCTAGAGTCTCTGTTACCGACTCCGGAGGAGAAGGACGCGCATACAGCGCCAAATCGTCCCGGTGAGGTGTCGTGGCTGAGGACATGGCAAGACTGGGAAGTGACGATAAAGTAAGATGCCAATCATCGAGGATGTTATAACCTCGGAGTTGCTCTTGGCAACACTACCGACTCGGGGTCCGACCTCTTTTAATTTCTTGTGAATGGGATTTTAGCAACGCTACTCGGGGCTACCACCTTACCTGGCAGCCGGTGCTTCTTTTGAATTGTCGGGTCGCTTAGCTACTTTACCCATCCTTTGATAGTCGATGGATGGGTGCCTGGCGCAATGGGGTACCAATAGCTCTTCGCTTATAGGCCCTCAGTATGACCTGACTTAGTCTGACAATGACTGATGTGTCTAAGTATAACAATAAGTGATAAATTTTCGTGATAGCACATTAACTTCTTGTTGAAAATAGTCACTGACATATGAAAGAGCGAGGCAGACAGGCCGCTGCTGCCAGCTGTTCAGACTTAGTGGCAGACGTCGCTTGTAAGAGCACAGTATGCTTATCAGAACCGAGTAGATCATCAGAAATAAACAACGCGGGACCTTGAATTCACACTTACGAAACAATCTGTGTAGGAGATGGGCGAGAGGGGCGAGAGGTTCAGGCTGTTTGTGGAGGGTACAATGATAATCACGTAAAGTTTACCGCCGGTCCGACTCGGGCTGTTTTCCGGGGCCGGGACCGAAGATCTCTCATTTACATTTTGATTTTGACTTCGTACGCTATGTCCTTGACTCGGCAGACATTCGATCAGTCGTAAGCCTTCACCGAGCCTCGAGTTGCGTACAAAACGTGAAAGAAAGGCTCTCGAAACCTTCCCACTACATCTCATGGTACAGGCCGACGTCGGACCCCCGCCGGATCCTTATCAGAATGACCACCGATAGTGACAACTCCTTGACTTTCACGAGTACGTCGCAAACCTTCGTATGCGGCAGACCCAATCATGTAAGAGTTTTTACAACTAGGGCTCTTATTTTAGTCAGGCTGCTGCGGCGACGTGGGATGAACATCACGTTTGTTAAAACTAGGTCTATTGAACCGCTGTTCATAACGGGTACGTTCATTTCTAGTTAATTCGCCAAAATCTTCATTATACAAGGTTTTAGGCAGCCACGGTCACCCGGGGCATCCATTTTCGTCATAATAATTCCGGTGTGATACCTGGGCAAATAGGTCAGTGCGAAACTTTCTACTTCTCAGCTATACAGTACCAATAGTAATCCTGGAACTATAGTCGCTCCTTTCAAAGTTCTTTTTTGGCATCTGTCCTGGGCCGGACCCTCGTTCGTCTTCGGTACATAGCTAAATGATTGGCAGATTTACATCGAAAATTGCTTGGAGTCTACGCAGGTCTTCATATCTACTTAGATCTTGGCAACTCTTGAACTACGTCGGATACGTCAATCAAGCTTCTACTTGACGGCGCGTTCCCGTCCCGTTCCTGCACTAGGTCCCAGCATTGCGGCCGCGGGTCTCAGCATCCATGTGCAGAATCGTTCTTTTCTACAGATGGGACGGAGTAAGGCTGGATGATTCGAGCCCAACCTTCAGAAGACATCCTAACTTCCATTCTCATCTTCTCCCGCTTGGACTTTATAAGACGACTTTGAGGATCAAATATCCTTCATATTCATCAACTTTTCCAGTATTTCTTTTCTATACATTCTACAATGTCCAAGAACAAATCCCACACGGTGCTTATCGTATGTGCTCGCCTTTGAAAGTTGTCTGCCTCGCTTACAAGTTATTATCTTAGTCGGGTGCTGGACCTTGCGGTCTCGTCACAGCTCTCGCTCTCGCCCAAAATGGGATTTCTGTGCGAGTGGTGGATAGGATTTCCAAATTTCAAGTAGGCCAGCGGGGTGCAGCGCTCTCTGTGGGTAGACTAGCATCAAATCCAGACCTTAAACTCATTTTGACTCAGCCACGAACATTGGAGCATTACAAACTCCTGGGGGTCTTGGAAGACATACAGAAGGCCAGCCCCATAATGCATTCGCTGATTCTATATGATGAAGATGGGGTTACGCGCAAGAGGGAGATGCCCATGTTCCCAGTTGAAGACAATACGCCGGCCAATCCATATGTTGGTTTCTTCCTCAGTAATCGGATATCTAGTTCACTAACTTTGTCATAGGGTAATGTTCTTATCATGGGCCAGGATCGCCACGAAGCCATTCTCCGCCAACATTTGGCGAAGTACGATGTCCACGTTGAGCTCGGCACCGAACTTCTATCATTCGAACAAACGGAAGACCATGTCTCAGCGACACTCTCTAAGACGGTG
This sequence comes from Armillaria nabsnona, assembly GCA_030407065.1. NCBI lineage: Eukaryota > Fungi > Basidiomycota > Agaricomycetes > Agaricales > Physalacriaceae > Armillaria > Armillaria nabsnona. The sequence goes on from JAUDQA010000005.1 coordinate 660,685, forward strand.
GACGGAAACCAGGTAGAGGAGAAAACAGAATTTAAATGGCTGGTCGGTGCCGACGGTGCTTCTAGCATGGTGCGAAAGACACTGGGCTTAAGTTTCCTTGGCGAGTCCCGGCAAGCGGAGAACTTTGTCATCGGCGATATCTACATTAAGGATCTGGAGAAGAAATTGGACCGAAAGGTAAGATAGGGCTTCAATCGTCCTTGTATTAACCGGTTATTGACCCGTTCTGTCTCCTCCTTCTAGATCTGGCATGTATGGGGTGACGCTTCGAAGAAGATGTACGTCATTTTTAAATACTCTCATGATATGTTCTTGATCACCGCCGCCCTAGGGCGAGTCTGCGACCCTATGAGATCCCCAATGATGATCGGTGCTACTACCTCGGTGGCGGTGTTGAGGCTGATCCCGATGTAATGGTATCAAGTCGTGAAGAATTCATCAAGTCTTTCTACGAAATTAGTGGACGCACAGACATCGATTTTGGTGACCTCATATATTTACGACCCTATCGGTAAGACTATAAACGTATCATCGACGTTCACTAACCAATGAGCCAGACCAAACGTACGTATGGTGGATAAATTCGGCTATGGACGAGTCTATGTTGCTGGAGGTATGTTTATGAAACACACATAAATTCCTTTGACTCACGGTTCGTAGACGCTTCCCATGTTCACAGCCCCACCGGGGCTCAAGTACGCTTCTACAACCATCGTCTATGAATAAAACAGCTGATATATTCTTCATTTGTCAGGGCATGAACACGGGTGTACAAGACTGTGTGAGCCATCTAAATGAATCTCAGCTCAATGCCCTACTGACACCCATCTGGAGTTGAACTTGGCGTGGAAGTTGGCTATGGCAGAGAAAGGCCTTGCCTCAAAGACACTTCTCGACTCTTACACCCATGAGCGCTTGCCCGTTGTTGCTTCCATGCTCGACAAGACCACTGCACTTCTCAACAAGACATTCGCGCGTACGCCAGATAACTTTGACGGCTGGAAGCGAGGCTACGAGCTGCGCCAATTCGGTGTCAATTACCGTGGAAGCCCGATTATTGTCGATGAAACGCAGACCGACTGTAGTGAGGAGGTCGATCCTTACCGTTCGGGGAACGACGGTACCGTTCGAGGTGGTGACCGTGCCCCCGACGCTCCTGGATTGATCTCGCTAGGACAGCCAGCAGACAAGTATTCGTCCACATTGTTCGATGTGTTTGGACCCACCCATCACACTCTCCTTCTCTTCTCTGATGACAAGGAGAAGCAGACGGCTATCCTTGACTCTGTCAAGCAATATCCGACCCATATTTTAAAGCGCGTCATCGTTCTTCCCGAGAACACTGAAGTCAAATCCAGCGATCTTCCTGCCGAACTTGTTTTCAAAGACAAAGACGGATATGCATACCAGAACTATGTGATCAGGAGCAGGGTTTTGGATACCATAATAGTTCGACCTGATGGTATCATCGGTGCTCTTGTCAACGGTGCAGCCGGTCTTAAGGCTTACTTTGACGCGGTGTTTTGCCCAGACGCAGAGAAAGTGGTATCGTCGTTGAAATCTTTGACGGTGTAGATATTTGTTTGTGTGGATGTAAGAAGAGAAGTTAGACACATACTTACAGAAGGATACTTAATTCATTTCTTTAATGATTAGTCGCGCTTTGTTCGAGAATTGGAAAGCAGAAAGCCATGATGTTGACAATATGGACAAATTTATACTGGTAATACGGAGAAAATCGGGGAGTTGACAACTTATGACAAGCCAAGGTTGATGAAAGAATTCTAAAGACAGTATTGTGCTGTTTCACCTACACCTCGCGTGCAGCAAACCAGCGGTACTCGCTCATGTGATAGATTTAGCGGATCTTGTTCCTGCCATAAGAGGAAAACAATATACTGTTCTCGCGTACAAACTGTCCTTTGGCGACCATAGATCTCAAATAGATTTCGTAAAACAAGAAGCACATCCTAGACATTGCAGACGAATGTGACGGTCGCCTGACTTCTATTCGGGCGATAGTCCGGTAGCAACGGCAGTCCGTCAGAAGCTGGTCAGAAGCTGGTCAAAAAGGCGCTCAACTTCCTATTTCTCTGAGGCAAGTTAGAGGCAACAGATAATCTGATACTGCAGCTTGCGAGTAACAATGCAATTTGGGTTATTAGTAGTGAATATCCAGGATACATCCTGTTTTACAGGACAGCAACGCTGCGATTTGCATCCGATGTAGCACGGGACATGTCACATCGCTTATTTCCGAAGATATGATTATCTTTCGATCAATGCGGTGAAATTTGAGATCCGGATTTGGGCCGACGAGCAACAGGCAGTGAGCCAAACCCCGAACCTTTCCCTCCATCACTCTATATAAAACGCCCAGGCGGTTTCTCTCCTTCCTTCGTTCAAAACTTGCCGATTTTGTTAACATCTTTATCAAGCATGTCCCCAATCAAGTCACCTTTTCTCAAGGAGCCTCAGACTGTTGCAGTACGTGCTAGGGGCTCTACGAAAATTTCCATGATACTAAGACAAATCTTTACAGATCATCGGATGTCCATTCAGGTATGAAAAAGCCGTTACCTGTTAGATACAACTCTAACAGGGCCATTCTATAGTGCTGGCCAGGTGAGGTTCAATCAAAATACATCGTGTCGGTTCTGATTCCCCGTTACAGCAAAGACTGGGTGTTGACAAGGGCCCTATTCACTTGGTTGAGGCCGGGCTTACGGACCAACTAGCTGAGCTAGGCTGGCGAGTTACCTTTGACGGCCACCATCAGTTCGAAGAGCTCAGCGTGGCAGATGATCCACCTATCGGAAAACTGCGCAACCCCAGGTTCGTTTCACGCGTCAATGAATCTGTAGCCAAAGTTGTTGGTGGCCACGCTGCGCGGGGAGAGTTACCATTGACTCTTGGCGGTGATCATTCGCTCGTATGTTTTTTTGCTACTCGCTAGTTCCGAATTCTCATGCTTGCTATGATAGGCTATGGGTACGATTTCGGGAACGTTGGGGTACGTTACCGGTGCTATCATAATGACGATGATTCTCATAGTGTCATTAGTACCTATCCAAATGCATGTGTTATCTGGATCGACGCTCATACCGACATCAACACTCCGGAGACCACAGATTCCGGTGCGTACTTATCTCATCGAAATGTAATACCACCTCATGGTGTCTTTCAAGGTAACCTCCACGGTATGCCCGTGTCCTTCCTCCTCGGCTTGGGAGCCAAGGTCCCCGAGTTCGGCTGGATCAAACCTCTGTTGAAGGCCGAGCGTTTGGTGTACATCGGTCTACGTGATATTGATTCCGGAGAGAAGCGCATCTTGAGAGAGAACAATATCAAGGCGTTCAGTATGCATGAGGTGGATAAGTATGGGATTGGGAAAGTTGTTGAGATGGCGCTGGACCACGTTAATCCAAAGAGGGATCTGCCGATTCATCTCAGCTTCGATATAGATGCTTTAGATCCTTCGGTCGCCCCCTCTACTGGAACTCCGGTAAGAAGGAAGGTCACTTGCAGAGGAATATTCGCTTAGTGCCTACGTAGGTTCGTGGAGGACTTACCTTCAGAGAAGGACATTACATCTGCGAGGCTGTCTCTGAAACGGGATTGCTCGTTGCTTTTGATCTGGTGGTGAGTTCTCTATTGCAATGCAAATTTGGAATAACGATTTGATGGCTACTGAAGGAGGTGAACCCGCATCTTGAGGACGAATCTAGTGTGAACAAGACCGTGACAGTCGGTTGCTCCCTAGTCCGTGCAGCCCTTGGTCAGTTACTTCTTACTTTCATATAATCCTGGGCTGACCTGGCGCTTCAGGCGAGACGTTATTGTGAAGATATAATGAATGTGGAAGTAGACGACCTACTACTAGCCTCTGTACCTTAATTCGACGTCGAGGTAACTCGCCTTCTGTTCATGAAACCGTTGAAGCATTCCTTTGAATAACGTTTCTGACTATTGAATCTAAATATTAAGTAGATGGCCAACGTTGCTATGCTTAATAGATTAGAGTTAGGATGAACCTCAGGCTCAGGTTCTAGAGGACACATTCAGTGTAATAGAGCTGTGATTTGATCGACTTCTTCACATTAGATCCCTCTTTCAATAGCCAGAACAGTGGGTCAAGAACTCACGTTCAAATGCCAATTGGTAGCGCCTACCGTCCAGTTTTCTGGGACCGTTCTGCGGCTATTCGTGGCTGTTACAGGTTCTTATCTAACGGCACCGACCTGTACTGAGAGAAACGGAATTGGGCGGTCTATCCGCGTGACACGTCGGTGGCAATATACCGAGTTAAAACTCCGCCACCAATTCCCGGACGGCACCGTTTTCTGTGGTTCTTATCTCCCATAGCTCGGTTTGTTCTCTTTTCAAGAAAATTTGGTTTCCTGGTCGCTCGCAAAGGCCACAAATTAATCATTATTGACTAATGAAAAGCCTATGACCATGTGCTATATACGTTACAAGACTTTGGCATGTCGAGACTCGAGTCGCGTTTTCCTATACGTCGAACACCATATGAGGCTCCAAAATTTGGGTTTGTACAAGCATAGATGACGTTTGCGGTGCTCTGGGTCTCAGCAAAATTGCAGCTCGTGTTCGAAGCATACATAAAACTCAAGCTTACTTTGACGCATAGTACCTCATCCCACTGGGTGTCCACCGAAATAGGTAGGAAAGGTATCTCATTTTCTCACAAAGATGATTGATAATCGAAATAGGTGTTTCAAGGTTTCCCATCCGGCGTAGTCGTCGTTTTTTGGAACATCGATGGATCAGAGCGCAATATATCACAATCAACAAGCGATCATCCATGTCAACAGCGGGGAGGAGTATCGGGCCCTGGAAATTTTTTTCAGAAGCCCCAGACTTGTTGGTGATACTCAGGACGGGTTTCCAAGGGCCAGGGCATTTTCTGGGTAACATTTCTTCCCGCCATTTTACTGCACATACCTTTGGCTGAAATCTGTTCCCTGTGTGCATGACGACGCACTGGAATGCTCAAGATCACGAGGCAAACTGCGGCGGTGACGCCTCGCCGCGCTCTCAAGACAGGTACGTCGGCCAATCCTGGGCTGGCACATGTGTGGCGAGTGAATTCGGGACGTCCAGGGCAATACACGCTGCGCTGGCCTGCTCTAGTCGAATTCCACAAAGTCCGTTGTGGCCCGCGATATGCCTGTCATGGGTTAGTACTGATCAGAAGGCGTGTTTCGAGCGTTACCGTGTACTTAAAATAGACTCATGATATAATAGTCTCCACGCTGTTGGCGTCCCTTTCAATTAACTTAGCGCAAACCCCTCAGCCACCTTTTACTCTAAATTTCACCGTGCAGTATGTCCGCCAGCGCAGAGCCTTCGCGACCGGGCACCCCTCGAAACTTTAAAGACATTGTAGGTTCCCTCGGATTCCAAAAAATCGCCCACCATGCCCATGCACTTTCACCTCCCCCGTGTTCAATCCTTCACTAATGTCATGGACCAGGTTCGCGATGTTATGAAGCACTACAAGCATGAAAAGGAGTCGGAGGCTCATCGAGTATGTGTCTTGGTCTCAGCGCTCATCATCCTCAGCGCTGACCGTCCTTCAGATCTTCCGGCAGTCGGCCGGACACAAGGCGAAGGGGGTTTTGCCTCAGACCATTAACCCAGTGCGCCTTTTGCTTTTCCCGAGTCCTAGTCCCCTCATTCCGTGATAGGATGAGGAGACTGTGCCTGGAATTGAGCATCCAGGTAGTACTGGGGTCATCTATTGCTCCGATCGTGCTATCGCGAATGGGTTCAACTACGCTAATTCGCACGACTGGGCAAATCTTGGCCAAGGAGCCCCCGAAGTCGGGCCGATTCCAGATGCGCCGCCTCGACCAACTTCTATTCCACTCCCTGTAGATTCTCTAGAATACGCCCCGACTACGGGTGTGAAAGGTGCGTATCTCGGCTGTGTATCTTCTCGGCTAATCCATCTGACTCATTCAATCAGCCCTTCGAGAAGCCGTCGCTAATCTGTACAACGATACATACAGGAAGGGCAAGGCTAGTCAGTATACTTACGAGAACGTCTGCATTGTACCGGGTGGTCGCGCCGGTCTCTCTCGTGTTGCGGCGGTCATCGGAGACGTCTATACAGTCAGTTATTTTTCGCTTTGATGGTCGTCATCAATGTTGATCCCGCTGTGAATTCACAGTCTTACCAAATCCCCGACTACACCGCGTACGATCAGGTCTTGACTGCATTCAAGAGACTGGTACCAGTCCCTACGGCGTAAGCAGCGCATTCTGGTTAATTTTCGACCTATGAGCCCTCTCCATCGGGTGACGTACTAACGCGTACCTTGAATGTATTCTAGTCTGGAGTCGTCGGTATGGCTTCCATTAGCCCTGGAGTTATCTGCGCTCACTATATTTCGCCTCCATAGAACAAGTATAGACTTGATATCGAACAAACACGGGTAAGGTTGCCACAGCGCTCCAAACATAAATATTGACGGCGGGTTCCTGAATCTAGAAAGATATCCGAACGCAAGGCCTGGCCGTAATATTGGCGTCAAACCCTCGCAATCCGACTGGACAGGTAACGCGCCATTTCACACGGTTTCATGTATTCACTTGCTCATTCATATATCTTTTTCAGGTCATCAAGTAAGCTCTATTGCTATTGCCTATAGTCATGGGAAGATTCACCTACTTTCAGGGGAAGCGAATTGAAAGAGCTGGTAGGTCTCAGCCGCGAAGGGACTACGCTTATTCTCGACGAAGTAAGCATTCTATTTGTGGTACCCCATGTTCTATTCTTACCTCCGCCGCAGTTCTATTCTTGGTACATCTATTCTGATAACGAGAAAGATTTGGGCAAGTCCATCTCTTCTGCAGAGTACATTCAAGATGTCAATGAAGCAAGTACCCGGCCAGTGAATTGAAAATCTTTTAACTAACGTCAATGTAACAGGACCCGATTGTCATCGTGGACGGTCTCACGAAGGTTTGTAATAAAATGATTACCGCTATTTTCAGTCTGATCTGAGTGTATCTATAGAACTGGCGTCTTCCTGGCTGGCGAATCTGCTGGGTCCTTGGACCAAAGAATTTGGTAACAGCGCTCTCTCAGTCCGGCTCTTTCTTGGACGGAGGCGCCAACCACCCGTACGCCTAGCAGTTTTATCATTTAACTTAGTCGCTGACAGTGTCGCGCATAGCATGCAGCTGGCTGCTATCCCGCTTCTCGACCCTATCCGTGTTAAAGAAGAGAAGGTTCGCTCATACCCGTTTACTCCATCTTCTCTGATCACAACTGCGGATAGATCGCGCTCCAAAAACACTTCAAGATGAAACGCGACCACGTCCTTGCTCGGCTACACGATCTTCATCTAGATGTTGCGGTCCCCCCTACGAGCACCTTCTACATCTGGCTTAACCTCGAGAAACTCCCGGAGCCGTTGAACAACGGTTTGGTAAGTACAGCTCTGATGTTGTTTGACTCTGACGGCTTGATATTGATCGACATCTAGACATTCTTCGAGGAGTTGCTCAAGGAACAAACGATTGTCATTCCCGGCATCTTCTTTGACATCAACCCTGCGCACCGACGCAATCTCTTCAACTCGCCGTGTCATTCGTTCGTTCGTCTCTCATTCGGTCCCCCGATTGAAGACTTGGACAAGGGTGGGTTGTCCAAAATCCAATACATTCGTGAAAAATGTTGAGGATTTCTTTATCTAGGTCTCGACGCGATGGCACGAGTGTTGAAGAAAGCTAGGAAGGAGGGCATGCACGCCTTTGGCCATAGGTAAGCTTCTGAAATAAGGTGTCCCACACCCGGTGCTTATAACTTGTTGCAGCTACAAGAAGAGCATCGATGATAGAAGCTCGCCGGTGACACTCCAACACCTGCAGCTTTAAACCAAGTTATGTACTACTGCCAAATGGATGAAGGACTCGAGAAAAGAAAACATAGCACTTTTAGGTTACATACAGCTTTACGATAATTAATGACTATGCACTAGGATCGAATGGCGCAAATGCCGCTTTGAAAGCCTGAGCGTCAGATTTATCCTCGTCTTCTGAAAGCATGCAAGCTTTCCAGTCTGCACGACCCGGAGTGTTCAGAAGATTGACCAACACCTGCCTGTTGATAAATATTCTTCAGTAACTTAATTTGCTTCATATGACGACTATCCAAACCTTCCGAATTGTATGCTAAATGGTATATGGTCTTTCATCACATGGACCATCTTCCGGCCATCCGGTAGGTCCACTCTGAAATAACTCCCTCGACCGTTTGAGCAGGAGGCCAAGGCCTCGTCGGGGTTCTCTTCAAACTCAATGCCCAACGACCGTCCTTCATTCATAAACGTCTCCTCAATCTTGTTTTGAAGCTTAAGTGGCACCGGTACAGCCTGTACATGAGCATGCCCGCCCTTTTGACGCAGCCGCGCTACTTCGAAAAATACGGCAGCCATTTTGTGCTTTGCAAACATGGCTCGGATAGCCGTTTTATACCTTAAAAAGTACGTACATGAGGCTTTGTCAGCTGAATTTTGAGGATACGCACCTTTCAGTTTCTTCAATGATAGGTACCGCCAAATCATGAGGTATCGTATTGAATGTTGGATAATGTGTGATGGGGACGATGAGTACATGTCCTCCGCCAGGTATATCGACGTGATCCGCTGCCGATTGGGTTGGTATTATTTGTCCCTTTGGGAGCGTCACATAGCATTCGGTGCCAATGGAGACGATTAAGTGCTTTCTAGAGTGACACTCAACACCCGTTTCGGATAAGAAGAGAAGAAACATACGCTAAATTAGGATTCGACAAGCAGAACCAACACTCGTCGGCTAGAGGAAAAATCAGCTTCACGCCCTTGACAATAGTGAACGACGTACGAGCAAGTTCTCTAGGAGCATGTCCCCTCTTTCCTCCGCGGCCGCCACCAGGGCGTTCGTTGGCAACGGGACAATCATCGATGTAGTGATTTTCGCTTCCGCATGCACGACAAACATATCCTTCTCGGGGCTTTTTGCCACCGGTGTCACCCACGGCGTGTTTGGTGGGACAGTCGCGCACAAGGTGCCCTGGCTGGAACACAGCTCAATCAAAGATGCGGAAATAAACAGAAAATGAAGCCCCACCGTGTTACAGATCTTGCAAACATAACCTTCAGGGGGTTTGGTCCGTTCCGGGCATTGATCAATGAAGTGCTGCTCTGAAGCTTAGCGGAGCATCAACGGAAGGTAATGAAAAACTCACGTCGGTTCCCTCGCATCGTCGACATTTGTATCCTGGCGGTGGCTTATCTCCGTGGTCTGAGAGTAGCTCAATCATACAAGCCATACATACGACTGAAGCAATCACTTACCCACCCGACTACGTTTCATCGGTTTTTTGACGTCCCCAAAAATGAAGTTCTGACCGTCTGATTCATCAATGGTGCGTTTTGAAGGACGGTGAGTCGCCTCTGTGAAAGGATTTTTGCTCGCATTTGCGGGACGAGCCATTGGTGCTGTTGTTAGCGTATTGGGAGATATGGAGAACGCGTAAAACCACTAGACAGAACATTACAGGACGCAACATAGAAACCACAATAGCAACGTACCCTCTGCTTTTTACCAGTTGCTGGGGATCCTCCAAAAGCGCCCAAGCTCACAAATCGGGAGACCCGGCCCTCTTCGTCACTCCAAACGAAGGGCTCCCGTTCCCAGAACATAGGTGGCTCGCCTCCACTTGCAGCGAAGTGGTAGCGGGGCTTTAATCGACGAACTGTGTCATCTAAGGCAGATACACCAATGGACGCAAGCTCTGGAGAAGGTAGATGCACAGCAGACATTTCTGCTATTGACGCTGGCCAGACATTGCTGATGAATATGTCGACAAGCTGTGAAGAAGACGATCCAGCTTGGATAGCGCTTAGAGACTTGTAATTTTGGTTTTGATTCGAGGTTCCGAGCGTGTTTGAAAGTAACCTCTCCATGGTCTGAGAGGAAAAGAAAGGCGACGCGAAACCCTATGCTGATTTAGCGCGGGGACGTCGAATGAATGAATCGAACGTACGGGAGCTGCCTCTGATGTCGAATAAACTTCAGCATCGTATATTCCACCAAGACAAGCAATTCTGAGACCGTGTGCCGTCGTGACGAGTCCGGATTTTGCTACAAGTACGTGTGAGCGAATGCCGATGCCTCAATGAACGCGCCGCTCACTCAACATGAACACATTTTTGCAGAGTTCTCCTCCAGTTTTGGAGTATTTCTGAATTACAGCGTCTGGTAAAGGGTTGCCTCCCTGCATAATGTAACACTCGATGGGAACTAGCACGCGTGTTAGACCCAAAACGATGTCTATGTAGACGGACGATGCACCTTCAATCCTCCCATCCAATAGCTGCATCATTTCGTCGTCGTCGTCAGGAGCATCCTTCGGTGGACCGAAAAAATCGCCAACGCAGAGGACGAAGTCGAACTTGCCATGCTTCGAGTCGATTGATTTCACTTTGCTGAAGAGGTCGCGGATGGAGCCTGCTGCTGCACCAACTGTTAGACTGACAATGTTGGTATGAACGGCGAGTACAGTAGAAATCAGAAGGACTTACACCTTTACAGGCGTCGTAGACATCCTGGAAGCAGATTAAAGGGTGGTCGGTGTTGCCGATTGGATTTCGGAGGGGACAACCCATTTAGGTAATACAACCGTTCGTCACCGCCGGCAGACTCCGGCTATGCTTTTGCCTCAGAAATACCAAGTCAACAAACTTCTGGCAAGTTTCTTGATTCATGCGCAACTCAGACTTCGTCGTCTATTGATTCTCATCTCTATAGGGTACTATATTTCACTGCCAAGGACCCTCCCCTTCTCGCCCCCCGGGTATCGTTAATCGAGAGCTGAAGAATAGAAGTTGAATCGAGCAAACTACCGACTCTTCAGCAGATGAAGGCTCTTGCATGGAGATCAGTACTGTTGTAAAGAACAGCTACAGGACCATGGTATTACTAGCGTTGCTTCGCATTATCCCGAATTCAACAGGATGTCGCAATTCTCTGCAACCAGCATGATCCACCCCAGAGTTTCCGTCTTGAATTCCTTTACCCACCAATCCATCAACGAACACGTCGACAATTTGATTGACAGCGACTCGAGATGGTTCGTGTCTAGCAAGGAACATCGATTTGCTTCGAATTCCAACAATCAATGCCAGAACACAGAAGGAATAGATGAGAACACGAACCATATTCTATTGGTAGCTCCACTTCCAAAACTTCCAGCGATCCCCGGGTCATATCTATGAGCGAGCTGAGTAGCTCTATATTTTGCACATTCGTCACGTTCAACCTCTTCAGCTTCTCCAGCTGTACGCGGAGCAAAAACATTTCGACCACTTCCGAACTTCTTTCCATGTCGACCTCGATTTCCTCGATACCCAATGGCAGGCGGTCTGCACTCGTAAAGAAAGGAGCCGCGGCGGTGATGGACCCTAGGCGAAGAATTTTGAGATTGGCAAACGTCGCGAGCATCTCGAGCAAATCGAGCAAATCGTCGAAGTGCGCGCAAGCAATGTTAAGAGTCGTTAGACTGGCTGCTTTGGTGGAAAGCACGTGTGCAAACGATAGATGAGGAGGGCTGAAGGTCTTGAAGTATATTGCACCGACGGTGAAGGAGGCGAGATTCGGTAACGACGATAGGATAATGGGAAGGACGGGATCATCACACACCCATTGACAGTCACGAGTGGCTGACCACAGCGACCAATCGGACCAATCACTATCATATTTGCCTTCCTCGATCCTCAAGGATTTCACGAGCGGAGCAATGAATGGCGCGGCGGATAGAAGGTCGCAGAAGCGTCTACTATCAGAAGACAATGATAACGTAACATGGCGGAACAGATGAACGCGTGAACGAGGGAGGAAGGCTTTGGATATGAGAGAACATGACTTCAATGCCGGGCGGTCGCGACTGAGCTCGTCGATAATGATGTCAGTAAGCTCGGGAGGGAGACGCATTGCCGTGTCTTCAGTATACCTTTGAAGACGACGGTTGCCTACCACTGTTGTGGTATGTACTCTATTTAACATTGCATTCCAAGCAACGCTATATAAATTAGCGGCCGCTGCGTCTCCATTCCCCCTTCCTCCCCTGTCGGCCGAATCAGCGGCAGGCGCAACCCATTTTACGTCAAAGACGAAAGTAAGCAAAAAGTATACGCTGTGGAAACAAGCGGTCGGCAAGTACTTCGGCATAATAATGAGAGGATAAGCACGCGAGTTACAGTGCTGGCACACAATAATTGTACTACTTAATCGTATCTGTATGTCTTCAAGTCTGACAGTATTCCATCCGTATGAATGCCATGCATGTCTATCAGCTACTTAGTTCGACATGTATGCTTTTCCTCGCTAATTGGTGTGTCCTAATTAGATGGTGCCTGTAGGAAGTCGACTACCGCCGCGATTTATGGCCTGGATTCAAGCTCGCTTTCCCGAAATGCCAATACTAACTCTCAAATGTTCAAGAGCGCCTCACTGGAGCCTGTTGTAAAACATGTGTCGCTTGAGGGGAAGGCGTTAGCTGACTGCAAAGGATATTGCATAGACTCGTCGTATAGCTTCATTCCTTCGAAGTTTTAATAGATCCCACTGCGTCGATGAATCACGAAGCTTTCCTGTGGGAGAGGGCAGGCATTACTGTGAATTCGATGTTACAACTCGAAGTTACTGCTACAAGACGACGCGACTAACGATACAATATTTCATACAAGACCAGAGGTACTTGCCTTTGGCATAAAGCACTAGGTTTCTTCATCTAATACGAGCTGATAATTCCGCAGGTGAAGCAATTCATCACCAAAGGAGCGGCATGCACCAAGGAATCTCAAGTAGTCGACGTTGCCGGCCAAGGTGTGGTGGTTGAACGGGGCAGGGGTTTGAGGTGGGGTGTATTCAACCGCTATGGGGCAAAACCGGTCGACTGGCGGCGGCGGCCGTATGCAGCTCTCAACTGATCAAAAAAGTCTGACTGCGCCCTGATTCCGGTCCTGAACATATCGTAGAGTCGCTTAAGCCACGGCTTGAATTCTTTGAAAGTAGTTGTCGGCTCTATTTTAGGATCAGAGGTGGTGAAGAAGAGCTCCTTTTCCGACTGCAATCTGTCGCATGGTAGATGCACCCACCCATCGAGTTTGGGACACGCAACACGAACCAATTGAGATCCCCCCTCAGGCAATGTCCCATCCAGCTGATGACACCGCGTCAGAAGGAGGACGGCGTATAGAATAGATTCCAGATCATGTCGATAAAGATGTTGTGGTGGTCTGCCTTCCTTGTCGTTTCTGAGGAGCTCGAAGGACATATACGGCCGCGTGCCAGTCCGATGGCGGGAAGTAGCTCCCAAGTCATCTCGGTACGACGACAGGTCAAAATCGTTCAAGACACCGCAGATGATTCCTAGGCGATTTTGGCGCCACATGATGTTCCCCATGCTGATGTCCCGATGAAGGATCCGTGGATGGTCATATACCCATTTGTGAACTACGACATATTAGTTCGAAAGAACACGGCAAGGGAAATTCTGACATACTTTGAGCAATGTCCACCAATACTTGGGCGTACTCCCGAGGTGTCTTCAGCTCCTCTAACCGATGCAATCTCTCCTGCACTGTAACACGACAGACGCGATCTTTGTGTAGGAAAGTCTGATCGTTAGCCCATTTGGCTATCAGAAATAACTCCCGGAGTGTCGCCTGAGGAGAATCCGCGTCGTAACCGAAATCTTGGGAATGAACAATGTCTGGAAGATGGTCTAAAGCCCAATCACTTTGACATCCATCGATCGGTGACTGTGGCATTTCCTGAGCCATTTTTCGAGCCTTCGTCACAAACTCGACCTCAGAAATACGAGTAGAAGCCGGCCAGCTTATTTTCACCACCAATTCCTTCTCCTTCCATGGTTCGTACTCACTTGTCGTTGCCTCCACCACACAGGTGTCCCGCCCAACTATACCAGGCTGTCGGGAGACAATACGGCCAAGTGTGAGCGCCACTTTTGTCTCGACCTCCGAAACGGTCAGGTTCAGCTTCACCCCTTGAAATACGGTTTTCGGGTCGTCTCTGCACCTCGTGGTATGCGTCTGGTATTTCTCGACCATAGACGAGTCATCACAAAGTGATCTTTGGATACCACGTTGTCTCTCAGTAAGTTTGGAAAAACCAATGATTGTGCCAATGAAGAAGTCCGTAACGTCGCCGCTGTTGTCGACGATGTGGAAGTCTTTGCAGACGATGATAGAAGATCGATCGTAATAGAGGGGTTGCATTTGTTTCGATGCAATGAGAGCACTGATACAGTGCGTCCGAAACCCAGCACTCGACAGCATCTCTAGGGCGTAGCGAGCACACTGGAGACTCACCTCTGTGCGCTCGTTGGAATCGGCAGCCGCCTGCTCCATGGCTGTGGATTGCTTCTCTTCCGCTTCCTTCTGGAATTTCGCCCTTGCCGCCGAAACGTCAGGTGTGGATGTCACTCGGGCGTACTTGGATGAACCACCGGTCCGTGCACTGTCGTTTAAAGGTCTTTTCTGTGCAGCGGATGTCCAGAATGGTACGCCATTGTGCGAATCCGATAAAGAATCTGGTGTCGTAAAGGCAGGAACAGCTGGATCTATACCGTCTGTTGCGGTTTTGTTAGAGACCAGAGGAAATGGATGGGGAAACTGAGACTGACCTTCTGAGAGTATTTGATATTGACAATCAGCTCCTTGATCTAACAATCTCGGGTGTAGTTTGAACTCAACCCAATGCAGCGTCTGAGCCCACGTCAAATTATTGTTCAGACCATTATCCTTGATACTCGGGCGCGAGTTTCCCGAATCTTCAGACAAGGATTGAAACAGCCTCAAAGAGTTGGAACTTAGCGCAGCTTTGCCAGCCAGGACCTCCTGAGAGTCCTGTCGATAGAGACCAAGTCGTGGGGGAGCCTTGTCGTTCTCGCCTTCTTTTTCATAGAGTGCTCGAGTACCGGCATTCCAAGCCTGTCTGAACGGATGGTATAGCATCTTTTCATCCTGAGTGGAGTCGCAGGTATCACTGTACTCTTTGAGCAGAGACCTGAAAGGCTTAGAACTTCGAACCATCTTCATCTCCGTCAGATACACTGTCCGCCAGTCGGGAGGAAGGAGAAGAATTTTGGTCAGGAAGACCTGGGGAAACACAAAAATGCGGTTCCTTAGATCTTCACCAATATAAGGATCATACGTCGCGCGGTCCACGTCATATTCAAAGTTACCGGAAGTGTCGACAGATGGATCATCAGAATCCAAGCCTTGAATAAACATTGAAACGCCCATGTTGTGGTCCATCGCGGGTGAGTTGTGATGGTATGGAGTCAAAGAAAAACACCGCCGCCATCAACCGCGGTCTGGGTTTTCGCAGTGGCTGTGTCCTACTGGCAGGCAGTTCCGCGTTGCAAACTATATTTCAATTGACACCATGTAGTAGTACATATGAACGAACTTCTCTTCTTTACCTCCCCCGGTATACATCATTCATGTTATTTTCCATCTGATCATATCTTCAAAGTTCAAACCTGGAGGTTCAACGGCGAGACCTTGTCGCATCGAGAAACACAGTCCAAGAACATATCGAAAAATCCATCCACCTATAACGATACAACGTATTCAGCGCTCTGTTTTTGAGAATTTTACATGTCTCACCTTGACTTTTTCAGCAACCAAGCAATTCTTCCCGCCGGCACCCCAAGAATCATCTGTCTTTTGATATTTCCACGTATCGACGACAGTCTGTCCGCTGGAATGGGCACCGGTGAGCTCGACGTCAACTCGAAATCGGGTTGCATTGAAGAGTTCGGGGTGAGCGGCATACGCAATGGTCAGCGCATCGTGCATCGGGGGGCCGTCCATAAAACCGAAGGTCGACTTGTACGACTCTGCAAAGTATCCAATGAGAGTCGAAAGGGTGTACCTGAGGTTCGTCTCCGGCTTGGGCAACGGCGCGTTCGACCCTACGGTTGCAGTAGGCGATAAGAGCTTTCTCATAATATCCTTGGTCGCGATGGCCGTGTGGGTGACATTGATAGGGATCATGACGGTGCGAACAGGCGCGTTCAAAACGATCTGAGTAGCGTGAGCTGCATGGAATGTGCGTTAGGTAGAATAGACGTGTCGAAATCGAAAGGCACTTACGATCACACATGACGTTGTATTCTATCCCGTCAGTCAGAAACACTGCCGTATGATGTGCACGAGATCATGCTTACCAGCAACGGCGGCGCGATTTCCAAGGCCGACTCCACCGCCCATGAACACGATTTCCTCGACGGCGTCCAGCAGATCAGGATACACTGAGCAGAACAGCGCGAGATTGGTCATGGGACCGCTCGAGATTATAGTCACTTTCTCCGAGCCGGACCCTTCGATCCATACCTTCTTGACGGCCTGGGATATACCCTCGAGGGCGCGAGCGACAGAGCCATCAGGATTCTTGGCAATCAAGGACAATACGGCGGGATCTGTCCCAGACGCCAATCCCTCGACGCCCCCCAAGCCATCGGGACCGTGGATCTCTGCGTCATGCTGCGCAGCCTTCAAAAGAGGCTTGGGTGCACCCGGGTACACACGGACATTAGGCTTCGCGCCGAACGCTAACAAACACCTCGCAGCGTTGATGGCAGTCAGATCGCTGGGGGCATTTCCATGGGTCTGGAAATCGAGGTTTTAGCATCCACCTTGAGTATTACCAATTGAAACACGTACCGTAGAGATTCCCAATAGTTCAATGTTGGGACTGTGAAGGGCGAGGAGGATGGCAGTTGCATCATCGTGACCCTTTCGGGGGTAATTGAGTAATCGTGGCGGTGAAATTGATGGAGGATCACTCACTGGATCGACGTCAAGCCATACTTTCTTCCTGTAATCGGTCATTGTCGGGATGCTGTTAGCTGATGGCTGAGTGTGCGAGTAGAAGGGGCTGGGGGTTCTGGTTGACCCTGCGGTTAAGGTCAGGCTTTATCTACAGTTTCGCGTCTCCTACCACGTGCTCAGTTTAGGGCAGGCTCAAAGGTTGATAACATTTATCTGATTTGCCATCCGGACTTACACTCCGTTGCATTCAGGTAAGTTTGTCTCGTAAAAAAGGATTCAATCCGTTGAAAATGGGATGAAGAAAAGGGGTCGATAATGCAAACATCTCTCGATATCTGGGATGTCGTTCTCCTCTATCATGAATTTCTAACCCCTCCTACTTTGGACCGACGACGTACTGACAACGCTATTGAGCAACGCCACGGCTCGTAGTTCCATAGAAGTCATGGCTCGTATTGTTGGATGAGACTCAAAGACGCTAGTTAGATCACGCGAAAACGTCATCCGATTGGTAGATATTATCTAGCTAACTATTCCGATGGAAGCAGGGCACAGAAAATTTAAGGTTACCAGGAATTGTTGTATCGTTGAGAAGATGTGCAGCTATTCTCAGGCCGTTTAAGCTTTCCGAAGGTCACCGGTCAGCTGGGCAGACTTTGGATTGGCTGGAAGTGTTATCGGTATCGATTACACCTTAAGGTGACGCGATCGAAGTACATGGTGGTCCTGAACCAAACCCAATGGCATAGGAAGCAAGGAGAGCCGAGACTTCGGCGAAGACATATGAACCCTCGAACCCACCGTCGATTTGACGTACCAATCGTACATGAGATCGTCGTGTCCTTCTACCCATGTCCCTGGTCACTGGTCTGAATCTATTGTCAGGTGCAGGACCGTTATATTTTGGAAGCCAATGGAAATATGCGTCGTTAAAAGTTGACGCGCTCGTGCCTGGTAGCATTTCAAACTTCAAAGGGCGCGTCTATCCAAGGATAATTACACTTCCGAAGCGTCGGCGCTGGCGTCAGGGTTCGGAGAGTTATACAGAATCCAAAATGCTGTTTGAAAATCGAATATGTCCAAAACTTCAGATGGGCGGCCTCAGCTGTGTACATGCGCTTTGCTGGAAGCGTTATCGGAATCGATGATGTGGGAGAGACGATCAAACTCCACTGTGACCATGTTTCAGGTCCAATGTCGTAGGAAGCTTTTGGTAGCGAGGGCCCAGAACTTGGAAAGAATACAACGAAGTATTTGGTAGGAGCTAGGTGGAAAAGGGATACTTTTTTAGATATGATGGGGTAAAAAGGCCAGGCTGGATTGAGAGCTTTCTCAGTGACCGGTAAGTTTCGCCGAGCTAGTCTGACTTCGGAGTCACGCGATCCATCTACATTTGCTGGAGTGTTCCAAAGTGAGGAGACGTATCCACAGATGATTTCGAGAGATCGAAAATTTTGCGTTGGAGTTGCGGATCGAGTTATCCGACAAAGGCACGGAAGGAAACGCCTTGTTAGGCCAATGCTTTCCCGTATCATCGAGTTCCAAAAGTAGAGCCAGGCCTCAGGTATGGGCATGTAAACGCCAGGGATTGGGTGGTGGGTGTAACTGTTTAAAGCGCGGGTTGACTCGGGCCGCTAAATTTGCCGATAATTGACCGGTGCATCCTTCTTTTTGTTTTGCCCTTCACTCGTCATCTGTGTATGGCTACCAAAAAACGGACTGCGACGAGTCTTTTGCTTCTCGTAAACGTCAGCACCCTGACTACTATGGCCTGTGTCCAAGCTCCTACCCGTCGCTGTCTCGTGACTGGCCATGTTCTTGTCAGCGCTTGTCTTGGTTCTGGTTCGGACAAGAACAAGGTACTCGAAGACTATGCCTCAAAAATTGTGACTATAGTAGTCGCTTTTGCTGAACAAGTAGGAGGCTACTATACGGCTTATACCTGAAGTCAGTACTTGTCCGTCGAAACCGGCTAACTGCTGCCAGACCGTGTAGTACTGTTACACCGTGACGGATCTCTTGTACGCTTGTCAATGATCCTTTGTCGAAGCGATGTGTCTTTTCTCTGGTGTTCCAAGACATAGGCAACACTGTTGCTCGATCAAAGCCGGTTGAACGGCAGCAAATCATCGAGACCTTTGACCACCGTCAAAAAGATGCCTGCATTCAACAGGCACTAGGTGCTAATATGTTCGTCCGTAGCTCTCCTTTCAAGGACATTTGCCAATCTTTTATCCTATAGTTGGAGTAAATCGAAATAAGGTAGGCTTCGGAATGACTTAGGGCACCCCGGTAAGCAGCACGTTCGGGAAATGCGTGTCCTTGTGCTCATGACAAAACTACTTTAAGTTGTAGAACACATCTGTGATGGCGGTTATGCACAAATGAACCGTTCTTCTGCTTCATGACGGCCAACGCGAATCAAATCTAGGTCGCGTTTCTTGACAATAAAAAAGACAAAGGATGCCATCCTCCCGCCTTGGTACAACTGACGTCCGAAGTGCGAACACTCTCTGGAGTGACTTTTCTGTTAGAGAAAACTTGTCTTGATCAAACGGCCAGTCCAGCCTTTGTTCGACACAGTCAATGCTTCATATTGCCTTGATGCCTTGACTTGGAAACCCCGCCACTGCGCTTCGGTCGAAGCGGCATGACCTAAAGCGGTAGCTCCCAAGTCACGTTTTCTTCGCGTCGCGGTATAAAGTCAAGGAAAGCCCTATGTTCTCCCACATCTTGTTTACTTTCCCCGTGTTGCCTCCCCATTTTTGCAATGGCAGAGCATCGTCTTCCTCCACCGTCTTCTACCACCGGCGCCAATTATGCCAGCACCAGTGGTACCCCCTCCGCTCATCCTCCTGGAATTTTCCAGGAGCCGAGCCACCGCATCAACGATGGATCGCGGAGGAATCAACCCACCCCCCACTCACAATTCCCCCCTCAACAATATGAGGCGGGACCTTTTCAGCACGCGTATCCTCCCCAACCACAAAACCTCTTCCACAGGCATCCCCAGCCAACGCGGAACCCTCCCTACGACGTCACCCAGGCGCCGCCACCAGACTCACTAGTCTATGCCCCTCATCATCACGGGGCAGAGTACTTCGACGAACGCCACCATCGACAACCAGCTAACGCTTCCCCTTATGTGTGCCAAAGCGGCGTAGCTCTCCCATCATCGCAAAGGCCAGAGCCTCAACACTTGCCGCCTCATGGATCGTCAACTCGGCTCTACCCGCTACCTCAAGGACACGCTACGCCTCACGACCGCCCCCACCCTGGGTCTTCATCTCAGTTTCCCGTGGCTCCTTCACGGCGGGTACCGATGCCACACCTGCCTTATCCACAAGTCAGCCAACGTCACGGTCATCAACAAGCATCGGTTTCACATCACGCTTTGCCACCACTACAATACCATCCGCAGGATCAAAACGATCCGCCGTGTGTGCCCCCTCACATGAGACCCCCTCAAGCAATGGAACCCATCAAAACGAAGCGAAATAACAAAAGGAAGGCACCAGACTCCGAAGAACTTCAACCAGTACCCAGGAAGTCGAAGATATGCAAAGTCCCTCCGCCTTTCGCCAAACGTCCAGGACCCGGGGTGCGTTATTTCTACCTTTGGCTATCAGCCATACTCTGACAGAGTTGCACTCCACAGAGGCCCCCGAAGCTGGAAAGCGAAGCCAGGAAGAAGGCTTTGGCGGAGTGGAAAGCCGCAAATGCTCAATCAGACGCGTATGTATTCTCATTTTAAGGTCAAATCTCAGCTAACAGTAGTTGTAGAACTACCAGCTGCGATTCATCTCATCAGGAACCCTCTACCAGCACCGCTCTTACGCAAGCCTTCAATCCTCGGCCTGAAGTTCCAGGAATTTGGCCAATACCGTTCCAAGTAAGTTAACACGCCCACGCTCCATCGGGTGTAAGTTATTAAATTCTTCTCAGTTTGAAATAAAGCCAGAGTCTAGTACGCCTGCTCCTCGACAAACAGGCATCCCCGGGAACCCTCAGGCGTCCACTACGAGCCCTCGACCGGCTACAAGCGCTGAAGCATCTGCAGTTGACGCACGAGAACACGAGAGATCTGATCAATCGACTGATCCATTGTGGGCTACGAACCTACCCTCAGCCTTCGACGACTTCATCAACGAGCACGCTCCCCCGAACTGGAACCGGAACGATCCCATACCTGCGCGTATTCCGAGTGTCTGGTTAGACCTAGACAGCTATCCACCACTAGACGACCCATCTTGGCCTTCGGTCAACCATCTGACGCTCCCTACAAGAGAAACGTTCGATAATTTCAACGCCAAGGAAGAAGTCAAGGACATCGTTGATAGCCTAGTCGTGGAGGGCTTTCCTTGGACAGAGGCTCCGTGAAGAGGAGAATAGGGAGGGCGTGGCGACCGAAAGCCAAGCACAGTCTGCACCTGAGACGAATCAACTCTCTCGCGACTCCTTCCCCGACCGACGACGACTAATAGTGATGACGAAGATGGTTTATCTATTCTCATTCAGGCCCAAGATCTAGAGAAGACGAGATTCTGATCTGTTTATGAGTTGAGGATATTCGAGATTATCGGCGCCAACGCATGTGTACATACTTTTAATGTTATACGTTCAAACCTGCACTGTATTATGTATATTCAATTACATGCCTTTTCATTCCACTTGAAATTTCGATATGTGTACTCGTACAACATCAGTGGGGCACTGAAATGTTGGTTCCCACCGTGCCGCTTCGCCGTCAGCACCGATACCCATTCATCTGCTCCGATGCATGCGGTGAGAGCATTTTAACGTAAATGTAACCGATGATAGCTAGGTCCTTGACTAGTCCTGAGAATCAGTAACGGCTGACATATATAGTTGAATAGGGGAGACCACTACGTCTCTCAACGTGCCTTGAACCTGGGAATGTCTGTAGGAACCGTTGGTGCCTAGTAGCTGTCTTGGTAACGTCTACTTGCTAATTGCGCAGGTCGATCGTTCCGACCATGATAGCAGAATAAAGTTCGCCCGTACATGGTAGAACCTACCCTCGCGCCTTGTGGTCGAAGACCTTAAAAATAGGTATAGTAGCCGTGTCGATGTTCGAACCTCTTCGAATTTCTCAACGGTCCAATTGGCTGATAGGATACTGAATTCCACCAATGACAAAGGCCCATTGCAACCAATGCCTGGAACGGCTCTGTACGAAAGGGGTGCAGCTCTCTGGGAGTAGAACCCTTCTCTGGAATAGCTGTTAAGAAAAGACTTTAGAATTTTGACTGACCATGCGCTTGGCAAGTTATTTACATCCGGATAAGAAGAAGGGACAAAATGCCAGTAGGCGGTTCGTGAGTTCTGTTACATGCAGTCAATATTAGGTATGGCATACAGACAATTACATACAGTTTTATCGGGTTTTGCAGATAACAGCGCCTCCCAGGTGCTAACGTTTCGGTCGATGGTCCTAATTTTTCTTTCTTCAGACACAGGCGTTCCGGCCTAGCTGAATACCGTGGGCAACGAATGATGGGGACATTCCAGGAGAAGAGGGGCACTCACTACCAGGACCGTATATATTTCGTCCTTATCAAAGGGTAGACTAAAGACGCTGCGGGGTCCGTCTACTGAATATTGAATGTTTGATCCTTCAGTAACAGGGCTGAATACTAGGTCATTCTGTAGGGTTGCATATGGCGACAAAGGACGTTCATAATCAGAATCCAATGTTTTTCTTTTCCGGCTTCTAGGAAGACAGAGGCATCTAGAGGTTCTGACAAGCAGGGTAAGATTAACAACCGCCCCCAGATTTTGAGATCATGCTCGCCATTGGCCTTTCTGAAACAGGGACCTGAAGAATATCCCGAGTAAACGTGGCGACAGCCTTATTCTGCATGTCGGTTTCGAATCAGAGTCCCAGGGCGGGATCATTCGGACATATCGTTCGGTTGAAGGACATTCAACACCCCAGAATTTTACCCCATGGATATGCCCTTGTGCCACAGGATATTGACAGCCAGACGAAGCCATTGTGGGTACGATCTGGACGTGATTTATCAAGAGAACAGTGATAAATTGTTATCGACATAGCGGCGGTAGAATATTGAGTGCTGCTGCAGGCTGCGTTCGGCAAAGCAAGGACCGGGGACTCGGCGTGATAGATGTGGCCTGCCCTAAAGAGGTAGATGAAAAGGCAGAATAAGCCGGTCTTTACGTTCATCCCCTCACCTTTTTTTCTACGCGTCGTGTTTGGTCGTTGCGCGACGCAATACAGGGTGGGGACCTCGCAGGAGATGAAGTAATGGTGCAAGGCATAGACTACACCTCCGTATCTCCCTTTTGGTGACTCTCCACGCCAATAGGGCTCGTTAGAGTGGTGCACATTATTCGGCAAATTTGTACTCGTGCTACGAACATAGACGCTTTTTTCAATTATTACGGGAATAAGGGCCAGGCAGAGGTAAATGGAAGCTGAGAATATGACTTGAATAGTGTCGTCTGAGCTGTACGCGGTCCAGATATCCGGACACCCCGTTTCTTTTCTCCACTTACCAACTTCGGACCGGCATCCTCATTGCTCTTTCCTTCTACTTTCATCTAGACGAGTCTCAACAAAATATGCCCTACAAACTTTCTGCTACTCTCGCTGCTCACACTTCAGATGTCCGTTACCTTTCATTGGGCTCAGTAGGCCGACTGATTATTCTCAGGTGCGCGGGGTTGTGGCACCGACAAACGACCTCGTCTTGTCTGCATCAAGAGATTC
The DNA here is from genome assembly GCA_030407065.1 of Armillaria nabsnona. Lineage (NCBI taxonomy): Eukaryota > Fungi > Basidiomycota > Agaricomycetes > Agaricales > Physalacriaceae > Armillaria > Armillaria nabsnona. The sequence continues at coordinate 684,316 of JAUDQA010000005.1, forward strand.
TACCGCGATTTCGTGGCAACGCTCTTCATCGTCGTCGTCCTTTGCTCCAGAGTCGGTGTTGCGTGCGGGGTCGCGGTACGTGAACGCGGTGGCATATATCCCACCATCCGTTCAAAATTCGAAGGGTAACTCCTTGCTCGCTCTGTCGGAGGTCATATGCTAAGGCCCTTCACAAGGATATGCGGTTACCGGTGGTCAGGACACCGTGATTAACGTCTTCTCGCTGGATTCTCCGAAGGACGATCCCGATTACACATTGTTAGGTCATTCGGAGAATGTTTGTGCATTGGATGTGTCGGCTGGTGGTACTATCATATCGGGGTCATGGGACAGGTGCGTTACGTTTGGCTTCACGAAATGGAGTCAATCTCACCTTGGTTTAGGACAGCCAAAGTATGGAAGTCCTTCAAGTTGGCGTACGACTTGAAGGGACACGAGCAATCTGTGTGGGCGGTATTAGCCGTGGATGAAGAGCAGTTCCTGACAGGTGTGTTCGTTTCAAGTACTCTGGCTCACCCCTCTCATGCCTCCAAACAGCGTCCGCCGATAAAACCATCAAACTGTGGCAAAGGCATAAATGCGTCTCCACCTTCACAGGACATCATGACGCCGTGCGCGGTCTGGCCCTGGTTCCTGACATTGGCTTCGCCTCTTGTTCCAATGATAGGTATAGTCCTCTCTTTAAAGCCGTGGTTGTATTGTTACTGATGTTTGTAACAGCGAAATTCGTGTTTGGACACTTGGTGGCGACCTCGTCTATTCATTATCGGGCCATACATCATTTGTTTACAGCCTATCCGTCCTACCCAATGGTGATATCGTTTCTGGCGGCGAGGACCGATCGGTTCGCGTGTGGAAAGGTACCGTTTTATTCTCCCTCTTTTGAGTCGTTAAGCCTATTTTTTTTTTCCTTTTAAGACGGGGAATGCACCCAAGTTATCACACACCCTGCTATATCCGTATGGGCTGTATCTTCAATGCCCAACGGGGACATTGTTAGTGGCTGTAGTGATGGAGTCGTACGCGTCTTCAGTGCCTCCGAAGGGCGCTGGGCATCAGAAGCAGACCTGAAAGAATACGATGGCGCTGTAGCTAGTCAGGCGCTTCCCTCCCAGCAGGTAGGCGATGTGAAGAAGAGCGACCTTCCTGGCCCAGAGGCACTAAGTACTCCAGGTGAGAAGGGTGGTCTTTAAAATTTTATTCTTTATAACCTTGTCGATAAGGCGATGCGCCCGGTAAAGTCAAAATGATCCGAAATGGCGATGTTGTCGAAGCACACGAGGTACGCCTTTCTATTGGACCTATTCGTGTCTATGGGTTCTAAGATGGCCTAGTGGGATGCGACTAGTCTCGCATGGAAAAAAATTGGAGATGTTGTCGATGCAGTTGGCCAGGGCCGGCGGCAGCTCCATGAAGGCAAGGAATATGACTACGTATTTGACGTTGACATTCAAGACGGGGTGCCTCCTCTGAAGCTCCCTTATAACGCCTCCGGTGAGCACCTTTTTTTTTTGATAGAAATCACCGGACCGACTTTCCACATAGAAAACCCATATGCTGCTGCCCAACGGTTCCTTGAAAAGAACGACCTACCACTAACCTATATCGATCAAGTAGTACAATTCATCGAAAAGAATACTTCCGGCGTGAATCTCGGATCCGGTGGAGAGGACTATGTGGACCCCTTTACTGGTAATATCATATTTCTTGATGTACTGGGACGAAGAAAACTTACCTCGTTACCAGGCGCGTCCCGGTATAGAAGTTCTGCTGCTTCTGTTCCCGCTTCAGGGCCTCCATCAGCCTATGTCGATCCTTATACCGGCGCTTCTCGGTATATGGCGAGTTCTTCCACTCCCGCGACGGCTCAACCTGCTTCCTCCTCTACCTACATGGATCCTTTTACTGGCGCGTCAAGATACTCCGGTGCACCACCCCAGAGCGCACCCCCGCCGCCCAAACCGTCGATTCTTCCAGTTGTAAGTGCGCCGATTTGATGATTATACTCAAATGCTCATCATCTATCAGCCGACTCCCCTGTCATTCAAGCAGGCCAATGTTTCTGCGATGCAAAGCAAGCTCTTTGAGTTTAATGACAGCCTGAGTCACGAAATTGTTAGTGTACATTATTCTGCGACTTCCTGCCTTCAACTGACGACCTCTAGTCAACTGCCACGTTGGCCATGTACCCTCATGAGATCACGGCTGTCGACGAGCTCTTTGTCTATTTATCAAGCGTTTCGCCGACGGCATCAGGACCCTCATTGATGTCTACTTCACATGTCGATGCTATCTCACACATCCTAGAAAGATGGCCTCAGTCGCAGTTGTTCCCTGGTCTGTTTCTAGCTTACTACCATCCCCTCCATTCCCGCACTCATACAACGTCTTGCTCCTTTTAGTTCTTGACTTAGCTCGCCTCATGGCCGGGTTCTGCCCGGATGTATTCGCAACTCCCGATGCAAGGATCCAATTCCTAAAGACTCTGCTCAAGGCCGGGGAATGGGACTCTCCATGGGAAGCTCCTTTAAGTAGGGACCGACAGACAAATGTGTCGCTTATTTTGAGGACGTTGGCGAATACACTTCAAGAGAACGCCCAGATAGACGAGACCTGGCCCAACGGGGTATGGCGCAATGTCTGATGATGGGGTGTGCTTTCTTTGACGTGTCCCTTATTTTAGATCTTGCAAGCTTTGGACGTGGTCGATTTATCTGTATTGGATAAGAGAAATCGGCTCCCGCTGGCTTCCCTTTTGTTCAAGTGCGTACCCTCGTACTCTATCCTATTATCGGTGGTTCTGATGAGCTCGTAGCATCTCCTGTGTAGCCCTTCGCACACAACTACCTCCAGACCAGCGTGAGCTCCACATCACCCTGGCGCTTCGGGTATGTGCTCCGCAGTTCCGTAGGGACAAGCGTTGATCGTTCTTTTCTAGCTTCTACGCCTTGAGATTAATGAGTCGGAACCTGTTTACCGTGGTCTCGTCGGGCTTGGCAACGTGGTGAGCATTTGAAATGATTTCAGTCGGGAGCACTCTTAAACGCGCCAATGGTAGTTGCTTGCATTGAAAAGACAGGGCTCGACCACCTCTCAATTGAACGCCATCACACTAATCCTCGCTTCCCTGAAAAGCAAGTATCCGGAGGAGCGGGTGTTGAATATAATTCGAGAGATCTCTGCATTGTGAGATGGGATTCTGGGTCTGGGTCTGTTTATATTTTTCATATTCTCTCTGGGTGTTCATGGATTTAGACTCTGGACGATAGTAAGAAGGTCTCCTCATTATGATATCAAGTTTTTTCCTCCTCCTGCCGATCCATGCTAGGTTTATGTTGCGCCTTCCATGGAACGGTTTCGCGGTTTGTGCTACTCTTGAAAGATGAGTGTGATATTAAAGATTGGAATATATGACTACCCTGTATCAAACACGGATTATACTCCTTATATATGCTAGTCTACTAACGATCTGATTGTGGTTTCGGGTGATGAGAATTGGCGTTTATGTAGTGCTGAATGGGGTTTGGTACGGAACAAAGCCTATTGTTTTGAGGGCGTAGCTTACGACTTAGCGCCATTCTATTTTCATCTGGAGCAAGACGTCGACAATGATCTTTCCGTTCGCTCCCTGGTTTGGGAATCCCCGTTTCACTCGGAGGACGAACGTCGCGATGTCTAGGGGGAAGATGATCTATATATGCTTGCCACCCCACCCCGCGCAGACTCAGGTGATGTACGGCATAAACGCTCGCAGCAGTCACCAGTCCGCGCTTGTAGTCTTCCAGCACTAATGGGCTACGTGGCTGAGGATCTATACGTCGGCAGAATTTTGATGCGATATGTTATGGTGTCGTTCCGATTCACGCCTTCTTCTGAGTTGAAGCCTGAAGATTCGGGGTGCCAGCACAAGCCAGTCTTGGCTCTTAGTGGCGTCGAAGAACCATGGTGATATTCCTGGGATATATACATTAAGAGGAAGATTGCTCGCGATGATTTGATTGCAGTGGCAACGCTTCTTACTGACGTGGGCCATACACTGTAGAAACAGAGAAAATCAAAGAGCATCCTCAAGACTCGCTATGACACTGTAAACTTCAAATTTGTCAGAAAATAGGTCGCTGACTACTTAGAGCCATCTAAACCGAACCCAGCACAACATGGACACGGTATTCAGCTTCTAATTTCTCTGGCGCTTCGGGTATGTATGTTTACAAGGTTTGCCCACTAAAAATCCCTAGGGCGTCTCCGCAACGGTCGAAGGCGCGGGTCCCTTCTTCGATTTTCCTCCCCCCTTCACATTCGCATTCACATTTCCAACTCCATTCCCACCAGAGTGGCCAACGTACTGGTATTTCCGCGAATCGATGGTGAACGTGACAGGGCCCTAAATACAAAGTTTAACGCCTCCGAATGTAAGAATTGGCGCAGAGGACCTTACGTCGTTTGTCAGGCTGACGTTCATCATTGCCCCAAATTTCCCATCTGAAATAAATGGGTCAAGGTCGGAATATTGAGATGTTGGCTCGATGGATGGAACGTACCTTTGATTCTTTCTGGGACATAGGCCTTCCGGAGCATATCCAAAAAAGTACCGTACAGTTCGCGAGCTGGATCTGCAGACTACACAAAGACAATTATCAACTCGGGTCCCTCGGGGATCTGCACCCCGACACATCACGAACCATTGCAAGGTGGAAATCAGGTTTATCTTTGGTAGTATTTGCTAGTAATGTGAACTGCGAAACGCATAAAATTTCCCCTTCGATATCTTTCACGCTGGCCTTCCACATCTTCTTTGGATCTGTCGGATCTGAAAAAACCCGCAGCCCCAAACTAGGAAAGTTCAAGTCATTGAAAATGTGATCACAAGACGAGGACTTGTGGCAGACCTTCGAGGGAAAAATCGAGCGAACGGCGCAAGTTCGGAATTTATTGATTCGTGAATGTATACCGAAGAAGTGGACACACATTTTTTTAATCGTGGAAGAGACGTCGGAGGCAGTATCATCTGTTCTGCATTGAATCAAGGGTGGCAAACAGCGAGGGTCAGTGGTGGGTCACCGACCTGAGCCTATACCCACTAGGACCATCAAACCTCGAGATATTTTAGATACGACTTCGTTGTCAACTAGTAGAAGGAACGTTACGGCAAAAGGATCATACACTCGGAAGGAAATGATTACCTGTAACCGACGCCGAGGACACACGCTGTATAACGGCCCGCATCGAGGAATCACAGCCAATTAAGAGGTGTTGGTTTGAAAGCAAGCGCCAAGTTGTCGAATTGCCAATTCCAATTCAGAACGCGTCAGTGGCTGTGCCTGCCACCCTCCACTGCTTTCCGTCAGAACTCGAAGATGACCGATACAGTTGTGTTTGAAACAAGCTTAGGAGACATACAGTTCGAACTGTACTTTGATCATGCGCCCAAGGTACGTCTCTCGCGCTCTTCTTCTACTATCATACTTCTCCCAGCTCCAAGACATGCAAAAACTTTGCAGAGCTCGCCAGACGTGGGTACTATAACGGGGTCACATTCCACCGAATCGTCTCCGTGCGTATCTAGGATAGTATCGGCTGCCGACTCTCACTTACTCTGTCGTTACCCGTAGGACTTCATGATCCAAGGAGGAGATCCGACGGGAACAGGACGCGGGGGAACGAGCATCTACGGGCAAAAGTTGTACGTGCGAACTTCTCGTATCACCGCGGAGTCCCGTCTGACTTCGCAGCAGCGAGGATGAAATACATCCGGAGCTGAGGTTTACTGGCGCCGGAATACTTGCGATGGCGAATTCAGGACCGAATACTAATGGTCGGTAACGGTGGGACATGTCTTTCAAGTTGGGGTGCTGACTTGGTCTGCAGGTTCTCAGTTCTTTATAACATTAGGGCCCACTCCATACTTGGATAATAAGCATACTATCTTTGGAAGGGTTAGCTCCGGTATGAGGGTAGTTCAGCGTCTGGGGGCAGTAGCAGTTGATGCGCAAGATCGGTATGTTTTTCTCTTTGCAGGTCACGAAGCCTTATTTGCTGAATATGTCAACCTTAGGCCACGAGAAGACGTGAAAATTCACAAAGCCCGGGTCGTTTAAAAAACTCAATGCTGGTGATCTTGGCCATGATTAGCTGCTTCCAGGGATGGTCGTTTGGGCACACCGCTCCGTCGCCGTGTATTCGAGCATTGTACACGTGTATACGAGTGATGCTTCGCTGCTAATTCCGAGATCTTGTAGCCAATTTTCACAGATCACTGTATTTTTCAAACAACGCTCATGAATCTTAGTAACTATCCGTGGTATTGAGACATAGAAAACACAAAGACAGATCCTGGCCAATGGTAGCAGTACATTACGTGAAGAGCAATGGGGTAATGGATAAAACTTGCAATCCCAACAAGTAGGCTATATATGTATCAAAATTATATGGAGAAGCCAGCAAAACTACCATGTCGGGAGGCAAACGTACTCTAAGGAAGACGAAAAGAAAGAGTACCAACTGGCATGTGGTGTCGTTATCGTCGTCGCGGTCCATGAGTTCGTGCCCGAGAGCGGCTTGGTCCCTCGTTCGAGTGGTTCGCGACCAAAGAAGAGGCTGCGCTTCGACGGGACGACAGGCGCCCTTTACTAGAAGAGCTCGTCGCAGTCACCGACGCCCACCTCGAGGCTTGGACCCCATCCACTTCCTCATCATCCGACACATGGGCGAGTTCTCCTTCAGCTTCCTTGGCAGCGCCTCGACGGTGACGTCGAGTGAATGTAGCGTGGGTGTCCGGCTCGTCGTCAATCTCAATGTCCCCGACAGACTCGCTCTCTGAGGGTATCAAATCCTGGTCCATGGCATCTACATCGGCTTGCTCCTGCTCGTCGTCTTCGTCTTCCATCTCACTGGCACCCCGCACACTGAACATCCCTTCCCCGTCGTCTTCTTCATCGTCAGTGAAGTCTTCATCATACGTCCAGTTGGGAGGCTCCCCAATCCAGTCCTCATCATCGGGCCTCCCAAAGTCCCAAACATCGAGCACCGTCGTGTCATTCCGATTGCTTGCAGCGACGCACCATCGGCCTTCGAACACCACCTGCCACACGCCTGTGATCCCCGTCAGTAAGTCTCTTACGACAGTACCGTCGCGAACGTTCCATATCTTTAGCGTTCCATCGGATCCGCTAAGGACTTTGAATTCGTCATGCTGGAAGCAAGTGATAGCCCCGGTATGAGCGGCAAGAGTGTGCTTCAGTTCGCCAGTGTCCGGATCCCAGATACGTAGCGTCGAATCGGCGGCTGCAGATACGAGATAAGAAGGCGACAGTCCCAAAAGACCGACTAGCGAAGTATGTCCGGTCAAGGTGTGTTGACATTGTCCGTTTTGCAGATTCCACACGCGGACGGTTCCGTCCATAGAACCGGAGCACGCTTGGTTGCGTGTCGGGTCAAGCACGACGCTGTAAACTACAAGAAGGCTTTATGAATACAATCAATAGAAAGGTATAAACATACGAACCTTTCTGAGTGTGGCCCGTCAGGACAAATTTGCATTGTCCAGTGACTATATCCCAGATACGAACACTACAATCGTAGCTTCCGGAAACTAGCGTACGACCTCTAGCCGCGAGGGCTCGTACGGCTTGATCATGGCCCTCGAGGTGTAATCTATGGTATGGATTTTCTTCGGCGTCCTGAGGTTGAATGACGTCAGAATAATACAGTGGCATGCAGTCGTAACGACTTACACAGACATCCGCGGGATCTAGGTCGGCATCCTCTGAGCCGTAACAGCGATACTCAGGTTCGCCTGGTTTCGGAAGTGTCCAAACCCTCAAAGAGTGATCTCTACTTCCTGTGACGATGACAGGTCGTTTGGGCCACTTCTCCTTGGTTATGACTCCAGACTCTTGCTCCACATCTACCCACTCTGGTTTTACTATGGCAAGGCACCGTACAGTGCTGGTATGACCGCCAAAAACATGCGTACAACGACCAGTCGTTAGGTCCCAAATCCTCACCGTACGGTCTGTCGATCCACTAACAAGAATGTCCTTCGTTGCGGCCAGCGCCCACACACCTCCTTCATGACCGTCAAGTGAGCGAAGTAGATCGCCGGTCATAGGGCAATACACGTGAATAGAATGGTCGTCCGAGGCAGATATGATGCGCCCATGGGAAAATATCAAGCATGTGACAACAGATGAACCATGCGCGGAGAAAGATATGTGCTTGGGTTCAGAGTTTTGAACCCACCGCGTGCGAGTTAAATGGCGAGACTTGAATAGTATTTTGTAAGGATGGGGAAGGGGCAATGCAGGGGGTATGCCGTTATATTCCCGCTGTCGACGGGAAAGAATAGCCTTTGCAAAAGCATTTTCAGACTCCCCACCGAACCATATATTCGTGGTTTTAAGAAGGTCGCGCCAAAGCACAGGATCGGAATCTATTATAGCCTGCCAGGGTCTGGATACGCGTGAGGCACGAGCCAGCGCTTCATAAGGGAGGAAACTTAGAATTAGAGAGACAAGTTCTGCGGGTAGAAGAGTTAGGAAATCACGAGCTAATGTGGGGGTCAAAACGGAATGCAAGGTGCGCAGAACAGGTAGGGGTGAGTGGCGGAGGAGGGTTAACAGGAAATGAGATTGTAGGGGAGCAGGTAAACTTGTGAAATGTGTCACTAGAGACGGCAGAGTGAGGAGAGTCGTTAATGATAAATCCGGCTGAAGAGGCGCCTGCGGTAGTGGCGAAGACGTGCCACTGGGCGGCGCCGACGGCCATATTGTCTCTGGGGGAGGTGAGCCATGAGGTGAAGGTAAGGGCGAAGGCGGCGCGGCAGCATTCATTGTCGAGATGGGTGGCAGCCCGCCTGATCTCGCCTTTTTCCTTGGTGGCGGTGGACTTGAATCCATGTCCGCAGTGGATTCCACACCTTCCATCATGCCTTCACCAGCATGCGACCGCTTTTTGCCATAACGCTCAAGAGCTTCCGCGAGGCCGACGACGGTGGACTGTTCTGCATCTTCATCGCGTCTCAGCATGCGCCATCCATTGCCCGAAGCGAGCTCCTGCTCTTCTTGCATCTCATCATCACCGTCATCACCGTCGCGAAAAGTTGCGCGTGCGCCACCAGGAAACGTCAAGGGAAAGTGTCGGAGCGATTGAGGAAGAGTTGCATGAAGTAAAGGGTAATTCTTCGGATCTTTGGGCGAAGACGGAGGTGGCAACGGAGGCAAATGTATTGGCGCATACGTCGTCGTGGTTGTTGTCGTTGTCACCACGCTAGTAAGCTGTCAGTAGGCTTCGGTGCGGTTAATTGAAAAGATACATACGTCGTCGTGTTCACAGACGGTTGTAGGACGAGTAAAGGACGTTGCGGAGGGCTCATCGCGGAGAATAATGGTGGTAAGAGTCCAAACGCCGAAAGAGCACAGAAGTACACTACAAGCTTGTATGTTCCAAATGTAGCGGCGGAGTTTAAATTCTGGGTCACCTGACCGGTGCATTATTGGTTGTCCGACCAGTAACTAAGCCCGATATTCTCCGAACATTCGGATCGTACGTCCGAAATGTTCACTTTCGTTACGACTACGACTCAGTATTCCTATGCTTTCGATTTATGGTCTCTCAGCCACGTCTCGTTATTTACGAGATCAATAAAGGAACTGGTCGCTATGGCCTTATATTCTTCGTGACTCAGTGGTGAGTTCGAAGTCGAGTTTACGGTTTACTTCCACTGTCATGGCACCTCTAGAGTCCTAAAGTTTGTATCTTATAACGGCGCTCTGTTCTCCTCCTCCTCCTCCTTTGAGTCTTGGGGGACTATTCTCACGTTCTTCCATGAATTACTGCCTCTGGGTAGCCTGAGTGCTAGTGGTAAAATCTGTCCAGTTCAGCACAGTCTGAAGTATCCTCGGGCAATCTTTGGTGTGCGCTTCGTGGCCCTGAAACACCTGATCCTTTCTGTTGACATGGTTTTTTCTCTTCTGGCAGATAACTGACGCCGCATTCCGCGCCGCGGACGTTATCACACAATTGCGCTTCCTCATTGGTCTCTCGACAGGATGCGTCTTGGCCACTTACCAGGTGACGAATAGGACCTCGTCATTTTCTGTATATCAGAGCGCTATCTGTCCTTGGCGTCTTTTGTTATTGACATCGGTTCCATCTTGTGGTGACGCGTGGAACACTCGGTGCCGAATTCTCTTTGCTTTTAATGGTCAGATTTTCAGCGTGGTCGGTGACCGTCATTGTGCCTAAGGACATGGTGGCGGTCTTCATTTGCGCCACTGACTCTCTCATGGCTCTGTGAAAAGGGGTACAAATGTGGTTTCCACTGCCCAATCAAAGGGCTTCAAGTAGCAACTCTAAATGCTATCGTTCCATCATTCGTGATTCGATTAAACCTTGAAGGATTTTTGGTATCTTCTCAAGTGGTCTGTTCTCCCAAGCTGCGCTTTCCCTGCTGGTCATTGACTGATACGACCGTGTATTTTCCCTGTCGAAGCATTTACGATTCCTTTGCATGCTATCTAGGTCCCGTCACACCAACCCTGATATATCATCTTTCTGCTTCTACTTGCTGCGCTGCTCTTTCAGTATGCTCTGGTCTTGGCACTTCCTGATCATCTGAAAGGGGTGCACTTCTTTGCAGTGATTCTCCCTATCTTTAAGAGTCTCAAGGGTTTTCAGCGCATAGAATTGGTGGAATCAATAAACAGTATCACTTGGCAGGCTGATTCCACCAATGAAACGATCGGCATCGGACCGCTTCTCTCGTGCCCAGTCAATTCTGGTATGATGTACTCACGATCCGTTCAACTGGACGCTTTTGACTCGTCACGACGGATCACTGCGGGAAAAAAAAACTGCAAATATAATTTTAGATGCGTAAATAACCAAAGCTTCACCCGATGCAAACGGCGCTCATCTCGATACAGGAGAAGACGACTTTCACTCAGAGGCAGGCTGAATGCTGCCATTCCCAGAACAGAGAACCCAAACCTTCTGACCATCCTTTTTCCTCGGGAGAAAACGCTTTTGTGCCTGCTTTCGAAGTTATTCCCTCGCTGCACAACGTGACATTTGCATGGCTGACGCGATGACTTCTTTATCATGTGCGAGACCGACGAATTCAATTGAGCTGGCTGGTTGCCACGGATTTAGACGTAAGAGCGACAGTCCCCCGGCATTTGTACCAGAGTGTCCCACCGCCTGGTGCTGGGTGTATAGAAGGAGGTATCAGGACAATTATGCGTGCCCATTTGTAAAGATGAGTAAGTGGATTTTGAATACACTAAGACTAAGCACCTTAAAATTCACACCGATCACAGATTATAGTCATTTCTGTACCCGAAGGTGCGAGCTGAAGATGAGAAGCGAAGACGCGTTTCGAAGGAACGCATATTGCAGACTCCCGCTTAGAATACAGTTGTATGATATGATCCCGAAGAGTTAACTCGAAGGTTGACATATAGGGTTACCCCCACTATTGAGATCCACATGCTATTTAGAAGGCCGTTTAACGAATAGAACGTCCCCGATAGGAACTATTAGTAGCACTTTCACCGGCCTTGAGCGCATGCATACATGGAGTGAGGTACCCACACGCAAACATTCCACGGCCGAGAGCAACAATAATAAGAGCAGAAAACCGACGTCATCGCCGGCCGAGGAAATGATTTTATGAGATCGAAGATATTATCCATTTTGGTGTTCGCGTGAGTTGCGGGGTGAGCCGTGGTTGGTGTGTTTGTGATATCGACATTCATTGGCTACATGGCAACACAACGCCACTACAAGGAGGCTTTCTAACCTGGGGAAAAAGTGACAAGCACCGAACGTTCATCATGAAAAATCCTGTCCCCATCCCACCATTAGCCACTCACCACATGACGAGATAATGGCGACAGGAAATGAGCAATGCTACTTGACAAAAACCAATCTCCCATGAAGGTGACTCTGAAGCCGCGGCAGGACAATGATCGGCGTCAGATACCCTCAGCAAGTACTGGGAATCAGGCACCGGAGCTTTCTCGTCAGCTCGAATCATTTGCTCATTTGAATTCTTATTCTTATCAGGGAATACCTAGTTCCGAGAACTGTTTAAAGGCATTTCGACTTGAATGCTCGGAGACATTAGACATGCACTGAATTGGACACAGCGTGCATGTGGTCGTCTCCGAGTTCCCAATGTCTCCCATATACGGTTCTGGCGACCCCGACCTGCAGACGGCGCAGTCAATCCATCGTGATTCGTGACAAAGACACCGTGAAACCCACTGCCCTCCAGCGAAGCGCGCATCAGAGCACAAGCGCCGGAAAATAGTCGAAATTTTTGTGGCAGGGTACGACCGTCATGAGAAAACGGTTGCAACGACGGGTAGTAAATCACATCCATATTGACGCGTCGACGATGCCGAAATTAATTTGTGTCTGGGCAATTGGCTTACCTAGTACAGAAGCGCTCCCGCGATCGGAAAATGGCCTGTGTGCTAGATAATGCCCGGCCAAAAAATCGAACTGAATCGAACGGCTTACTATGAAGATAGTCATTGGATGGCGGTGACACCATAAAGGTACTTACTCCAGGCACCTGCGGCGTTATTGGATGTTCCATGAGATATTGTAAGAGCCTGTGGAACGCCTGTATGTGACTGGACCAAGCAGGCATTGTAGCCGTGAGACTCTGTAGAGCCGAGTTGAAAATAACACGAAGAGCTGATATCAGGACCACAAGGCAAGGAACCCCATCGTTGTTAGCGTCGGAAAGAAGCCAGGAGTCATACAGAGATACGCAGCCGAGATTGCGCAGCCCCACTTATGGATATTAGCCCTGTGAATCCCAAATGTTCGTCAATTGGATTTCTTAGACTTTCCTCGAATCCCAATGACATGCCTAGGACTTGAGAGAGATAATCAATATTGTTATAGGGACACATAGCCTTACATTCGGTGCACTTGAATAAGAAGGTTACAGTACCACATGTAGGAGGAGAGTAAGATATCGACCCGTGAGAGGAATCGAGGCTTTCCCCACCGCTCATAATTCGACGAACACAGGAGAGGGCTCTTCTGGCCTACCATTGAGCGATAAAGAGGGAGGCGCATGCCGCAGCAACAATTCGCATGCCTTAGAAACCATTATAGGCGTTAATACTGACAAGGGGAGCAAAAGCGTCCCAATACACGCCATATTCTTATCACCCGGTTGACATGAGAGACGTCATCCTGGAACCAAGTGAAAGAAGATAGCAAGGAGGACATAAAGCGATGACTGTTCAAGCCGAATCTCTGCCAGATGCCAAGGATCAGTGTTTGATGGAGACACAGAGCGGCATCAGCGCACCAGGAAATACCGCATGTACATGAGAAGCTTTAGACTTGCGGTCTTTATAATTCAAGTAGTTCGGTTGAGCCTTCACGGGAACATAAAAACTCCTTTCGCGATTTCTGGCCGAGGGGTGACAGTTCACGGACTGGGAAGAAGTCGAGCATCGGGGATGTATGGCCTTGTGCAGAGAATAATGGAGAGTTAAAGACACCTTTTTTACAGGCAGCGTTTCAGCACTGAGGGTTTCGGTAAAAGGTACCGTATCACCAAGAAAGTAGCTCCGAATTGAAGAGACACGCGTGGAGTAATGTAAAGGCAGATAGTCTGTGAGAGAGACTTCATGACGAATGCGCCTTCGGATATGCGGATTGCCTACCGCGGCGGTGCAGTGATCATGGGCACAAGGTCATCCCAAGATCTGGAAAACCGTAAAAATAGGACACTATGGGGACGATTGTATATAGACAGCTCTTTTTGAGTCTCGGTTGCGCAGCACGTCAACAATGGATGGAGCATTTGACACATCCGCCGCAACTGAGGAAAATCCCAGTTGCTGAAGATCAGGGCACGGCATCTAAATGTACGGCTTTGCCCGAATCAACCTTACAATGAAAGCGAGTGATATTCGTCACAAGTCGTAAAATTGAATGCGGAGCCGTGGACAAAATTAACGCCTTAAACGGCAGTGCCTATGTGAGCTATTGAAAAAGCAAATCCAGCGGAGATATCAGTTCGAACTGGTCTTTTGTGGCAGAGAAATGAGCGCTCACGGGAGGCATGAACATGGAATTTCTGCATAGCAGAGGCCGGGGTCCACCAGGGCAATCTGACGACCTCTGGAAGGTTTCATGAAGTTGTGTACCAGAGTATCGGGATATAGAGACACGGAAACCTCGAACACGGTAACTTGATACCGAGAAACACCAAAGCCACGGTGGACCCAGCATAGTAAGCAGACCTTGGTGGTGCCTTGTGTAAAGCTTTCAATCCATAGGGTGACGAGCAGAATGGCCGACCCACGGAGGGGGCAATATTTCGAGCCAGCCAAATGGAACCCAGAGAACAGGTAAGGAGCTCCACTCCCATCAGTCCGAAAGAGCGGGAACGTAAGAAACATGGCACGTAGGTTATACTGCACGTACATGAGATTATCTGGGGCTGTATTCCTTCGAGACGGAGCCTGTTCCTGGGTGCTGTATTACTTAAAGCAGTGTAGTTGATGTCGACACCCGAGACGGCACAAATAGACGTGGAAAGGCGATTCGAGAGACTAAATAGAGGAACCGGTAGAGGTTTTGTAGGTAAAAGGACGTTCTGTATACCTTTCGCGTCAGAAAGTGGTGTGCCTTGGTGAGCCAAGTTTGGCCGGGGACTGATGGTAATAGTACCGTAAGCTATAATGACAAAGAAGCAAAGTAGTCATCAGTACTACCGTGATTACTGCCAAGGAGGAATCCGTGGAAGACCAGGTCAGAATTTCGTAGCCTGGTCCGTACCAGTATAGCACACCTGACGGCGGTCTGACGGGCGGCCCTGCGTTCATTTTGTTACTTGTTTTGGAATTTGAAGGACCGCGACCAGCTGACCATTCGATCAGAAGAAAAATGGGTCATGCGTGACAGCGTGACAGGGATAACTTTGAGGAAACCCCACACCCCCGCCAGCATACGGTGAACGTATTATCGGGCACTGCGAGGAAACTGTAATCGTTTATTTTCCTGGAGGATAGCCGGAAGATTACTGATATCCGTTCTCACAGCTGTATAGAGCCGTGGTGCTATCAAAGGCCTCAATCTGTGCTTGGATCTTCTTTGGGCACC
The DNA here is from genome assembly GCA_030407065.1 of Armillaria nabsnona. Classification (NCBI taxonomy): domain Eukaryota; kingdom Fungi; phylum Basidiomycota; class Agaricomycetes; order Agaricales; family Physalacriaceae; genus Armillaria; species Armillaria nabsnona. The sequence goes on from JAUDQA010000005.1 coordinate 699,454, forward strand.
GTGTACGAGTTTCTCTAAACGTGGAAGATACGACGGATCCTGAGGGACACGCTTCTCTTTTTCAGTTACCTCCATTACGGGTTGCTGGTTCTCAGTCTATTCTAGCGCCACGCGCACCAAACTGGCCTCCCATCAACCTTGACAAGGTCCAATAGTCATCTCCACACGTGAGTCTATCCAATTCTCTTTTAAATTCTCAACAGATTACTTTTCAATGAACCTCCTTTTTCCTCACAATGCCGGTACAGACTTACTCGTACTCGTCTTACTACCATTCACCTCACCAGTATTCGTTGCCCTATTCTGACCATGTTCCTCTATCACCGCAGGATTATTCAATGTCCTCGCCTGAGCTCTCCATGCAGCCACCCTCTTCCCCATCGATACCAATTGATCCTGCTCTAGCTTTGTATCCTCCGTACTACACAAACTATTCTCAGCCGCCGCAACATCTTCCCCCCCACCTTTCTCTGCCTTCAAATTACTCTTCGCCTTCTTCCCAGGGATCTGACACCATTGGAACCCCCCCAACTGAACACATGTTTCCGACGTCGTCCAACGGCAACGGCAAGAGGCCAGCTCCGTCTGGCAATGATTCCAGGAAAAAGGCACGCAAAGATGATGATTCTGACGTTCGTAGCCCAACTGCGGAGAAGGAGGAGAAAGCAAAACCCACGAGAGGATCCCGGTATGTATCTTCTGGTCCTTTGAACCCTCTCTCTGACTCTTGTCTAGTGCCTGCACCGTATGTCGCCGACTGAAAATGAAGTGTGTCGGTGCGGAGCAGGGACCTCCGTGCAAGCGCTGCCAGGCCGGTAACCACGAATGTATCTTCGAAGAATCCAACAGGGGTAAAAGATCATCCAAGTCCGTCTTACTCATCCATACCCTTGCAAACGACTCACTATCTCCGCAGAAAACACGAACTGCTGACGAGGTCAATCAGGAAAATGGAACGGACGTTAGACACTGTTCTCAAATCTATTGGTAATCCGTCCATTGCTTCGGGGATGCTATCGCGCTCTCCGTCGCCTAGTCCTGCAACGGCAACCACCCAGGCATTAATCGCAGCATCTCCTCCCCATTCGCCTGCGTCATACCATCGCCATATGCCGGGGTCGCCCAAACTTCACTCTCTACCTGATAATGCCTTGAATCCTCTTGGTCTCTTGGCAGAGGCTAGTCTCGCCAATCGTCGCACTCAAGGGCATGCCAGTAGTATGATTGCGAGGGGTTCCGAGGCGAACGGAACGCCGATGCTTGGTGTTGCTAGTGACAATTATTTTAAACCCGGTATGAATAATACCAGCGCTTTAACCCGGACACTTACAGTTCCATAGGTCCGATGACGATTCTGCCACTTCGTCGTCTCTATATTGAACGCCAAGTGCAACCCGAAATGCTTAGTTTTGTCTCTACAAATGAGGTGGTCAAACTGTTTGCAATGTTCGTTTTTTCATTGCATTTTGGAGGCGCCGTTTCTCATCCTGTTTTCTTGTCGACTATAGTTACTTTGACCATATGAATGTGAGTATGATTTATAGCAGCTCTCAGAGTGTCATCCAACGTTACATTTAGATGCATACAAATCTCTTGGACAAGAATTTTCATACTCCGTCGCTCGTATGTTCTCGATCGCCGTTCCTACTGACCACTAGTAAGTGTTTAAATTTTCAAAACCGCAACAAGTACTGAGGCGCGTCTAGTCTGTGCTATATCAAGCAAGTTTTATACCGAGAAGCCCGACCTGCACCCACGGCTCAATGAGCTTGCCAAGAAGCTAGCATTCAGTGTTCCAGCCCGCGGATACAAGTCTTTAGAGATCGTTCAAGCGTACTTACTTCTCACCCTGTGGGGCTGTGGTGCCGTCGAACGTTTCGAACAAGATAAGACCTGGCTTCTTTTGGGGATGGCCATCAGGTCCGTCTCTCATGATCATGTAGTATTTTTGGCATACTGACCTCCCACTAGAATGGCAACAGACTTAAACTTGCACCGGAAAACCACGATTTCCACCCAAGATGGCCAAGATGCGGGAGCGCGCGAAATCGAGGTTCATAACCGAGAACGAACGTGGATATTCTGCTTTTGTCTCGACAGAAGCTTCAGTGCGCAAATGGGTAAACCTTATTCAATCAAAGAAGAGTGAGTGTCGACGATAAGGGGTCGACTCTGGTTCCTGACAGTTTCCGTCGTGTGCTAGTTTTATTATTCGGAACGTCGATAAATGGTGTAGTCTCCCCTGTGCCGTGCCGTCCGACACGGCATTGGCCGCATACGCTGTTCGTCCTCGTTTTTCACCACTTTGAAATTTGCTAACGTTAATTGTGTACAGGAATTGCAAGCGATACTATCTCGCAGTCTTGATTTCCTCTATTCCAATACCGAGTCCGGTAACGGGCTGCATACAACCTTGGACTACTTGTTGATCGTCCGGACTTTCGAGGACCAAATACTCACTTCCAGGCGGAAATGGATTGCCAGTTCTGAAACGACCAATGGTAAGCTTCATCTCCAAAAGGGACCGCGACTATGTACTGATCGTCCCCTCCGATAGACAAAGTTCCCATTGAGCATGAATACAAAGCCAGAATCTCGGAGTTTTACTTCAATTACACTCTGCTGGTCCTGAATTCATTCGGCTTGCAAAACGCTATTGAATCTGCCCCTCTCAATGTCGGTCACTTCTTCGCAAGAGTCCATACATCCGCAATCAATTGTGCTACGATTGTCCGTGACCACTTGGGTCCAAACGGTTTCATGAAATATTCCCCTGATTCCCATAGTGTTCAAACCTCATACGCGGTACTCAGCTTGCTTAAGGTCTGTCTCTCCTTTTCGTGCCTTTCAATTGCTAAACTGATATCAATGCTCATAGTTGGTCCGCCCAGAATTCTCCGCCTATCTGGAGGACGAGCAAAAGACTCTCACTCTATGTCATGACGTCGCGGATATGCTGGAGAAGGTCTCCGTCAGTCCACACCACACCACTGCCCTATATGGCGGATTTTTGAAAGCTCTCATCACGGCAAAAATGGAAGCTTCGAATGGCGATAGCCATCATTCAGCTTCTACCATTTCCGTGAAGCAACAGCAGACGCAGAACAACGGCCCTCCTCCGAGTTACTCTGACCCTTCTTCCTTGCTTGGCGAATTCCGCTTTGACGGTGAGATGGGTCCTGCTATGGACATATCCACCTTCCCCCCAACGATGGCGCCTAATCCATCTGAGGAGGACATCCACAATGCGAATGGCATGACCATGGATAGCATACTGAGCAGCAACTTTTGGGACAGTGTGTTGGTACCAGGCAAGGCTCCTCTTTCACCTTTTGATCTTACCGGTCTAACGCCTTGGGCAGGGTACAACCGCATGGACGGCCTCAGTGGCGGCTTCGTCTTTGGCGCCAATGGGAGCGGACTCATCACCCCCCGAGTTGGCCTGTCGCCATATCATTCAGGGGCCAACACTCCTTTGATGAACGGACACAGTGATTTGACGCAGATGTCGATCAATGCTGCGTTTGACCAGCAGTCTGACGGCATAACGGTCAAGCTGGACTCATAGTCCTTTACGTTTTCTTATTTCTAGTCGTATTATTATGCTGTTTCGCATGTCGTCGTTTGTATTCTTGTGTACATTAGCTAAAGGCATTCATCAAGCATGTACTGTATCTTATCTTGTATTAGTCCGCTTTACATCTTGCCTCAATCACGACAGATATTGATCCTCAATGACTTGTGATGGGCCCAGAACTTGAATTCGCGATCCTAAACCTCTCGTTGGCAACAACAGTCCCTGGAGTCCCTGGACAGGCGGTCACCAGCTCACAATTGAAACGATGTTATACAGTATCCAAAAGACACAGCAATGAAACAACAAAATAATCAAAAATTTCAAACCAACTTGTACATAGGTCTCGTCCTTGTTCCACCGACCTTCTCCAACTTCGACTTCCCAGCCTTGCGCTTCAACGCCCTGGCTGCCTGGCTCCTCAGATGTATTACATCAAAGACCCAGTCAGTCTTCCTACGCAACGCCTCTCCCTGTTTGTGCAGCCTTTGTTCTTCGTCGTCAGATAGCAGCTCCACTGATGTACGAGCGCCCTCCTTCCACAGAAGGATCTGTAGAACGGCTTCCGGGAGTAATACATTTTGACAGTACTGTTAAATAGTTAAAACCAGATGAGAATTGGCGGTGTATGGAAAGGCTCACCTCAATTTTCTCCAGCTGGGAGAGCGACTCGTATCTCTCACATCCAACTTGACGAGAAGGGCCTTCATACGCTTCGTTGACCACGTTCGCTGGTGTAGAATTGTCATTACCTTCTTCCACGGTATCTCCATTCTATACGAGGGTTAGAATTTCTGAGCCGCGGCAGTAAGAGGACGTACAGATGTCTCCCCGGTCGTATGAAGTATAGGTTGACTCGTGTTCTGATATGCAGTGAGAAACTGTCGGAAACCATTCAAGAAGAACAAACCTGATCAATCAAATCTGTCGGCGGTACCTCAATGTCTGTATACTGGGAACTGTCAAGACGCGGCGTTTGTCTGCCCTCGGGGTCCACTTCGGGTTTCTACGACGAAGGTATGAATAGTTTGCGTGTCAAGTAGTATTATGACCGACCTCCATATCGACATCCCCGACCGAAGGTGCCAAAGAAGATGGCGGAGGCTCTTCCGATGGCGACGGCACGAAGGATTCAGCAACAGATCCGGGTGACTTGGCCTAGGCACATAGGTAACATATCTGATACTGAGCAGGCATCGCTTACCCTGACTGTGGGTGCTTGGGAAGCCATTTGCGAAGACATTGATGGTGCCTCACTGTCTTGCACAATAACAGACAAAGTCGATGAAGGTTTGAGCGGTTCGTCGTCTACTTGTGAGATCGGCGGTTTTGCCTCCTGCATTGACGTAAGGCCGTGCTTTGAAGGGCTCAAGTAAGATAGTAATAGCACTTACCACCTCATGATCTACTACAGATGTCTCCTTGTCATCAACATTGTGAGATGCTCCATTGGCGATCCCGTTGACGGTGGTACCTATATCTCGAGTTCCTTCGACGACGATGCCTGCGTTGTTTTGCGGTGCCTCCGCCTTATCAGGTGCTGTCTCCTCAGCTTCATCGTCGGTTAACCTCTTAGCCACCATCTCGTTTCGTAGAGCCCAAAAGAGGAGAAAATGCGTCAATCTCTCAACATCGTTCGGGGTAACCGTCCCTCTCTCCCCTGCATTCTGGTTTAGGATTTTTCTACCCTTCCCTCCCGCCATGAACATGTCATGTGCCTCCATTGCTGGAGGGTATGCTTCATTCAGGACGGCTTGCAGGATGGGCTTGGTATAGCAGAATTGTTCACGTATCGAGAGGTAGATGAAGTCTGTGGAAGAAGGCGGTGGAATAGAAGGGACAGGACTAGGTTCTCTATCATGTGGCTGCCCCATCCCCATCGTGGAGTTTTCGTCATTATTATCAGGATTGTTAGCCGCAGTGCTTTCGAATTCCCCGAGCTAGGAAATAATGAGACGCCGAAACATCTTCAAGGTAAATGACACATACCTTGCATGTACCAAACTCTTCATCGCCCAGACAATGAAACCATGTTCTCGGAATTGTCCGCGTTGTTCCGTCAAGATATAAAACCTTGTACTTTCCCGCTTTTTGATTTCTCGAAACGGGCGGGACATACTCTAAGACCTTGCCGGGCCAATATGACAAATACAAGTCCGCCTTTTCTCTCGCAAGCACCAGTTCACCTGGAATATCAAGTCCCGGATCAGCAGAGGGAACCTCCCATAGATCCAGATCTTCTGCTTCATCGGTATCGGATATTGAGGTCCTTGTTTGATTTTTCCTCCTGCTGGGAGAGCCAGGTCCTGAAGCGTGCGTACTACGGACGCTTAGAGCAAACGCGATCTCGGGTAGATTATCGTCTTGATCTTCCTCCTCCTCTTTCTCCTGCAACATTTTATGTAGGGCAGCCTGCCATCGCGACCTCACGTCGCCTCTATCTGTTTTCTGTTTCTTTCTGGGCGACCCTTCTAGATCACCGATAGCTGAAGGAGGTGAGAAGACGGGTTCATTAAACCGGTTGCGCCCCAAGGAGTCAGTCAAGGATAAAACGTTTTCGGAGCAAGGGTGTTCTACGGTAATGCGAGTAAGACGTGGATTCAGGTCGCCGAAGGGTATCAGTGCGAGTTGATGTCCTACTAAGCGATGCTTCTATACGCGATGTCATCGTCTGTACATTGGGAAGTAGTGATTCGGCGTACCTTTGCAGGCCACCAGACGTATTCCTTCTCGTCCTCCTCTTGAAAGACGCTTCCTGCACTGCTGACAAGAACCCATACATAGTTCCCAAGATTGTCGAGAGACCACGGTCTCTCAAACGAGGTGGAAATTTTGCTCACTGACGACCAAGATCTTGTTAAAGCCGTCGCCTCGGAACGATTCGCGTTGTGAAACGACGTGGACTGCTTCACGGGCGTGGTAGGAACAGAGGTTAGCGGAGACTCGTCGCCATCTGACAGGGTAGAGAATGAGAATGAACGCTTTTTCTTTGACGTCGACGACATAGATGAGTGGTGAGTGCCTGAAGATTCCGGAGCGAACCCTCCCTGACTCTGTGTACGGACCAATGTCGATGACGTAGACACAGTAGACTTGCCGCGACCTCTTCGACTTCCGCCGCCTCTTCCCCTTCCTCGCCCTCTTCGTTGTCGCGACGGTCGTTCATAATCGTCATCGGAATTTACGGGAGACATGTCCAGCTGTCTCGAGAAGCTGGAGCTAGCTTTCTTTGCAGCATTTCGTGCTGGGATAATCTTGCTCTTTAAAGGACTGCCATCAGTATTCATCTTGCCTTTGGACGGTATGTGTACAACTCGCCACCATTTGACCCCCAGATATTCAGAGGCCCCGGTGGTGAGGAGAGTGCAAGAATATAAGAGTGTACAGCAGAATCAGAAGAGTAGTTTACAGACCGCGTCGCTGGTCGCAGTTGTTCTGGATGATAGCAGAAGAATGGGAAGAGTGTGGAAAGGGAATTGCCGGCGGCGAGCGCAGTGGCACGTCGGGTCACAAAAATGTGATTTGTGACCCAGAAGGAAGTCCACGGAAGCAAAATAAGCAAAGCTGAAGGTAGAATTACATGGGTGCTTGAGGTGCTCCGTATGTATTGGGACACATCTACCCTTCTAGCCTCGCGCGTGATGATATCACATCAGAAATATTGATGATTTGCTTGTCAGGGATGCTTAGTACAGATAAGAAGTACACGAGTCTAGATACACTTTTATGCTAGCAAGATAACCGCAGGGTATATGTTCATTCGGAGTCCATTCAGTGATAGTGACGAACCTAGTGCAAAACAATGAAAATTTTCCGTGAAGAGAAGAAATAGCCGACATACCTTGATGCCTGCTAAAAGCTCCACATCATACTCCTCTCCCTTGATGAACGTACCGGTGCCGTAGCTTTTAATACGGGCCGTCTCCCATCTAGAATATGTCAGGCGACGTTGCTGCGCACCAAAATAAAATAAAAACCCTACCCGTCAGTGGTCGGAATTTGCTCATGGAAAATAACATGACCCTCCTCGTGGACCTTCTTCGACGGGAACAGGTCGAGAGGGATGTCATTAAGGAAGTGGGCGAAATGGAAGACACCGAGCCTGCGTTTCTGCTGTTGATCCTCGGGAGGACTGACGACTATGCCACGGATGAGTATACGGCAAGTGAGGCAATTACGGATGCAAACCTCGATGCATCGTTCCCTTCAGGATACCGCCGCTCATGAACGATAGCTGATCGCCAATGTTGATGACAAGTGCATTGTCCCGGTGTTTGACATATCGCCATACATTGTCAGGCATGAGGACTTGGAGTGCGGTGATAGGTTGGGAAACGAGTGTGGAAATGCTGTTGAAATCTGTATGCCCGTTCAGCATCACACCGTTTGTCTTTGCGGCTTCATCCTTAGTCAGAGGGTCGTAAATCATGTATCGGAGAAGCTGCATTCCAAGCACTATGAGCCCAATGCATCATTTTGAGGCAGTGAAACAACGTACATCGTGACCAGTGTTCCCGTCACTGTCCTTGTGGAGCTTCCACAAGTAACCTTCTTCTAGACCGAGAACACCGTCGATGAGATTAAGGACACGTCGCAACACCTTTTCCCGGGTTTCCTGTAAGATGAATACATGAGACAAAGGGTATTCACGAGAAGAGAGGCCAATGTACATCTAGATAAGCTTTGATTTCTGGAACGTAAGGCTGTAAAGGCTTCGGGTGTCGACTAGTCGGGTCTATCCTAATAAAATAAACTCAGAAATCCATGTACATCCAAGCAACAATGCAGACTTACTGGCCCAGGTAAAAGTTGTAATGCTCTATTCTGTCTCGTACACCATCCTTAATTTCCCAGTAATTTTGTAGCTGTGACAATTGTTAATAATGATGAAGTCTCCCACCGACGAATAGACAATACCTTGTAGCCAATGAACGAGCCCTCTTCCTTGATTGGAGCTCTGTGTTGCTCCTTCTCCTCTCGCGACACACCGTCAAAGGTTAGCTGGCCGATGGAGAACTGGCGATTCAACTAAGACAGTCCCAATTGATAACGCAGCTAGTAAGCAAACGGTCATGAATATTGAGAAACTTTAGTACTCACAGTTTCAGGTGAAATGCCGTGGCCCACGACGTAGAAGAAACCATCGCGACTCAGAGCTTTCTCGACAGTCTGGATAAGATCGCTCTTGTTCGTGTCGTATAGCGAGAGATCAACTGTAAGTATATCAGCCCATTCTACCTCCGCCTCAGTCACTTTGGGTGCCTCCCATCTCGGAAGCGGGGGCGGGGAGACGGGGGCCGTATCAGTTACAGTGAGAGTGGTGGACATTCTACGAGCAAGGTGTTGAATAGGAGTTGTCTATCATGTTCACTCAGCATCTGAATGTATTATACTGACCAGTTTGAAATGCAAACTGGCGACTTACTATGCACGTTTCACGCAACATTCTCTGCAAAGCACGCAATACCAAGCTTCGCGAACCACAGTTCACGGCAAAACTTTGTAATGGCGTGAAGATGACTTCACACACCTAGCAGAGCACGAGATTGCTATTTGAGGTAGCTACGGAATTTCCTACATTGGCTGAACTTTGAGTCAGAAGATTCGTAAAGGAAGGTAATCTCACCAGCAGTACATACTACGTCCCCTGGATCGTCTCGCTCTGCCATCAAAATTCATTTCACTGGTAGCACGCACCCATGCTGAAATCTATCACCTGGTCTTTACCACCTCCAAGGGAGCACGTCATCAGAGTCTGATCTCAGGTAATTCTCCGCCGAACCGCCGCCGGACTTGGCGTAAATCTTAATGAAACCTTCGAGGATATGTACGTACGTGGGCACCGAAAATCCTAGAGGCTAGCCGGAAAGACCCTAGGCCTGCGACTCTGCCTTCCGCCCTGTCACAGTGGCGGATGATGGTGGTCGCTTGCAATTTGCTTGCAATGGTCTGTTCATTAACAACACGTGCATGTCTTTTTGCCCGAATCGGACTCGAAGAGCTACGAGGAGGTTACGCCGCGGTCGAGCCCTTCATCCCCTGGTCTACTCGATGGCTTAAACATTTGCCACATATTAAATTAAAGTACGCCGTGGCAATTCTAATGTCAAAAAGACGTGTGTCGTGATATTCGGAGGTAGGCATATTAAGTAAGGGATAGTGAATAGGACTACAGGTACAGTCGTTACACTTTTTGATGTTGATGATGAGTGGGACTTTACAGAGAATAGTATTCAATGCAGGAAAGAAACGTGCAGGAAGTGGGATGGAAGAAACCAAAGATGATAAAGAGATTTGAACGGGCATTATAAAATTTTATAGAATAGATAACCTCAGGAAAGAGGATGAAATGTCATCTGGGATTCGATCGTTGGGATCGAGTTCCTGTGGAATGACGGCGATGGAGGCGACGATTGGTATGAGTAGAACCTTTGCCGGAGCTCGCGGATGAGAATGACAGGCGTGGCGCCAAACTAAACAGCCGTTGTAGGAATGGTTTCTTCTGAAGCGGACTGGGATACATGGGGGACACGGGGGATTTAGAAGATGAGGGTGATTTGGTGGACGTGGGAGATCTAGAAGACGGAGGAGATCGTGAGGAACCATAAACGGTAGTATCTCCCGGACGCTATAGACGGATGGGTCAGGATCACATCATGTGGAGGATACGGATGACTCACAATAACATGCACTTTCTGCTTCCCCGTTGGTATCACATAATATGTGCTCCCGGACTCGTCACTCGCCGCAAAGGATGGCACGCGCCTCAGAGGCGCAGACCCCGCTCGATTGTGACTTAGTTCTCGGCTGATCTGAACAGGGTAATCGTCATATGGATAAGGAGTAGCATTAGAGGGAGGGTAGTGAGGAGCCTGATGTTTGACCGGAGCCGAATGGCTATATACCATTCCGTTGGGACCGACGTTCGGCATGTAGTTGTAGATGACAGGTGGCTGATAATTGGCGTGAAAGGGACCAGAGGGGGCATAGACAATAGCGGGGGGAATGCGCTTGTGGGGGTGGGAAACTGAACCATGCCTTGAAGGGACTGGCTGAGGCTGCGAAAATTTGACCTGTGGACCCTGAAAAGATCCCATCGATGGAGGATAGAAGGGCACCTGAGGATTAGGAATTGGTGGAGGAGGAGCGTCGATATGTGTTTGTGAAAATGTATTCCTAGGAAGAGAACGCGATCGTGATTGATTCGAAATGGGATGTGTTGGTACTTGGTCAGCGGTATACTGGGAAGGCAGGATTTGGATCTCTTCGGGGGATTGGGATGGCAGCCGCTCTACCTGACCATGTCGACTTCGCCCCGAGAGCGACCTAGTACGATGGGAATCATCGCGCTTTTCGCCATGCCGTGAGCTAGACTTTCGTCCTTTGGCAGCATCACGTTGGGCATTGGGAATGGGTTCGTCCGGGCGACCGTCTGTAAAGCGTAGCTTCAGTCTCGGGGGTACTGAGATTGAGCTCCAAGCGTCGGAAAAAGGTGATCCCGGCATTCTCTCGCCCTCATCTAACTCGGTCGGTGGCGCATTGGGCGAGTAAAATTCAGCGCCATCAGTTCCCGCTACCCAACCCAAGACCCGGCTCTGCGAATTTTTGTACTCTTGTACGATCACTGGGTCTGCGGTATAGTGCGACATGCTAGATATGCTGGGAACGTCGCATGCAGCGACAAAGACTGTAGAGAGACAAGATCGATGAACAAGCTGTTAACGGCAGGGGCCCTTTTATAAGCGAGATGGAAGAAGCGTCTGCCGGCCTTGGCGGAAATGAAGACGTTAAGCTGTTGTGCAGTATTCACGACGGAGGAAAGAGAAGTTTTCCCTTGCCTAACAGCTTATATCGACTGGCCGGAGATCCACGGTTGGCGGTTGATTGAGTCGCAGAAAGAGATTGGGCAGCGATCAAGCCATTTCCTGGGTTATCACCGGGTTATCAACAGATCAGAACGTGTTCCCCTCGAGGCAGACCCCAGAACAAGCCAGATTCGCCGCCACGGGCCCGAATATTCGCGCCGTTCAGTACAGAAACTGAGAAGCATACTGTCCTGGCCACGGGGATGCAAGTATCTATGATGGTGGTCAAGTACAGAAAGGTACAGTACCGCTCCGGTGCCAGCATCGCGGGCGGCACAGCTCCAAGCTACATCACCGTTCGGCGGATGTCAGCAGGTGATTCGGACCTTTCGGACGAACTCAAAAAGTATGCGTCACTCGCCACTCAGGGACCCGGACAGTCTAAGTCTGGTACACTAGGTGGCAGAAGGGCCTCAGAAGACATTGACTGCAGTGAGATATCACTCTAAGAAGATCGCTTATTCCTTTTTTCCTTTCCGCGACAATTTGCCAACCCTTAACTAAAAATAGGCTCATTGACGGCATCGGATATTTTTAATATGTTACAGTACTTGCGACTTGATTACGCTCAAAGTTCAATATTGTCCAACAACAGCTGAAAGACATCGGCTCACTTCTTGCCATGAAGTATGCGAGCAAATGTGTCCATTGTGCAGGCCAAGAACGGGGACCATGTCAGTCAAGAGCGTAATTGAAGCACGATAGCAACACGCGGCCGCAATGCCGATCCAAAATGGAGTTTCAAATGCTTGTAAAAAAAAGTTTGCAACGTGCTATTACGATTCCAAAGAGTGCGTAACACATGAAAACCAAGAGATTAACGAACGACGTGAATAAGGAAGGGTAAGAATTTACGGTGAATCAGAACACCATTCAACTACAACACCGACACAAGACCCAAAAGCACTCCCATTGTTCCCATAACAATCTTTGATGAAGCGGAAATAGCGCTACTCGAGTTTGATTGGGTCGACGAGGCGGCGGAGCCGCTCGACGTACCGGTTGACGCAGCAATTCCGCTAGAGCTGCCAGACCCGGTCTTGGCTGTCGAGGAAGACCCAGCCTTCAGCGTCGAAGAGGACCCGGTGGCCACGGTGCCGGCCGCTGTTTCCGTGGCTCCACCTTCGACCCCAAACGCAGACACAGTCTCTGTTTCCAAGATCGTAGTACCAGCAGCTTCACCTGAGCATACGGCGACACCGGAAGCGATTGAACATGCATAGCCGACTGTGAAAGCTGCCGACGGGTCTGGGGCGACGTAGGTCAGAGAAGCGTAATCTGAGCCTTCGACGAGTGTGGCTTTGGGAGTATGAGCAATAATGTAAGGGGGAAAAGGCAGCGGGACGAGTACCTGTGCCAACGAATCCATCGCTATCAGTAGCATCAGGTGCGGGCTGAATGATAAACGTAGTGTGGCCATCAGCCACACCAGCAACTTCGACACTCAAAGCTTGGGCATCGAAGCCGGGAACATAAAGAGAGCTTTGTCCGAGTGCTCCTGATAATCAATGATGAAGACGTGAAGTCCCAGAAATTTGATTGGCTTACCTTGGAGGCCCGCGACAGCGACAAAAAAGAGTGATACACGTTGCATTTTTAACAGCAAAAGACGGTGAGGGCGAAAAAGAGAGGAGATACCCCTTTGACGACCGACACACGGTTTATATACACCGCATCCAGGAACGAGCGCCGAGAAACCCAGACCCCTTTATTTCATGTCCAAAATATCTTCAGGCTTGTCCTCGTAAATATATACCAGGAAAACCAGTGTCAGAAAGCAGAGAGCGTATAAACCTACCAACATCTCGGACCTTGATATTTGGAAGACGCAGAAAGAAGCAGAGAGACTGCGCTATGATGTACGTACACCAGTGGATCTAGGTTTCAAAGAACAACAAAGACCCTGCCGAATGATAAGATCAGATGGAATTCGGAAGGATGTACAGAAGTACCAATAGAGGACTTAGCGATTCAAAGCGCCGAGATCCTCATTTCAGAGCTATTCCCCGCTATGCCATACATTTGTGGACGATCGAGAATTGACGATTGATATCGATCAGTATTACTATTAACGTTTGATCAGACGCGTTAGTTTCAATTCAGAATTCGCGACGCGACGCTAGATTTCGCTCGAGCAATGAAGGATGTGCTAGAGGGGAAAGACTACATACAAGTGGTACTGTGGCAACTTGGTGCAACTCGTACGATAGCAGGTGGTGTCACACAGCTGACAGCCTGGAGGACTCTTCCAGTAAGAGCCCAAAGGCCATTGGAAGGACTTTAACACATGCTTCAATGCGACTTGGAGTACTTGTGCTCAAACCAGCAAAAAAGGCGGTGTCCGTAAAGTTTATACGCGAGGTTGGGATGGTTGGGAGGACGAAAAAGGACACCTCGGATGAAATGGCGGCTATCGGAGATTGTCGGGAACTTAATCTGATACGATACCACCTGGTAAGAGCATCTTATCAGATAAAGACCGACTATTCTTTCAACTCGACTCCTTTATTCCATCGTGCAGAACCCACGACTTTATTCCCAGCTTTCATGATTTGATGTCCGCCTTGGATGCTGAGATCCTTCGTCCTGGTGTGGCCGCGGTTCATAAGGACGGCGTCAAGGAAATAATCCTTCAGCTACGTTACCAGAGGCACCTGAACCTGTTAATTGGGTATGTCCATTATTATACTCCTCAGATGATGTTGGCTCAAAGCTATCAGACTGATGATCCATGCGATTTTTTTCCTTGTCGTTTTTCTACGTGGCATCGTCATCCGGACGCGACTTCGACAATACATATCCTCTTCACGACTAATATCACGACTTCGACCTTCCCAGTATCCACGGCATCACATACAAGCCTATAATCTCTTCAAGAAATTCGGAATCACCATACCAACTTTCTCCCAACTCGTCGCTATTTCTTCCTTCACCCTTCTCTTGACTTTCCTCTCAATCTTTGGTTATGGCTTCAGACACCCAAGTAACCCCAAGTATGTCCCACCTACTGCGTGGTATATTCGTTATATCGCAACAAGGCTTGGGGTTATGTCTTTTGTCCTCATGCCTTTGCTCTTGTTGACCGTGGGTCGGATGAACTTCTTAGTTTGGATGACCCAGTGGTCCTACGATTCGTGGAATATATTCCATCGGTGGATAGGAAGACTTGCGCTGGTATTCGCAATCGCCCATACGGTACTCTATCTCGTATATGCGCATCTAGTCGGTATGTCATACACTATTCTTGTACTTTGAAAGCCTGGTAATGGTGACTTACTTGACATAGGACGATTATGGGTGAACTTCTCAAAGCTATATTGGAATTGTGGCTTTGTCGCTCTCGCATTGTATCTCATCCTGTCATCCGTCCCTTCTGCGAGGTTCATTCGCCGTATGTCCTACGAGGTTTTCCTGGCGGGCCATGTATTATCCACAGTCGTATGTCTGGTCGTTCTGCTCTACCACACACTCTGGCGGTTCGCCAATGAATGGCTGTATATCACCATCCTCTACTGGGTCATCGAGAGACTCTGCCGTGCATTCAAGGTCACCAGCCTACTTCCTCTCTGCGGAACCCTAACAGATTATGGAACGATCATGAGACTTGATGTCTACATTCCGAAGGAAGTCAGAGTTCGCCCAGGACAATTTGCGCACCTCCGCTTCCCAGAAGTGAGGTCCATGGAAAGTCATCCCTTTTCCATCGCCGCAAGTGATCATCGTGACAGCGTCGAGGGCATTTATAAACAGGGAAATAGGACTCATGATACGGAATGGAGTCCCCTTATTCCGACGGAAGAACGGAATGAGGAATGTTCGACGCACAAGGCCGTTTCGTTCATCATTCGTCCGTATGACGGAATGACTCGGTCTCTGTACGAGCTCTTCGCGGCGAAGCAGAGCCTCGATAGATCAATTCCCATAAAGGTCTATGTGGAAGGACCATACGGGCACGAGCACGACCTTAGAGAATATACTTCTGTTTTGTTGCTGGCAGGCGGCGTTGGGATCAGCTTCACACTCCCTTACCTCTTAAACTGGTCGACCATTATATCGTCGCAAGAACACAAGCCAAAATTACGAGCGGTGTGGATCGTCAGGTCACTGATGGAGGTAGATAGTGTTTTGGACCTTCTGGATGGTCTTGATGACGGGGTCAGGGAATCAGTCGAGATATGGTATACTGGTCAGGGGGGCGATTTGAGCGTCCATGCGGAATCCTCCGTAGCGCCGTCTCTGTGGGTACCGTGGATACCTAGAGTACGTTTTGGGCGACCACGCATGGAGGAGCTTATCTCTCAAGCTCTAAACGTTGATGAGATTGATGTGGCGTCGCCATCTCTGGGTCTTTTAGGTAATTTAAGTTTGGCTTCCTACAGGGTCTCGCGTGTGCTTACTGTGTGACGTTCAGCGTGTGGACCAGGAGGCATGTTGGATCGTTGTCGATCCGTGGTAGAGCGGATGAAGCTGTCCAGCACAGCGCGTATTCATTACATTGAAGAGGCATCAACCGTCTAGAGTTTGCTTCAACCGAGGGCAGGAAAGGTTAGAATAGATGAATTTAGACAGACACGCCTAACTAAATAACAAATATTCATTGTCCTATTTCAGGACCAACGCTTTCCCAAAAGCTAAAAAAAGCATGTGAGAAAAATCAAGGAACCGAACTTGCGCACTCACGAGCATCGATCAAGCAGATCTTCTGGCGTGGTAAAAAGATACACAGCGGCATCGCCGGCTTCCGTTTTATTAAATCGCATTTCCGCCTGATGGCCTTGCTGGAATGAATACACGTTCCAGTCCGGTAAGACAGTCGGTTCGAATGTCTGATTTGGATCGAAAGTTGCGACGAAGGCTAAGAAAGACTCAGTGAACGCCTTGACGAAATCGGGATTGTTGAAGGCGGGAACACCGTTTGCATTCGTACTTGAAACGAATGAGGACGCAATTAAACATGCGACAACAGACGTACGAGGGAAAGTAATAAGAAACGTCGTTCCCATGGTCGGCAGGTGGGATTGCGAACTGACCCTGGGTATCCTACACTGAATATCACTGCGGTCAGAGAGTCGTTGGACTTGCCTTGAATGACGTTCCTTCGAAAGCGCGAAGCAAGAAGTAAGTGGGGCAGATGAATATGGCTGCACCGACGAGAGTCAGAAAGCAACGTTAATTATCAAGGTACTGCACATACACTCTCCCATTATGGCGGCGACCTGCTCGATTGGAGTCCCAAGGCCGGAATACTTTGTAACGGCAACATCGCGATTTTGAGCACTCAGATTTGGAAATAGCTGCGTCAGATACTGAGGAACTTGAACGGTGCCTGCAGTGCTTGAGTCGACGAATATTCCCCCCTCGTTTGTGTTTGTAACCGACATGAGAGCAATCTTAAAAAGATGATCAGACATCAACCGAACAAAAAACGCCCTTGACTTACGCCATTGACTTTTCCTTCACGCAGAGCTACTGTCGGCCGTTGTTTTATGAATTCACCATCAACGACTGGCACAAAGACGAAGGTGCCATAAAATCCGCTGATACAAAGGTCAATATTGATCTGTTCAAGAACACCTATGTCAGTATTCCTCAGGCACGTCAACGAATTGGCTGCAGAGGTACAGCTGGGGTAAGAGTTTATAGATCATGAATACAGCCTAAATTGGGAACACTTACTTCGCCCTCGACACTGCGGTGTTGTACAGAAACTAGAGTGTACGTGTAAACACCTCGCATAATTCTAATTGAGAGATATACCGAACCTCCGGAACCGCATCGTTATACGCATACTGCGAAGGCAAGAAGCTGGAGCTTGTTATTGCGGATCTGAACAAAGGCGGGGAGGTGTTCCCATCGTTGGCAATAACTTGCTGAATAGCAGAGCCAGCACCTAAACCACAATTCAGTTAGTACATGCTAGTTTATAGAATGCATGGAACTCCCACCAGCAGATACGCCCCAGATAGTGACTTGGCCTAGATCCCCACCAAACTTGGCGATCTCCATCTCCGGTAAGTACGAGGACAAATATAAACGCAGGAAAAAAACTGTTTACATGTTCCTGGATCCATTGAAGTGCAAATTGCTGATCCACTGTCTAACTGTCAGCGCGAACCCGGCGAAACAGATGAAGAACCTACGAAGACCAGCATTCAACGCGCCATGTGCTTTCACCGACTCTCCGGCCAGGAATCCAAATAAGCCTAAACGATACTGGATAACCACGGCAATAACTCTATCGCCAGATTCACGGACTAAGTCATTCCCTGGGAACTCATTGGCGCCGCCGGTAACGTAACTGCTGTGACAGTCAGATACACTCTTCAACGACGAATTTATTACCATACCCTCCTCCGTGTATCCATACCACGACAGGCAGGTTTCTGTAAGGGCTGGAAGAATCGAGCTGACCAGGAATATATACGCTGAGAATTGATAAACAGCTGTGATAACAGAACACTTTCGTGACCTACTTCAAGAAAAGACAGTCTTCAGAATCTGGCGCAGCAAGGGCGTCTCTTTTGTTGGCAGGAAAAGTATTGGTGGGACCTCGGCCCGATCCGCCTTGAAGACACTTGGGGGGTTCTGCAGTGGCATTCTGTATGCCTGCAACGAAGCTTGGCATTTGGGGTGCTTGCCACCTCAAAGAGCCTAAATAAAGGTACCTCGGGAACAGTGCTACATAGGAAGGCCCCTCAAATCACGCACCAGTAGGGGGTGCCGCGAATCGTATCCCGAGGAATTGGGTGTTGTTGGATCCAGCGGGGTCGAATGTTCCTCGATATTTAGCATATCCAAGGTCAATCACCGGGGTCGACTGTGCACCACAGGGTTGAAGTACTGCAACGAAAATGAGCAGAAGAGCTGGAAATAGCATCGTGGTGACAGTTGGGGCGAAGACAAGACATTTAGTGCGACGTCCTTGACTTTAAATGCAGAGCAGATCCCAGAACCATTGGCCTGCGGACAAGGAGCTTCGAAGTATCATTAGAAATCTCTATCCATCTGCTATTTTTGGTCCTAAGGAGGGTCCGGGGCTGTTCACCTTAGCTTTTGGCAGATATATATTGCAAGGAAAGTGGTATGTGACCACGGCAGTTGATCCACATCAACCAGTAGCCACATTAGTGACAGTTTCAGTGACAGTAATGGAAATCTGTGTGATGTGAGAACTGGTCCAGGCTAACACCTGCTGAGGCAGTGAGACTTGGAATGCAAAGGAAGTTTTGAGACAAGCGGAAGACGCAGCAACTGCGTATTGATAGATGGTAGCAAATGTAGCTAGACTGACGGGAAGAATATATATTACGACTCGGGATGTAGTGAGCAAAGGGAGCAGCCAAGATACTTGGTACGTTCGGGTGGGGGGCAAGTTCCCTGCTTGCGAGGAGGTGATTTCCAGCTGATGTAAGGGGTGCCGGAAGCCTGAGGGCAACCGAAATGTCACTGTCACCAACCGATGCGCAGGGCACCCAAGTGTCCAGGATATTGATGAATACGGAACTAGTACTGATAATTGAAGACGCGATGCGGCAGATGAACGAACCCAAACAACTCTGAATAACAAGGGTGTAGGTTGGGGGGAATCCGAGTCCTGCAGAACGAGAGTGTGAATTTCGATGGAGAGTCCACGGGGTCATTAGAACTACCGAGATGAGAAGATGTCGGTCTTTGACAAGAAGTTACAAGATCCCGAAAGTACTCCGAGTCGCGTCCTCGGTGACGTGCCATGGGTCCCAACTTTGTGACTGCCCATTTTGGATGTAGTCTAGAAGCGTCGACAGTATCGGCTTCTTCCGACCAGTCTTTACTTCCTGATTCTGACGTCCGTTCATTTCGATGCTCTGGTTATTACGTCTTAACTTTAAGTGAGAAGTGTCGTGATAAGAATATAAGTCACTCTCCAAGTCATTTTTCTCTTTTCGAACATTTCAATCTGAAGGCGGCAACCCCAGATGCGGTTTCTTTCGTCCGTAAAATTAGAGGTACGCGAGGACTGCGCAAGCACAGTTAGACGGCATGTTAGTCTGGTAAGCTCCTGAATCAGGATATGAAAAATTAAAACGAAACATGGTTCCCGTTGCAGGCGGGAGGGATTTTGAATTGACCCTGAACATTCAGTACTGAATATTACTGCGGTCAGTGCATCATTGAACTTACCCAACCATACCGCAAACAACCTTGTATCTCGAAGTGGGTAATTTGGGATGCTTCTTGTAGAAAACAGCCTAATCAAAAAAAACCGCGTTCACTTCTCGGTAAGCGATCTACCGTCGGCTAATACGTAGAGCAGGATCCAGCATGGGACACACGACTAAACTCAGCACAAACTGTCTGGGTGTCAGGCAAAGATGATGCTACTACTATTTACATACAATGTAAAAATTACAAGCAGTGAATCATGGCATCAGCGTGCGCGTGTGTCCGTAGTAGGCTCCCCTATTTCCGACACTGCTGGGTGAGTAGCTACGTAGCTTTGCTTGAGCTCCTCGATGTGACTGTATCCTGGATAGTACTCCAACGAATTGTACACAAATGAAGAAAATGGCTTGATACCCTCTGTAAAGAATCATCAGATGGAGAAGACTTGCATAAGATAAGTTACTCACCTTCCGCATCGTGAAAGCGTTGGATTTGGTTAGCGGTCAACTGCTGCTCCTGCTCCTTCAGATAATCAACAGGAGCTGAGTCAAGCTCCAAACGTCCACCATCAGATACATCATGAATGTCGGATAAGCTGTCATCAGTATCACAATCGACATCATCAAGACTGAGATCAGAGTCGCTGCCAGTGTGAAATGTAGCACAGCCATCATCGAGACCAGCACCACCCCTACTTTGGCCCCCTCCTCCCTGATCAAGCTCATCGTTTCCGGTAGAACTCGGTCCAGCAGCCCCAGCTCCGCCATCATAAGCATTTCCACCTACAGGGCTACTCCCTCTAATTTGACGTCGTCGACTTGATGGTGACTGACCAGGACGATCTGCAGGTTCCTGCTTCCTCTTTCCCTTCTTCATGGACGTCTGAAGGGGTTGCAATGGAAATGCAAACTTGATCATCGCCCAAGCAAAACGAGCGAATAGTGCGTATCCCTGGATTCGACTGGGAATTTTAACAGTTCGCATGTGGTAGTCCTCCGCCAATCCAATGGACCGGTTTACAAAGAAAAAACAGACATATTTATCACTAGGAGGCGAGGGGGCGATGACAAATGATGGCCGATCCATGGAATCGTGCAGTCCAGATTCCAACGTCAGGATTTGCCGAATGTCATCCACCGGGCGGGAACTTGAGGAAAAGCCGTAGTTGGCGTCATCGCCGCAGAATTTTTCGTGAACAAGGTTGTAGGCGTACTGTACATAGATTAGACAGCTTAAGAGATCAAAGGAAGGAACAACGGACCCATTCTGCACAGGCTTGAGGGACCAGGTGGCAGGCTCGGAGCTCTTCATTCAGTCCAGATATCGCACATTGTTTGTCGATATTCTTGAGCGCAAGGCTGATGTCACTAGATGAGGACTGGAGAGGCGCGTTCGTTGTAGGCTCGTCACGTTCGTCTATGGCAAGCCATCGTTGTGGTACCTCCTCCCGAGGAAGAGGCTTCCAATCCAGAAAGTTTTTACAGATGGGATAGTCCAGATCAGCGGCGGTATCGTCAAGGAAGTACCAGTATTTCCACCGTGTTAGAAATCCAGTTTCGGCTATATTGACTCTTCCAGTAGGCTCTTTGGTGGAGGACAGGAAGCCTTTGCCTGCGACGACAAGACAGGCATCGAGGACGAACCAATGGCGAATACCGAGGCATTCTTGGCCGTCTTTATTGACTTTTTGGCGGCGTCCAAAAGCCAAAATGGGGCATGAACGGACTGGGTGAAATATGGCTATCTGACCGACGCGGTCACTGCGTAGTTCCAAAGGCGGTCGAGGATCGTACGAATCTGCCTTGAATTCTGCCATGGATATTCACTGTCAGGGTTGAAGTTAGGGAAATCGACGTTACCGTTCACAAACACGTGCTAAACTAATTCGGCAGTCGGAGTCTCAAAGACTCGGTCACCTCGGCTTGAGTACTAAGTCGGACATAGAGACAAATTAATGCGTACACTGGCAGATACGTCTCTAGCTTAGGTAAATAGTTTTCTCCACCTCATGAAAAACTCTGATCCTACAAGCCTTGCTGACTTGTGAGTCCCGGACTCCCAGCGTCGTATCCACCGCATCCTTTTCCCCTCTGTTGACTCCTTGCCCGTTGATCTTCGTCGTCCCGATCGTTTGCGTTCGTACTGGTTCATTGAAATCGCAGATACACCTAACTAAATAACGGCCTTTGAGAGTATTCATTGTCCTATTTCAGGTCCAACGCTTTCCCAAAAGCTGGAGACGCATGGGAGAAAGATCAAGGAACGGAGCTTGGGCACTCACGAGCATCGATCAAGCAGATCTTCCGGCGTGGTGAAAGGCAAGACCGCAGGCTCGCCGCTTTCTGTTTTGTTGAAATGGATCTCTACCTGATGACCTTGCTGGAATGTATAATGGCTCCAGGTAGGTGTAATAGTCGGTTCGAAGGTGTCATTTGGATCAAGAGATACGACAAAGGCTAAGAAAGACTCGGCAAACGCTTTATCGAAGTCGGTATTGTTGAAGGGAGGAACGCCATTTACATTCATACTGTAAACAAATGAGAATACAATTGGATATGTTGCGAGGACTGACTTACGAAGGATAGTAATAGGGAACGTCGTCCCCATGGCCGGCTGGTGGGATTGCGAATTGACCCTGAACATTCGACACTGAATATTATTGAGGTGAGAGCGTCGAAGTTGAACTTACCTTGAATGCTCTTCCTTTGAAACCGCGAAGTAAGAAATAAGTAGGGCAAATGAATATGGCTGTCGCGACGAGATTCAGAAACAGCGTTAATCACAAAGGTAGCACACATACACTCTCCCATTATGGCGGTGACCTGCTCAATTGGAGTGCCAAGGCCGGAATACTTTGCCACGGCGACATCGCGATTTTGAGCGTTCAGGTTCGGAAATAGCTGCGTCAAATATTGAGGAACCTGAACGGTGCCTACAGTACTCGCGTTGACAAATAATGCCCCCTCATTTGTGTTCGTAACGGACATGAGAACCTCCTTGAGAGGTGATCAGACATCAACGGAACGAAAAAACGACACTCAACTTACGCCATTGACTTTTCCTTCACGCAGAGCTACTGTCGGCCTTTGCTTTATGAAATCACCATCAACAACTGGTACAAAGACAAAGGTGCCAAAAAATCCGCTGCCACAAAGGTCGACATTGACCTGTTCGAGAACGTTGACGTCGGCATTTCTCAGGCATGCCAGCGAATTGGCCGCAGTAGTACAACTTGCCTAAGATTTCAGAGAACAATGTGACAGCCTACAATTTGGAGCACTTACTTTGTCCTTGACACCACGGTGTTGAACAGAAACTAGAGAGCATATGTCAACGTCTCGCATAATTGTAACCGAGAGACATGCCGAACCTCTGGAACCACATCGTTGAACGCATACTGCGAAGGCAGAAAACTAGAGCTTGTTATGGCAGCTCTGAATAAAGGCGGGAAAGTGTTCCCGTCGTTGGCAATAACTTGCTGAATAACAGAGCCAGCACCTAGAACACGATTGGGTCAGAACACAATAGTTTATAGAATACATAGGATGGGATTAGCACCAGCCGATTGGCCCCAGATAACAACTCGGCTTGGATCCCCGCCGAACTTGGCGATCTTCGAGCAATCGGTCAGTACGAGTTCAACACAAAGTGAAACGAACGCAGGGCAAAAGGCAGCTCACATGCTTCTGTACCCATTGAAACGCAAATTGCTGATCCACTGTCTCATAGATATCAACGTGAGGGTAACCGCAGAGATGGGGATTAAGAACCCACAAAGCCCAGCATTCAATGCGCCATGTGCTTTTACCGACGCTCCGGCGAGGAATCCAAACAACCCAAGTCGGTATTGGATAACCACAACGATGACTTTATCGCCAGATTCACGGATTAGGTCGTTCCCATTGAACAAGTCGGGGCCTGGAGTGAACCCGTTTGCGCCGCCGACATCGTAACTGTCGTCGCACACTCAGATACTCTTCGAGTCACTAAGTGATAAAGCCCCCTACCCTCCACCGTGAATCCAGACAACGACAGGTAGGCTTTTGCGAGAATCGAGCTGCCCAGGAATATACACACTGGAAACTCCCGATAAACAGCAACTACAACAAACGCCAGAATACTAGGTCCGTGACTTACTTCAAGAAGAGACAATCTTCGGAATCTGCAACAAGGACGGCTCTTTTGGTGGCAGGAAAAATATTAGTGGGACCTTGGCCTGTTCCACCTTGAAGACACCTGGGGGGTTCTGCAGTGGCATTCTGTATGCCAGCCACGAAGTCCGGCGTTCTGGGTGCTTGCCATCTCAGAGAACCTGAAAAAGTACCTTGGGAACAGCGCTACAAAGGGAAGCCCTCAGCTCACGCACCAGTAGGGGGTGCTGCGAATCGTATCCCAAGGAATTGAGTGTTGTTAGATCCAGCGGGGTCGAATGTTCCTCGATACCTCGCGTATCCAAGGTCAATCACCGGGGTCAACTCTGCCCCACGGGGCTCGAGTGCCAAGGCTAGAATGATCAGAAGAGCTGGAAATAGCATTGCGGTCGCAGTCGGGGGCGAAGACAAGATTTTCATGCTGTGTCTTTGACTTTATATGCAGAGTAAATCCCAGCGCGATCGGTCATGCAAGCGACCTGCTGACAAGCCTCGCTAGCAATCTATATCCCTCTTACATTGCCGGTCCGAAGGAGAAGCTCGGGGCTTTTCATCATAGCCTTTGGTAGACATATGTGGCAAGAAAAATCCTACGAGACCCTGATCGCGACTGAGTGCTTATGACGGTGACCAGCAGCAGTACCAGCAACACAGTAGATAATTGTCGATATGAGCACCCATAACTGTACCGCAAGCTGAATTCACAGAACAGGGAGCGATGAAGGAAGTTTTCAAGTCGCATCGGTCATCCGGCCCGCTTCGATGATAAAACGACGACGACAACGCATGACGCATCAATGACTGCAAAAACTTCCGAAATTCGACGGTAAACGACCCCTCAAGGTGTGGGACTTTCTATTGCTGAATGAGCCTCCGCCTGGAACTCGGGAGTAATGTTTGTCTGCGTCGCCATTCCACCATCGGTTAAAGTTTCAAAATCCTGTGGAAAGTTTGACTCCGTGAATCCCGAGAATTATGGGAATTGTGTTCCTTGTGTAGAGCGAGCCAAAATATCGAGGCACCATGTTGGTGTTAGAGATACTGTGGAAGATACAAATTCTGGCGTACGTTAGTACAAGCCAATCTCAGAGTCTGGGACAATTAGATCTCGTTTGCGCGGCAGGAAAGGAAAGCTTGAGCCTTGAAGATATTTTGGAGGTCGTTTTCTGGCAGCAGCATCAGCAGGAAATTTTATTCTCCATCTCAAAGTACCTGACGGAGACTGATATCAACACGGGACGGAACGTGAGTGCCTATTGGGGTACCGCGAAGCTCATGCCAAGAATATGGGTATTTTTGGACAGGCCGGGATCCCATGTATCTCGCTGTCAATTATAGGATCATGTTGGTGAGAAAATGTGTCTGCACCAGTCGTCTTGATATTCGGGTCGGTCAAGCTGATATAGTGCGCACAAAAGAAGGACGGTGTAGACTGGTCAGGAGGGGGCATGCGGAAGCTACGCCGCTCCGTCTCTGTTGATACCGTGTATACCTGACATACGTTTTGGGCGACCACGCATGGAGGAGCTTATCTCTCAAGCTCTAAACGTCGACGAGATCGAAGTGGTATCTCTATCTCTGGGCCTTTTAGGTAGTTTGAGATTGGCTTCGTACAGGATCTCGTGTGTGCCTCCCGCGACATTTCAGCGTGCGATTCATTAGGCATATCTGACCGTTGTCGATTCGTAGTGGTGGGTGATGTTGTCCACTATAGCACGTATTAATAACGTAGAAGAGGCGCCAAGTACTTACAAGATACGCTTTTACTGAGCGAGAAAGGTCCATGTGTTTAGGCAACAAATCAGAGAGACACCTAACTAAATATCGACCTCCGACGGAGACATTCATTGTCCTATTTCAGGCCCAACACTTTCCCAGAACCTAAAAAAAGTGAGAGAGATCAAAGAACGGAGCATGTGCACTCACGAGCATCGATCAAGCAGATCTTCCGGCGTAGTGAAGGGCGATACCGCAGGGCCGCCGCTTTCTGTTCTGTTGAATCGCATTTCCACCTGATGACCTTGCTGGAATGAGAAAGGTTTCCAGTCTGGTGTGATTGTTGGCTCGAATGTCTGATTTGGATCCAGAGACATGGCGAACGCTAGGAAGGACTCGGCGAACGCTTTATCGAAGTCGGCATTACTGAAGGAGGGAACACCATTTGCATTCATGCTGGAAACTGATTATAATGCAATTAAATATATTATGACACTGGACGTACGAGGGAAAATAAAAAGAAACGTCCATCCCGTGGGTGGCGGGTGGGATTGCGAATTGACCCTGATTGAATTTAATATCAGCGTCTTCAGAGCGATGTTGAACTTTCAACTTGCCTTGAATGCCCTTCCTTTGAAAGCGCGAAGCAGGAAGTATGTAGGGCAAACAAATATGGCTGCAAAAACGAGAGTAAGAAACAACACTGATTGTACGCGTGCCGTGCGTACACTCCCATTATGGCGGTGACCTGATCGATTGGTGTTCCAAGACCAGAATACTTTGTAACAGCGACATCGCGGTGCTGAGCGCTCAGGCTCGGAAATAGCTGCATCAAATATTCAGGAACTTGAACAGTGCCTGCAGTACTTGAATCGACGAATATTGCCCCCTCATCTGCGTTTGTAACGGACATGAGAGCCTCCTTCAAAAGATGATCAGACATCCACTACCGAAGAAAGAAAAAATGGCAGCCAGCTTACGCCGTTGACTTTCCCCTCGAGTAGAGCAAGCGCTGGCCTTTGCTTTATGAAATCACCGTCAACAACCGGCACAAATACGAAGGTGCCAAAAAATCCACTGCCACAAAGGTCGACATTGATCTGTTCGAGAACATTGATGTCGGCGTTTCTTAGACATGTCAGTGAATTGGCTGCCGGGGTACAGCTTGCCTAATATTTTAGAGAACATTGTAACAGTCTACAATTTGGAGCACCTACTTCGTCCTTGACACCACGGTGTTGAATAGAAACTAGAATATACATGTCAGCATCTCATGCGATTCTAACTGACAAAGACACTGAACCTCCGGGACCACATCGTTGAACGCATACTGCGACGGCAGAAAGCTAGAGCTTGTTATTGCAGCTCTGAACAAAGGCGGAAAAGTCTTCCCATCATTGGCGATAACTTGCTGAAGAACAGAGCCAGCACCTGCATATGATTAGATTGGGACGTGACAGGACATAGAATTCTCACCAGCTGATTCGCCCCAGATAGTGACTCGGCCGGGATCCCCGCCGAACTTGGCGATCTTCGAACAATCAGTAACTGAGTAAGTGCGACAACCAAACAAATGCAGAAAAGGGCCGGCTCACGTGTTCCTGGACCCATTGAAGTGCAAATTGCTGATCGACTGTCTCATAAATCAGTACGAACACAGCCGTAGAGAAGCAGCCTGAGGACCCACGAAGGCCAGCATTCAATCTTCCGTTTGCTTTCACTTCCTCCCCAGCTAGGAATCCAAACAAGCCTAGACGGTATTGGATAACCACAGCAACGACCCCGTCGCCAGATTCACGGACTAGGTCATTACCATTGTAAGAGTCCGGGCCCGAGAATCCATTGGCGCTGCCGGCAACGTAACTGTAGTCACAGTCAAGACTCCTCAACGATGAACTTGAATAAAGAATCGTACCCTCCTCCGTGTATCCATACCACGACAGGTAGGCTTTTTCTGGGGCTGCGAGGGCCTGGCTGCCCAGGAATGTACACGCTAAGAAATGATGAGGAACCACAATGAATACCAGAACACGTCCGTGACCCACTTCAAGAAAAGACAGTCTTCAGAATTTGGTACAGCAAGGGTGTCTCTTTTGTTGGCAGGAAAAGAATTATTGGGAGCCGCACCCGTCCCGCCCTGAAGACATCTGGGTGGCTCTGCAGTAGCGTTCTGTATGCCAGCCACGAACCCCGGCGTTCGGGGTGCTTGCCACCTCAAAGACCCTAGAGAGACGTATCTTGTGAACGGCCCTACATTGGAAAACCACTCAAATCACGCACCAGTAGGGGGTGCCGCGAATCGTATCCCGAGGAATTGAGTGTTGTTAGATCCAGCTGGGTCCAATGTTCCTCGATATCTTGCATATCCAAGGTCAATCACCGGGGTCAACCCTGCCCTACAGGGCCCGAGTGCCAAGGTCAGAATGATGAGAATAGCTGAAAATAGCATTGCGGTCGCGGTCGGGGGCGAAGATGAGGATTTCGTGCTACATCTTTGACTATATATGCTGAGCAAATCCGAGGGCGATTGGTCATGCCTTCTACCTGCTGACAAGGGCGTCGTAGCGATATATAACTGTCATTGTCGGTCCGAGGTAAAGGTTCGGGATTTTTCATTATAGCCTTTGGTAGACATCTGTGTCAGGAAAAACCCTAATATGGATAACGAGAACCCACAGGAACGAGCGTCTGTCGTGCCACTGGCACACCCTTGTAGTAACACAGTAGTAGCAGAAACGGAAAAGAACAAGCCAGCAGTGATAAACTGATGACGCCCGTCGGGACGCGGCACAACAACAGATACACCCTTATGCCGCTGAATCTCGCGCTGACAGTGATCAGGAATCCATAGAGAATTGAATGTTTGTTCGTGCCTGGCGAATGAATTTGACCGGGCCTCGTGTATAGTCAATGTATGCTCGCTAACGCTCGCAACGAGATCCTGATATCACTGCCGCTGAAGCGCTTATCCGCAACCGGCAGCAGTGATGGTAATCAGCGTGAGCACTCATAACAGTACTGGACGCTAAATTTGCAGAGTAGGTGTCAGACCAGTTCCTGGACTGAGAGGAAACATGGCGAAAAAAGTGAAGACATCGGAGACCAACTGGAGAGGACACGTGGCAGGGGCGCCAGTGACGCGTCATACATGGCACGAGACGCGTAAGCCCCGGATCACGACGCGCGCCCTGGCAGATGCGATGCATACATCTACATGCTAGACCTGAAACGCGGTCCACAATCGACGCTCTCATTGAATCGAGGGTCCGCGTTTCAGATCTACCTAAATGCCGGCGACGTGTATGCGTTGAAGGACCTATTAAATAATAAACTGTTAGTATATAATTTCAAGACCTGAAGATGAATACAGAAGAACCTTTCCGGCCCTAGCAGTTCTTAAAACGTAAAGCGTGACCATACCCCCACTTCCAGTATCACAAGGTTTCGAGGATTTGTGATAAGCCATTTATATCTTTCGAACAACTACCTTAGTTTCCGTCAGCCGTCGACAACTGTAGTGTTGGCACCACGAACTGTTTTACGCATGCAGAGACCGAGATCTCTGAACTCCATGACAGCAGAACCCTCACGAAACCCAGACTTGAAGTCGACAATGCGCCATTGCACTCGTGCTGACTCCCCCGAACTTGAGTTATCGTACGACTATCTGTTGCACGGTAATTTCTAGTCACGCCTAAATTCTCGTGACATAACAGGAGAGCTGAAGGAAGTATCCAAGTCGTGTCTGTCATCTGGCCAGCTTCAATGATAAAACGACACCTTAACGCGTGACGCGTCAATGGCTTCCAAAACTTCCGAAATACGACCGCATGTACGTGTACATGTAGGATTTTCTATTGTTGAATGAGCTTCCACCTGGAACTCGGGAGTAATATTCTCTTGGCTGTCACCATTGCTTAGTTGGTCTATTTTTCAAAATCCTGTGGAAAGCTGACTCAACTCATGTATGACACCGTCCTCGTACATCCATCCTAGTACCCTCCTCCACCGGATTTACCGGAATTTTCTCCTTGCGTCGTTCGCATCAAGATATCGAGGTACCATGTCGGTGTTAGAGATATTGTGGAAGATATAGATTCTGGCGCACATCAGTAACAATCTTCAGAGTCTGGGACAACGGATGTCGTTTACGCGACAGGAAAAGAAAGCTTGAGCCTTGAAGACATCCCAGAGGCCGCTTTCTGGGTAGCAGCATCGGGAACTTGTACTCTCTATCAAAGTACCCGAAGACTGATATCAATACGGGACGTGAGCCTACAATGACGTGCCTATTAGGGTATCACGAAGCTCGTGCCAAGAAAATGAGTATTATTGGACGCCGCACCCTGGCATTTTCGGTATACAATGTCAACTATAGGATCATGTTTGGGAGAGAATGTGACACTGCCCCAGTTGTCTTGATATTCAGGTCGGCCTAGCTGACAGTGCGCACAGAAGAAACTGGTCAGGAGGAAGATTCGGAAATCCATGCGGAAGCCTACGCAGCTCCGTCTCTGTAGACACCCTAGAATACCTTTTGAGCGACCGTGCATGAAGGAACTTATCTCTCAAGCTCTGAACGTTAACGAGATCTCAGCGTTATTTCCATCTCTGGGTCTTTTAGGCAAGTTGAGATTGGCTTCATATGTGTTCGTGCTGTGATGTTCGGCGCACGATCCAGGAGGCGTGTTGGATCATTATCGATTCGTGGAGCGGATGAGGTTCTCCGCTACAACGCGTATTCATCGCGTCGAAGAGGCGCCAACCGCCTAGAATATGCTTTCATGGAGGGGCAGGAAAAGTTAAGGTGTTGATAAAACAAATCACCGCCACGCCTAACTAAATAACAACCTCCGACGGAGACATTCATTGTCCTATTTCAGGCCCAACGCTTTCCCAGAACCTTAAAAGAGTGAGAGAGACCAAGGAACGGAGTGTTGGCACTTACGAGCATCGATCAAGCAGATCTTCCGGCGTGGTAAAGGGCGATACAGCAGGGTCGCCGCTTGCTGTCCTGTTGAATCGCATTTCCACCTGATGACCTTGCTGGAACGAGAAAGGGTTCCAGTCCGGTGTAATAGTCGGTTCGAAGGTGTGATTTGGATCAAGAGATACAACGAAGGCTAAGAAAGAGTCGGCGAATGCTTCATCGAAGTCGGCATTATTGAAGGCGGGAACGGCACTTGCATTCGCACTGGAAACGAATGAGAATTCAACAAAACATAATATGACACTATACGTACGTGAAATAAAACGCGACGTCCATCCCATGTGTGGCGGGTGGGATTGCGAATTGACCCTGATTGAATTTAATATCAACGTCTTCAGAGCGTTGTTGAACCTTCCAACTTGCCTTGAATGCCCTCTTTCCTTGGAAAGCGCGAAGCAAGAAGTAAGTAGGACAAACAAATATGGCTGCAAAAACGAGAGTAAGAAAACAGCATTAATTATAAAGGTACCACACGTACATTCCCCCATTATGGCGTCGACCTGATCGATTGGGGCTCCAAGACCAGAATACTTTTCAACAGCGACATTGCGATTCTGAGCGCTCAGGCTCGGAAATAGCTGCGTCAAATATTCAGGAATCTGAACGGTGCTTGCCGTACTTTGGTTGACGAATAATGATCCTTCATTTGCGTTTGTAATGGACATGAGAGCCTCCTTAAAAAGATGGTCGGGTGTCAACCAAAGAAAGAAAAGAATAGCAGTCAGCTTACGCCATTGACTTTCCCTTCAAGCAGAGCTAGCGCCGGCCTTTGCTTTATGAAATCACCGTCAACAACCGGCACAAATACGAAGGTGCCAAAAAACCCGCTGCCACAAAGGTTGATATTGATCTGTTCGAGAAGATTCACATCAGCGTTTCTCAAGCAGGCCAGCGAATTGGCCGCCGAGGTACAGCTTGATTATTATTTAGAGATCAGTGCAATAGCCTAAAATCAGGAGCACTTACTTCGCCTTTGACACTACGGAGTTGTACAGAAACTAGAGGATACATGTCAGCATACCATATAATTCTAACTGGCAAAGACACCGAACCTCTGGGACCACATCGTTAAACGCATACTGCGACGGCAGAAAGCTAGAGCTTGTTATTGCAGCTCTGAACAAAGGCGGGAAAGTCCTTCCATCGTTGGCAATAACTTGCTGAAGAACAGAACCAGCACCTGCATACGATTAGATTGGGACGTGACAGGACGTAGAATTCTCACCAGCTGATTCGCCCCAGATAGTGACTCGGCCGGGATCCCCGCCGAACTTGGCGATCTTCGAACGATCAGTAAGCGCGACTCCAAAACAAACGTAGGAAAAAGGGACGGCTCACGTGTTCCTGGATCCATTGAAGTGCAAATTGCTGATCCACTGCCTCATAAATCAGGATTTAGCACGAATGTAACTGTAAAGAAACAAGACCCACGAAGGCCGGCATTCAATCTTCCGTTTGCTTTCACTGCCTCCCCAGCTAGGAATCCAAACAAGCCTAGACGGTATTGAATAATAACGGCAACGACCCCGTTGCCAGATTCACGGAGTAGGTCGTTACCATCGAACGAGCCCGCATTGCCAGCGACGTAACTGCAGTCACAGTCAGATAAACTCCTCAACGACGAACAAAGCACCGTACCCTCCTCCGTGTATCCATACCACGACAGGTAGACTTTTGCCAGGGCCGTGAGAGTCAAGCTGACCAGGAGTATGCACACTGAGAGATGATGAGGAACCACAATGGATGCCAGAACACGGCCGCGACCCACTTCAAGAAAAGGCAGTCTTCAGGATTTGACACAGCAAGGGTGGTTCTTTTGTTGGCAGGAAAAGTATTAGTGGGAGCCGCACCCGTTCCAGCCTGAAGACATCCGGGGGGCTCTGCAGTAGCGTTTTGTATACCAGCCACGAACCCCGGCGTTCGGGGAGCTTGCCACCTCAAAGACCCTAAAGAGAGGTATCTTGGAAACGGCCCTACATTCGGAGACCACTCAAATCACGCACCAGTAGGGGGTTCCGCGAATCGTATCCCGAGGAATTGAGTGTTGTTGGATCCAGCGGAGTTGAATGTTCCACGATATTTGGCATATCCAAGATCAACGACCGGAGTCAACTGTGCCCCGCAGAGCTGGAGAATTGAAGTAAGAATGATGAGAAGAGCTGGAAATAGCATTTTGCGGGCAGTTGGGGCGAAGACGAGACATTCTGTGGTACGACTTTGCCTATATATGCAGAGCAAATCCCAGAGCGATGGGTCATGCCGCCTGCCTGCTGACAAGGGGTGTCGAAGCTTCGCTAGGAATCCGTACCCCACAGCCATCGTCGGTCCGAAGTAGGAGTTCGGGGGCATTTCATCTTAGCTTTTTGGCAGATGGCAGATATACTATGTCGCAGAGAAAGTCGCACACTGATCCACAGCAACCAGCAGTTGCATCAGTGCGCAGTAGTGATAATCAGTGTGAGCGCTTGAACGGTGAGCTAGGCTGATAGTAGCGCTGTGAGCTGAATTGAAACTCATGGTAGTAAACGAAGTTTCAAGTCGCGTCACGGGCCGGCCCGCTTTGATTTTGCTGATTCCGGCCAGCGATTCCAAACGCGTGACGCGTTGACGGCTTCTGATGGAACATTGACAAGTCCCGAAATTCGGCCTCGAACAAAATTCTTGTCGTATTTATTGTGCCCTTAGCGCTATTCTTGTACGAGCTTTGACTGGAACTTAATACCGTTTCTGTATTATAGTTCTTCCGTGTCGGAGAATGCTGGAAAGCTGAGTCAAATAATGTTTGCGAGGGGTCGAATCTGCTATTCAATTTAAGGATATTGAGTAAGTATTGAATAGCGAATAGAGCTATCAATATTACTGGCCAGACTGGGGCCATTCGGCTGATAAACTCCCCTAGAAAATGTCAAATTGAATGAGCGTCTGCGACCGGGTAAAGATTCACTTGCAATGCCGTAGCTCAGGTCTGCAGAAATTTTGGCAGGCATCATTATAGGATCTCCAGTCTCGGTTCTGTTGACAATCATTTCCGTTCGACGGTCTTGATTGGGCACGTAAGAATTCCCAGACAGGTGCCCAGTGGACTCAAAGGTGCCGTTGGATCTATAGAGGTCGCAAAGGCGAGGTAATAAATCAGGCTCCAAGAATGCTATGTTGAAAGTAATGTTATTATAGCACGATGAGACTCCGTTCCAATTCATCCTAGCAACGCGAAATCAATGAGATGATAAATGCGCGAGAAGGATTCTTGAACATACGAAGAGGAAAGGTGGACACGCTGTAGCCGTGCTTATGCCAGGAGGGCGTTCTCGTTTAGAATGGCCAGGAACTTGAAGCTTGATCAATGATCGTTAAGGCCAAGTTGGAAATATCTGTGGAAGAGACGAATTCTGGCATATTCCAGCAAGAGACATGTCTCGGGGTCTGAGAAAGTATATTCCAGGAGTCCTGATATTCAGCGTGGCCAATCCCCCACAGCGCGTAGAGAAGAACACGGTAAATGAAAGGCCGTCATAGAAGTGGTCTGATAGTCTTACTATCCAAAATATGAAGTACAGCCACTATGCATGATATCGTCGGCTTGCCACGCAGAAGGAGTCGTGACAGGTCCGGATTTTATACAATGCTCCCGTCGATGTTTTCGGTTAAATCAAACTGACTCTACAAGCGCCGAGTGATAGTTTTTCGATGGCTGTGTCTTTAATAACGTCGATGATATTTAATACCAAGGCACCCCTGCAAGATCATATAGCTAGAGCTAGGTGCGCCGCAAGAACACGAAAGTTGAAGTTGAGGTGGCACTGACAATGACATCAGCAATTTACAGACAGCACGTGGCACATTTTCAGTAATTCCGTTCCTGTATCCGCGGTTTGCTTCCCGACTTCAATTTGACAGTGGGCGCCGCCGCTGAGGACCTCGTCGTCGAACCGTCCGTGAAGAACAAATGCCTCCTCCAACGGCTGGTGACCCGTGGCTAGCCGGCCGTCACTTCGGAGCAGTCATTGATGCAGGCTCATCTGGCTCTCGACTCCAGATATATAGCTGGAAGGATCCCAAGGCCATCAGGTTGGACAAGACCAGCGAGTTCTACAACTCGCACACGCTGCCTCGAATTGAGAAAGGAACGAAGCAGGGCGAGGAATGGGTTAGCAAGGTCGAGCCAGGTGCATTATGGTGACCGTCGTTCCGAAACGTACACTAATGCGTCAAATGTAGGCATATCGTCTTTTGCAGATAACCTGGAGGACCTCCCAGGTCACCTGCGCCCCCTGTTGAACCATGCTCGTGAACACATTCCTCCTTCTCTACACGCCGAGACGCCCTTATTTCTACTCGCAACCGCTGGAATGCGGCTATTATTACCGGAGAAACAGGCTGAGATTCTGTCAGAGACATGCCGTTTCTTTGTGCACCACTCTCACTTTCGGTTAGACGGCCCGACAGCAGCAGGTCCCTGTGGTTCAAGTGTACGAATCATCACTGGCGAAGAAGAGGGTCTGTTCGGGTGGATCGCGGTTAACTATCTAATGGATGGGTTCACGGGGACCAGCAACCCTACGACCTATGGGTTTTTGGATATGGGTGGCGCTTCGACACAGATTGCATTCGAACCTTCTAAGGCTCACCAGGACAGCGCCAAAAGCCTCATTGAAGTCCGCCTCCGTCTTTTGGATGGCGAGGAAATACTTCATAAAGTGTTCGTGACAACTTGGCTAGGATATGGCACGAACCAGGCCAGAGAGCGATACGTCGGCCAAGCGATCAACGAATTCGAGGCTCAACGGACATCACCACTCGACAGAGATGTTGTTCCTGACCCATGTTTGCCGAAGGATCTCGAACTCACAGAAACCCCTGTGCATCTTGGACTTGCGTCAGACCACTCTAAGAAAACTCATCGTTTGGTTGGCACGGGCTCCTTTGAGCAGTGCATGCGGAAGACGGCCGCGCTTTTGAACAAGCACGCGCCTTGTCCTGATACACCATGCTTGATGAACGGTGTATATGTCCCCCCAATCGATTTCTCAGTCTCCCATTTCATTGGAGTATCAGAATACTGGTACTCTTCTGAGCACGTCTTTGGGCTCGGCGGTCCCTATGACTTTGTGCAGTACGAGCGCGCAGCATCCCAGTTTTGCTCGAGAAACTGGTCCAATATTGTTGAAGAACACGAAGAGTCTCGTCAGCACAGTCGACCAACAGGTGACGGCGAAGTAGAAGATGGCGGTCGGATCGTTGACGTTGGAAAGTGGGGGGACAAGGTAGAGATTCCGCGGTTGCAGATGCAATGTTTCAAGGCTGCTTGGATTGCTAACGTGCTTCATGACGGGATTGGAATGCCGCGGATAGTTGATCCTGGTGGGAATGGGACGACATATGGTGAAAGGGTTGCGGAGCAGGCCGAGAGTAAAGGACTAGGAAGACCGACTTTCCAGTCTGTTGACACCGTTGGGGACATTGCTATCAGCTGGACACTTGGGAAGATGGTCCTCGAGGCTAGCAAGGAGGTCCCACTCCTCTCAAAAGCCGACAAACCTCTTGTTGACCCCTTAGATGATATACCGAACCCTGAAACCTTCCCTAT
Source organism: Armillaria nabsnona (assembly GCA_030407065.1). Taxonomy (NCBI): domain Eukaryota; kingdom Fungi; phylum Basidiomycota; class Agaricomycetes; order Agaricales; family Physalacriaceae; genus Armillaria; species Armillaria nabsnona. The sequence continues at coordinate 735,479 of JAUDQA010000005.1, forward strand.
AAAACCTATACGACCGCCGTTCCTCGATATTATCGAAGACAAGATCTCACCACATCTACCGACTTCATTGACGCGATCATCTCTTGGGTTCTCACCCGTACTCTTACTGTTCTATCCCATGTTATTCTTGATGCTCTTGTTTGTTATCCGACGAAGAGTTCGTTCATCTTGTCTACGTTTAAGGAGGAACAAAGCGAAACAACGTGATGCGGAAGCATATAACATGGGAGAGGAAGGAAAGCCACTTACCGCCGGTTCACGGCCACCTTCACCGACACTCAAATGCCAGAAATGGTTACGGCCGCTGCGAGGCATATTTCCATTCGTCCACCGACCCCCTAACCCTTCAATCATCTCCTCACCGCCATCCAATTCGAATTTGCGGGTCGCGCCACCGCGCATCTCGCCCACCCGCTCGTTTTCGATGCCAAATGGACTGACGTCTGCAGCGAGCATCTCTCGTTCTCCCTCGCCCTCACCAGGCCTTGTCGACGATAATTACTTTTCGAATGGCCTGTATTCGAGGTCGTTGAATACCTCTCAGCTGAACTTGTCTGGGGGTGGTGTCATTCCACGACCGGGGGCTATATCGAGGATCAATAGCATGCATCATATCACTGACATGCACCTTGACGAGTAGGGGCCGAGTGCCGGGGCCTTCTATCTATGTGCTGTCATTTCTCTTGCATATCTCTACCATTACGGTCATCACCCAAAGTATCGCTATCCTGACTTACAGATGTCTATCTGTGGTGCGCAGAAAGGGGGGGCTCTCCGCGGAGAGAACGAATGCTGACATTGGGGGAATCGAGAATACTTGATCGCTTTTATGTCGGGTATGATAGCGCTTATATATGAGTATGTATTATGACTTTGGACGGTGTGTACATACTCGTAACACTGGGACATCTATCTATTCCACGACGCATTACTTATCTAACACAATTTGATTGAAAATACTGTTACAGGTAAAAACATAGTATGGTGTGGTATACGACAATTGATCCTAAATACGTAAACTACTAGCTACCGGACGCCAAGTCTCCTGGCAGCTCTCGTCCCGGGAGGGGGGATGTAGGGCATCCGCTTGGCCTCCTCGATAAGGCGTTCCTTCCTCGCACTCGCCTTGGTGTTAGGCACCGGGAACGGCTCCTCGCTCGATGTGGACCATTGCCGCCGAACAGACGCTCGAACAGGTGTCAGCGCCGTCCTCAGAACCTTCGTACTCCCCTGAAGACCAAGGTCCCTCTCCGTCTCTTCATCGTCTGTATCAATCACTGACCTCCTACGTTTACGCTCCTCGTCCAAGTCCGGCCTTGGCTCTGGTTCGGTTTCTGAATGTAAACCTAGCTCTGGTTCAAAGTCTGACTCCAGCTTTGGTTCGTAATCTGAATGTAATTGTAGCTCTGGTTCCACGTCCGACTCTAGCTTTGGTTCGAGTTCTGACTTTGGATTTGGTTCCCACTCTGACTCTGACTCCATCACCGTCCACACCGTGGGCTCCGGGTCTGACACAGAGATAGGACGCGCCTCAGCAGATATCACGTCTGGGATCTCGCTTTCATCAAAAGCGCTGGCTCTGGTGACTTCCTCTTCCAGAACAGGGCCAAGATCTACGGAAGATGTATTGGCTTTCTTCCGCTTCTCAAGAGCCCTCTCCTGTCTTGGCTGGAAAGATCGCGAGCGTGAGCGCAAATTGCGATAAGGGGGGTCGTCGTCCTTAGACGCAGAGGATGACGCAGTAACTCTTTTGACGGCGGGAATAGGTCGAGGTCGAGGTTGGGGTTGGGTAGACGGAGTGACTAGCCGTGAACGCATAGAAGATTTGACCTTACGTTTCTTGGGCGAGGGTGTTTTAACGTGGAGTGACTCTATTCCCGGCAAGTCATCGTCGACTGAGTCGGAGTCACTGATGTCGATGATGTCGATGGGGCCCTGAGAGTGGCGAGAGCGATGGGACGACGGTGTAAACTTTTCAATGGTTCGACTTTTCACCAAGGTCGAAGCGTGCTGAGATGCCTGGGTACCGACGAGGGTGGCTTGCGTTGGGGTCATTCGGTTTGTAGAAGTTGGAACAGGATCATCAGCAGGCTCCGGATTGCGCTGACTGAACGAAGGTCCGGGATCATTGAATATATCTACTTGCATCGGTTCCTCGTCTTCAGAGAACAGTGATCTAAAAGAACGATCAGTATAGCCGCCAAACGATCAGAATAGACGTACGGGCTAACTGGTCGGACCTCCTCCTGCCGTTCCTGCTCTTCAGGAGTTGGCTCGTTCCCTCTATTCCTCGCAGGGACGTTCCTGGAGGGCCCAGACGATGTGGCCTGTGGCCGAGCATCGTTGGCGTCCGACTGTTCAGTGACTCTCGCTAGATCTGCGATTATCTCTTCCTCCTCCTCCTGTTCGCGGAATAGACCCGGGTCTACACGAGGACGTCCATGATTCTGACGTCGATCTCTTTCGTCTATATTTTTGAGGATAATGCCTTCTTCCCTTACAATCTGGTCCATCATCTCATTCATAGCAGCTTTGTGGTTCTTGTAATGCTCACGCCAGGACGACGGGGTATGGCGAGCGGTCCATGCGTATTCATTCGGTAGAACCTGAACCTTCGCGCACATTTGATTGTAAATCACATTGCCGAGAAGACCTCCAGCATTGCGATCCGGAACCTTAAATGCCAAGTATCTCGCAAGGTTCTCCCTATCCTCCTCCGTGAATTCTACACGATGACTGAAAAAAAAAGGTCAGCGGGCCTTTGGGCGAACAAGTGAGAGACGCACGGTCTACGGCCGGGCGGTATTCCTGGCATAGCCTTCCTTGGCCTGTGAACATGCAATACGAATTTCCCAGAGTTGACGCAATGTGAAATAAAGTTCATCTTCTTTGTATGCATTTTTCGAAGCTTGATATCCGAGTGCGTCCTATATGCATCAACGAAGGCATTCTCAGGGTGTCCGATATGCCTTGGGTCAAAAAGGAGAACGTTTGCGGCCTCGGTCTCGAAGACGTCGTCGTCAATGATCTCCCCGCCATTGGCCTAAGACGAAATTTAGCGAATCAGTCCAAAACCCAAAAAGAAATAGAAATACCTGGATTTTCTCAGTCAGTGTATCACGCGCTCCCTGCTGTCTGATGGACCGGTGTAGGTAGAATGTATGGGTGACCCCCTTGGGGGCGAATAGTAGCTCCTGCTGTTCGTCAGGCTCGTCTTCTCGCCATTCGCGATCGTCGTCAGCCATGAAATGATTCACGAAATGATGGACGCGACGTCGACGCGCGTGGAGTTAAACAAAGCTGTGAAATTTGAAATTCTCGTCGAATCTGTACACGTGACGATTCTCCTCTGCACTGAGGTTAGGGTTACGAAAGTAACTGCTCGACTGCCAGTGGACGTCCACTCAATTCTCCCCCACGACGGTTGACCACGCCACTGCGATACAACGCAGTTTTAAATTATAGCCAAATTATCGAGTGTTGATAATGGTGCAGGTATCACGAGCGGAAGGTATCGTCAACCTCATCGTAGCGTCAGAAATGAACCTGACTGCAATCAGGTCCATCCCAGGCTGAGCAATTGCTTCGTGTAACATCTGGAATTGCGGCAGAGCTCATCAAGGCTCATGACTCCAACGAAACTGTGTCTCTTAATGTCCTCCGAGCCAAGATCAGCAAAAAATTCGGATATGGAGGCGTACCCCGTCTTGTCGATATCATCAGTGCCATTCCAGACGAATATAAAAAAGCACTATTGCCAAAGCTGAAAGCACGGCCTATCCGTACTGCTAGCGGGGTATGTTCCCTTTACGACAAATACCTTTTTTCTGACTGGTGGATGTCTCAGTAGATCGCTGTCGTTGCTGTGATGTGCAAACCCCATCGATGCCCTCATATTGCCATGACAGGAAATATTTGCGTGTGGGTTCTCTCATGCTCCGTCGTTCAACGCATCTGATGGCTCAAAATAGGTATTGTCCCGGAGGTCCTGACTCGGATTTTGACTATAGCACCCAAAGTTACACCGGCTACGAGCCCACGAGTATGCGAGCCATACGAGCAAGATATGATCCCTATGAACAAACCCGCGGTCGCGTGGAGCAACTGAAGAGTCTTGGTCACAACGTCGACAAAGTATGGGACTTTTTTCCCGTCGTTTATTGTGCTCAATTATTCGAAGGTTGAATTCATCATCATGGGGGGCACCTTCATGAGCATGCCCGAAGACTACCGAGGCAAATTTGTCGCACAACTGCATAATGCTTTGTCAGGATTTACGGGCACAGACGTCGATGAAGCCGTACGGTATGCTTGATAATGCCCCCGTCTGTATTTCATTCACTATAATTGAACACATCCCCCAGGTACTCTGAACAGAGCAAAGCAAAAGCAATTGGTATAACCATCGAGACACGCCCCGATTATTGCCTCCGACCACACCTGAGGTGATCTCCTCCCTCTCAATTAAAACATTGTCTCTCACCAACCTTATAGTCAAATGCTTCGGTACGGATGTACCCGTCTCGAAATTGGCGTGCAATCGGTTTACGAGGACGTCGCTCGTGACACCAATCGTGGGCACACCGTCCGTGCGGTCTCTGAATCTTTTCATCTCGCCAAAGACGCCGGATTCAAAGTAGTAGCCCACATGATGCCCGACCTTCCTAACGTCGGCGTTGAGAGGGATTTGGAACAATTTAAAGAATATTTCGAGAATCCGGCATTTCGAAGCGATGGTCTCAAGGTATACCCGACCCTGGTTATCCGCGGAACCGGTCTATATGAGCTATGGAGGACAGGCAGGTACAAGAATTATACGCCGAATGTATTAGTAGATGTGGTCGCGAGAATTCTCGCATTGGTTCCACCTTGGACTAGAGTTTACCGAGTACAAAGGTATGAACCTTATAGATACGTTCAAAATAACGCGCTTATTCTCTTGCGCTTGGCAGAGACATCCCGCTTCCCTTGGTAACCAGCGGGTGTGACAACTCAGGCAACCTCAGAGAGCTAGCGCTCAACCGCATGAAAGACTTTGGCGCAGAGTGCCGTGACGTGCGTTTCCGTGAAGTTGGTGTAAGTTTGACCATTCCCACCACTTCGCAAGACCTCAAACCTAATATCTTCCAGATCCACGAAATACACCATAAAGTGAGACCTGAATCTGTTGAGCTTCTGCGGCGAGATTACACTGCAAACGGTGGTTGGGAAACATTCCTTTCATATGAAGACCCGGAAAGGGACATACTCGTCGGCCTCCTCCGACTCCGAAAATGCTCCGACGAAGGCACTTTTAGACCGGAGCTAGTACGTAGGGGGGGTGACGAAGGAGGCTGTAGTATTGTGCGAGAGTTGCACGTGTATGGCACGGCAGTCCCAGTGCATGGGAGGGATCCGACAAAGTTCCAACACCAGGTCAAGAGTTATTGGCTTCATCGTGTGAAATAGGCTTCTGATGATCCATTTGTAGGGTTTTGGAACTCTGTTGATGGAGGAGGCCGAGCGTATTGCGCGCGAAGAGCATGGGAGTATTAAATTGGCAGTTATTTCTGGTATGTGGCATTCTCTTGGTTCCATATCCATGGCACCAAATCATTCTTCCCAAGGCGTCGGAACACGAGACTATTATCGAAAGCTTGGCTATGAGCTTGATGGGCCATACATGAGTAAGCTTCTGCTATGAAGAGGAGTGTACCTGTACCTGTATATTTAAAGCACGGTGTACGCATACTGTAGAACCTCTTTAATCCCTCGTTATCTCTCCCGAGCACATGTATATTCTATGGCTCGCTCATGATCAAAGTGTGGAAGTTAGGGAACACCAGTTCCTCCTCGACGGTCTTCCTAATAACGTCTTGGATAAATCTTTCCACGCGCGTCACATTTTTGAGTACGTGCTTATCCGCCTGTCCTATTTCGCTCTCGATATAGATGGACGGAAGGAGGCGCTGTCCTATAGGAAGAGGTTTAGACTGTCTGCTTCCACTGACAGTAGAGTCGTCGTCGAGTTCTGGTGGAGTGCTGCTAGCTGGGTCGCGTTTCGGCCGATCTCCAGCTGGACCATAAGGATCCAGCTCATCCAGTATGCAGAGATGCACTCGCCGACGCTCCCCTTCGTACGCGACAGCAACCTCGCCTGTGAAGATGAGACCAGTTACGGAGAGCTTGATAGGAAGTGACATGAACATGGGAGAGGGATAATTAATAAGCAAAGAAGTCGTCAACGTTATGCGCAAGTCCGAATTCCAATTAATGTTAAAATGGAGCTGGAGGTTCGGGTGTTGGGTAGAAGGCGCTGACGGTTCCGGTTCGACTGGCAGGTCACTCTGCAGGAACGGCATGTTCATTGACTGTTCTCGCGAGTCGTATGAGTCGTATCCATTTATGTTGGTATGATCAAGGCCAACGGACACGGGCGCAGCTGCTTTGGTTGGACTGCGATATCCTAGCGTATTGGGCCATGTCATGACTCCTGGCCGGAAATCAACCATGCTCTGGTATCCAGGACTCCACATATCCCCTGGCAAGTGCAGTGATGGTGCAGAGGCATACAAGTCGGTGGGACCTGCATGGGGCGCGTACCGTGAGGATTGTTGGTAAGCCAGACGTTCCTCCTTGTGCGCTGCCCGTCGTGAAACCCATTCAAACTCGTCATCATCGTCTCCACCCTCTGTCACCTTCACCGGATCCTTTTCTTCGTCATCATCTTCGAGAAAATCACGGTATATGTCTCGCAAATCGACCAACTCAACGTCAGGTGCCGTAGAGCCGAATTCAAGAGATGTGACTTCTACTGGACCGATGAAGGATGGGCGAGAGGTTGAGGATAGCTGCCGGTTCAATATCTCGACCAATTTCGTTGACAGAGAAGAATCCAATTTGCTCCATTCAAGGTCGATTGACATCGTGGAAATGGTGGTGGAGGTAAGGACGCGGGCCCAAAAAAGAAGTAAAATGCCGTCTGCGTGTTTATATAAGGTGATTGCCGTTAGCGGCAATATTCGGCGGCAATATCGGCTCATGCCGTGGGAAGTAACAACTCTTTAATTGCCTGATCCGTTTTCTCTTCCAGATGAATCTGGCACATTTATCCAGAAACCGGACTTCCACTTGAAGGATATACAGGAAGTACTGTTCCTCGAGGGAGGTGTCGCGTCGGGACTGAATATGTTGATATCACAGCTACAATGCTTCGGCTACAACTGTCTTTGGCACAATTTTCTGAAGCTGCTTAGCTGAATTCCCGGCGATTAATTTTTCCCCGGTAATTAGATACGTCGGTTATTGGGTCGATTCGTTCGTTCGACTGCCGTCAAAGTGGGGAGATGTCGACCGCATATGTACAAATCAGTTCGTAGTGTTTTGGTCAAGTTCAAACCTTGTAAAATTACCGTCAGTGGTTCCATACTGTTGGGAGTTATTAGTTAACTACCAGATGAGGGTCATCAGTAAAAGCTTCCTTGAATAATTTGCGTCGGTATTAGCACGAAGATAATATTATGAAATGAAAAGGGATTCAATCAGAATCAACTCGGAGCACCAGAAAGAATCACCTTAAAGGAGAAGGAAAGTACCCAGCTACCCAATACTCGCCTTGAGTGCGGAGTGACACGACACGGAAGAAGTTGTTATGGGAAAACTCAGTAATATGTGCGTCATATTGATGTCAACGCTGAACTATCAGACTCGAGTAGTACGTGGTCTTGTTCAAGTTGGGATTTCCGGCAACGGCCGAAGTTGGATTGATTAGATCGGACCAAAAATATCCTCCAACTTAACGATCTCATCTGCGGACAGTCTGCTTCATCCCTCCCATGCACTTCTCCAAGTTGTCGTCAGCACTGTACCTCAACATATTTTGGGATCCAGGGACTAACCCCTGTTATTCGTCATCGACGACGTCGTGTTGGAGAATGCGATCTGTACCTTCGTAACCTTTAGGGCAATCAAGTAGTCGATTCAATGATAGCTCCTCTTTCATATAACGGTGAGGTTTTCAATGCGTCCGTGATCTTCAGCAACGATATCAATTTAACATCACCATGATGTCAGTACTAATGTTAGGCAACTGCGGCGCTCCATTCACAATTGAATCACGATGAGGCTTGCCGCTTAAAAACCTCATATGCATCAGCAAAAGATCCTGTATTAATGAACAGGTGCTTCTCGCGTCTCGACACCCTGACAAAAATCTACTCCATCATGTCTCAGGCCAACGTCAAAGATCTTCATGAGGGACAGCAACCCTGAATTGAATGCAACTTTAGTTCCGATACTACGATCGATCGTACTCGGATGCCCAGAAATAACTGACAACCAGTTGACTGAGTGTCTGTTGGCCCTTATTGAGGGCACAAAATCTCGCATAGCGCCTCTGTGTGAGATGATTCGCAAGATAATCTTGAACTTGACTAGACATTCAGCGCCTTGCTGATCTTCTCTATCAGCACATTGAAAACATGGACGCTCAACAGAGGAACATAGAGATGAGGGCGAATTTGTCAAGCAAGTGAAACCGTTGCCTGAACAAGACGAGCAAAGCCTGCACCGGACTGAAAGCGTCATCAAAGGCGCCTCCCCACGACAATATTCATCGTCTGAACAACAATTTCAAGCATCATCAGCAAGATCACCAGATGCCGACCCTCGAAGAGCAATGCCCCGCGGAGGGAGTAAAGTTGTATATACGTTTGTTTTCTTCTTGAGACACTGCTAAGCGAGACGTCATTTATTTTTAGCCCATGGTAGCCTCGAACCACTCTTACCGTCAGTTAATGACAATCGGTCAACTCCGAGTCGGGCAGCCATTCTCTAGTTGATCGACTGTCGCCCGCGGAGCTGGGGAGTGGTTCGATTATAATCTCACGCGAAAGAAATTGGTGGTACGATTGAATGGGAACAGAACAATCTTGATTCCTTCCCCAAAGCGAAAAGGAACTTTGGTCCACTTCTTGATGCTTTAGGCCGTAAGTGTGCTTCAAGTACGAGTTTCGCTACTTGACCCAAATTGTTGGTGGGTTCACAGGATTTTTGCTTGCCTAGTCGGCCATTTCATTGGTTTCGATAGCCTAAAGGGATAGTGGCTGCGAGTTCTAAGTCCTCCTTTTTGGCGCCCGGTCGGCGGTTGATCATCTCTCTCATTAGGGCCTTGAAAAAATCTAGACCAGCTTCTTGGACTTGGCAGTTGGCTTAGAACGAAGTAAAGTTTGAACGCACCACCTTGTCTAGTTTTCTGTAATTTGTAAAAATAGGTATTTTATCTCATTATTTAAGGTGTCGGAGTTACAAGTCAGTGCTTTCAGTCTTCTCAGCACCGAACACCGGTTGAGCCAGAGCCGCGATGAATCTAGACCAGACATACCCCCTAATCGTAGCGCAATACGAGATCACGGGCCATCACCGACGTACCGAGCACTGGAATCTGACGGTTCTCGTGTCACCCAACGTATCACACACATTCGAAGTGCGGGGAAACTCAGATACGTTCACGTACGTGCACGACACTGTGTCTGTTCCTATTGGATCCATACCGACATACCGCGGCGGCTGTCACGTCGGCGAAGTACCATCTACGTCTATTGATCGACTGGATGAGCGCCTGAAGAGAGATGTTGCTGTTATCAGGCTCAATCTGAGCTGGGATTGCCAGGATTGGGTGTTGGCAGCGCTGAGGTTGTTGAGGGAGGACGGGATCGCGTTTAAAGCTGTCAACCAGGCATACGTGAGGAAGGAGCTCCAGGAAGATATGACAAGATGGCAGGAGGGGGATGACACCGTGGAGGAAAGGCATTTCTCGAATTCTCACTGATACATCAATACGGTGAACAAACGAATATATTAACCTTTCAATTTGTTCCTTTGTGCATCCCGCTCTTCCTTGAGTGTGGCGATCTCTTGCACATCAATCACCTTGAACGCCCATGTCAGCCAGTTTCCGCCACTTCGCATACTTTTAAGACCCATATCTTCCAGTAGTTCATCAATATACTGTGGCCATCTAAAGGTGCAGCCGGTTATGAGTGGGGTTGGCCGAAACGTAATTGATCATAACTCACGCCAAGAAGCATACGTGGCTACTGTAGCTTTCATTCAACCACAACAGCTGATCAGGATAACGTTTTCTCATCCATTTAGCATTCCGGTCGGCGTGCTTCAAAGCCTCCTCTGGCGAAGAAGGCAGACGCATCGCATCATTCAAGAAGTACGATGATATCCAATGTGACATAACTTCAAAAGAATACCCGTTATTTGTGGTGAACTAGTAAACTTCATTAATAGGAGTTCGTTGAAAACGATAGTGCCACGTACGGAAGCCCCATTAATTGCGAAGTCCCGGCGTAATATGTTCTTGGCTGGAACAATGCCCCGGTAGATAGAGGAGGCCCATTGCTCGTTTTCTGGATGCGCAGAGGGTGGATTAGCGAGCGATGCATAGTCCCATTCGTCTTTGACATGCTGGTCAGGCGCGTGTCGTTGTATACCTAACTCTTTTTGCGTGCGGTCTGTAAAAGTAGAGTTAAATGAAGGCTTCGCTCTGGACAGGTATGGGTGAACGCACCATCAAATATATTCTCCCATGAAGACTTGTATCCTGTAGCGAGAATAACCACGTCTGCCCTGATTGAGGTACCGTTGTTGAGAGTCAGTGACCGACCATCAAGATCATATCCTGTAACCCGGGCTGGAGCGACAAGGCTGATTTTCCTCCTATTAATGAGCGAGAAAAAGCTGTCGTCACGTTTTACTCCTTCGTCATTGATTCGTACACTCCAGAACGGGGAATGTGCTCGCCGCAACGGCGAATTCGCAGGCACATCAAAGGCAGTATACTAGAAAGGAAGAGAAGAGGATTATTCGAGGCTTGGGTAAATAATCATGAAATATACGAACGGAATCTCGTTGCAAGAAATTCCAAATGGCATGGACGATCTTGCTGCCAACCCACGTCCTGTGGAGGAAACGCCTATTGATTTGAAGGTGAGATGCAGGAAGCCTTTTTAATAGTTAGTAGTACTCTAGCCTGGTCGGTAGTTCGATATGGGGGGAAAGAATCGCTAGGAGACTACAATGCAACTCTCAGGCTCAGCTCACACCAATAGCCAGCAGACGAACGCACCGGCTCTTCCTCACAAAATCTGGGAGGGGCTTCACAGTCCCCACGAAAGCGTCAGCCGTCTCAAAGACGACAGTAACGTCTCGCCCATTATTTGCGAGATGTGACGAAATGCTTAGGAGGTTCTTATTAGCAAGAAGTTCGGAAGTACAGAATGGAACACCAACTCTTGAGCTGATTTTCCGCCCCCGACAACGACTGTAGCACCGGTTCCGCCCGGAGGCGCGGCAGCGAGTATTTCATCCAGACGCGCTCCAAAATCAATTGAATGCACCACAAGTCCCTGGAAACCAGCTTTGTTCGCAGCCTCCTGTGACAGATAAGGAGGCGTCTTTGGTGTATTGCAGCCCTGGAACAAATAATCAGCTCAGCATTTGTGCATAAAGGAAATTACTCGCCCCCGTGCATAGAACAATACGAGAAAAAGTGAGGATCTCGCGGTCCCCACCCCTTACGTTACTGACCGTAACATTCCAAACAGGGTCGGGTTCTTTTGTTCGCTCTATGTTTAGAACGTTGGTCTCGTATTTGATTTTTCCTGCCAGGAATTCATCACTGAATTTCTGCATATACTGCCGCATGTCTTCTCCGCCTAGCTGGCTACCATTCTTCGAGGGAGGCGCCAGCATTGGCATGCTGGAGAACTTGAACTCTCCGTGGACACTAAAGCGGAGTATCAGTCATGGAATCATGCCACGGGGGTTCTACGTACCTGTTGAGCGTCAAGCCAGGATAGACTCTTTCCTCGCTCCAAACACCGCCTGGGGTACAGTCCCTAGTGATGATCTGGACGTCCGAGAATCCATCTTGTATCAAAGTGTGGGCTGTAACTAGCCCTGCGGCGCCTGAACCGATGATGCAGACACTTTGAACACGAGGATCGACGTGCGCCATGGATGGGTTCTCTTCAGTGTGTTGGGCGTTGGACGTTCAACTTTCGACAAGTGGGTACTTTTCAGCGGATTCCTAGCCACTGACGGTGTTGTAGAAATATAATAGGATGCGACGAGAGGTCAAAGGGGGAAAGGGGGGTAGGGACTGAACTTAATTCATGCTGTCACTCTCGCTCAGCCAAGTCTTTCTATAGCCTGCCATTGATGACTTGATCGAAAAATCTGTAGTACCGTTATCAACGGCTCTCTTATACAAACAATTAGTAGACTGTATCTGCTGTGAAATATATTGTTGCTGTGAAATATATCGCGCTGTGAAATATATCGTATGAGAGCCGGATCACTGTAGGTAAAAGATCCGCCATTCAATTTTCAAACCCAGTTCTGATCTGTGAGGCATTGTATTGAAAGGAGACTACCCACACTTATTATAGCACTCAGGCCTGAGCCCACTAAGCAGATTCAACAGATGTGGGGTATGTCTTGCATTGCAATGTAGGATACCTGTATTAGTCCGAAGGAAAGAGTGTGTGAAACGAGATAAAGTCGACCAGAAAGCATTCAGAAAAGTAACAAAAGTAAGAGGCAGAGAATAAATCCAGGTCAAAAGCTGAAGGAATGTTCGACGTTCGTGCCTCCATCCAGATAGCAAGCGAAAGGCGAGGGTATCATCAATTCTCTACTATTGTAAGGACAGTGATAAGACTGGGCAGAATGCAGACATAGTTCGGCTCACCATCAGACGAGCTTAACGGTCGGCAGGTGGGCGCTGGTTGACACCCTCCTTCAACGCCAACAACTGTTTTGAGCGGAATGCCTCGTAGTGGATTTGAGCGGTAGTCTCGATCAAGTCTTGCAAGTGAGTCCTATTTGGGGCTCCGTTCAGTACCAATGGTATAAACCCAAAATGGAGTGCCGCACCTCGTAAGGAAATTACGCAAGTTCACAAACTCGCAATGGTTGGGATCTTCGACGTTAACAACACCCCATCTGTTCTTGCGACCGCGAACGGGCTTTCCGTCGATGATTACAGTGTTTTCTGAACCGACGATGGCGAAAGGAATGATATCCTAGCAACAGGTTGAGCCCGGAGTTCAGGATAAAAGGCAATAGACATACCCGAATCGCTTCGTTCAATTGCACCTCTTCTTCATCATCCTCATCTGTGTCGAAAGGATACAACCGAATGTTATGATAGACTAGTTCTTCCCGGATCTATTTGTGGTGCTCGTAAGATGACCACCTTCTGAAAAAGAAGATGCATTCTAACCTTCACTTTAAACGTGTCCCGCTCTTCCGCAGTCAAACTGTCCGATTTGGCGATAACGGGGACAACGTTGACAACTTCGCTGAGCTTCTTCATAACAATTACATCAATCGGGCGGAGGGCATGGCCAGTGGGGTTGATGAAGTAGAGGCAGCAGTGAATTCGCGTGTCCTGGATGTATCGGTCTCGCATAGCGGTGAGCTCCTTGCGGAGGTAAGCACTGTGCTGGTCCTTGATGTATTTGATGATAGGGTCCCAGCTACAACGTAACCATTGAGTCGCGCAGTAAGAGAAAAGCGAGAGCGGTCACGTACCAGTTTTCGTTGTTAATCTGGTCGCCATACCCGGGGGTGTCGACAATGTTCAAGCGAAGTTTGACGCCATTTTCCACGATAACTGTGCCGGACGTAAAGATGTCAGTATACGTGCCAGACACGGACTTTAATCGCATATAAATGAGCCGAACGCCAACGCACCATGAGAAACAGCTTGTATCTCTGTGGTCTGTCTGACAGGCTCGTCGGCTTGGAACCGTCCTTTCGAGTCAATCAAGTGCGACGCAAAAATTGTGTTGATGAGCGTCGACTTTCCCAGTCCAGTTTGTCCTGCAATGTCACGTTAGTTACTAGAACATCTTTACAACTGCCCAACGACGCATTGCAGTCATGGTGGTAGCGCTGTAGAAGCTACAGTAAACAAAATACGCACCGACAACAATGACATTGAATTGGAAGCCTCTCTTCAACAACTTGTGTTCAATCTGCTGGGTGATGGAGTCAAAACCAACGTAGGAGTCGGCGCGTATTTCTTCGGTAGCCATTGTTCAGTGAGCTGGGAGATAGAGAAAGGACTGGTGGACGGGGTCAACGACGAAGAAACGCACGACTCCAAGAAGGAAATCTGGCTGTGATACAACACGCACAAACAAAGGTCGCCACAATTCGAATTTCAAACTCGTCGTTGGCGCATTATAGACGCGAAGTTGTTTTCTCCAATTTTTTTTTGCCGACTATCACCATTACATTTGTAGACTACGGTCAGCGTAGGAGTTCTACCTCCCTTGCAGAGATTCTGCTAAGCGATAGAGATGAATTATACAGGAAGTCCAGAATACAGGGTACAAAGCTGAGAGTATCGTTAAACAATACGTACAAGATCTAAACGAGGCCGTCTAGCTGCGGCGGGAGTAAAATAAAGAGTAGAAATAAGAAGGCATGATCCAGTCATTGCAGTACACCAGTCCAAGATATCGGTCGATATGAATAGGAATAGGAAAAAAGGGAGTGGATCTGTCGCTGATATTCAGTATGCTATAAGACTGAGGTAGCACAGAACTCGCCTAACGCCTAACGGGGTTCAAGCCGTACAACGAACTCTCCCTAGCCGAGTTCCTCAAATCCGACGTGGTGGCAGGAAGACCAGAAGTCGGTGTCAGGCACTCCAAACACTCCAGAGGTACCATGCCTTGCTCTTCTCTGCCATTGGCGCACAAAGCCCACCCGTCGTCAAATTCTTGCAAGATTCGGACGGTCTCTCCGTTTGAAATAGGCAGTTCATCGGGTAATGAAGGAATGAATCTGGACTTTACGATTGCACTGCTGGGCGGGGGGATTGTACCAGGGCTGATACCGGCATTGTTCCACGATGCGCTAGGCATAGTCAATGGAGTGGCCATGGCTCCCGACTGGTTAAATTGCATGCCCGACGACTGGGGGACATCGTTGTACGTGTCAGAAGCCGGGTCAAAGGCGAGACCGGTGTTGGCAAGTCGTGGCCTGCTAATCCATGTCGACACGCGAGAGCGCCGGCGCTGCATGAAGCGGTTCCGCAGCAGAATAAGAATGACTGCGACGACTACTAGAACAACGGCAATGACAATTCCGGCAATGGCGCCCGCTGGTAAGGTCTGCTTGGACACGGCGCCGTTTTGCTGTACGTCGGAAGCAGAAGCGGGAGTGGAAGCAATGGCTGACGCCGATGGCAACGGCGGTGTCGTCGACGACTCTGATGAGGATGAGCCCGCTAATGTTGATTCTGCCAGTGATGAGACAGAGGACGAGGAGGAAGAGGAGGAAGAGGACGGCGATGCAGTGGAAGATAATGAAGGGGTAGTAGACGATCTAGTTGTGGTTGCTGTTGTCGATAGTGATGTTGCACTGGATACTGTGGCGGACTCCCCCTTAGTGATAGTAATGGTGGTGATTGGAACAGCACTGCTGGTGTATTCCTCTTCGTCTCGTGGTTCAACTGGAATCTGTGGCAGTGGCGCCCGTTTTCGATGACGAACCCGCTCAGCGGGAAGGTGTTGTTGAGGGCTGGAGGGCATTATGAAGGAGAGTGACTCTGTGCAGCAAGGACCGCCAGGAGAAGAAAAGGAATGAAGGAAGGAAATGAAAGCTATAAAACAAAAATTATACGAACCAGCGAGGTCGTCGAATGGTTCAATAGCAACATGAATTATCGCCAAAAGCTGTCAATTGTCACGCGCCCTGTCCTCATTTGGCAATCAACGTCAATCATTGCAATCAATGCCAAATCAATGCACCCGCCATGTTACCATCACGCGCAGGCGACATATTCTCCCGAAAAATGTCCTCTTCGAGGTGAGTACCTTTGTACCGGAGTTCTTTTAATCAGCTCTGCGTGCACCAACTTCTATCTCTACGCAGTACAATCCATTGAATCTATATTGGCATAATGAAAACTACGCCGTAGTTCTGTCCAGTATCTTGAAAACCATATGGAACTTCATCAAGAAGTTGTCAAGAAGCTGCGTTTTTGACCACAGGAACCACTCGGCTATTTCGGTAAGCGTGATCCATTAACAACGTGCCAGATGTGCAGTCGAGTACCGTTACACTGGCTGTCGTGCCCGGCGATACCGTGAATCTTTCCTCGTTTATAAAAGATAAAGCGAGAAAGAACCTACACTCTTTTAATAAGCACAGGCTGTTGTCACCCACCGTCTCTATTTTCTGCCTGAAAGTAAGTCGCCGAGTCCTGGACTACAACCGGAACGATCCGCAGCGAATGAATAGCTCAGACATATAAATGCCGTTCGACACCGTGTACTTGTAGTAAGCAGCGATTCTGGGTTATACAAAAGCTAGCGGAGACATCCTGGATATCAGGTAATGGTTCGTTTGACCACGGCGCAGCAAATTTCGTCGGGCACCACTAATAATAGCATGATGGGGATTACTGAATCCTTGGATGAAAAATCTGTTTCGTTTCATTCCCCGAATTTTTTGGCAGCCCGAACTAGTCGCCTGCGAAGAACTTACTTGGCGCAAAACTTTACGCGAAATATCTCAAACTTTATATATACGGGGCCTGTCATTTACAATTCTATATGTAGGCGGCGTACCCATGGCCATTATAATTGAAGCCCTCCAATGCTGGAACACAGCTGGAAATACGTGCATTCTTATCGTTTGCGGTCACAGCCAAACGGAATACGACCGTCGAAAAATCAAGACCTACCACTGGAATGGACAACGAGCGCATCAGGACTCCATCCTTCGACAAAATGATCGGGTTTGGACCGGAGAAATCTTCAAACGCGTAGATATAACTCGCATCAGTAAGAAAGAATAGTATTTGCCATAAGCCAGGCGATCTTGACTTGAAAGTTTTTAGCTCGTCGATTATTCGGTCCAGAATACCGCAAGCAGTCAAAAATAATTATCATGCTCACTTTGTGCATGTATAGTTGATCATCAGTACTTCGAATACCATAGTCTATAGACATTGGTAAGTACTGTGATGCTTTCATTACACTGACCTGCGGGAAAGTTACTAACTGATGCCGACGGCAGTTATTGCTCTTCTCCAGTTCGTTCATTGGTCCACTGGTATCTCTTTTCCTGGCAATCCGTCCTTCTGGTTAGTATCCTTCTGCTCGAGCTTTTCCATCAGATTTCTACACAACCTCCGAGGTACTGAATTTAGTTTAAAAAGTCGTTTGAGATACTATCACTTCTGTGTGTGGGGCCGCAGAATAAACCTATTTCTGCTGGCTGGAGGAATACGCCCTTCGTAACGCCTACGTTGCGTTGACTGCTATTCCCAGATGAACCCAGGCCTCACCTAAATTCTTCGGTCTCCCTACGCCTCGAAGGGTCTCCGGGTGCTGATTAAGTCAATAAACCATCAATGTAATACAGTAACCTAAATAACGTGTTTGTGGAATTATACGGTTCTACTCTATGCATTCCTGCCTGCCCGCATTTGAACGATTCCAGCTCTATTCAAACCCCCACCCCTCACCACCTTTGCTGCTCCTCCTCCATCTTCACACCCTCAAACTCCATAAACTTCCTCTCCTCCAACAGCGGCACATTCTGGAACGATAACGGCGTCGGCGTGTGTATCACTGGCGACGGCGCATCCGACTCGATCGGCGAGGTGTCCGTCGACCCGGAGAACGAGGAGGAGGAGGAGCCAGACGTGGCGAGGGCAAGCTGGGGTGGGTATGCATCACCAAGGCTGAGGTTTTGGAAGCCGTATGTAGGCATGGGCTGGGAGGTGTTGTAGATAGCGTCTAGGCTGCGGTGGTGATTATGGTGAGGTGGCATGGTGGAGCTCGATAGTCCATTGGGCTGATAGTATCCGTATCGTGAGAATGCTTGCGAGGGATACAGAGGTTCCTCGACGTTATAAGGAAGCGCAGATTGGCTTTGAGCTCTCCGAATAGATTGCCACTGGCCATTGCTACTCGGCGGTGGGGGCTGGCTACCATCTGTATACGATGGAAGTGGAGGTAGCTGCAGCTGCGACGGCGGAAACGAATCGATCACCGGTGAACCAGAAAGAGAAGCTGGCTGCGAATGGGACTGATATGGCACATATTGTTGGAGTGGCTGGCTCGTAAGCTGGAATGGTTGTGGGGGGAACTGCACTGATGGAGACGCCGAGAGATCGTAGGAAATCAGATTGTGGCTCTGCTGTCGTAGAAAGTGGTGGTATTCCCTTTCTCGCTGCTTCTCCTGGTGTATCTTGGAACCGCGCAAATCGATGCTGGACACTGCAGTACGCAGCTTTGGAGTGGCTACATTTCCGCGGGCGCGCGTTTCCCTGCTCGTGTACTGGCAAATCAAGCCACGGGTAGTACAGCGTTTGCAGACCGGCTTTTCGCCGGAACACTATATCAAGGTATCAAGAGTTAGACGATCACAAAGCCTAATTAGAGCAATCGATTGACCTTGGTTTTCCGTTCTCTACACTTGTCACAGGCTTGCTGTGTCCGTTGGCGCATGGAAGTGTTTGCGAAAGAAAAACTGGCTGGAGAGCTGAAAAAATCGTCGGCAGAGTTGGAGGCCATGGTGGTAACAACGAAAAATAATCCGTAGCAAGTAACCCCTAATTTTGAAGTTGCAGTATTATAATGTCTTCCGTCTTTCGCCATTTTAAACTGATCGAAGATCGCAAACGGGATATTTATCATGATGATGATGTACACATCCACCTACGTCCACTAATAATACATCCGACGACACGGAGGAGGAAAATAAGAACTAAGACCTTGACTTGGCGAACTCAGTGTTGAACTCTCGGCCTATGAGCATGCGTCGGATTTCCTGAGTACCGGCGCCAACAGTGTAAAGTCTCGAATCGCGTAGAATCCTTCCCATAGGGTAATCTAAAGGATTTGTCAATTAAGTGCCTGTACGATCAGGGCGAGAGGCTTGAGTGCGATTGTCGCACGCAGAGGTACATACCATTCACATACCCATTCCCACCAAGACATTGCATGCCCTCGAGCGCAACTTCAACGGCCTTCTCAGTAGAGTACAGAATAGCTCCTGCGCAGTCCTATAGAAAAGATCAAGTCAGATGTGGTGGAAAAACGTTCTAGCTCCAGAAAAGGGGGGCATCCACGAGCTATCATAGGAGCCTCCGGAGGGATTGAAACCGATCGCTCAATTCAGCGTTCAAGATGAAGAGCATGCAACGGCATGTGCAACTGCCATCGAAGACGTGCGAGATTGTCGGGGCAGAGCACTCAGCAAGTCTCAATGCTTACCGATCTGCTGACCCTTCCGGCGTCGCATGCCTTTGCCACGGCATAGACGTAGGCCCGGCTTGCATTGAGTTTAGTATACATGTCTGCTATCTTTCCTGGGGACGAGAACTATCAATTGAAAACCAGAAATAAATGAAATAGACCCTGCCTTGCATTAGCTGGAACTCCCCTATGGGTTGCCCAAATTGCTTCCGCTCGTGAACATACTCGACTGCGTAGTCGAATGCGGCCTGCATGAGACTATAGCAAAGTTGAGTTCAGAACGGAGGCCAGGCAGTTGGTACAGACCCAAGTGGCCCTCCACTCAAGACAAGCCTCTCGAGGTCCAGGCCTGACATCAAGACTTTGGCGCCCCTGTTGACCTCCCCGAGCACGTTTTCTGCACAGCATGGTAAATTAAAAGCCGGAGCACAAGAATAGGAACGCACCAACCTTCTGGTACAAAACAGTCTTCGAAAATTAATTCACAGGTGTCGCTCCCTCTCATTCCGAACTTGTCCAGTTTCTCACCGGTAGAGAAACCTTCCGAGTCGCGCTCAACAATGAAGGCAGTGATTCCCTTTGAGGGATTAGGATCATCGAGAGGAACGGTCTTGGCGTAGACGACAAAAGTAGATGCAATAGGACCGTTGGTAATCCTAGACATCGTTACAGTCCAGAGCGTTGAATTGACACATAGAAACTGACCAAAACTTATTGCCATTCAATTTGTACCCTCCGGATACTTTCTCCGCTTTGAGTCGCATGCTGACAACATCGCTTCCACTACCTGTTTCACTCATCGCCAAGGAACCAACCTTTTCACCTGTAATCAAGTCCGGAAGGTATTTCTCCTAGAGAAACGGTCAACTGAGGCTACAGCGCAAGCAAAGTACTGACCTTTTGCGTCTCTGTTCCCCACCGATGGATCTGGTTTACGCAGAGGTTAGAATGAGCGCCGTAGGACAGTGCAACGCTGCCGGAAGCCTCGGATAACGCTTCCATAGCCAAGAGATGGTGCATATATCCCAGTCCAAGACCAGAGTATTGTGGTGCAACCGTAATACCAAGAAGTCCCATAGATCCAAGTGCAGGGAATAGTTCCTGGACCACAGATTAGTCGTCTGTTCGAGTTGCATTCAAAAGGCATCGTACAAGAGGAAACTTGTTGGATTTATCTATTTCTGCTGCTCGAGGGGCAATCTCTTTCTGTGCGAATTCCGTTACAGCAGACCTGAACTGAGGAAGGTATGCTTTATAGTTACATCAAGGATGTAGGTCACCGCGTACCTCTGTCTCGTCATCGCTCAACCCAGCCACATCTGTGTTGTAGTACGAAGATACCAGTCGTCTTGAAATACGTGTACCGGAAGGCCAGATAACTCGACGAGCAGGCCGTGAGAGAAGAAGACCCAGGGAAAGGACAACCATGTTCAAGTTTAACTCGGTACAGTTTACCCCGCACTGGAGGAGAGCGTGACGATGATCCGTTAGTCACACTCAAACCGATCAGTCCGATCAGTCACAAATTCGTCACAGCTCTCTCCGTTTCTTCAAAGTTCGTTCGACACTGTCGCACTGAGTCCAGGGAAAGGAAAAATTGAAGCGTCCAAAAGCAAAACCTATGGGGAAACCCGGGATTGAACCGGGGACCTTTAGAATTATAAACTTCAGTCTACTGCTCTCCCAGCTGAGCTATTCCCCCACAATGATGGAGGGAAGTCAACATAATACATAATGCCACATTCAAACACACCTCCGTTTGTTGTCACTAATCCTTTCGCACCACTCTCTGTACTGAACAATATTTCTTTCAACGACTTTGATTCTGATTTCTACTTTCCAGCATAGATACTGTACTACAATTTGAATTGCATAAACTTGTCACTGTTGGAATTCAATGTCGCATGGTGACAAGTTTATGCAATTCAAATTGTAGTACAGTGTCTATGCCGGAAAGTAGAAATCAGAATCAAAGCCATTGAAAGAAATATTGCTCAGTACAGAGAGTGGTGTGAAAGGATTAGTGACAACAAATGGAGGCAAGAGTAGGAGTCTACTGCTCTCCCAGCTGAGCTAACCCCCCACAATGATACCTGAAAGTTAACATAGTACATAATGCCATCATCAACCAGTCCCCATGCTTTTGAGATCAGGCCAGAGGTACACATATAAACCTATAACAAGAAGAAAAATGATGCAAGAGATGACTCTCATGTAACTACATGCTAATAAAAACCAGAGCTCCTATGATGGTGATACTTAAGCATAATATCTTCCATTGCACAATTCATTTATTGCTCTTCCAAGGCCCCGGTAATTCGAACAAGACACAGGTCATTATATGGGATATATGTTAGAATAACTGGATACAATGGAAATATAAGCTAAAAATAACACAATAACAACATAACATTTGGAAAAATCAACTGGAACCCTTATATTCTGTAGCGTCGGCAGCTTCCTGGGGCAATGATAACGAGCCTTCATCTATCTCCTTCGCAACGGCGATCCAAAAAGACTATCGCCATCGCCCTCTTCGTCGTCGTTCACCATAAACTCATTATAGACGCGGTGGTATTCCTTGTCGTCGGTCGCTCCATCGTCGTCAGTCGTAGATGGGTCTTCCACGGAATTTATCGAAGTGGACGCAACCGGTTGCTCCTCGTGCGCCGAAGCAACATATTCTTTGTACCATGGCATATCCGTGATCACAGCGCTAAGAACCCTTTCCAAAGTATTGCCACTAGTTTCCTCTTCTGTTTTCACCTGTCCGCCCGCAATGTGGGCCCGCTTCTCATCTGTGGGAAGAGTCGTGGGACAGGGTACGGGGGAAGGAGGAAGCTCGGGTTCATCCTCGCCTGAGTCTTCGTTTTGAACCTCCGGACTTTCGGCTTGCGCAGGAGCAGTCGACCAAGCGTCATCGGCAGATAGAGGGTTCGTCGTATCTGTATCTCCGACTGTAATGACCGGAATTGGAGGTGGTGCCTGTATGGTGGTAGGCTGAACGGGGGCATGCACTGAGAGAGAATAGACAGAAGGATTAGCAAGGTAGCCAGCCGATTGCTGGAAGTCGTTTTGCGTCTGAATCGCGACATCTGGCTGGACTGGAGTACGTGCGGGAGTTGGAAGGGTCTGTCCAGAAGGGCGGGAGAAGTAGTCCGTCGATGGCTGAAAGCCGTTTGAGGTCGTGGAAATAGACGCGACTGGTTGCTCCTCATACGCCGAGAGAACATATTTTCGAGACCATGGCGTGTCCGTGATCATCGTATGACAAGGGCTTTCCAAAGTACCGCCACTGGTTTCCTGCTCTGTTTTCACCTGTTCGCCCGCGGTGTAAGCCTGCTTCTCGTTTGGGAGGAGAGTGGTGGGACGATCGACGAGGGAGATGGGAAGCTCGGGCTCATCCTCGCCTGAGTCTGGGATTCGAACCCTCGGACTTTCAGATTGCACAGGAGCAGTCGACCAAAAGTCATCGACAGATAGGGCGTCCGCCGTATCTGTATCTTCGACAGTAATGATCGGAACTGGAGGCGGTGCCTGAATGGGGACAGGCTGAACGGGCGTAAGCGCTGAAGTAGGGAGAGAAGGACCAGCAAAGTAGTCCGCCGATTGCTGGAAGTCGTGTTGCGTCTGTACCGCGGCATCTGGATAGACTGGAGTACGTGCTGGAGTAGGGAGGATGTGCCCAGAAGAGTGAGAAAAGTAGTCCGTCGATGGTGCGAAGCCGTTGGAGCCGTTATCTGGCTGAAGCGGAGTACGTGCTGGAGTGGGGAGGGAGTGTCCAGAGGGGCCGGAAGGTTGGCCCGCTGATTGCTGGAAGCCGTGTGAGCCATTCTGCGTATGCGACGTTCCTCCCATGTAGCGACTTGCGACGGTGTTCCTGTGCCGGTCGAGTATGGTCAGCAAAGTGTGAACTGCGTTGCGATGAACATGCGCCTTCTCATATGGGTCGCAGACCACTCTCAACGTGCAAATGCGAGCGCCAATGGACGCAATATCAGTGTAACGAAAGGTGCCCGGTCTTCCCTGGTGTAGAACCCTGACAAGCACGATCTCCGTTCCATTGGCAACGCACCAGCGGTCACCAGGTTGGCCTTGACAGCGAGTGCGTAATAATTCTCGAAGGAGAGATACAGACTGGAAAACAATTACGCGGATGCTAGAGTGTTGGCGACCGCTGTATTGATCAACAACCGACCTGGTATTGCTACTGAGAACATGACTTGAAACTTCATTAGAAAGAAAACTTACGAGACCTGAGAAGACTGGTGCACGCTTTGTGACGAAACGTTGGTTTCATATTGCTAGAAGCAATAAATAAGTGACAGTAATGTCGGGTAAGAACGAAGCTTACCGCATTTCGTGCTTGCCATCCTTGAGGATGTGCATCATTCTGGTCATAGTAGCCCCGCGGGACCTGAGACCGCGAAGTACTGCTTCCATTTTGAGTTGAACGCCTACACGGTCGACAATCAGATGGGAACAAAGGCGCAACGCACAGTATCTTACATGTGTTGGTGAGATTGTGTTCCTTCGAACTGGTCGTCTGCGTTGAACTGCATCCCCGTCATCTAAAAGAACAATGAGAGGTGATCGCAGAAATGAATGGAAAAGCTAACCTCAAAGTAGGGACGACTGGATGGTACAACGGCGGTGGATGGCGCGCGCATAGTCTGGGAACGATATAAGATAGAATACTTTGAAAAACACCATAATACGTACACCAGTCGCGTTGAAATCAGGATGGGGAACGGGCGGCGGAGCCATGACCATTTGTTGAGTGCTCGCGTTGGACCTGAAGCGCTTCATCGTCCCCGAAGACGATTCCCCGTACCTGCTATTGTCGTCTTCGTCGTCATCGACGGCCTTGCGTTTGCCAGCGGCCTTAGCTGACATACCACCGTACCGGCTCTGGTCCTCAATATGCAGTCCAGCCGAAGCGTTGCCACCAGACAACACTGCGTGATTTGGCGCACCACGAAACTGCTGGGGTGCCTCATGAGGGAAGCGGTGAGGAGAATTGACTATCCGGTGAAAGTCATCGGGGTATGTTGGCTGTTGAGGATAAAGTTGGCGGGGCCAGTAGGATTCGGGAGGCTGGTCATGATATTCGTAGTCTGTGTATAGCTGCATAGACTGCTGTTGCCTGGAAATATATTGTCGAATTCCGTCGTCGGAGGGTGCGACGGATGGGGGTTCCACTGGAGTTGTGGTGTCTTGTAATGATTGTTGGTACAAATTCGAAGGAGCGTTGGAATGGGGGTAAGGAACGGAGGGAGAGCTCCACTCCTCATCAGAGTGGGTTCTACTTTCTGGCTGTTGTTGGTACGAAATCGAAGGAGCGTTGGGCTGGGAGTAATGACTGTAGGTGGAACCCTGCTGGTCATCGGCGTAGATTCTTTCTTGTTGTTGGGAATAGTGAGTGTGGGCAGCACCAGGCTGAAAAGGGTTCTGTTGAACCGACGCGTCGTTCGCGTCCACGGAATATTGTTGTTGGTAGGGAGTCTCCTGGACATCCTGGGGTATATGTGAAGGCAGCTGGCCCAACATTAGACAGTGGGAGAGGGAGAGGGAGGGAGGAGATAATGAAGAAACAACTGCGAGGGCGCGCCGATAGTCTAGGGCGATAAGCACAATAAATGCCCGTCGCGGTAGAGGTGGTATTGGGTTGAAAAGTGGCAGAGCTGGGCATTATATAGAGCAAAGACAAAGTTTACACAAGTTTGCCCGTTAGCGCGAAAACATGTGACCTTGTTTCGTCCGTTTTAGTTTGGTGGCAAGCCGTGGGAGCTTCAGCTTGTTTCTTTGTCTCAGTTGCTCATTAGTAAAGGCGTCCACACGCCAGCTCAATCCTGAGGACAGCGTTATAAAGCTCCTGTAAGCGTGCTCGAATATATGATCACAAGCCAGGTAGAGACACCAGCAGCACATCGCAAGTTCAATTAGTATTGCAACCTCTAGATGTAGGCAAATATGCTTCAACCTCTGAGCTCCGGTGCGATCGGATATATCCGCGTCACCCACCGCAAGCCCAACAACGCACAACGCGTCAGTATCCCGAAAGTAAACAAGTAACAACGATACACCCGCGCTCAGATGCAGTAGCGAAGATCAAGGAAGTCTCTATAGTGGAAACAATTTATAGTCCGCAGACAGGTGATAAAGATGGTGTGGGGCAATGACCAAGTGACCAGACAAGGGGAAAAAAGACATCAGGAGGGAAGCTTGTCTTGACCAATTTTTGGACAAAAATACCACTAAACCAAGCCGAAATGGTGAGTATTACTCGGATCGCCGCATCCCAAGGTCGGTTGTGGTACAAAATGGACGATTTGACCCAACTTAAGCCAGTAACAGTTCCGGCACCAGAGTCCAAAGCATACAGAGAAAACGCAAAGCCTGAGGTTGTCCTGGGTGTCTGCTAGTGAGAGATTAACGCGAGCATAATAGTAGCGCATAAGCGAAGTTGACGTTGAACTTGGGACGGAGGAAGTTGGAAAGCGATACCGTGTTCAGTCACGTTCGATGTTTCCTTTTTGGAAACTGTCACTGGACATCGGAAGAATCGGTCCGTTACTCCGAAGCTTGGGACTCTGCTCACGCGTCCTTTAGGTAGAGGACCTACGACAATTATCTACATTCACAAATCATCGTGGGCCGTGAACGTTAGTATGTTCGACCCTCTCTCTATCTCTTGAGCTCCTCAATGCTATTTTCTCAGTAACCACGTACTGCCGTTTATCGATTTACTTATTCTCACAACTTACAATGCAAGTCGAAGGTTTGAGTCTTCTAGATCTGAATGGTCTTATCTATCTATACTTTGCTGCGGATTCTCAGCCGCTGGTGCTTACATTTACTCTTGGAGTGCCTACATCCGCCAAGCCCTCCTTCAATCATTCTCTATCATGTCCGAGGGTCGGTGGAAGGAACAGAGCCAATGTTTTTAACGCCGGACTGCGACAGGCGTCAAAGCTCTAACGACAGTTCGTTCCGGAAAATTGTCAGGCATTATAATGACGGCGACTCCCGTACGAGATATCTCCGTGCTTTCCATACTGCGTCCATACGGATGTGTTGCTCAGTAATGAACACGTATGGAATGGACATCTAGTTTCCAATGACAAAACCTTAGCATGATACAACTATGCGGCTACAATAAAATTTACTGTCCAAAAGAATAGCCCTCAAGTCAAGTGAACGCTTTCCCCAACCGTATCTGCCGCCGCCGCGTCGTCAGGTCTCCTCATCGACTTCGCCCAGCGCAGCCCACATGCATTGCACAGCGTTTTCGGCCCCAGGGGACCTTTACGCCACTCGGGCGAATCCGTCCTCCCGCATGTTACACACACATACTGGTCAGACGTATGCGTTTTCTTAGCCTGGAGGGATACAATCAATTAATAAACAGCCATTGAAATCCGCATGATAAACAAACCTTTTTCTTTTTCCCTCCATCGTCACGGTCGTCCTCACCGCCGGTATGCACATCGAGGCTGCCTGTGGCGTAGAGACTGCTCCCGACTGTGCCGCCGTTACCGCCTCCCCCATCAAACGTCTCCCCAGCCATGGAAGTAGACGTAAACAGCGGCAGAGGGCCCTTTGTCATCACACTAGGCGACGAGCTCCCCGTGAGCTCACGCAACCGCGTTTGTAGGCGTTGGTTCTCTAGCTTCAAATCCAAGAACGTATTTAGCCTAGGAGCTACGATGAGAAAGGCGCTTAAGAAGAACAAACAACACACATAGACGTATTCTTCCCCGGGTACGGTCTCGCCATGGTATACCAACAATCATCCTCAACGCGGGATTTGATTTCGAATAGGACGTCATTAGTTTGATCAGAACATTTCAGACGCACATAGGAGTGTAGATCCCGGTGGGTCCGCACACTCTCGGAAAAGGTCGACCGGAAAGCGTCTTGGTCGCCAACTACGAACGAAATTAGCACGAAAGAACAAAATTGCATCAAAAAGTGGACGGAAATTACCAGACACAATCTCTCCGAAATCGCAATCCACGAGGTCGACCTCTCGCCAGCCCAGCAACTCGGTCACTGCCGTGCCAACGTACAGCACCTTTCCTTCGCTTGACAGCACAAAAATGATGGTATCGGCCAGCTCTGATACCAAGAGATCTGCCCAGCGTTTTCTTTTAGTGAATTCATAGCTCGTTGTGGACACAGGCTCTTTCGTCGACATCAGTGCTCGTGGCAGGATGAACGACAACGAGGAAGTAGATGCAAGAAGCGAACAAGAAGTTTAGCGCCGTTGCGGCACCCCTATCTTTGGTGGTCTCACTTTCGTGTTCACTAAGCGTCAATGGAAACCCAATGCATACCTCATTAAAACCAAAAAGTAGAGAACCAAAAATACAGATTGAGAGCAAGGCAGTAACGACGTTAATAAAGAAAGATAAGCAAATGACGCCCAGTAAGATACCTCTATGTTGTATGAAAAGTTCGATGTCTGTACGCTCGTCTGAATCGGGTATACCAAAGAAACCACCCTAAATAATGCAGTAACCGCCGTCTACGCGAATTTCCGAGCCGGTCATAAACCTTGACGCGTCGCTAGCCAAGTAGACAATTGCACCCTGTAACATGGATTAGCAACACATATCGTATGCAATATTTCCGACGAACCGAGAGATCCTCTGGGTCACCAATCTACCGCACCAGATTGTCAGTATTTAATGGAAATTCAGGGGAATGTCGGAGGGAACATACCCGGCCCATAGGTGTCAAACTTTCCCATGTTTTCTACCCGACGGCATATTAGCTTGAGATATGAATAGATAGAACTGAACTAGCTAACCTTCAAAGCTTGGTCATGATCCAGAATGGTCCGCGTCAACTTGGTGGCCATATATCCGGGACTATTGAGGTGAGCGTTCAATCATATGGTCAAAGTGTAGCCTTTCAGCATAACAACCCACCTAAGACAGTTAACCCTAACATTCTTCTTGGCCCACTCAACAGCCAAACTCGAGGTCATATGTTTAACCGCTACACCGTTGTCGATGAGATCTATGATAACACGCATCAGATGGATCATGCTTACCAGCTTTGGACGCATTGTACGGCGTTTGCGGCTGTGAAGAAGGTCCCGTAAATGGTGTAGTCACAAAGTAGAGGCAACTTTAATGCTTACCTGGGGAATGTTCACAATCTGAATGGGGAAAGCAGTTAGTGACCGTCAAAAAAATCGATCGCGTAATACACACATTTGCGCTCATACTGGCCACGAGAACAATGGACCCGCCGCCCTGCGGGATCATGTTGCGAGCGGCTTCACGCGCCGTGAAGAACGCTCCGTGAACATTGATATCGTACAAGCGCTTTATACGATCAAAGGGGTAACTGAGGGACATCAATATCTGGGATTTGTCCCATCACACAAAACACTGACTCGAAAGCAGAGTAGTTCTCAACAATACCTAGAAGATGTATGTTAGCATCAACGATAGAATAGATAACAGGAATGGCTCACCTGCTGAGGCGACGACGGAATCCAGCCGACCAAAGGTATTCATCACCTCGGAGAAAGCCTTTTGGACGGAAATTTCAGATGAGACATCACACTCGATACCGATAAATTTGAGGTCGTCTGGCTTCACGTCGCCGGTACCTTCATGACCAATCATCAGTAACACGCGCGTGGATGTCGGAAAAACACTGACCACAAGCATACGTAGCGAGCTCTTCGGCGGCACCCTTGGCCTCAGATCCTTTCAAGTCGACAATCGCGACGGACGTACAGCCCCTGCAACAAAAACCCCCCGTTATATCATCGAGGACACGTCCACCAAAGTGCCGGTACTCACGACTGCACGAAGGCGCGGCAGAATTCATAGCCCAACCCGCGAGCTGCACCAGTGACCATACAGACCTAATAACATTGAATATCTTTCTCGACATCGCGCAAATGACGATGGCTACACACTTTCCCCTCCATAGAAAAGGCCGGCAAGGTCCTGGGACTTTTTGTCGACGTGCTTGCCCATCGTATCGCGGAAGGACTAGACTTGAGACAACGAAGGGCAGGCGCCTTGACGAGCAGGCGGGCAGCCATGAAAGAAAAAAATTCTACAGGAGAATGTGGTGGTGGTGGTGGTTGTAGGGGAGAGAAAACCTACGGATGAATGATAGAAGCGGAGTCAATATATAACGGCTGGCTCCAAGTGTGGGGTACGAGTTAGTTATGTCCATATTACCGTTCACTCACGTGGCGCCGGGCCTATGACACCCCGCGCGCCACTGCCAGCGCACTCAGCGCAAGCTGCAAGATCCGGATATGCCGACCCCGAGGACTAGAATTATGGAATAGTTTCATGTCGACAACAGGTTGACAAGAGGGGATTATAATCCGAGATTCCATTGATAGAATGAGGTCGTAACGTGTAACATATATACCCTACATATACGGGAAGGAGGAGGAGGTATAAGAAAAACATATGGAATAGCTAAGTAAAACAGTATAACAGCGGGTATCCCAAGCAAGTAACCTAGTGAGAGGAGCGGGAATGAATAAGGTTACGAATGAGTGGACGATGGACATGAGTGGGCCGTGAACGAATGTGTATGCAGAGGAAAATAGGGATGGCATGGCGGGAGTAACAGAAAGGAACAATCATAGGCAGGCAAACTTGGATTTACGTCTGGATGTCAGCTCTTCCATCCGAGAATCCAGCTGTTGGCGCGCTCGTTCCTTCGCTTTCCGTTCTTCATCTAGTCGCTGCTCATATGACTGCTTTTCTTCCACTATTGACCTGCGAACGTTGACGACCTCTCGCTTGGCCTCCGCCAGTTCATTATGGAGACCTTCTAGTTTCGAATTAAGCGTGTCTCGTTCTCGGGCTAGTTCCGTGGCATGCATCCGGGCCTTGCGGACTGAAACGGGGTCAGTAAATACCATATACCCGTCAACGGTGAAAGTGCTTACGGTTTTTCTCGGAATCTCCGAGAGAAGTTTCTAGCGTGCTGACCAGATCCATGTGCGTCTGCAAGTCACTTTCACAGTGTGTAAGTTGCTTATTCAATGTCTTAATCATCGCCTCCTGCTCATCAATCAGCTTAGCTTGCTGCTCCAATTTTGCGCTCGGAACAACATTATTGACAGAGCCCGGACCGATGGAAGTTGACGGGGAATCTAGCTGCGACTCTCGGGATGACGACGATGAAGTTACGGCGGAAGATGCCTGCGAAGAAACGCTACCGAAAGCGTCGTGTGATCGAGGAGCGGGAGGTGGAGGAACTGATGGTGGAGGGGTAGGGGGAGGAAGTTTCATTGGAGGAAGACCGCCCCTGTTGTATGATACACTACGGTCTGTGGGAGGTCGAGCATTGGGAGGTGATCCGCTTCTAGCCAGCTGAGCTTGCAGTTCGCGTAGAAGAGTTTCAGAACGAGTTTTCTCCACTTGTAGTGTGTCCTTCTCGTCCTTGACCTTTTGCAAATTCTCCTGCATCTCTGCAAGGATGGAACGATGTCGCTCCAACTCACCCACAAGCGATTCGCGCTTTGAGGCCTCTTGAATAAGCTTCGACTGTTCGCTTTTTGTTCTGCCAAGTTCGGCACGAAGTTTTGTGACTTCTGCAGCTAGGTCGTCGCGCTCGTCCTGATAGACCGTCATCTGGTGTTGCATCTTGGTGACGAGCACCGTCTTCTCTTCCATGGCCTGCTCGTGGCTCTCTCTGGATTCTTCACGGAGTAGTGAGAACTCTTCCGCAGCGGTTTTGTGCGCCTCAACCTCCTCCACGAGCAAGTCATGATCTTTGCGTAACACATGAAGCTCTACATCATGTTGTGCTCTGAGATCGTCGAGAGTTACGGCCAATCGCTCCCTTTCCTCCGCCAGTTCTTGCTCATTGCGGACCCTAGCGTCTTCGAGAACAGCCTTATAATGCTCCTCGAGGGCGACAATGGTCGCGTTGAGCTCGGCGATAGATTGTTGATGATCGGATTTGAGCTTGAGGATCTCTTCCGTGTGGGACTGGACAACAACGGCGTGCTTATCCGCAGCCTGTGCCTCGAGATCTTCAAGCGCCGAGGAATGAGCCGCATTGAGCCGTGAGACCTCAGCCTCGTGACCACGCTCGATTTCCTGCAATACCGTCGCCTGCTGCTCTTTCACCAATTTGACGACAGCATCCAATTCAGCCGACGCCTTTGCAGCCGCAACCGATGCTGATGACGCGGCTTCCTCCTTAATGGCGATGATAGCGGAGTTCAGACGCTCACCCTCCACTCGCCATTCTTCCTTCAATTTCATGAGAACGCCTTCCTGTTCAGAGCGAATCTTATCCATCTGCAATTGATAGTCCTCCTCTTGCGTGACAAGCGCCCTAGCGTGCTCTGATTTCAATAACTCCATCTCCTCCGCAAACGATGTCTGTTTCCTCGCCATGGCAGCAGAATGCTCCTCTTGAAGCCCCTGCAGTGCAATGGCACGAGAAGACTGGGATTCGGAAAGTGATCCTTCGCGGGCAATTTCGGCCATCCGAAGTTCTCCCGCGTGCGCCTCCTTCAAACGTTCCAGAGTAGCTGCTGCATCCGCAGATTGCTTCTCCAAAGCTGCCGCATGATCTCCGCGTAGCTTTGTCAGAACATTGTAATAGTCTTCCTCGGTTTTGTGAAGAACGGAGGATGACTGGACTTCGTTCTGCTTGAGAACCTCCTCGTGTTCGGCGACGATCTTACGAATTGCCGCTTCATGCTCGTCCTTGGTCCGCGATAGAATGACGTTGGTTTCTTGTAGCCAAGACTGACGCTCCTGATGGTGCTCCTCCTTGAGTTTGCCAAAGGCAGCCTCGTGGTCCCGGTGCGCCTGTTCAAGCGTGGCGGAAGCCGCCGCAAGTTCATCACGGAGGGAGGAAGACATCTGTTCATCCGAGTTGAAACGAGAAAGCAGATCATCGATTTCAGCTTGCTTAGCCTTCAATGTGTCAGCATGTTGAACTCGTATCTCCTCTATAGCGGCAGCATGATCAACGATGACTTGCTCCAGAGTCGCCGAGAGTTCTGCTTCGCGCTTTTGCACCTCGTCAAGCGTTCGAAGGTCCTGGTCGTATTGCGATCGGAGGTTTTCAATCTCAGAAGACATATTCAGGGCCTTTTTAGGCTGTTAGCGAATCAGATTTTCAGGGCGCAGCACTCGTACCTGGTCCCTTGACAGCGTCGTGAGTTCATCATGCTGCCGCCTCAACTGAGTTAGCTGTTCATTCAAAGCATCGACCACCTCTCGATGGTGGGACTCCTTTTGTGCCATAGACCTGAGAATATTATCAGCATGGTTCACGGCGGCGAGAAGAAGGAAAACTTTTACAGCATCAGTTCATTCAGGCGCTCCAACGATTCGTCGGACTCCGAAATGACCGACGAATCGTTCTTCTCAGACTCTGAGTCTGGGAGGTCTATGATAGAGTGGCCGTTCGCGTTCTCCATGCTCCTTCGTATGTGATCAAAGTGTCCCATAGTTTTGGGTGAGAGATGAATGGAAGGAGAAGTACCGTTAACCTTCGTCGATAAGGTCTCAGAAATCTCATCCGCGGGTGTAGCGAGGGCCGGGGACGATGCTGCGCTTTGATCATCCCGACTCTGCTTCAGAGAATTTTCAAGGACTGAAATTTCTGACTCCCGCTCCTTTAACACGTCCTGCAAGCGCATAATTTCCATTTCAAGACTCGACACCGACCGTTCCGCATGGTTCGGGACACCGTTGGGCACAGAAATTGAGAGATTGGGTCGGGAACTCTGCAGCAAAGAATTCAAGGTAGAGGTCGAATTTGAATTTGATCGAGAATGGGAATGGGAATGCGAGCTAAGACTTGAAAAAGAGGTTTTGCGCGAGTGAACCGAGGAGAGCTCCTGTGAAAGCGATTGCGATTGCGATTGCGACCTTGTTCGGTGCATCAGCCACCAAGATCAGTAATATAAGAATGTAGAAAAAATACCTCGAGTGGAGCGATTCTGCTGAGGCCGCCTGCCTGAAAAAAAGCCGTCTACCGGCAGCATTGTACTGAGGCTCGCTTGCCTCTCTTTGTCGACTGGCTATACGTCTTCTCATGGGAGACAGTTCCATAGATTTATCGGTTGTGGTGGGAGAGTCTGCCAAAGATTCACTTGACACGGAATTACTGAGTTTCGCCTCCTGGATTTGCGCGGCGAGGTCCGAGATCTCGCGCAAGGCATCTCGGTATTTGGATGTCACTGATGAAAGGTCGGCCAAAGTCGCCGTGTGAGTCTGCTGCAGTGCGATGAACTGATTATGAAGGGAATGATCGGTTTCTGCGGTTTCTGGGGGGATTACAGGGGCCGAAGAGGAAGGCGATGCCTCAAGCGATGCCAGAGATGTGCCGTTCACATGGTCCGGATTCTCTTCGGATTCGCCATTAACTTGAAGAGCCGGTGCAGCATTCTTGAGGTCGACGTCAAGACTGCGTCGGGCATGTGCAACTTCGTCAACTACACTTCCCAGTCTTGCTCGGGTATCTCCGGCATCTTTCTTTTTCCTCTCCCATTCTTGCATCTTCGTCTCCAGTTCTCGTACTTTCCGCTCCCTCTCCTCCAAGTCATTCCGCCAACCCTCTCCATCTTGACGAATGACCTGCAGCCGAGATTGTAATGATTCAACTTCGTCTCTGCGCCGTTCGACTTCTCGTTCCAAATTTTCGACTGTTTGCTGCAGGGTTAGAATCGACTCATCTGAGCGTGCGAGACGCGCTTCAAGATCAGCAATGTATTTAGTCGAGTGGGATTCGGAGTCTTTGAACCGAGCAACTTCGCGCTTCAAATCTGTCATTGATTCGCTCGAAGTGATAGACGTTTCGTCATAGGCCTTCATTTTCTCCTCCAGATCGCGAACATACGCCTAAACGCCACTAAGCACATTCCGCAGTCAAAGATAAAGTATTAAAAAACGCACCTCGGTAGAAGCTTCTCTTTCTGTCAGCTTTGCGACACGGGCCCTAAGCTCCTCCACATACAACTCGGTAGCAGCATGCCTTTCCGTTACAGTTGACAATTCCTCCTCCTTCTCCTCGACCATTTCATTGGTATGCCTCAATGCAGCTCGATTGAGATTTAATTCTGCCTCCATAGCCGCGATAGTCTTCTCGTACTCCTCGATAACGGGGCCCACTATCTCCTCATATTTAGCAGTGCCCCCGATCGCACCTGCACTGTTACCCCGATGTTTCTCCCCAAGTTCCCGCCTGAGTCTCGTCAACTCCTCGGTACGCTCGACAAACTTTTCCCTGAGATCCTCGTAGTTGTTCTGGAGCTCTGTCATCTGAGCAAGGACTTTCCTGCCAGCTCCTTCTAGAGCCTCAGGACCACTAACTTCTCCGGCGATGCCACCACCGCCGCCTTCCTTGATAGATTTCAGCTCTCTCCGCAGTCGGGTGACCGTACCCTGGAGCCATTCAATGTCATCCCATCCATCCTCCTTCTCATTGACCACTGCTCTATTCTTGATGTTTCGAGCGCGATTGGCATACTTGAGGGTATTGATAGTTTCGCCGACGTTGTACTCGGCTGCGCTAACGCATGCGATCATTAGAGTATGAGCGTTACCACCGAGCGAGTCTTGGAGAAGTCGTGTAAGTTTGGAGTCGCGATAAGGAACGTGAGTTGCTGTATGCGATTTGGCACGGGAAGGGTCTCCAAGCGCGGATATGACATTTCCGAGGGCCAGAAGGCCACTGTTAATAGAGATACCCTCTTTGATGCGCTCTCCCGCGGCAGCAGTCCTCTTAAGCTAGAGAAGAACAGATATAAGTATTGGAAGAAGACACATGGTAGCATAACTTACTCGTTCAGAACCCGCCAAATCGACGAAATGGAATTTGGATACGATGGTAACCCATTCTCCGGCATCATCATCATGGGAGATCATCGCCCGGTCTGCCGCGTGCCCAAGAGCGCTGGCAGGTCGGAGGCCGCCGCCACGGCCCATTGCAGCTGCGAAGCTTGGAGTCGAAGGACGACCAAAAGTTGGAGAAGCGACTCTGGAGCCGCTGGGGTTTGATGAATAGACAGATCCCGGACGCGCTAGGCGTGATGGTGAACGACCACCCGGGGGTAAAGGAGAGGAAGAACGCGGTGGGGCTCCAGAGCCGGTAAACTTTTTCTGAGTCAAAGTGAGGGAGAAGATGGCATGAGAGCGGGACGACTGGGCATTCATGTCGGTTTCATTTGTCCGCCTGATCGACGTTCCCTTACGAATAAGACTAGAAAAAGGATAGGTCAATTAGGCGTTTAAGCTTAATTATCGCGGCGACTCACGTCATGACCTCGCCCGAGTTTTTCACGTTCACCTCGCGAAGCCCGCCCCAGATGATGTGTCCATCTTTGTCTTCGCGAATCTGCACCTCTCGCCTACCGCCAACCGTATCATCCATACTCAATAAATCAATGAGATCTTCGTTGTAAATTTCTATGAAGGATCCCTTGATGCTGTAGTTCCAAGCAGTGCCACGTTCTTCTTTGAGTTGTCTTGCGCGCGAAAAAATCGTGGAAACCGCCCTCGGGATGATGCCCATGCCGTTGCCAGGATCAGAGGGGTCGGCATCCAGATCCATGCCAGTCATGGTAAACGTTTTTCCGCTGCTTGTCTGTCCGTATGCGAGAATAGTGCAATTGAAGCCTTCGATGAAGCGAGAGATAAGAGGATGCGCGGTGGAGGTGAACATGGCATGCTGCGTTGTGGAAGGTCCATGGACCTGGTCAAAGGAGAAAACCTGTTTCTTCGACGCCGCGCTGGACGAAGTCGCAGGGGCAGCTGATGATGAACCGGCATTAGGCGGCGCGCTCGACGTGCCTTCGACAGAGACGGAATTGGAGGAGGTGGCGTGAAGGACTGAGCGTTGGAAACGAGCGGGAATATTGGTGCTATCTTGAGCAGTCGTCGGCCTTATACGAAGGGCTAGAAACAGGATAACCATCAGAATGTACTGGCATCACGTTCTGTAGCGACCACGTACCAACTTGGACCGAGGTCGTCGCTGACGACGACGACTGGGGGGCCATCGTAGCTGTTGCTCACAACGTTCAGGTCGAACTTACAAATCAGGCCTAGTTGTTGTTGCCGAGAACGGCAGGGTATTTTGATCGCAAATTTCCCACCAAAACTTCAGGCGCTTGCTTGCGGTGCCGATATTGGTTCGAAGGAATTCAAATGCCTCTTTCAGAATCTTTAGTGGCCTTACACAAGCGCAATGCGTGGAAAGTGAAGGCTTGAATCTTCCAAGATGCTCTACAATTTGTTCCGTAATTACTAATATTGAAGGGTCTAGGTTTCCAGGTACAACGGTTTGCACTTGTTCATCACTTCTTTTCGAAGTACGAAACATTATTAAATAAATGGATCTGTTACTGACTGAACTCATTAGTGCCAAGCCTCAAGATCGGGGGCGCGCACTTTAGGGGTAGCGTACTTATCTGCTTGACGGATGTCATCTCGAAAGCGCTGCGTCGCAACATCCGAAACAGGGAGTCGCACTTTGGAGAAGAAAAAACATACTCAAAGATGGGATCCCGTAACTGAGCGTTCCTAAGGTCACATGTGGCGTTAGAAGGCAGTGTGTGGAAGTTGGCGTCGACCGAGCTTGAACTCAACTCAAGCGTGCGGTATATAATTGACAAACTGAATTGAATACAGCAGAAAAAGCTGAGCAAAACAAATACATATCTCTTCATTAAGCGCCTACTCGCGTCGTACAAATAATATCGTCCGGTAGCGTGTGTATCCCGAGTCGTGATGTGTGGCTGGGAACTCCGGGATCAGGCCATCAGAACGCAGCAAAACCCACGCCTTGACACTCCTCTCACCGGTATCGCCTTCGGAGATCATTCAGAGAATGCCCCGAAGAGATATTTATCATCATCATCCTCGGTCGTCGTCTTGCTAAGAGTCTCAAACAAATCTGATCCTTGAAAAACTTGAAACGGGCGAGGCACGCTCTCAATATAGCCGTGGCCCATTAAGTTATCAACGCCCTCACGGCTTGGCGACGTGATTAATGTTGGGTTACTCTCGTTAGCCCCAACTTGGACGACGAAGTTGCTGTCTTGATTCACAAGAAGAGCAGACGGGGGATAAGAGGGACCCTCTGCAGCCTGTGGAATCCAATTTGACATAGATCCCGCCGTCTCATCGTATGCCGCAGACGAGCTAGGATCTAACAATCTGGCGGGCGGAAATTGGGGTGATTGTGATGACCCACTCGCTCCATGCATCATTATCATACTGCCAGGAACTTGAAACGGTTCCCGTTGAAGGGAAGCTGGCTGCGTGTGATTCGGTAAAGCATTCTGCCCAACACCATCGACGTACAAGTCCTGGTTGCGGTGGCCAAACTGTTGATGATGAAATTGATGAGGAGTGGGAGCCGCATTCGCAGTATCGAAGTGGTACTGATGCAAACGGCCAACTCGCTCCGAGGTGCGAGGTAAGACGTTTTGAGGGGTGCTAGTGGCTGTACTGTGGCTCTGGTGGGAATAAGCATTCACCAACCACTCCGTCTCTTCAGCAGTCAGCGGCACGCCAGTAGATCGCTCTCCCCGACTGGCTTTCTCCTCTCGCTTGGCTATTTCTTCTGGGGAAGGAAGCGGTTGGTTGATGTGAGCCACAATTGGAAAGCCACCGAGAAAGAACAGCCGGGAGTTCGAGGGTATCTGTCCCGGTGATGACTTCAACTGCTCTCTGAGCTCGTCGTTACAGAGCATGACAGTTCTATAGCCCCGACAAGGCAGTTTGGCGATGCTTCCGGACTGCACTTCCATATTCCTGATAGAAACATGACACTAGTTCAGACTTATCACCTTGAGATGAGAACATAAAGCCACTTACGATCTCAGTATGGCAGAGGAACTGTCAGTCGGTGAATTAAGCCTTGTCTTCTTGGGGTCTGGCAGGGACCCTTCAAGTTCCTGTCTCGGACGCTTTCCTGAGCTACTAGACTGAAAGGTGGCCACCGAGCCTTGCGAGTCGCGCATGGACCATACACCATCGCGAATATTCGTTGAAGGATTGGCAGTAAACTCGTTGACAAAAGGATGGGAGCCAAAAGTGGCCGTGTGGGAAGAACTAGATGGTTGTGGCCAGGCCGACGCCGGTGACGGCAGTGGGTTGGCCGCGAAATTTCCCAGCGTAGAGTTAAGCTGGTATGACGACAAGCCAGTCGAAGTCTGAGTTTGATATTGTCGGTAAATCTCGTTCGGAGAGACAAGGGGAACATCATTTTGATAAGGGTCGGGGAGAGTGGCGGTCTGTAAGAAACCGTCGCCTGTGGCTGTAGGCGGGTAGTAGTGTGTCGGCAGCTGGTATTGTCCTGGCATAGTGGCGTCTATTGAGCGTGTTGGAAAAGTAAACGAAAAAAAGGTTTATAAAATATCATCCTCTTATATAATAGCGCAAGTCCATTGACTTTGCTTGCGATCGGGAGCTTCAGCATAGGAGCAAGGCGCTCCGCTTAGGACAAAGCCTCTAGCCACGCTAAAGCATCGACTGCGCCACAATGTCCGGAGCAAGAGTAGGAGCTCCGTAGTATGGTCTTTTTGTCCTTCATATAAAAAATCGATCATAAATACCATATTTGACCTAGTGCAGAGGACAAGTAGAGGACCAGTCAATTGCGAATTATATCTGAAAGAAAATGAATGGTACTGACATCGGCTGTTTGCCACTCTGAACAGCTTCGTTCAACATTTCTGCAGCTAGGACTATGTCCCCTAACATATACGCCGAGGAGGCCACAACTTTGAATGCGGCGAAGACAACATCTTCAGAGGTGGTTAGGGAATTTGACTGATAAGACTCCCAAGGTCACGACAACTTCCATCATGCTGTAGACACCGGAAGGTATGAAGACTCGGATCATACTTTAACCACAAATGACACGCAGGGGCCCGCTAAAACAGAAAGTTCGAACGTCCCCTAGCACCCGATCGCGAAGCACTCAGATAACCGCTTCTTCCCTAGTCAAAGAGGATAGGAATAGATAATCTAGTGAAAAGCGAGAGCTTGGCAGCAATTCGCTGGGTACACTGGTCCTATCTCAAGTGTCAGTAGTCTCCAAAGTAGAACAAGGAAAGAAGGCACCTGCCGGAATGTGCTCATTACGGGTTCGCACCAAACAAACCTGATTTCTTACAGCCATCAACCTTAGCTAGCGATGCCGGTCGTCGAGATATAGGAGAAGAGTTCTGGAAGCGAGAGGTGAGCCGTTCAACGTCTAACGACGAGTGTACCTATCTTGACTTATGAAACGTTTCCATGGTATAACTGAGACATACCTCGATATTCAATTATGAGATCTTGTAAACGAGATACATCACAGCACACCCAATGTATTGGCAGCTTTGGACAGAGAATCCAAACGAACATAAAAGAGGCGGCGTGGAATCAGGAACGAGGTGAATGACCTATTATCAAATGTCCGTCGCGTACGTGCACCAACGTAGACAAAACTGCACATGCCATGAACGTGGAAGATAGAAATCACCTCAGTCTCTTGTATCGAAGCGTCTTAATAACCCCGATCGCAAATTCGAGAGGTTCCTTCCACCCCTTTGCGGCTTCATAGGAAGAAGGACGGGAAAACCCGTCTTATTGTTTATGCTGTCCAATGCGCTTGCAGAAATATCGTCGCCGCTTCAAGATTTCATCACCCCGGACTCAATTGAGAGGCGCGATGATGGTAAACAAAACGAAATTTATATTCCTGGAATTGGTTTAGAGCCCACAAAGAACATTCACTTAGAGACCCCGATGGAAACCTTCAAGAGCGTATCTGAGAGTTGTGATACTTTCCTTCCGATTGCAGAAGAAGACAATACGAACCTCAACACCACTAAGGATCATCCATCGTATTCAGGAACGTCGATTCTCCTAGCAATACAAAATTTTGTAAATCATCTGTCAGAACAATTCGATTTCACCGGGTTCTGGAACTAATCAACTCACACAGTCGCATTGTAATCTATCGCATGCTCAACCCACCGATCTTCCCGGTCAGCGCGCTAACCTCATTGACGTCCCAAATAACCAGGTTTCCATCAGCGCCAGAGGTGCTGACCCGCGTAACCAATCCACCACCAACAGATTCATACGGCCTAACACTCGTAATCGTGTTCTGATGCACAGTCAGGAGCTTCGTATCGCTCGCGTCAGCGATACTCGACTGACCCCGGCTATCTGCCGCTTGGAAAGTCGCAAAGGCTCCGGACTTTAACCTCCCAGGTCCCCCAACACCGGGCCGGGCAGCGGATTTGTGTACCGCAGATGTATCGTCGAGTGTGCCGATACCTTGCCATCCAGTCTCAGCAGATCCGCTAAATACAAATGGCTGGCAGTCGTGCCCGGCGGCGACAATGCAGTCCTCCGCAGTCCAAGTGAGGGTAACAACGGGGAGAGAAGTCATCTTGACATTATGAATTCCGCCGGCGGGGTAGACAACAGTGATAGAACTATCGTGACCTATTGTGAATGTCAAATAAGCGACGAGAGAGAGAAGTAGAAGATAACCTACTAGCAAAAGCGAGGACATCACCAGATGGAGAAAATGCAACAGAATGAACCCATCCGCCAGCAGGACTCGGGTATTCTCCGCAGATAGTATTGAAAGGAAGTTTGGACCCCCAGACGGTTGGAGGAGGTCTACCAATTAGCAACTTTGGCGTTTGGGAGACTTGAAAGGGACCTACTTGGCGTCTACTTCCTTGATATAGGCTGAGAATACTCTAGCCTTCGAATCCGCACTTCCCGCGGCAAGAAGGACACTGTTAGGATGCCAATCCACTGAGAGAACCGTCGACCGAATGGGTTTCTTCAGGAGCTTGCTTACCCACCAGTTGTTCTCAGGGTCGAAGTGACAAACTGCAATCGCGCTACATATAGTTAGAAGTTATTCAGCACATAATGCGGTTGTAACACACCGAGCACCACTCGCAACAGCAAATTTGTCTTCATTGGGACTCCAGCGGACGTATGTCGCAGCGCGGTTGATGCGCAGAAGGACCAAGGTAGGCTTCCAGCTGCCATCGGGACTAGGCTGCCACACATAGGCATTCCGATCCTGCGAAGCGGTAACAATACGGTTCGACGACGGCGCCCAGTCGATGGAGGTGATAACTTTGTCGTGCTAATTGCCGATTTAGTCATCAGAACCTTACAAAACCCCTGCAATAGTTACCTCAGCGAGTGTTTCCGTTGGAACCCATTCAGATCCTCTACGAGAGAAAATCTGGGCCTCATTGGAGTTCAAGCTTGCCGCGACCTCTGTGATAATCAGTAAAATCAAAGCTAGCTTGTTGGGCAGTAACATACGGGTTCGGTCTGCGTTGAATGCATGAGCAAAAATGGCCGTCTGACCAAGAGAGAATATTTCAGGAGCCATGAAAATTCGTGAGATGAGTATTTGTTTGACAGTAGGACCAGCAGTCTACTACTGCGAGATTGAGGATGATGGTGAAAGAGAGAGAGATAGATGCCGGCTGCCGGCCAAAGTGACAGTCACGTCACTTTCGGCCGAACTTCCGTACCCTCTGTCGGGTGCGAGTCTGCGACATCTACCAGATGTATCGTCCGGCCATTTCGGATTCAAGTATTGGAGCCTGGTGCTTCAATTACTATGCTTAACCTCATTTATTGGTCCCAAACAAATTTGTAACGCCAAATAGCTTCTCGGAACCATCTTTCCGACTCTCGACTCCATTCATTGTATGGGCGGGTCTAAGCGTAACGTACGGTAGCTTTCTCTAGGCTGGACTCGTCTGACAGGCTCCGGCGTGACCCATGGCTCCCTCGGAGGAGATGTAAATATGCTATCCTTGGCTGCGCTTTGTCTACATCCTTCCATTATCTATAGCACTCTTTCTACCTTCCAAATACTCTCCAATGCCGACGAACATGGAGGGGAGTCAGTCGAACACCTTTTCTGAAGCGCTTGCATACCGTACCCTGATTTCTTTTTCGCTTTTCAGTTTAGGGTTTCTTGTCACCCTGTCATGTATAGAAACAACCCGACGTCGGTATGTCCAACTCAAGGGTCTCAAGCTGCTTGATTTTCACCTAGGATTGGTTATGATCTCAAGATTCAGAGATTTAACACGGATCTCATAAAATTCTGGCGTGTTGTCAGAAGTTGTCAGTGTGGGGTTCAGTTTCACATAGAATAATCTAGAATAATTATGCGCTTGTGTACGGTCTTGCCCGTTTGTGCACTCATTGAGCACTCGTGTTTTCGTATATTCAAAGCTCATATTCTTTATTACTTCGTCGCACCCCGATCTTGTGCTATATTCGGCAGTATACTGCGGTATAACCTTTCGGAGAGACATCTGACGATATCACATACGGGAGTAAACTAAGCGCAAAATGGAATGAGGAGCTAGATCTTGCGCCTATTTTCCGGGACCGTACTCTGCTGGTATTTCATTCCAAGTCTAGAATGGATTTTCCGAAAAAGGTCACAATGCGCTTTCTCCTAAGCGCCAACCTCATGTCTGCTATTGTTCCCTCAAAATGTAGAACAGTAGCGCTGCATTGTTGCGGACAGTTCAACTCTAGA
The DNA here is from genome assembly GCA_030407065.1 of Armillaria nabsnona. Lineage (NCBI taxonomy): Eukaryota > Fungi > Basidiomycota > Agaricomycetes > Agaricales > Physalacriaceae > Armillaria > Armillaria nabsnona. The sequence goes on from JAUDQA010000005.1 coordinate 778,327, forward strand.
CACAACGACAGTACAGATGTTAATCATCATCGTGATACAAGCGAGCAGCGCCCAAACCTACCACTTTCCTAAAGCAACGACCTCTGATCCGCCAACTGCAGGTCCCCCTCTCGATGTGATTGATCATGATCGAATTTAAAGAATTTCTTCCCTGTGTGACTTTGATCTTCCGGAATTTTTGCCTCGAGGCAGGTGACGAGAATCTCGGATGATTCTCTTGTGCTCTGACGTGAATCACGACCACGATGTTCTTGCGGCTCAGTTGGTTGGGCACACAGCCGCACCTGTTATTTGACAGCAGCAAACCGCGAGGCCGGAAGACAATAAGACTTGCAGGATGATCAAATTGGGTATCAACCGAACAATTGGCCTCCGATCTCAACGATGCAGCGGATCGTAGTCAGGTCCCTTGCCACGGAGCCAAGGGTGAAATACCCATTTACCCTTTCGCGTGCTTACCTAGCTGTCCGTATATATCCTCGTCCGTTCAAGCAAGTAGGTCCCCTTCCCATCACGGAACTCTGCGCCCACCTCTTGCGGTATTCGTCGAACAAAAAAGCCACAGCCTCCGTTCTTCGTCCTTTCTTGCCTATTTCCGTCCTATTTCGCCTCTTCCTTGGTTCTCTTTCTCCTTTTAGGCCTGACGTTCGTTTCGCATCCTCTTCCGTTCAACAATGTCCGATGACAATAGTCACGGTTTCTGTCCGGATATTAAAATGGTCGAGGTAGCATCTCCCATCGAAAACTGTTGCCGCGGGTCAGGCGAATCTCTGCCCCCCAACACCAATTCTACCTGGGCGCCAACAACACACCGCGATACCTCCCCTCCGCTCATGATCATGGAATCCTCAGATTCCTTTGAGCCTCGTCCCTTCCCTCCCCCTTCATTGCTTGACGTCCCCGTCGAGTACATCATCGACCAGCTTCATAATTTGGCTCCGCACTATTGGGATAAACTCGAGACTGCAGATTGTACACTAGGTGTGTTGCCTGGTATTGATCTCCAATCATCAGCTAATCTTCCTTTCAGTTGTTCCCGTCCCGTACCCCGGCGGCAAGCACGCTTCGGAACCACTTGCATCTCCCTCACCCTCATACGATCCGTCCGGTCTTGGTCGGCGCGCAACTGAGCCTATACTGGCCGCTGTTCCGCTAATACGGATGCAGGTCCGTACAAAGTTCCTTTCATGTTGTCGTGGCGCTGACGCCGGCGTCTAATAGCTCCATACCGACTACCTCTCCGCCCACTCCAGTTTCCTACGTTCGCTCTTCAGTGGAGCCTCTCCCATTGACCTAATAAACCCGACAAGTTCCCTACATCCGCCAGGCCTAAGAACCTCTTCCGGAAAGTTCACAATACCGCCGAACCGCTTGCCCCGACTAATGCCCTCATCCACCCCCTCCCATCCCGTCCTCTACCTCCCCATACCAGACCCGGCGTCTTTGCATTATGTTGTACATTGGATGTACTTCGGCACCACCGACGTCATTGAAGACGCCCTCGTCCACGGTGTCATACAATGGGAAGGCATCGCACGTAACGTCGAATACCTAGGGCTGCCTACGGACATCAAAGTCTTCCTAGGAAGATGGTTCGAGCGGTGGTTGAGCCCAGACCGGCATGGAATAAACGACGCCTATGTCTCTGACGAGGAGGGCGAATCAGACACGGCATGTAGTGATGATGATTATGACGATGACGATGACGACCTTATGGATGACTTGGATTCGGATGGGATCAGATGGAAAGACGGTAGAGACGACGACGAGGAACCCTGCCGTGGGAGAACCCGGGCTACGAGGTGCTTGTCATGGGCGTCCACGGCATCAACATCAGCGGTTTCGTACGAGTCTGTCTGATGACCCTTCCTCCTTCCCTTACGCATTGCTTTTTTCGATTTCACCTGTGGATGCTTTTTCGTTCGCACTTATCATTATTAGTTGCTCTTAGTCCTGCTTTCGACCGATTGTCCTTCGATTTCACTATTAACACATTCCTTCAGCGTCACCCAGAGTCTCAGGAGAACTACATGTATTACTTACTACACGTCCTATTAGTTGGGACTATACTCAGAATAACAATAACGACCCAAAACATAATAAAGAAGCTCAAGAAGAATGGGAGTGGGAGCCGGACCCCTCTGGACCCATACAACAATGGTACAATATCACATGTGAAATCTTATTGTTCACCGCCTGGCTTTGCGCTTACTGGCGTGGAACTCATCGCCACTTGGATACGGAAGCACGGAGTGGATATGGCAACGTGTGCACACTGCACAGGCTATTATTTGGCGACGCAGCACCGTGGCAATTCCCTACAATGAGCTACGCATCCGCGTGATATAAAAATAACAAAGGCGGGTCCAAAATTACAAAAAGAAATAAAACAGTCTGGGGCCTCGTAGAACAATAAATTACACCACAGAAGGAAAGGCGGGTCCGACAGGAGGGCGTCAAGCGTTGTCGTGACAATCATTTCGCAATGGAAAGATTCAGAGATGAGAGACATGCGCGCGGATCGGCAGGGTCTTCCCCTACACTGGTGTCTTTGGGGTCTTGGGGTCGTATGCCAAATGAACTGGCGGTTGCTGTATCTCCAGCTTTGGCACCCGAAGCTTCCTAGGAAGCGGAGCTGTGTGTCGCTGCTTTTTCACCGGGATATTGACTTCCTGCATCGGAGCCTGGTTGTTTCCTTCAGCAACGCGAACATATGTGGGAAGATGGAAACTCACCAAATACTCCCTCCTGGCAAGTTTGCTCCAGTTGATACTTCGCATCCAGGGATGTTCTTGTATCTCTTGGAGACCGGTGCCTTTGGCACCGATGCGCTCGAAAGGGTCTGGGTGCATGAATTTGGATAGCAAGTCCTTGCAGATGGGTCCCGCAGGCACCGAATCGATAGGTCGTATAAACTTGCGGTTTACGATCCTTTCAACTATAGCTTCTGGGGTATCTGCCTCGAACCTTTCTTCCGTTATGAAGGGCTATAGATTTCCAAGTATCAGTCATTGTCCGCGCAACGAAACAGATGAAACGTACATTGCCCCCCTCAACCAGGATGAAGAGAGTGCAAGCGACACCCCACCAATCGATTATAGTAGGCGAGCATTTGGGAGGCGATATTGTACATTCAACATGTATCTCGGGACACATGAACGAAGGTGTGCCGGATATATACCATTCCCCTTGATCCTTCTCCAGCACCTCAATCTTGCGGACGATGCCGAAATCCGTCAGGACGGGATATCCGGCAGGACAGATGAGGATGTTGTCTGGCTTGAGATCGCAGTGAAGCAGTCCTTGGTGATGTAGGAAATCTACCCCAAGGGATATACCGGCAAAGTAGAACCTCGCCACCTCAGGAGACTGAGGGCCAACAGAGTGCAAGAGATTTTCGAGTGAACCCCCGGCGAAGAACTCCAGGATAGTGTATAAATTGAAGAAGTCGTCATCAGTGGTGATCAGTCCCGCGACAAAGGGATTCCAAGGGAGATTTCCAAGACAAATGCGTTCAACGTTCTTGAAGTGGTAATCATTTCCTACCACCTGCGTTCAGGTTAATATCGCATTCGGTCAGTCAATATAAAGGAAACTTACACCATCTGCCCTTTCACCATTTTCCTGTGCCCTCGCAATAACCTTTCTGACAATTTTGACGGCGAATAAAGTGCCCGGCTTGTCTAGTGGACTTTCATCACAAGTTGTCTCCACTACTCCCACAGTACATGTGCTTCCATGACCTAGAAGTTATAAGTAAGTGACGAGTGAAAGCTAGGAAGGATATCCCTCACCGATAGTTTTGATGTATGTCAGATCTCTTATTTCAAGCGCCTCTGGTCTACGGGTCGTCGGTATTATAAGCGTTGGGGGCGGAAGACTCTTGAACTGCGGTAGAGAGAAGGTTAGCAAGAGTATTAAACAGGGTGGCAAACTCGCATACTTCAAGTTTTTCAGAATAGAAGTGTGCAAACAGTTCACTACAGGGGGAGACATCCGTGAGTCTTGGTGGTCTTGCACCAATACATCTTCGCTTGCGGGGTGGCTCGGGGTGAGGTGCAGAGGTAGTGCTTCTTTTCGTAGAGTGAGCTGGTGCCATTGTAGTTGGAGGTGGGAAGAGATTGTAAAGTGAAGGACAAGCTCACGGCAATTTAAGTAAAAGAAGTGGCACTGGGTTGTTGTTGACAAAGGCCGCCCACGGGACTATTGTTCGACGTTTTGTGAATAATGGGTGCCACTGTAGAACTGGTCAAATCTTGCCTTTGTCCTTTGTGCACTAAGGGAACAGCCTCAAAGGCCATTGCGAACAATGAATTTGTGCACGTAGCCGCTAGCGACGCCCCCTGGAGATAACACTAATTATTTGGTGAAATTTGCTGTCGCAGGTATCCGTATAGGAGATATTCCTGTAGAAGATAGACCAAGTTTCTGCAGGACTCTGCGACCACAATTTGGGAGGGACAAAGGAACTGCCTCGGATTGATCCGGTGATTGATCGGAACAAATGATGGCCGAAAGTGCCGGCTCTCAGTGCATACCGCTTGTCAATGGTAGCTGCATTGTCACTGCGTAAGCATCGAGAGATTCTGAGAGCATAAGTATGCACGGCAAGTCTTCCTTAACACAGAGGAAGTGTTATATTCGTCCACCATACCGAAGTATACTTTACCAAACTAGCGTATCCGAGTCTACATACTATACTTACTTGAATACAAGACTGCTCTATTCGCTGTGTACCTGTCTTTGTACTCTGAAGGACAACATGTACAAAACGCGACAGCCTGAACGACGGCAATAAGCAAAGAGCTTCCCGTACTCCAGTGCTGTGGTATACTTTCAACCAAGTAACGTAAATGAACTTGGTGGGAAGGTCGAGATCACGAGCTTGATATCCACAACGTCAGCCCAATGCCCTTAATGAACGGTCACCCCTTAGCAAGTAATCACCGCTGGGGGATCCCTACCGGCGCTCGTCGACTTTTACTATCTCCGTGAAACATGTGAAACGAAACAGAATGATATAAAACCGTTCCTAAAGAGTCATAAACATACGTACAATAAATAGTCATAATCAAGCCTCGTCAACCCAATCATCCAAACACGTCTTCCTGTCTGCAAGAGGAACGGCCGAATATGCCTTGACAATAGTCTCGTCCAACTTTTCCCACTTACTTAGCCGATTCATGTTCTTTGGATCCAGATCAATAACAGTGACCTTGGACGGGTCCACGTCCTCCTGCGGACGCCTCGGATCCAATAATTCCATCCTAATCATAATGGAGCAATCCTTGAACGTAGCAGAAAGGAGATACGCGAGGAGGTGGTATCGTAAGTCCTCCAAGTCGGGTGACTGAGTCAGGTATTCGTCGATAAAAGCGGACCAGTCGGCTAGAGAGGGATTGGGTTCGCCAACGCCAATAGCGCGCCCTGAAGGTGTATACCCATTTGTAGACTTCGGTGGATTCGCTGAACTGTGGGCTTCTCTCCATAATAGAGACAGCCCCTCGATGTCAAGTGAATCCAGGGTCCGTTGGACCTTGTTGAGTACCCGAAGGACTGGTGTGTTCACAAGAAGCGTGAGGATTACCTCGGAGAATGTTTCTCGGACATTCTCGTCGGATTCTTCGTATGCTTCGGGAGAGAACATGGAGAACTTCTACAGCAGCGCTATTCTTGAGATATCTGACACGAATATGATGAGAAATGCATACCTGGTCCACACCAATCTTTGTACCCTTGATGAATATCTTCAAATTGTTTACGGTTCCATCGCTCGTGAGCCAATTGTCGTAGAGGGAGTAAACCGCCTGCTTCATGCGACCCCGATTATTAGAAAATAAATCTAGCGGGCAATACCCGAGAGAAACGGTCTCTCCCTCTTTGGATTTCATACGCGAGTGCATGCAAAATCGGCAAATATTCGCCTTGATTGCACAATTATCGGCCGAAAGGTACGTCTTGTTGGGAAGAAAAGACCATTTTGGCTAGCAGAAATCCTTAGTGACTAACCAAACAAAGATTATAATGTTCCATACCTTGATTTCTACAGCCAGGCCTGAGCCGCCCACAAGGTCGGTGGCCAACACAGCCTTGTTCTTCGTCGTGTCAATACCCCCGCTCGCGGTCCTCTGTAATGGGCGGTCTTGTTGGTGTGCCTGAGAAAGCACCTCCAGCCATGCCTTCTCCACCTGGACCGACTGCAATTTCGGAAGGTGAACCGAGGGTATCAGGCGCTTCATACAAGTTTCTTGGAACACAATGGACGAATCGTCTGGTTCCTCTTCCTCCGCAACCGTACCGAACGCCTGCTTCTCAAGAACAGGCGTCTGTACCCCAGACTTGCGCAAACGCAATACCATGCCATCGAAGTCAGGATTCGGGGGACCGACATAGGAAAAGACAATGGTAGCGCCGCCTTCGGAGATGTATTTCCAGTGTGATGGAAGCGTGGCGGTAATGCTGGATATGGAAACTGCCATGATAATCGGTGTCCGTGCTACGGACGTGGGGTTCGCTTGACGTGGCTTGGCGGTAAGAGAGACAAATGTCCGGCAATCAAACAGGGTTTCTTCTTTCTCATCACGAAGTCTTGATGGCTGGAAATAATAAAAAAAGAATAAAGAATAAAGAATAAATGGAGAAAAAGGAAAGAAAGAGTTATAAACTGACTAAAATGAATTTTGAGTGTCCTGATCTCGAAGTCTTGCGTTAGCGACAACGCCCTCCCCTCGCAAGCTCGGCCCGAGCAAGCCAAGAGCCGCCCCTAAATTGGAAACCGTCAGCTCATGGCAGATTCACACGGTCCTCGACCACGTCGAGCCAATATACATTCACCATCCGCTGTCTTGTCGTCGCAGGCAAAGGCCTCCTGTCGTCCATCCAGGAGTCCACTGGAAGAGTTGATTTAGATGAAGACTCATTTCTAACGGCAGGTTCTTCCTCAGCATCTGGACTACCCGGTATGCAACAACTTTTTGGCATGGACGCCCCTTGCTCGGCAGGAGGTACCACAACGATGGCTTGCACGAACCTGACAGGCCCACAACGAATCCACCCCTTGAGTCTTCATTTAGCGACATCAGCCTCGTGCTCACAAGTACCGATGGATATTGTGCGATATCCGGACTGAATGAAGAGCTACGAGCCTGCCTCTTGGTCCCTCAACCTTGCGCGGAATGGGTCTGTTGTTCCTTCCCTTGATCTCCAAGCGGTCTAATCTACGTACAGTACGCCCGCCGCGGTATATACGAATATCTCGCCGACGGAGAGGACGATCTCAACGTAGGACCGGGTGCTCGCCCCATTGACGACGTTCGGCAAATCCTCACCTTGGAATTCGGCTTACAGGAACGTATGGATCGACCCTCATTCGTCATTGCTCCCTCGCTCCCGGTGACAAGTATGTGTGCTATTTTTTCGCAAAACGGCGTATTGGATTGGCGGGGGATTACCACATGCGCACTGCAAATATCCCCAGTCGTATTCAGGGATGTGCATTGTTTGCCCGTTTTGCTTGGGCTATGATACAGGCTGCGCTGTCGTTGCCGTCGTGCGAGACTCCTGTAAAGAAGGAAGATTATGACGCCGAAGATGGCCCTGACCGGTCAGCAGCAAGTAAACGCCACACATTGGAGGTACGCATGCTATTGATGGTATCGCCGGACCGAGTTCTACTGGAGATAGCTGGGTAGAGGCAAATATTGAGAATATAGATGCCGGCTTCGACGTTCAAACAGACAGTCACTCCGATGCTAATTACCACAGTGCTGATAGCTTTTCTAGTACTCATGATGAGTGTTCAGAGCACGACTCGCCTTTTGTTAGTCCTTCTAGAGAACGGGAGTGGAAGATGACATCGATGACACCTAGTCAAATCCAACGTTTTAAATAAGGACGCGGAAATTGTGTAGCGTATATATTTTTGAGCGCCTGTTCTCCATCTGACGATTCGTAGAAGCTCTCAGACCGTTTTCATCCTTTGTGTACGATGCATTGTAATATTGTCCGGGATACGGCGACACGGAAGAGCTTAAACAAATATATGTAGCTAATCATTCAGATTCCAGAGGTCTCGGCGATAGGGAAACTTAGCACGCAGTCGGAATGAGAAATTCTATCACTTTTTCCTGAGGCAGTTTACGTGTGACTGGATCCTTTCTACGCGTGAGAGTAACTTGGTTAGGACACAGTCGTGCTACTATCCTGTAGAACCATCTTATCATCGAATTCAACGACATCAAAGGCGACTAAAATTGAAGGTTGCCGCGTAAGGAAAGGTCGGTGGCTGTGCTCCAGCCAGTCAACTGAAATACAAGACTGTTAGAGTAACCTTACATCAGCTGCACTAAGTATTGTCCCCTTCGGGGTGACATACGAAAAAATTGGAACGATACAGAGAAGATTAGCATGGCCCCTGCACAAGGATGACACGCTTTCCCGGAGTGGTAGATCTACGGATCTCAATATTTATTTTACTTTGCGTATCAATAATATTTGCCACTTGTAAATTCATCGGAATGGCATAAAGCCTTCTGCCCGCCCTTCACGACGACGGCAAAAACAATTTTTAATGTTCATATGGAATTTACACAGAGTACGAATACAACGCTGTCGTGGGCTTTGAATGTATCTTATTGTAGCTGGTGCGTAACGTTAAACTCGACCAGCCGTTCAACTCAAAGGCTCTCGAGGGATTTTCCTGCAAGCTGCAAGGTACTCCCCTTCGTCTTCTAGCGAAAACTCTAGAGGCTTAGACAGCGGAAGCATTCCTTCCCCTCTTGCTTCAAGTTCCTTTAGCCTTTTCATCGTAGCCGGGCGTCTCTTATTAACGCTGTACAGCTTGATGCGATGACACGAAGACGTAACATGAAGATCCCAGCTGTGAATCGTGCGTCAGTAAAACGCAGTAACGGTTCCCCAAGTGGAATGTCCTACTTCCACGCGGAGCGAACAAAGGTCGGCTCTGTGTTATTAGAAGAGTCCCAAGTCCTGACGCAGAACTCGAGCCACCCCTCGGCTTCGACAGGGACATCGATTTTCCATAATCGCCAGGCGTGGTAGTGCTAAAAAAACGGTATCAGGAAGATATCGCACTGGTTCAGGAAATAGTGTACCTTCTCGGTCATCTCGTCGGGATCGACGGCATACCATACACTTCCGCTAAAAGTGAGAAGACGTCAGGTTACTAGATACAGCACTTAGAGAAAAGACCTGACCCATCAGGAGAGACTTCAACCCTTTCGACCCAATTTCCTCCTCCGCTATACGCCCAGCCTCGTAAAGTTATCACGCCGTCGTGAACAATGACCTGCTTGTCTTGCGGAGTGATGATAGCGCTCCTACAATGTGAAGATCAAATTCATTATCTCACTGTTCCAATACAAGATCCACATACGACACAGGCATCTGCTGGATAGAGAATCCATTTGAGTACTTCGCGTTCTGCTTTCCGATCTACCGAGATGGTTTAGCATCCATCAAGGAAGTCGAGCAGGATTCATACCTGTGCAGTGTAGTATAGATACTCTTGGCTTTGGACAGGACCCATGCTAGGTTCGGCGAGAGCGTTGATCCTATACACCCACTTGCAGCTTCTAGCTCCGATATAACCGGTGACGACAAGGCGAAGCGGGTAACCATGAGACTTGGGTAGCGGCTCGCCGTTCATCTCCCAAGCTAAGAGTACCTCCTCGTTCTGTCGGACCTTTCTCCAGGGAACAGAGACTGCGTAGTTGAACACATTGTTCTTCCTGTTGAAAGTAAATACAGTGTGACTGTGATTGTAAGAAGGGGTGCACGTACTTGAAATATGTATCTGCACCGATAAATTCGAGATGTTGACACTCGGGTAGAACACCACCGCAGGCTTTTTTCAAAACTTTCTTCAGTGGTACTCCGCGATATACAGCAGTCCCACTAGGGAAAAGGGTCAGGGTCTACTACTGTACGGGCGGAGTAGGAAACCAACATGGCGCCTTCACCTGCACCAAAAAACTTTAGAGACGGAGCAAAGCTAGAAGGTCATAAGCTTACCCCATGGTGCGTTAATGAGCTCGTCTCCGTCTCCCGGATACTGATTGATCTGCTCAATTCGGCGCTAGAGAGTGACGTTAGACTTTGCAAACTGTAGAAATGAAATAGAATATAGTCACCGTTCCACTGCATTGCAATGTTACAGTCACTTCGGTTTGTCTAAAGGAAGGATTAGAGGGATATAAAATCCATAAGACTGTGCGCACGGAAATTTAGACGGATCCTTAAGATCCTTCATGGTCAGTTTGACGGGGTTGTTGACGAGCCCGCCAATCTCCAGTTCGAACGCGTCCTCATCGATATCAGGAATACCTCCATGGTTTCGAACACTGGCGCATACATTAGGTTTGGAAGAAGAGCGCAAAGATGAAAATACTCACAAATGCCACTTATTATCGGTAATCTTTCCAGATAGCAGTTGATCGCGTCGCGTCTCTCCGTTGTACGGAAAATCGAGAAGATGGATAAGGTCAGGCTTCTCCTTGAGCACTGTCTCCCAGCTAAAGTCCACGATGCTCTTCAAACCCAAGAGTTCGTGATACTCCTTCCAGCGATATCCGATCAAGACAGGATTGGTTTTGGGGAGAGGTTCTAACTGAAACTCTGTGAATGATGTCAGTTTTGTGATTCAACGCAGTAGCATCAATGCTGATACCTGGAATCGGCGTGAATTCGGACTGATGAGCTTGAAGAATATGCGACGCGATGGCTTTGCGATGGGAGTACTTTTCCCATTCGACATATCTGGAAAGGCATCAATGTATCGTAGCTGATGGTGGAGTAAAGACATACCCCCTCCACCCAGGCTTTTCCTCAGGGAAAAGTTTGCTAACATCGAGAAACCTGGAGCTGCTGAACGATAGAGATGGACTTCGAGACACGGGCGAACCGTTGGGTTCTGAAGGGGCAGAGCCTGTACTCATGGCGAGACGGGAAGGATGGGGATCTTTACTACTTCGGTTGTATATATATATATATCTCCAGCGAATACGTTGGAAAGCGGGGTTTTTCGTCGCCACAATCATTGAATGTCTCGGCATCTGATCCTTCGCGCCATGTCGTCGTTCAACAAATGCCAATCCAAACCACTATTTCTTTTTGATAAGATCACTGACGAATAGTGAATAACCGGCATGGAATACAAGCAGAAAACGAGAAAGTTCACCGCAAAATACTGGCATACGCCCAAGTCGTCGCCAATAATAGCCGAGAAGCATGTCATGGTCAAGGATGGCCAGGAAGTTCGCACGACGCCCGAGAATAACCTTAAGAAGTAGGTCAGGCAACGTCAACGGAGAACCCGGAGTAGGATACCAAGACACAATGAAAGCTGGAGGTTTGCGATGATTGGCTGAGAACGGAAAGATATTAATCAAACGACTTCTCGCTATAGGCAGGTGATCATCTGTCTGCAGCATGTTCGTCTATTTTCCCCATATCATACATAATTCTCGCTTCCGTTACCAGAACGTCGTCGATTACCAGTCCCCGGTCGGAAGAGAAGCTGAGCTGGAAGCACCTGTCGTTGCGTTGGACTTCCACCGAGAGTACGAGGCATCGATATGATGTTGATATCGACTTCTAGTCAGTCCGGTGTGTTTGGCCAATGCCGGATATATACTGGTCTTGGTCTTGGTTCGGGTAGCCAGCAGAGCAATGATCGTTGTTGGTTGCTGAAAACAAAGTCGGACTCGGAAAGCGGGCCGCTCACCGACTTCATGGCTCGTTACCGTCACCTTGTCTCCGACACTCAGCTCCTCTGTTATGTACTGCATTAACGACATCTTCCCCTTGGCCAAATTTATAGTGATATCTCGAAGAATCGCTGCCCTTTACTTCAAGTTCCCGTCCTGGCCTTCTGATCAGTGATCAGCGACGATGTTCAAGCCTCGATGTTTGCGGCCTTGTTTGGACCTCGTTTCTGAATTTTGATCTATCAGATACCGTGGTCTCTGGCTACTCAAAACTGAAAATCTCGGTTTTTGCGAGTAGACTGAGTTACATTTATCGAAAACGCAATAGACTTATGTAACGGGCTGTACAGAATTCTTGCGGTTGACCCGGGGTCAGCACCGTGTAAAAACTGTGGGTGGAATAAGCCCTTTCAGACCAATCCGTTCTTGGCTGCAAATGGATCATCTCCCTCCCCATTGACTATCATCTCCAAGAACCCTGCAGAAGCCTCCGCCGGCCCCTTGCCGGTGATATACTCCAGAAACGCGTATGCCAGATCCATTCCTGTCGCAACATCAGGACTGCAGCACCGCTTTGATCAGACTAGCTTACCGGCGGTGATACCTGAACTCGACCAGATCTTCTTGTCATCTGTGGCGACCCATCGAGCTTTGGCGATCCAGGTTATGGGAAGATCCTTAGTATCCTCCTACAAACCCGGCTGGATTAGAGGTGGTACAGGTGTCGTGTCCAACGCCAACCTTGATCACTTTGAACATCTCTTTGTTCGTTGTGGCGCGTTTCCCATCCAATAGCCCCGTGCTAGACAAGATCCACGACCCAGTGCAAACTGTCAGGACGTACTTGGCATTCGGTCCTTGTCTCTTCAAGAAGTTCATCAGACTGTGCTCTGTCTTTCCATTCCCGATTATTCCTGCCAGGCGCAAAGTGCTTAGGTTTGGTAGGAACATGTCTTTTCGAGTTGACCACGCACCTCCGGGAATGAGAATGATGTCAAACTGCTCTTTGGCATCGTCATAAGTCAGGTCTGGGAGGAGCTTTGGACCGGAAAGCGGGACGATGGGATCGAGGGTGTTGGCGAGGTATGTCGCGTCGATGGCGCAGTTGGTTTCGTTCGCACCGAGTATGTCTGGGAACAACTTGCGGATTGAGGTGCTTCGAAGCCCCAGTAACTCGACGGGCCCTTGGTAGTCAAGCGTTGCGGCTCCATTGTACAAGCATACGGCCATGCGATAGACAGTGAACGGAGTTGAAGACATTGCGGTAGTGAATGGTGACTTGTCTACTGTTCTTGTCCGCTTCATATTGACTGAGAATTAGCGCCAAGACCTGCGGGTACGTATCACCCCGGCAAGATGTGAAGGTCGTGACGGTCATATGAGTGATATCCATCTACCCATCAGATATTACGACAGTTTCATCCCTAAATCTGGAGGTACATACGCACCCACTTTATTTAACACTGTCGTGCGGCTCATGTTTGAGCAATATATTTACAGTGGCTGTAAAACACTCTTTCCGAATACGGTCATTATTGTGAATTATCCAGCTGTAAAGCTCGGGATCGTGGGGTGAAATGTAAGGTGATTTATGATATCCGCTATGCTCGGGAAGAATTCTATTGCTTACATCTTGATTAGAGATAGTAAATATGAATGGTAGTAAGAGGTCCAACGGGGATGATGGACGCTTACTACAAACCATCTCTATTTCTGTGCCGAGGTGTGTAAGGCAGGTTTCACGTACACGAGTGAACTATTTGTATGTTGCGCTGAGCCCCGCTATGCATTTCCATACGAATATCGAAACGATGGCCCACGCGCTAGGCCAGATGTATAAAAAACAAGCACTGTGACCATCAAAATCCCGGACTTACCTTGATGGCGCAAGCTCTTTCAGATCCCTGGGTCGTAGAGATTCTTCATAGCACGGTGAACCTGTCCTCAGAGGGTGTCTGAGGCATATCTTATGCACCGTCTCAGTATTTTCCTGTCCCGATGTGGTCTCTCATTTCTTTGCCGTTGGCCAGCAGAGACTTCCACTGGTGGTCTTTGTTGCGCTAACCTATGCGAGTTGGAACGCAAGTCCGGGCATTACTTCATGTTGTATGATGGTGGACTGAGGGTATGTTGAAGCTTTGATATACGCTTTTCTCCTCAGCACGCGCAGATCAATGAAACAATTGTCATCTCCATATCTATTGTATACACTGACAGCGTACGATGTTGGTATTTGTGGCGAAACGAGTAGTCGTGAATATTACAGCGGTGATGTAAGTACAGACTCAGATCCCCAACCCGTGAGACTGAGATCATTAGCAAGCTTCGGTGAGAATGTGGGTGAAATGCATCTAGGCGCTTCCCATCAATTCGTGTTCCTCATCTTGTTGTCGCGGTCGACGCCAAGGTAGCAGGCGACCTGCGCAAGCTAACCGAGACTGAGGTTGCGGCGGCCCTGGCTAAAGACTCTTCAACAACATCAAGAGCAAGTAAGGTAGGAGGCAACTGTACCAATTCCAAACTCGCTGTGGCATGAGGAGGTATATCTGAGAAGAATACTTCCAGCGTCTTGATGGCTACGTGCATATTATACCTCCATTCTTTGATTTCTTCTTCTTCTTTTCCGATTTGCCATACTTCTCTCTCTACTCTAACAAAACAGTTTTCATCCTCAGCCAAGGCCTGAAGTCTCTGAAGACAATTAGCCCATGCAGGATCAAGCGGCCGAATTTGAGCAAGAGCTGTCATAATATCAGGGTATCCTGCAACTTCATATACCGTTTTATGAGTGTACATTGCCAAGGTAGAACACACAAGAAAGAGATTTTCAGGCTTGTGAAGACAGTCAATTGCTTGCAAGATTGTCTGATTCTCCTCAGGATCACCATAAGATGGGTGTACTGCAATGGCGACACCAATGACATATGCCTTGAGGAGCGATGCAGACCATGAAGAGACCAATCGCTCTGCAAGGAACTTCAAACACTGTTGTTGATGAAACACATCATATGCAGGCCTAAAGCACGCTTGTAGGCAAGACCCCAGGAACTTCAACGCGGCATGAGCCCTGGTAGAGGTTTGGAGTGTGGACCATTGGGTAGTAATGAAAGGGACGAGCAGCTGAAGGGCAGGCAAAGGAGCATGTATATGTGAAGCATCCGAATTACTCTCCTTCATGAAGTCGCTGTAGCACTCCAGGACCAGTCTGTAGCACTCATCATACTTTGAATCGGGTGCATCCTGGCTGAAAATAGGTGTATCCATGATGACCAATTCGAGTATCTTCCAAATGGCCTCAGGATCCATCTCAATGTAAATGCATTCCTTTAAAAATATCGCTAGCAACCAGATTTCAGAGGTCTCAGATGTGACTGTGCCTGCATCTAATCACAAAAGCCTATGGATCATGAGGTGGATAGAAGCTGCCAACACCCGACACTCGAGGTGCTCGCCAGGAAGCAGATCGAACTGTGACAACCAACACATCATATACTTGAGTGCCATCTCAGGAAAGTACTCAACCGCTTGTTGAAAGTCTACAACAAGCGGTGAAGCAAATAGCTGCTGCTTTAGGGCGCCTGTATAAACAATACTACTCTGAGCCACAGCTGAACAAAGGAGCATTGGGAATTGGTCATCAATGTTAAAGAGGTCGGGGTTCCAGGAGTTGGTAGCCAACTGGATGAGGTTTTTCCAAATGATGGGAGGAAACCTTGCTGGCATCTCAAGGGATAGAATATCGTGGAGAAACACATTAGGCTTGTGCAACTCCAAGAACCCATCAGACCAACACAACTTTGGAATCTGAATTAGGAGAGTAGCGCTAAACTCATTTTGGTCCAGCTGGTCTGGAACATCAATAGCGGCCCAGGGGTGATTCACCCAGGGGGGATTCACCCTGGAACTGAACATGCAAGAGCGAAGAAGACGTTCAAACTTGTGCTCCATTCCCAATGATATGCTCGGCATAAGGATAGGCATCCAGTCAACGGCATGCAGTTCAGTCAGCGATGACAGTAGATTCTCTTGAATATCAACGATGGATAGACTGCCACAAAAAACATCTTCCACTTCTACCTGTGCTTCCATAGGTAGCCCACCTATGGATTCCACGACAATACTCTGAACTGCAGGGTTTGACGATGCAGAAAACAGCCATTGCAATGCTTCGACTGATAATCGAAGCGACGCCTTCTCCACTGCCTTAAGCTCGAGCTGCTTCAAGGAGTTTGGCTTAGCCATGGGGTGATTGGGTCCAGAATCATTCCAGAAATTGTTGTTTCTGGTAACTCTGCTCACTATTGACTGCAGGAGCTGAAGGAGTCGATGGTATTGCTTCTGAACTAAGGATGTGATGTAAATGAAGGGAGGGTATGCAAGATCGAAGAGCGGGGTTCGGTATAGGAATTGCTGCAAGAGCCGACAGAGTTGATGATAGTGCAGCTGAACTAAGGATGTGACATAAATGCAGGGAGGGTATGCGAGATCACAGAGTGGGGTGCGGTATGGGCATTGTGGGAAACACATAGGCAGAATGGTCACAATCACATATGCCACAATCAGCAGTATGGTTCCCATGCAAACAACCCATGACAGAGCAGCTCGAAGGGGATGAAGGAAAAGCGACAATCCAATGAAGAACAGCGCTAAAGCTAAATGCATTAGAACAGGTAGTACACCAACAATGACCTCGACCCGCCACTTTTGGAACCCCAAAAATCGATACTGTCGAACAAAGCACCAGTCACGTGGAGTTCCAGATGGGAGGGCAACATAGTGATGCAGCCACTGTTTCACAAGAACAGCTACCAATGCTGTTGTCAGGCTGAGGAACAGGCTGGTGAACCACAATCCGTTAACCCAGACCTGAGACATCTGTAGCTGCAGGTACAAATGCGGTCTGAGGGTTGAGTGAGGAGACAGGGACCGTGTTAACGGGAGAGCCATTGGCAATCGCACGTTGAACAAGAACCAATTCGAAAAGGAGAGACGCCGAGACCTGAGCATAGTCAGCTTGCAGGCTCTGGGACGTCTGGACAACAAAAGCCGTAACAACCGCGGAGAAAAGACCGGCCTATGGTGATACTATTAGCAGCAGCAGAGACAATAGGTGTTTCACTCACAAAAACCAGGAGAACATCGACGTTGTCCCGGATTTCTTCAACCATGTTCACATCGTGGATTTCACTCTCCGCCTGGTGCGTCCTCCAAACTCTGGCATTTGGCGCCGTCTCTGCATAGATAGGATCTTCGGGGAATCTGTCTTCGTAGTTGGATGGGTCGTTGCCTAACAAATTCCGTCAGATCTCAGCTGTGAATGTAAAGATGATAAGATACCTCTCCTCGCGTTATGCGGCGCTTTGTGCATCCCAAAAGTCTTCTTCGCCTTGGAGGATGTCGCGGGATTCGGATGCTTGACACCATTATCCTCATCGATTGACTCCGCGTCTTCCTCGTCCTCGTCATCTTCATCTACATTTCCCCCACCGTTAGAGATGTTCGGGTGCTCGGCGGGATCGACTGCCTTCCCTTTCGATTTGCTGGATGACGCGGACGTTGCAGGATTCGGAGGCTTGACTGCGTTCATTGGCTCCGCATCTTCCTCGTCCTTGTCCTTGTCAGCTTCATTTGCATTTCCTCCACCGTCAAAGAGGTGCTCGGAGGGATTGACCGCCTTTCCTTTCGACTCGCTGGATGACGCGGACGCTTCATCGGGTTCCCGAGGACTAGACATCGTGGGCTGTATACAAGAGAATGAAAGCGATGCAAGCCACAGAACAAAGCTGCTGTCATATTGCTATTGGCCCATCGCAGAAACCTAATCAAGCATTACCTTTCTGGGTGGGTCAGGGACCATCTGGCTAGTGCCGCCTAGCAGCCTTATGCTCTTGCCGAGGTTGTCCTAGCAGGCAGTTCTCGTTGTTGGCAAGCAGAATTTTCGACCTCGCCGGCAATCCTTGTTCCTGAATTGGCCTGGAATCGTTCTTCTCGTCGCAGTCCTGAATCTGCATGCTGGAATCGCTGATAATAGTTGTCGGCAGGAGTTCGCAACTAGTAGACTCGCTGGGCACCTGAATTTGAAAAAGTCGGGCGGTGAATTCCTCTCAGAGTGATTTGTTTCCGCATTGGGTCCTTCGCGGGTACCACCACCAGTCCTCTTCCTCCGCTCCACCACGACCACCAATTCTACTCGCTGCGCTTGCAACTAGCATCTGTGAAGCTCGATATAACCATGCCTCATGAATATGCTCCTACCGATCTACTGTTCTGAGGGCTTCACGCTGCTACATAGCTTGCTGTGAATTTGTTCTCTCAACATCACCTATCATCGCGGACCCGTTCGCCTCGACTCAGTGGCGTTTCCAGGGTTTCATGGGCCCAACCTCCGCTGCTGCATGCTCCCCGTCCAAATGGCCAGCTTGAATGCCGTTGAAGACTCAGTGTTCGCGTGTCAAGATTTGCTTGCGCCTGACCTACGCTGCTGCATGCTACCCATTTCTTGCGAATGGTTGCCCTCAATGCCGGTGCTGGTTTGGTGCTAGCGTTTTGGCATGCCCGTGAGCCTAATCTCCACTGCGGCGTGTTCACCTTTTCTTGGAAATGGTTGGCCTCGACGCTGGTGTTTGACTGGTTTTTGGCTGGGTGCTTCCGTTCTGTTGTTCTTCATGCGTTCAAGTCTGCTACGTATGATATACAGGTATACGAAGCGGCGGAGGAGTAATCAATATGACTTGGATGTGACGCGTCTCAGGTGCGTGCTCTTTTTATTGTTTCTTGTGCATTCTCTCACCATTCTTTCTAGTATAGCAAAGATTGCTCCTGAACGTGCCTGCACTTGTACTCGTCACTTTCAGTAGCACTGCCTACGCCATTGATGGTTTCCGGCCTTCTGCACACAGCCAGCTGCATAAACCTGCTGTGGTTCGCACAATTTGTCGTCCCCAACACTGATTATCCGTCATCAAGTTACCGCCGTGCTTATGCCCTACTGGTGCACGGGACGGACGCCATGTCGCTGTACGACTCGGATGCCGACCTTACAGTGATGTAGCAGTGGAACATTGCCGGGGAGAATCGGGATAAGGACATGGACTTGGACGTGTATATCATAAATACGACATTATATGTATACATGAATGCCTACAGACACACACAGACAACGGTCCATAAGGGTCTAAATGTTAAACATCGATAGACATCAATTCAAAGGCGATGAAATGGCCCATAAGTTATGAATGACCATAGACGCTCTTAGATGTCTCTGCGCATCGATGGCCGTCAGCTCGCGTCCACAGACTTGTGACTAGGAGCTTCAGCGCTTCAGCAGTGGACGTCTTGATAGCGAAGGGGATCCTATCAGAAATGAATGTTCTGACTATCGTGATGGATGGCCAGGATAAAACATACCTTTTCGTCTCCTAGAGTCGGTTTCTCTCCTCGACAAGGGCATTGTCTAGATCGAGCCGAAGGTCCTGTACTTCATCGCTAAACCCAAGACGAAATATTATGAGACGATTTCGTGTGTTCTGAGCAGAAGGCTTGAGTCGGTCATATGGGTGCCAGACCTTGCCGGTGTGCGCGTTAGAGAAAGTGGTGCTGCCGTCGAGGGTGATGATGGTAAGAGTCGAAGAAACGTGAGCAACGTGGGAGCTAATTATCAAGAAAAACCTTGACCTTGTACCACCACCACTGACACCAATGACGAGCTCAAGTTCCTTGCCACGCTACCGTCGCAGTCAAGTCTTCCTCTCGTCATGGAATGGCTATCTCTGCTGAAGCGCGAATTGCCGACATCTACAGCTTCTAATCTGGTCAGTTACATGTGGGCAGCGCAGAATTTGGAGGAATGGCGCGTAGTTGTAGCTTGCAGAATCGACGGCGCGTGGTGGGTATTTGCAGGGTTTGCAGAATCCGACTCTGCAAGGTGACTGTAACACGACCATGGTCTGTCACGTCACATGTCGCGCAGCAAAAACAGCCGCTAGATTTTCTGTAAGCTAGTTACAGGTAATCTCATCGTAGTCCGTGTGCGTAATAAAAGTAAAAGACGTGGTATGGATAAGTGTTCGCCGCTTTGGCATACGACCATCCCGATAAGATGCGTCCCTGCGTGTACTCGTCTTTCTTGAGTCTTTCTCATCCTCAAGACATACCGGGCCCCACCACTCGACGCGTGACAACCGCGAAGGCAATGGAAATGTAAGATTTGGACCGGTGTATAGCAGTGAATAATGGGTAGTGGATTGCCATGTCCGCAGCTCACGGTTGCGGTGCCGAATACTAATGATTACTCCCCGCACGCGTCGTCTTAACACTCGGTCCGCTGCCTGTATTTCACTGTTAGCCTCAGTCAATAGACGTTATACTATGACATACCAAACAAGTGATTGATGAATCGAGGCCATCCACGTCGCCACCCGTAAAGTCAAGATCTCCCTCCGCGTCAATCCTCCCCAGCAGCTCGCGCCCGTCGATCTCTTCGCACGCCCACCTTTCCGCAGATCCTTCGCTCCCCGCACGCGTCTCAACAATTGGTTCGGTGCATGTATTTCACTTTAGCCTCAGTCAATAGACGTGACACGAGCATGCCCTCTCCGCCCTCATAGTCAAGTCTTCTAAACCAATCACAGTCAAATTGAAAGTACGGCGGATACGGATGGCGTCCATACTTCAAATCCAAGTCTGAAGGAACGGTTAGCTCGGTGACATCCTTCAGGATCAGGTTGTATCCGATAGCAAAAGAAACTGACCGGTAGCCTTGCTTTTGAGACTCAGAGATCAAGTACCCCGGAGGCGCATCGAATTTCTAGAGATACCTGAGGGCGTCTGCGCGATAGAGTGTGGCTATGAACGTTGGAGATTGACCGTGACAACGTAAGCTAAGGGCATCGGTTGGAGGACGTCGCTGGATTTGATTCATGATGCACGATAGCCATAGAGATTATTCATGTTCATGGAGGACACGTTTTAGTGCAGCGTCAAAATTGAACGTAGACTTGTTGGAATTAACGATTAGGCAGCACGACCGACTTTGGCAGAGGAAGAGGGAGTCGGAGTGAAGAGAATAAACAAAGAAGGCCCAATGGTTCTGTTCTAGGAGACCAATAAAGCCATGATGAGCAAGGTCACCGTACCGTTAAAATGAACAGCTTACAACATGCGCCCTCGCTTCCTACAACAAAGGCGATCGAGGGATTTTGGTGAAACGGTCCCAAGATCATGACAGTAACAACATGGCATCTTCAGTGATAGCGCGTGTACATGCTCCACACACACGGCTCCTTTCCACACATGTTGAGTCCGACTTGACGTTCACCTTCTCTCCTACACAGTGATAAACAATTTGATAACACCCAATTCCTTCCCCGGGCGTCGTCACAAGTCCGGCAGTCCTGGTGACATTACACCAACAAGGATGGGGGCACTGGGCAGAGAGACGAACGGACGATACAAGGCCACCGCCTCAGAGATGCTGAGTATTCCGTGGGTTCCGAGAATGTGAAAAGAACGCAGCAAGGGGAGAAAAGGCACATCAATGGGTGCTAGACTTTGTCGCTGCTTGCCGACGGTGACTCTTCCTTAGCCTCGGAGGGTGGTGTTGCCTGATACGGAAGAGTGATGAGGCCAGGATATGTAGGTCCGTGATTTGGGAAAGAAAGGCCGTCTCTGGACGTTGGCGATGATCTGAGTGGTCTTGTCCTGGAAAATTGAACTGGATATCAATGAGTATGAGACACATATAGAGGTAAAAGGCAAGCGTACTGGACATATTTTCAGTCAGGAGGCTACATAGGTGGCTACGTGCTCGCCAAGGAGCATCATGAGACGGCCGGGCCACTCTTACACGGCTCTTACACCCCGTATACCTTCTTGGCACCCTCTCTTCCCACGTCCAACGCCCTCTCCGTATCTCATCCGTCGCCCATGATGCCAGCCACGAATTCGGCCGTCCAGGGAATTATCAGCGAGTGCGAAAACGGAAGCCTAGACTGCTTTGGCTCCAACGCGTCATACACGTTCGCCGGGACCATGCACGGCGCGTCTGTTTCCAGCAGGATTCGCTTGTTGTCACTGGCCAACATCTGCTTGAGGAGCTCGGCAGTGTTGAGGTTCATTGCGTAGTAGACGACACCCGTTACACCGATGTGGAGATTGGGGAAGTAGTCGAGGAGACGGAGGCCAAAGGCGGTGTCGGTGAAGGAGTGAATGTGGACCTGTCGTCGCGGATATAGTCAGCGCTGTTGGTATCAACGGAGAGAAGGACGTACCCAGTGATCTTTGGGTACGATCTCCTTCATGATTCTCTCCGTGTCTTCTTCTGCTTCCCGGTATGCACCGTTATTGGGATACCACGATCCACGGCTATCCGTAGCTGCTGGGCAAATACTCGTTGCTGGACCTCTGGTGGCAGTGGTAATCCAGTCCGATCTCACCCAGACCGACACAGGATGGATGCGAGAGCGCAGTGAGAATCTCGGATTTGACGGTAGGAGTATATGATTTTGCTTCGTGTCTGGATCGCGACGGGAGGCAAGTTTGAATTTGCGGGACGTACGGGTGAACGCCTGGAGGATCTAATCAGAAGTGGAGTTGGAAGGAGCAGGAGTACGCACCGATGACAAATAGATACTGAATACCCTCCCATTTCCCATCCGCCAGCTCTTTCCACGTTCCCTGTTTGATCAGAATAAAAACCACCACCACCACCACCACCACCCTGCATGAACACCTCCGGCTCGCACCACACATCGACTTTCGTCTCCACTCCCTTCCCCGTATACACGCCCTCTACGAAATCAAACGCGATCTCATACTGCCCTTCAGGGTACTTCGAGCGATATAAAGCAAACGTCGAGAGTAGATGGGTATGGGTGTCGATTATCGTAGATTTGGAGGTGGACGCGTGCTAGGGAAATGCGGAGGTCATCAGGTCGTGAGGAGGGCGAGAGCTCTTTTTCTTGTTGTTTTGCCCATGGTGATGGAGGTGGTTGGGAGGGGGAAGCAAGTCGTAGCATGGTCCGGAAATGGAAGTTTTCTCAAAAGTGTGCCAAGTTCTTCTTTCCCTCAAGCCACCATCGCAAATTTGAATCCCTACCAGCAATGTCAAAATCTGTCCTTGGTCGCGCGCATCTGTTAGTGAACCTGCAGCAAAAATTTGGCACCGAAAAGGCCAGGAGAACCAGTTGATATAAGCGTTGTAGGGTGCGTCAGATTTGACGCTCGTTATTACGGCCCGTATTCTCACTCAGGCTTGTCAGGTTCATTGCGCGTCCATTGATGACCACCGCAGTTGCAGACTCCTTGACTACCTACAAGTCTGCGCGCATTGACAACAAATCGTTTGCTATGGCTCTCCAGAAGCAGAGTACGCGTCCATCTAGTCTTTCATCCCTGCTTGACGTTCTCATCCTTCGACAGAATTGCTGCTGTGACAACGTCAGCTCTATCTTCAGTGTATCCTTTCCATCTTGGCTCGCAGCCAAGGCCACCAGTAGTAAGGACGGATGGTGCCCGTCTCCCACTGTCCCACACACGAATCCAACAACTCGCTCCGCTTGTAACTGCGCCCAGTTGTGGCTACCCTTCCTGAAAATCAACACGATCTTTTTCCATGTTTCCGGCATCGAGGAGCCACAAAGGCAGACGGAGGAAGCAATTTTCCTACCTGTCAGTACACTTGACTTGACGTGGCATGATTAAAACTGTGTTGCAATCTATGTAAGTCCTTCCCTTTTATCTTATTGATTTCCCGCTGAGGACCATCCAAATAGACGTACCCGCATTCGCACATTCGAGCTCTATTCCTACGAAGAAAAGACGCATCACTTTCTGTGGCCATTCCTCGCTCTTCGAGAGCACTCCAAGAACCCACGCATAGAGCTCTCGTCATGCATCTGCGTCAACAAGAAATACGTCTCTCCTCTGGCCCGTGATTGACATAGTCAGAAGGTCACCATCCTCCTTTCCACCCGCAAATCCAACATCCGCCAGTCACCTTCTCTGGTTTCCTGCATCAACCAACACTGCAGTCCGGAGCTCAGGTGGAGGGGAAAAGGCGGATTTATATGGAAAATTGAGAGAAATGAGACCATTTTCCTTCGTTGATACCAGCCAGTACCGTACTCGACTGGCATGTCTCGCAATGACGGGATGCCGACTGAGATCTCGAGACGTGTAAGATTTTCCCATTTACTTCGTTGGTTTCTTACTTAGGGCCGCTCATGCAGGTGTCTCCTCGTAATCACACTCTCTGGTCGTTCTTTGTCGCCCGTCGAGAGATACCACTGGCATCACCACCAGCCCAACAATATCAAATAACGAAGTTTATTGGGCTACTTGCCGGAGTGCTTGTGTGGCACGGTGCTGGCTTGAGAATCATCGTTCACGTTCAGAAGAAGAGTGGACCTCAAGGTTATGCGTCGAGTCCAATACTCTCGTCTTTTTCCTTCCTGCAAGGCGTGCGTCAATCGCAACGATCGATGTGTTTTTGGACGTTTAGAAGAACTGATGACCTATGGTACGTATCTTGTCCTTTTGGTGCCAAGCCCTATATCTAAACTGTGTATAAAGATCTCTTCCCTTCCCCTACCTTTTGAATGCTCCTACTCATTGTCACCTCGATTAACGAGTTTGGGGCTCGTGTTGCACCCGTGGTCGTGCATCAACATCGTTACTCACGTACTTTGCTTCCTATGTGCGAGATGTGCACGTACCCGTCTGAAAAACCTCGGATGGAGATAAGCTTCCTTTCTGTTTTTAAGAAATATATGGTGCGTATCTTTTTGCAGCGCGCCGTCCATGTCTCAATCTGACACGTCGCTCAGGAGACCCAGGGGGATGTGGTCGTTATAGCCATTACACGAGGCTGTCGACCGACTCAAGTAGACGTAAAAAATCGGGGGTCCATTATTGTAGATCCTCGTTGCGACACGGCTCCTTTTGGGACACTGATAGCATCATGATATCGGTTGTAAAAGGCAAAAGAAAAGGTGTTACCATCGAGATCTCCCTCCGCGTCACTCCTCCCCACCAGCTCGCACCCGTCGACGTCTCTTCGCACGCCCACCTTTCTGCAGATCCTTTGCTCCCTACACGCTTTTCAACAATTGGTTCGGTGCATGTATTTCACTCTAGCCTCGGTCAATAGACGTGACACAGGAACCGCATTTGCAATGCTAAGCACGTGAAGCGAGCTGAAGAAGTTACGAAGGCTACGAAAGAGAAGGAGGACGCCGCCGCCAAGCTGAAGAAGCTGCGAAGGCTACAAATGCCATGGAGGAGAAGGTGGTGCGAGGGTCTGCCGATGGGGAGGAACCTGAAGAAGAGTTGTGGCCTAGGATGATGCGCTACCGGTATTGACTAATGCGCAGAAAGCAGCGGCAACACGGGCTGCAAATGCCTTGAAGAAGGAAGCTGGGCAGGCGCAAAGGAAAGCCATGATAGCTGCAAACGCATCGACTAAGACTGGCGGTACCAAGCGCAAGAGTGGTGACGATAATGGATCAATGATAGGACGGAAGGACCTCGCCGTAGCAAACGCGGGAAGGTATGTGTTCAGTCTCTGGGATCTGAGGATTGTGTCTCACCCGCTTTACAGATATGACTTCAGATAATAGGATATCTCTGTGTTGTGCTAATCTCAACCAGTCCTATGAGTACAGTAGTTCTACGCTATGCTAGTTCTACAAAGTCTAGGTCTCATGTTATGCTAGACTGGATTGATGCTACGCTATGCTTATCTGGTCTCAAGCTTGATCTTAACGCTTGCTCTGAAGTACAATGTTCATCGGTAGGTTTTAAGGCTATGCTACACTACGCTAGCTTTAGGCCACCAGTTGGAGATGCAGAACACAAGGAAAGAGGTCATTTTACTCGAAATGGTCTCAGAAGCCTAGCATAGATTAAGGGATTTGTAGTTCAAGGCTAAGTGTAAGGGATGCAGTGGTTGCGTGACACGAGCGTGCCCTCTCCGCCCTCATAGTCAAGTCTTCTTCACACCAACATGCACGTTCTCCGTTCGAGTAAGCGACGACATAGAACCACAAAGTAAGAATTGTATTACAAAGAATAATACTACTACAGTACAAAAAGTAATAGAATAGAAAATACGAAGTGAAATCCCGCGTTTCCTGAGAAAAGTCTCCAAGTAATCAGATTTCAATTTTCAAACCCCATACAGTCGTAATATCCCTGTTCCGAAGGTAAGTATTACTATATGCCGCCGCTTGAATGAGAAGTGACCTACTATTCCGTTCGTGCCGTAACCGAGCATAGTCCCCGTTTAGGTTGTCCTCAATAAGGAGCTGAAGCTTGCCGTTGCGGGTCTGACACGCCTCCAAAGGCTCGCACAAGTGAATAGCCCTATCCCTAGGGACTTGGACATCAACGCAGGAAGAGTCGGAGGAGAAACTCATACTATATCATACGCAAAGTTCGCTACCGTACACCACTCTGAGGACTTCTATTTATGCAATCATCTGCAACGGGGATGAGGAGGGCATCGAGCCCCACATCTTGGAGGTCGACTTTGAGCCTCAGAAATAACCGACATCATATACCGTTGTATACCTAGATAATAAACCAATTTCAGTCAAATTGAAAGTACGGCGGATACGGCTGGTGTCCATACCTCAAATCCAGGACTGAAGGAACGGTTAGCTCGGCGACACGAGTGGTCTGTGGCGTAAGATCTGCTGTTGCTCGCTGCTGGTCGAAAGACCCTTTCTTAGCTGACGACATCGCTTTCTTGGGTATGCGTTCTAGCGGATGAACGGTTAGTCATTCTCTCGTACTACAATGCCTGGACTCTCACCGTGCTCTTCTTGTCCACATTTCTGAAGCCAGAAAGCGGAAGACATGCCAACACGAATCCGCCCATCGTTGTAGGTTGGAATTGGACTAGAGGAGGGACATCCTTCGAGGAAGGTGACTATAAGTAACCCGGTAGTAGACCCAGCATTGCTAACTTCACCTTCGTTACCATCGCAGTTCTGAGGACCGGCAATAACAAGTTATTTGGTGCCGGTGGCTATAACAATAACCGTCCGAAGCTGAATAAACTGGAATGATTGTTGGGTTCAAATTTATTCCGTTCATGGGTTTGGGACATCGCACTGAAGCCCACGCAACACCAGCGAAGCGAAAGAGTTCCGGATAGCCTGTCCATCATTAATAATTTAGGAGACAAGCCAATCAGGATGACATTGAACATGTTCATACCCCCAAGGTATTCAAACGACGCTAACGAACGGATTGTACATGTCGGCTGCCACATCTAACACTGGGAGTGATATATCACCCCATGTTATACTGATCTACGAAGTAATTGCATCGAACGTCCTTCCCTAATACATTTACTAAGACAAGCCACCCATCGAAGAGAAAATAACCTACCTTTGTTGATTATTCGTTGCGGCGAACCAACCACTCGATTTTCTTTTCTTACAGGTGAGACGTCGTCGTTCACTTTGGCACGTCCATACGATGGCACCAGCGACGGATGGGAGGTCACACGCACATCTAGCAAGCTTCGCATAGCGTTGCTGGTTTTGAACTGTCAGAGAACGCTGAGCATAGATTATAGAGGGTGAAGCGGAATGACCAACCTAGTGATGTCGATGCTTCTTTCAAATCTATCAGCTCGTCATCACCTTTATACCGATACAACGATGTCAACTGGGTATTTCTGAATAGCGCCGCTAATCTAAATCATCGTGAATGAGCCCAGATCATCGGACATGAAACAAAAGAGAAATCAACCTTGGACTGGATCAACAGTGCATCAAACTTGGAGAACGAACGGACATCTCGTTATCATTCCTCGTCATCCCAGCCGATATCGCATCCGAACGATTATCTGATTCCCCACCCTTGAAACACGCCCATTGTACGTTCTCGGCGGCTTTCCGGATTTCAGTTCCCCTCTGCAAAAGATCCCTAAATCACAAGCCGAAGGGAAAGCAAAAGGGAATTACCTGAAAACATCCAGCACGTCGATCTGCTTAAGAACCTCGTGCTCATTTGACCTCCCCCTCAGTATCCTTCCCATCTTCATGCCATTTAGGCCACCGCCGCATCCCTTTACGTGCAACGATTGTCTTTCCTTGAAGTGACCCACGACCGGAAGATGTTCATCGTCTGCGGAAGTAGGGCTATTGAATATGTATCCGACGATATAAGGTCGGCAGTGGCGAGAGATGCGGAGTAATTGTTGGAGTCATGGGAAATGCCTTCGACGAGGGGGAGAGCGTCGGATAGGGCGGGAAAACAGTCGGGGTTTGTAGTTGATGTGTGCGAAAATAAGGACGAATGAATTTATGCACTTTGTCAACATCAGCGGTGAAGAGCAGTCTTTCATTGGTTCGCTGTATCTGTGGACTAGAAATTTTTCGTCAGCCGAAGTCTTCCTGTCCAGAAGAAACGTACCTAGATTCGTTGCATGAAAACCGCTTAGGTTTCTGTATACACTCCATGCTAAGAGTACCTCCTCGCTTCGTAGTTGGGTGCTTCGCAGCTCTCAAACGCTTGCTTGAGCCTAGCAGAACTGGTTTCTTGCGATGCAGAAGCCTGCTAATCGACAACGGCACAGCAGCAGAGTCGCTAACGACAAGTGCAGAGATCATAGGGGCACGGGTTTTGCATCGGGAGATAATGGTCGTGTTGGCTGAGCAATCTACAGGTGTGTTATCTGATTCATTACTATCTTGTTCCTGCTCGACGCTCCTTAGTTGGAACGTCTAGGAGTCAAATCTACTACAGCGACGGATATGCCATCATGAAACGGAATCGTTGAGGCCTTGCGTTCGTTCGTCCAGTTCACTTTGGGGTACCCTCGTCGACGAATCGTTAGATGGTCCGCAAAACATGAGCTAGCAATGATCTGGACACTTTGTGATTCTTCAGAGAATATAATCCATTTATTATCTCTCGCAGTTCAAAGTTAAATGTTCACTAGCACTACTAGTGCTATGTCCTCCGAGGCTCCGATGGTGCCGCCCTCGATACCGAGACTCCCAAAACTGGAAATGCGCTTCCACCTAGTACTATTACCTTTCCCCGTGGGTCAGACATCAGCTAGTGCTGCCTGACAGTCTTATGCGAAGCTCTTGCCGAGGTTGTCCAAACGAAGCAGAGGCTTCGAGCTCTCCTACTTTGTTCCTAAATTGCCGCCTGGAATCATTTTTCTCGTCGTGATCCTGACTCCTGAATATGCATGCTCACGCAATTGCTGATAATAGGTGTCGGCGAGAGTTCTCCACTATAGTCTCGCTGGGCACCTGAATTTGAAAAATCCGAGCGGCGAATTCCTCTCTGAGCGATTTGGTTCCGTGGACGCTTCATTACCAACACCAACACCAACACCTTTCAAGACGCTCGAAGGCAATCGAATTTATGCTTGCAAAAATAATATGTCAGTATCTGTTCTTGACTCTTTATTGGGAGAACTGAACGAACTTGTATTTCATCCAGATTCTACAACGACACCAGGCCTAAACCCACGCCCTCAAAATCGGACCTCCTCGCCAAGCGGCGATCTCATCAGCAGAGCGTGGTGAGGGTCCAGGGATGTCCGATCCAGCTAGGCGCGTACCCGAAGAGCCGGTGGGTTCACCCACCACTTCGACATGACTCAGCCGTTCACAGCGCCCTTGCCGTGCCTCACATGAGATTTCTTCGTACGGTACTTCCCTTCATGGTTTTGATTTTTGCTCAACTGGTTTGATCGTTCTGAGACTTCCGAAAGACGCTGCGTGCAAGACTCTTCAATTTTGATATTTACCGTTCAGTGAGACGACTTACGACTACCACCGAGCTATGTTCTCCGACCCACCACATCACGAATCCATCTACGGCTACTATGATCAGCTAGTCGAAGCAGAAAACAATCCTACGAAAGCGAAAAGACTACCATTGCTACTGCCCAACGCATCCAGGAGGAATTGAAGGAGCTGTGTCAGGAAACAGCGTCGTTGGCATATCTGTGCCAGTACATCACAGGTATGTCCTATTATCCATTTTCTCTGTTGGACAATGCATTATTTTGCTGATACAGCGTGAATGCCAAAGTCTCTACCATCCCTCATTCTATCAACTATCATCCCAAAGCGTAAATGCGGGAGTTCTTCCTCGACGGCTCCTGGTATGTTGATGGTTATCCTACAAGATCCTGATTCACTTGTAGTTGACGGCTCTAGCAATGCGATCACAATGAACCGTCCTCTGGAGTGCTACAAGCGATCACCCACATCAACCCTCTGAAAGTTTGGATATTGAATCGCATTATTTCGTTTGTACAGTGGTGGACTGAGCGTATGTTGAAGCTATGATACTACTTTCTCCTCACCGTGCAGATCAATGTTTAAATTGTCACCTTCGTGTCTTTTGTATACAACGGCAGCGTATAGTATTGGTGTTGGTAGCGAATTGAGTATGTAGTCACCAATATCACGGCAGACGTGTAAGTAGTAAGTACAGGCTCAGATCCCCGACTCGTGAGACTGAGATCATTAGCATCATCGGTGGGAATGTGGATCACCGGGTGGAATGCGTGTAAACACCTTCCGTCAATTGGTTTTCCTCATCCCGTTGTCGCGATCGATGCAGGCGACCTACGTGATCTAACTGAGACTGAGGTGGCGGTGGCCCTGGCTAAAGACTCTTCAGCGACATCCAGAGAAAGTAAGGGAGGAGGCAACTGTACCAATTCCAAACTCGCTGTGGTCCGCAGAGGTATATCTGAGAAGAATACATCCAGCGTCTCAATGGCTTTGCGCATATTACACCTCCATTCTTCGATTTCTTCTTCTTCTTCTTGATACCCTTTTCTCTCTACTCCAACAAAACGGTTTTCATCCCAGGCATCAGCCAAGGCCCAAAGTCTCTGAAGACAATTACCCCACGCAGGATCACGCGGCCGAATTTGAGCAAGAGCTGTCATAATGTCCGGTTCTCCTGTAACTTCAGACACCGGGTCATGGGTGTAAATTGCCAAGGTAGAACACACGAAAAGGAGATTTCCAGGCTCGTGAAGACAATCAATCGCTTGCGAGATTGTCTGATTCTCCTCGGGATCATTGCTAGATGGGTGTATTGCAATGGCGATGCCAATGACATATGCCCTGAGGAGCGATGCGGACCATGAAGACACCGGTTGCTTCGCAAGAAACTTCAAGCACTGTTGTTGATGAAACACGTCGTATGCAGGCCTAAAACGATTTCGTAGACAAGACACCAGGAAGTTAAACACTTTGTTGGTCTTGGTAGAGATGCGGAGTGTCGACCATTGCGTGTTCATGGAAGTGGCAAACAACCGAAGGGCAGATGAAGGAGCATGTATACGTGAAGCGAGATTATGGTTGCACACGAAGTCTGTGTAGCGGTTCAAGACCAAACCAGAGCACCCATCATAATTTGAATGGAGTGCATCCTGGCTGAAAATGGGTGTATTCACGATGACCGCTTCGAGTACCTTCCAAATGGACTCACCGTAAATGCCATTGTATAACAATTTCCAGAGCATCGAACGCAACGGCATCTCGGTTCCAGGAGTCTCAGAAATGTCTGTGCCTGCAGCTAATCGTGAAATCTTATAGATCATGAGGTGGATAGAAGCTGCCAGCACCCGACACTCAAGGCGCTCCCCAGGAAGTAGATCGAACCGCGACAACCAACACATCATATACTCGAGCGCCATCTCAGGAAAGTACTCAACCGCTTGTTGAAAGTCTACAACAAGCGGTGAAGCAAAGAGCTGCTGCTTTGGGATGTCTGTGGTAGCAATACTACTCCTAGCGACGGCTGAACATAGGAGCATTGGGAATTGGTCATCGATGTTAAAGAGGTCGGGGTCCCAGGAGTCGATAGCCAACTGAATGAGGTTTTTCCAAACGATGGGAGGAAACTTTGCTGATGTCTCGAGGGATAGAATATCGTGGAGAAACACACTAGGCTTGTGCAACTCCAAGAACTCAGAGTACGAACACAACTTCGGAATCTGAGTTACGAGAGTAACACCAAACTCATTTCGATCCAGTTGGTCTTGAATGACAATGTCATCCCACAGATTCTTTGCCCCAGAAATGAACATGCAAGAGCGGAGAAGACGTTCAAGCTTGCGCTTCATTCCCGATGACATGCTCCGTGTAGGGAAAGTTATCCTGTCAATGTCACGCGGTCCACCCAGCCGCCGCCCCAGCGACGTCAATAGATTCCGTTGAACATCAACAATGGATGGACTGCCACGAAAAACATCTTCCACTTCTACCAGAGCTCCCATAGGTAGCCCGCCGATGGATTCGATAATGATACTCTGAACTGCAGGGTTTGACGAGGCAGAAAACAGCCAATGCAATGATTGAACCGATAATCGAAGCAACACTTTCTCCACTGCCTCGAGTTCGAGCTGCTTCAAGGAGTTTAGTTTGGCTGTGATGTGATTGCGTCCAGAATCACTTTCAGAATCGTCGATTCTGGTGACTCTGCCCACTACTGACTGCACTTTCTTCTTACACCTACGCTGCAGGAGCTGAAGTCGATGGTAGAGCTTCTGAATTAAGGATGTGACGTAAATGTAAGGAGGGTATGTGAGATCACAGAGCGGGGTGCGGTATGGGCATTGCGGGAAACACATAGGAAGGATGGTTACAGTCACATATGCCACAATCAGCAGTACGGTTCCCGTCCAAACAACCCATGACAGGGCTGCTCGAAGGGGATGAAGGAAGAGCGACAATCCAATGAAGAATAATGCTAAAGCCAGATGCATGAGAACAGGTAGCACGCCAACGATGACCTCGACCCGCCACTTTTGGAACCCTAAATATCGGTACTGTCGAACGCAGCACCGCTCGCGTGGAGTCCCAGAGGGGAGGACGACGTAATGATGCAGCCATTGTTTCACGAGAACAGCTACTAATGCGGTTGTCAGGCTGAGAAACAAGCTGGTGAACCACAATCCGTTCACCCAGACATCTGTGGCTGCAGGTACGAATGTGGTCTGAGGGTTGAGTGAGGAGATGGGGATCGTGTTAACGGGAGAGCCATTGGCGATCGCACGTTGAACGAGCACCAATTCGAAAAGGAGAGACGCCGAGACTTGAACATAGTCAGCTTGCAGGCTCTGGGACGTCTGGACAACAAAAGTCGTAACAACCGCGGAGAAAAGACCGGCCTATGGTGATACCATTAGAAACAGCAGCACCAATAGATGTTTCAGTTTGCTCACAAAAACCAGGAGAACGTCGACGTTATCCCGGATTTCTTCAACCATGTTCACATCGTGGATTTCACTCTCTGCCTGGTGCGTCCTCCAAACTCTGGCATTTGGCGCCGTCTCTTCATAGATAGGATCTTCTGGGAACCTGTCTTCGTAGTTGGATAGGTCGTTGCCTAATAAATTCCATCAGATGTCAGCTGTGAATGTAAAGATGATATGATACCTTTCCTCGCTGTAGGTTGCGCTCTGTGCATCCCGAAAGTCTTCTTCGCCTTGGAGGATGCTGCGGGATTCGGAGGCTTGACAGCATTATCCTCATCGATTGACTCCGCGTCTTCCTCGTCCTCGTCCCTGTCGTCTTCATCTGCATTTCCTCCACCATCAGAGATGTTTGGGTGCTCGGAGGGATTGATTGCCTTTCCTTTCGATTTGCTGGACAACGTTTCATCGGGTTCCCTAGGACTAGACATTGGGAGCTGTATGCAAAGAAGCTGAATGAGACGCAAGACACGCTGTAGTTGCGTTGCTGCAGTGATGCCAAATGGTTCTATTCTCACACTAAGCGCGCATGGCAGGACATTTATCGTTTACAGGCCAGAATGGATAGCATCTTAGCATATTGGGTGGTATTAGTAGATAGCACGACCCCTGATGCAAGTTGGGAGCCAACGGTAGGCCACTGGAAAGTAGTAGTAGTAGTAGTAAAGAAAGAGTTCCGAGTCTGGTGATTGGGCCGGCATCATTACGTCACTCACCAATTTGCGACTCGTGCATGCTGCAGCTTAGTCGCAACTTTTCCTTACTCCCTGGCTTGGAATCGCTGGTAATAGTTGTAGGCCACAGCTCAGATACCCGTTCCATCGATCCGCTGACGTTTATGATCCAGTGCAAATCCGTGAACCTGCTTGCCGATGCTTCTCGATCTCTCCGGCTCCATCGTTCAACAGCAGAATTTTTGGGCATACTCGTCGACGTCGAGGTGGTGACGTCGTTTCTCTCCGAAAGCATCTTCAACTGCATGGTTCACCAGGCCGGTCAGGGTAAAAGCGACAAACAGAAGATTTCTGCTTCCACCATTAACACGAGAAACCGCGACTGCCAGCGTTGCACGTATCGAGACTCTACAGGAGCCAAGCTAAAATGCAGTCCACTAGCTCTAATCTAATCATACTCGTCAGTAGTCAGCGCATTGACTCGTCAAATTACTTACAATGATTCCTTTCTACTTGTTCGGAAGAAATATTCATCCCAAGTTAAAGAAAAGCTGCTTCGTTGATATTGAAAGTACCCCAGGTTGAGCCCAGGAAAAAAACTGTGAGAGACATGCTATGCAATGGTCGCGTCCGACATCTATCCATCTTTTTCCATCGTCCAATAGGTGCATCGAAAGCAGCTTCTCATGCCCCATCTCCCCAGCGTCTGGTGTCTTTTTACAAGACTGCTCCACCTGCTCTGCGCGGCTCAATCAGTCAACCATGTTCCGCTGAATCTGTAACCTAGAACTGGGTCTGAGATTCCTGAAGGGTACCACAAATCTAAACCGTCACGAATGAGCCCGGATTACTGACATGAAACAAACGAGAAAGTAACCTTGGGCTGTACACACCGTGCATTCAACTTCAAGAACTCCTGGAACATCTCGTCATGATTAGTCGCCGTCCCAGTTGATCTGGCGTCCGAGCAATTATTTCCCCAGCCTTGAAGCACGTTCATTGCACCCCTTCGATGTACAATTTCTTCGCAACCTAGTTTGCCAGTTGTTCGAATACTCCTTCGAATGGAAGACCTGCGACTGCCTTAATACTTGCTATTGCGCGCGCTCGACCACAGTGGATCGATAGTTGGCGAAGACTTTGAGTTCAGCATCGGTGCCAGGCGCATCGCCTAAGTATGTGTGGGTAAGGATCCGGTCGTATTCGATAGCAAAATATACTGACCGGTAGCCTTGCTGGTGAGACTCAGAGTATCAAGCACCTCGGAGGCGCATCGAATTGATATAGAGGCAATGGAGCCGGCCTGACGAACTCATTCAGCCTTCTTGCGCAGCTCTACAAATTATAACGACGTGCCTTGATTGATACCTCTGCAAGCCTTTCTTAAGAAGCTGAAATCTCCTCACAGGTCTGCCTAATCTCGCGCTTCGGATCTCCCATCGACTGTGACTTGTCGAGATTGGTGATCCTACGTGTAGAAATGTGAGTAACAAGATCTTTGAAGAGTTTCTGGTTCACTTTACTTTGGCAGTTCATTTGCGCGCTCCGGAATTTAATTCCGTCTTCAGGTTCTACTAGTCCATGAGCCTAGCATGCGCCCTGAGGGTCACGGTGGTTCGACTTGATGGTGTTAACGCCAGAGAAGCCACGTACCGTGCCTCGCTTGCTACCATAGTTATTTTGCACAGGAATAATGCTTTTTTTGCAAGATAGAGAAGAAAGTTGCATTCGGATTGCTGTACTCGGATTGCTCGTGATGCTGAACGGTTCTGGCGCTTCGCGATCATCGTCTATGGCAGGCCGGCATCCTTTGCAACGAAATCAGATGGTAAGACTTCTAGGGCAAGGTAAGATAGAGAAAGCCGTACCAAAATTTGCGCATTTGAGTATCCTTGTACAGGCACCGAATGAAGGAAATCGTCTGTCTGCTGTTGAACGTTGGCTGCGTCCGCCAGAACATGAAAATTGTTGTTGTAATCGGTTGACAAGCAGCGTTGACCAAGTTGAATAAGAGAAGCAATGAACGAGGAAAGAAGGATGTTTGACTTGCCAAGCAACGTGATCAATACTTTGTGCTCGGCACTCGCGCCGCTTCTTCCACTTTCTTCCAATGCACGTCACTCTGTCGGCTCCCGTCGCTCTCTCTCCGCTGCGCGTTTCAGCAACTGTTACTACACCTTACTCGTATTCTCGTGTCCCTTCCTCAGCCCAGCTCAGCTTACAACAGTGCGAACGCCAAAGTCTCTACCGTTGCACCCCAATCCATCGACTGACATCCCAAAGCGTAAACGCGAGAGTTCTTCGACGATGGCGTGGTATGTCGATGGTTATCCTACGAGACCCCGCCGTTTGTGCTGATTCATCTGTAGTCAACGGCCCTATCAGTACGATCCCGCACAGTAAACCATCCTCTGGAATGCCACAAGCCATCACCGCTATCAACTCGCGAAGCAACTCACGAAGAAGAGGCGCAAGGTGTAGCGAATATTTGGTCGGTCGAAATTGCCCTTGCGGAACGGCTATTCTCTCGCGGTACGATGTATTTGGGACACAACAAGGCTTATCATAGACGCATACATGCAGCTCAGCCCTGCTCAGCCCATCCTTTTCGTTGGATAAGCAACACGGCACCTGAAGGAAGAGGACTGGACCCACTAGCTCACCCCAACCTCAGCCGAATCTGGTATGGTATCTTTTAGTCCACCGCTTTCAGATGTGATTTGCTCGTAATTCCGGTACATGTACTTGGAGCGCGAAGCTGTCACCAATACCGAGCTCACCAGCTTGTTGCGAGCCAGATCTGGCGCAGTGCCATCTCCGTCACAGGAAGGCACATCCTCCTCATTCGTCTACGTCGCTGGTCGGATATCACTACCCTTTCTCTCGACTCCAAGAAGCCCTACTCGAACAAGTCAGCCATCTCCCAGCCCAACACCGGAGGAGATTACGCAAGAATGCGATCTACTGTCGGGACTGCCCACGGGCATATCCTCCGTAGCTCCTCGGATCCCGGATCCCGGATCCTAGGTGAGTTCTATCGTATGCTGGTTGCTGCGTACAAGCTTATATCCTTAGGACAGTATCATCATCCACTGTCGAACTCAGCGATTTCGCCCCAAACGACGTGAGCAAGCATCAAGCCTCTGTGGAAGAAAATTACATGCATCAAGAGGAGGTCCGCTTTCTCCCCGCCCACACGCAGATTCTCCAGATCTGTGCGACTCCCTTCAACGGACACCGAATTATTGATCTCACGTGCGGCAACGGGTTCACTGACATCGACCCACCTCCAATCAACGCCTGTCTATGCAGAAAAGAGTTTTGACTCCACATGATGTTTGGCGAGCAGCGGAGGATCATATCGGGATGGGTAAGTTTTCCTTGAAAGGATGCCACCGGATGCTAATAGAAATATAGATGTTCTCTACGAGAGCCGTGTTTCTTCATCTCGAAGACTGTTCAGTTGGGAGGACATGTCGAGCGTGATGGAGGTTTGGGCACCAAATGGCTCGTCTCTTCGGTGCTACTGGAACCTTTATGCATATGTTCGGTAACCGTAGCATCCGTGTGATGAAACAAGGGAAAATACTACAACTTTGTCCGCGTCCTTTTCATTCTGAACCTTGTCTCCACGAGGCTTTCTGCCGTTCGCGAAGCATAGCCTCTTCTCTATCACTTATTATTCGCTTGGTTTTGACTGTCTATTCTACCCGCCATTTGCCTTCGAAGGTACAAGGCAAGGGATGTTTCATTCCCGCGTTTTCTTTTCGAGGTGTTTTATTTACATCCAATCTAATGGGACTGGACTTCCATCTATTTTATTGAAGAGAAATAGACACGCCCGAGTGCCAGACTCGAGGGAGAGGATGCAACGACGATGTCCAGCGACAGAGTAGGAGGTACTACCCCGGGGCGTAAAGAGCGGGCCCGCAACTTCCGAGATGAACGTGCGGGCCGTGGAGTAAAAGGTGGGCTAAGAGTAGGTACCAACTATTCCGCACACGCTAGTCACGATGACCAGAAACAAGCAACGCGTCGTCTTAGACCAAAGTCGCGTCGTTCAGGGCTTAAACTGCCGATGCTGAAAAAGAGCATCACTTGGAGCAATCCTGACAGTAAACTCACTTTGGATACTCGATGCCCTCTCCTGTTCCCCGCCGACGTTGAGCTTGAGCGGTCGGCTAATATGCAGGGTAGGTAACATGTAAAATCAACATCTGGACAGGACTCACAGAATGTTTCATCGTAGAAAGAGAGTCAGCAAAGCCACAGAAAGGGACGTCTCTTTGTTTGGCTCTACCAAACAGTCTACCCGTGCCTTCCATCCATCTACTACCCCACCCACAATTATGACCGCGTATTCCTCGCCCTGGAAGCAACAGCGAAAACCAACTCGTGAAGCCTTGGCATGAAGCAACGTACGTTTGGTCTATCACTCCGCTTGTCACATATCTTATTGAGAGTAAAAGAAACGACCCGTTTGACTACGAGAAGTCGGGTTCTCTTGTCGAACATATCCTGAAGAATGCGCTGGATTTGATGCTGAGATATTGAAGGGACAGACTATATGTTTCGCTGGTTTTCGTACGTGCGATATTCAGGAAGCCATCGTTTCGTCAGACCAGTCTCTTCTATGCCGTTAGTCATCATTTTCGTCATTCAAACATCGCATAGCCTCCAAGATCAAACACTTATGTTTGGTTCTCGTTCCGACCCCACACCCTTCTCGCTTTTTTACCCCAGATTCGCTGGTCCTGGTCAACGCACGAGCCTCTCGTCCAGTCTCGCTACGGCCCTGACAAAATAGTGCATGGCCAGGGACTCCTCTGTCAACTTCGGTACATAGGCTTGGAGCGCAAAGCTGTCAACCTTCCGGCAAACCTATAGCAATGGTGTGCGGTACGTTGGTCTGTTATTGTGCTTGCCGAAGGGAATGACATCGCGGTACTTGCCACGGTATGGAGAACGTACCTTGAATGCGCCGCCGAGATGTTGGAAGGATAGAGGGATGGACTAAGTAGATATCTTGCTCGTGTTCGTGAGTGCGTTAATCAACAATTATTGTTTCTTTACTGATCCCTGCACATAGGCCATCTTCGTTCAAACGTCACAGAGCCGAGTACGGTTCAGGCCAGCCACAGAAACGAGCTCATTGACGGTCCCAGCACGCAATGGTTCTCTCGTCCTCGCTCCACCCTCAACCTCACTCCCTTCTCTCCAATTTTCACCGCGCATTATCTGATTCGCTGGTTAACGCGCCGGTTTCTCGTTCAGTCTCACTATGGCTCTGTTCGCGATCCTGACATCCACCAATGCATCGCCCAGGAAAACAGGTGTCGTGTACGTCATGGAGCAATGGGATATGGCTTTCGTCATCTCTTGAGCGTGTGTCCGGAAACACGAACACGACAGTTACACGTTATCTGATGCGCGGTGGTATCGCGCGTTATTCCCATGCAAGTTCGACTATTTCATCACGAAAAGGTCCAACGACGCTGCCGCCAACTCAAGTGCTTCCGCCAGCTGGCTTTCAAAAAGCTGGACTCCTTGGAAGGCTTTCGTGAGTGCGATATTCAAAACCCATCGTTTCGTCACTAATAGTTTTACCGGCTTGTCTTTTCACAGGTGTTCGTTGTTTAGGCGTCCCAGACGAAACACTTCTGTTTGAGTTCCCGATCAATGCGACGTGGGGTGCTCGACTTCGCACCGAGACGTCAGGCGTCAGGGATGGGTAAGTCCTTCCTGTTCACTCACATTTCTGGGCACTTACCTTCCCGTTATCCAAGCAGGAGCAATTCTGGCTCGAGGTGGTGTATCTTCATCCACGGGGATAAGATAGCTAAAGACGCGTAGTCTAAGACGCCGTTCAGCCCTCGGAGTCGAATAGTACAGTTCTGTCGAATTTAACTGTCGCTTCACATTGGAACCCGTCACGGCATTGCCTGTCCGCTTCCCTTCTGCTGAAGAATCTATGATGTCCTTATTCTGACTGATAATGCCCGTAGACGAGGACCCCGGTGGTGGACTTGTACGTCTCTACGTGTTTCCGTCCCATTTTCATCGAGGACATAGTCTTCGCTATATATCGCGAAAGTACCGTCTCGGGAGTAGGTGGTGTTTAACCGAACTAGTACACATTCAATAGATATCCAGCCAAAACCTTCTTCGCCTAGATGAGAATGTCATCAGTCAAATAATCAACACAATGATTGGTGCCCTACCCATTGTGACAGGATTGTTCTGAAGAGTATGGGCAACATCATTGTCCTAGAAATACGCTACGCGTAGACGATGTTATATAGAAATTCGATAAATGGCAAACCATTTCATACCTGCAAATGCGTTACCGTTAACGTCGACAGTTGAGGGTAGAGTATCGTTCAGCTAGAGTACGGGCGTCACGTTGTCTTCCTGATATAAGGAGAATGCGAGACGGTCGAGACTAAAAGAAGAAAATAAGGTAACAATTGTCTCCCGAGGTGTGAATAGGTACATGAAATTATTCAAAGACCTCGGGATGCTGTGGCGGGAAACATAAGTGCCATATTACAAGAAAGCGTTAACGAATCCCGTGGACGTACATATTCTTCGACCCATCTGGGACATTCTCACAGTGAATTCTGATACCCCATCAAGGATATCTTTGGTAATCGTCAATGGACTGGCAGTGTATTATCAGAAAGAAAGTTTCACCTTAAGAAAGATCCGGGTTCCACAGCATTTGTACTGAAAGAATCAGTCGTGACACCAGCAGAATCGATACCCAATGCGGGTGTACTGTCCTATTTCAATCAATTCGAATGGCCTGTGACGCGTGACCTTCTGGGACCAGTTCGAATGACCGAATAACTCTTCTGGGACAGTGACATTCGGACAAAATCCGAATAGGTGACAGTGCTTGAATGATTTGGTACATATCTCTTACATATCCTGTTGATCAAAGCGAGGTAAATTAGCACAATATGGGCCCGGAGAAGAAATTTTTGTAATTTGTGCGCCATTTTGGCCAAAAATTACCAATAATAGGACTTTTTGGTACAGTGATCACCCGGTCCTTTGTACAGGCAAATTTCCGGTGGTTATTTAAGCTTCCCTCAATGAATTTTCATCCTATAAAGTATACCATGGTGTTTAGCCTATTCTCAAGGGTATGGGTTCTAATTTTCAGGTTATTCGATGATGATTTGATGGTGTGGTGAATTTTTTCGAGGAAGGCCCATAATTTCCGGTTACCGGGACCTTTGTACACCGGTTTCCGTGCGCCAAATTTGGGTGACTATTTCCCGATTTGGACACATTTCTCACGGATCCGACAAGGGTTTCTGGCTTGTTTTGCCTACAGTACCACAACGACTGATCCCTGGCCCATAGTCTTGCAGGAGAAATTCATCATTATAGCTATATAAACAATATAAAACACTCCTATATGCATCCCAGTGCCTGTACTTTGCTCTAAACCTGTATTTGTGTTTTGCCAAAATTCATATCCTTCACCTTTGATTTTTTCCTGATGGATACAGGGCTGTTTGACTTGATTTTTGTTGATAGTATGATAGTCTATACTGTGCTTGAGAAAATAAAAATAAAACTGGCACCATTTCAGCACAAAAAGAGAAGTTATATTATGGTGTACAAAGGACCAGGTGATCACTGTATTGGTGACCACTGAACCTGCTCGAATGGGACCTGTGTGACCTGTGACAAGGGATCATTTTCCGAATATGAATGACCCTTCTGAGACATGTGACATTCAAATGGATTGAAATAGGACAGTAGTCATATTTTCGCACAATGTCCCGAATCCACTACTGTTGGAAGAAACTGGGAGAGGCTCGCTTCAGAGAAATATACAGTGTCGTTGTTCCATGGATAGGATATAGCAGTAGGGAGCGATCAATGTGCAGCAAATCAAACTCTTTTTAACTGTGTGATGTTTCTGTTGCTCTGGTGAAGCACTGTTAGACGTAGAACTGGTACGACATGAACACAGACTGCTATATATATATTTGATTTTTCTTCCTATTTCGGTACATTGCACCGCCCCACACATCTCAGCTTATTACCACAACACTGAGATGTGAGTACCTTTACATACACTCATTCTAACAGCTTACTTACTATCTGTATAGTAACGATACGTTGTTCTATTACTAGGTACCTAATACAGCTTATTACCACAACGCTGAGATTAATGATACGTCATTCTATTACTAGCATCCATTCTCTTCTGAAATCGCTTCTCGTTCACCACGTCCGTATACCTACCTCACCAACTCCAAGAGGTTATGGGCCCCGCTACCAGCATGTCCATGACAACTGAAATAAAGCTAGTCAGCACGACAAAGCTTGCAGACGATGGATCGAACTGGATAGTGTTTGAAGAGAAGCTCACCAATAAGTTCCTAGACAAGGGCCTTGGCCGGCACCTACAAGGAACAGCTCACAAACCCCTGCACCCTGTCGAGCACAAGGGAAACTTCTACTGATCCTCCAATACTGCATTTTCGCATCAGCTCTTGGATGACGACCTGGAGAAACTGGAGGATAAGCTGGAGGAATATGAACAGAAGGAGGCAAAGATGCGTACTATCATCTATGAAGCCATATCTGACTCTACCTTCAATGAAATCAAGGGTGAGGTGACAGCTGCTCTCGTCTGGAAGAAGCTTGTTGCTGTTATGACCGGCAAAGGCGATCTTGTACGTGAACACCTCCTTACCCAGCTTGGCAACATGGCTTGCTCCGACAAAGGCAACATGCGTGAACACCTTGGTGAAATGAAGATCCTCCGTGAACGGATCGAAGGCATGGGTCTGAAGATCGAAGACAATCAGTACACCTCTATGATCCAAAAATCACTTCCACCTTCCTATGACCATATCTGACGCACCCTCTCTGCTGCCAGCAAGTTTACTGGGAAGGCTCTTACATCAGACATCCTCGTTGCAGCTCTGCACGAAGAATGGGATGAGGAGATCGTGTCAAAGGCCACTGCCGAAAACATAGCAATGTCTGCTC
Source organism: Armillaria nabsnona (assembly GCA_030407065.1). Lineage (NCBI taxonomy): Eukaryota > Fungi > Basidiomycota > Agaricomycetes > Agaricales > Physalacriaceae > Armillaria > Armillaria nabsnona. The sequence goes on from JAUDQA010000005.1 coordinate 820,998, forward strand.
AATGGCAGATCAAAGGGAAGGGCCAGAGTTCTGGAGGGAAGTCAAAGAAAAGGCCTGATCGATCCCACCTCAAATGCACAAACCCGGTATGTGGTAAAACCGGTCATCTCATTGCAGATTGTTGGTGCGAGGGTGGTGGAAAGGCGGGTCAAGGCCCAGCATCGAAAAAGAACAAGGCTAAGGGAAAGGGGAAGGCAAAAGAGTCAGCATCTGCGGCTATTGATGAAAGTGATGATGAACACGTTATTGCTGTTGTAGCCGATGACAATGATCACCCAAACATGGCATTGATGTGCACATCAGACTACAAGGCTGAGGGCGATGCTCATGTAGCAAGGGGAGAAGAAGTCATGGCAATAGCAGATTGCGGAGCATCAAAGACATACTCACCCGAACGTTGGAGATTCAAGAATTATACCAACATCGACCTGAAGCCTATCAAAGCTGCAAATGGCCAAGTCTTCTACACAACAGGCAAAGGAGACCTTCAGTTACCACTTCCTATGGGAAAGGGACAGAAGCCTACCATTGCAAGATTTCGGAATGCATATCATGCACCAAAAATGGCCTATACTCTCATATCCCTGTCACATGTCAGTCGCACCGGATTTCCCATCCATATCGAGCCCTCTGACCGTACCATGTACATCCACACACCATGGCCAGATGCCAAGGTCATTGCCAAGATACCTGAAGCTGGCGGCTTGTACATAATCTCAACCCCAGGCACACAGCAAGCTACAGGAGCCAAACCAGATGTCGCTATGGCGGCAGGCAAGCTCAAGGTGAACATCACTGAGCTACATAACATCTGTACTCACTGAAGCCATACCACCCTTCACCGCATGTACATCGACGGCCATATTGAAGGAATTGAACTTGATCTTGACTCCAAACCGGAATTTTGTGAGACCTGTGTAAAGGCCAAAGCAAAGCGCAAGCCGTTTCCAAAACAAGGCCAATATGAATACATTGAAAATACTGGCGACAAGGTTGTTGGAGATCTGATGGGCCCAATGTCTGTTGTATCGCTTGGGGGAGCATGTTATGCCTGCACATACCATGACCTACACACCCACAAATCAAAATCCGAATACCTATCAAAGAAATCGGGTACCTTTGGGTTGTACAAACGTTACGAGATATGGATCAAGGTCCAGCGAGGCGTGGAAATCATCAAGATCCTTGGTATGGATCGAGGGGGAGAATTCACTAGCGATGAGTTTGTTCAGCATCTCAAATCGAAGGGAACAGTTCAGCACCTTACCGTGCATGATTCCCCACAGTCAAATGGAATTGCCGAATGTTCAAATGGCTACCTGATGGACACAACCAGAGCATTCTTAATCAGTTTGGGGTTACCAAAATACCTCTGGGCTGAAGCTCACTGGCATGCTGAATGGGTCTACAACCGTGCCCCAATGAAAGCAATACCATCAGGGAAAACCCCATTTGAGATGGCAACTGGCAAGAATCCCAACATCTCAGGCCTTTGTCCATGGGGATGTTGTTGCTGGGTTCGAGTGAAGACCCCGGTTAAGCTTGGGGAGCATGCAGTTGAGGCTTGCTTTGTGGGTATTGATACAGAAGCAAAAGGCTGGAGGGTTTATTGGCCTAAAAAGCGAAAAGTTAGCATTGAATGCGATGTCTACTTCAACAAAGGTGACCTGACTCTGGAACCACTCGTTGTCAAGGGGGAGGATGAAGATACCAACTCTCCTCAAGTTCCAAAGTCATCTCCTGCTTCTCAACCCACCAAAAATCCACCAAACGAACCACAAAATACTGCAGAAACTCATCCAGAGCATCCAGAATCTCCACTCACAGACATTGAGTCTGATCCTGCTCCTCAGCCTAGATGACCTAAGCACTCTGTAGCCCCAAAACCTGGCCAACTTGCACCTCCGGACTTGCGTAAACGTCCCACCACAGCTGGAATCGCAGCGACTGCGCTTGAAGATGAGTCAGAATCTGATGATGATGATGAGCCAGTCAGCTACTCACCAATTGACTATGCCATGATGGTGGATGCCGAACCAGTGACTATGAAGGAGGCATTGAGTGGTCCTGGTGAAGGAGAATGGCATGAGTCAATGCTTGCAGAAGTCAGGCAGTGCGAGAGGAAGAAGGCATGGGAGGTGATGAAAAGAGAAGATGTTCCCACGGATGCGAACATTGTGGGCACGAGATTTGTCTACTGGGTCAAACAGAACGAAGCTGGCAAACCCGAAAAGGCTAAGTCTCGCTTTGTAGCCCAAGGCTTCTCTCAGATCCAAGGCATCAATTATTTTGACACCTATGCCTCGGTTGTCCATCTTCCTACCCTCCGCATCCTACCCTCCATGGCTGCTTCTCGTGATGCAATCATAGACCAAGCTGATATCAAAAATACGTACCTGCATGCTGACATTACCGAGGAAATCTACATCAAGTTCCCCAATAGATACAAGGAATTCTTCGCAATCCCAGAACACCTCAAAGGCCAGAACATTTGTGCCAAGCTGCGCAAATGCCTGTACGGCACAAAACAAGCAGGACGAGGGTGGTACCAGACTCTGAAGGCAATGATGATCTCCCTAGGATTCACTGTTAGCAATGCGGATGGGCCGTTTTCTATCGGATCGAGTCAGAGACCAAATATACCATTGTCGCAGTCGCCACAGATGATTTTACCATCATTGCGAACTCTCAAGACGAGTCAGACCGATTCAAATGAGAAATAGGCTCACATTTTGAGCTAGTTGATCTCGGACCCATCCACTGGCTCCTGGGGATGCATATCACTCGGGACTGGGAGAAACACACCATCAGCATCGGACAGCCAGCCTACATTGATCAGATTGCAAAATGATTCGGTGTTGAGGATATGGCACCATTTGCGACGCCAATGGAAGCAAATCTTGATCTGAACCCGGATTCACCTTCTATATCCACAGAATCTGTCACACCGCACGAGAAAGCACTCTATCGTGAGCTTCTGGGGTCCATCATGTATGTTGCAGTTGGATCTCGCCCAGAAATCAGTTACCCAGTGTCAGCACTATCACAATTTGTGGAGGAACTGCACTCAACTCACCTAAAGGCTGGATTCCAAGTCCTTTGCTATCTTAAGGGCACACGCGACCAACGGCTCGTGATTGGTGGTCCTGATATCAGCCCTAAGGGCTATCACGATGCAGCATATGCTAACCAACCTGGGCGGAAATCTATGTCCGGATTTGTGCTATTCATGGGTCAAGGTGCTGTCATGTGGACATCAAGGAAGCAGCCAATCGTTACCGTCTCCACTGGCGAATCGGAATACGTTGGGTTAACACCAGCATCAAAGAACATGATCTGGCTTCACAAGCTTCTCTCTGAGCTCTCAATCTTCATTGCAAACCCTTCCATCTACCCAACAAATCCTACTGTCCTCTACTCAGACAGCCAAAATGCGCTCTCCATTGCCAAGGACTCAGTATTCCATGAGCGCACGAAGCACATTGGAGTATGTTACCACTTCATCCAGCAGACCATCGAGCAAGGCCATATCAAGTTGCGGTATTGCCCAACTGATGACATGATTGCCGATATCTTCACAAAGCCGTTGGCTCGCCCGAAGTTCAAGAAGTTCACAGAGGCATTAGGCATCGTGTAAACAAACCGTGTACATTTCAAAGGGGAGTGTTAGACGTAGAACTGGTTAGACATGAACACGGACTGCTATATATATTTGATTTTTCTTCCTATTTCGGTACATTGCACTGCCCCACACATCTCAGCTTATTACCACAACACTGAGATGTGAGTACCTTTACATACACTCATTCTAACAGCTTACTTACTATCTGTATAGTAACGATACGTTGTTCTATTACTAGGTACCTAATACAGCTTATTACCACAACGCTGAGATTAACGATACATTGTTCTATTACTAGCGTCCGTTCTCTTCCAAAATTGCTTCTCGTTCACCATGTCCGTATACCTACCTCGCCAACTCCAAGAAGCACCTATTGATGGCACCCTTAGTGAGGCAGAGGCAGGGGAAGAATATTGGTCATATAACTCCGTAGCATCAAATATTTTGTCTTTAAACAATATGGATTCTGATACAGCTGTGGAATCTGTAGCCATTTTCTTCCTTTTTGTCAAGGTGGAAGTACTCTGTTTTGCGGGTTTCCTTTTTGCAACGTTTGAGGAAATACTCTCCTGATTTGAGTTGTGGATCAACCTGATAGAAGATGAATGGTGACACGCTGATAGAGAAAGAAAAAGGAGACCTTTCGAGGAAGGTGGGAAGGGAGTATACAGTTTCTTGATTGCCTTTGACATTTATGCTTCAGGTAAGCCAGCTGTACTGTGCACACTGTTCTGTGTCTGCTTTTTTTCATTCTTCTTCGCAATTTTTTAGGGAAACTAGATCATGAACTGCATTTCCTGATGCCGAAACAGATCACAAAAACCAGAATGAGGCACCACTCATGTGATAGCCAAGCATGTAGATGTCTTAGTCTGCTACAAACGGCCCTCAGAATGAGTGCCAGGAGTTTGCCATGAGGCAAAGTTTGGTTTATTTGCTTGTCTCGGTTTTCATTTGGGAGAGACACCCAATTGGTGCTAGATCACAACATATCATGAGCTCCTGATGGATGAATGAGTGGCTGCACACCCAACGTGGTGCATGTGTCAGTCTCTCCATCATGCTTTGGGGATTGCTCGATATGGACAAAAGATGTATTCTTCGAGGTGCAGAAACATTAGACTGCATCTATGTGTAATCTCAAAGTGATGTCCTTTGAGGGAAGGTTGTCTGAGTGCTTAATGTGGAGCAACCTATCCTAACAGGTAAATTTAATTTCTCCAGTAGTTACCAGAGCAACCGTAAGTACAATTTCTCCAATAACTATAGTAGGGCTGTCAGCCTGTCTTTCACGTCGCAACCAGCATTGTCTCTGATCATTTTTTCATGTATCCTGTTCTCTTTACCTCCCTGGCCATGTATTAAGATAATATTGCATCATTAAATAAGTAGATACATATAGTATTTAAATATATATAATCAACAATAAAATATGTGCCGGTGGGCAGGCACAGCAGGCTGTAGGCATTGACGGTGGTCATTGCTATCAGGTATGGTTGAAAATGGGGACTGTAAGGACATGGGAGTTGTTGCACTGCTGAAAGGGGTGAGATATGCAGGAGAATGTGTGCATCAGGACAGGCTGAGGGAGTAGGCGCACAATGGTGATGATGCCAAGTGGTGGGTAGCGGTGGGAGTACCTGTGGTTGCATAGCCATGAATTTGGGCATGCTCATCACAACATAATGCCTAAAAAGGTGTGCATGTTGTCAGCGTTGCCTGCCGTTCGCATCCTGACCTCGCTTGTACCCATCCACCCTTCTGCACCTCTTCGGCACACCCTCATCTTCCACTCCATCCCTTGGCTATGACTTTATAAGACTCTGCTTCATGCTCAAAGCCTCTCCACCCCTCATGCCATCGCTGTCGCCATTGTGACCGTCGTCGTTGGGTGTGCGTCACTCTCCTGGCTGCAGATGGCGGCCAATGTTGTTTTTAGGGTTGGACCTAGTATTGTTAGTGCATTTGCAAGCTTGGGTCAACAGTGATTGGCCCCAATTTCGATGTGGGGAGGCTGGGGTGGGCCGTAATAGGAATGAGATTGAGCATCATGGTTGCAGCAGGCGTTGGTGGGCATAGTTAATGGCAAAGGTGGTGGTGGCATTCCTCATCGTTTGGGATGGAGATAATAATGCTGTCTCATGTAAGGGCTTGTGCACGGCCAGTGGGTAGGAGCATGATGCATGATATCTGGCTGTTTGGGGGCCACCAATGCGTCGAAAGGTGTCAAAAGTATCTATAAATATTGTATTTATATAATAAGTAAATACAATATACCTTGGGCCCATTGTAATGGGCAAGGGAGGGGGACAGGGAGCTATGTGATAGGTGTGTGGTGAGGGAAAGAAGCAGAAAAGAAGTGGCACAGCCACTCAATCACTGTGTGGATTCACAGACCGGAGCAATTGAGCAAGCAGAATGCATGCTTGGGATGCATCCTCTGCTCGATTCATTCTTTCCGTGGCCCCAAAAACCATTGGAATATAGTATTATAGCAGTGTAGAGTAGATTTATATAGGTTTTTGTGCATAAAATACATCCCAACATTGATTAATATGTGTTTCATGGTTGATAAACTGCATTTTGGGCTATTTGTTAGAGTATATCTATTTTGTGCAGTTCCATATACCATCACCAAGGTCTGGATGAGGTGCATATACAATATTATGCTTTATATTGTCCAAACATAGTGTCCAATTTACAGAGATTCACTTGTATAAATCTCGTTATTCACTTCATTGCTTAGAAAATGTACGTTCATATTCTACCTTAGTGCACATTCATCTGATTGTCTGACCAAAAAAAAGTTATTGCATCAGAGGCTCAGGGCAGGTGCCTTTTCAGATATATGCCACCCAGAATAAGTGAAATCCATACTTTTACAGACTCTGTATTCTCATTTGAATGTGTACTGTGGGGTGAAGGATGTGTTGCATTTGCATTTGATAATGTAATTCATATTTATCTTTGAATCAGATACAGAATAGAGACAAAAAAGCTATATATTAAATATGAATACTAATAGACACCATCTGGTAAAAACTTGCGCATTAGAAGAGCTACATTGACTGTACAATTGTGATCCATTGGTCATTGTGAGTCATTTAGGGGCTGTCCGGCAAATTCTGGAAATCAGCTTGAAATGTTCTTCTCTCATTAGTCCTACATGCATTGAGAAAGAAGCTTACAGAGTCTTCATATATTATACTAGTGCACATTCTATATCTAAAAGAACAGATTATACAAATATTTTGTCCAAGATTCCAAGCCTATCAGATTGGGAATACTATATTCCCACAGTAGACATATCCAAGCGCATGTCGATGCATTCACCCAAAATATGCCATGGGTGGGCGTTGAGCAGTGCATAGAATAATATTATTTTAGGGCTTGTGTTTCTTTTTTTAGGACCCAAGTGGTGAATGGGAGGGTGGGGAAACATGGGAAATTCAGCACCAATCTGGTACGTGCCCTGATGACATAGCTGAGAGTGGACTGATGGGATTAATACAACACATACAATGGGCATACAGTGGCCAAAAATCAATCTGAAATATATTTCACCGAGAACACATCAATATGAATACAATTTTACAGACTGTATGAATTGTATTTTTGACAGCTTCAGTAGTTACTGGGTAAATTGTATTTGATGTTCCTCAGTAGTTACTGGAATAAATTGTATTAAATGGACAGTACAGCCTCTGTGGAGGTAGACTACAAATTGTGTAAATTCCTAGATGTGAAGTAATGGAAAGGGAGGGGGATCTATCCATCCTGACAAGCGTGCGACCACCCTTCCCCTTATCACCTTGGACCTACCACAGGTCTTGCTTGTTCCATTGTAATTCCGTTCAACAGCGCAGTGTAGACAATCGTTGTTGTGAGGTCACTGTTTGAAGTCAGAGAGGGGTCGGACTATGGGTTGATGAGTCGGCAAAATTTAGCTTTGAACAAGATGAAACACCCATTACCATTTGCCACAATCAACAATTGCCTCCATAGCTCATGTCCCACTTGCCATATGATGATAACTTGGTGTGAATCATGGTCTTTGCACTGCAGAAAGGCTTTCCTGTGTCGGTGCACCAGCCTCTGGATGCCTCATCCCATTTATCGTAGGAGCCACGAGAAGGGTGAGTATTAAATTACGCGAGGAGAAAGAGGATCTACCAGCCTTTGAGATCTTCTCCAATGAACATTTGTCATGTCTCCAGTCACCATGAAGTGCAGCGAACACAACACATCTCCTTCTGACAGAGTTCGTTGTTGTGCGTTGCAGGCAAGGAAGGAGTCACTTGTCGTGAATAGTGCATGGGAAGCTGAGAGAGGTAGCCAAGTCTGTGCATTGACGGTCATAAAAATGAGACTAAGGTATGCAAGATGATGGGCGTCAATGACCAGAATGGTACAGTCTTTTTGCAGTCTTTGGCTCGCTGGTGTAGAGTCAAACAATCCAGCTTATCTCCCATGCCATGCTCTTTTATTCAACCTCGTCCTTCATTCTGGTTCAAGGCCCTTCGACCCTTGTGTGATGCTTGAACATTATATGAGTAAACTTCAATGTGTATTCTCTGTGGTATTTACCTTTAATTCCAGCCAACTGTTTTGACCACTGAAAAGCTCGAAATCAAGACCACCATGTGGACCCATGCTGAAGACGAGGACCTAGGGGCAAAGGCATCCGGATGCGGATCCTGGGTGAGTTTCTTGCCCCCTGAATGAAGTCAGCAGTGGACATCTTGATAGCAATCCCATCAGAAATGAATGTTCTGGCTAGAGTCGGTTTCTCTCCTTGATAAGCACATTGTCTAGATCGAGCCAAAGGTCCTATGCTTCATTGCTAAACCCAAGACAAGGTATTATGAGACAATTTCGTGCATCCTGAGCAGAAGGCTTGAGTCGGTATAAGGTCAACAGCGAGAGATAAAAATGCGGAGAAATTGATGGAGTCATGAGAAATGGCTTCGACGAGGGGTAGAACAGGTAGGGTGGGGAAACAGTCAAGATTTGTAGTTGATGTGTACGAAAATCAAGATGAAGGATTTATGTGCTTTGTCAACGTTAGCGGTGGGGAAACATTTTCTATCAGTGAGTTGTATCTGGCTAGAACAATTTTTGTCAGCCAAAGTCTTCCTGTCCAGAAAAAATGTACCTACTACTACTAGATTTGTTGCATGAGAACCAGTTAGGTTTCTGTGTACACTCCAAGCCAAGCTTATCCCCTTGCTCCATAGGTGCACTTCGCAGCCCTCGAACACTTACTCAAACTTGGCATAGTTTGGTTTCTAGCCATACGGGCCCTGGCTAATATCTCTTAACAAATTTGTAACGGCTTGCATTGCATTGATCCACGAAATGACGTGTCCATGCAATGTGTTGATAAATCCACTGTCTTTGGGAACCATGACTGGTATGCAGGAGATTTAGGTCATATCCCAACTGCTTGTGCCTGCTTGATGATGTGGAGGAATCAGGAGGATATATTTTGGGTGTATTTTAAGGATCAACATAAGCTCTCCGTTTCTTTGCCTGAGCCTCGAAGAGTGGAGCTTGTACTCACAAATGAAACCGTTGTCTGCTCCCTGGGGAGGCTCCGGAGAGGCTTGAACCATATATGAGAATATACAGGTGAAACACGTGAAGATGCGATGCAACGTCTGTGAGAGATATGAGAAAAGGAAAGAGCCAGAAATGGTGTGACTACTCACCAATTAGACTTGTGTAAATTCTTCTTTAAACCCAACTAATTGGTCGACATGTGTCCAAACAATCGGTCAGGAATAGGGAAAAATTGGCCCTCTCAGGCACAAGTCAAATTTGAACCTGCGGTGACACATGTATGAGTGCTAATGGGTAATTGAGAAAGGTGAGATGTCATGTAGCATGACTTGGGAGAATGCGCATCATGAGGGTGAGTGGTTGCCTGGAATCTATGAGTGACTGCAAGATCACGGGGTTCTTGCGAATGTATATTGTGAATGCTTGGGAAGACCAATGGCCATGTGCTTGGATTAAGTGTGGCAGCACGCCATCACTGGCTAGCGTTGTAGCACCACCTGCTTGCATTGACTGTCCTGCTATCCTGCTGGATGGGAATAGGCATCATAGTCTTCTGATGAACCAAGAGCGTATTAGTGTCTTCCCTGCTGATGTGACCCATAGTCCTGGATGGACTGGAAATCACTTGTCTCGACTGACCAGGTAGTTGTGGAAAATTAGAGAGGGGTTGATAGAAGCGTCGTCCGAAGCTGGAATGATGATTCTATTGCCTTCAAAAGCAATGTCTGCCTTGTGTGCAGGGAGAAGGAAAGAGTAACCAAGTGGGACCCACTCAACTGTTGCTCTGCGCATAATTTTCCTCCAATTTTGCAACTTCTTGGTGTCAGGCATGCTGAGCTCAGCTAATTGGAGGAGGCCATTGAATCCAGTGACTAGTAGTGTAAGGAAGAGTTTGTTGTCATTGTCTAGGGAAGGGTGTAGGGTAGCTATGGCACATTGGATGTTGTCTTGGGAGAGGGGAAGTTTGCGGTGGGCTTTGGATCCTTTGAGGTGCCTGCATCCCTTCAGTGTTCGGCTGACAAGCATCGAGGTACAGATTGTCCTGATGTTTGGGAAAAAATTCTTGAGTCTATTGCAAATACCTGATAAGTAGGAATTGACTGAGTCAGGCTTGATATGTGCACACATATACACAACATAGTAGCTGAGGGTGTCTTCAGTGAGAAGTACCAGGAAGTGGTGTAGCTTGCAGAAGGTGATGTACAAGTTTAATGCAGAATTGTAAGGTCCAAGAGTAGATTTGTTGATGGCAAATCTGAGGGTGATGGAACACTTGTGATGTAACTTCTCCAGGGTCCATGGTTCACGGACCGGCTGTCTGGACCCTGGAGTGACTTCCATTAACATTTTATGGCCCCCAACACATCACGAGGGGGTAAAAATGGGAGGATAATTAAATCAGGAACAAGAATCTTAGCTCTCTCAAACTCTGACCACAACAAGGCATCAGTGACTTTGTTTTCGAGGCCAGGAACATGCACAACATGAAGATTGATGTCATGAGAGATGAGGATGTCGACTGCCAACTTCAGGATGGTGTTAAAAAATGGCATGGCTTTCAAGGAATTGAAGATGTCAACTGTGTTCTGGTTGTTGGTCTTTATCGTAAGTTATTTCCTAAGTGCTGGGGACAAGTTGTTGGCTGCCCAATGCAAAGCTGCACAGATGCACAACACCTCAAAGAAGAAAATGATTGGATTGTCGCTCAGCAAGCTAAGCATTGGGCAGGCAAATCCCATGGAAATTCATGGCAGCTAGAAGCCCATGCCATCGAGGCAAGCGTCACACATGATGATCATTGTTGCATCATTGATGGGGTGCCAGTCTTCTGAGTCAAAGCAGTAGGTACCTGAGGATACCTCAATATGATCTGCCATTCACAAAATGTCGTCTTTGACTGCCTTACTCAGGCTGATCAGCACAAAAGGGTTGGACTTTCCAGCCATCTTTTCATACATGCTGGATAACCCAGGTTTGAAAAGCGGAAATATGTTGAACAACCAGTTTGACCATCTGGAGATTTGTTGAAAGTCCTGCAAAGTACATTGATTTGACTTTGCAAACTGCCACAGTGCTGACAGGAATTCAGACTTGGAATCGGAAGGCATGATTGCTGTCATGGCATTGGAATCCCATTTGTAGCCTATCACTGTGAGTTTGTACCCATACAGCTGTTTCTTCCTAGCATGAGGTATGCCAATACAATCCCATAGCCTGAGAAGTTTGACTTGTTTCTCAGGGAAATAATTGTCATACAGCTCGTAGTATGCCAGGTTGCCCTCAACGTTGAAGCCCCAGTCGTCATCAACATAAACAAAGATGTTCTCAATGCCTTCCACGTTTATGGCAACCCAAGTGATCAAGCCATTGATGCTATAGAAGACTCTGAACAAACCCCTACCCCCAAAATTGTTGTTGCCATCAACTGACCCGAGATAGTACCTCTGTTAACCCGGCAGCTTTCTGCTCGTCAGTGAGGTATCCAGTAGTCACAACCTGCTTCAACTGCCAAAGTGGATGCATCAGGCATAGACGACATGCCTTTGAAATGTCAGACTTGAAGATGAAAAGTTTCTTGGCAGCATTCTCGGGGGATGATAGTTTGAACCTTCAGATTGCTGCAAAGAAATTGTGCAGGGTATCCATCCAAGCACCTGCTATGTCTGCATGTTGAATCATTTGATTGGGTGCGTACAACCCTGCCGACATATTGGAAACCATGTATAGGTCGTCTGAATGTGGCTTGGGCATAGCATGAACTGGTGTGCTGTACATCTCCAGCAGTAGGTCTGGGCCAAAGTTCTCAGAGAAGTGTCCTGCTGCTATTTTCTCATCCCTATAACTGATAATGAACTTCTGTTCCATTTCAGAATTTGGGACCATCCTAGAATTGTTCCATGTCACCGGAAAATTCTCTGCATGATGGGTATTTGCCCATGGCCAAAATCCTTCCCTCAACACTGTTACTACTCACTGCACAAATGGTTGATTGGGATGTCTGCGCAATAGCTTTCCAAACTCGTCAATTTTGATTGGCATTGTGAGTCTAAACAGATGGGGATAATTGGCTATGGTATTAACCATGGCAGAATTCAGAAATTCATATTCTGGTGGTCTTGGCAATGGTGGATCGATCTTGGTGTAATGCACAGTTCAACTTTTCCCCCAATCTTGGTTTGAAAAGACCATTCCACATTTATACTTTGGGGCATACAACACATCATTCTCCCAACCTCTCTCCCCAAACTGCATCCTCCCTCCAAATCTCTCTTCCCCCAACTCCTTTCCCCCTCTCCTAGCCCACTCAGTCAGATGAAGGCTTGCTTGGGCATTTTGCCACAATGTGGTTGCCTTTACAGCATGAGCAAACATGTCAGTATTTGCACTTGCCATTGGCCGAAGGGCAAGACCCAGAGTTCCATCGTCGGCAAGCTTTGGTGCTACATCCGCTGCAATCAACTCCCTTTCCCTTTGATTTGGACTCTCCTTTTCCTTGCTCAAACTCACTATATCCAACTCCTGCCAACAAGATATGCAATCTTTTAAGGTCCCAGAATTTGTCTATTTGGGAGAGGAGTAAGTTTCTGCGACGACCAACGTGCCCTCTGATTGCTTGGTCAAGCATGAGAACCCTACCATGGAGAGGGACAATTGGTGTATGTGTGCCAAGTGGTAGTCCACTCATCTGCAGTATGGATAGTTTGCTTGGATTCGGAGGTGGCAGTACTTTTGGTGAGCCTGAGTGCAATCCTGTCAGATATTTTGTGAGTCTTGACTTCATTGATTGAAGTTGAATTTGTGGATGTGAATACCGCATCAAGGTTGACTGCTTTGCCAGTGAGTAGGGCAATCCACTGCTCTCCGGGGAAGTCTGGGCACTCTGGTGAGTTAGTGATACTTCACTTAGCTCCTTTGGGATCAATGGTGTAGTTTTCGACAAATTCAAGGGTGCGCTGCAAGTTGGGGTGAAGTGTGGCTCTGATAATCTGTCCCATAGGCTGCCATGGGAACTTTGACTCATTGATGCAAGCTCATTTGGAAGGGCCTTGCTCTCTGTCATGGCTGTCACTCCCCCGCTCTCTGATGTCTTCTGCGGTGCTTCCTAATTCCCCATCCTCATCTTCAAAGAACAAGTCAGCACAATGGTGTCTTCGTCCTCCCTCAACCTCTTCATTCCTGTCATTAGCTCTGATTTGTTCTTGGCCTTCATGCAGGGCTTCTCATTGCTCATGCTTGTGGGAGTCAAGCATTTTGACATAGACATCAAAAGCTGCATTGTACTCTTCATCGGTGTCACCTTTGCATGTGCTAAAGAACTCAGTGAGGGCACAAGAGATCTGGGCGAGGACATTCAACTTAGAAGGGTTGGTACCAGATCTGCAATCCTCGACAAGAGCTTCACAGCAGTTGATGATTTCCGTCGCTGCCCCATCTCTGTCAGATTTGTCGTCATCATCTTGTTCATTCTCCTCTGGATTTTTGGCTGGCTGATCTGACCCTTGAGTCCCAGTTGAAGGTACAGTGGTAGGTTCAGCTTCTGGATTTCTGCCAGTGAGAGGTTTGATGACGATAGTTTCAGGTCACCCAGTATTCCCTGAGGATTGGGATTTGTTACCAGAAGAGGGACCATCAGAGAACATAGTATCAGACTTAGAGACGGTAGGCAATGGAATAAATGACATGTATTCAGATGTCCTCGAAATACAAAGCTCTTTCTGACGGGTCAAGAAGAGCACACATGTTGACCAATTAGTCAGGTTTAAAGAAGAATTTACACAAGTCTAATTGGTGAGTAGTCACACCATTTCTGGCTCTTTCCTTTTCTCATGTCTCTCACAGACGTTGTATCGCATCTTCACATGTTTCACCTGTATATTCTCATATATGGTTCAAGCCTCTCCAGAGCCCCCCCAGGGAGCAGACAATGGTTTCATTTGTGAGTACAAGCTCCACTCTTTGAGGCTCAGGCCAAGAAACAGAGAGCTTATGTCATACTCAGATTCTGATTCATGTCTTGGACACTCAGACTATATCTACCTGGCAGGATCAATGGAGAAAGCCAATGCTCTTCTTGACCCATCAGGTATGTTCCTTTCATCTTCTTTTTAGTTCCGTTATCTCACCAAACACTCTTTTTGACCTGTCAGAAAGAGCTTTGTATTTTGCCAACCCTCCCTTTACCTATTGGACTTTTTCAGACACAATATCATGGACTATATGGACTGACAGGATGTGAACTTAGCTACATACTCATTTTGAACTTGTTTTTTACCACTTGTACATGATTCTTATCTCACCAAGCACTCATACATGCATCGCCATGGGTTTAAATTTGACTTGGGCCTGAGAGGGCCAACTTTTCCCTATTCCTGACCAATTGTTTGGACACACATCGACCAATTAGAGGATCAGTTTCACTATTTCCACATTTTGCTGGAGACAGAGAAGGGAAAATTGGAGGTCATACTACACTATCATGGGTATACTTCAGAGAGTTAGATTGAAGGGGAAAGGGATAACCAAAAAATTGTTGCTCACCAACATTGGAACTCATTGCCAAACAGTAAATCAAGCTCCGCCAGTGTTAGCCTAATCACATCTCATACTTTTACTCAAAGTGGAGCGGAACCAGAGCCCCAAAGAAAACACCCCAAATCACCAAGGTTGAGATAGTTGGAAATGATGCTAGAATATAGCCATCACATGTAACATCTAGTCGTCCAACAAAGGTGTCTCATCTGCCCCAATTCTCTTGTCATCTAGAATCATCCTGATACTTCAGAGTGTCCAATAATTTTATTCGTACAGACATTGGGGGGAAAGCAGGAATGGAGACGTGAATTTGGGCCAGACAGTTGTTGTGACAGAGCAAAGAAGGCATGTAAATGACTTTCGGTGATTTGTTGGTAGTGGACTGGCATCATTGCATCATTCACTGGTTTCCATTTCACTCTCGAGTCACTTGCACATGCTGCAGCTTGGACCCCACCTTTCTTACTCCATAGCTATTCAATATCAAGCATGAATATGTATTTCTGAAATAAGCCTGCTAATTGACAAGAGCACAGTAGCAGAGCTGCTAAGGACAAGTGCAGAGATCACAGGCCCGGGCATTAGGAGATAATGGTCGTGTTGGCTGAGCAGTCTGCAAGTGCATTATCTGGTTCAGTGCTATTTTGCTCCTGCTCAATGGTCCTTAGTCGCCATTGTCACAACATGTTATGTCTACAAGTACTACCATGATGGATATGCTATTTATTTGACATCATGAAACAAGGTCTTGTGTTTATTTGTCTGGTTCACTCCGGGGTACCCTTGCCAATGAAATCATTGGATGACCCACAAAATATGCTAGCACCAATCTGGACACTCTTCAGAGAGTATACTCCTTTTTTTATTTCTTGCAGTTCACTACTACTAGTGCTATGTTCTGATAGCACAGCCCTCGTTAGTGAGGCTCTCAAAACTGGAAAGGTGCTTCCACCTGGTACTATACCTTTCCAGATGAATCAGGCATCAGTCTACCTCCTGGCTAGTGCCGCCTGATAGCCTTATATGAAGCTCTTATTGAGGTTGTCTGAACAGGCAGTTTTCATTGCTGGTAAGCAGAAGCTTCGAGTTTGCCCAGAAATCTGTGTTTCTGAATTGATCATTCTTCTCATTGTGGTCATATGTCTAACTTCTTACTCTGCATGCTTGCACAGGAATGACTGATAAAGGGTGTCAGCAGGAGTTCCCAACTAGTATCCTCGTCAGGCACCTGAGTTTGAAAAATTTGAGCTGTAAATCCCTCTCTGAGAAATTTGTTTCCATGGATGCTTCTTCTTTCAAAACACTCAGTTGATACTTTATGGTCATTGACCTCTAGGGGAGATGACTGACTACTACTGCTGAATGATGTTGTCCAACACACCACATCACAAATCTGTCTACTGCTGCTATGACCAGCTAGTCGAAGCAGAAAGTGAAAGACTGACATTGCTACTGGCCAATGTATCCAGGAAGAATTGAAGGAGCTGCACCAGGAAACAGTGTTGTTGGCATATCCAGTCCATCACAGGTACGTCCTGTTATTCATTTTCTCTGTTGGGTGATGTGTTATTTTACCAATACAGCACAAATGCCAAGGTCTCTACTGTCCCGCCACCTACCATCCCAAAGCATAAACGCTGTAAGGCTAGCAAACTCTCTGGTAAGGAAAGTCGTGTCTGCTTCTGCAAGATCTTTTGTATATGCAAGGAGGGTTACCACCCGCTCTGAAGGGATCCGATAGAATCCGCTCCATCTGCAGATACAATAGAAAGAAGTAGTCCAAGCATCTGCTTAGGATGCTGAACTGAGAGTGGTTGTGTGAAGATAGCGAGAGAAAGGAGAATTCCTTGCAATCCGCTCGCAATGCTAGGCTCAAAGGCAGCTAGATATGCTTAGGAGAGTAGTGGAATTTATTTCTTTAGTGTGCTATGAGCAAGTGAGATTAACTGTCTTTCTAAGTACATTGTGCATGCTTATATAGTAGCAGATCTAAATCTAGCTCTCTGCTTCTGCACCTGCCCGCTCCGATAGCCCTGAATTTACCCTCAAGCCGGTATTTGACATGAGCCGTCATGCTGAATTCTGCTGTGCGAGCTGCTCCAGCATCATCAAGTGCACTCTGCAACACCTTTCTCATCTGGTCTGGTTTGAGAATAGCCATATATGGCTATCTGCTGTCAACCAATTTGTCTGCTCTCTTAAGGATGATCCTTCTGCCATCCGCTGGCACAGGTGCTTCAGGTTGATAGCTGTCAGCTCCTGGAGCCTAGGCTAGTCAAATTCCCATGGGACAAGGCAGTTTCATGGCAGATAGCATCAGGCCATGCTGTAGATTTGGGTCAAATTTCAATGCTGCTCAGCAGAGGAGCTGATTGCAAAATCAATGCAGATTGCCAAAGCAGCCATTTTGGGCAATAGGGCAGGCCATTAGCTAATCCAAAAATGGTTGGTTTGGGCACTGGCTCAGCCTGCACTGAAATTCCCACCCTCCTGCTCATTCCTTGGGTCCGAAAAAAAAGCAGATCCTAAAAATAATATTTGATATTCTGATACCACTTCCTCAGCTACTTGTGGCTTATTTTGGCGGGATGCATCCACACACACTTTGATATGCTTACCATGGGAATATATCATTCTCAAATTGGTTGGCTTGTGATTTTTGAAAGCAGGCATAATTTTGGGTATAGCAGACAGTAGATTTCTCTTGGCTTTGAAATAGAATGTGTATGACATTTAAATCTGCTTATATTTACCTTCCTATAACCTCATAACACACAGAAAGTCAAATTTTACTTCAAAGTACTGAAATACCTGTTCTGGCAACTGGATGGTACTGTTCCCTTTCATTCAATCTCTTAGAAATGTTATATCCATAATTCTGAGACATAATACTATCTAAATACAAACGGGATTGTCAAACTCTGGGTGATTTTCAATGCCGCCAGGATCAATAGTAGTCAGTGAAAACAATGTTTCAATGATTCCAGAGTTTGCCGGACAACCGTGAATTGAGGTGCATTAGACAATAGCTTGTAATTGTACCATCATGAAACTCTTCCAGCCCTCCAAATTACACTAGTCAATGTCTATATGTTGGTTATCATATGATTAGTTAGCTTTCTAGCCACATTTCCCCTCACATGGATCATTATATGTGAATAATGATGAAAATTCCATGTTTACAATCTTTTGAAGGCCATATACCATACTACATGTTCAAATTAAAGTGAACTCCAAAGAAAATTGTATTCTACAATGAATTACATTATTATGTGCTTCAAAATGTATGTACCCCGGCACTGACGAGTTTTGGTCAGACAAATGTTCACGAAATAAGGGCACAGCCCAATAGTGCATTGCTTTACTCAAGCAATTATGTGGATAACCAGGTCTACGTTACGAGATCGCTGTGGATCGGACACTTAGATTGGATGGTATAATGCATAATTGTGTTTATGAGACTCATCTGACTTTGTGCTATGGTACAGGAAACTGCGAATAAAAGGTATATACCAGCAAATAGTCAAAAATGAGGTTTTTGTACAATAAAATGTAATTTATTCATAGTTTGAAGTATTTAATATACAAAACCTTGTTTCAACATACCATTTACCACAATAAAAGTATATTCCAACAGTTTCTGGTGCCTCAGAGTGGATGGTTCGAGCAGAGGATGCATTTGGGTGCTTGATCACCCCAGACTATAAATCCATGAACTGATCGAGTGGCTGTGCCACTTCTTTTTTGCCCAGAGACCACCACGACATCTCACCTCAACACCCATGTAGTACGCAACTAGTGCTCTATCTGCATTGCAAGGTATGTTTTATTTAATTTCATTGCTTATTACTTTCTTTTAGGTCTTTTCAGCACATCTGGCAGCCCCAAGAGCCCCAGATTGCATGTATCCTGTTCCCCCTACCACTTGCGTAGGCCCTCAAATGAGGCTGCAGCATATGACGTCTCAAATGAGACTCTTAGAGGACCACTATGCTACTGACACCTGCCAGGAGCCATGGCAATGACCCAGATTCACAATCCCACCGCCCCAGCACCCCCCACATTGACATTGGTGCAAATCGCTGCCACACATGAACTCCATACACCAGAATAGTATACCATACGTCCGGAGATTCGACATCAACCCCCATCTCAGTGTGGAAAGCCCCACAAAAATCACAAGTGATGACCAGGATGACAATGCTGAGCACGATGTGGACGACAATGACGAGAGCAGGGAGAGGTTTACTCTGGAGTAAGGCCACAGCATTGTCCTAAGGAGGGCAGACACAGAGCAGCCTGTAGGTTGGGAGAGGACGAGAGGGGACAGCGGGGCAAGATCGGGATCCTGACGGCAAACAACAGTAGCGATGACTATGCCCTTCTAGGCATTGAGGGAGGACACTTGGGTGCTCCAAACACCACCATAATTGTGGCCGTATGACAATTTGCCCGCTCACCACCACCCACCCCACCGAAATCCAACATTGGTCTGCCCAGCTCCATCTGGTCATGCTACACACGCCAGGGTCATGCATTCCCCATTGTTTGGATGGGGGAACATGATTCTGCTGTGCGCCAGAGCCCTCAATACCCGTGTTGCTGGGCATCGCTATGCCATCCCCATCCCCACCTTTTCCACCCCATACCTACCCCTACAGCATAGCTACCACCTCCTAATCCTTGTCACCCCTGTTCTTGATGTCGCAGAATCCAACGGTGAGCTCCTTTCTCACCTGAGACCACAACATTGCCATGAAAACAGGCACCAACACCTCCCCACCCGACTTTCCTATCCCACTGACGTCCTGTGCTGTCCTATTGCTTGGAAACCATTCACTTGGACGTACAGGGACTGTATCCTGTTGCCAACACCACTTGCTATACCCGCCGTCGACACCCACACCCACTGAGCCAAGTTTATGGGAGGGTATTTTATTTATTTATAAAATATTAAGTAACAGACCCTATGTATACTACAATATTTACTAAATACATATGCCCTTCTGGCACAGTTGTTCAAGCGAGTGATGCATTGTTCCTATCATCCAAGTTCAACTCTGACTATGTGCTGATGTTTTTTACCATGGATGTGGTCAATGGGTGCCAAAAAAAAAGGTTATCCAAACATTCAAAATCGGATCCATCCAATGCTGGCTACGCGATGTCGGGCTACTATTAGATATGGGTTTGAATATATTTTTTCCATCCAGTTCACTCTTTTTCTGACCCAGTCAGTGACCACAGCTCTGGCAAATTGAGCTACACCTGTAACTGGCACTCAAAATGAGCCAGTTGGCCAAAATAGGATGTGGCAGTGTATGACCTAGCTGTGCAAGCCAGTCACATATGGCTCAATAAGTGCCTATGCTAATAAGCATTCTGTGTGCAATCCACTCAATTGCTGATTAGCATAGGAAAAGGCCTTTCTGTGCAGCATGAGGTGATAGCATATGGCCAGGCAGACAATGTATCACTTGGCGGACACAAAGCGGATGGGCGGTTGCCTGGGCGGATTCCATAGGAATTCCATCTTTGAATAGTAGGAAAGTGCGACTGGAGGAGAAGCGAGTGACGGTGGTTGTAGCATAGCACCTAGTCGCTGTATCAAGGAGAAAGCTAAAATTTGGTGCACATATAGATGTGATGCAGCACAACTGGGGGAAAGAAACATTGTGAGCATCCCCACTCACACCATCATTGGATAATCAAATCGGAACAGGGTAGCACCTGAATAAAAGCCAGTGATGGTCAAAGTGGGAGGTGCAATGGACCACCCAACCCAGCCCATTCCAGGTCAGACAGTTGACCTGACCAGCATGCAATCTGCTCTTGTGTGCCTATGTAAAATTACGGATGCTGGTGATGGGCAACAAGCCAACACATTTATGCAGATCATTATAAACAACTTGTGGACCTCCATTGGATCCGCCCCCAACCCTATCCTATCAGCTCGTTATCCCACCAAGCTTGTAGGGCAACATTTACTGCGCTGGATCAAGGAGTTTCTTGTGCACAACATGAGTTTTTACCTGTCTCCCCACCACAGAGCTGCACCCACTCATGAAGTCCTAGCGGGTTTACAAAGCCTGTCGTTCTCATATGAGGCGCACGGATATCGTGATATACGAATCATACAGTGTCGAGACTGCCAATGATGCTTTAATCAAACAAGTTGTGTTGTTCTTGGACCCCAACTGGTTTGGGTGGATGACACCATTCATGTGCGCTGAGTATGTGAGGATCTGCGACATCAACAACTACAGGAAGACGTGGGCCTTTGAGCGGGCATACAAGGTGGAGGTGGGTAAGGCCAGAGGACATGTACAGTGCGGTGCTCATGCCTGTACTGAAGGTCACCTCCAACAGATCTATTGTATCCGACTGGGAGGCGTGTCCTAATGGTGGAATGGTGGACAAGTGGGAGAGCAATGATGGAGGAGAGGAAGAAGGCGTATCCGCTGTGGATTTGCAAGCAGGGCATGACTTTTATAGTCTGGAGCTAGGGGAGTTAGGATATCCCCAGGAATAGCCAATTGTTGACACATAGGGTCTGTAGTGGAAGTAATGCAATAGCGAGCTAAGCAATTTTAGCAAAGTTCAAGTTGCAAGCAGAGTTGAAGTGGGTGCCCTTGTTGGGGCTGTCATGACTTACACGTAGCGGCTGGTAGCCTTTGTTCAGCAGATCTGCCACTGCGTGTGGCGGATTGCAGCAGCTTTGGGATCGGAAACTGGCTTGCATGTAACCACACGATCGTACATCATGTGTGGTCATCTGATCCGAATGAGGTAACCCCATCAGGGATTAGTCAGGAAGAAGACAGTGGTGGGCTCGGTCTTCAAGGCGGGCCTGAGACACCTGGGAAAATGTTGTGCAAGTCACCTAATTGGGTGAAGTATGATTGGCTAGAAAAACCAGAACATTCAGGGCTGGGGCACATTGATGTTCCAGAAAACCAAGAAGCATGCATATTTCAACTTGCAGAATGGAGAATCAGCACAGCGGAATGTTGCAAGAAGGGAAGAGTCAAATCTGCTCAGGAAGGAAGCAGTGGATGACAACAGAGGCATGTTCCAAGAACATTTCAAGTAAAATTTATGGTGGAAGCATAGAATTTTCCCAAGTGACGCCTGTGAAGGGATAGTGTGGGCACACCTGTATAAATTTTTTTAGTGGCATAGGCTGCATTCCCGCACCTCTCAACTTTCTCACTCATCCTCTTCTCAACATGTCTGCCCCTCCAAATTTCACCAACTTCACCTTTCACTGTGCCCAGGGGGTGCCATCCAACTGGACCCAAGCACATGCCCAGTCTTTATATGATTCCATAATCGTGGATCCCATTCACCACACAAAAAATGTGTGGACCCATGCTCACATCCGCTGGGTCATGAAATCCATCTGGTTCTGTGTATGTCGTCACGGATCCGCATGCGCTTTGTTTCTAAAGGCATTTGTAGGACAAAATAGCTCAACTCTCCAGAGTCACTGGTGCAGATGTGTCCCTCCTGCAATGGCAGCGGGTGGCGGTTTTCAGGCGGATCTGCCCCTTCGTTCGCCACTACTGCCATGCAAGCATCAGAGAAAGTGCAGTTCGCAGTCCCACCTTCCGCCGGGACTTATCAAATATCGTTGGCGAATGTAAGCTTTCTTTTTCTTCTGTATTTAGTGAAAACCAGCTGAAACGACTCTATCCAGACTGGTTGGCTACCAGTGACCCCGTGTCCTCGGACGTGGGTGGATACTGCACCAAGTGATGCAGAAGGCGACAACAATGATGACTCCTGTTTCGGGACAAGTCAGCCAGCCGCCATTCCCATGGATGTAGACCCCACCGGCCCAGATGAAGCCAACAATTTATGCAAGGAGGAGCGGGTAGCAGAGGTGGTGCAAGCGGATTCAGTGACCACTCAGGCAGCTGCCACCTTAGCGGGTTTAGTAGCATATGGGGTGAGCTCTGATGACGGCTCTGGGGAGGAGGATGAGGAAAAGGAGAAAGCAAGCGCAGAGAAGAGTAAAAAGGAGAAGGATGCAGCTGCCAGGAAGGAAGACGAGATAACAGGTGATGCTGACAACGAGAGGGAGGAGGAGGAGGAGGTAGATCAGCTTGACGGCAGAGAAGTCTTGGATTCTGCCCCGAAAACCAAAGGTGAGGATTTACTTTTTACTTCATGTGCTTCATGCTGAGCAGATTCCTTGGATAGGTTATACCTGCACTGGATGGCCAGTCCACCTCAACCAGTGGCTGAGGCAGGGAAAAAGCCAGCCTGCTATGCACGCTTATATGTTGGAGATGGAGGAGGACGGCCTCCTTGAGGTATGTGTCTCTTTTTCTTCAGGTTTATGCAACTCAAATTCTTTGAAACAGCCAATGGATGAGAAGTGCAACTGCTACTGTGGCAGGCGTCAATGCCTCCTGCCTGTCAAATCTGACAACAGCCACCCCGCTTGCACCAAATGCCTCATCAGCAGTCATGGGTGCCCCAACTGTGTCGCCCACACCACTGATGAGCCTAGACTTCCATGGCAACAGCAATACCAACTCGGAATGAGATTGGGTAATTAACATAGTGACATGGCAATCAAGGCAATTGTGTTTGCGAGTGGGTTTGGGGCACCTCCATGCAGTAAATCAATTCCTCTATACGCAAGTATACACTGCGACTTTAAGTCTGCAAAGTAGTACTGCTTGGTAGTTGAGTACTAGATGCACTGGCTATAAGCTGGTAGGGATCTCTTGAAGGGAGAGGGAACAAAGATGGGTATGATGTGAATACCACGAATCCGTATGAGAAAATGCGCGACGAGACTAGAAAATGTCACTGGATGTTAATCTGAGTGGGGTGAACGATGATAGAGAGACTAAATGGTTGGCAATAGTCTATGGGTGAACAAAGCGATGGGAGAACAGAGTAGAGATGACATGTGGCAAAAGAAAATGTTGAATGAGGTGCTGGGGGTGGAATGGCGAGAGAAAACATAGGGCTACGAAAACTGGCGATGAAACTGGTCCTATACAATGTGATGGTGCGGTGTTGATGTTGAAACTGGTCTGGTACTGAAACGATCCTATCCTATGTCAAACTAACCTTCAAGTCCACTTGAGGGACTGATACTATACAAAACTTGCTGAAACTGGTCCTAACTGATCCTAAGTCTACTCGGAGACTACCCAAGTGGGCGATGATAACAATGGTGAAAGTGAAACTGTAAAAACTCCAATGGTGTGAAAGTGAAATGATGTTGGCCTATAAAAGATAACGGGGGCGAGGTATAGCGCGGCAGTCACATATTGGCACAATATGAGCGTGCACCAATAGTGTTAAGAGTGAAGAGCATGTAACGAAAAGGACTCTTCACAGTTAAAAACCGTGTGAATAACTCTGGTGAGTTTTCAAGAGTTGATGTGCAATCGAGAATATGCGGGGCAAAGGGTGTATTGCCATAGAACGGTGAATAGATGTAGTTTACGGTCACTAGACTAGAGTGTGACAAGTATTGATGTAGTCTGGTCAACTAGAGATGAACTAACTTGTAACTACATTTTCTAACTAGTTTTTATACTACAAGTACTATTTTATAAATAGAGTAAAAATGTGAGACTTAGTCAGGCTGTAAGGCCATGGCTTAGTAAAATCCGTAGGAAACATATGGTACTTTGTCTTCTAAAGTAACAGCAACTTGTTGACGTTGCCATGTATGGATGCGAATCGTGTGGTTTTATTGAGCAATGAGCAGATCATGAGGTGCTGTTTAGCTGCAGATTACTGAGCTGCAGTTGTCATGCTGAGGTGTACATTTGGGTCAACAATAATTCGAAGTCTTGGTACTGTAACAGCATTAGCAAACGTGGTCTGTAGTTGCCATGGCTGTAATTATTGTAGCTGGAAGGGTACTCGCATCAATCACATCATTTCATTAAATGATGGATGGGTACATCAACTAGGTGCTTCTGAGTGATGTAGCAACCCCGTTTACACACTTGGAAAGTGTTTACATGTGTAATTTTGCGAAATGTATCAATACATACATTTTATAAAACCTGGATGCCAAGACAATAAGATATACCTTAGAGCACAATGTCCTAAGTGTGGGCAATGAAATACCTTGAGTGATATTTGGTGGAGCACATGGCTTAACTGTAGAGTGATACTATAAGGGTCACACTAAGTATAAAGTCCCAGCACTTGACACTGAGTGCGCTGACAATGCACAGACAACACACACTAAGAATAGAACTAGAGAAGCTCAGGAGATAATTAATACTTCGCATAGCCTTGATCTATGATGCGCAAGGCACTGCCATGCCAGGAGCTAGTGCTCTAGACCTCAGAATGTATAGAATTGAAGTAAGACCGAAGTTCCTGACTTCAGCCGACGTGCACGAGGTCTAGACAAGGAGCACATTGCCCTCACTACAATAGAATTCCCTATGAGAATACTAGGAAGCAAAATGAGAGTCACGGGGTAGGCTATAACTCTGAGGATATGGTAACCGATGTCAATACACGTGTAATAGTGGTGGTAACCAACATCGTGACACTCAGAGACAGGACCTGGCCCCGAGCCAGACTCCTGAGTCAGCACCAAGCTATGGTGTGATAATTGCAACACGTGTGGGATGCAGGCAAAGGTGCCCCGCAGCTTAAATAATACTATATTGGGTGGTACTAATTTGTAGGACGTAAAATAGATAAATAGCACAGGGTAATGGTAGTGTACAAGTTTTGGACCCCTGTTGTAGATGCGCGCAAGCCTCCAGCTTAGTGCTCTACCTTTGGGATCAGTTTGTAGCTTCGAGCGAGAGAATAGAACCTTTATTGATAACATCAGAGTGACTTGAGTAGCGTGTGAGGCGTAGAAAGCTAACGGGGGACTTGTGTATTGTTTGAGTGATTGGTTGACTGCGCTCTAACCTGAGAATAAGAGATCTGTGTCATTGCGGACGTGCTCTTGAGTTTTGAGGTTTTCTTGTGACGCGCGGTGCTACAGGTGGCAGAGGTTCAAACCTTTGGTCTGATTAGCACGCGCTTAGTTGGCTATACCATCCTGCAAGTGGCAGAGGTTCAAACCCTTTGGCTTGTGGGCGGTGTTTCTTGTTGTGCGAGATACTACAGGCGGCAGAGGTTCAAACCCTTTGGTCTGGTTAGTATTCGTGCAGAGGCCTTCATTGTACACATGGTGTTACAGGCGGTGGAGGTTCAAACCCTGTGGTCTGATTAGCACGTGCTTGAGGGTTCTCATTTCCACAAGTGGCAGAGGTTCAAACCCTTTGGCTTGTCGGACGGGGTTTATTTGGTTATTGTGTCTCTGGATCGCATAGGTTCAAACCCTGTGGGTCTATGATCAGTTTGGAAGCTTGAGTGCATAGGTTCAAATCCTGTGGCTTTAGTGGACGGTTTTGTGAAGGGTTTCTGCTTAGAGCGCAAGCTTTGAGTCGTGTTTAGGGTGTGTTTAAGTTCTTTGTGGTCACCTGGGTGTGTTGCACAAGACTTATTGAGGGTTTTGTTGGTGTGTGGCAATGAGTTGTGTATTGTAGTACACCTTGCCTTGAGGCCTGGCAACACCTGTCGCTCCTCTTGTTATAAAAGCCTTTGGACTTAGAGAGATCTAGATACCCTATGAGCACAATTGCTATACGTGTGTATTGTATATTCTGAGAGTTTAGTTGTTTTGCTTCAATCTGCTTCTATTGCATAATATCCCCCCAAGAACTTGAGGGTTTGTGTGTGTAGTGTTGGGTGTGGTGTGATCAGTGTCTTCGATGCTGTTGCATTTCTAGCCTGCACACACAGAGTCTCTTTACCATTTTGGATGATTGGCAATCAAAGGTGCCTTGTCGTGATGGGGTATGGTAATTATGATGCGCAGTGACACGTGTGTAATTTTGCAATTCCTACTAAGGAATACATGCTACAGTGTCTAGCTACTAAGGAACTAAGAAACACCACAGAGCATATGGATGATAATGCCGGTAATAGAAGTAACAGAGTAAAGCTGGGTGGAGCGCATGACTTAACCTAAGAATGGTACTAGAAAGGCTGTACTAGGTATAAAGTCTCAATACTTGACACTGAGTGCTCTGACAAGGCATGACACGTGCACACTGTAAATAGAGCAAGACACACTTGTGAGATTAATTAATAACTTGGCACAACATTGATCTATGACGTGCACAGCATGGATGACCCAGCACTTAGAACTCTAGACCGTATGATGTCAGAATTTGGAGTAAACCCAAAGTCACTGACTTCAGCCAAAGCGCGCGAGGCCTAGAGAAGGAACTAGTTGCCTTCCTGACCATAGAATTCCCTGAAAGAACCTTATGAGGAGAAATGAGAGTCGCATGCTAGGCTACAACTCTGAGGAGGTAGTAGCTGATGCCAATACCCATGGAATAACACTGCTAACTGATGTCGCGACACTCAGCAATAGGATCTGGCCTTGGGCTGGACTCCAGAGTCAGTGCCAAGCTATCGCATGATGATTGTGACATGCGCTGATGAGCCTCCAGGCTCTGTACGCTCAGAATTCGCGGATTTACCCATTCATCACCCAATATCTTCGAAACGACGCCATTATAACCCCCACACACTCCATAATACTGCCAACACTCAATAATACCACGGATTTTCGCAGTATAAATCACCCAAACACAGATACAATCCTAAAACCGCGCCCTTCATACTCCTTCAATGCTCCGTTATCCTTCCCAGCTTGCCGCGCATCACAATTACCATATCCCATCACGGCAAGGCACCTTTGATCGACAATCATCCAAAACGGGGTTGCTACATCACTCAGAAGCACCTAGTTGATGTGCCCATCAATCATTTAATGAAAGGACTGATTGACACAAATACACTTCCAGCTACGATAATTACAGCCACGGCAACTACAGACCGCGTTTACTAAGGCTGTTACAGTGCCAAGACCTCGAATTATCATTGACCCAAGTGTACACCTCAGTACGGCAACTGCAGCTCAGAATTCCGCAGCTAAACAGCACCTCATGATCCGCTCATCGCTCAATAAAACCACACAGTTCGCATCCATACACGGCAACGTCGAGGACTTGCTGTTACTTTAGAACCACAGATTCCATATGTTTACTACGGCTATTACAAAAGCCAAGGACTTACAGCCTTACTAAGGCTCCGAAGAATATTCTATTTATAAAATCGTACTTGTAGTATAAAAACTAGGTAGATACCGCATTTTTAGAGAAGTTCTTACCCAGTTGACGAGACTACGGCATTCTAGTCAGCCACGGTTACTCCAAGTTATCCCTCACCGCTTGCTTTACTCTTAACGTTGTTGGTTCGCTTTGTATATTGCACCAATACACGGAATCTTGCATCAATAACTTGCTTTTGTCTTTTAATGCTGCAACATCGCTTCACCTTCACCACATAGGATTCTTTCATCGCTTTCACCTTCTATGTCGCCATCGTTTTCATTGTCCAGTTCAGTATTGCCTCCGTGTAGGCCCAGTTCAGCACCATTCTCCATAGGATTGCCCTTGTCTTTATCATTGTTCAGAGTTGCCGTGCATCTATTGCCGCAACACCCCACTCAGCACCACAGTTGCTACGTTTTCTTCCATTTCCAAGGCAGTTTCCGCACGATAATTGCTATTGTTTTGACTCAGCATCACAGTACACCTTCAGGACACGTTTTCTAGTCCTTCCCCACATTTTCTAGCTCGTCGCTACGATTTCTAGTGCATTGCTACGATTTTGAGAGCATTGCCACGGTTACTAGAGCTATTTTCGTGCTCTTTAGCACATCCCCATGTTTTCTAGATCGTTTTATCAGTTTCTATCACGGTTTCTTGGTATCTGTGTCATACCAGATTCCATTTCATCTCGTTTATCGAGATCCTTCCCGGCTTACAGCCAACGTCTTTTAGTACTCCTTGACCAAGAGTACTACTTCGCTGACTGAAAAGTCGCAGTGTATCTTGTGTTATAGAGGAATTGACCGCACGGAGGTGCACCGAACCACTTGCAAACACATTGCCTTGATTGCTGTGTTGCTACGTTAATTGCCTAAGCTCTCTCCAAGTTTTGGGTGTTGCCGTTGCCATGGAAGCCTAGGCTCATCAGCGCAGGATGCAGACGAGTGAGCCCCGCAGCTGAAATAATACTATATATGGTTGTACTAATTTGTAGAATGTAGAATAGATAAATAGCGCAGTGTAATCGTAATGTACAAGTTTTGGACCCCTGTTGTAGTCACGTGCAAGCTTCCAGCTTAGCGCTCTAGCTTTGGGATTAGTTTGTAACTTCGAGTGAGAGAATATACCTAGAATTAATATCATACCAAGTGAATTGAGTTGTGCGCAAGGCGAAGAAAGCTAACACGGCACTTGTGTGACTGTTAATTGGTTGGGTGACTTGCGCTCTAACCTGAGAAGAGGAGTTTAGTGTCATTGAGGATGCGCTCTTGTGTTTTGAGGGTTTCTTGTGACGTGAGGCACTACAGGTGGCAGAGGTTCAAACCCTTTGGCTTGTCGGATGGGATTATAAGGTTTTTGTGTCTCTGGATCGCATAGGTTAGAACCCTGTGGATCTACAATTGGTTTGGAAGCTCGAGCGCATAGGTTTGAATCCTGTGGCTTTAGTGGATGGTTTTGTGAAGTGTTTCTGCTTAGAGTGTGAAGCTTTGAGCTGTGTGCAGTGTGTTTTGAGTCGGTTGAGGTCACTCCATGTGCCACTCTAGACTTATTGAGGGTTTTGTGTACGTCTCTCGACGTTGGATGTATTGTACTACACCTTGCCTTGAGGCCCTGCAATGAACATTGCACCTCTTGTTATTAAAAGCCTTTGGACTTTGAGAGATTTAGATAAGTACTGTGTGCTATCGCTATATGCGTGTATCGTATATTCTGAGAGTCCCGTTGTTCTAATTCATTCTGCTTCTATCGCATCAGAATCCCCCATGAACTTGAGGGTTTGTGTGTGTAGTGTTGGGTGTGGGTGTGATCAGTGTCTTCAACACTGTTGCATTTCTAGCTTGCGCACACAGAGTCTCTTCACCATGTGCAGAAGGCCAGAATCCATCAATGGTGTAGGCAGTGCTACTGAAAACAACAAGTACAAGCGTGGGCATGTTCAGGAGCAATTGTTGCAATACTAGAAAATAATGGTGAGAGAATGCACAAGAAACAATAAAAAAAGCACACACCTGAGACGCGTCACATCCAAGTCATATTGATTACTCCTCATTATACATAGCAGATCTCAGTGCATGAAGAATAACAGAACAGAAGCACCCAAACACTAGTCAAACACCGGTGTCGAGGCCAACCATTTCCAAGAAAAGGTGAGCACACCACAGTGGAGATCAGGCTCATGGGCATGCCAAAACACTAGCACCAAACCAGCACCGGCATTGAGGGCAACCATTTGCAAGAAATAGGTAGCATGCAGCAGCATAGGTCAGGTACAAGCAATCTTGACACATGAGCACCAAATCTTCACCAGCATTGAAGCTAGCCATTTGGATGGGGATCATGCAGCAGCGGAGGTTGGGCCCATGAAGACCTGGAAACACAAACACTGAGTTGAGGCAAACGGGACCATGGTGATAGGTGGTGATGAGAGAACAAATTCATGGTAAGTTACATAGCAGCGTGAAGCCCTTGAATGAGAATTCTTCAGAACAGTGATGAGCCTCCAGGCTCTGTATGCTTAGAATTCGCGGATTTATCCATTTATCGCACAATACCTTCAAAACAACTGCATTATAATCCACACACACTCCATAATACTGCCAACACTCAATAATACCATGGATGTTTGCAGTATAGGCCACCCACACACAGATACAATCCTAAAACCACGCCCTTCATACTCCTTCAACACTCTGTTATCCTTCCCAGCTCACCACTGAAGAGACTCTGTGCATGCAAGCTAGAAATGCAACAGTGTCGAAGACACTGATCACACCCACACCCAACACTACACACACAAACCCTCAAGTTCATGGGGGATTCTGATGCGATAGAAGCAGAATGAATTAGAACAACGGGACTCTCAGAATATACGATACACGCATATAGCGATAGCGCACGGTACTTATCTAAATCTCTCAAAGTCCAAAGGCTTTTCATAACAAGAGGTGCGACATTCGTCACAGGGCCTCAAGGCAAGGTGTAGTACAATACATCCAACGTCGAGAGACGTACACAAAACCCTCAATAAGTCTAGAGTGGCACATGGAGTGACCTCAACCGACTCAAAACACACTGCACACAGCTCAAAGCTTCACACTCTAAGCAGAAACACTTCACAAAACCATCCACTAAAGCCACAGGATTCAAACCTATGCGCTCGAGCTTCCAAACCAATTGTAGATCCACAGGGTTCTAACCTATGCGATCCAGAGACACAAAAACCTTATAATCCCATCCGACAAGCCAAAGGGTTTGAACCTCTGCCACCTGTAGTGCCTCACGTCACAAGAAACCCTCAAAACACAAGAGCGCATCCTCAATGACACTAAACTCCTCTTCTCAGGTTAGAGCGCAAGTCACCCAACCAATTAACAGTCACACAAGTGCCGTGTTAGCTTTCTTCGCCTTGCGCACAACTCAATTCACTTGGTATGATATTAATTCTAGGTATATTCTCTCACTCGAAGTTACAAACTAATCCCAAAGCTAGAGCGCTAAGCTGGAAGCTTGCACGTGACTACAACAGGGGTCCAAAACTTGTACACTACGATTACACTGCGCTATTTATCTATTCTACATTCTACAAATTAGTACAACCATATATAGTATTATTTCAGCTGCGGGGCTCACTCGTCTGCATCCTGCGCATGTCGCAATCATCATGTGATAGCTTGGCACTGACTCAGGAGTCCAGCCTGGGGCCAGATCCTATTGCCAAGTGTCGCGACATCAGTTAGCAGTGCTATTCCACATGTATTGGCATTGGCTACTACCTACTCGGAGTTGTATCCTAGCATGCGACTCTCATTTCTCTTCATAAGGTTCTTTCAGGGAATTCTATGGTCGGGAAGGCAACTAGTTCCTTCTCTAGGCCTCGCGCGCTTTGGCTGAAGTCAGTGACTTTGGGTTTACTCCAAATTCTGACATCATACGGTCTAGAGTTCTAAGTGCTGGGTCATCCGTGCTGTGCACGTCATAGATCAATGTTGCGCCAAGTTATTAATTAATCTCACAAGCATGTCCTGCTCTATTCACAGTGCGCATGTGTCATGCCTTGTCAGAGCACTCAGTGTCAAGTACTGAGACTTTATACCTAGCACAGCCTTTCTAGTACTGTTCTTAGGTTAAGTCATGCGCTCCACCCAGCTTTACTCTGTTACTTCTATTACTGGCATTATCATCCATGTGCTCTGTGGTGTTTCTTAGTTCCTTAGTAGCTAGACACTGTAGCATGTATTTCTTAGTAGAAATTGCAAAATTACACATGTGAACGCTTGCAAAGCATGTCAACGGCCTGCTTCATAAACCTGCTATGGTTCGCACAATTTGTTGTCCCCAACAATGATTATCCTTCATCAGGTTGGCACCGTGCTTATGCCCTACTGGTGCATGGGATGGACACCATGTCACTGTAGAACTGGGATGCCGACCTTACAGTGATGTGGCAGTGGAATATTGCTGGGGAGAATTGAGATATGGATGTTGACTTGAGCATGTATATCATAAATATGACCTTATATTTATACATGGATACCTGCAGACACATACAGAAAACAGTCAATAAGGGTCCATAACATTGATAGACATCAATTCAAAGGCAATGAAATGGCCCATAAGTTATGGATGATCATAGACACTCTTAGATATGTCTCTGGGCATCGGTGGCCATCAGCTCGCGTCCACAGACTTGTGACTAGGAGCTTCAGCAGTGGACATCTTGATAGCGAAGGGGATCCTATCAGAAATGAATGTTCTGGCTATCATGGCAGATGCCCAGGGTAAAACACACCTTTTTGTCTCTTAGAGTCGACTTCTCTCCTCGACAAGCACATTGTCTATATTGAGTCAAAGGATTCCTGTGCTTCATCACTATCTCCAAGATGAGGTATTATGCAACAGTTTCGCACATCCTGAACAGAAGGCTTGAGTTGTGCCCGCAGGCATGCTAAAGAAAGTGGTGGCCATCAAAGGTGATGATGGTACAAGACAAATAAATGTGAGGAATGTGGGAGCTAATGATCAACAAACAACCACAATCTTGTACTACCACCACAGCCCAAGACCGTTGGTGTCGCTCAAAAGTCCCTTACAACTATGCTACCTTGCAGTCAAAGCTCAAGCCATCCTCTTGTCATGAAAATAGTTGTCTGCTGTTGTTGACATATCTACTATTGACAGCATCAGCTCCGATCAGTCTCCTCTGCCAATGACCTCCCTTACGGTCACATCTCCCTCTGCATCACTCCTCCCTAGCAGCTCGCACCCATTGACGTCTCTTCGCATGGCCACCTCATAGTCCCAGTTTAGGCTGTCCTTGATAAGGAGCTAAAGCTTGCCATTGCCAGTCTGACATGCCTCCAAAAGCTTGCACAAGTGAAGAATAGCCCTATCCCTAGAGACTTGGACATCAGCACAGGAAGACTTGGAGAAGAAAGTCATACCATACCATACACAAAGTTCACCACCATACACCACTCTGAGGACTTCTATTTATGTAATCATCCACCTTGCAACATGGGGTTCATAGGCTGAAGAAATGGTTAACAAAGGATACATGGGCAGGGTGTCAATGACATACCTGGGAAAACTATATGTTGTTCTTCCCTCCAAGTTGAGTGAGATATCACACTGAGTTCTGCAATGATATCAACTTCTGAAGATGAACACCAAGTGCAAAGCATGTACCTCTCATGCTAGAAGGCAAGACATATGCCACATACCATTGTCACCGAACACATCTCTTCCATAATGGTCCTCCTCGAGGTTGACATCAATAGCTCAGTACAGCAGGTGACAGCCATTCTGGGAAAAGTGCAGTTGTGGTGGTAATAGAGCTAAGACATTATGAGCTTTGTATAACAAAATGATGATCCCATCGGCATACATTGTTTTAATGAGCGAACAGGTGTTGACATTGAGTGAGAACCGTGTTGCTTGATGCCCAGGTCTGCGACTATAGAACCCATGAGGCCAACGGGTTAAAGATGCGGCTTATAAATGAATTGGATAGTCGACGGTACCGCAACCTTCCACAGGTGGTCTGTGCATTGGAGTCAGGCCTGATGTCACAGCTAGTATAGGACGATTTGTCAGAGATGACAGGAAGAGAGGTGCAAGAAAAACAATACCAGAAGGGTCCTCTTCTGTGTCGATGGGTTTGATACAAGAATGGAGCCATTAGACTGGGGATCAGAAAGCATAGTTGAAGGGATAAACAGGTCCATAACACATGTGGTGGGCAGCAGAGTCATGGTCCTCAAAGGATCAGCTAGAAGTGGTGCTAAGTTTGGAGTTACAGTCTCTTAGAAGGACTAGGCAGGTGACTGTCCTATGGTGACTGTGTCGATGTCGTGCATATGAGGTATCAGTGTTTGTTTGATTCTCTATATAGGCACAAAGGCTGACAGAGAATGAGCAAAGATACTCACATGGACTGAATATCTGCTCACTGTAGAGCAGCGGCTCATCATGTAGTCAGAACTTGTTGTCCCTTTTGGCCCCCTTTTTTAGACTCTGCCTCGGGCAGATACAGTGATTGAATCAAACAGAAAGGCCTCAAAGTCATGCCATTTGTTCTTATATCACAAGTTCTTTTCATGGAAAAATGGCCCAGCCTATGAGAATTTGGAGGAATGGCACATAGTCAAAATCAGACGGTGCATGGTGGGTGTTTGCAGGGTTTGCAGAATCCAGGCCTCAGAATCCGACTCTGCAAAGTGATTGTAACATCTCCTGGTCTGTCATGTCACATGTTGCCAAAGACAGGCAGCAAAAACAGCTGCCAGATTTTCTGCAAGATAGTTACAGGTAATCTCATAGTGGTCTGTGTGCATAATAAAAGTAAAAGACGTGGTATAGATAAGTGTTCACCGCTTTGGAATATGACCATCCCGATAAGATGTATCCCCACATGTACTCGTCTTGTGTTTCACCAAATACTAATTTTTACTCCCTGCATGTGTTGTCTTAACACTTGGTCCGCTGCCTGTATATCACTGTTAGGCTCAGTCAATAGACCTTTATGACATATCAAACAAGTGATTGATGAATTGAGGCCATCCATGTCGCCATCCATAAAGCCGAGACCTCCCTCTGTGTCACTGCTCCTCAGCAGCTTGCACCCGTCAACATCTCTTTGCACACACAAGTGAAGAGCCCTATCCCTAGGGACTTGAATATAAACACAGGAAAAGTCAGAGGAGAAAGTCATACCATACCACACACAAAGTTCACCACCATACATCATTCAGAGGACTTCTATTTATGTAACTATCTGCAACAGGGATGAGGAGGGTGTTGAGCTCCATATCTTGGAGGTCGACTTTGAGCGTCAGAAATAAGCAACATCATATACCATTGTATACCTAGATAATAAACCAATTTTAGTTGAATTGAAAGTATGGCAGATACGGATGGCGTCCATACCTCAAATCCAAGTTTGAAGGAATGGTTAGCTCCTTTGTAACACTAACCTCCCAGATGAAAAAACTGTTGCAAGGATATGAAGCAGCAATCAACTGAAGGGCCGAAAGATCAGAAGAAGGTAACATAGCATATGTCTTCCCTTCGGGCCTGTGAGTGTAATCCACGTTTTCAATGATCCTGCATACTGTTTGATTGGCAGAAGAAGCTGAAGCAGAGTCAGCAATGTACCTGGAACCCAATCAACATCTTGCAGCTTGCCCCTAGCAAATGGTCGAGCAACCGCAACATCAAAATGCTCACTACTGCCTCATTGAGTCACAATGAGCCATGGCAAATTCAAAACAATGGTTCTCCCATCCAGCCTCTAAACTATTCTGTGGCTGCCAGCTTTCATTCATCCATATGGGGTATCGACACAAAGTTTGAGCCACCCTCCTCAAAAGTATTTAATGGAATTGGCTGAAGGAGCATACACCTGTTGCCCTGATGTCAGCTACCAAAGTTAAGGGTTCCACAGAAAAAGATATGCCTTTCTTCCATCCAAACTCATCCCCCGTGCCGTCTTCACAGCTCCATCGGTGAACATGAGAATACCAGGCAGATCTCGCTGCTTGAGCCCTGAGGCAGACACTGGAGGATAGGACATAGGGGAAACAATTGAAGACACAAGAACACAAGAACACTGCTGTATTCAAAAGATCATGTACTATTGTCAATGGAAGGAAGGTGGAGCAACATACCATGTACATGGCTCTGGCATCCACCAGCACCTCGCAAAATGGGTTCATAGACTGAAGAAACGGTTACCTAGGTGCACCGGCGCCAAGTCCCTAGGTAATGGTTACAGTGAGAATAATATTCATGTGGCTGTGCTTTCCCTTTCACCTTCCACTTTGATTTTGCAAGCAAAAGGCTGCCTATCTTAATAAATGTGCCTTCTGTCGAACTGAAAAGAAATAGTATAATAATTTACACAGTAAAGAGCAGGGAATGGAGACATACTCTTCCTGTGCCTGCAGACATTGCAGGCCCTCGTTTGCTGCAGTGTTTTTTCTAGTTTCCTTGAACTTTGTCCAACATCTTTAAAGAAAAATACTTCACTAAGCATAGTAGGTATACCTGGAATGATTCCATTTCGATATCCGTGACTTCCCAACAAGGACCGTTTGGATGGCCATTGATGAGCCTAGACTTCCGTGGCAATGGAAACACCCAAAACTCTGAGAGAGCTTAGGCAATTAACATAGCAACACAGCAATCAAGGCAAAGTGTGTGCAAGTGGTTTGGTGCACCTCCGTGCAGTCAATTCCTCTATAACACAAGATACACTGTGACTTTAAGTCAGCGAAGTAGTACTCTTGGTCAATGAGTACTAGTAGACGCTGGCTGTAAGCTGGGAAGGATCTCGATAAATGAGATGGAACAGAATCTGGTATGATGTGGATACCAAGAAACCATGATGGAAACCAATAAAACGGTCTAGAAATCGTGGGGATGGGCTAAAGAGCACCAAAATAGCTCTAGTAACCATGGCAATGCTCTAGAAATTGTAGCAACAAGCTAGAAATCGTGGGGAAGGACTAGAAAATGTGTCCTGATGGTGTACTGTGATGCTGAGTCGAAACAATGGCAATTAATGTGTGGAAACTGCCTTGGAAATGGAAGAAAACATAGCAACTGTGGTGCTGAGTGGGGTGTTGTGGCAATAGATGCACGGCAACTCTGAACAATGATAAAGACAAGGGCAATCCTATGGAGAATGGTGCCAAACTGGGCCTACACGGAGGCAATACTGAACTGGGCAATGAAAACAATGGTGACGTAGAAGGTGAAAGCGATAAAACAATCCTATGTGGTGAAGGTGAAGCGATGTTGCAGCATTAAAGACAAAAGCAAGTTATTGACACGAGATTCCGTGTATTGGCGCAATATACAAAGCAAACTAACAACATTAAAAGTAAAGCAAGCAGTGAGGAATAACTTGGAGTAACTGTAGCTGACTGGAATGCCATAGTCTCGTCAACTGGGTAAGAACTAGAACTAAAAATGTAGTATCTACCTAGTTTTTATACTACAAGTACAATTTTATAAATAGAATATTCTTCGGAGCCTTAGTAAGGCTGTAAGTCCTTGGCTTTTGTAATAGCCATAGTAAACATATGGAATCTGTGGTTCTAAAGTAACAGCACATCCTTGACATTGCCGTGTATGGATGCGAACCGTGTGGTTTTATTGAGCAATGAGCAGATCATAAGGTGCTGTTTAGCTGTGGATTACTGAGCTGCAGTTGCCATGCTGAGGTGTACACTTGGGTCAATGATAATTAGAGGTCTTGGCACTGTAACAGCCTTAGTAAACACGGTCTGTAGTTGCCATGGCTGTAATTATCGTAGCTGGAAGGGTATTTGTGTCAATCACATCATTTAATTAAATGATTGATGGGCACTTCAATTAGGTGCTTCTGAGTGATGTAGCAACCCCATTTTAGGATGATTGGCAATCAATGGTGCCTTGCCATGATGGGGTATGGTAATTATGATGCACGGTGAGCTGGGAAGGATAACAGAGCATTGAAGAAGTATGAAGGGCATGGTTTTAGGATTGTATCTGTGTGTGGGTGGCCTATACTGTGAAAATCCATGGTATTATTGAGTGTTGGCAGTATTATGGAGTGTGTGGGGATTATAATGGTGTCATTTCAAAGATATTGGGTGATGAATGGGTAAATCCGCAAATTCTGAGCGTACAGAGCCTGGAGGCTCATCACCATCTATGCTTGCAGTTTCAGTGGATGCTGGCCCACAAAAGGAGGAAATGGCGACGATGCTATGTGAAGAGCTTAATCCAGGTGTAGTAACACAACATGACACATATGTGACATCTTGTGTTCTTCTTCTCTTCTCTTCTCTGCCTCTTGTCCTGTTGGTGTTATCAAACACATAGATGGAGAAAATACCAAAATCACCTTCACCTCATGTCCAGTGCACTAAATAAAAATTACCCTCTTCGGATGGCCAACCCAAGACAAACCTCGCCACATCACATTGTGAATCTTAAACAGTGAGCAAAATTATCAATGCTTCCTATCCTGCCTCCACATATTTTGTTTTGAGGCATATTTTTTGTCTTTCTTCACTGAGACATTCTCACAAAGGCTGTTCAGATCTTCAGACTTCCTCGTTCATTCTACTGGTTGACAGCAATGATGGTATTGACATTGCACAGTTGCAGTAATTCTACCTCTCTCCACCAGATCTGACCATGACGCAGAAAGCCAGGAAGGTTGTTTATTATCCAAAGCTGATCAAGCTGGTGACGTGCAGTTTACTGCCTCAAGAAGACTCTGCCGTGGCAGATTTCCTGTGCCATCTGTTTGCACAAAGTCGACTTTGATGATGACGACAAGGACTTTTCCAACAATCTGCTTTAGACTCACAACATCTGCGGCAAGGCAATTCCGAGCACTTCATGGATGATTTGGCATCCATATCTCAAATTAACGACCCATGGGGCTTTCATCATGAAGTACACATGTTGAAAAGGTGAGCCGTTCCTTCAATCTGCATTTTCTCCCCCTCAAACCTTCAATTTTACTAGAATTGAAGCAGATTGTTACAAACACATCAAGGCCAAAGTTCAAGCTGATATTGAACAGACACAGCTCCATGCCCAACTCCAATCGAAGGTGCCCAAGCCCAAGCAGAAGTGAAGACAAAAGCTGAAGTTTCAGTTGAGGCCCCTGCATGGGGACTCATCACATAGAATACCTGAGATCCTGATTTGAGAGCCTGGAGTTGGTACAAAAAATCCAGCAACTCCAACTAGGGAAAGACTGTGAGATCCTGAATTATTTTTTGTTGTCAGCAGCACTCACCAAATCTTCAGGTTATGTGATTGAGTAATTCTACAAACTCAGAAATGGTGTGCTCTTACCTTTGTCGCCTGAATTCCCTGTCTCTAATCTACACAGCAGAGTCTTGCCTGCTTTACTCGTACTATGTGGTCGAATAACAAGATGGTGCCTCTTTCAATGGCAACTTGAAGCATTCAGCCTATGCTCAGAACAGAGAAATTTCAGATTCCTTGAACATAACAATAAGCTATAGCACACAAATACTCTCTGAATGTGGTAAAATAAAGTCTTAATAAATGATCTCACTTTAACTTGGCTTTGACTCTGAGAAAACAATCAGCATAGTAAGGTTGCATGAACCATGTGTACTGCCAATGGCAGTGTCGCAACATTGTTTATTTAGTACTGGGCAATGATTTTTATAGCAATTATTTTACAGTAGCGCTCCACCCTCTGAGGTCTAGAGGTGACATCTAACACTCAAACTCAAGGAGCATCAAACTTGGGAAACATGTTTCTGTGATGTTGGCATACAGTCTGAATTGGAAGTGATATTTCCTCTCATGGAGACAGTTTAAGTGTTTTTGATTGAAGTCGAACATGGAGGGCAAAGCATGCTCTATTGCAGCTTGAGCTTTGGCCTTCATTCGCTCTTTGAAATTATCTTTGATTCTATGTGCAAGTCCTAGGTCAGTTGGCACATTTGAACGACGTTAGCAAAGGAACTACCTTTTCAAAGTATTGATTGCCCTAAAGAAATGCCATGGATCATTGATCTGCTTGGCTTTTACTGAATTGAGATTGTCCAATATGACCATGTCAGGCCCCAAGGTGTCTGGAGGACACGCCTGGGAATGTGCCGAATATAGGGTGGGGACCAAATTGGGTTGGAAGGAGATATTCGAGGCTATTGTCATTGTCATCATGAAATTCTGTCTGAAACCAGGGTATATATGGAAGCAGTTTTGCAAATAGTGATGTAAGGAAAGAGATCGTGGAAGGTATCACCTCAGGGGCATGACTCTCGCTGGCTTTGTAATTGAATGTGAATATTTGGTTTCAGCATTGCCTGCGGAATGAGAGTGCTGAGTGTCAACCTCATTAGCAGGGTGAGAATGTTCACTTCTGGCATGTGCAGAGGGATGGATGTGCGGGAGGTTGCAGAGATGGTCATCTTGTGAGGGAAGTCATCTTGTGGATGTGGGGGCAGAACATTGTCAAGGGCTGTGCTTGAAGGTCTACATGAATGGAGTGACATTGTTAGTATTTTTACGGAAGACATGTCAGGAGTCAGATTTGGACAGATGCTATGTCTCTCCTTCATGCCCAATGCAGAATACCAGCACTACTATTCTATCAATGAGTGCTTATTGTTACTTCCATATGTGTTGCAGTTGCAATACAAGACTTCAAATGTACATCTTCAAGAACTGGCAAGGACTGTGGGACATAGTGGTATTGGCAGTGTCGTTACAGAGAACAGAAGGTTGTCTGGCGCAGTCGATGAAGTATTCTTGAGAGGATGTAGGTCATAATTGTCTGTACTATTAGAGACCGTGCGAGAGATGGAGCGGTACAATCAATTGACTCGCATGTATTTGAAGGGACAGTTGCTTGTGCTGGCAATATGGGTCAAAGCGAAGGGAGCAACAAAAGGTACAGGCCTAGGTAATAGTTCCAGGGAGAAATAATATTCATGTGGCTGTGCTTTCTTCCGCTTCAATTTTGCAAGTCAAGCAAAAGGCCGCCTATATTTGTCTCGTACATCCAACTGCAGGTGATATTCCTTCTTGTCCGCTGTTGATGGAGGTCTCAATGAGCTGCCATGGTCAATGCTGTATCGATACTTGTTGACAAGCCAAGCTGAAGCATCACAGCCATTCATTCACAAGAAAAATCCTGGCTTCCACACTGTGAATCCTCATAGTGTGCACATAAGCACAATGACTTCCAGTTCTTGGCATGAAAGAGATGGAGAGCAAATAATGACACAAAGCATGGATCAATAGATGAGTGGAATGGTTGGTGAAGAAAAAGTTGGATGAGAGCAGTGAAGATGTACATTCATTTATTTCTTTATCTGTATCATAAGTTCACACCAGCACTGTCAAAGGTGCCTCTGTTCCTCCACCTGATACGACAGGTCCTGTAATCATTTCCGTATTTGTATGCTCAACTTCGAAGGCTCACAAGGCTTTTGCTTCTACTTTTATGACATGATGGCAACTTGTACTTTCTATCATGGTACGCACCCTTTTCTCTCCTAAAGAATGAACTTCTCACCTCTGTACAGGCACAGCAAGGATGTCCAAACTCCGAGATATCACCAAGGGATGGAGCATACAGGTCAGGATATTTGACGTGTTGTTTGGGAAATTTCTCACCAGGATATGCAGGCATCAATTTACATATTCACCAGCTGGGACTTGATGAATAGTTAGAGTCGAGGGCTCATTCACAGGGAATGGTTGGGTAGGCGAGGGCCAGGAAGGTTACCAGCACGATTCTCAAGATGGTACAGGGTTGTATAGTAGAACGAGTGTTGTTATTTGCTAGGCCTCCATCGACAGGAGAGACCGTTTTGCATTGGGTGTGTCTCTATTTTCCTATATATTTACTTCGCCTTGAATATGCGATGTGGGTATACCACAGATGCCGTTCCCTTCACCATCATAGCCGCCAGCGAGGGATTCTCACCATCAATGTCCAAGATGGAGGCATCAACACTGGTGTTCTGACAGATCATCGGTATACACATCAAGGAAGAGACAGAACTCGTTGAAGACTCAGAGAGGTCATCAAGATCCAAAGTGACTGGAGTACATGTGAAACTTTCTGTTAATAATGTTTCAGTGCTGACAGATATTGCTTTCTAGGCTATGAAAACTGGAACACTGACTATCAAATCTATCGACATGGAGATTATTTATGACTTGGGGACCAGAATGATTTATGCTCTCTTGACAGAAAGTGTCCTAGCAGGTGGTAGACTCACCAAACCCTGGTCGAAAGTTCACATGGTCAAGAGATTATGATGCTATGGGTGCCGATGTATGTTCTGTTTATTCAGTAAGATCGTTGGACTGACTAACAATGTGTAGACCAAATTCGTTCAATGCCTGGAAGGTGAAACCCAACAACAGAGGAAGATTGTGCATACGGTGTCCTTGCATGAGATAGATGCCATCAATGGTGGGACAGAGGGTTTACTGGTTCTGTTTGCTGGCCACACAGGTGAAATCAAGCCAAGGCTATGGAATCAGATCAACAACTGAGGTCGCAGAATGGCATGAGGAGGTAAGGTTGACACCATTCCGGGTGTACGTGCTCTTCTTGCATCCAAAATGTGTGTGCTAACAAGAGAACCATATAGGTTGTCTAAACTGGACAGACGTTCACAGTCATTGGTGTCCCAAGCCACCAGAAAAGCCATGATAATGCATCCTGAATAACAATCTCACATTCCAATCACTCTCACTGCAGATATGGAAGACTCTGAATGTGCAGAAGCACTCGCCATACCTGTGGACTTCAGAAAGTACTTTTTTCATTTCAACATTATGTGCTTTCACTGAACTTCTTCAGCTTAAGAAATACTTGTTACATGAACTTTATGATTCAATTTATCTGAGCCATACCGCCTCTCCACTTATTGCTCAACAAGGCATCTACTACGCTGCTCCTCATGTTGACCATTCATGATCTTTACAATAGCATGTCTCATACCACTGAACCCATTGTTCCTTATGCTTTCCTAACCGCTCTTTGATAAGCACATCCCCTGTTTGGCAAAATGGACAGAAGCGGCGGCAGGGCATCTCATGCATTCCCACAGCAAGATGCGGAAGAAGCCTACAACCAGATCCTCAGCTCCTTGTCCTCAGCTCCTTGCATGATGACCCTGACTCAGATGATCCAAGCAAGAGGTTCCTTGATCAATGGACAACCAGCAAGATCCGGTGGGAGACAAAGCTTGAAGTGGATCCATCAGAGACCCCCGAAAATCCATCCGTTTCCACCGAGAAGATCATGAAACTGGAGTGTCGTATTTTGATTAGTATGAATTATATGGCCACTGGAATCTCTAATGTGAGTTTTATGTACTCTTTCATGTAATCAATATGTTAATATCGCCGATATTGATAGTCACTGAAAAAACCCTTACAAAACACTCCTAATCTCCAGATATGACACGTCGTATACCCAAACCATGCGCCTTACACATCTACCTGCATACCTTACCGTTCATATAGTCTGGTTTGCGTGGTGGGCCGGTGTTGGATGCAAAGTGAAGATTATAGTGCGTGAAATCTACTTGTCCCTACTGCCAATATAACTTGATGGGACTGCAGTGTAAAGTCAAGTCCCTGACTACTTACAATGTTGTATCAAGGGCAAACTTACTAGAGTGAACTGAAGTCTGGTGGAGATCGAGAAGAGTGGGGCAGAGCAATGGAAAGCTTGAGTGAGGCATTGAGGCTTGGCCAGTGGGGCAGAAACTCAAGCATATGGATGTCAACGACGGAGAACTGGAACCAGTGAAGAGGACCAAAGGGCAAAAAGAGGTTGATATTCTTGTAAATCCCGCCATCAAAGCCAATACCAGAGCAATTTGAGGTGAATTACATGCATATGATCTCATGGGTAAGAAGCCATTATGTCTATGTTGAATTGCCTGGCTAAATTACACATTGAACGCTATTGTGATGAACAAAGGTGTGTGTTATATATTGGACTTGCTATGATCCATCATACTACTCCAGAGGTCATTTGTTTATATGTTTGTGTGCAGCCTCAGTTGCCAACAGGAATATCAATGCTCTTGGTACCATTGAAGCTGATGAAAATTGGTACAAGTTTGATGACGATAAAGTATCTGTGTTCCCCAAGGATAAATTGGGTACTGGCGATGGGGATGTTTTCTCAGCATGCATTTGGTGTATCCAAGCCAATACATGTAATGAATATGAGGACAAGTTATCGTAATGCGATGGAAACTCATGACCCTTGGAAAATACCACTGGAGAAAGTCAACTTGTGTATGCTCATTCTAGCGAGAAAAAAGGCCTATTTATCCTGATCAATTAGTACAGATAATATAGTAATACAAGGTTCATTCACTGCAGTAATTACTGTTATCCAATGCTTATAATAAGTTGCGCTCTTCAGTAATCCCTCCTTCAAGAATTTATCAAACATCGGCCAGTGGAGGAAGGGAAGTACATGTCAATGAGTGCTGGTATAAGATCCATGGGTGGAAATCTGAAGTTTATCCATTGCGGGTCATAGTGGCAAGGATGGTACCATGGACAAATTTGCCAAACATGCATCTCTAATATCTTTTATCAAGACCAGCCACCCATCAGAGAGAATGGGACCTGCCTTTGTTGATCATCCATTATGGCGAACCAACCACTTGATTTTCTTTTCTTCATGACAGGTGACACATCGTTGTTCAGTTTGGCATGCCCATTTGATGGCACCAACAATCAATAGGAGGTTGCATGCACATCTAGCATACTTTGCATAGCATTGCTGGGTTTGAACTGTCAGAGAACGCTGAGCATAGATTATAGAGGGTGAAGCGGAATGACCAACCTGGTGATGTCGATGCTTCTTTCAAATTTATCAGCTCGCCATCATCGCCTTTATACTGACATGATGATGTCAACTGGGTATTCTTAAATAGCACCACTAGCCTGAATCATCAAGAAT
Source organism: Armillaria nabsnona (assembly GCA_030407065.1). Taxonomy (NCBI): domain Eukaryota; kingdom Fungi; phylum Basidiomycota; class Agaricomycetes; order Agaricales; family Physalacriaceae; genus Armillaria; species Armillaria nabsnona. The sequence continues at coordinate 865,888 of JAUDQA010000005.1, forward strand.
AAGCCTAGATTATTGAATGTGAAACAAAAGAGAAATTCACCTTAGACTGGATCGACAATGCATTAAATTGGAGGTGACATCTCGTTATCGTTGGTCATTTTCCCAGTTGATATCACATCCAAACAATTATCTGGTTCCCCACCCTTGAAACACATCTACTGTTTGTTGTCGGCAGCTTCCCAGATTTCAGTTCCCCTCTGCAAACGATCCTTAAATCACAAGTTGAAGGGAGAGTAAAAAGGGGACTACCTGAAAGCATCCAGCATGTCAATCCACCAAAGAACCTCTTGCTTACTTGTTCCCCCTCATCATCTATCCTTCCTGTCTTCATGTCATTTAGGGCACTACCACATCTCTTCACGCACAATGGTTGGGTGTCCTTGAGTTGTCCCACGACCAGAGGATGTTCGTTGTTTGCAAAAGCAGGACTATTGAATATTTATTTGACAGTGTAAGATAGGTGGCAGGAAATAAGAATGCGGAGTAATCAATGAGTCATGGAAAATGTCTTCGACCAAGGGGAGAGCATCAGATAGGGTGGAGAAACAGTCAGGGTTTGCGGTTGATGTGTCCAAAGATAAGGATAAAGGATTTATGTGCTTCAACACTAGCAGTGGAAAGACGTCTTCTATTAGTTGGCTGTATCTGGCTAGAATGACTTTTGTCAGCCAAAGTCTTCCTGTCCAGAAGGAACGTACCTGGATTTGTTGCATGGGACTGTTTAGGTTTCTGTGTACACTCCAAGCCATGATTATCCTCTCGCTCTGTAGTTGCGCTTCGCAACCCTCAAACACTTGCTTGAGCCTGGCAGAAATTGGTTTCTTGCGATGCAGACCCTGTTTAACGTCTTGTAACAAATTTGTAGCACCTTGCATTGCATTGATCCATGAAATGACGTGTCCATGAAACACATTGAGGATTCCACTGTGTTTAAGACCCATGGTGCATATGCAGAAGATTTAGGTCACGTCCCAGCTGCTTGTGCCTGCTTGACAGTGCGGAGGAATCGGGAGGTGAATTTTTAGGATAGCTTCAGTTATTTCCACATTTTTCTGGAGATGGGAGAGGGGAAGTTGGAGTTCGACGAGTTTCTAATTCATGGTCATAGGTATCCTGGAGAGAGTTAGGTTGAAACAGAAAGGGATAACCAAGAAATAGTTGCTCACCAATCCTGGAACTCATTGTTGAACAGCAAATCACTGGTGTTAGCCTAATTGCTTCTCGTATTTTTATTCAAAGTGGAGTGGACCAAGAGCCCCAAAGAAAACACCACAAATTGCTGAGGTAGAGATAGTTGCTGGAATATAGCCATCACATCTAACATCCAGTTGTCCAACAAGGGCATCTCATATGCCCCAATTCTCCTGACATCTGGAATAATCCTGATATTTCAGATTGTCCAGTAATTTACAGACATCGGGGGGAGAGCAGGAATGGAGAAGTGAAATTGGGCCAGACAGTTGTCATCGGTAGCAGAGTAGAAGAGACATGAGAAAGAGTGCTGCTGGTAGTGGCACCATTACACCATTCACTGGTTTTCCATTTCACTCTTGAGTCGACTGGTGCATGCCGCACTTTACTACCTGGCTTTTCAATATCAGACATGAGCATGTATTTCCGGCATAAGCTTGCTAATCGACAACTTGAACAGCACAACAGCAGAGCTATAAGAAAGCCGCTAAGGACAAGTTCAGGGATTGCAGGTTTTGCATCAGGAGATGATGGTCATGTCACTGGCTGAGCAGGTCTGCAGGCATGTTATCTGATTCTGTACTATTCTGTTCCTGCTCAATGCTCCTTAGTCACCATCGTCACAACATCTACGAGTACTACAGCGACGGATATACCATTTATTTGCTATCATGAAATAAGGTCTTGCATTTGTTCATCTCATTCACTTCAGAGTACCATTCTCGATCGTAAATTGTTGGATGGCCCGCAAAATATGCTAGCACTGATCTGGACAGCCCCTGTGTTCCTTTCTGAATATACTTTGTTTATCTCTCACAGTCCACTACTCATGCTATGTCCTCACTCTCAATAGTGAGACTGTCAGACACTGGAAAGACACTTCTACATGGTACTATCACCTTTCCCAGTGGGTCAGGCATCAATCTACCTGTCTGGTTAGTGCTGCCTGATGGCCTTATGTGAAGTTCTTGTTGAGGTTGTCCAAACAGGCAGTTTTAATTACTGGCAAGCAGAAGCTTTCAAGAGCTCTCTCAGAAATCTTTGTTCCTGAAGTACTGTCTGGAATCATTCTAGTCGTGGTCCTGATACCTGACAGGCCTGAACCTGCATGCTCATGCAGGGATCACTAATAATAGGTGTTCCCACCTAGTAACCTCGCTGGGTCCTTCAATTTGAAAAAGTCAAGTGGTGAATCCCTCTCTGAGCGACCTTGGACACTTCTTCCTTTCAAAATGCCAAAAGGCAATCAAATTCACACTTGCAAAAATAATGTGTTAGTATCTGTTCTTGACTCTTTATTAAGCTCTATTGGGAGAACTGAACAAACTTGTATTTCATCCAGAATTCTACAACAGGACCAGCGACACCAGGCCCAATATCAGACCTCCTCACCAAACAGCGATCTCATCAGCAGAGTGTGGTGAGGGTCCGCGAGCCACTTCTCAGCCTTTCACATTGTCCTTGCCATGTCTCAGATGAGACTGTCAAACCCAACTGTCTGCCAGGATACTCACCCCACCCCTGTAGAACCCAACAACATGCTCATACCGCATTAAGCATGCACAAAGAACATGTGGTTGCAGGTGTCCACGCCTCCTGTCGATACATACCTTCTTGTTACAGTATTGCCCTTCATGGTTTTGATTTCTGCTCAACTGGTTTGATCGGTCTGAGACATTCGAAAGAAGCAGTGTGTAGGACTCTTGCATTTTGATACTTTACAGTCATCGACCTCTAGGCAAGATGACTGACTATTACCACCGAACTATGTTGTCCAAGGCACCACATCACGAATCTGTCTACTGCTGCTATGACCAGCTAGTCAAAGCAGAAAGTGAAAAGACTGTCATTGCTACTGGCCAATGTATCCAGAAGGAATTGAAGGAGCTGCATCAGGAAACAGTGTCGTTGGCATATCTTTACCAATCCATCACAGGTATGTCCTATTATTCATTTTCTCTGTCAGGCAGTGTGTTTAATGTTATATTTTACTGATACAGCACAAATGCCAAGGTCTCTACTGTTCCACCGCCTACCATCCCAAAGCGTAAATGTGACAGTTCTTCTGCGACGGCTCCCGGTTTGTTGATGGTTATCCTACAAGACCCCGCCATTTATGCTAATTCATCTGTAGTTAACAACTCTAGCAGTATGGTCCCACACAGTAAACTGTCCTCTGGAATGCTACAAGTGATCACCCACACCAACCTGCTGAAAGTCAGACATTTCGTCAGATTATTTAGTATGGGGGACTGAGGGTGTGTTGAAGCTCTGATATACCCCTTTCTCCTTGGCATGCACAGCTATATGTAACAATCAGCATATTTGTGTCTATTGTATACAGTATCAGTGCATGGTATTGGTGTCGGTAGCAAATTGAGTAGTCGTGAATATCACTGCAGACGTGTAAGTACAGACTCAGTCCCCAACTTGTAAGACTAAGATCATTGGCAGAGTAATAAAACTTCAGTGGTGAAATGCATCTAAACAACTTCCATCAATTGATGATTCTCATCCTGTTGTCGCAGTTGATGCCAAGGCAGCAGGCGACCTAACTGAGCTAACCGAGACTGGGGTTGCGGCAGCCCTGGCTAAAGACTCTTCAGCAACATCAAGAAAAATTCAGGTAGGAGGCAACTGTACCAATTTCCAGCTTGCTGTGGCCTGAGGAGGTATATCTGAAAAGAATTTGTCCAGCGTCTTGATGGCTTCGTGCATGTTATGCCTCAGAAATTCAATTTCTTCTTCTTCGGTTTGCCACCATCTTTCTCTCTCTACTGTAACATTACTATAGTTTTCATCCTCAGCCAACTCCCGAAGTTTCTGATGGCAATTATCCCATGCAGGATCAAGCGGCCGAATTTGAGCAAGAGCTGTCATAATATTGGGGCCTCCTGCAACAGCAGGCACCAAGTATTGAGGGTACATTGCCAAGGTAGAACACACAAGAAAGAGATTTTCAGGCTTGTGAAGACAGTCAATTGCTTGCAAGATCGTCTCATTCTCCTTGGGATCATCATCAGATGGGTGTATTGCAACAGCAATGCCAGTGACATATGCCTCAAGGAGCAATGCGGACTGTGAAGTGACCAGTTGCGTTGTGAGAAACTTCAAACACTGTTGTTCATGAAACACATCATATGCAGGTCTAAAGCACTGTTGTAGACATATTGTCAGGAACCTCAATACGGCACCAGTCCTGGTAGAGGTGTGGAGTGTGGACCATTGAGTGGTAATAAAAGTGACAAGCAACTGAAGGGCAGATGAAGGAGCATGGATACATGAAGCAAAATCATGCTGCTGCATGAACTTGCTGTAGCAGTCCAGGACATGACTGACGCAATCATCATACTTTGAATGGGTTACGTCCTGGCTGAAAATGGGTGTATCCACAATAACCGATTCAAGTATCTTCCAAATGGACTCAGGATTCTTCCCACTGGAAATCCATCTTGTGATCAGCATGAACATCTGAAACAGCAAGTGGGCTTCAGGGGTCCCAGACATGTCTGTGCCTGATGCTAATCGTGAAAGCCTATAGATCACAAGGTGGATAGAAGCTGCCACTACCCGACACTCAAGGTGCTTGTCAGGAAGCAGATCAAACTGCGACAACCAACACATCATATACTCGAGCACCATCTTGGGAAAGTACTCAACCGCTTGTTGAAAGTCTACAACAAGTGGTGAAGCAAATAGCTGCTGCTTTGGGATGTCTGTCCAAACAATACTACTCATAGTCACGGCTGAACAAAGGAGTATTGGGAATTGGTCATCAATGTTAAAGAGGTCGGGGTCCCAGGAGTCAGTAGCCAACTGGATGAGGTTTTTCCAAACAATGGGAGGAAACCTTGCTGGTGTCTCGAGGGATAGAATATTGTGGAGAAATACATTAGGCTTGGGCAACCATTGCAAGTACTCAGGGTACCAACACAACTTTGGAATCTGAGTCATGAGAGTAGCACCAAATTCAGTTTGGTCCAGTTGGTCTTGAATGTCAATTTCATACCACAGATTCTTTGCCTCAGAAATGAACATGCAAGAGCGAAGAAGACGTTCAAGCCTGTGCTTCATTCCCGATGACATGCTCGGTGTTGGGAAAGATATCACATAAACAGTATGCTGTCTACCCAGCGACACCAGTAGATCCCGTTGAACATCAACAATGGATGGATTGCCACAAAAAACATCTTCCGCTTCTACCAAAGCTCCCATAGGTAGCCCACCTATTGATTCCATGACGATACTCTGAACTGCAGGGTTTGATGAGGTAGAAAACAACCAATGCAATGCTTCGACTGATAATCGAAGTGATGCCTTCTTCACTGCCTTAAGCTCAAGCTGCTTCAAGGAGTTTAGCTTAGCCATGATGTGATCGCATCCAGAATCACATCCAGGATCATTCCCAGAATCATCAGTTCTGGTGACTCTGCTTACTATTGACTGCAGGAGCTGAAGGAGTCGATAGTAGGGCTTATGAACCAAGGATGTGACATAGGTGTAGGGAGGGTATGCAAGATTGCGGAGTGTGGTGCGGTATGGGCATTGCTGCAAGAGCTGACGGAGTTGATGGTAGTGCTTCTGAATTAAGGATGCAATGTAAAAGCAGGGAGGGTATGTGAGATCACAGAGCGGGGTGTGGTATGGGCATTGTGGGTAACACATAGGCAGAATGGTCATGACTGTATATGCCACAATCAGCAGTATGGTTCCTGTACAAACAACCCATGACAGAGCAGCTCGAAGGGGATGAAGGAAGAGCGACAATCCAATGAAGAACAGTGCTAAAGCTAAATGCATTAGAACAGGTAGTACGCCAACAATGACCTCGACCCGCCACTTTTGGAACCCCAAAAATCGGTACTGTCGAACAAGGCACCGATCGCGTGGAGTTCCAGAGGGGAGGACAACATAGTGATGCAGCCACTGTTTCACGAGAACAGCCACCAATGCTGTTGTCAGGCTGAGAAACAGGCTGGTGAACCACAATCCATTCACCCAGACATCTGTAGCTGCAGGTACAAATGCGGTCTGAGGGTTGAGTGAGGAGACGGGGACTGTGTTAACGGGAGAGCCATTGGCGATCGCACGTTGAACGAGAACCAATTCAAAAAGGAGAGACGCCGAGACTTGAACATAGTCAGCTTGCAGGTTCTGGGACGTCTGGACAACAAAAGTTGTAACGACCGCGGAGAAAAGACCGGCCTATGGTGATACTATTAGCAGCAGCAGAGACGATAGGTGTTTCACTCACAAAAACCAGGAGAACGTCGACATTATCCCGGATTTCTTCAACCATGTTCACATCATGGATTTCACTCTCTGCCTGGTGCGTTCTCCAAACTCTGGCGTTTGGCGCCGTCTCTTCATAGATAGGATCTTCTGGGAATCTGTCTTCGTAGTTGGATGGGTCGTTGCCTAACAAATTCCGTCAGATCTCAGCTGCGAATGTAAAGATGGTATGATACCTCTCCCCGCGTTAGGCTGTGCTCTGGGCATCCCGAAAGTGTTCTTCGCCTTGGAGGACGTAGCGGGATTCACAGGCTTGACCGCATTGTGCATCATCTCCTTGTCGACTGGCCCTGCGTCTAGTACCTTGTCCTCGTCCTTGTCTTGGTCTACGTTTCCTCTACCGTCATAGATATTCAGGTGCTCTGCGGGATCGACGGCCTTCCCTTTCGATTTGCTGGATGAGGAGGACGTTGCAGGATTCGGAGGCTTGACTGCATTCTCCTCATTGATTGGCTCCGCATCTTCCTTGACTTTGATGGCTTCATTTGCATTTCCTCCACCGTCAGAGATGTTTGGGTGCTCGGAGGGATCAACCGCTTTCCCTCGCAATTTGCTGGATGACGCTTCATCGGGTTCCCTAGGACGAGACATTGGGAGCTGTATGCGAAGAAACTGAATGTGACGCAAGACACGCTGTAGCCGCATTGCTGGCAGTGCACTGATGCCGAATGGTTCTATTCTCACATTAAGCGCGCATGGCAGGACATTCATTGTTTACAGGGCAGATTGGATAGCATCTTAGCATATTGGGTGGTATTAGCAGATGGCACGACCCCTAGTGCAAGTTGGGAACGAACGGCAGGCCACTGGAAAGTAGTAGTAGTAAAGAAAGAGCTCCGAGTCTGGTGATTGGGCCGGCATCATTATGTCATTCACTGGTTTTCCTTTACGCTCTCAAGTCGACTCGCGCATGCTGCAGCTTAGTCGCAACTTTTTCTTACTCCCTGGCTTGGAATCGCTCATAATGGTTATCGGAGGAGTTCACAACTAGTAGCCTCGGACACCAACACCTCTCTGAGTGATTTGTTTCCGCATCGGGACCTTCCCTGGTACCACCACCAGTCCTCTTCCTCCACTCCGCCACTCCACCAATTCCACTCGCTGCGCTCGCAACTAGCATCTGCGAAGCTCGATGTAACCATGTCTCTGAATACGCTCCTACCGATCTACCGTTCTGAGGGCTTCACGCTGCTACATAGCTTGCTGTGAATTTGTTCTCTCAACACCACCTATCATCATGGTCCCGTTCGTTTCGACTCAGTGTTTGCATTTCCAGGTCTTCATGGGCCCAACCTCTGCTGCTACATACTCCCCGTCCAAATGGCCAGCTTCAATGCCGGTGAAGACTCGGTGCTCGCGTGTCAAGATTTGCTTGCGCCTGACCTACGCTGCTGCATACTACCTATTTCTTGCAAATGGTTGACCTCGATGCCGGTGCTGGTTTGGTGCTAGCGTTTTGGCATGCCCATGAGCCTGATCGCCACTGCTGCGTGCTCAACTTTTCTTCGACATAGTTAGCCTCGATGCCGGTGTTCGGTTGGTGTTTGCTCCGTTCCGTTGCTCTTCATGCGCTTAAGTCTCCTAACGCATGTGTGTTCCCAACCTTCCGTTTGACTAGTATTCATTGCTAACCGTGCATCTACTTGCTCGTGTTTGGCAGGCACGGCTACGTTTGGTATCTACTACTTATCAACCTCCTCCCATGGTTACTGTACCTCACTCTTCTGCACAAGTCATCGTCATCTTTGACGTGTACACCAATCCTTCTCGTTCCCACCCCAATTGATGACAGCTCGCAAAGTTACAATCCACTTGCGACCGAGAAAAAGACCGCTTGGACCATTTTACTACACGCTATTATGCCGATACGTATCTTAGCTCCGTACTCTTGTATTGTCCCTGAGTATATCTGAATGTCACATCTGTTCGGAACACCCTGCGAAGCATGTCTACTCCGAGTGATGCACTGAAAAAGTGTGATCACAACCAACACCACCTGGTCGACATGACTCGGCCTTCCACAGCGTCCTTGCCATGCCTCACATGAGATTTCCAATTCTGGCTGTACTCACACCACCCCTGTAGAACCAGTGACATACTCATACGGTACTAAGCATGGCAAAAGAACGCGTGGTTGCGGCTGTCCACGCTTCCTGTCGATTCATACCTTCTTACGGGACTGCCCTTCATGGTGTTGATTTTTGCTCAACTGGCTTGAGCCTTCCGAAGAAGGCTGCACGGCGTAGGATTCTTGAACTTTGATATGTTATGATACTCATTGGTCTCTAGGGTGAGACGACTTACTACTACCACCAAACCATGTTCTCCAACCCACCATATCGCAAATCCGTCTACGGCTACATTGTCAGCTAGTCGAAGCAAAAAACAGTCTTACGAAGGCGAAAATACTGCGATCTCCATTGCCCTGGAACGCATCCAGGAGGAATTGAAAGAGCTGCAAGCGTCGTTGGCGTATCTGTGCCAGTGCTTCACAGGTATATCCTATTATTCATTTTCATGTATTATTTTGCCGATACAGCACAAACGCCAAGGTCTCTAGCGTCGCACCCCATTCCATTGATTACCATCCCAAAATTGGAGTATGTCGGTGGTTATCCTACGAGACCCCGCCGTTTACGCCGATTCATCTGTAGTTAACGACTCCAGCAGTACGATCCTGCCCAGCAAACCGTCCTAAGGAGTGCTATAAACGATTACCAACCTCAACCCCGCTGAAGGACCTCACGAAGAAGAGGCGCAAGGTGTAGCGAATATTTGTGCGGAACGGTTATTCTCTCGCGGTACAATGTATTTGGGACACAACAAGGCTTGCAATAGACACATACATACATGCAACTCAGTCTTGCTCAGACTATCCTTTCAGTTTGATAAGCAACAGGGCACCGGAAGGAAGAGGACTGGACCCACTAGCTCGCCCCAACCTCAGCGAATCTGGTTTAGTATTTTTCAGTCCACCGCCTTTCAGATGTGATTTGTTCTTCTTCAGTTTCTGGCCCTGGAGGAGGAAGCGCTTAGCCCATGAAAGGCAGTGAAAGATCAAGATATACGCCTTCTTTGACTGAAGCCGGGTAAGAGTCGGGCACTACCTTCCCCGCAGATTTTATCGAGCTTCTAGCGCGCGAACTCAGACACGCCCAGACCACGGAGTGACGGTGGGGTCCCAGCATCACGATTAGCCGTCCCGGGCAAGCCCCAAGGCGCGAGCGCGGTCTATTTCTCACAGAACAACCTTCTTCAAGCCCGCTCTCGAGGTCCTAACACCTTCCTTCACTTGTTACAAATGGAGATATATTCATGGATCTATTTAACACAACTGTATGGACCAATTTACTCGTCATCCTAGTAACCGGAGAGTAGTCCAATGACAGACTCAAATACGAAATCACGATTGTATTCAACGATATTACCGCCATTCCATCATAGAATCGAAAACTTCGCAAAGTCCCTCAAGTCGCCGCAAGGTCCCGATTTGTCCAGCGAAGATTGCTCAAAGTCAAGGATACGCAAGGTCCCGTCCCGATCTTTCGCGATGTTCCTCGGCTCAAGATCATGGTGATGAAGTCCTGTAGAGTGAAGAGCATTCGCGTGTTTCCAAACAGTTCGGCTACATGCATTCATGAGGGATCAGAATCAAGCAAAATCTTGTCCGAGACACTCACAGTTCCTCCGTGTTCATCCCTAATTTGTTCCACGAATAACAAATTGACAATGGAATGCTTCGCCTACGTTGCTCAAGATCACAGCCCCCCAAGAGTCATCGGACATTGTGAAGTACCGTAATGCACAGGAGCAAGGTTATCCAATCAGTGACGAGAAAGAAGCCGATACGCACGAGTCTCCTTGTTCATAGCCTCAAAGTCGTGCTGGGAGTACGTCTTGGAAACGATAGAGACGACGGTTCCTTGGCTGTCGGTAAGTGATTCTCGCCAGACCTGTGCAAAGTCGCCTATGGTAATGGGTTGGAAGAGTTGCACGTCTACTAGAGAAAGCGGTTGAGGGGGAGAAGGTAGAAGTTCAGCATCAGAGGCAGTAGAACGAGTGTTTGAGGGAGACAGCAGAGGTGTGCCGTCCGGGGTGTCATCGTGTAACATCTGAGGATAGAGGAGTCGAGGAAGCTGGGCATCAAGATGTTCGAATGTCAATGAAACCTGAAGTCTGCGTTAAGCGTTTCAGGAAGATAGAGAAGACATAAAGGCACACCATCGACACATTAATTGCTGCCTCAGAGACCGCAGCCGAGGTCGGTGAGGTCGGTGTCTCTATCGGCGCTTGCATCTCCTTCGTAGCCTTGTCTTGTTGAAAGAATTGTAACAGGAATCCGAATGGCAGGGTCTTACAACGCGCTCTCTGGCTGTACCCCTGAAAAACTCCGCCCGCTCATGTGTCAGACAGAGGAGCCTTGTCCATCCTCACGTCGAAATTCAGGGGAACATGCGACACGAGACCCTCCAACTGAGTGACGGCAAAGAACCGACTAGGGCTGTAAACAAGGATCAGTCCCAAGATCCGCCGAATACCAGCATACTCACCATGCAAGTCATCCATTGCCAAAAACGAGCGACAAAATCAAGGCTAGATGTGACCATCTATTAGCGAATACTCTCGCCCGTTTCCGCTTTCAGAGAACCTCCATGGCTCGAACTCCAAGGGGTCTTCGTGGATGTTCTACATAGGAAAGGTTGTGAGAAGGACTGATGTGGCTGGAAAGCTTGCTTCTACCTCGTTCTTACTAGCTACAGCAACCTGAGTATCGATCGGAGCCTCTGTCCCATCAGAAAACATAAGTATTCCCGAGCCACGCGTAGCATCCTGGCTGTAATCAATGGTGAGTTGTCGACGTCGTAAATAGTGTGAGAGTAACTTACGAGCATTGGCATTTCTATATAATCTTTGAGTCCCTGGCTCACTGCAAATTTCGTCCAGGTGTCATCGAAAATGACGGGTTCCAACTCAATACGGAGAGCTTGAGTATATTCCGGATGCGCAGCTAATGTGTACAGCGACGGTCAAGTGTTGATTCTATTGATCCATTGATCCACGCCAAAGAAACCAGGCCAAGGTCCTCGTATTCATCGCGTCAAAGACGCTGATGTCAATCGTGAGGGTACTGAAGGTTGCGTCCGAGTCTCTCGGTGTGCTGGATACTGAGAGGGAAGGATAATGAATCGATGAAGAGCGAAGAGCAAGGCAGCCATGATATGGCTGGGTCATGGTAAAGGACGGCAGACAGCATCGGAGTTTCAAACACGGCTTTGTCTACGACTATACCATCGCCACTTTTACCAAGTCCTTACTCTTCTTCTACCTCGGAGCAATGTCCAAACCCAGCCAAACGCTAGACCCCTCATCTGGACCTGGACCCCGCACACTGCCGATTAAATTTATATGAAGATGTTGTCGATGAAAAGGCAGACCTACGAAATATCCAGTCGCCTCATGTTCCGCTAGCGAAGTGAGACAAGCGTGTCCTTTGACGGAGAAAGGTGTGTTACGTCCTATATCATGCGGGAGCTGACCTAACAGTTGTCCTCCAGTTTGGAACAACATAAAGCCTGAGCTGATACAGTATCTCGACGAGATGGACGCTCACCGAAAGGCCCGGGGGAAGCAATGGCTGGTGCTGTCTCCTCGCCGGTCCTCACTTGCACTGGTGCGTCCCCCATTCAGTCTACGTTGTTCGTCGCTCACCTCTTTGTTAGCCGAATATCACTACCCTTTCTCTCAGGGCTACGAGTCTCGGCATCAAACAAGTTGACGTCACAGAACACAACGCGCCGATGTGTCGAACAAGCTATCTCCTAGCTGCAGGCAAGCGCTAAGAATGCGACCTACCCGTAGCGCTCGACCCTTCCTGGTTCGCGAAGTGAGTGAGGCGGTGTCGGGACTATCAAAGGCGCTAGGTGAGTTCTCTCATACACTGTGTGATGCATACGACCTCATCTTCCTCAAACAGCGACTTTGGATAACATGTCACCGGTTCACCATGGATCCCGATTTCTCCCAAAAGCAAGCATCAGGCCTGGAACTTGACGACGAAGTACACCTGCTCGCCCTTCTCTCCTCCAGCTTCCGGCACCAGCACCTCAAATTCTTGATCTGGTGGGGATGGGAATGACACGTCCGATTATGAGGAACTGGGCCCACTTGGAGAATGTATGGGCTACATTTTACTTGGAGATTTCGTGAGTGCGATATTCAAAATTCATCATTTCGTCACTCACTGTTCGTGTCCCAGAACCTTCGAGCTCGGCGCGCGGTTCTCTCAACCTCACCCCATGCACACCAGCCTTTCGTTCAGTCCTGGATCCACCAGCACATGTCAATTCCGGTACATGGATTTGGAGCGCGAAGCCGTCACCAATACCGAGCTCCGTGGCGAGTACCAGCTCGTTGCGAGCCAGATCTGGCGCAGTGCCATCTCCAGGCACATCCTCCTCATTCGTCTACGTCGCTGGTCGGATATCACTACCCTTTCTCTCGGCTCCAAGAAGCCCCACTCGTACAAGTCTGCCATCTCCCAGCCCAACACCGGAGGAGATTACGCGAGAATGCAATCTACTGTCGGGACTGGCCACGCGCATATCCTTCCCGTAGCTCCTCGGATCCCGAATCCTAGGTGAGTTCTCTCGTATGCTGTGTGCTGCGTACAAGCTTATATCCTTCGGACAGTATCATCATCTACTGTCGAACTCAGCGATCTCGCTCCAAACGACGTAAGCAAGCATCAGACCTCCTTGGAAGAAAATTACGCGCAGCAAGAGGAGGTCCGCTTTCTCCCCGCCCACCCGCAGATTCTCCAGATCTGTGCGACTCCTTTCGACGAACACCGAATTCTTGATCTTACGTCCGGCAACGGGTTCACTGGCATCGACCCACCTCCAATCAACGCCTGTCTATGCAGAAAAGAGTTCTGACTCCACATGATGTTTGGCGAGCAGCGGAGGATCGTATCGGGGTGGGTAAGTTCCTTCCTTGAAAGGATGCCGCTGGATGCTAATAGAAATTTAGAGAGTAGAGATAGACGCTGTCTATTCGAGAGCCGCGTTTCTTCATCTCGAAGACTGTTCAGTTGGGATGATATGCCGAGCGTGATGGAGGTTTGGGCACCAAATGGCTCGTCTCTTCGGTGATACTGGAACCTTTATGCATACGTTCGGTAACCGGAGCATCCGTGCGATGAAACATGGGGAAATACTACAACTTTGTTTGCATCCTTTTCATTCTGAACCTTGTCCAGTCCACGAGGCTTTCTGCCGTTCGCGGAGCATAGCTTTTTCTCTATCACTTATTGTTCGCTTGGTTTCGACTGTCTATTCTACCCGCCGTTTGCCTTCGAGGGTACAAGGCAAGGGATATTCTATTCCCGTATTCTCTTTTCGAGGTGTTTTTATTTACAATGCAATCTAATGGGACTGGATTTCCATCCGCTTTATTGAAGAGAAATAGACACGCCCGAGTGCAAGAGACAAACAAAGTTGAGGGAGAGGATGCGACGACGATGTCCACCAACAGAGTAGGAGGTACTACCCCGGGGCGTAAAGAGCGAGCCCCCAACTTCCGAGATGAACGTGCGGGTCGGGCTAAGAGTAGGTACCAACTATTCCGCACACGCTAGTCGCGATGACCAGAAACAAGCAACGCGTCGTCTTGGACCAATGTCGCGTCGTTCAGGGCTTCTACCATAGATCTTGCTTGTTCCATTGTAATTCCGTTCAACAGCGCAGTTTAGACAATCGTTGTTGTGAGGTCACTATTTGAAGTCGGAGAAGGGTCGGACTATGGGTTGATCAGTCGGCGAAATTAACTTTGAACGAGATGAAACGCCCATTACCGTTTGCCGCAATCAACAATTGCCTCTACAGCTCACGTCCCACTGGCCGCATGATGATAACTTTGTGCGAATCATGGTCTTCACGCTGAAAAAAGGTTTTCCTGTGTCGGCGCATCGTCGCGTTCATCGTAAGAGCTGCGAGAAGGGTGAGTACTAAATTACGCGAGGAGGAAGAGGACCCACCAGTCTTCGAGATCTTCTCTAACGACCATTTGTCACGTCTCCAGTCACCATGAAATGCAGCGAACACAGCACGTCTCCTTCTGCTGACAGAATTCGTTGTTGCGCGTTGCCGGCGAGGAAGGAGTCGCTCGTTGTGAATAGCTGTCGTCAATGGAGCGCATGGGAAGCTGAGAGAGGTGGCCAAGTCTGTGCATCGACGGTCATAAAAATGAGACTAAGGTATGCAGGATGATGGGCGTCGATGACCGGAATGGTACAGTGTTTGGCTCGCTGGTGAACCCATGCTGAAGACGAGGACCTAAGGGCAAAGGCGTCCGGATGCGGATCCTGGGTGAGTTTCTCGCCCGCTGAATGACGTCAGCAGTGGATGTCTTGATAGCGAAGGGGATCCTATCGCGCGTTAGAGAAAGTGGTGCCGGCATGATGGTAAGAGACAAATAAATGTGAGGAACGTGGGAGCTAACGATCAACAAACAACCTTGATCTTGTATTACCGCCACGGCCCAAGACCTTCGACGTCGCTCAAAAGTCACCTACAATTACGCTACCCTCGCAGTCTACATCTGTATCTGCATCTGAGATCTGAGTACTAGTTCTGAAGCTATCTAAAGTTCTGAAGCCGAAGCCATCCTCTCGTCGTGAAAATGGCTGTCTCTGCTAATTGCCGACATATCTACTAATTGACAGCGTCTACCTCCGCCAACAACCCCCCTTACAGTCACATCTCCCTCCGCGTCACTCCTCCCCAGCAGCTCGCGCCCGTCGATGTCTCTTTGCATGCCCATCTCATAGTCCCTGTTTAGGTTGTCCTCAATAAGGAACTGAAGCTTCCCGTTGCGGGTCTGACAAGCTTCCAAATGCTCGCACAAGTAAATAGCCCTATCCCTAGGGACTTGGACATCAGCACAGGAAGAGTCGGAGGAGAAAGTCATACCATACCATACGCAAAGTTCGCCACCGTTCACCACTCTGAGGACTGCTATTTATGTAATCATCCGCAACGGGGATGAGGAGGGCGTCGAGCTCCACGGCTTTGAGCCTCAGAGATAACCGACATCATATCCTGTCGTATACCTAGACAATAAACCAATTTCAGCCGAATTGAAAGGAGGGCGGATACGGATGACGCCCATACCTCAAATCCAAGTCTGAAGGAATGATTAGCTCGGCGACATCGTTTGTAATGCAAACCTCCCGCACGAAGAAACTGTTGCAAGGATACGAAGCAGCAATTAACTGAAGGACCGGCGTTCATTACACAAGACCAGAAACCGAAGGAGGTAACGTAGCATACATCTTGCCCTTTCGGCCTGTGTGTGTAAACCACATTCTCGACGATCCTGTGTACTGTGTGATTAGCAGAAGAAGTAGATGCAGAGTCGGCAACGTACCTGGAACCCGATCAACATCCCGCAACTTGCCCCCAGCAAATGGACGAGCGACCACAACATCGAAAAGCTCGCTACCGCCTCACCGAGTTGCAATGAGCCATGGAAAATTCAAAACGACGGTTCTTCCACCCAGCCTCTAAACTATTCTGCGGCTGCCAGCTTTCATACGTCCGTATGGGGTGTTGGCACAATGTTCGAGCCACCCTCAAAGGGAATCGGCTGAAGGAGCATACACCTGTCGTCCAGATGTCGGCTACTAAAGTCAAGGGCTCCACAGAAAAAGACACACCTTTCTTCCCTCCAAACTTGTCCTCCGTGTCGTCTTCACAGCTAAATGAGAATACCACGCAGATCTTGTTGCTTAAGCTCTGAGACAGATACTGTCAGCAGAGGGAGGATAGGACCTAGGAGAAACGATTGAAGACACGAGCGATCACCGAGTGCGAACCACGTACCTCTCATGCTACAAGACAAGACATACGCCCCGTACCATCGTCACTGAACATGTCTCTTCTATAATGGTCCTCCTCGGGGTCTTCATCGATAGCTCGGTACAGCAGGTGACAGCCATTCTTGGGCAAAGTGCGTGGAGCGGCTGGTCATGGACAGCTCTTGTTAAGCGAAAGTAAGCATCCTCTCTCCAAAGTCCCTCTACCTTCACTCGGTTCGAAAATCGCCTCAATGCAGATTATAGTTGTGAATGGAGAGTCGAGAATGCGCGGGACAATCGTCGGATTTAGGCCTGAGGCCTGATTGGCAGAGATAGATGTGATAGCGGAATATGGGCCGGTATTAGATGTGCGCAATGTTTCCACTAGTCGCAGGTATGCTCAAAACGGATATCAAGGAGATCCTTCCAGGTAGGTTGTTGATCCATGGGCATAGCGTATGAGGGGAGTCTGAGAGTCTAATCGGGGTTTAACTGAGTTTGAAATAAGCCGACACGTCCTCCTCGACCTCGTTGCTGGATTTTGACTTACTTATCAGGTACCGTGGTTTCTGGCCCTTCAACCCTAAAAATCTCGGGTTTTCCCAGTGAAAAAGAGCGAGTTACATTCACCAAAAGTAAAGTACAGTATACTGAACGGGCTATACGAGTATTTCGGAAATGAACCTGAAGCGGTATATTCTAACAGTTAACTCGAGGTCAGCACTGTGTAAAACTCTGGGTGCCTTTCAGACCAATCCGTTCTTAGCTGCGAATGGATCTTCTCCCTCCCCATTGACCGTCATCTCCAAGAACTTTGCAGAAGCCTCCACCGGCCCCTTGCCAGTGATATACTCCAGGAACGCGTATGCCAGGTCCATTCCTGTCGCGACATCCAAGTCAGGACTGCAGCGCCGTGGGGACCAGACTAACTTACCGGTGGTGATACCTGAACTCGATCAGATCTTCTTGTCTTCTGTGGCGACCCATCGAGCTTTAGCAATCCAGGTTATAGGAAGGTCCTTAGTATCCTCCTACAAAACTCGCTAGTAGATTAGAGGTATACAGACGTCGTGTCCGACTAACCTTGATCACTTTGAACATTTTTTTGTTCGTCGTCGCACGTTTCCCGTCCAAAAGCCCTGTGCTAGATAGGATCCACGACCCAGCGCAAACTGTCAGGATGTACTTGGCAGTCGGTCCTTGTCTCTTCAAAAAGTTCATCAGACTGTGCTCTGTCTTACCATTCCCAATCATTCCTGCCAAGCATAACTTAGGTTGTAGGAACGCGTCTCTTCGAGCTGACCACACACCTCCGGGAATGAGAATGATGTCAAACTGCTCTTTGGCATTGTCATAGGTCTGGTCCGGGAGAAGCTTTGGACCAGCAAGCAGGACGATGGGATTGAGGGTGTTGGCGAGGTATGTCACATCGATGGCACAGTCAGTTTCGTTCGCACTGAGCATGCCTGGGAACATCTTGCGGATCGAGATACTTCGAAGCCCCAGTAACTCGACGGGTCCTTGGTAGTCAAGCGATGTAGCGCCATTGTACAGGCATACGGTCATGCGATAGACGGTAAATGGAGTCGAAGTTATCGTGACAGTGAATAAGAACTTGTTTACTGTTGCTGTCCGCTTTATACTGACTGAAGACTAGATGAACACCAAGACCTGTGAGTATGTTTCACGCCGGCAAGATGTGAAGTAGATCAATATCACCCATATGGCCATCACGACCCCATCAGATATCACAATGGTTTCATCCCCGAATCTGGAGGTGCATATGCGCCCACTTCAGTGCTGTTATGCAGCTAATGTTTGAGCAATATCCCTATCACAGTAGACATGACAAATGTAAGGTGATTTACAGTATCCGCTATGCTCGGGAAGAACTCTGTTGCTTACATCTTGATTAGAGATATAAAATACGAATGGTAGTAAGAGGTCCGACGCGGATGATGGTTGCTTACTACAAATCATCTCTATTTCCGCACCGAGATGTAAGGCAGGTATCACGTACATGGGTGGGCTGCTTGTATGTTGCGCTGAAACCCGCTATGCATTTCCATATGAATATCGAAACGATGGCCGGTGCGCTAGGCCGGATACATAAAAAACAAGCACGAACATCGAAATCCCGGACTTACCTTGACGGCACAAGCTCTTTCAGATCCCTGGGTCGTAGAGATTCTTCATAGCACGGTGAACCTATCCTCAGAGGGTGTCTGAGGCATATGCTTATGCACCGTCTCAGTATTTTTCTGTCCCGATTTGGTCTCTCATTTCTTTGCAGTTGGCCAGCAGAGACTTCCACTGGTGGTCTTTGGGTTGCGCTAACTTATGCATGTTGGAATGCAAGTCCGGACATAGAGTCGCATTATTTCGTGTTATATGATGGTGGACTGAGGGTATGTTGAAGCTTTGATATACGCTTTTCTCCTCAGCACACGCAGATCAATGAAACAATTGTCATCTCCATATCTATTGTATACATCGACAGCGTACGATATTGGTGTTTGTAGCGAAACAAGTAGTCGTGAATATTACAGTGGAGGTGTAAGTAGATCCCCAACTTGTGAGACTGAGATCATTGGCAAGCTTCGATGAGAATGTGGGTGAAATGCATCTAAACACCTTCTGTCAATTCGTGTTCTTCATCCTGTTGTCGCGGTTGATGCCAAGGTAGCAGGCAACCTACACGAGCTAGCCGAGACTGAGGTTGTGGTGGCCCTGGCTAAAGACTTTTCAGCAACATCAAGAGGAAGTAAGGCAGGAGGTAACTATACCAATTCCAAACTCGTTGTGGCCTGAGGAGGCATATCTGAGAAGAATTTGTCCAGTGCCCTAATGGCTTCACGTATATGACTCCTCTGTTCTTCAATATATATTTCTTCTCCACCCCATCCAACAAAATGGTTTTCATCCTCAGCCAACTCCCAAAGTCTCTGACAACAATTACTCCATGCAGGATCATGTGGCCGAATTTGAGCAAGATCTGTCAAAATATCGACACCTACAGGTACCCACTGTTCACACCATACATTATACCAGTGAGTGGACATTGCCAAGGCAGAACAGACAAGAAAGAGATTTTCAGGCTCGTGAAGACAGTCAATCGCTTGTGCAATTGTCTGATTCTCCTCGAGATCATCATGAGATAGGTGTACTGCAATGGTGATGCCAAAGACATATGCTTTGAAGAGTGATATGGACCATGAAGAGACTGGTTGCATTGTAAGGAACTTCAGACACTGTTGTTGATAAAACACATCATATGCAGGCATAAAGCGCCATCGTAGACATGTTTCCAGGAACCTACATGCAGCACCAGCCCTGGTAGAATTGTAGAGTGTGGACCATTGGACGGTAATGAAAGGGATGAGCAGCTGAAGGGCAGGTGAAGGAGCATGTATATGTGAAGCGAGATCACTCGCCCTCATGAAGTTGCTGTAGCAGTCCAGGACCAGTCTGGAGCACTCATCATACTTTGAGTCAGGTGCATCCTGGCTGAAAATAGGTGTATCCACAATGACCGATTCGAGTATCTTCCAAATGGCCTCAAGATCCACCCTAATGTAAATGCATATGTTTAACAATTCCTGTAGCAACAAGGTTTCAGGGGCCTCAGATGTGACTGTGCCTGCATCTAATTGTGAAAGCCTATGGATCATGAGGTGGATAGAAGCTGCCAACACCTGATACTCAAGACACTCGCCAAGAAACAGATCAAATGGCAACAACCAACACATCATGTACTTGAGCACCATCTTGGGAAAGTACTCAACTGCTTGTTTAAAGTCTACAACAAGCGGTGAAGCAAACAGCTGCTGCTTTGGGATGTCTGTGCGAACAATACTACTCCTAGTCATGGCTGAACAAAGGAGCATTGGGAATTGGTCATCAATGTTAAAGAGATCAGGGTCCCAGAAGTCGGTAGCCGACTGGATAAGGTTTTTCCAAACAATGGGAGGAAACCTTGCTGGCATCTCGAGGGATAGAATATCGTGGAGAAACACATTAGGCTTGGGCAACCGTTGCAAGAACTCAGAGCACCAACACAACTTCGGAATCTGAGTTATGAGAGTAGCACCAAACTCATGTTGGTCCAGTTGATCTGGAATATCAATGGCAGGCCAGAGGTACTCCACCCTGGAACCGAGCATGGCAGCTGAGCGAAGAAGACGTTCAAACTTGTGCTCCATTCCCAATGGTATGCTCGGTATAGGGAAAGGTATCCAGTCAACAACATGCAGTTTAGTCAGTGATGACCATAGATTTGCTTCAAGTTGAGCATCAACAATGGATGGACTGCCACAAAAAACATCTTCCACTTCTGCCAGAGCTCCCATAGGTAGCCCACCTATGGATTCCATGACAATACTCTGAACTGCAGGGTTTGATGAGGAAGAAAACAGCCACTGCAATGCTTCGACTGATAATCGAGGTGATGCCTTCTCCACTGCCTGAAGCTCGAGCTGCTTCAAGGAGTTTGGCTTAGCCATGATGTGATTGCATCCAGAATCATGTTCAGGATTGTTCCCAGAATCATCGGTTCTGGTGACTCTGCTCACTATTGACTGCAGGAGCTGAAGGAGTTGATGGTAGTGCTTCTGAACAAAGGATGTGACATAAATGTAGAGAGGGTATGCAAGATTGCGGAGTGGGGTGCGGTATGGGAATTGCTGCAAGAGCTGACAGAGTTGATGGTAGTGCTTCTGAACTAAGGATATGATGTAAAAGGAGGGAGGGTATGCAAGATCACAGAGAGGGGTTCGGTATGGGCATTGCGGGTAACACATAGGGAGAATGGTCATGACTGTATATGCCACAATCAGCAGTATGGTTCCCATACAAACAACCCATGACAGAGCAGCTCGAAGGGGATGAAGGAAGAGCGACAATCCAATGAAGAACAGTGCTAAAGCTAAATGCATTAGAACAGGTAGTACACCAACAATGACCTCGACCCGCCACTTTTGGAACCCCAAAAATCGATACTGTCGAACAAAGCACCGGTCACGTGGAGTTCCAGACGGGAGGACAACATAGTGATGCAGCCACTGTTTCACAAGAACAGCTACCAATGCTGTTGTCAGGCTGAGGAACAGGCTGGTGAACCACAATCCGTTAACCCAGACATCTGTAGCTGCAGGTACAAATGCGGTCTGAGGGTTGAGTGAGGAGACAGGGACCGTGTTAACGGGAGAGCCATTGGCGATCGCACGTTGAACAAGAACCAATTCGAAAAGGAGAGACGCCGAGACCTGAGCATAGTCAGCTTGCAGGTTCAGGGACGTCTGGACAACAAAAGTCGTAACAACCGCGGAGAAAAGACCGGCCTATGGTAATACTATTAGCAGCAGCAGAGACAATAGGTGTTTCACTCACAAAAACCAGGAGAACGTCGACATTATCCCGGATTTCTTCAACCATGTTTGCATCGTGGATTTCACTCTCTGCCTGGTGCGTCCTCCAAACTCTGGCATTTGGCGCTGTCTCTGCATAGATAGGATCTTCGGGGAATCTGTCTTCGTAGTTGGATGGGTCGTTGCCTAACAAATTCTGTCAGAGCTCAGCTGTGAATGTAAAGATGATAAGATACCGAGTCTCCTTGTGTTATGCTGTGCTTTGTGCATCCCAAAAGTCTTCTTCGCCTTGGAGGATGTCGCGGGATTCGGAGGATTGACAGCATTATCCTCGTCGATTGACTCCACGTCTTCCTCGTCCTCATCATCTTCATCTACATTTCCCCCACCGTCAGAGATGTTTGGGTGCTCGGCGGGATCGACTGCCTTCCCTTTCGACTTGCTGGATGACGCTTCATTGGAGGATGCTGCGGGATTTGGAGGCTTGACTGCATTCTCCTCATTGATTGGCTCCGAATCTTCCTTGTCCTTGTCAGCTTCATCTGCATTTCCTCCACCGTCAAAGAGGTGCTCGGAGGGATTGACCGCCTTTCCTTTCGACTCGCTGGATGACGCGGACGCTTCATCGGGTTCCCGAGGACTAGACATCGTGGGCTGTATACAAGAGAATGAAAGCGATGCAAGCCACAGAACAAACCTGCTGTCATATTGCTATTGGCCCATCGCAGAAACCTAATCAAGCATTACCTTTCTAGGTGGGTCAGGGACCATCTGGCTAGTGCCGCCTGGCAGCCTTATGCTCTTGCCGAAGTTGTCCTAGCAGGCAGTTCTCGTTGTTGGCAAGCAGAATTTTCGACCTCGCCGGCAATCCTTGTTCCTGAATTGGCCTGGAATCGTTCTTCTCGTCGTAGTCCTGAATCTGCATGCTGGAATCGCCGATAATAGTTGTCGGCAGGAATTCGCAACTAGTAGACTCGCTGGGCACCTGAATTTGAAAAAGTCGGGCGGTGAATTCCTCTCAGAGTGATTTGTTTCCGCATTGGGTCCTTCGCGGGTACCACCACCAGTCCTCTTCCTCCGCTCCACCACGACCACCAATTCTACTCGCTGCGCTTGCAACTAGCATCTGTGAAGCTCGATATAACCATGCCTCATGAATATGCTCCTACCGATCTACTGTTCTGAGGGCTTCACGCTGCTACATAGCTTGCTGTGAATTTGTTCTCTCAACATCACCTATCATCGCGGACCCGTTCGCCTCGACTCAGTGGCGTTTCCAGGGTTTCATGGGCCCAACCTCCGCTGCTGCATGCTCCCCGTCCAAATGGCCAGCTTGAATGCCGTTGAAGACTCAGTGTTCGCGTGTCAAGATTTGCTTGCGCCTGACCTACGCTGCTGCATGCTACCCATTTCTTGCGAATGGTTGCCCTCAATGCCGGTGCTGGTTTGGTGCTAGCGTTTTGGCATGCCCATGAGCCTAATCTCCACTGCGGCGTGTTCACCTTTTCTTGGAAATGGTTGGCCTCGACGCTGGTGTTTGACTGGTTTTTGGCTGGGTGCTTCCGTTCTGTTGTTCTTCATGCGTTCAAGTCTGCTACGTATGATATACAGGTATACGAAGCGGCGGAGGAGTAATCAATATGACTTGGATGTGACGCGTCTCAGGTGCGTGCTCTTTTTATTGTTTCTTGTGCATTCTCTCACCATTCTTTCTAGTATAGCAAAGATTGCTCCTGAACGTGCCTGCACTTGTACTCGTCACTTTCAGTAGCACTGCCTACGCCATTGATGGTTTCCGGCCTTCTGCACACAGCCAGCTGCATAAACCTGCTGTGGTTCGCACAATTTGTCGTCCCCAACACTGATTATCCGTCATCAAGTTACCCCCGTGCTTATGCCCTACTGGTGCACGGGACGGACGCCATGTCGCTGTACGACTCGGATGCCGACCTTACAGTGATGTAGCAGTGGAACATTGCCGGGGAGAATCGGGATAAGGACATGGACTTGGACGTGTATATCATAAATACGACATTATATGTATACATGAATGCCTACAGACACACACAGACAACGGTCCATAAGGGTCTAAATGTTAAACATCGATAGACATCAATTCAAAGGCGATGAAATGGCCCATAAGTTATGAATGACCATAGACGCTCTTAGATGTCTCTGCGCATCGATGGCCGTCAGCTCGCGTCCACAGACTTGTGACTAGGAGCTTCAGCGCTTCAGCAGTGGACGTCTTGATAGCGAAGGGGATCCTATCAGAAATGAATGTTCTGACTATCGTGATGGATGGCCAGGATAAAACGTACCTTTTCGTCTCTTAGAGTCGGTTTCTCTCCTTGACAAGCACATTGTCTAGATCGAGCCAAAGGTCCCGTGCTTCAGCTTCATCGCTAAACCCAAGACGAAGTATTATGAGACGATTTCGTGTGTCCTGAGCAGAAGGCTTGAGTCGGTCATACGGGTGCCAGACCTTGCCGGAGTGCGCGTTAGAGAAAGTGGTGCCGCCGTCGAGGGTGATGATGGTAACAGTGGAAGAAACGTGAGCAACTTGGGAGCTAATGATCACAAAGAAACCCTGACCTTGTACCACCACCATGGCCATCACACTGACGCCAATGACGAGCTCAAGTTCCTTGCCACGCTACCATCGCAGTCAAGTCTTCCTCTCGTCATGAAATGGCTATCTCTGCTAAAGCGCGAATTGCCGACATCTACACCTTCTAATCTGGTCAGTCCCTCCTCCACGATGGCTTTCGTGTGGCGTTACGTGTGGGCAGCACAGAATTTGGAGGAATGGCGTGTCGGCGCGTGGTGGGTGTTTGCAGGGTTTGCAGAATCCGACTCTGCAAAGTGACTGTAACACGACCATGGTCTGTCATGTCACATGTCGCGCTGCAAAAACAGCCGCCAGATCCCTACAAGCTAGTTACAGGTAATCTCATCGTGGTCCGCGTGCGTAATAAAAGTAAAGACGTGGTATGGATAAGTGTTCGCCGCTTTGGCATACGACCATCCCGATAAGATGCATCCCCACGTGTACTCGTCTTTCCTCTGTCTTTCTCATCCTCAAGACCCACTCGATGCCTGACAACCGCGAAGGCGAGGGAAATGTAAGATTTGGACTGGTGGATATATCCGCGGCTCACAGTTGCGGTGCCAAATACTAATAATTGCCTCCCGCACGCGTCGTATTAACACTCGGCCCGCTGCCTGTACATCACCGTTAGGCTTAGTCAATAGATATTATACTATGACATACCAAACAAGTGATTGATGAATCTAGGCCATCCACGTCGCCATCCGCAAAGCCGAGATCTCCCTCCACGTCACCCCTCCTCGGCAGCTCGCGCCCTCTTCGAACACCCACCTTTCCGCAGATCCTTCGCTCCCCGCACGCGTCTCAACAATTGGTTCGGTGCATGTATTTCACTTTAGCCTCAGTTAATAGACGTGACACGAGCATGCCCTCTCCGCCCTCATAGTCAAGTCTTCTAAACCAATCACAGTCAAATTGAAAGTACGGCGGATACGGATGGCGTCCATACTTCAAATCCAAGTCTGAAGGAACGGTTAGCTTGGTGACATCCTTTAGGATCAGGTTGTATCCGATAGCAAAAGAAACTGACCGGTAGCCTTGCTTTTGAGACTCAGATCAAGTACCCCGGAGGCGCATCGAATTTCTAGAGATACCCGAGGGCATCTGCGCGATAGAGTGTGGCTATGAACGTTGGAGATGGAGCGTGTCAACCTAAGCATGGCAGCCAAGGACATCAGTTGGAGGACGTCGCTGGATTTGATTCATGATGCACGATAGCCATAGAGATTATTCATGTTCATGGAGGACACGTTTTAGTGCAGTGTCGAAATTGAGCGTAGACTTGTTGGAATTGACGATTAGGCAGCACGACCGACTTTGCCAGAGGAAGAGGGAGTCGGAGTGAAGAGAATAAACAAAAATGGCCCCATGGCTCTGTTCTAGGAGACCAATAAAGGCATGATGAGCAAGGTCACTGCACCGTTAAAATGAACAGCTTACAACATGCGCCGTCGCTTCCTACAACGAAGGCGATCGAAGGATCTTGGTGAAACAGTCCCAAGATCATGATGATAACAACATGGTGTCTTCAGCGATAGCGTGTGTACATGCACAGCTCCTTTCCACAAATGTCGAGTCCGAGACGTTCACTTTCTCTCCTACAGTGATAAACAATTTGATAACACCCAGTTCCTTCCCCGGGCATCGTCACAAGTCCGGCAGTCCTGGTGACATTACACCAACGAGGCTAGGGGCACTGGGCGGAGAGACGAACGGACGATACAAAGCCACCGCCTCAGAGATGCTGAGTATTCCGTGGGTTCAGACAATGGTGAAAAGAGCGCAGCAAGGGGAGAAAAGGCACGTCAACGAGTGCTAGACTTTGTCGCTGCTTGCCGATGGTGACTCTTCCTTAGCCTCGGAGAGTGGTGTTGACTGATACGGAAGAGTGATGAGGCCAGGATACATAGGTCCGTGATTTAGGAAATAAACACCGTCTCTGGACGTTGGCGATAATCTGAGTGGTCTTGTCCTGGAAAATTGAATGCATATATCTTGTAATCAATGAGTACGAGTCGCATATAGAGGTAAAGGGCAAGCGTACTGGACATATTTTAAGTCAGGAGGCTATATAGTTGGCGATGTGCAGCATCATGAGACAGCCGGCCACTCTTACACGGCTCTTACACCCCGTATACCCTCTTGGCACCCTCCTTTGCCACGTCCAACACCCTCTCTGTATCTCATCCGTCGCCCATGATGCCAGCCACAAACTCGGCCGTCCAGGGAATTATCAGCGAGTGCGAAAACGGAAGCCTAGACTGCTTTGGCTCCAACGCGTCATACACGTTCGCCGGGACCATGCACGGCGCGTCTGTTTCCAGCAGGATTCGCTTGTTGTCATTGGCCGACATCTGCGTGAGGAGCTCGGCAGTGTTGAGGTTCGTTGCGTAGCAGACGGCGCCCGTTACACCGATGTGGAGATTGGGGAAGTAGTCGAGGAGGAGGTGGCCAAGGGCGGTGTCGGTGAAGCAGTGAATGTGGACCTGTCGTCGCGGATATAGTCAGCGCTGTTGGTATCAACGGAGAGAAGGACGTACCTGGTGATCTATGGGTACGATCTCCTTCATGATTCTCTCCGTGTCTTCTTCTGCTTCCCGGTATGCACCGTTATTGGGATACCACGATCCACGGCTATCCGTAGCTGCTGGGCAAATACTCGTTGCTGGACCTCTGGTGGCAGTGGTAATCCAGTCCGATCTCACCCAGACCGACACAGGATGGATGCGAGAGCGCAGTGAGAATCTCGGATTTGACGGTAGGAGTATATGATTTTGCTTCGTGTCTGGATCGCGACGGGAGGCAAGTTTGAATTTGCGGGACGTACGGGTGAACGCCTGGAGGATCTAATCAGAAGTGGAGTTGGAAAGAGCAGGAGTACGCACCGATGACAAATAGATACTGAATACCCTCTCATTTCCCATCCGCCAGCTCTTTCCACGTTCCCTGCCTCCGGTTCGCACCACACATCGACCATCGTCACCACTTCCTTCCCCGTATACACGCCCTCTACGAAATCAAACGCGGTCTCATACTGCCCTTCAGGGTACTTTGAGCGATATAAAGCAAACGTCGAGAATAGATGGGTATGGGTGTCGATTATTGTGGACTTGGAGGTGGATGCGTGCTGGGGCAATGCGGAGGTCATCAGGTTGTGAGGAGGCAAGAGCTCTTTTTGTTGTGGTTTTTTCCCATGGCGATGGAGGTGGTAACGAAGGATCGTAGGTGGAAGACGCGAGAGCGGGAAGCAAGTCGTAGCATGGTCCAGAAATGGAAGTTTCGGACAACAGTGTGCCAAGCTCTTCTTTCCCTCGAGCCATCATGGCAAGTTCGAATCCCTACCAGCAATGTCAAAATCTGTCCTTGGTCGCGCCACATCTGTTAGCGAACCTGCAGCAAAAATTTAGCACCGAAAAGGCCAGGAGAAGCCGTTGATAGAAGCGTTGTAGGGTGCGTCAGATTCAACACTCGTGGCTTGCCAGGTTCGTTGCGCGTCATTGATGACCACCGCAGTTGCAGACTCCTTGGCTGCCTACAAATCTGAGCGCGTTGACAACAAATAGTACGCGTCTATCCAGTCTTTCATCCCTGCTTGACGTTCTCATTCTTCGATAGAATTGCTGCTGTGACAACGTCAGCTGTATCTTCAGTGTATCCCTTCCATCTTGGCTCGCAGCCAAGGCCACCAGTAGTAAGGACGGATGGTGCCCGTCTCCCACTGTCCAACTCACGAATCCAACAACTCGCTCCGCTCGTAACTGCGCCCAGTTGTGGCTACCCTTCCTGCAAATCAACACGACTTTTTTAATATGTTTCCGGCATCGATGAGCCACAAAGGCAGACGGAGGAGGAAGCGATTTTCCTACCTGTCAGTACACTTGACTTGACGTAGCGCGACGATTAAAACTGTGTTGCAATCTATGTAAGCCCTTCCCTTTTATCTCATCAATTTCCCACTGAGGACCATCCAAATAGGCGTACCCGCGTTCGCACATTCGAGCCCTATCCCTACGAAGAAAAGACGCATCACTTTCTGTGGCCATTCCTCGCTCTTCGAGAGCACTTCAAGAACCCACGCATGGAGCTCTCATCATGCATCTGCGTCAACAGGAAATGCGTCTCTCCTCTGGCCCGTGATTGACAGAGTCAGAAGGTCACCAATAGCATGACATCCTCCTTTCCACCCGCAAATCCAACATCCTGGTTTCCTCGTCCGCCGATGATTCGGATTCGCGAATTCAGCACCATGTAAACGGTATTAGCGTACAGCTTGGGCATGAGCAGGGCGGGTGTGGTGTATAACGTCTGATGAGGGAACGCCAAGAAAAGGATAGAGTTGAGCAGAGCTACAACAGCTAAAAGCAGGCAGTGTTAATCTTCTGACATCGGTAGATGGAGAAAATTAAATACCTGTCACAGATCCCGTTTCAATAGTAAGACGAATTAATTTTGTGACCAGAATTCGCGTACGACGGTAACCAGTATCGCTAAGCATAAGCTTCGAAACATAATCGTCACCAATAAAAGTAGTCGAAAGAGAAACAGCTCATGTAGTAGGTCATGCAGACAGCGATGATGATATCACACAAGGCAGACGCGCAACACCAGATCTGCGTATGAATCAGCACGGTGAAAATGGGAAGCCTAGTCAGCTACTTACCCCAATCGATATAGAAATTTTCTTTTTGTTGAGCTCAATAATGCTACCTGCTTCGAGGGCGTAGATGCCTGTGGTTATAGCTGCCGCAGAGCTGGTTATAGCTAACTGTAGATATATGAGCTAGAGTGTCACCGAAAAATTGCGCCGCGACGAACACAGGAGACGAATATCGGGACGATTTGAGACTTTGACAATATGAAGATTCGAAACGCATAGAAACCTTGCCCGACACAAGCAACTTTATTCTGGTGAGGAACGGAAAACGAGTAGAAGATCTAGTACGTACCAACGGCGCTCATGATGGGGACAGTGAGCCAATTAAAATTCATGGCGGTGAGGGCGTTCATATCTCCGAAGCCATACCCGAACACTGAGAATGTGTCATGGGTGACGAGGATTGTCTGCACGAATTCGACGATGTAAACGCCATAGACAAGATATTTCGTGAATTTCCTGTCGTTCGGAAAAGCGAGATAGTACAGATCTGACGGAAATGTATGAGAGAACATCCACTAGAGAACAATTTGGACCGACGTACAGAGCTGCACGGAAAGGGTTCCGAAGAGTCCCCAGTGCAAGAGAACGGCGACGGTCTAAATTTCCGTGTTAGGGACTGAATAAACTAAAGTCACAATTTGACAAACCAGAGGTCCAGATCTGGGGTGATATCGTTCAGTGCGTACTACGTCTCGAATTCAAAGAGAGAACCTACAGTTTTACTATGGGATAATTGGGCTGCATGTTGTGTCTGGGGTTGTTTTACGGTCCTGAATAGAAAGAGTCTGCATATATATAACGGCTAAGAGAAAGAAGGCGCTAGAATGCCTATGCCCGATCGGCATTGCACCACAGTGGCTGAGCTAAATGACGGTATTAACCATGTTCATCAGTGGTCTGCGTACTGATAATTTTCATAATCCCATGTCACGTTTCAGAAGCAATCTTCGACCAAGTCAAGGGATAAGATGCACTGGCGCGTTGATGTCAAGATGATATTGAAACCACCCCCAGAATGCGAAACTGCGAGAAGAAGGAGCTCGAACTCCAAGACACCACCCAATACTACTTGCCGAACATGAGCGTCTGAGGCAGCTTCTCGTGCCGTAGATTCGGAGTCTTCACAATGACCGACGACTTTGTTGGTACGAAGCAGTTCCATAACCATCGAAATGCAAGATCGATGTGGACTGCTGTAAATCTCCGTATCCATCTCTGCTTGACCGTCTTCCAAGGATCCCCAGGTAAACGTGCTTTGCAGGGAGAGTCATGGAGGGGTTAAACTGGGCTAGAGTTCAGATACACCGTTCATCGGAGGAAATGCAAGCATACCCAAATAGAAACCCAGATCCGCTGACGCTTATGCCCCCCATGATCCAATGCACATCCGTGGACCTGCTTGCCGATGCTTCTTGATCTCTCCGGCTCCATCGTTCAACAGGAATGTTGAGCATACTCGACGTCAACCTCAAAGTGGTGAAGTCGTTTATCTCCGAAAGCATCTTCTGTATGGTTCACCAGGCCGGTCAGGGTAAAAGGGACGGATAGAGGATTGCCGCTTCCACCACTAACACGAGAAAACGCGACTGCCTGCATTGTGCGCATCAAGACTCTACAGAAACCCAGCTGAATTGCTGTCCACTTGCTCTAATCTAACCATGTTCGTCAGCAGTCAGCGCATTGGCTCGTTAAATTAGTTACCATGAGTAATTTCGACTGGTTCGGATGAAATATTCAACCCATTTACATAAAGCACTGGAAGAAAACCTGCTTCGTTGACATCGAAAGTACCCCAGGTTGAGCCCAGGAATAAACTGTGTGAGAAGTGGAGTGGTCACTCACCATGCTATGCAATGGTCGCGTCCGACATCTATCCATCCTTTTCCATCGTCCAATAGGTGCATCGAAAGCAGCTTCTCATGCCCCGCCTCCACAGCGTCCGGTGTCTTTTTTCAAGACCGCTCCACCTGCTCTGCGTAGCCGCACAATGTCAAACAACCAACCATGTTCCGCTGAACCTATAACCTTGAACTGGGCCTGGAATTCCTGGTGGGTACCACAAATCTAAACAGTTACGAATGAGCCCGGATCA
The DNA here is from genome assembly GCA_030407065.1 of Armillaria nabsnona. Classification (NCBI taxonomy): domain Eukaryota; kingdom Fungi; phylum Basidiomycota; class Agaricomycetes; order Agaricales; family Physalacriaceae; genus Armillaria; species Armillaria nabsnona. The sequence goes on from JAUDQA010000005.1 coordinate 896,953, forward strand.
CTGACATGGGACAAAAGAGAAAGTGACCTTGGGCTACACGAAACGTGCATTCAACTTCGAGAACCCTCGGAACATCTCGTCATAATTACTTGCCGTCCCAGCTGATCTCGCGTCGGAGCGATCATCTGATCCCCCAGCTCCTGGAACACGCTTACTGTATCCCTTCGATGTACCATCTCTTCGCAACCCAGTTTCCAGTTGTTCAAGCACTGGACGGAAGACCTGCGACCGTGTTTATAATTGCTGGGGCGCGCGGTCGACCACAGCGGGTCGATAGTTGGCGTTGACTTTTAATTCAGCATCGGGCGGCGCATCGCCTAAGTATGTGCTGGTCAGGAACAGGCCGTATTCGATGGCAAAGGATACTGATTGGTAGTCTCGGAGGCGCATCGAACTGATCTACAGGTGGTGGGGTCGACCTGACGCGCTGATTCAGCCTTCTTGCGCAGCATTGCAAATTGTAACGGCGTACCTCGATTGACATCTCTGCAAGCCTTTCTCGAGAGGATGAAATCTCGTCACACGTCCGCCCAGTCTCGCGGTTCAAATCCCTCATTGTCTGCGAGTTCATGCGATTGGCGATCCTACGTATAGAAATGTGAGTAGCGAGATCCTTTAAGACTTTCCAGTTCACTTTACCTTGTCAGTTCATTCGCGCCTTGAGGAATTTAATTCCGTCTTCAATATAAGCCGATTCTATGTACCATGCTCCCTGAGAATGGTTCGACTTCATAGGTTTGACGAATAGAGAAGCCACAGACCGTACTTCGCTTGGTACTATAGTTATTCTGCCTAGGAATGGTGTTTTCAGAGTCGTCTTCAGAGTTCGTCTTTACATTCATTCGACAATAAATCCACAGAGGAGACTAAACCGAACAAGCGTACTCACGCTTCCAGCCGTTCCCATTCCAGAGAAATTCCAGTCAGAATCGGTTTCTGAGCAAGGTCGAGCGTCAATGTCCAGGTTCGGAGGCATTTAAGCCGCAAGTTAGTCGATGAGGGCCTCGAGATCAATTGCCCAATCTATTTCTTCCGAAGGATGACACGAGTTTTTCAATCGAAGATTCCATGTCGCTACGCGCATTTAGAGGATGAGGCAACAAGGGTCTTCAGCGTGTTACGTGACCGTCGGTCCAAACCCTTGGAACGGCCCGGTCATAGCCGATCGATCGTCATCAAAGCGTGGTCCGTGCGCAAGGCAGAGCTATAAAAGGCAAGCGCGAGCAAATGAACACATCATACTTACCTTGATGGCACAAGCCCCTTCACATCCCCGGGTTTGTGGGCCGTAGAGATCCTTCATAGCACGGCGACCTTGTCCCCAGAGGGTGTCTGCGGCTTGTATAGGCTTAGGCTTATGCATCGTCTCAATATTTTCCTGTCCCACTTTGGCCACTCTGGCTGGGTGGGCCTCTCTTTTCTTTGCTGTTGGCTTGCGGAGACTTCCATTTGGTGGTCTTTGGGTTGCAGCAAACAATCGGAGATGGAATGCAAGTTCGCAATTTCAATAGCGTTGTTTGGTAGCGGCTAATGCGTGGTGATGGTAGCGGTCCTAGCGTACCTGGTCAATATATCAATTTACTTCGCCCTTGAGGGTACGTTATGGTTTATGTAACTATTATATGAGCTGGATATCAGTGGCGTGTGCGTCGACCGTCGTTATTTTATCTAAGTTGTGGTCGTTCCTTGACTATTCTTGTGACATTGCTAATTGTTTCAAGTCCTCATTGCATGTCGACATCAGGCTCGCGTGGTACTGTTTCCCCTACAATAGCATGCCTTTGCACGCCTCAACGCCGTGGCGTATTATTCTGCTTCGAGAGCACTCTATAGGTTATTTCGTGCCTGTCCCCTGGCCTTGTCTCTCGATTTGAATATCGCTGATCGCAGCCCCGTCCAACGTCCACTGGGGCCCATCGGTCATCCTCAGTCAGGATAATGGTTTCATTGATGATGAGAAACCATCAGTCGTACACATGTGCTCATCCCCCCACTTTGAGCGACGTGTTCTCCGGGGACGAAATGCACTTTCGGATCGGGGTTTCCTCACAATAAAGGAATCATTAGACACTTTACTCGGTCTATAGCGATAATTAAAACGTGCGGAACACAGGAGGGTCAACACAATAACCGTACTACATAGACTGACTGGGCCAGGCTCCGTAACCAGGAAGGAGGAAAAGACCTACGGCGCTGTCCGCATGGGCTTCCTATTATGGCTTGCGTTGTCTCTTGGATCACTTCGAATTCCTCATATTTCTGATGTCCCGAGCGCTTCACCTCCAATTCCCTGGGCCTGCAGTGCCTTACCTTGTATTTTCTGCGGCCTTTGACAGGTTCAAGCCGCATATAAAATTCTCCGCGTCGTCGCGGTTCGTTTCCCCACCAGCTGTCCTACAGCCCGGTGTCGTAAACCTAGGTCCTTCTCTCTGACTATGGTCGCATTAATCTTCGTCTTGTCGGCCCTCTCTTTGGCGGCTGCTGCTCCGTTTCCAGGGTTTCCGGGTAGCAGTCACCACAGTATCTTCGTAAAGCCGGGAAACGGAGGCATCCTCTGTGTTTTGTTGCCCTGGTTGTGTCCTCGGGATACACAGTCGGCTACAGAGGTCGCGACAAGTATTGGCACCGCCAAAGGGGTTGTTAATGGCACAGCAGTCAGGTTCCCCGTCAAGTACGCCTCCGCAGGGAGATGGCAGGAATCCGGAGTCGCTTCAAAATGGGAGCTTCCGTGCGTATTTATTTTGCTTTGCTTTGCGCTTTCTGACATTCGTACGTGGCGCAGCAATAACTCTTCAGATGTGACCGCTATGCCTCTGGCTTGCCCACAGTCGGATTTGGACTCATCGCAATATTCGGAGGACTGTTTGTCCATGGTCCTCTACGTGCCTGCTACGCTCACTGTGTCTGACAATGTTCCTACACTTACGTGGTGCGAGATCTGTCTATCCATCATATGCCAATGGGGCTGATTAATTAACTCTTGGACAGGGTACATGGAGGATCATTCATCACAGGGGCTGCCGGCGATGAAGGTTTGGACGGTTCGAACCTTGCCTCCACAACGAATTCCATTGTTGCTGTGATACAGTACCGTCTTGGAGGTGTAAGTACCCTAATTCCCCTCTTCCCCCCTTTGTCAGTATATTCATCTTTCATTTTTAGCTCGGGTTTATGGCACCCAACGGGGCAACGAATCTGGCGGTCAAGGATGTCATCAATGCATTGAAGTTTTTGCAAAAAATTCTGCCATCCTTTGGCGGTGACAGGTCCAAGATCACCCTGGCAGGTCAGAGCAGCGGTGCCAATTTGATACGCGCTTTGCTAGCCGTGCCATCGGCGTCGTGCTTGTTCCAATCTGCTATTTTACAGTCAGACCCGATGGTACGCGCCTCCTTTTCTTCGGCTTATCAGTGGTGCAAATCCTTTTTTCGATCTAGAATTTCGGCTTCCTTTCTACGACCACACAGGAGACCTTGCAGAGTTCTTTCAATGGGCTGATCTCTTGTGGGGCTTCGGACACGGCCTGCTGGGATGCCCTCTCGTTGGATGACATTCTCAATGCACAGTCGACCTTATTTAGTACTGCTCCCTCCCTCGACGCGTCCACAGGGACCGCAGAGCCTATCCGGCCCGTTCGCGACAACACGTTAATTACGTCCCCGCTTGACTCTACCGACACGTTCCCGTCGGTGAGCAAGCCCATCCTCGTCACCTCCGTACTCAACGAAGCCGGACTCACCATCTACGGCTCCTTCACCGAACAAGTCGACGGTGTATTCTTTGACCTCTTTGCCGATCAGTTTCTTGGAGACGAACGCACGGCGATTATAGACAACTCGACTTTTTACACTCCCACGGACGAGAATGATGATACGCGAATTAGGTTAGAGAGACTGGGGACGGATTATATGTGGAAATGTGCAAAATGGACGTTCGCGAGAAACTGGGTGAATAACGGAGGCACGGCATATGTCGGCCTGTATACCGTCGGCGCGTCGTACCCATTGAACGACTTTGTGGAATTCTGTCACGAAGATGGGAAGGTATGCCATCGTGACGATATCGAAATAGTGGTATGGGTTCCTTCTATCTGAAACCAATCTCGTCGCTCACTTCTTCTTTAGTTCGGGACCGTACCCAACCCTTCCTCAGTCCAGGCTGAACTCATTTCAGAGATGCAGCAACGCTATAAAGCGTTCTTACACTCTGGCAACCCTAACGTTAACGGTCTCGCTACCTGGAACGCGGCTGGCCCCTCCGATGTGAAGGCACTCCAGCTCGGAGCGACAGGCGAGTTTGAGATCGGAGCATGTGTCCCGTCTTTCTGGGGCGCTGCCGTCGAATACGATTATCAAGTTTTCGGGATTTAATCCTATGCTCACGACGACTCACGTAAAGGAAACTCATTGTTATTTGCACTGATACCAACCCTCTTCGACGCATTCGCATCTTTACCAACTAATTGCTTAAAGTTATTCATCTTTGCAACGATATTTGTATCTTACGACGCTTTCTCAAGTTTCTTTTTGGTATCATTGGCATGTGTATCAATTTGTTTAATAACGCTTTCGGTTCGTCCATAGTCCTCGTGTAGCAAACCTCGTTGTCGTCTTGATTTATCCGATCACTAAGTACAGTAGTAGCACAAATCTTTATTTGCCTTTCCTCGTTTGTATACCGTGGGAACATCGCGCCACAATTGACATCGACTCTTCCTTCACCATCATGGCCAACGGACCTCCTACCCCTCCACCTACTACAGATATCGAAATACAGGACGCTGCACGTGAAGAAGCGTCCGCAAATGCCAATGCCAATGCCAATGCACAAGCAGCAAGCTCGTCGACCGAGACCGTCCCAGAACCTGCGCAACAGCAGCAATCGGCACCACGCCCACCACCTCCGCAGGACGTCTTTCAACAAGCTTTTCAGAAGATAGCGTCTTTAGCGTCGGAAAAACAGTGGCAGGAACTTATCTCTGTTGCAGAAAATGCTGATGTGTGGGTGAGTGACTTCGCTACGATCCATAAGATTTCAGACTGATCATCGCGTGCTCCAAAGGGAGACGACGAGAGTCCCGTGTCGAGACTGCTCGTCGTCGCGCCTCTTGCTCTGGGTTATCTGATAACCGATGACCTGTGAGTGCTGGTACCCATCGTTGCCTCGGAGTATCTGACCTTTGAAAGACCAGCGGCTCGTTTCGCGTTGACACGCATGCATCCACGGCTCCAGAAGCTTCCGATTTCTACCGCATTGGCAGCACTTCTAGAATCCTCTATGGAGAGGAAGCATGGGGAGGTATATGCGCGCGCCGAGGCGCTGTACAACATGGCGAAAGATACAGGAAACACTCCAGATCCACAGTTTCCTATAGTTCTTTCAGAGATGGTGCAGACGTTTACTGGTGTGTATCGTTGCATAAATATTGTGTGAGAGAGGCTGATGCTGTGTTGTCGTAGAATCATTCCGGGAGAGAACATTCAGGTTGTTGTCCAAGGCGTACACCGCTCTACCACTGGCGCTCGCTCAGACCTATCTGGGGTTGACTTCGGATCGTCTCCTTGCGGGTCCGTATGCACCATTTTCCCGCCTTTTGAGTAATCTAACCGTGTCCCTAGCTGCCGAAAGCAATCACTGGAGATACGACGCTTCGACACAAGTTTTAAGTCCGACCGCTCCCTCCGCCCCCCTTGGTGCTTCTTTGTCCTGTATGTTTCCAATGTCTTCTATTGCACGCAAAACTAACGTTTTCTCCTTAGCGTCTTCGTCTTTGGCTGCATTTGGTTTCATCGCAGATAGTGTCGCTCAAGTGGAGACCATGTAAAGATTACTTTTCATTCCATTGTTTTTCTCGCATCACTTGTAATAACACCCGTATCACGCTGCCCTCATTCGCTAGACAACTCAAGACAGCGCACTTTTCGTCTGCTTTCTACGCGTTTTCTGGTCGTTCGTTGAACGCGATCACTTGTCATTTTCCTCATCCTCCTTCTCCGTGCTCCAATCTTTCTGTTGTCGACTGTCAGGAATCAATAGAAGCTATCATCTACCACCTCGAGCGTTGTTCCCAGTGGTCGATGCCCCGGATGTGTAATGATTTTCGCTGATAGACCTGAAAGTGATCCTCTGGCGCTTGGGAAAGCAACAAAGAAATCCGTACACTTTGTGTGTTACGAGAACGTCGATATAGGAGAAACGCTCGACGAGAGATGTGCATGAAACCCTTGCTCGCTGCGAAAAGACAAGGGACAAATGCATCACTATAGTTATATGGTACTAATGAACATTATAACGAATGAGAAGTGCGGCGATATAAGGTAGGAATTTAGCTCAAACCCTCGTCTTCTGTCTCCGGCCTTTCCTCGTACATGTGCTTGGACTGTATCCTGCCTCCAGGCCTCGCAGAACCACGAATAGTGTCGTCAATATGCCCGCCTCCTTTTGACCCAGAGCCTCCAACGCTCCCGCCTCCAGCCCTACCAGAGCCTTGACTATTGACAATATGTTTTCCTCGACGGACGAGGCCTCGGCCTGACGTTGACGGATTGGACGGACACTCGTGTGCGGGTAACTCGATTCCCGGTCCTGTCAAAACTCCGTCCAGAGTTCCTAAAGCTCCCCCAAACTTGAGTGGTCTAAACAAAATGAAAACATAATTCCCTTCATGAAAGAAGGAACACTGACCGGCATTCTGCCACCAAGAAATAAAGTGTCCAAATGATACAGAACGAGAGAGCAGATGAAAGGCGCATGGTGGGTGGTAGTATGTTGTAGTAGATTAAGCACCAGGCTTATGAAGATTGAGTGAGTAGTAGTGAAGAGACCAGCTCTGAGAGTGAAAGAGTCCCGTCCGAGGTGTTTATATAGGACAGTACATGCGAGTCAATATCATTGAGTCAACCTAGTCGATGATCATTTAGTGTTCATGAATTGTTCAATAGGCGCAGTGGTGTCAAGATACCGCTGAGATGCTACCAAGAGAACGACGGATGCCAATAGAAGCAGAGATAGCCGACGGTTAATTCGCTCTTGACGGTCGAACAGAGGCAAGAGCAACCAAGAAGGTAATGATGATATTTTACTCAGCTTCCTGATCGCGTTGGGCAAACCGCTGTTGCTGCACGCGATGTACGTGACGCTTTCTTTGGACTTGGACGTCGCCTAGTCTTTCAGTACTGCGACTAACTTCTAACAGCCAGTCACAGTAACATCCAACGTTCTGATCCAGAGAAGCGGCAGTGGAGCGAGAATCGTCGGGCTCGTCTGTCAAATCGGCCAACACGTCCAGACCGGCGTAATTTTGTGAAGTAGATGGCTACACAGAATATCCAGTGGAATGCCAACGTGCTTAGTATAGTATGGCTAGCTAAAGACCGCAACAGAGATCCCTTAGGCCGGCCACTTGTAAGCGAAAAATCCTATGACAGCCATAGATTACTGCTCCCCAAGAATGTCGATGAAAATAGGTATCGTCCGAGTTGCGGAGTGATGATGGTGGCCAGGAGTGGGCGTCTATGTTAGGCTCCTTGCTTTATACGTCCAGAAAATCAGATTCCTCTTCGACCAAAAAGTCCAAGAGCATGAAGAAAGATGCAAAGTACACCAACGAGCGCTCGTCGAAGGAACCGAAAGGGCATGGGTAATATGTTTGGACACCATGATTAGTGAAGCTTACAATCGACTAAATCGCAGAGTATTTATGTCGCAATGTGCAATCCGAAGATTGAAGGCAGAGGGCCTGCAACATGGTGTTCAGTGAGAAATAGCTTTAGCCTCTTCCAACTTGAACATCCAGGCTTGCCAATGGTCCCTGTGGAGGCGGGAAGGAAGGTCGTGTATAGCCAGGGTAGCGCTTGCAAAGAACTGGTCGGCCAAAGAAGAGAAAGGCACTGACTAGAAACAGAGAATTAGGAACAGTATAAAAAGAAAGTTGACAACATTCACCAGGAAAGAATGGGTTCCCTCCGCTTGTATCTGTCTGCAACATAAGAGTCCAGAAGGTTAGCGAGCAACGTTCAAACCACGTCGTTTTTTTTTTCAAGATTCGGGCGGCGTAGCGGAAGTACCTTTCTTTCGAGGCAGAAGATACGGTGGCAAGATTATTATTATTATTGAAATTTTGACGGTTCCGTTGGATCGTATTCCTGGCCGCACTTTGAGATTTACGTCTACTCAAATCTTGAGACGTAAACCTGTCACATTTCCCCGCAGAGTGCGCCTCATTCCATTAAATTACGGTGATCACAGCGGTGAACGAGCATGTTGTCCCTTCGCGCGTTCCCCAGGAGTGAAAATAGGAAACAAGACAGCCATTATGGGTGAAAGAAACCAGTCAGAACAAGGTTTCCAACATGAGCATCTCGCCGGGACCGGCCCGGTTCTACAGCACTAACGCGCCGAAACGTGTTTGTTTTGCTTGTTTCTCCTTCTCTTTCACCATCATCATGACCTCGTCGCTAGACGCAGCGTCAGCGCCAGCAAGCGGCATGGAGGTGATGGGACGCGATGAACCCGTGGTCGAGGTAGGACAGCTCATGTTCTAAGTGCCCACATTCAGGCCCCACTGACCGTCCGCGACGACAGAATGGATCTGGCATCGTCGAGACGTGGATATCGCTGCGGTTCACTTGGTCTGGGCGTTCTTTTTCGCTGGACATCGCAGATACCGATACGTGGGTAACTCGCCCGGCACCATCGTTGTCAAACTAATGATGCTTGCCTAACAGCGTGTACGACCTCAAAGGCTACCTTCACAGCCAGACCCATGTCCCGCCCGAGCGCCAGAAGATCCTAGGCCTCGTCAAAGGCAAGCTGCCACCAGATCAGGTGCGAATGTACGTGCTCAACGGCGGGACTATTGGTTTCTGTGATTCATTGGAGGTTACAGCGCCGATTTGAAGCTGGCGTCGGGGAAGAAGTTTTCGCTCGTTGGGACGCCTGAAGGGGACGAGATTAAGGATCCGTCGGGTACGCGATAAGCGGTGCGAGGAAGTACTCTTTTCTGATCGTTGATGTCTGTAGTGTTGGACGGCTTCGCGGACATCATCAACGATTTGGACCTCGACTTGTTGATGGACGTCACGGCTAGGAGCCGGTACCTCACCGATCCACGAAATGCTCGCAAGGTGAAGGAGTACACGTCCAAGACGAATATCAATATCATCCATCCGGTTCGCCCAGGCAAGAAGCTGTTGGTATTGGATATTGATTATAGTGCGGTTTTCTTTGACTATATTTGTGATATTTGAGACGAGGTGTTTGTTAGCGATCTTGGATACGAAGCCTTTGACATCTGGAAGCCTACCACCAGCTGAATGCGCACGTCCTGGTCTGCATGAGTTCTTGGAGGCGATCTATCCGTTTTATGACAGTGCGTTCGTTCCCAATACTTGCTAGCATACTCTCACGCGCGATTTCAGTTTGTATATGGTATGTCGTACCCAGTTTTGTCTTCGCGGCAGAGGCGGGTGCATCTTGCCAATCGATGTGAATGGGCTCTTGGCTGGTTTCAATATAGGCAGGCCTTCCTTGCCCCGGGAATAAATTCCATAGAAGACCGGGATGATTTTTCGCGGTGCTCCCCAGGGTCGCAGAATCAGCCCATCGAAGTATCCATAACGAAACATGCCAAGATTTCGTTTCTTGACACTGGGGATGTACCTGCCCCTGCAGCAGCCGTATTATATGCATTTATTAACCTGCTTTCAGGTCCCAGACGAGCTGGATTTGGCTGGAGACTAAATTGGTAGAATTGGGCATGGTTGGAGGTAGCCGCAATTATCAGGTATGCTTGCGTTCTCAGAAGCCTGATTTATGTGTTCTTAACATATGCACAGATCTCGTTCGGTAAGACTACGCGCTTGCAAGACTTTCCTGTGTGCCACTGACCTCTAACAGTGCTAGATAAAACGAGTATGTTCACTGTCTTTAGTCAACGCGACAACAAGCCATGGCAGCATTCTGTCAAGCCGCTGCAGATCATATGGAATCTTATACCCGAGTTGTAAGTGGCCGTGCATGCCCACCAATATCCTCTCACCGAGTTCTGTCCGAATGCTTAGCGGCGCTCGTAATACTATACACATAGACGATCTTGTAGGTCTTCCTGCTCTGCAGCGTTAACGCCATCCGACTGACCGATACTCCGTCAGAGTCGTAATTTTGCTCTCAATCCTGGTCAGGGCCTCAAGATCCACGCGTTCAAGAATGCCCATACACCAGAGGCCATGAGGGATCGAGAGCTGGAGAAGGTGGGGAGGTATATGCTATCTATTGCTAATGTCGGGGATTTCAGGACGTTGGAGCATAGTGTGAGTATGCTTAGTCCGTGATGCGATGCCCGCCTGATCCGTTTGTAGAATTGGAAAGACGCAGTGAAGAAATTACCGCGTCCCTGAAGGAATGTGACCGTCCTTCCGCTTGTTCCGGAATGCAGAGCGTGTAGTTTCTTGTATAACTTTCTTGCTATCGGGCTGTCGCTTGCACATCACTATCATGTAGCACATAATACTATCATTATTGTACTGGAAATTTTTGCCACGGATCCAACGCTCAAAATTGAAAAACTGGAAAACTGGATTTATTGAGTACGTTCAAGATGTCAAGCCGGACCGGTGACTTCCTTTCCCCATTGCCGACTGCATCTCATGAGGGATCACTAAACTCAAGGCATAAGACGCCGGGATGATTATTCGTGGCTTGCGGCAGTCTGCTCCTCGTTCTTGGCTTCGTTGCGAATCTCTGCGAGCTCTCTGGATTTCTCATCGCTGCTCATCGTCCGGTACCATGTCCTCTTCTCGGCCTGTTGTGCCACGACCCTCCGCTAGTCTAGTCATTATTAATAAGCGCAATGAAGTGCTGCTTGTCCATCGGAACCCCAAGGCTAGTACGTTCGCAGGCGTACATGTAAGTCCAGCTGCTATCCGCTGTGGTCCAAGAGAATCGTGACATGTTATCATCAGGTCTTCCCCGGGGGAAACTACGACCAAAAGCAGGACACCTCATTACCCATGACGGCGATCCGGGAAACCTTTGAAGAGTCTGGTCTGCTGGTTGGCGTCACAGGCTCGTCTCTTCCAACGGGTCTCGTCCTCGAAGCAGCGCGCCACGAGATTCATTCCCAGAAGCTCCTCTTTCAGACATTCCTCGACGAGAACCAGCTCTCGGTGCGTACAGACTCCGACGTCCTGCTTCCCTTCACGGAGTGGATTACGCCTGTTGATGCACCCCGGTGAGTGGCGTTGAAGGATCTCTGTATGTGGTTAGACTCAAACGTGGACCCACTGTGACAGACGTTTCCACGCCCGCTTCTACGTCGCGTTTCTAGACTCGGGCGCTTCATCATCTTCTGGTTTCTCCTCCGGGCACAAGCAAGAACAGATCCCGAAGCCAGGTGAGTATTTTGTTCGCCGTCCTCTTCTCATGCAGTCGCTTATCCTTATTCAGATGGAGGACAAGAAGTCATTTCAGCACGTTTCGTACATCCAGATAATGCATTGGCCGAGTTCAACGAGGGAAAGATCATTTTTATGCCCCCACAGTTCTATATCTTGTATACTCTGGCAAGTATTCTGCGAGGAAACAGGAATTTGCCTGAACAGAGGGACAGAGTCGCGCAGCTTTCGCGGGGGCTGTTTGGCAGGATGGTTATGAATCCCAGGAGACTTGAGGGATCTTTCGTTCCTGGTGGAACGGAGGGAATACTCACATATGAGGGAGACGAGACGCGTGGAGGGTCAAAGGGACGTCTGCATCGTGCAGTCTGTCGATTCATGAAAGGAGGAGTAAGTATTTTGCTTTTTCCTCCGTACTAGGTCGTGACGCTTATTTTTCTCCTTAGTTGACTACTCGGATAGTCCTTCAGCGAAACTTTGATATCTTCACCGAGATTGAATCCAATGCCTTTGAAGAATCATCCAAACTGTAGGAGAAACTGTAATGTGTAATACTTTATGATACTTTAATCTTTACGAGAATTTACCAGTGGCTGCCTTCCAACTTCATCTGCGTCTGTCTTGGGGTTAGTAAACACCCCAAACCCGTGTTCCAGACCTATGATCATCGTGTTTTTTTGGTTGCTTCTACCTTTCCGTGACTTCGAATATGAATTTGAAGACAAATGATTTGGGTATGTGCTAGGTCATTTGACCATAAGGATTCTCAGCAAGTGGTTTGGTTGTAGTTCATCACCATCCGAAAATACGGTAGAGCTATTGTTACATCCTTCAGATAGCTGAGAAGAACAGACTGTGTAGAGTCTAGACGATACTTACCATCAACTTGAAGTTGTCTTCGATGAATTGAAAACAGCCAGCACTAACTTAAAGGAGTTCGATCGTCCACTGCTACTAAGTAAGGAAGTATGCAATGCAGGGACCTCAACTCTACTCCATGCACTGACAGAGCCATCATCGTCGGAAAAAAAAACAATCGTTTGTTGGTTCCGGCTAACGGGCCGTATCTCCGGACCAAGCTTCACAAACGCCAAATTTGTACTTGATCCTCGACGCCATGGAATTACCTCCAATAGGCGCCCGTATCAGCCTCTCCGGACACATAGGAAGCATCCATTTTGTCGGACCTGTCCGTGGGACAACAGGGACATGGCTGGGCGTCGAATGGGATAATCCCGAGCGCGGAAAACACGACGGTGTCAGAGATGGAACGCGATATTTCTCCTGTCGGTAAGGTTATGTGCTCCCCAGGCGCATCTCTATATTAAACCCCAGTAAGGATACCTAACTCTAGCTCGTTCATCCGCCCATCATCAAACGTATCATACGGGCGATCTTTCCTGGAGGCACTGCAGTCCAAGTATATCGAGCTCCCACACGGGTCCGAATCCACGGAGAAAGTAATTCTTGGTTCATCGCGCGGGGCTATCGAGATAGAAGCTGTAAATCTCGATAAAATTAGGCAAAAGTTCTCGAACCTGGAGAGACTCCGGGAAATCAGCCTCGACAACGAACTTGTCTGCAAAGGTGACGAGGCCGGCGCCATCAAGAAGACTTGCCCCAGTAAGCTCAATTTCAGATACACGAAACATTGTTTAACACATGTATCGGGCAGACGTGCGCGGACTAGATCTTTCGATGAGCCTTGTTCCCTCTTGGGATATGGTTGCCAGCATTACTACAGAGCTTCCGGGGCTCACAAGGCTGGTTTTGAAGTAAGTTTCATTCCCACTGCTGTGACCCGTGCATCTTACGACAATACGTTATTTCAGTCGAAACCGGCTTGCCAGCCCTAGCGATACCTCCAAAATGTCGTCAGCATTCATGAGAGTGGCAGATCTCCAACTGAATGACACGCTCACATCCTGGGATCAAATGCTCGAGATCGTCCGCTTCATGCCGAAGCTCCAACAGGTTGAGATGGGCTATAACCATCTCATGCGCCTCTCCGAGGGTCTGGACACTGTTTATCCAACGGTTACAATACAGAGTATCAATCTAGATAGCAATTCATTAAGCGACTGGATCCATATCATGGAATGTCTTGGCTATTCATGCACTTCGTAAGGATTCCCACATCTCTCCGTCCACCCCTTGGCCTCGCTTACTCTATTTTGGTTGGCAGATTGACCACCATCATCCTAACTTCGAATGACATCAAGGAAATTCCGTTTCCCACCGAGCGTCAATCTCGATTACCAGCGATCAGATCTGTTTCATTGTCTGCAAACGGACTTGGGTCATGGCGAGATATTGACGCGCTTGCGGCTTGGTGTCCCGGTCTGGAGACGCTGTACATACGCGGTAACCCGCTCGTCCAAGGTCCGCGTAACGGCGAGGACGGAGACAGTGTTTATTGATCCCCTCCCTCCCAACAGAAACTGATCAGGCAAGGTACTCCCGTCAATTCATTATCGCAAAGATCCCTTCTCTCGTGGCTTTGGATGCAACGGCGGTAAGCACGTTCGGCGAGGACGGAAGTCGGTGGGAATTTTTACTCTGACGCCCACTATAGATATCCCTCAAGGAACGGACTGATTGCGAGCTTTTCTACTTGTCGCACATTTCGCACAATGACGCAGGCTCCGAGGGAGAGCTCATCAGAAAGCATCCTCAATGGAATTATCTTCGAGCCAGTACGTGATCTGTATTACTCCTTACATTCTTGGCGATCAACTTTATTAGAACATGGTTTACTTGGAGAGGCACCAACCCAACCTCAGGACAAGACTGACCGCTTGAGTAAACGTCTGATAGGTACACATGACGCGTTCATTCTCGGTTATTTAACTAAACACGTACATGCAGAACTGAATGCCTATCGAACCATGAGCCCAATCATCGACCTCGCCCAGCTACTCGAGACACAGTCCGTGAGGATCAAAGCATTGCCGTCCATGGCACTTCACATCCTGCGGCAAAAGCTGTGTAAAGCTACCAAGACCGGCACAAAGGCAGATGTTGCCATATGGATGATAATGCGGGATAACTCCGTCGTGGAACTCGGAGTCGACCGCGACAAGCAGGATATTGCTTGGTTGGGACTCGACCATGGCTCGTCCATTGTGTTTTACATCAACGAATCGTAGCGAATATATACCCGTTCCACTCTGGATAGACAAAGTGTTTACCACACGGTCCGTCATCCGCACTCGTGAGCCTTATTGTTGAATTCGACTTCGGATGTTGTTCCGTGAGCCTGGGGCCTCGACCTAAGCGCTTCGTGATTGTTGAAAGTTCCCACAGGCAGAACAAAAAATCCATCCTCAAAACGTCCATCAGCGGACCTACCCGACGCCATCGAGTGTCACGATCGAGGGTAGTCGGTACCAATACGAGTATAGACCATCAGCAGAAAAGTACACGGTCCGGATATAGAACAATTGGGAGGGACAGAAGACCAAAAAAGATAACCGTTTGAAACAATGCCGTCCGTTTTTTCTGAATATCTTGTGAGGGCGGCCAGACACCTAAAGATCCTCAACGAGTCCATCCTCCATCACCGTTCGCCTGTCTTGGGGGTCTGTCGTCGTACCGGTCATCCTTCTCGTCGCGTCTTTTTTCGTCCCTACGGCGTTCAGGATAATCAGGTACTCTGCGATCATCATAACCCACTCTCCGGTAATCATCGTACCCTGTTGGCCTCCTTTCATCATAATCTTTCCTGGGAGGCGGGGACCGTCGTCGATCATCGTGATCACGACGAGGCGATCTTGAGCGGTCCCGACGATAGCCACGATCATCCCTGGCGCCGCGGTCATCTCTGTAGCTGCGGTCGTCCCTGTAGCTTCGGTCGTCTCTGTAATTGCGGTCGTCCCGATAACGGTCTTCTCGGGGAGGTCGGTCATCACGGCGGTCGTCGCGCCTGTAATTATCGGGACCAGAGCGCTAGCAATGCTTTCAATACCGATCTCCAAAATTCAAGGACTGTACCACTTACGCTATCATCAGCAACACGAACGATTTTTCCGCGAAGCTCTTTGCCATCCAAGTCTCGGATAGCACGATCCGCGTCCTCGCGAGTGAGGTATTCAAGAATACTGCGGGAGAGTAGTCAGCTGAGTTCCAATAAATACACTCAGGGCTTACCCTTGCCCCACGACATCGCGGTCGATATCAGCGAATGTCACATTACCAGCATCCCGGCCAAAGTCTTTCAGATCCTAATATAGCGGGGACGACAACATCAGGGTCCATCGCCAAAGCATAACAGCCGATAATCCAAAGGGCCCTCCCAAAACGTCGGACAACGAAAAAGTGGCAAATACCATGGACCTCGGCGTATATCCAATCAAGAGGGCAAGTGTGGGAAGGGCCAGGACGACGAAATTGTGCAAAACTTTCCATACCTGCCAGCTGACTTCACGGGCGACGTTTTGAACGAGAATACGGAAGCCGGGGGGCCTACGGGAGCGGGTGCTTCTGCTAGGTAAATAAACGGTCAATCAGCTTACACGATAGAAGTCTGTCGTCATACCCGTAGCCATGGCTCCGGTCCTCGTAGGGTTCGCGACGAGGCCGGCCTTCTTTGGCAAATTCCACGACGATGCTGAGTCGACATGAGTACGGAACAATTGTGAAGCAAACCTTGTACATACTTTGCACCCATGAAGGCCTTGCCATTGCAGTGGGTGACAGCGTCCTCGGCATCCTTGCAAACAGTCAGCGACACGCCACACTGCGGCATCCGTCCAGAATTTACCTTGGCAGCCTCGAACTCGACGAAACCGAAACCTAAGAACGACGGCCGTCAACGCAGGATGTGGCGTATTCGCTCGGACCAACCAGTCATCACACGACAGTCCACAATTCGTCCGTAGGTGTCGAAGAATTTCGAGACATCATCAGAACGCACGTCGGGGGGCAATCCTGTTCAGCCAAAATGTCAGAGTCCGCATCTGGCCCAGCCTGCTCGGAAAGGGCTCTTACTGCCAATATAGAGCCGCTGCCTAGGATTCGACATGCTGCAGTGGTGGTGTGAGGAAAAGAGTGATAAGGTTGGGAATTCTGCTGAGTTTGAATGCCTGCGTTGCGGAGTGTGAAGGAGCTGGTCCGTGCTCAATTCATCGATGACGGCAACGCAAAATACTTCCGTAAAAAATACAAGTAGTAATTATGACCAAGTACGCAGAACAGAATGTAAATATCGACCCATGTAATTAGTGCTGCGACCAGTCAATCGAGTTGATGTCGATGCCCTCTTGAACCATTTCCCATAGCGGGCTGTAAAATAGCGTTCAGTCATTGTGGGGGTGATAAAATGTTTCACTAACCTCATTTCCCTCAATTTGTTGACAGTGCTAACAATATGCTTCACAACAAAATCAATCTCTGCTTCCGTGGTGAACCGACCAATGCCAAATCGTAGTGACGAGTGGGCCATGTCCTCAGCCGCGCCTACACCAGGTTAATGAGTCGTGACAATCATCAAACCTGGGCAACTCACCTAGGGCTCGCAAGACATATGACGGTTCCAAAGATGCTGATGTACAGGCACTACCCGATGATAGCGCAATGTCCTATACAAGCTACTTGAGTAACTTTCCATCAAAGCAGAATCTAGGACTAACTTTCAATGCCATGAGCAGACTTTCTCCTTCAACATACGAGAAACTAAGATTGACGCAGCCCGGGTAGCCATCCACGTCACCATTTCGAACAACATGCTCCACCTGCGAATTGATAGTTCGTATCAACCGTTCGGATAGCTCTTTTACATGCGCATGGTCCCTCTAGAAATATCCAAGTTCAGTCATCAGAGTAAAGGGCCCAGGCCAAAAATAGATGAAAGGCAAAAAGTTACTCAGTACCCCTGCACAAATGTCATGACGAGGCTGACATAGATAGCAACTGAAAGGAACAGTGCAAATATCACCCCGTTCGTATTTTTGCGTGCGAGTATCATCATAGCGCAAAGAAGGATTAAAAATGACGCACCGCCATCTCTTGTTTTGCTATTCTTGCAGCCTCTCCCAAGCCGACAACCAGCGGTGGTGCTAGCGTTCCGCTGCGCAAACCACGTTCCTGACCACCTCCACTCAAAATAGGCTCAAGTCTAACCCTTGGCCGTCTCCTGACATACGCAGCACCTATGCCCTTCGGACCATAGATCTTATGACCAGAGATACTCATCAGGTCGACGTTCATTTCGTTGACGTCCAAGTTAATTTTTCCAGCGGCCTGAGCGGCGTCGGTGTGGAAGTAGACTCCTCTGTGCTTCCGAAGCAAGGCGCCAATTTCCCTAATTGGCTGAATGACCCCAGTCTCGTTGTTCACCGTCATGATCGAAACGATAGAAGTATCGGGTCGTATTGCGGCTTCCAGTACATCCAAATCAACGACGCCGTTATGCTGCACGGGCAAATATGTCACATCAAAACCTTCTTCTGAAAGTTTCCGGCACGAGTCCAATACACATTTGTGTTCCTAATCTCCGTGTGAAAACCGTCTTGTCCATGTAAAGTTGCAAGTAACTCACGGTTTGGGTCGTTATGACATGTCTTTTCTTTTCTTTGTGAAACCGTGCGACGCCTTTAATTGCCATGTTGTTCGTTTCGGTTGCCCCCGACGTAAAAACAATGTCCTTGGCGTCCGCTCCAATGAGATCCGCGACGTGCTGGCATAAAATAAATGAAGATAAACGTCTCCCGAATTCCAAGAGCTGACGAATACCTTCCGTGCATCCTCCACCGCCTGCTCAGCCTCCCATCCATAAGCATGCGTCCGACTATGTGGATTGCCATACTGATCGGTCATATAGGGAAGCATGGCATCCAGCACCCGGGGATCAAGCGGGGTCGTCGCCTGCACCACAGTAAGCACTACCGCAGACCCAGCGCTACAAAGGGCCCACGCACCTGCAAGTCCAAATAAATTGGCCGAATTTTCTCATGTACCGAGCCTTCCCGACGAGGCATCTCCAGCTTGAACCCAAGCATATCTAAGCATTTCGTTAGCCGCTTTCTTTCATCGGTATACAGAAAACGAACCGGATCGCGGCGTAAAGTGAGTTTCATGTTGATACGTCGAAGGCAGGTCGACGACGCTTGCTCTATCCGCACCAGACGGCTGCACCAGCCCTCGACGGCCACTTATTACCGAGCTAGATGCCTTCGCTGTCACCGCCTTGCGTGATGTCGTCCGAGAAATTCTGGACAGCATGATGGTTTGAGTGAGAGTGGAGCCTGCCGGAAATTATCTGATAAAATTGAGGACGCGAAAGTCGATGCCGAACGGTAATGCTGAGACATTTACCCCCAGTCACGTGTATTATTAGTCAGCGGAAATGTCATCATTGACGGAGGTGATCTTATCTCCATCTTCCTCCCATTTGAATTTACTTCAAATTTTACTTGTTGTGCGCCGTCTACCATCCTGCTGAGCATGGTGTGTAGATGGCTACGTATCCGCGAACGTTCAGTCAAATTCGGACCGATATCCATGCAGATCCGAAGTAAAAAGTTTTTGTGTTTTTCACGAAATTTTCAGTCCTTGGCCCGATAGACGTCGTACAGCGGATCAAGGGCAGAAAATTTAACCGCAACGCATCAGAGCCCTGACAACGTGCAGACAGGCGCGGACCACCAGCAGCACAAGTCCAGCTCGATTATTTCACACCAAAGATAAGACGGTCATTTCCCCAGAGATAAGAAGCGATTGAGTTATTTATAAAATCCTGATCATGCACTATATATAGACCGCAGGTATCATTTTATTCGACAAAAATTAATGTACAGCGCTACTGCGCGGACCCTAAAGGGCGGGACTGGCGTTGGAAACCAACGTCTCGAAGTAGGTTTGGAACCACGTTCCGGCCTCAGGCGCATTAGACGCAGCGTCACTAGAAGAAACGTGATCAGGAGGGAAGTGAAACGGAAGTCTGTACCAAACACTCACGATTGACCGCAGTGGGCGTCGTATCTGGGAGAGCTGGTGTTACTAGTTCCATCACATTCACCTCCGGGCTTGACCCAAACAATAGAATCAATCAGGGGGGAGCCGGTGTTTGTAGTGGGGCGAGTTCCGAATCCGGCACCCTTGACGTTGCACCAGTCACCCCAGGCAGTACGGATGTTTTGCTTACCAGAGCGTCCTTGGTCAACGATAAAGTGAGCAGGCATGGAAGTCAGAAGAGGAGCCAGGGCACTGATATAGTGGATCTCGTCGTAGTTGGGGTTACCGGAAGTGATAGGATCCGGAGAAGCGGCGCTATTTGAACAGGTTAACACACAACCGATAAAAGACACGGAATTTGCTTACGAGAGTGCATTGTAGTTGGCAACATCAGTCGCCAATCCGCGGACGAATTGGGGTGACCCGGCGGAGGTGTAAAGGCTGTTGAAAAGTTGAGCAGCTGGACTCAAGTTGGCGGGCCATCCAAGCCATCCTGCATGTCCTGCGTCAAGGTACATGTAAACGCCGACGGAATTGAGTTGCTGCATAGCATAAGTGACTCCCGCCTGCGAAAAGATGTCAGAGTTTGGAAGTTCAAGTGAAGGAGTAAATTCAACCTTGTACGCGGTTTGAGCATTGGAACATTTGCTGACGCTCAAGTTCGTCACAAGGTTAGCCAAAGAATCAGGCTCAATCACAGCGACGACGCGGACATCAGGGAACTCTATCCTTGTTGTTAGCGTTTGCGGAGTGGTGATGTACTTAGTCACTTACTCTCAATCTGTGCGACGAGCTGATCAATATAGTTCTTGTACTTGTTTAGGCCATCATTCGCAATGCTGAATTCTCCATTAGAAGCCAAAGCAGCACAGTCGCGGTCCGGAAGGTCGTAGACGACAATTTGGACAAGGTAATTTTTACCGGATGATTTTTGCAAAGCCTGGGCATCCGCAAGATAGGTTCCCAAATCAGGCACTTTTGCAACGGCGTCGAACCAGGTGAAGGTGGGAACCTGGGCGATCTCCAAAGCCTTCGAGGCCGTGGTAGAGCTTGTCATGACCTGCGCAGCGGCTGTGACTTCAGCTGCATAATAAGGAGACAGGTAGATCTGTGTACGCGTCAATGAGTGATCGAAGGGGACTCCGTGAGCACACACCTCAAAGCCCTCAAAAGGATTCCCGGGGATCGGACCCGAGCTTGGGGAGCTTGGGGAGGATCCAGCTGCGGACGAGGTGGAAGTCGCTGACGCCGTAGAGGAAGATTTGGAAGTGACGACGGTAGTCGACGCTGCCGAACCCGGACTGCAAATAATCACCTTAGATTAATACGCCGTGGGAGGAAATCACTACGAACAGGCACTGAGAGTAATAATCATTCAAAACGGTGCACGTTGCTCCGGACACACAAGACGTCGCACCGCCTGCCGTACATGTCAGCGGAAGATCACCAGGCGCAGCAACTTGGGACGTACTCCATCCGATACCACCGCATTGGGCATACACTGCAGATTGAGCTTCAACAAAAGCGGGAAGTATAGCCACGAGAGCTGCGAGGGCTGAAAATTTGAACATCTTGGCGAAAGACGGACTGGAATACCACGACGTGGAACGACTGTGAGGATTCCGATGATTATTCGACTGGTTTTATAGGACTCGATGGCCATTAGAACGTGACGAGGTTGTAGTTCCGGTGTTCAGCCGTCTGCAATGAGCGGAGAGACGTCGGTTCTGAGCGGTCTCTCGTGCCTTGAGGCTCTCGCAGAGTAGCTGATCATCGTCGGTTAACTCGGGGCGAGCCTGCCAGTTCATCCGAATATGATGTCAGCCCTGTCGCAAGGGACCTTTAACGTGTCGAATCATCGACGGACACACAATAATTCATTGAGCCGAAGGGGTAGCGCCGGAAGAAATGGCTGTCAGTCCCTGACAAAAGTATCCCGACATAAAATTTTGGTGTGCAATTGGGAATCCTAGTCGACAACTTTCGGTTCTTTATCGGCGGCACGCTTGGACAAGGTGGACAAGGAGAGGCAGGTGATAGGTGGCTGTCTGGCAGCGTCGGAAAATTGAAGCCGTTCTAGCTTTGTTTTGTATCCAACGAGATTGATAAAGCATAGTATGGAATAGTATGGAATATCAAGGGTCCAGTCCAACGACCCCGAATATATGTCTGGCAGCCCAAGGTTGAAGCGCAGGAAGTATGGTGCTATCACGGATTTAGCATGATAAGTCGCCTTACCAGAAGGGTCATTGGCATCACTATTACTATCCACGTGAGCTTCGAATTCAATTCGAATATGTGGCGCTTTCCAAGCAGCGAGGTTCATTAAAAGGCTCGGAATAGCAGTAGCGGTCCGAATCCTTCGCAAGTTTTTTTTTTTCAAAGTCAAAGAATGATATTTTCCGGCTGGCTCATGATCGCGTTAGAACGTTGAAATTGGACGTGTTGAAGTTTATTTCCAAGTGACTGAATTCGTTATGAAACGCGGACAAGTGTCGAACGAATAAGAACGTGTCAGGGATGTACAAAACAACGCAAGTTATCAGAATGAAGGGTTGGCATTGGTCACCAAATCTGCGAAGTAGGATTGGAACCATGTTCCAGCTTCTGGTGCATCTGTGGCGGCATCGCTGCGCGATGAATGAACATGAGCGGATATCAAATGAGAGAAGCGGAAAACTTACGACAAACCACAGCTAGAATCATATCTGGAAGAGCTGGTGTTGCTTGTTCCATCGGATTCACCAGGAGGTTTGACCCAAACAATAGCGTCAATGAGGTCAGAGCCAGTATCAGTAGTGGGACGGGTTCCAAATCCAGCGCCAACGACATTGCACCAGTCACCCCAAGCATTACGGATATTCTGTTGACCAGAGCGACCCTGATCAACGATAAAATGAGCCGGGAAAGAAGTGAGCAAAGGAGCCAAGGCCTCAATATAGTGAAGCTCGTCGTAGTTAGAGTTTCCGGAAGTGACAGGATCCGCAGTTGTGGCGCTGAAGTAGGGGCGGTAATCAATACAGGGTCTTGAAGGACAGGGCGATGACTAACCTGAGGGCATTGTAATTAGAGACGTCGGTTGCTAGCCCACGAACATATTCGGGAGATCCAGCAGCGGTGTACAGGTCGTTAAAGAGCTCAGCTGCCGGACTCAGGTTGGCGGGCCAGCCCAGCCATCCGGCGTGGCCTGCATCAAGGTACATATAGACTCCGACGGAGCTAAGCTGTTGCATGGCGTAGGTAACTCCCTCCTGGCAACCATGTGTCAAGGCAATTCAAGCCAGAAGGATCAAATGTGGGTATTACACACTTTATAGGCATCTTCAGCGCCGGAGCATTTAGATACGCTCAAATTTGTGACAAGATTGGCCAGTGAATCAGGCTCAATGACAGCAACGACGCGGACATCAGTGTACTCTGTTAGCGAATTAAGAACTGGCGGACCTTTGAGCACCGGAAAATCACGTACGAGAAACCTGTTCAACGATTTGGTCGATGTAATCCTTGTACTTGTTCAGACCATCGTCAGCAATGCTAAACTCTCCATTCGAAGCCGATGCAGCACAGTCACGATCCGGGAGGTCGTATACTACGATCTGAACTAGGTAGTTGGTGCCTTCTGATTCTTGCAAGGATTGAGCCTCCGCAAGATAGGTTCCCAAATCGGGTACCTTTGAGACGAGGTCAAACCAGGTGAATGTTGGAATTTCAGCGACTGCGGAGGCTTTTGCGGAGAGGGACGAGTCGGTGATCGAAGCAACGGCAGCTTCGACTTCAGCAGCGTAGTACGGAGGCACGTAGACCTGCAATTTAATTGATTTCAGGATGAAGTGGCCGCTCTGTAAGATACTCACTTGATAGCCTTCATACGGATTGGTATCAGCTTGCGCCCGTACAAAAGCTGGAAGAATGGAGAGAAGCGATGCGAGAACAGAGAATTTTGTGAACATTGTGAAATCAAGAAAGATGATGTATCAAGGTAACTTCCAGACATTTTATAGCTTGTAGAATGGTTATGTCCAGTCGCTGGGTTGTACATAAAAACCCGGTATCCGTCCGACCGCAACGAGCGGGTACACATCGGCCTGCAGCGCGTAATGGTGGAGCTTTGGGATGCCATAGTGACAACGGACACCGCGAAGTCATGATCTTCTCCTCACCAAGAAATCCAAGCATTAGTCTGTTTGAAGAAATTTCAACGTCTCATATGGTTGAATAATGGATGTCAACTTACAGAAGCGGGGGCAGAGGAGGCGGGCGTTTGCCTCTGTTCAGTGACAAAAGTCTTAAGACTTCGCCAATCGGGACAACGTCGGAGACATTCTCACGATACAACAATCAAGAAGGACCCCGTAACATTCCGCCGTCTGCTCGGAGAAATGTCGTCCATTGAAAGAAGAAAAACAGACGGGCTCAGTGCAGGCTTGGATTGGTTCTGGTCAGCCTCGGACGAGTCCACTCATGGAAGTAGCACTATCACAGAACAGTTCAATGCAAGGTGTGTGAATATAGTCCAGCTGCTTACTGGAGATTGTTGTGGTCAGAGACATCAAGCGCTCGTCCTCTAATAGAGAAATGCGGCAGATGGGTAAATTTAAAAGGGCATCATAGCACAGTTCAGCAGGTTGGCGGGCTGGCCGAGTCATTCGGCATGGAATCAAGGTACACACAAACTCCGATGAGCCGTTGCATGACATAGACGATCACTTCCAGGCTCCAGGCAGCCATGTGTCAACTAGAAAGAAAGGACAGTTAGTGGATATTCGCGGGGAACGCACTTGATCAGATGAGTGGTCTTCATTAGGTGCTGCTGAATAGGAATCACAGCAAGCACAGCAGGACTTTTACAGGGTGACAAGCTGGTTATGTTAGCAGCTGCAACTTCGCCTTACAAAGCATAGGACAAGCCATACATGTACGTCCACTGATAACGCTCTTGATTTTCCCTCAAGGAAGGCAACAAGATTACAATCCGAAGTCGTTCCGGCTGCGCTTGAAACCGTTACTTGAAAAGTGAAATCGAGTTTCCATATATTAGAACAGACAACCGCGAACTGAAGTCGACGCGTAGTTGGCCCCATACGATGCGGTGTGGGCATCCTTACGCCGTCTAGGGAGTTACTCTGGAGCCTGCGCATCACACGGATAAACGGATGCCTAGAAATATTATTGTCCATGGAAAGATTCTAATCCGGGCTCAGCGCACACCTGTTATGATCCTGATCTTGAAACGTTAGCACGCCCTTAAACGCGATTAGATGT
Source organism: Armillaria nabsnona (assembly GCA_030407065.1). Classification (NCBI taxonomy): domain Eukaryota; kingdom Fungi; phylum Basidiomycota; class Agaricomycetes; order Agaricales; family Physalacriaceae; genus Armillaria; species Armillaria nabsnona. Next base: position 921,561 of record JAUDQA010000005.1, read on the forward strand.
GAAACACACCCTGCGAAGCACAATGCACTCTGTAATCATTAGCGAATGTGTCGGACTCGACGATGATGATTCTGTCGACATGACGTTCCATCGTATAGGCACACCTGAATACAGTACACGTTCCAACTCGGCATCCCAATCACATTAGAGCATTATTCTTGGTACTGCGCTTGAACATCAATGCTCGCGAAGCCACAGAGTGGACAGAGCATTCGCAAGCCTTTGCGAGCAGTATTCTGTACAAGTGAGCAGTGTCATGAAACGGTAGATTTCAAGACGGTATATCCATTCAAAAACATCTTAAATACAATTTACGACCGTCTCTTGGAGCTTGGTGGAGGAGGTAGGAGCGGAAATGCGCCCCCTGCGGAAGTTTGAGATGAAGACTGCGTCGTTGATCCCAGAAGATTGGTATCTGAAGACACAGGTTTGCTTCTACCTGGAATAGCAATCGTGAATGTTTCCCCCTCCTTGAGGCTGTAATCCTTTTTAGGACCAGCGGGAACATGCGGGGAGGGTACTTCTTCAGCGTCAGTATGAGGCGGGTGGAGGGCTGCCCTGTGGCGCCTAGAGACCGGGATGAGTACACCTCCGGAAAGGAACACGACCACATACTTTGAGTAATCTTGGAGCGCAACGTCTACAAGGGGATGAGAAAGCAGCATAATCGCGTGACCTCTGACATACTGAAGTCAAAACTGTCGGTTCTCTCGGCAAATCCAAGCCCAATGTAAGCCTTCTTTCCAGCATCCTCGATCCGAATAACAAAGTATCGCGATGAGTCCAGCACGGCTTCAACAGAAGGGCGATCTGGATCATATGCAGTCTTGACAAATACTTGCGAACAATTAGGATCAGAGCAAGAACCGTGTCGGCGAACGTACATTCTCCTGTGAAGCTGTTAATAGCGATGCTCTAGGTGATGTTTCGACCTATCGCACCTGTCTGGGCATCCTCAAATAACAGAGATGCGCCAGATGATTTCTCCACAATTCTCAGACGACCTTTCCATAGAGGATTGCTCAGATCGCCCCATTCCATTGCACGATGGCCTGCATTGACTTTCAAGGGCGGTATCTTGTATACTGAAGCCAGAGCCATCCAGGTATATTCGATAAGAAAGAGACGACATCACTTACTGGATATCTCCCTTATGATGAAGAGGATAGACTCGATATCGTCGTCGACGTCCATGGCAATGAGCTAAGTATTCAGTAAGGCAGTGGTCGTGGTTAGGGTTCAAGACGTCACGAAGCTTATTATCTAATTTCATTTGATTTATTTTCCTCCGTTCCGGAAGCGTTGGAGCACATAGCCGGTCCTTTCCCCAAAGTCGATCTCAGCGGACAGATAGCTCTTCCGAGTCCGGCTCCCATGTTGGTCCCGACTATCATCAAGGGCATGTCTCGAGGAGGCGCCAGCGCACTGAAACGAACTCGACAGATCGCGTCGCACATGATGTCGACGACGGCCGAGGTATGCTGCAGCTCGCTGTCGCTCTTCACGGCCAGAAGATAATTTCATAATTTCAAGGATACCGTTAAATTCGAGTCTCTATCCGAGCTGCGGGCGTATACACTTAATCGACCTGAAAAGCTCAATGCTCTCGACGAGCAAATGCTGGGTTTGCTACGACCCAAAATCGAGGTGGACACCCTGTTCTTCTATCCTAAGATTCCACTCACCGTTATATCTCAAGTCTTGGAGAAAGTCTGAACTATGCGGAGTAATTCTGGGCAGAGGTACTGGGAGAGCGTTTTGCGCAGGCGGCGATGTTGCTAGTGAGCTGAATTTATTCATTCCCGTTTCTCTGGATCTGAATGAAGATCTCGCAACGAGGTGTTGCGCAGAACGCGGCAAATCCTGAAACTAGGAAGCGCGCTATTAAGTTCTTCAAAGACGAGTACGTGGCCCTAGCCCTTGGCGGACCTCTATTCCTATCCAGTGACGTTTAGGTTTGAACTGGATTATTTGTTGGCAACGATACAAAAGCCATACGTGGCTTTGATGGATGGCATCACAAGTGAGCGTCAACTTTTTCGATGTCTTCCCGTTCTGAAGGCGCGCGCTAGTGGGCGGTGGCGTTGGACTGTCTGCCCCGGCAACTTTCAGGGTAGCCACAGAAAACACTTTGTTTGCTATGCCGGAGACTGATATCGGATATTGCCCTGATGTTGGAGGCAGCTACTATCTTTCCAGACTTGATGGCGAAATAGGGACCTATCTCAGTTTGACTGGCGCCCGTCTGAAGGGCAGAGCGGTATTGTGAGTAAAATTTGCGGCCCGGGGCATTTCATTGACGGCAAGCGTACCAGTGAACATGGCTTAGCCACTCATTTCATTCCGTCCCGTCGGATTCCCACTGTTCTTGAAGCCCTAGCCGGTGTAGAGGATGCCGATTACGACATTGCATCTGTCGAGGTCAATGGCATTCTTGAGGAGAATTCTGCGGAACGAGAACCTGACGAACCATCTTCGCTACTTGTTGGAGCTACACGCGTCGCTCTGGATTCTGCATTCCGTCACGATTCAGTTGAGAAGATCATAGACGATCTGACCAGGTTCAAATCTGACAAAGATGAGCTGGTCAGTGGTTGGGCATCCAAGACCTTGGAACTTCTGCTGCTTCGTAGCCCCACCAGTTTGAAAGTTGCCCTCGCGGCAATACGTCGCGGCCGGAATCTGGACCTATGGGAAGCACTCAACATGGAATTAAGAATAGCCACAGCTTACTGCGTACGTGATATTGGCCTCTCATTATCGAAATAAGTGCATTGAAAACGTACTAGTCAGGCGCCAGTTCAGATTTCATTACTGGTATTACTGCCAAGCTCATTGACAAATCCAAGGGACCACCACAGTGGTCTCCAAACTCCGTAAAGGATGTCACAGATGATATCGTCTCGCGGTTTTTCTCGGCCGAGTCTGCATTCCTCACTCAAGCGCCAAAATTATATCTGCCGGAAAATGATCCAGTGCCGAAGGAAGGATTTACCAAAGAAACTTCAGATTCGACAAATAAGACGGGTGCTCCATCCCAGGAGAGCACAGGAAGTGTGGAAAGTGGTAGCAAAGGGGATACCGCTCTCGACGGCCAGGATCGCGATATAGGACCCCCTCGTGATTTCAGTGCCAAACCTCACCCATACCATAAATTCGGCCTGCCTACGGAGAAAGAAATCGAAGCTATCGTTCGGGGCAACGATATCGATTCACCGGGGACAGGGTATACCGTTGACGAAGTCGTAGAAAAGGTCCTTGAGCACCACAATGGGAAAATGGGGATTCGGGAGAAGGTGCTTGAGATTATAGAACGCAAGTGCAAAATTGTGGATAACGCGGATGGTAATTTTGTCTGGGTGAACTGGAAGTAGATTTGCATCTAGTCGATGAGATTGGTTGGATTTCTGATGACGCTCCAATTTCACTGCTTACAATAGTTACTCTCGATCTTAGCGCCACAAACTATATTTCCGGAGCGCTTGTCTTCTTCTCATGGAGCAGATAGTTGCGAACGGTATTCACGCCGTGTGTAAACGTAGATAATAATTTTAGTCATCCAAACTGAAGCGACCTTGTTTAAGCAAACGGCCTCAACGGAGAAGGAACGAACAAGAGTGAATAAAGATGCCGGTGCCGTGATGTGAGAGCACGCGAAAGAGTTTCGTCTCTAAAAAAAGTCGCTGCGGTCAACAATAACGGACGGAGCTCGGTGGGCACCGAGGAAAGCTGTCCATGACGTTTCTGAAGGACTTCGGAGTGAATCATCGGCTACTTGACGATACAACAGATGGCAAGTAATAGATACCGTCAATATTAATGACTCAAGACTGGTCACTGATCTGACTAGGACAGCACTAGGACGGAACGGCACGGTTGGATTATCTTTCTGCTTATTAAAAAAGCGGACCGATAGATGGAGAATGGTTCGCCATTTCATGAATGACATTCGGCAGCTTTGCAACTTGGGCAGGCGGGTGACATCAACTTCAATCCGAACCGATGCGGTTATTGAAGCAAGCCACGTGCCGACATCAGCACAGCCACCTGTGGTTCTCGTCGTAAAACGGGAAGTGAGATCAGTAACGGAATTGCCCCATATCGTTTCGCGTAGGAAACGGCTATTGGGGTAAGATGAAGAAGGGTCGCGACCTGGCATCTTGAGATCTCAGGGTCGAGAGTCCTTCCCTCTGCATACGCCCGGATCGCTCGTTTCCGATATACAGAGTCGTGGATCAACGGAACAACTGGGACGAGTTAGGGAAAAATACAGCTGAAAATACGGCGCGCGACGTTTAATTATTGCTGATGTATGATGTCTCCGGTGCGGTGTGCAAGGCTATATAAATGCCAAAGAGACGGCAAGTCAAACCCCATCTCAACCATGGAAAGAATACTTCACAGCTCAGCTTACCACTGCTCCACCAGCTCGCCTCTCGACATCGTCTACCTCCTACCTTCCCCTTACCACCTTCTCAGACGCGCTCTCTCACTGCTCAACTCGATGGGCAGCTTCACCTCCCCTCACAAGACCATCGCCATCGACATAACCCGTTCACCCTCAGAATTCGACGTCGACGATGAAACAGGCTTCATGCCTCGCCAACCACTTCCCAGACTTCCATCCAAGTATGCCATATGGGAACTTGCCTTGTCCAACGCGTCCGAGGCCCTAGTCTTGGCTACAGACGATAGTGACGACGCCATGAACAAACGGCATAGGGGAGAAGCGTGGAGATCCAATATCAAATCGGTAAGTATTTGACCATCGAAGGTTGAAAATCGCCACTGATGCGGATTTTCACTAGTGGCCCGTTCTCGACGTATCCGATCTGCAATCTGAAAAGTTGCTGCTTCAGAGAGCGCATCACGTCCTCGCGTATCTAGCGCACTACTTTGCGCACTCCGCCCCGTCGGAGGGCGCGTCCCCGATTCACGTACCCGAATCCCTCGCTATTCCCCTTGTAGAAGTGTCACGTCTCCTCGGAATCGCACCGATCCTTACCTATGCCGACACCGTGCTATGGAACTGGGAACTCATAAATCCCGCACAGCAGCTTTCCATAGAGAACATGCGAGTGTTGGACGTGTTTTCCGGCACTGACGACGAGCGGTTCTTCTATTCCGTGAGCTACACGGTAGAGCTTCGAGGCGTAGAGGCGTTGCAGATCATCGACGAGTACAACCGGCTCCCCAATCTATCCACGTATATCGCCACGTCTAAAGTCGCTAGGGATTTGGATCGGTTGACGGGAATAATAGAAGATATTAGCGACATCATACAGTCAGTGCAGCCATTATGTGATCCGCACGTCTTCTATTGGGAGATTCGACCATGGTTTTGCGGAAGCGACGCCAGTGGTCCAGATGCTCCCGGGTGGATATACGACGGTGTGCAGGACTGCCATCTTCTAGACCTGAGTGGACCGTCAGGTGGACAGAGCTCGCTCATGCACGCGCTGGACGTTTTCCTCAACATCGACTTTTCACAGCGCGAAAAGCGACGTCCAGCTCCTTCGGAACAGAACAAGGGCGGTGACGGCGGTTTCATGGAGAGGATGAGGCGTTACATGCCCGGGCAGCATAGGGATTATTTGCTACATCTGGCCAACACTCCGAGATCCGTGAGGGAGTTGGCGCAGAACACACCATCGCTTCGCGAGCCGTACGATGCGGCGGTCATGGCTCTAAAAAAGCTGAGAGATCTGCATATGCGAATTGCCTGCCGATACATTGTCAATATGTCACGGACGAAAAGAGGAATCCCGGCGGGTTGTCCGGTCAGCGCGATGATGGACAGGATGGACAGACAGAACAGCCAGAATTCGGACCAGACAGCAGTCCGAGGTACAGGTGGCAACGAGGTGTCGCGCCTGTTGAAGGCGACTCGAGACGCTACCCGACGCGCCATGTTGAAGGATAACATTTAATGGACGTCGGAATGATTGATGTCTCTTGGGGGATCATGCGGAGGGTCGACGTCGGGAGGTTGAGATGACAAGCGACAAGTATCTAGGTTACAATGACTTTTGGGTAGTAGTTTGTAGCGATAATCTAAAATTCCGTTAATAACTTTACGGTATAATTTGTGATGATCAGGCACCCAGAAAAATTTGGACGCAGGTACATGCATAAAATTGATTAAATATTTTGTTGTGGCAGTTTACCGAAGCAGGGGTCAGATGATAGTAGGTAAATTACGGTTGCCTATCTTGTTTTTCCGTTTGTCAATCGATTTTCGTGCAAGACGTCGAAATACGACATACGAGCAACGTGTCAGGTCGATGAGCAAATGTGTCGAAAGAGCCTATTTGATGATGCTGTAATACTCATTATTTTGCCACCGTCGCTGGGCGTCGAATTAGAGACATCTCGACTGAAGTGAATTGTGTTCACGGCAGAGAGATGAATAGACGAATAATAGGCCAAGGTCCCAATAAGGAACACGGGAAGGATTGGCAGAAAACCAAATCCGGAAGAGATTGTCTTCTCACGGTTGTGGCGTGGGATTCTATTTTGCGTGACTCGGCGCGTTTACTGGCGGTCACGCGCCCCCGTCGTCTTTCATTTTCACCACCATGTCCTACAATCTCACTACTAATGCTTGTTCGCGTCTCACTCTGTCTGACATGGAAGATGAGATTTTCCAGAGCAAAGTCACGCTCCAGGTTCTGTCTACCAAAAAAGTACCCCAATCCAAGGGCGCGCAGGACCGGTATCGGATCATCTTGTCAGATGGCGTACACTACATTCAGGCCATGCTGGCTACCCAGCTAAACTCGCTTGTGGACGAAGAGACGGTGACGAAGAACACTGTGGTCTTAGTCGAGAAGATGACCTGCAGCATTGTGCAGGAACGAAGGTACGCGTCACTGTATCTGTGTCGCGACATTCATCTAAACGTGTCTAGGTTGATTGTTGTTCTGGAAGTCCAAGTCCTTGGCACTCCTGCAGAAAAAATTGGTAACCCGACCTCCCTCAACAAGGCTGATGATACACCTGCCCCAGCGCAAGGGACGTCCAACGCGTCCACTGCAGAACCTCCACGCGCCCAGCAGCCAAAGCCACCAGGTCAGCCTCAGCGAACCGGGTCCGGTGCAAAATCGAATTGGCATCCCATTGAGGGCTTGAGCCCATACCAGAACACGTGGACCATCAAGGCGCGCTGCACTCACAAATCAGACATGAAGACATGGTCCAATCAGCGCGGTGAAGGAAAGCTTTTCAATGTCACCCTCATGGACGAAACGGGCGAGATTCGCGGCACTGCCTTCAACTCAGTCGCCGATGATTTATACTCCAAATTCGAGGAAGGAAAAGTCTATTACGTCTCCAAGGCCAGGGTCAATTTAGCTAAGAAGATGTTTTCGAACCTGGCGAACGATTATGAACTCGCGTTTGAACGCAACACTGTTATCGAAGAGGTATGTTGTGTTTCACTTTCCGTGATTTGCTCTGATGTATGTAACAGTGTCTGGAAACCACGGGCTTGCCGATGGTGAAGTACAATTTTGTACCGCTTGTCGGCCTAGAGGAAATCGCAAAGGACGCCACCTGCGGTAAGTAACTACACAACTTGCATAGTTCCATTGTTAAACTACTATCAGATGTCATCGCTATTGTGAAAGAATGTGGTAACGTCAGCGAGATCGTATCAAAGGCGACTTCCCGGACGGTGAGTAGGATTATCTGTTCGATCATTTCTCCACTAAATGAATTGTTTCCAGACGAAGAAGCGGGAACTGACTCTTGTGGATCAATCGAACTACTCTGTTCGTCTCACCTTGTGGGGCAAGCAAGCTGAACAATATCAGTACGAAAACGAACAGCCTGTCATCGCATTCAAAGGAGTCAGGGTTGGCGATTTTGGTGGTAAGGGCAGTTTTCTCCAATGACAAGGATAAATGAGCTCATGTCATAGCAGGACGCTCACTTTCCATGGTCAGTTCGTCCATGATGTCTGTCAACCCCGATATGGATGAAGCATTCACTCTCCGTGGTTGGTATGATAGTGAAGGCCAATCATCTACGTTCCAGGCGCATAGCCGAGGTGGGGCTGCGGGTGCTAGCGGAGGTGGCTTCAACCGCTCCCAAATGCGCAGCTTGTTGGAAGTCAAGGAGTCCGAAATGGGCCAGTCTGATAAAACTGAGTACTTCTCGACACGGGCAACCATCATGCACATCAAGTCCGACAACATTGCCTATCCAGCATGTCAAAACGAGTCGTGTAACAAAAAGGTCATTCAAAATGACAACAAATGGCGATGTGAGAAGTGCGAGCAGAGCTTTGACAGCCCTTCTTACAGGTGAGGTTAGTTTTGATGCTGCCCGACATCGTTGACCACTGCGTTACCATTAGATACATCATTTCCATGGCTGTGGCTGACTGGTCCGGTCAGGCATGGCTTAATGGCTTCAATGAAGTTGGTCAAATGATCTTTGACATGTCTGCGGATGCGTTGATGGCGAAGAAGGTAAGCGTCCTAATCTGGGGGCTTCCCTGCCCTTACTGATAATTCATGTCGTGACAGGACGACGACGAGGCTCAGTTTAACGCCATCATGCACCGAGCAAATGGTGCAACGTACAACTTTTCTTGTCGCGCCAAGCAAGATTCGTATAATGTTGGTCGTCTATTAGGATTTTTCTGCATTCCGTTGACGCAGTCTTCCATATAGGACACTGTCAGAGTGAGGTACGGCATCTCGCGGATTAGCAAGCTGGATTACAAGGAAGAATGCAACGCCCTACTTGATCTGTTGAATACGCCTTGGGCAAGCCGGCCCGCTGCGTGACGTTCTTTTTATTGTGTTGATCTGTTCCTTTGCTACGAAACTGTCCACTGTACTATTAGTTAGACTCTACACGAAATTTTCATTGTTTGAAGTATTATTGTGCGGCACTTGAGGGGAATTGATTTCATAAGTCTAGTTTTCCCATGGTGGCGGCCCGTTGGGACTCGGTGTTTGGTCCAATTGTGGACGTGTGGCTCTTTCTGCCACTACCCTCAACATCGTCGGGCGCGTCTCTATCTGGTTCCGTGACTGCTCCGGGCTCCGCATACCCTCGTTACCTACTACTGTCGTTCATCTTGCGCGACGACCACAGAACTTGCTATCCTTTTGTCGCTTTTTTCTTCAACGGACGCGACTTACTCTATCATTCAACATGGCTATCAAAACGCCGTCGCGTTACGGACGCTCGGCTAGCCCTGGTGCTGTGCCAGGAAAGCGCGTTATGAGTCCGACGTCGTTCTCAACATCAAGCTACTCACCCACTATCAACGGCGCGCAGAAACTGAACATCGTGACCCGGGTCGCGATTGAGGGCAAGGCGAACAGGGACAAAGATACTGCGAACATTAAGATGTACCTCAAGGTGCGTGCTGCTGTTCTTGGTCGTTTTTCTGGGACCTGAACGCGTATTCTAGATGTCTGTACCCGTGGACCAAGTCGAGCCCGGAACGACTATCCCATTGTTTCCTGGTACGTATATTCGTACCGACCTCTGTGGCGTAGAATGACGGAAAAAATCAGAGGAGAATATCAAGATCGCGTTGTCCCAAGTACATCCGCTCGACAACAATTCTGTCCCGTATCATTTTTCTTCCGCTGTGTCGCCGCTGTTGAACCATGCCGCTCGAGCGCTGAATCTTCCCGCAAGGTCCCCAGAATCTTTCAACGAAGCATTCAATCTATCCCCGAGCCTCGTTCAAGCCTCAACGTTAACATCAGCTGCTTCCACCCGGCCTTCCAAGGCGAATACATCAACAAGTGATGTTCCTGGAGTTGTGGATGAGCGGTATACCGGCAAGATTCTTGTCAGTGGTTACAATATATCCTACGTCCTTCCCAAAGTATTTCCTCAGTACTCCGAGCCTCACTCTCGGATCTCGTTTGGACGCCGCCGTGGGTCCGTGGGTGATCGGAATCATGTCCAGTTCATGGCTGCCATTGAACTGATGGTTCCGTACGTCTCACGACCACCGCGGGCACCATATTTGGTACGTACTCGAGTCACCGTGGGTCTCTATCTTCTGAGGCATGAGAATGTAGCTTTCCATACCGACACCTCGGTGCCTACACAATAACATCAAGCTACGGATCTTTCCTCCCAGGGACTCACTGGCCTCCACAGCATCACTCTCTGATGATGATGCGGGGTCGTGGGATCTTACGTCTGATCCCCATGTTAGTCGCCCTACGCGCATGTCGCGTGCGAATTCGTACAATAATTTTGCAGACGACGAATCCAGTGATTCCTCCGCCAGTGGCCTTCTCGAAGGTATTGGTATCCAGGGCACATTTCCTAGTGCAGAGAGGATACGAGTGAGGTAAGTCATTTTGCGCCGTATTGGCGAATCCCCTCTCTAACCTTAGCTTTCAAGGTGGGCGAAGCCTATGAAGAACATCGCTAATGGAGACTCGGCTGGACGAAGGCAAGTCGGAACAAAAGAGGTCCAGGGTGCGATGACTTGCACAGTGAAAGGGAAAATGAAACACCCGGAAAGAGCGGGCATTGAAGGTATCATTATGGATGTGGAGTACAAGGGAACATGCAAAGGCGTCTGGTTCCCTGGCGTTGCTACTCTCTTGGGGATGGATGTTGGCCTAGTTTCGAAAGGTTCCGATGTTTCATGGGTAGCAGGCTACCCTAACGCGTGGCAAGTTACAGGCGGTACTGGTTTTACAGGTTTTGACGTAGGTATACCTCCGCCGACTGATACGCAACGACATGATTCCTTTGATTCCAACTCGTCTCACGCTGTGCTCGCAGCAATGGCAGCCAAGGAACCCACCAAGGCAAATTCTGCGTCCTCATCAACATCATCGCTGCTTCGCGCGCCCTTGCCGGTTCAAAACGTTGCTGAATATTCCTTCGAAGGATCTGCATCTGCCATATCATCAATACCTTCGACAGGTGCGTCGATGGCGGACCTTTCTGCGTCAGAATCAGTACCACCGCCTCTCCCTAGTCAAGCTATCACGTTGCATATCAATATGAACGAACTCCTCCCACCATCGCGTAACACATTCACGTTCACGATCATCGGTACCATCCTTATTACCCCAAAAACGCCCGCAACGCCATCCGCGATGCCATCAGTAGACGAATCAGATCCTGAACCCGTTCAGCTCCCTGGATTTACCGTTTTTGGCACAGATTCCGAGGTCATATCAATCATCGTACGCAACGATGTTGATCGGAGTAGCGCCAATGTGGAAGTATACAATTCCACGGGAGATTACCGACGCGATGCCCAGGTACGCAAGACGGTGCTCCAGAAAGGCGGACACACCAAGTGTGGTGATGGTGGAGGGAGGATTGCTTTGCGCAGCGTTGCGGTGAACGGCAAGTTACCTCCCAGTCGTCCGCGAACTCCCAGCAACCAGGGACATCTGAATAATTCTCACTCGTCTTCTCCCGCCCTGCTTATGAAGATGCTGTCTTCAGTGAACCAAACCAAGCGGGATATGCCTGTGATTATCCCTTCTGTAACCGCCACAGTTACGCCCCTCGTGCTGCCTGAGAGCTCGCATCTCAGCGCTTATGCGGTACGGGTAAGTCTGACCGCAATGGCGGATCCGGATTCCGAATGGTTGGAATTTGGGTTAGGATCTTTGGGGCAAGTCTCTTCCTCGAACGGAAAACGACCACCCCAAGTGGATCTCGCGTGCGTTAGCGTGGAGGGTGTACCTGTGAAGTACGAAGCCACTGCTGCTGCGAGGCAGGGCCACCAGGATGGTGGCATGCCATTCGAGCAGATGAGCGGGAAGGAGTGGATTAGCTGGGTCCGAGTAAATATCGGGTCGATGAACGGTGGTTCCGTTGTTGTGGACTATATCGTCAATGTGGACGACGGCGCAGGGAAAGGGAAAGGGAAAGCTCGAGAAGATACACAGTTTGATGTGTTTTTGCCTACGTTTGCTGTTCCGGTTGGGAGGCTGGAGGTTATTGTTGAGGATGTTCCGGGTGCGTTTTGTATTCCCCCAAATTTTATGTATGTCGTACTCATCAGTTTACAGGATATGGGATTACTTGTTTGGACTCGAATCTTCGGTATCGCCAAGGAAAGCGACGTCTGCTACATTACTCTGCGGAAGAATTTTTCTACCCCCACCTTACGCTGGCGCTACATTCCTCATCTTCGGATGGTAGACCACTATTGTCCTGGTGGAAAGCTGGGTTATACATGTGCTTGGTATCCCTGGTCGTTTCATGCGCCTTTTTCGTACCACTATCCTCCGAGCTGAGGAGCATCAGCCAGTCTGTGGACGGCTACTCGTTGGTTTCAGGCTCTGAACCCAGGCCTATCGTTGTGACTACCACTGTGTATACGAATACGCGACAGTGGTTCGCCGAGACTCCGGAACCGTTAAGCAGTGAAGATATCCATTACTCTTCACCTACTCCGGTTCTCACCGCCTCCACTATTACTACCGCTATTACTACACCTAAAAGCGGGATTCCGGAGTCGTTACCGGAAACGCCCCCGCCACAGGTCACTTGGGAATCGTCGTCTTCCCAAGGCCTACAACTACACTACGATTGGGAATACTGGCAAACTCTTCTAGCGATGTCTTGGGAGGATCTACATCCTCTTCGGGATAAGCTTATAGAGAGCATAGAGTCTCTATGGCAGATATTCAGGAAGGTGTATCATTATCCTTTACCACCACCGTGATGTTTTTCTTTTCTTTAACTCTCAGCTCTCGATGTGCTTTCTGATGTTGTTATGTTTATAATATGATTTACGTAGAGTATAAATAGGCCTGATATATACGATTTTCTTGGGATTGTATTTATGTATAAGTAATGGCAATTTTGTTTGTATCCACATGTGTAAGAAACCAAAAGGAAAATTAGACGTCTTTCGCAAGCAGATTGTGTCTTTTACTTCTAGCAAAATCATTCATCGCACCGAGTCTTCGGGGATTTCACGTACGCGCGAGCGCGTCGACTGCCGGAGATCAAATTACAATCCCACAACTTGCCGACCAACCACAACGTCAAAGCAATTACTTCATTCAGCGCCTTTAAAAGGATCTTCAACTGCGAAAGCCGAATCGAAAGCTCTAAATATGCAGAGTTTGGTATGACTTTCTCTATACATTGCCCAGAATTTGTGCCATCTAAATATGCAAAGGATGATATCTGTTCCGCCTGAAAAGATAATCGCGAAGTGGGCGGTTAGTGTGAGAATAGAACCATTCGGCATCAGTATGGCTACAGATTTCTTCTGTGTCTTGCATCACATTCAGTCTCTTGCATACAGCTCACGATGTCCAGTCCTCGGGAAACCGATGAAGCGTCATTCAGCGAGTCGAAAGGAAAGGCGGTCGATCCCTCCGAGCACCCGAACATCTATGACGGTGGAGGAAATGTGGATGAAGACGACAAGGACGAGGACAAGGAAGACACAGAGCTAGTCGACGAGGAGATTATGCACAGTGCTGTCAAGCCTCCGAATCCCGCGACGTCCTCCAAGGCGAAGAAAGCTTTCGGGATGCACAGAGCGCACCCTACAGCGAGGCGAGGTATCATGGCATCTTTACATTCGCAGTTGATATCTGATGGAACCTGTTAGGCAACGACCCATCCAACTATGAAGACATATTCCCCGAAGATCCAATGTACGAAGAGACGATGCCAAACGCCAGAGTGTGGAGGACACACCAGGTAGAGGGTGCGATCCACGATGCGAACATGGTTGAAGAAATTCGGGATAACGTCGACGTTCTGTTGGTATTTGCGAGTAAAATATCTATCGTCTCTGCTGTCGCTAATAGTATCACCATAGGCCGGTCTTTTCTCTGCAATCGTCACGACTTTTGTTGTCCAGACGTCCCAGAACCTGCAAGCTGACTATGCTCAGGTCTCGGCGTCTCTTCTATTCGAATTACTCCTCGTTCAACGTGCGATCGCCAATGGCTCTCCCGTCGAAACAATACCCGTCTCCTCACTCAATCCTCAGACTGCATTTGTACCCACAGCTACAGATGTCTGGGTTAACGGATTGTGGTTCGTCAGCTTATTTCTCAGCCTGACAACAGCATTGGTAGCTGTTCTTGTGAAACAATGGCTACATCACTACGTTGTCCTCCCCTCTGGAACTCCGCGCGAGCGGTGCTTCGTTCGACAGTACCGATATTTGGGGTTCCAAAAGTGGCGGGTCGAGGTCATCGTTGGCGTGCTAGCCGTTCTCATGCATCTGGCTTTAGCATTATTCTTCATTGGATTATCGCTTTTCCTTCATCCCCTTCGAGCTTCCCTGTCATGGGTTGTTTGTGCAGGAACTATACTGCTGATTGTGGCATATGCGATCGTGACCATTCTGCCTATGTGTTTCCCGCAATGCCCATACCGCACCCCTCTCTGCGATCTCGCATACTCTCCTTATGTTTACGTCGCATCCCTGGTTCAGGAGCACTATCATCGACTTCAGCTCCTGCAGCGTAGGTGGAAGAAGAAAGTGCAATCAATAGCGGGCAGAGTCACCAGAATTGACGATTCTGGACGCAATCACATCACGGTTAAGCCAAACTCTTTGAAGCAGCTCGAGCTTGAGGCGGTGGAGAAGGCGTCGCTTCGATTATCGGTCAAAGCGTCGCAATGGCTGTTATCTGTCTCGTCAAACCCCACAGTTCAGAGTATTGTCGTGGAGTCCATAAGCGGGCTACCTATGGGAGCTTTGGTAGAAGTGAAAGATGTTTTTCGTCGCAGTCCATCCATTGTTGATGTTCGAGGGAATCTACTGTCATCCCTGATTGGACGCAAACATGATCTTACCAGCTCAGAAGACAGGTCGAAAGCATTTATGGCGAGGATACCACCAGGAACGGAGCGCAAGTTTGAACACCTTCTTCGCTCTGGCATGTTCGTTTCTAGGATGGATACTCTGTGGTCGTCCATGGACATTTGGGACCAACCAGATGAGTTTGGTCCTACTCTCGTAACCCAGATTCCAAAGTTATGTCGGTATACAATTTACTTGAACTCCACGCCTACCGGGTTTCTCCACAATATGCTTTCCCTCAAAACGCCAGCAAGGTTTCCTCCCATCGTTTGGGCAAACCTCATACAGTTGGCTACCGACTCCTGGGACCCCGACCTTTTTAACATTAATAACGAATTCACAATGCTCCTTTGTACAGTCATGACTAGGATTAGTGTTGTTCGCACATTCATCCCAAAGCAGCAGCTATTTGCTTCACCGCTTGTTGTGGACTTTGAGCAAGCGGTTGAGTACTTCCCCGAGATGGCGTTCAAGTCTATGTCTTGGCTGTCGCGCTTCGATCGAGCGCCTCGAGTGTTGGGTGTTGGCAGCTTCTATTCGCCTCATGATTCACAGGCTTTCACAATCAGCCGCAGACACAAACATTGCTGAACCCCTTGAAATCAGGATGCTGCGTTTACTACTCGGTACATCATGGTGTTACATTCCGAAAAATTCTGAGGACGTTTGGAAGATACTCGAATCGGTCATCGTGAATACTCCCATTTTCAGCCAGAACGCAACCTCAAAGTATGATGAGTGCTCCAGCATAATCCTGGACCACTACAGCGCATTCATGACTAAGAGTGATTTCGCTTCACGTATACATGCTTCATCATCTGCCCTTCAGTTGCTTGTCACATTCATGACCACTCAATGGTCTACATTCCGCACCTCTACCAGGACTAGAGCCACGTTGAAGTTCCTGGTAATATGTCTACAACGGCGCTTTAGGCCTGCATATGACGTGTTTTATCAACAACGGTGTTTGAAGTTCCTCGCGACGCAACCGATCTCTTCATGGTCCGCATCGCTCGTCAAGGCATATGTCATTGGATTTGCTGTTGCGATACACCCATCTCGCGATGATCTCGATGAGAATCAGACGATCTCGCACGCGATTGACTGTCTTCACGAGCCTGAAAATCTCTTTTTTGTGTGTTCTACCTTGGCAATGTACACTCGTGGACAGGTACAGCAAGTTGCAGGAAAGCCCGATATTATGACGGCTCTTGCTCAAATTCGGCCGCTTGATCCTGCATGGAGTAATTGTCGTCAGAGACTTCGGGAGTTTGCTGAGGATGAAAACCTTTTTGTTGGATCAGAGGGAGAAGAATCAGAAATCAAAGAACGGAGGTGTAATTTGCGCGTAGCCATCCAGACGCTAGACAAATTCTTCTCAGATATACCTCCTCGGGCCACAGCGAGTTTGGAATTGGTACAGTTGTCTCCCACCCCACTTTCTCTCGATGTTGCTGAAGAGTCTTTACCCAGGGCCGCCGCAACCGCAGTCTTGGTTAGATCGTATAGATCGCCTGCTACCTTCGAGTTGGCGTCAACCACGGCAACAGGATGAAGAATACCAATTGACGGAAGTTGTTTGAATGCATTTCGCCCACATTCCCACTGAAGCTTTATCACTCTGCCAATGATCTCAGTCTCACGAGTTGGGGCTCTGAGTCCGTACTTACACATCGCCGTGATATTGGCGACTACTCGGTTCATACGCTGCCGTTGAATACAAGACACAAGGATGACAGTTGTTACATTGATCTACGCGCGCACCCTCAGTCCATCACCATACAATACAAGATAATGTGACCCAATGTCCGAACCTAAACTCCAACTCCGATTGTTTGCTGCAACCCAAAGACCACCAAATGGAAGTCTCCGCAAGCCAACAGCAAAGAAAAGAGAGGCCCACCCAGCCAGAGTGGCCAAAGTGGGACAGGAAAATATTGAGACGATGCATAAGCCTAAGCCTATACAAGCCGCAGACACCCTCTGGGGACAAGGTCGCCGTGCTATGAAGGATCTCTACGGCCCACAAACCCGGGGATGTGAAGGGGCTTGTGCCATCAAGGTAAGTATGAGGTATTCAATTGCTCGCGCTTGCCTTTTATACCGATTGCCCTGCGCACGGACCACGCTTTGACCATCAATCGGCTATGACCGGGTCGGCCAAAAGGTTCTCACGCTCCATGAACTCTGTTTTGGCAAGTTTCAGCGCGCCGATACACTTTCATGACGGATAGGTGGAATCACTGAGTTTAACTGTCTGTGCATACTACTTTCAAATTCTGTCGGCCCGCTACTGGTGCAACGAGGTACAGTCAGTACTCATACAGGTCTTTCGCCTCCACGCTTTGCACCATCTCGCAGCGTCTTTCCTTCCTTTCTTGCTCACAAGATATTCTACGCATTGACTCGTCTTGTGCAGTATCTTATTTTATCTAGGTATACTCTCATCTCTGCCATTCTTCGTGTCAGCAGGTTGCATCGTGACGCCCTTTTTCACCGCTCTTTTCTCACAGCGGGATAGGACTCACTCAGTTTATCCGGATTCAAAAGCCTCATGTGACACTTTTCGGAGAGATGCAAGAAGTCCCAATGGCAGAGCACAGCTGCTGCCGTCGACGGACCGTTGGTCCAAGAACATTCATAAGGAGCGTTAACGGAGGGTCTGAGTCTCCACGCGACGCACGGAAAATTGACAGCGGTCAAGATGCTCAAGGCTTTTCAGCTTTATTTTTCTGTACTCGGATTGCTTGCAGGGATATGCACGGCGCAAACAACTGTCAGCGTCAGTGCAACGGCTAGCCACGCCATTCCGACGAGCCTGTGTGGGTATTTCTTTCCAGCCTTGGTATCTTGGTAAGCTTACCGTACGTCTGTCTTTCAGGGGGAGTCATGTATGAAGTATGATCTTCTGGCCGTCTCCAGTGACGTCAAATTGACCCGGATACTGCTTATAGGATATTAGTGTCAGTGTTTCCTGCTTTGATATGCCCGGTATACTGAAGCAATTTATGGGCAGCATGTTCGCATACACTTATCATTATATCTTCAAAACTGACACCTGCGCAGAGTGGAGATGGTGGCCTCTATGCTGAACGTAACTTGGAATAATCATTTATGCGCCGTTGTCAGTAAAACTAACTGCCAATCTCATAGTTCTGCAAAATCGTGCCTTTCAGCAAGTAACGCCAGGTACTTTTTCAGGGCTAAATACATATCCTCAGAACTCACTCCTTTTCAGGCACCACAGCGGCACTCAATGCTTGGCAGGCAATCAACGGTGCATCTTTAGCTGTCATTGCGGATACTCAGCCAGTTTCTTCTGCTCTCCCCAATGCGTTAGATGTCACCATCCCTGCTGGACGGACTGGCGCAGTTGGCTTCGGAAATACTGGATACTTCGGTGAGCCCTACGTCTCTGAAGTCCATAAATTATTCTTATGGGTATCAGGTATCAAGTTAACCCAGGGAAGCGTATACACCGCCTCTTTCTTCTATCGTTTTCCTACCGCGAGCTCTTTTCGAGGAAACATCAACGTCGGACTTCAAACGACATCCGGACAAGTTCTCGCTAGCAGCTCAATTTCTGTGTCGGGTTCCCAAACGTCTTGGACTCAAGTAAACGCTAGGTTAAGACCGAGTACTACTCCGGCATCTACAGCGAATATTTTCACTGTCACCGTGGATGGAACCGCAGCTTCAGGCCAAACTATCAACTTCGCTATGTTTTCATTGTTCCCACCGACGTTTAAGAACAGGCCGAACGGGATGCGCGTAGATATTGCTAATGTGGGTGTTCTTAATATCGAAGTGCGCTGCAGTAAACTAGACAACGAGATGCGTAGGCTCTCCAAGACCTGGGACCATCGTTTTTCAGATTTCCTGGGGGTAACAACCTTGTAAGATTCGCTGGTCTGTATGATATCACCTTGTCTGACTCACGTTTCAGGAGGTTTGGGCTACGATGCTATCAAGGCCTGTGTATCTAACAGAATGCAGGGAGGAACCATCGCACAACGATGGCAATGGAACGCAACATTAGGGCCTCTTGTCGATCGTCCAGGTACGTTTCAATTATAGTCTTAATTCATCCTGGCTTTGACATGAATCAGGCCGTGTTGGTGACTGGGGCTATATCAATACCGAGTATATACCGCTATTTTTCCACATCCGAATAGTCACCAACATCAGTTTCGCAGTGGGCTAGGTCTTTTGGAATATCTCAACTGGTGCGAAGACCTGAACATGGAGCCTATAATGGCGGTCTGGGCAGGCACGACTCAGCTTTTCTTCCCTTTCCGTTTTGTTGATTTTCGTCAAGGATTCGCGTTGCAGGGCGCATCTGTACCACAGGCCCAGTTGGGGCCTTATGTTCAGCAGGCTATAGATCAGGTTAGTTTCCTCCGAAATTGTTGCCTTGTGGGATTGAAAACCGATGCACATAGATCCACTTCACTATCGGTGATCCTGCTACAAATGAAAATGGTCTGTTCGACGCTTCCTTATATTCAGAGCTGGGTGGACTTATCTGAGGCATTTCCCTAGCTGCGCTACGAGCGTCTCTCGGTCACCCAGAACCTTTCAAACTGAAGTATGTCGAGATTGGTAACGAGGCAAGTATCTCAGAATTCTGTCTGCCCATGATTGACCTTGCATCGTAGGACTTTTTCGCATCTACGACGTTGGTACAACTTACTAGCGTGCAATATTAACCTTCTAACTTCCGGAGAAGATATACCTATCGATGGCCAGCTTTTGTCAATGCCCTCAAGGCAGAGTTCCCCGATCTTCGTGCGTGGACTAGTTATCGCGATTTGGCGACTTATACTGAGTATAATTCATCAAAGACTACATTGCTACCTCTTTCCCGTCCAATCCGATCCTCTCCCCGGCCCCCACTGAATATGACAATCATCTTTACGCTTCTCGCTGTACGGCATACTCCTCTTTTCGGTGCTATACTATGGCTGATACCTTTGTGTAGCCGGGATGGTCCAAAACGGGTTCTTCTACGACGATGTTGCGGTTCGTGTTGGTGATCTTCAAGCTCTATGTCTTTCTAATTTCTGTAGCGCGACGGTACACAATATTTCGAGGTCAGTTTTCCGACAGCTAGTCGTCTCTTGGTTTATTGACTTTATTGGTAGGGAGAATATGCATCGACGACAAATGATGCGGGAGCAACCTTGACGTTCCCTACCATGCAAGGTAGTGGTATGTTTTTACAAGCATAAGAACATTTTGAGTAAACATTCTGTAGGAACGTCCGCTGAGGCTGTGTTCATGATGGGCTTTGAGAGTAATCATGCTACCACATCTATATTACTTCTTTCTCTTACTCGGATATTCTAGGAAACAGCGACATCGTATTTGCAGCGTCATTTGCGCCTGTTCTAAATGTGAGGCTTTACCTGAAGCCGTGTTTGTCGTCTTTACTGATATATCGATTTTCAGGACATCACTTCCTCGCAATGGGTAGGTTTTTGCTATTAGCTCCATGAAAATGCCATTCTGACGATTGTTACTGTGCAGCATCCTAACCTAATCAGTTTTGAGTATGAATTTCTTCATTTATCTTTATACCGTGAATTGAATCTCTGTCAGCGCGGGATCAGTCTATCTCTCAACAAGTTACTATGCTCAGAAGGTCGCACAAAACAACCCGCCCATCTTATGCATCTCTAACTTTGGCATCTTCTATAGCTCTTTAGCAGGAACCGCGGGGACGAATACATACCAAGTACCTTACCGGCCCGTAACGGCACATTGTTTTGGACCGTAGTCCGAAAGACATCGGCAATACCAAATGAGCTCATTATCAAAGTGCGCTTCCATTGCGATATCGATTGATTTCCATGTCAAACTGGTGTGTTCTAATCTGCTTGTCAGGTCGTAAATACAGTGGCCACCGCTTCCGCCGTGACATTCAGCCTTCCTTTCCACTCAGTTTCATCTACGGCGCTAGCACAAGTTTTGACGGGAAGCGCCACTGCCAGCAATACCCCATCGACGCCACAGCTTGTCATTCCGGTGAACAGCACCATCGCAACCGGTCAAACTTTCACCTATTCTGCGCCGCCTTTTAGTCTCAGCGTTCTTACATTGACCCTGTAAAACTGTTATCTTTCTTTTGCTCCCGACAGTAGCTTCGAAAATGAAATGTTTTGTACAGAATGAACAGTGCATTAAAGTAAATTAAATAACCAACATGAAATTTGTCGTAGAATTTATCAATCACGACAATTCATTGAACGAGCAGGTTCCACAGAGCGTACCGCTTCCTTTCAAGTATTTAATATCCAACGAGACAGTGTTCCGAAGGTTCGCACTTACGAACCTTTTGCAATGAGTCGCTGGAATATATCTATGAAAGGTAAGTTAGATCCGTTGCCATGGTCTACAAAAAAAACATACCTCGTATTCTGAACCGAAGAAGATTTTTGCTATGAAGGCCTTTGCATGCCGTAGGGAAGAATTTGTCCAAGTCCCGCGCGAGGGCTTTCCTATTACTTGCAGGACCAATGTCAAAGATGATCTCTACACCCTGCAGAAGAGCCATCTCGCGACGTGTCAAAGCAGCATCTAGGGCTTCCCAAATGGTGACATCGGTAAACGCAGGTGACTCGATTGACGAAATTTCGTCGAGACGAATGGTTATACTGATGACCCGAAGTGAATAAACCTCAGCACGCATATTGAAGCCTGCCGTCCACCACTTCAACTGTTTCTGGATCGAGACCTTATCGCAGAACTCCAGCGAGACGGAAGGAATATGATGGACGTGGAGCGGCTCGCAGATAGCGGTAAATTCGTCTGTGACGAGATGACAGTCAGGGTTGTGTGGGTCAAGCAAAATATGTGAGTTACTCACCAACGACATGCGACTGTACAAAGGCATCCAGGGACAGATGGGTGAGCGAGTCAATGCTCGCGGAAAGGACGGCCCTCACGGTTTCGATGTCACTTGTTAAGAAAGGGGTGATTTGGAAGTCCTTCAGCTCCGTCAAAGATATCGGCGATGACGGATGAAGGAAGGATATCAGGATGTTCCTTGACGCGTCTTCGGAGTACTGTGTGCTCACAATACGCAATGTATGGAGGTACACTCGCTGCGTGCCCGGGGATAACGTATAATGGGGTAACGGCAGTCCTTTGAAAAACACGCCGCGAAGGGTCAACTGCCTCATGCTGGGAATAAGTCCGAGCATTGCGAAGAAAGTGAGGCAATTTTCGAAAAAGACGTTACTGAGGGTGAGCGCTATGAGATTCCGCAAGGAGCGCAAGGCCGATTCTAGGGAAGGCAACGATTTCCACTCGACAAAAAACATTTGCAAGTGTCTGAGGTTTACCATACGTTTGAGAACGAGGGGTAAAGTGGGTTCCTCGCTGACCCATTGGCGGGGGAATGTGACGAGACGCAGCGAACGGACGACGAAGGGAAGAGAGGGAGACGTTGACGCAATGTGGTTGAACTTTTTGCACCAGTTAGGGCTTTCTAAAGAGATTTCGTGAAAGAGATGGGCTTGAGCGCGAGGTCGTAGCACGCGGGAGACTAGAGAGCATGTCTTGAGAGCGTTACGGTCGCTCTCGAGTTCATCAACCACGGCATCAAAGAGCTCTGGTGGAAGAACCATCGTGGGCGCAAGAAAGTGGTTGAATACCGCAGATACAAGCAATATATAGACCGTGATGATCGATTGTTTACGGCAAACGGATACGTCTCGACCAGGAAGTGATGCATTATTAGATTAATCAGAATCACTACTCGGACCGAAGTAAAATAGGGCATCATTGCCCTCAACATCGGGGCAAGTCCGTTGATCGGAGGATGTCGGAAAGGGTCGAAGGAGGCTTGAAGGCGGTGGATGTCTGTGCGCTTGACCACTCTTGGTGTCGCAAGTCCCGACTCGGCATACGCGAAACCTTTCAGTTTCCTAGACTTCGGAGATGGACTCGGGTAATGTAGCAAGTGAGATTGATTTCGCGAGAGCTGGCGTCTCCAAGAAGACGAAGAACATGATTCTCTGGTGATAGATTGCACGCAGGATGATTGACGGTGGACGTCTAAATAGTATGGTGGGCGCCGGAAGGTTGATGAAAGGCCGAGCATCGAATGTTATGGTAAACGGCTGTGCGTTGGAGACAGCGCGCGTCAAAGAGTAATACATTTCTTTGGAATTTAGAGGGATTTTAAGTCAATGTCGAAACTTCAGGACTGTAACTACTCAGGCTGAGACCCTTCGGCGGAAGAAGGGAATAGAAGTTGGGACACAAAGATAGCACTTCAGGTATGCCGGCAAATACCACGAAGTACGCATCTGTTCGTCGTGAGTGGCCTTGTGGTGGACCCTGGTGGTGGTTCTTGTTTTGTTCTTATTTTTAAAATTTGGTGATCAAGTGCCGGATTTAACCGAAGTATTGATCGGTGGCTGTGCCAAATTTTCGTCTTGGTTTAACGACAACAACCAAATGGCCGCAAACCTGAAGAGGAAACGAGGGCAAGAGGATGATCCTCGCAAGGTAGCAATGAATGCTTCAGCATACGCGAGACGAGTCTGAGTCCCTTTTTAGACCCGAAAATTGTCGCCTCCAGGTGATTCCGATGAAGAGAGTAATCTTGGGTTAGATGGAACCGACGACGACGACAAGGAAGATGTCAACCCTGATGATGAAAAAGACGAGGAGTGGGGTGGTATTGAACCAATTGGTGCAACAGAGGGCGGTCATACATCCAAGGGAAAACCAAAGAAACCGCCTACCGGTGTCGAGGTCCGGGAGATGAAGGAAGCAGCAGATTTGTTTAAGTCAACCAGTTTCAAACTCCAGGCAAGTACCGAATTATCTTAGCATCACGACATATTCTGAGCTTTGAGGATAGATTGATGAGCTTTTACCCAATGTACGACCAAAGGAAAAGCATAAACCACCACTCGAACAATTCCTTCTATCGCTGCACACGTTTCTACTGAATATCCCATCATCATCTCCTATACATCCACTCGAAGCTACTCGACCTCTTCTGAAAAAAGGTATATCTGTACCATATTCTATCCCACTTCCAAACGAGGACTCCAATTGGAAGGTTGCGTTTGCGCCGCCCAGTAGCATAACGCTTGTTGGTAGTTGGGGCAACAAAACTTCAGTTAAAGGCATGGATGGCAACAAGTTTGGTGTTGATGTAGCCGTTGAGATGCCCGATGTATGTCCTTTGCTATTTTCTGTCTCCGATCCACTAATACCACGAAACAGAGTCTCTTCCAAGAGAAGGACTATCTCAATGGCCGATTCTTCCATAAACGATCATTCTATCTTGCGAAACTTGCGGAAGCAGTGTCTGACAAGAAGCGCGGACTGAATGTGGATTGTTCCTACCATTCATTATCCGACAACCCACGGCTCACCAAGCTAGTCCTTGAACCACGTCCTGGCGTCACGAAAGACGACTTTTCGAAGCTCAAAGCTCAGATCTGCATCATTCCTGTTCTATCGTCATCATCTCCGATATCTCTCCAACGCCTCTCTCCCTCACACTCAAATGTTCGTTCTTCCGAGGAGACACGAGTACCCACTCCTTTATACAACACCGCGCTGCTTACTGCGCTTACCCCGTCCTCTCACCTCGTTTCAACCCATGCTCTACAGCAGGAGGCTCCTGCGTTAAGCGACGCTTTGACTCTATTGCGTGTATGGGCAAATCAGCGGGGCTACTGTGACGGCTCCACTCCTGGTATTCGCGGGTTTGAAGGGAAAGGACCATGGTGGGTCTCTGTGTTACGCGCTTTAATCCTCGGAGAGGAAGGAGGAAAATCAAAACGAAAACCTCTCGGACGGGGTCTGAGCTCGTATCAACTTTTCAAGGCAGCTATCGACTTCCTTGGTAAGGGACTTTGCATCTTACTTGTGGACCAACGCTTACAGTTAATCAGCAACGCACGACCTCCAAGCACAGCCTGTCTTTGTCAAGACTGAAGACGGTAACAAGGTTTGTGTTTCCTTCCGTCAGACACTACCTTTTGGAGTAATGTTACCATAGTATCCTCTGGAAGAGTATAGTTCGTACCACGAAGCCGTTTTTGTTGACGCTTCTTCACGCGTCAACCTTTTGGCAGATGTTCCTCTTGGGTCCTTAGATTTGGTATCTCGAGTTCTATCGCTTTACGCTACATGCCTCTGACCTGAGTTATAGCTTCGATATGATGCCAAGAAGACGCTCCAGGCACTTTCCTCGTCCTCTTCGTCCTTTGACCCATTCACGGAGGCCTTTTTACTGGATCGGAGACATTTGAGTACAAGATTTGATGCAATTATCCGTGTAGACCTCTCCACTTCAAAACCATGTAAAAATTCACTTGATGCAACAATCGACCACGGATCACCCCATAATGCCCTCCTTGCTTCCGTCTCCACGCTCCTCCGCCAAGGCCTAGGGAATCGCACCAAGGCCCTGGCTATTCTTCATCCGTCATCCACTTCTCGTCCACTATCCCAGGCGCACCCATCTAATGACAACATCATCTTCCTAGGCTTTGTTTACGATCAAGAACATGCTTTCCGTCAAGTCGATCATGGTCCTGCAGCAGATGACCCGGATCCGACTCACGCTGCCAGTTTCCGAGAACTGTGGGGTGACAAGGCGGAGCTGCGCATGTTCAAAGACGGAAGGATCGTTGAAAGCGTAGTGTGGGACGTCAAGAATGCAGATGATAAAGTCCATCTTCCGGTTCAAGTCGCCAGATACATCTTAGAACGCCACTTTGGAATTGAAGACGCTCAGTCATGGCATTCGTCCTTCGATTCCCTCCTCCGTCTTCCCCAGCCAATTTCCAAGACGTATCTGGAATCGGGCATTGCGGTTGGCTTCAAAGGAGCCTTGTCAGCCTTTGATAGCCTCGTCAAAGGTATCAAAGCCCTCGACGACGACCTTCCTCTGTCGATTTTGAACATCAGTCCTGTATCTTCTTACCTTCGGTACACAAGCACCTTCAGTCCCGTCCCCTTACCTCCTAAAATGCTTCCCTCTACTCCGCCAAACGCCTCATACCTCCATGCCATCCCCATAATCGTTCAATTTGAGAAATCGGCCAAGTGGCCAGATGACCTCAAGGCCATACAGACTGTGAAGCTCGCATTCTTCGAGCGCATAGCGGGTGCACTGATGAAGAGCATATCTGGTTTGAGTGCATCAGTAATGGTCGGGGGATGTGGCGGTGAGGATGATGACCCCACAATGGAGATCCTAACAGCCGAGGGTTGGGCGTTTAGCCTGAGGATTTGGCATGATCGCGAGCTCACCCTTTTGGAGAGGATGATCAACACTGCTTCAGGACACATCGCTCCTCAGCCGGGACAGAAAAAGAAGAAGGGAAGCGAGTATTACAAAGCAGTCGAGGCGAAGGAGCTATACTTGCGCCGGTTCATCCATGCGCCGAGGCATCATAGGGCAATATCAAGACTGCATCATGTGTTTCCTGCTTATACGGCCACCGTAAGATTGGTGAAGCGGTGGTTCGCAGCACATTGGCTGCTAGATGGTCATGTAAGCGAAGAAGCCATAGAGCTGATTTGCGCATTCTTCTTTGTAAAGGCAGGTTGGGAACACGAGCACGAGCAGACAGGTTCGAGCGGGGGCGGCAATGTGCCAGGAAGCAAGGAACGGGGTTTCGCCACGGTTATGGAATTTTTGCAGAGTTGGAAGTGGGAGGAAGGTCTGACCATACCACTGTACGAAGAAGGCAAAGAAGAACAAGTCATGGACAGCGGCATCTCTGGTGAAGGGGTGTGGGTGATTAGGACAGAGATGGACAAGACTAGACGGGCTTGGACCTGGAAAGGTCCTGATGCGATTGTCGCCCGTAGGGTACAAGCGTTAGCTAAAGCGACCTGGTTGCATCTCAAAAGTGTCGAGCGTGGAACGGAAAGCATACAGGTTCGTAACTTTTTACGTGCTTTCATTCTGATTGCTGAGTGATTTTTTACGTTTACAGCCAATGTTCAGCCACCCCACTGGTGACTATGATTTCGTTGTTCGACTAGATCCCACAGTCCTTCCTCGGTATCACCAAAACATTCATCCGGACCTCTCTCTTCTTTCTCGAAAGCAGGGGAAATATTCGAATCTACAACCAGAAGATGCGGATAAGGCGACTGTCGTGAGACCAGGATACGATCCTGCACGGGCGCTCATACGAGATCTCAAGGTGGGTATTCTCCTTGTTGCGGAACTTCCACAGTTAGATAACGTCGATGACTACAGAAAATATACGCCGACACGTTCAAAATATTCTATGATCCCTACGGCGGGGATTCCTTCGGTGGGGTTTGGGATGCAACGCTAGTAAAGGAGCCCAGACCGTTCAGAGTGATGGGAGGTTTCTCAAGTGCACCTCAAACCATCAAGGTGGGCCATTCGGTGTATCGATTACTTACGAAATGGATACTAACCTTGCTGTAGGATGAGAAATCCAAAAAGAACAAGGCGAAGGACCTGGTTGCATTGAATCAAGCTGCAGTGCTTGGTGAGATTGAGCGGCTAGGAAGGGGAATAGTCAAAAGTATTACTACTCGTCTGTAGGATTAATAGCAGGAGGACCATATACAGCATCTTTTTCCGTCGGGTTTGCAAGGGGATCTCTTGCACGGACGGGCTTTAAGTGGTCCACACATCTCCGTTTGCCTATCTATGCTTGATAATTGTAGAAGTCCTTGATGCAAGACTTCGAGGTTGCGTCCACGTGTCGGAGCAATAGTCATATTGTCTATATATACAAGTCTATACGATACTACATAGCGCCAACAAAATTATTCATACACTACGCGCCAGACATTATACGTTCTGAACCTGTTCTTCCAGCCACCTCCATAAAGCTTTCCCAATTTCGGGGTCCTGCGAAGCCGGAGAAAGGGGATAGACTTGCGCCCATGGTGCAAGATGCTGAAGGAGACATCGGCCATCGACTCTTACTTTGTAGACCTGAAACGTACCTTGCCATTCAAGTTGGCGCCTTCGGCTGTTGTACCGGCGTATAGCTGGGTCAAAGCACCCTGGGGTGCAGGGTACATAAGACGAGTCTGGAAAGGGCTTGTTTAAGCAACTACCCTGCGTGGAAGATGGACGAACGCACAATGAAGAGACTCCGGACTCCAGTAAGCGAGTGTTGCATATCTGTCTGAATGTGACCTAAAAACCCATTTTGAATCAGTATTTTTATAGGTTGTGGGTATGGATACTACTCTCCAGGATTCACACTAGTGGAGACAATGCCTTCGGCTCCATACCGGCGCGCAAGTTCAGTTGAAAAAACCACATTACCCTCCAGAAAAAACGTTTGAACGTTCAGGTCACAGTACTTATGCAACAGACACTCACAAATTTACTCTGAGAGTACATCTTCTCCGTACTGGAGACACCTTTCTTGCGAGCGGGACCATCTCGAAAGAGATCGTATTCCAGTTTTGAAGAAAGTTCATACGCAAACGAAGAGGTGTTTACAACTCGAGCCTTCCCGTCCGAGGAGGCTCGCGCGCCTGCTTCAAGGGCCGGGAGGAGAAGCTCGGTGAGATAGAAATGACCTGGGAATAATGATAGACATTCAGGGCCACAAGTCCAAGAGGTTATTTCGATTTACCAAGAACGTTGACGCCTATCGTCAGGTCGTATCCATCTTCCGTCAGCTGATCCACGGGAGGTTCCATCACACCCCTACAGCCATTCTTTCAGCAATGTGACGTTCTTCAACATCAACTGTCCACGAACGCGTTATTGAAAAGAACATGCAGTTCCTTTTCCTTACTGTATTAAAGCAGTTACAAACTATACTCCTCGTACTGTTTTACAAAAACTAAACGCACCTCAAAAATTCCTCCGCACACGCTTTGACTGCCTTGAGGCTCGCGAGGTCCAGCGGTAAGAATATCGCTTCCTTCCCGCCGCACTCTGCACGCAATTGATCGATAGCTTTCTTTGCCTTTTCTGGAGACCGACAAGCGATGTATACTCGCGCGTTCCGTGTCAAGAGAGCCTGAAAATATCTGGTATCATTACTGTCACTTCGGATATGTCTTACCTTCGCTGTCTCATACCCTATCCCTGCATTTCCGCCAGTCACGATGATGACTTTTCCTATCAAATCAGGGATGTCGTCGACGGAAAAGTGACTTGCAGGTGGCCAGGTTTGCTTGATAAATGAGTGGAGCAAGCCCATACTATGTTATTAGTTTCACCGGAAACGCTCATTCGTTTATATCAGTTCGGAGTCAAGTCGTGGGACTCTTGAGTCGGCCTGAGACGCGTCTGCTCGGCAAGTGCCCGCGGCCCGTGGGTGCTGCATACCCTCGGCACCGGGCTTATTCACAATAATTCAAGCTGACTGCCGGAGATAGAAGAGAACTCAGAATGTGAAGAACTTCAATCTTAGAAGAAGGAATTTGCAAAGTTCAAACAAACTCCATGAAGCAAAAATGTGCCTGCACCACCGGGACATCTCAACTCCTCCTTGTTGCTTAGTCAAATTTGTGGTATTTTGAGGTCACATTTTACAGCGGAAGGGACTCATCGGCGCACCCAGGCTTCGTTCATCGCAATGCAAGGTATTTATCTTCTTGTCATTGTGGGGGGTTTGAACTCGGGGGCGTGGGGGCAGAGCATTGCAAGGTTCAATCAGGCTTGCCGCTGATCCATGCGCATGGATGTCAACTATCGGGGAAACGTTTATACGAGACCATAAAGGGAGAGAAGCCGTAAAGGAGGATGTCAGCAAAGCTGTCCAACGGTCCAAGCAAAAGTCCATTCTAGCGCCACAGATGGGTATAGTGTATTTTCAAAACAAGTAACTACGATCCCGAAATCTAGTTTTGAACAGTAACCTACTCGATTAGTCTGCGAAGAAAAAAATTAGTACACATGGAATAGGATGGTTGAAACATACATACATCGGCTCTTTCTCTAGCTTGACATGAATAGATGCATGGTTGGCGACGCCAGCAATGCGATGATACGCGTTCAAGTTTTTGTGCACCGTAATTTGGAAAACTGATGCGCTTCCTTGCCTGTCAATGTCACATAAGCTGTGATCTCAAGACACACAGAAGAGGCACTAACCGGCTGGTTATGGTGCTCCACGCAAGGAAGAATACCCAAGTCCTGTACCATTTTTCACCATATGCCGCAATAACCTTGTCCTTATTGCTGACCCAGTTCAAGTACCACCTGTAAAGTGTAGCGGAATAGTGCACCCCGAGAACATCGATGTTCTTGATCTCAAAGCCAACGCCTTCAAGCTAGGGTGGATTTGCTTGGTCAAGGCGTTCACCGTGACGAAGAACATCATCTTACCTTTTGTATGACCCATCCAAGACTGCATGAGGCATCAGCACCAGGGAAAACGTATTTGTTCATGAAAAGACCCCTGACAACAGCTATGAGCAATATGTAAGGCTCCTCCCGAGAAACCTCACCAGTTCAAGTCTTCAAATTGCCAGCATGGCCGGAAACCAGCGACTTGGAAAACCATAACACCATCATCCGAGAGTAAGTTGTACACCTCTGACAAGAATTGAGAGTAGCGGCGAATGCCAACATGCTGCGGGGCCATCAATACAGCGGGGACAGGGGAGAGCAAACGAGTATTACCTCGGCCATTTCCAGACAGACGATCTTGTCGAAACTTCCAGGGACCTGAGGAATGTCACGATAGTCACGGTTGAGGATACGAGCCTTGTCGTTGGATATCTAGAAAGAAGGCGGTAAGTATAAATTCGCGTATGAGAAACAGAAAGTCGTACACCGTTCTTTGCAATCCTATCATTACCGAATTTTGCCTGGTTCTTGGCAAGGGTTACACCTGTCGCATCACAGCCAAAGTTCTTGGCAGCGTAGGCCGTAAGAGTGCCCCATCCGCAACCAATGTCGAGAAGTCGATCTGTTGGCTTGAGATCCAACTTGTTGCATACGACGGCGAGCTTGTTGTCCTGGAGCTGCTCAAGAGTCTCCTCAGCGTTGGCGTCTAGGACGATACCGGACGTGTATATCATACGTGGACCGAGGAACCTAAACGAACATACATTAGATCGTCAGGAGAGCGAAGTGTGACGGGATGTACCATCCATAGAAGTCGTCACCACCTATATGACACGTCAATTGGTTTGCGTACGTGTGAAAAGAAAGGAGAACGTACGGTCATAATGGTCCTGAACTTGATCCTGATCCTGCTCCCGAGAATGCGAGATGACATCCGGAATCAGCTTCGTAAATACATGCTTGAAGAGCTCCGGAGTAAAGGTGAACTTGGCCCAGTCGTGACGTTGTTCCAAAATATCCAACACGTCGCCTTTACAAAAGTCGAACGTTAAAATAGGGTTAACGTAACCAGCGAAAATGATGGACAAACCCTTGAACTCAGCTTTGCCGTCAAAGTAAGCATCGTGGAAGACCTGGATGGGAATTTTGTCCTTTCCCTTGTACAGCCTAGAGAGCTCCGCGTCCTTGATTTCGATGTACTCCTCAATGTCCTTCCCGGGAAGCGTAACCTTCTGGTTTTTGCGTGCACCATACATGGACGCTAAGGTCCAGTAGGCGACGGTCGTTGGGGCGCCTGACAACACGAGAAGGAAGAGATACGTCTTGAATCCACCGCGACTGACGAGGGGCAGGATGGATTTCAAGATATAGGGAACGACAAGGACCACCGCCGCGAGATGGTAATTGCTGAAATAGCTGTTGCCTTCAGCAAGGCCAACAAGCGGCGCATTTTTAATGGCAGCAAAGGACGACTCCTTCACCGACGGCATGGTGGAACGAAAGCAGAGTTGGTTCAACGGGTTATTTGGGAAAATGCCAATATTTGCGGCTGCTTGCCAACGGCTTGCGCACACACGTTTGACTCTGTCTGACACTCTGACTTAAATTCTCTCTTCCATCATGTCCGTCTAATTTTTCCTTCAGCAACACGACGACACTCTGCGCAGTAACTCGACAGCCATGATCCCACGAATACATCGATAAATTTCAACAAATCACTAGACACTATCTTGAATACTGCATGTTCGGCGAATCTGAATCAGAGAGTCCAAGAGTTCCCAGCCCTTGGGACTCCCTCATTTCCACCCCTGCATCATCTTCGCCTCAATCTGGCCCTGTTGTCAGTGCCTCTCCAGTGGTGACGGCGATTCCAAAGCTGGTACCGGAAGCTGACGATGGCAATGTCGAGTACAAGCTTCAGCTGCTATCGCCGTCTCCCGCTCGCTTTGCGCGCCTGGTCACACAGCTCAAGTGGCGTCTACTGGAAGGAGGAGGTCAGGCATACTATGAATTAGGCGTGGCTGATTCAGGTGCCTTGGTCGGCCTACCGCGCGCCGATCTGGAGCAGACGCTAGAGACCTTGGAGATGATGGCTGGGGAAATAGGTGCTAGCGTTATCGTGGTGAAGGAAATCGAGGTGCCAGCTGCTTTGGCAACCCTCGCGATCCTTGAGGACAGCAGTGGCGGTGTTGCTAGGCGGGGAAGAAAAACTGAATTTAGGGTGGGGTCGGAGGGTACGACCACAGGTACTGAAACAGAGACGGAACTCTCTACGACGGATGCCGAGGAGCCCGGTGAGGGTGTACCTCCTGGGACACTTCCTGGGACCCTTTCACTCCATCAACGCTCGTTATCACACAGTACTCCTGGGTCTTCCTCCTCTTCTGTTGACGTGTTTTCAATGGACCTTGAGTTAGACACAGCAGAGCAAGCAGACACCGAATCTGACTTTGAGTCTCCCCCATCCCAGCACCAGTATTCTATCGATTTGGAAATTTCCTCGGTCTTCAAGCCCCGGCCTTTTCGTACCCGAGTTTCCAGCAATCCGGTGTTGCTTTCTTCCGCCGAAACCAAGCGCAACAGCAGAGGCGCAAAAAAGAAAGCTAAACATCATCTGCATGATGTGCTCACCTCTTCTTCGGCTCCGTCGCTCATATCTACAGATGAACAACGAAAGGCTACCAAGGGACTCAACCGGCGGCAGGCACGGGATCGCAGAAGGGAAGAGAGGCGCAACGCTCTGATGGCGTTCGCGTCGAATTCAATCGGGCCACCCCAAGATGCAGATCAAGCCGTAGACGTCCGATCGCATACGGAGGAGGTAGCAAAGCAGGAGACGGGATCGAACGACGAAGCAGCTCCTGACTCGACCAACGCCCTTGTCTCTGGGCTTGGAGAGCTTCATGTGTCGGTCGACCGTCAGTCAGTTTCTGCGGGACCTCCAACGGTGACAATGGATGAAGACATCCCATCTATCAGCCTCGTCGAGCCAGACAATGAGGAGATCACAGGCGACGACGACGTTTTCGCAACTCCCTCTCCTTCTGCGCCCTACACTTCAGTTGCATCATCCAGTGCTGAAGAAGGCAAAGACCAACCTCGACTCATCGTCGAAGCCCTTGTTGTACGCAAAATGTCCATCGAAGAGGCCTTTTTAGACTTCGGCGGCTTCTCGCTATCTTGAAATCTTGAATCTCGTAAGGTTCGCTAGTCTTGTTCATCTGTGGCATAGCTGATTCGCGTGCAGTATTGTTTTAGGGAATTATATATTCATGTTCTATTCTATGTACTACCAAAATTGCTATGTGTACTATCATATGTTGTATTATTGTAAATTACATATGGTACGCAGCATCTAAGCGAACACACGTTAGATAGCTATATTCAGTAGCCAGGATGCCATCGGTGCGCTTGTATACATTTGTTTTATCCTTCGTTGATGTTCGGTGTCTTACAGAACGCTCTAGGTTACCAGATAAACTTAAAAATTTAAACTAGCCATCACTTGGACATACCCTATCTCGATCAGATATCTGAGACCGCCGTTCGTTGTTCAGCAACAAATGTCTTACTTTTCATCTCCCGGCGGCTTTGTTAAATTGGGTCCGAACGCAAGAGACTTGTCCATATCCGGGGCAGAACAAAGACTCAAGTCTATTTTTCTGACCGAACCGAAGAACTGATAACCTTTTTTTGATTAATACGACGCACATTTACTTGTACCCTGACCTGAATGGAGATGGGACAATAAACTCACGAATGAGAGACCACCCTGAACGCCGATGTATAAAAATCAGGACTAAGTAATTGCCCAGCGCTTGTTTCCTTGTTCTCTTGCCTCTCATGGATCTTGACATCGCTATAATGCAGGGCAAAGTGAAAGAGCTCCTCTTCGTGGTCCTTGGCGTATTGGTCCTCTCGTATTTGATACGAAGGAGGCAGGCGCGTCTGCGTGCTAATCCTCGTCGCCTTCTGTTGCCTCCTGGACCAAAACCTCTTCCCATTATCGGCAACCTTCTGGACATCCCGCGCGACAGTGAAGCTGCTCGGTATAACAGGCTTGCTCGAGAGCACGGTACGTCCTCCCGTACCTCTGTTTTTTTTTTTTTAAATTAATCTACACTAATGCAGGGGACCTCGTGTTCTTGAGCGTCTTTGGGAAAACGATCCTGGTCGTCAACACCTACCAGGTTGCAAATGATTTATTTGAGAAGCGTTCTTCCAACTATTCCGATCGAAATGAATTACCTATGATCAATGATCTGTACGCCTTTCGTCTTGATTCACAGTCTTGTGTCCTAACGACGCTCTAGAATGGGCTGGGACTGGAGTTTCGGACATATGCCGTACGGTATGTCGTTTTTCCTCGGTGTCTTTGATCTTTCTGATTGATCGTCCAATAGGTGAACGCTGGAAAGCCCATCGGAAAATCTTCCATGCGCACTTCCAAGCTTCCGTTGTGTCAGTCTACTGGCCTATTCAACTTAAGGAGGCCCACAAGCTTCTTCGCCGTCTGCTGCACGAACCTGAAGAATTATTAGAGCACCTTCGCCAGTGCGTATCATTACTTATCCCAAAGAGACCCTATCTTATTGACGTGTTGTTACCACAGTAATTCAGCCAGTACGATCATGAATGTCACTTACGGTATAGAGGTATCAGATGAAGACGACCGATATATCACCGTGGCCGAGAAGGCCCTGGATGGGATGGCGAAAGCCGCGCATCCTGGTGCTTTCCTTGTCGACATCTTCCCTATTCGTACGTTTTTGCATCATATTCCACGCGTACATTGCTTGATTCCCACCTCAATAGTAAAACACGTTCCCGAGTTCATGCCGTTCGCCGGATTCAAGAGGAAAGCTCGAGAGTGGAGGAAAGCAGTCTTGGAAATGCGTGATGCTCCTTATGAAGCTGTTAAGAACGCTTTGGTCAGTCTTGTCACTACTGTTCTCTGCCACTAAGGTTTGACCCTTCAATGAATAGAAACAAGGAACCGCTGCTCCATGTTTTGTTTCCTACCTTCTTGATGACTTGGAATCGAAGAAAGAAAATAAGCAGCACGAGGATACGATTCGTAATTGTGCAGGACTTGCCTTGGCTGGTAGGCGACTCCTTTTAAATGGTCTTTATCCTATCCTAATCGTACTTCCTGCAGCCGGAGCCGAAAGCGTGCGACTGTTCTTGTACCTTCTCATAGTCTTGTCTCACCTGCCGCTGTGTAGACTGTATCCTCCCTTTCCTCGTTCGTGCTCGCCATGGTTCTGTACCCCGACGTCCAAAGCAAAGCCAGGCGCGAAATCGACACTGTTATCGGACAAGGCCGACTTCCTGACTTTAGCGACCGCGGGTCTCTTCCGTACGTTGACGCTGTAGTCAGAGAGGTGCTCAGGTGTGTCCTTCCTCCTAACGGACGGGTGATTTCATGTGCTCAAACATCTTCGCAGATGGAATCCTGTCGCGCCCCTTGGTAAGTAACACTCGCTGGAGGTTGTACAAGACGAAGTATCGACGGCTTAGTAGGTCTACCGCATATGGTGACGCACGACGACGAATACAACGGCTACTTTATTCCCGCAGGTACCACAATTGTCGGCAACAGCTGGTGGGTCCATCACTATGTTGTCGCCCCCTCGCAGCACCTCACTATCCACTAGGACCATATTACACGATCCAGTCACTTACACAGATCCTGGAAGATTCAATCCCGAGCGATTCCTCGGTGTTGGGAAAGGCAGCCCGGTATTCGACCACGTCTCCGTAGCTTTCGGATACGGACGTCGCATTTGCCCCGGGAGGTTCATGGCTGAAGGCCAGCTCTGGGTATCCGTGGCATGCATTCTCAGTGCCTTTGATATTTCTCCAGGACACGACGTAAACGGAAAGGCCATACACACGCAAGCGGCGTTTGCGTCGGGAATGATCTCGTGAGTCCGCACTGAACTTTCTCATGTTTTCGTCTTCATCTCGGTCCTTCAGACATCCTTTGCCTTTCAAGTGTACCATCACGCCAAGGAGTGAGCTTTCTAGGAAACTCGTTGAGCAGACTGCAGATCTGGCTCCCTAGTTCGAACAAAATTGTGTTTGTGTAAGATAAGGTTTGTACATTAGTATGCGTAGTTAAAAGGTAGCTTATCAGAAGTTAAAGTTTAGTATGTTTCCCATGTAATGGAATACATGTTACGAGGTTTGCAGCAATCTCAAAACGTAGGAACTCCCTACTTGCAAGGCATTCCGCTCGTGAAATGCGTCATTGACTATGACACACAGAGATACCATTCCGAATTCTGAGCCTACGTCTTTGTATCAATTCACGCACGTAATGATCGACTCGGATGCACAGGACGTCGATGAATTTGCGATCCCACTAAACGCGCTCATAAAACTCATGCTTTCCGACAGGGAATTTAAGTTCACCGTTCGGTCTTGCTAATTTCTCCGCCGCTTTCTTACCATTTCACACAAGAGCTTTTTTGTTATGGAGCCCACACACGCACGTAAGCGTCCAAACACACTTCTCGCATGACAGACACTTTCAAGTACAATGAAATTATTATCAAGGAAATTCACGGAACTCGGATACAAGGAAATCGTACATTTCTTTAACAGTACGTGGCGGCAGCACAAACATTTTGAAGTCCTCTTTATAATCTGATGGACCTGGCCTTGAGGGTCTTCCCACTGTGCGCTCATCATAGCGCGCGAAAGTGGACCACATTCACCCCCTTCTCCAGCGAGTCGGATGACTGCCAAACCGGCTCGTAGTCATCCTCGCGCGTCAAATGGACAAGCCAAGCTTCATCCGCCCCTAGGAGTTCTTTATATTCCGTCAGACCCAGAACCCGCAAGTGGACGGAATCTGCATCCTCCGTTGCCAGCACAGCTATAACGACGGCCGGCCTTCCTTTCTTTATGGTGATGTACGAATGCATGCCGATAGTGTTCGAATACCAGTCATTGATGACGGACCAGATGTAGTCATCCAAGTTGAGAGGAATCTTGCCAACTCGGCAGTATACATGCCTTGACGTGGTGCTTGCGCTCTGGTGCGCCAATCAACAGAAAGATCCCCAACTTTAAGTGACCTAGGAATGTCGTCCTGCAAGAGATCCCTCTCGAAATGGCACATTGCTTCCTTGACAGCATCGAGGACTACAAGCTTTTTGTCAACCACAGGCGGTGCATCTCGAGGACGGATAGGATATTTGGCGGAGAGCAGCTTTGTGCATAAGAAACCATCTACGAATGCTGAAGCCATCCGATATTGAGCCCGAAATCTGTCCGACTGAATGAGCACGCCCTCGGGCAGTCAAAGAATCGGCGATGGCATCCTCCCAGGGATTTGGAACGTGAACGGGGTCCAGATCGCCAAGGAAGTAATAGCGGAGAAAGGTTACCGCATCGTGGGCATCGGGGTTTTCGAGCGACTGAAACATCCTATTGTACGCTGGGCTGCGACTGTTCCGTTGGTACAATTCCGGAATGGAACCGCGTTTCCAAGCGGCAAGCGATTATCGGGTCTGGTCACCACGTAGCTGTTGGAATCTTTCTCGGATGAATTGTCCGCACAGGCAGACTGTAGCGGGATGGCTACGTGACTCGAATCAGGGATGATTTAAGCTACAACTGGATACGCACCCGCCAGAACGCGACCATATATCACTGACAACATTGGGATCAAGAATAAAATGATCGTCTTTTTGAAACTCGTAAAAGAGATCTTCCACTTGCGAACGAGAAAAGTAAGGAACCCGGGAATCGGTAACCAGGTTGAAAGGTTCTATACTTGACGTGATGGCCAAGTTCGCAATGCCCCTTGTCCCCATTGCAATTGCATAGAATTCAGGGCGTGATTGATGGAGGACTGAAAGAACTCTGAAAAACTTGCGGTATACAAGAGGTGAAGCGGTAGCAAGCCTGTCGATATCATCGATGAGAACAAGGAGCTTCCCCTTTATTCCTTCAACGTATGCCACGAAGTCGGATCCATCAGAGAATAGTTTCAAATCCTTTGCGGGGGGCTCAATGGCCTTGTAGACGGAATGCCAGAATGTCTTCAAATCATCGTTCATTGGCAAGGCCAAGGGCAAGCTTCTCTTAATCAGTGCCACGTAGTGCTCCTATCCTTTGTCAAAGAACGTACTAAATGACTGAGTATCCTGGAGGCACTGCATAGCGTTTGAAGTCGAGTAGTCGCGTCGTCTTGCTTGACCCATCAGCACCTGTAATCAGGACGAATAGTTCACCGGCATTCAAAATCCTATTTAGTGATATTTCTTCATTACGGTTTGGTCGGACAAAGTATGCTAGCGGTGCACCACTTGTGTTCGGAGGGCGGTCTACGATCCACGTTCTCTCTGTGAGTCAATAATAAACATGCCGGAAGTGCAATGAATCCAACTTCGTCACGTACGGATGGCATTCATAGCTGAACATTTGGTTGTTGAATCCAGATAAGAGGCTGGAGTAGCGCTATATCGGCGAATATGTTTACCTAGAAAAGAATGGGGGTTTCATTATACAAGGCAATGAGAACCAAACGGGAATATTGCCCACCATAACATAGCAGATTGACGCGCCGGCACTTGGCATTTAATAGAAGACCGTTGTCGACTGTCGTGCGACGACGAAGTGGAGAAGCAACAGGTGTCCCAGCCCTGAATCTACACAAACCTGTGTTAATGACCTAGGAAGAAGATCAGATTGTGAATTCCAGAACGGCACAACCACTCTCACCGTTGGTAAGCATTTGCGCTTTCTTCCGCTCTCTTCAAAGCACTTGGATCTCGCTCAACTCGAAACCGAGCTCATAATAGTTCGCGATAGGCCTGGCCCGGTACGCCCTGGGTGCTGCACGTTTGCGGACAAAGCTTGGAAGGAAGGAGCCTCTGGGACCCACTGTTTCTTTGTTTCAGAAGGTTTCTTTTCAGGGCCAGCCGTCGAATCAGTTCTTGCAAGGAAATGTTCATGAGCTACACACGATGTCGAGTAACACCATCGGAATCAAGGCCCTATACTCTACTGCATCTCGCCAGCATTGGATCTGGTTCTGTAGCCATCATTTTTAACTCTTGCTTTGCTTCAGGACTCGAATGAAACGCCAGCTTTTCGATGTATGCATACATACATTTTGTGGACCACAACCGGATGTGCTTGTAATTGCGAGCGCAGTGAGTAGATTGACTCTGGCTAGTCTCGTTCCCATTCGTTTCAGTGAGATCTCATCTGAGCCTTCCATTACCGAAACGGATGGGAACGAGACTAGACTCTGGTTAACTTGTGATATCAGTCCGGCGCCAAACAACTGCAAATGTCACGGTCCCCGATAACTTCAATTTTTGACGTCGTCCTCATCATTTCGTTGCGTCATATCTCTTTCGTTTCTTCTCGTATGCTTTGAGACTCGACAGGGTTGTTTTTATGCGTATAACGAGTGTTTAAGTCACTTTTTAACGAGTGAAAACGGCTCTGTCTCCTTACTGCTGCCGGTATTATCCGCCCTTGGCTCGGGATTTACTGGAGGTACCGCCTACACCCAAAAGTCTCCAGTTATACATACATATTGTGCCTCGCTCGCAAAATGTGGGTACCTCCACGGTCCAGAGCGCCAAACAACACACCGGCCGGGGGTAGCATTCTGTGGGAATTCATCCTAGGGTCGATGGTAATGCAGGCGCCTGATCAGGTCTGTGAGCCAAAAATAATGTCTTCCAGTGCCTTTTCTTCCGCTGCTCCAGAGATGACAAAAGTATCCCGAAACAGGCCTTACCATCACAAACTCTGCCAGATGAAAGGAGGAGCACAAGTTCACTGGCCTCTATCTCAGCGGGATTAGATATTAACGAATGAAGCACAAAAGCTAGTACTGGACCAGATGACGATGAAGGCGTTGGCGAGGATACGAACATGGCTCACAGGTCACTTCAGTCGTTCATCTGACCCATGCGCTTAACGCTCTAGAATCTAAATCTCGGGTGTCTATCTGTGTGATGCCTTCGCAGCAAATCGGAGCCTGTACTATATTTCTGCCATTCATCTGACCTGGGGCCGCCCCATCTGACTCTTCTTCATATTGATCGTTGGGTCTGATTTACGAGACTAGCCTAGTAGCGCTGCCACGCAAATACAGACGATGGCCGTAATGTATGGTGTCGCCTGGAGCACTCAGAATAGTTCCGGACAATCCGGAGACGCTGCGCCGCCCTATGTAACTACTTAAGCCATTTTACAAGCGATCTTCCCTGCCGATCAACCATGCATTCAAGTTTCAGCCTTGCTGCACAATCCCATAAGATACAAGACACTCCTGATGAAGACCATGTGTCGACCTCGCATGTCATTGTCGAACGAGAGGTTACCACAGTTGCCAGTTCACCGAACCCGGAGTCTAGCGAATCGATAATCATACCTCAAAGCAGTATACCCGAGTCGACATACGACTGGTCCAATGTCGAGAAACAGTTCGAAGAATCGCTTCCGTCTAATATAGGACACTACGACAGGAAGTCGATCATGCTAGTGCTCTCCTTTCGTTCCGCTGAATGAGGATTAACATGACAGTGTTTAGAGACGAATTTTCCCATGCAAAATTCACAGTACCTGCTATGCAAACTGACTTCAACTCATATAGGCGCATCTCGCCTCAAACGTACGTGTACCATCTCACGAGGTCGTGAGAGTTTTGACTCATCGTCGTAGCGGAGAGGAAGAAGTTCTGCCTGTGGGCTGGACGAAGCATACGCATTCAGATGGTAAGCCGTATTTTCATCATGAACACGATGTGCGTCTTTCCAGTTCGATCGTGGAATTGAATCTCAGAATTCTTATAGAAAATAATCACCGAAGAGTGTTTATATGACAGAGGCGTTGCTGAGAAGGTAGCTATATACATCGGTATACTTAAAGACGCCATTTCGAAAAGGTCCGAATCCTTCGATCGCATCAAGTCCTGGCATCTATACGTAGAAATTACAGAGTACGAGCTGTCTGTATGGGAAGGTGATGATCGCTTTCGTTGTAGATATTACTTTGTCAATCACGATGCGGAGTGCATCTTCTGGCTCTCCAAGTGCAGACTGGACGGTTATCTGCTTGAGCTCAGGGGAGAAATGAGCCCTGATTTGATTCGCAGTAAGTTGGCAGCTTGAACATGTTGCGTCGCGAGGCTAACTTATTCCGGAAGGGTATCTACAGAAAGAATACTGGTAGTTCTCTTCGCATCCTTTAATGATTGCTGATAGTGATATCTCGAAGGATTCATCATTACTATTTCAGCGACCTTCACCGACTTACGAAAGCACAGTGGAAATCAGTCAAAGAATCCATCTTGCTTGCTGAAGCAGGTTAGTTCTTCGTCCTTTGCCATCGTACAATGTAGAACTGAACTTTTCTTTTTTGCAGATGTAAACATGTCCGAGACCGTTTCGACCGTTTCTTGCAGCATTGACAAGCTCAAAATCATGAGCAAAAGCATTATCTTAGCAGAGGGTAAGATATCCCACTTTATCAATGGCATTGCCCTCAACGGAGCCCTCATGTCAGAATTGAATGCATCTCAAGTGGCAGGCAAGCCTCTTCTATGATATCTGCCATCTCTTTCCCCTGAAATAACTTTCAGCGTCGTACATGATGGCTTTGTGTGAGTATCACGTCCTTTTTGTGGCTTTGCAGCAACCAATTGTAATGACCAGTACGTGACCAAATTCTCAATTATCATGGTCAACGGCATGCTCGAACCTATCGGGGTGATTCTATTTACGGATACGATTATATCAACGCAAAGCGAACCATTCCGTTCAGGACGATCAACCTCTTACTGTTCTATGCGCCGATTAAAAACTATACTTCGTTACATAAGGTCTGGGTGGATAGACTGATTTCAAGGGGGCCGTGGCGACATCTCATAGAGCAGATTACGGACAAATGGCAACAGCACGTCGGAATGGTGCGTATGGTCCTTTGACATGCTTTAAGGAAGTGTTGTATGAATGACACGGCTAGGCGACCATCCTTCTCGCGGTTAATATGGCCTTTCTTGCTATACTTTCGGTCGACGATAAGGGTGCAAGTCAGCAACACCGTTCTGTGACCCACATTCTATGCTATTTATCTGTCGCCAGTAACATGGCTACTATCATCATCGGCCTTTCACTCATGAATCACCATAACGCCCTGAAGCATTTCGACGTCGCAGTCGTGGTGCGCTTGATCTCTTTGGACTCTACTGACGATCTCACTGCCTCACAGACGGATTTCCTCGAGCGGCACTGGCAGATGAATATAGGGTTTGAACGGCTGTCGATCATGTACAGCACTCCTTACGCACTCCTTATGTGGGGGTAAGTCCACGATTTCTGAATTATGTCTCCTCAACTAATGCAGGAGGTCAGCTTGGTATCTTTTCTGGCATCATTCTTCTCGATGTGCTTGGAATCTGCCAACCCGGTTTCGCTGAAACATTTTGTGGCATTAGCGTTTCTTTTGGGAACTCCACTTGTTTACCTGTTCGGCGTTTAAATCGGGAAAGGGAGTGCTTGGTAGTGGATACAGCGGTGCTTCGAGTTGTAACAAGTATCTCTTTCCGGTTTAAAGGAGACACTGAATTCTATATGATATCATGCAGGAAGGAACAAGAGAGTCGACTTGATGAAAACCGGCAGAAACAAACCGGACCCCTCTTATCCTATCTATTCAAGAGTGAACTTGGTTTTGGGTCCGACACATGGGAAGTGATACACAAAGATTCCTCCCACTGGCGCTTTGATAGGGCAGCCACGTGGGCGAAACGCCGGCTGGTAAACGAGCTAAGGCTTGAAGCATCCTATTGTAACTGGACTGAGGTCTATCCATTGATATAATTCCTGGATGGTACGTCGTTTCCAAGCGGTGAGTGATATGTGTCGGACCTAGTCATCAAGTAGCACCTGGGATCCATCTCGGATGAACAATACGCAGAGACAGACTGTATCTGGATGGCTAGGTACCGCGAATCAGGGATGATTTAGGTATTCAACTGCAATTCTACGCACCCGCCAGACTCGACTATATTTCACCGACACCACTGGAATCAAGAATGAAATGATCGTCGTTTTGGAGCGTGTACTAGAAGACATCTTATACTTTCGAACGAGAAAAGGAAGGAACCTGGCATGCAGGTCAATCTTAAGCGCGTTGAAAGGCCATATATCGGAAAGTATCCCTCCAAATACCTTCGAGACCTCCCTCGGAATCAAGGCCCCACTGGGTCCCTAATTTCTGGTATCTGGCTGCTGATACAACGGCAACCGTCTAGTTCTCAGTAAAATCACTTGGTCCTGGTTGATCTTCGAGACAGTAAACAGATGGGTGGGAGCAGTAGCTTTGGGTGGCATTGCGTTGGTAGCACTCGATGATCGTTGCGTCGTTTCTGGATTGAATGGGTGATCTTTACTTTCTTCCGAAGCGCTTCGGCACTGTTCGCAATGGTGCTCGAATAGATGTCGATTAACCAGAATATTATACAAGGACGCAGGTCGTTGTGCATAAATACGATGGAGGCATACGAGTGCGGTAACGTCTAAAAAATTAAAAGCCGCTTTCGTGTAGAATACCATCACGTGCCTTGGTGAATTCCAGCCGAGATATCTCCGAGTCTGCGCGCGACGCAGCAGCGCAAAGCAACTCTTTCATTTCAGCTACTTATATCAAATTTGGCGTGTCTTGGAACTCGGCGATGAATACTTGTTGAATACCTGGACTATAAATCTACATCAGACGAGTACTACTTAGTACACAGCCATGGGATCCTTTATCTCGCAAGTTCGGCTCCCGAAGAGCAGTTTCTCCTTCCAAATTTTACCGGCGAAGTCGTCCTTATCCATTTCGGTGAACGCTGGGATCGGATATAAGAACGCCAAAGCAGTTGAAAGCATACATCTGAAGTCAACTCACAGGCTATTGTCGTGTAATGCTCGCCTACGTTGCTTACCAGTACTTACCGGGTCTGCACGAAGAGTCTGGAGGCAAAAGTGGCCCTTCTTCTGGACCTGGCCATTCGCTCCACAGCCAAAGAGTTCCTAATAAGGTTCCCAGATTTGGTTTCTTAAGGTGTTTGAAACAAAAGGCATACTTTCAATTTCACACCCAAAAAAATGAGCTGTGTGATCTCTTCAACAACGCGTGCACAGGTGTAATTTTTTTCACTCACATTTTCAGTGGCGTAGTGGCGTTATGAATTTGCCGAAGGAGGCTCAAGGAGCTGCTGACGAGGGAAGGGTACAACCTCCAGATAGACCTTAATGCAATCGACTTGCGGCGACCGCTCGAGAGACGCGGATCTCAACCAAATTCTCCTTCCGGCCCACTTCGTCTTGACTTTTCTCCTTACCCTAACACTTCTTCCGTCGCTGCCGAACTTGTGTCCAAAACAAACTACGAGGCATATCGGGATGGGCATACCCGCCAGAAACTCTCCCTCGGCTGACGACGATCTTCCTTTCCAGGCCAAGTCCGTGAGTACAAATTTTAGTGATAAATGCCTTCTCTTCATTGTCCCTTTTGTTCCAAGAGAACCTTGTCTTCGACTGAGCTCGCGCGCCGCTATGGAGAAAGGGCATTATGCCCACCAGTGTGGATGCTAGTGAGTTTCTCGGGACGGAACGGGGGTACGTACTTACGCGTGCGCCTCGGAAGGCCTTTTCTCAAAGAGA
Source organism: Armillaria nabsnona (assembly GCA_030407065.1). Taxonomy (NCBI): domain Eukaryota; kingdom Fungi; phylum Basidiomycota; class Agaricomycetes; order Agaricales; family Physalacriaceae; genus Armillaria; species Armillaria nabsnona. The sequence goes on from JAUDQA010000005.1 coordinate 966,337, forward strand.
ACCCCTGCGAAGCTCGGTTTGGAATGTGACGGTTCAACGTGGTTCGTAGTCCGAGTCTGTATTTCATCATATCGTAAGCACAGGCTGCATAACCTGAGGATATGCAGAGCCGCATGCTCAAGCCTGCACCATACGATGCACTGATTCAATTATGCCCTGCTACAGTGCCCGCAGGTGTGAATTAGAACAGAAAGGTAACAGTTGCTTACCCTGAAAGCTGATGCTTCTTTTCTGCAAATGAAAATATGGTGTAACTCAAATCGCTTTAGAGGTTTGTAAACGATAGTGCGAATTGATCCATAGGGTGTTGTCTTTACAATGAAGCTTCAAGGGATTGATACACCTTCCTGCGGCGTGTCCGTTCATGTATTGGCTTTTGCCTGGAATATAAGAGGAGAGAGATCCTTCTCAGAAAAATGTCTTACTGGCTGGGCGAGGGCTTCGACAACGATGAACGTCTTGGACCTTACCGCATATCAAGGTGAGCCGAGGAGGCGACACCAGACAAACTAGAACTGCAAAAATCCTGCCATTGTTCAGGTGTTATGGTCGCCGGAGGTGGCCACCCCGCTCCCTCGTAGAAAGGATACTAACTGTTGTCAATTTGCAAGGCCAGAAGATTCGGAAGAGCCGTTTTATCTCTATAAGTGATAAGTCCTTTGGCGAGACAATATATCCGGATCGATAGCTCTTAAAAAATTAACCATTAACTTTGTGATAATGAAAGACTACTCCGTTGAGGATTTGAGAGACAATGGCCGTCCTTGAAGATGATCTTGTCGGTCAGCTTGAACCCCCGAGTTACAAATTACCCCACACAACCGCACGCCGGCTGCGGGGCATAGAGAAAGTACGGGAGATTCGTGTTGTTGGGAGTTCGACGTTGAAGAACGGAGGGAGTTCGGCCCTACATAGCTACCGGGAATACTACGCTTGCATTATCTCCTTACATGGGTGGAAGGCTTTCCTTTACCTGCGCTTTAATTATCAATGCTAACCTCCTATGACATACATTCCGGCTTTATCACAAGGTCAGCATTTACTGTGTTCCCATACGGCCTTAAAGTGAACATCGTGTAGTCATACGACAGACAAGGCCTTTTTCCATCTTTTTGTATTCTGAACCGGAGACAGTCAGCAATAGCGTGATGGCCACCTACCGTGTGGACGTCGACAAAACACGAAGCCTACAGAAAAGTCAGCAAGTCGCGAGGGTTCGTATTCGTTTCTGTGTGATAACGGCAAAGGGGACGAATCAGAGATTCACACTAGCAGGTCATCTTGAATCTTGTAGTTGTCATCCGTGAGACTTGTTGAGGTTTGGGTCGAAAACGCTTGGTGCAGAGGGTCTATCAATCAAAGAGCCAAATCCATCACAGGCGAGTAGAAGCCCTACCACTTGAATGGTACGTCTCCCGCATTGATGGTCGACATCTTCTATTCTTGTTTGCCAATTTGCATCTTGAGTTTGAGATTACCCCACACTGAAGATATAAAACTATGCGGGGTAAATCGCCTAACGTCGGCATCTATTGCTCGTAAGTATCCAAAGAAATAAATTTGCGACTTCCTGTGATTAGTCAAATGCGAGATCCTGAGCATGAAGGCAAGATTATCACCTTATGCTCGTTCCACTTTCAAGTCTACCCCTCTGCCATACGCAAGCGGGAATACACTCTGTATCCATGTTCTGCACTGCATGGGTAGGTCTCTTGTCATCCCAAATGGCTGCTCCTTCGCCCGTATGACCAATTGGCTAAGCTCGGAGAATGCTCGCCCCCCCAACGCTTTATCAATGGCGCGGCAGAGAAAGTCGTTCATCACAACAACGACGTCTGGATCCTGGACGTTAAAGATGACGCTCCTCAGATCGTGGCCTTCGCGGACTTGATACAGGATCAACGGAATCATAGATTTGGGGGGTCTGCCAGATCTATCGAGCCATTGTTGCCGTATTCCACTGAAGCATATCGTGCGAACACGAAAGACATTGAATCCCAAGTTAATGTCACTCCAATCTCCTCTCATGTCACCGCACTCTCGCCACTCCAATTCCACCAATGAGCCACGTAGCCCATGCAGGAGCTGCTGCATCATCAACCATTCATCCTTTGTTTTAGGCATCCTCAACGATAGCACTTCGACTGATGGCATCGCGAATACGATGTAAGATGAGACCTCACCTCGCGAGGACTTTAAAGGAAGGATATCAACACGTAACCTTTTGAGATAAACGAGGTGCTGGACGTATTTATACACGCCAATATTGGAGATGAAAGTATCTGGCCACAAGTTTTTGAACCGCAGCCGCTCCAACGTCAGATCCTCCAATAAGGTGAACTGGCTGAGCACCAGAAATAGCTGTCGCAGAGAGAAGAAATGGCATCCTGCAAGCTTCAGTGTGGTCATCCTAAGGCTCGCAGGAACGAGGTTGATAGGCGCGACGAAAACCCCTTCATCGCGCCCTGAAGGCATCGGATGCACTTCGAAAGCAGAATGGATCTCGTGGTTGGCCATCGAGAAAGTTAGCGCTTTCACGCTGGGCAACATTTCTAGCAGCACGGGCAACCAATGCCAGCACCAATCGTGTACATACCCTTGGTCCTTCCCGAGGACCAGAGTTTGGATTTCCGAGAATTTTATGAAGGACATGGGTTCGGATATCAAATGAAGGAAGGACCTGGCCTGTGCAGCACCGCTGATGTGGGTAGTTCTAAAATAATGCTGGCGCGACCGCTGTGCCCAGGAGCGGCATATGAAGCTGCATACGAGGAGGGTGGATGGATCTCCAAACTCGGCGCAGCAGTCGATGACTATCTCACACAGAAGTTGTGGAGAGAGCATTGCTGACAGGCAGATAGGCTCGTGGAGGCAGAGGTCGACGTTGCACAGAGAACTGGTAAATCTGAGTTTCAAAATCATGTCAAGTAGTATCACGTGAAACTTTCACACGCGGCTTCAAAATTCACCGGTGTACAAGCGCTTAAGCAACTAACTTCAGGCCTGCCGAATTCGTACGAAACATAACGGTAGTCACCCGACTGCCAACCAATGCTTCGTCAAAATAATGAATGTATCCATTGATCAATTTCGACTCTACATGGGGGCAAGACTTTCTGCCTGCGCTTTAATTCTCAACGCCAGTCTCTTACTCCAGAATCTAACAAGCGCAAGATTTCCTCCCATGGCGTAGATTCCAGCTATATCACAAGGTCAGCATTAACCATGTTCCAATACGGCTTTCAGAGCTTACGATGTCCACTATGCCTGTAAATCCCGTTCAGCTCTCCCTCCGCATCCAATCCCCACACGTCTTCCATGCGCTCGGCCTCTGGACCGAGAATCTTCACCGCCGTGGTCTTCATGTTCTGATTGCTCGTACTTGAATAAGCAGCCAGGTGTGGTCAGAAGAGGATCTTTACCTTGTAGCCTGTTGCTAGAACAACAATATCCGCCTCGATCTCTGTACCATCGTCAAAGACGACAGAAGTCTCTGTAAAGTGACCTGCTCTGCTATCAGTAATATTCGATGGCCAGCGCTGGGGGGAGGGGGTTACTGATTTCGTGGCCCTGCTTTAGCTTGATCTTCTTCTCTATGATCAGCTTGGATGCGCCAACGTCTATATCTGGGAACCATTCTGTCAGCCAATCATTCCACTCAGCTGACGTACTCATCTCTTACAATATCCGCCACCCCGGGTGAAATACTTGATTATGAACCCAGATCCGCCGATACCTAGATATTGCGTCAAGTTCGCTTGGCAAGGCATGAGCAGGTCCTGACCATAGTCTATCTTGAATCCGGCATTCTGTAGTCCATCGAGCGTAGGACGATCCAGCTCGGCGATCTCTTCAGTTGCGTACTTGTGCAAGATCTGTTCGGATGTCACGGTCATCCTCAGAACTCTCAGCGGTGGCAGACGCACCTTGAACATATGGTTAGGCGTCGACGAGAACATGATATCCGCATCTTCTGTCGGGGGTCCATTCTCTTCGTACAAACCACGGAACAAAACCCCGAGGCCAGCGGTTGAGGACCTGCACACGTACGTACATGGGATTTGCACACAATGAAAAACATGACAAGCACTGACATCACGTAGGTACTGGATCGCTGCACGATGGTAACGTCAGCCCCTTGCTCATAAAAGTCCTGCGCGATACTTTGGCAGATTCAATTGAAACTCGTTTCAAATGCACAATTGAAAGACTCACTCGTGACCACTATTGCAGCAGCCGACGACAACAGCCTGTGAAAATCAAGCTGTCAGTGTGATGCGCCCCTGTGTACGCTAGGGAATCCTGGCACCTTCTTGCCCTTGAAGTCACCTCCTGTAGTGTGTTGACTCGAGTGGCAGAGCTGACCCTTGAAGGTATCCTGGTCCTTGAAGACGGGCATGTTTGGCTCTCCGCTATGCCCGGTGGCGAGGACGATGAACTTGGGTCTGATGACACGGTCTGGATGTCCCGCGCGAGCGATGTTGACGGTCCAAAGATGCGAAGGTTCATCATACGTGGCGGATGTGATGGTGCTTTGCATCCAGATATTGAGTTCCATCGTCGCCGCCTAGAGGGCATGGATTCAGTAGGCATTGGCAACCTTGTGGAGGGGACGTACGTAGGCCTCGAACCAGTCGCCTAGCTTGTCCTTCGGCGTGCTGTCCGAACGATGAGTGTCGATCGGGCCCACGTAGTTATTGGACTTACAAAACCGGCCAGTGTGGGGGGAATGCGACGTAGGGAAGGTGGTCATACCAGACTGGATCTGAGCGCGCGATTGTTAGCTTTATCGAGGCGAAGAAGTAGATTTTTACCGTGAAGGACGAGGAAGTTGTAGCGGTTCCTCCAATTGTCACCAACTCGATCGTTCTTGCTGCCGACGGGAACGGTCAGAAATTGATCATCAGGTCCGAAAAAATAGAGTACTCGATGAGCAGCGCGTCAACATTGAGCTGCCCTAGCCTAGCCCCCACCGCCAAACCTGACTGACCGGCGCCGATGACGAGCACCGTTGGTTCTGCGTCGACAAATTCGCATTGCTCCGCGCGTCTGTCCTTCCAAGACTTGCGATCTGTGTTAGCTCCATGGTTGACACCGGCAGGGCGCGTCTGCAAACTGAGTTTCAGATCACTACAGGGTCGCTGTGCCTTGTCTTACGGATCCCCTGTGTTCTTCATATCCCTTTAGCTCCTCTATTCCAGTATAGAAAGTTCTTGGGGAGTCAAAAATCAAACTCTGCAAGGCTGGCGATTGCAAGGCACTTACTTTGCTTTCCATGCACCATCAACGGTATCACGCATTAACCTGAAGAAGCCTCGCCCTCGGGCGACGCTCGTCTCAAACGTGAAGAAGCATTGTACCCAGGTAAAATCTGGAAAAACATTGAGACTAGGGTTGCACTACGGAATGAAAAAAAAGACGGTCACCTCGGTTGGCTCTGACTAGAACTGGCTCGCCTTCGAGCTTGAAATTGCGGAGTCCGGAGGATTTTAGACGGTCGTCGTCGTCGAGGAATTTCTTAATGACCGGGGTAGTGTGCAAAGTACGATTATCCCATGATAAGGACAACAGATCACGCCAATATCCGTCGGGTAAAAAATGTGCTGTGATGGTTGTTATCTGCTTTGCTTCTATGGCACCTGAAAGCGACTTGAACCAGTGCTTTGCAGCCTAGGATATCCGAATGAGGGAAAGATGACCAATGGATAAAAATGAGGCGCACAGCAGGCGGCGTGTTCGCCGAGTCCTCTATGTGCGAAACCTCGGGTGAGTTCTTTACATCGCTATGATACGTGTCTAGACTGCGAACGGGTGGCGGAAGAGCGTGGGTGAGCATTCTTAGCAGCAATTATCCCGTCTTCCTGCATTTAAATGGATACGAATACTTGGCGCGGCTCAAAGTTTACTAACAAGTACCGTTATCTGCACTATAAACGTACTGTTCGAAGGTTAACCGAGTCGCCTGAGCTAGCATGTGAACTTTCTTCTCCAGACGAAGTTCGGCTTGCAGATCTGAGATTGATGGAATTTCCAATTGAATCCCCACAACCCCAGAAAGAAGGCGGAGTAAGAAAAAACAACGTGGGGTAACCTTGTGTATGGTCTCCTGACTGCGGGTTCGGTGTCCACGCCTGGGCCAGCGTCATCAACAGAAAATAAGCCTCCTAACATAGCTCATCGTCGGAAGTTCGGGAGACCGTCGATACGACTCGTGACCAACTTAGTTTATTTCGTGATCGCGCCGTTCCCCTCTCTACTATACGATCATCTGCTCTATTCAGACTGCTTCTCTCTGCCCCCTCCTCTCGGCCGTCTGGGCGTCTCTTTTTCTGTGCTGAAATTCAAAAAAAAACATGAAAATATGAAAATCGTTGACAGATCCCCGCACTTGCAGCCTATTTTAAGCGTAGCGGACCTGTTTTCAAATCGATCATCTCCTCATGGGACTTCCCCCCTGAGGCTGGATAAAGAGATAAAGGAGCGTCGGTCCAACCTAGGATCCATACTATCCTTGCCTACTCCCCACCACCTTCTGTCTGAAAATGTCGTCAACGAGCACAGCTGAAAAGCTCGAAGCTAACACCTATGAGGATGTCAATCATCGCGGTCATTTCGCCAATGCCAACCAGCCACCACCCCCTCCCCCGGCTATTGCGCGACCCGCTCTCCCCAACGGTGCAGCTTTGTGAGTCTCACTGCCTCATCCCACAGGTGTAAACTGATTTTTCGCAGAGGTCTATTCTCCTTCGGCGCGACTTGCATTGGTATTTCCCTCTATACGGCGGGTGCCAGTGGTGTTGCCATCCCCAATGCCATCGTCGGACTCGCTCTCTTCACCGGTGGCGTCGCTCAGTACACTGGTGGTGTAGTCGAGTTCGCTCGGGGTGTCACTTACACTGGTTCGGGTACGTGCATTTTCTACCTGTGATGATAACTTCAACTAAGCCCCCCCCCTCCAGTATTTTGCATCTACGCAACCTTCTGGTTGTCGTATGCCGCAGTTCTACTTCCTAACACCGGCATCGTGGCTGCATACGCGGATGATCCCAAAATGTTGGGCAACGCCCTAGGCATCTACTTTGTTATCTGGAGCATCATCACCGTCATGTTCTTGTACGTCCCCCCATCTCTAATTTTCACCTATTCTCGGCTCATACACACCTAGGTTAACCGCTCTACGTAAAACTCTGGCATTGGTCATCCTCCTTTCCCTGCTGTCCTTGACCTTCCTGTTCTTTGGGATCACGCAGTTTACGCACGGAAATTCAAGGCAAGTATATTATCTCCCCTCACCATGCCCACGGTACTCATCGTCTTCTGTTCTAGTGTCGCAAAGGCTACGGGTGTCATTGGAACTATCACAGGCTTTGGCGCGTTCTACGTCGGTCTCGGGGAACTCCTTGGAGCGGACCCCAATCCTCCCTTCCTCTTGCCCCAGGGCGTTTTCAAACACTAAGATTCAGACGACTGTAGTAGTACTTCACCTAGTTACCACACAAGTCATATTTGCGCCGCTAAGCATGGAAGCCTGTAAACTATTGCATCATTTGTAACTTATATCCATTTTCCACACACAAGTAAACGCAGATCTAGAATACAATCGATATCAAAGGCGTTCCCTAATTTTAGCATTGGCCACTCCCTCCGTCTGTTCTTCTAGTCTGTTCCATAGTACCTGCCCGATTTTGATGTTCTACGCAGCTGGGGGTGGCGTATACACTCGGGCCCACACTATTTTCGCGGCAGAAAGAAGCTGCAGGGTGAGTGAGCGGTGCCTTTCCGTTCAAATTCGTTTCCTCGGGTATTGTCGCGATGTACGCACCGTAAGACGTAGGCTTGAGCTCCCACGGAATGAGGGAAGGATACCTCCTTCAGGCGAGCGTTAAATAAATGTAACCGGGATGTATTAGCCGCTCCAAGAAAAGTGCGAAGCTACCCGGACACTTCCTCCTCCCGACTGCTCAGACTGGGAAAAAGGCCCGAACGGTCAACATCGCTTCCTTCGCGACCGAAGTGGTACCGGTCCAAAATAAACCATGGAAGGGGGTGGGGTGCCCACCAAAAATTCTCATTCATTTCTCCAGCGCAAGTTCATCAGTGGGAATTTCAATGATAAATGCTGTCTCTTCATTGTTCTCCTCATGCTAGGCGAGTCCAACGAGTTCGCACGTCGCTATAGAGAACAGGGCATAGTATCCACCAATGCGAATCCTAGTGAGTTTCTCGGAACGGAACGGGGGTACGTACTGACGCTCCGTTCAAACAGAACACCCAGCGGACCTTGGTTTGGAATGCATTGGTTCACCGTGGCGCGTAGTCCACATTTCATCTCGTAAACATAAGCTATCACTGAAAATGTTTATTTAGCCGTGATACTGGGGAGAAAGAATACACCCGCGCGCGCGTTGTTTGAAGAGAGCATGCACTTCGGTGTCTTTGCTGTTAAATTTGAAAGTATACATCGTGTTTCAAACGCTGTGTACCTTAGGATACTCTTCGGCGATGGAGCGAGGTCCAGAGGAAGGTAAATGGCCTCTTTGCCTCCGGATTCTTCGCGCAGGCTTGATATAGCCTTCTTTGCATTTTTATCACCCAGAAAGCGGTGTCGACATGATCGTTACGCGGCAATAGGGCCTGAAAGTTTTTATTGGATTTCAATCGCACTTTCAGATGGCCTACCTGATATCCAACTCCCGTGTTCACCCCCAAGCGATAATGACGACCTGCCCGAAGAACCGAAAATATCGTCGACGGAGAACTTAACTTTTGGATGCCACTTTATAGATCAAAGGGTACTAGCATAGTTGTGTGTTTTTCGCCAGTTGTATAGATTTATAGTCCAAGTAAGTAGTCTCTCGCTGAGTTTCAAGGCGCGCATCAATGGTGCAGGAATATTCAGTATTATCAGTCCCCACCCGAGGTGAATTACGGATAGCTGAAATAGTAGAGGTCGCCAAGCACGCGTCAGGATGGCGGGGAGAAATAAGCCGATGCACCGCCACACAACCACGCCACGTGTCAAAATAAGTTCCGGTTAAGGCCAGGACTCGAGTACTCAGAGTTCACTCGGACTTATTTCGACGGTCAATAATTGGCACCACTGTGGACAATGCGAAGGCGCTTCTGTGGAAAATCCCAAGTCAGAAAGGAATGGAAATAATCGATCTAATCTCCCCCGTGCCAGCAACAACAACAATCGTCGACTGCTACTGTGCCCAAAGCTTGCTCTCTTCGGTCCACCACTTCACGGCTAACGAAGCTGTTAACTGCGAACTAGCCAGGAACCGTCGTTTTAGCTTCTAGATACTAAAATATGGGGATCCAGGCGAGATGTGGGGCTTCGATTGAGATGGAGGAAGGAAGAGTATTGCGGGCGCTAGAGTCCACATCGTGCGTGCTCATGAACACTTTATTGCTTTCAAGAACTGATCGGTGACGGATGTCCCTGAAAGGAAACCTTCTGAAACAGATAAACCGCGGGTCTCAGAGGCTCCTTCCTTCAAGCTGTCTCCGCAAGCATGCAGTATGCAGGGTGTACCGAGTCAGGCCTATCACGGACCATTATGAGCTTAGTTTCGAGTCGAGCGAGATCGAAGTGCTTTGAAGAGAGAGTAAGAATGCGGAAATGCTTTCCAATGGTGAGAGTGGTTGCAGCGTTCCGGAATTCGCAGCCGTGATCTTCTTCTTAGGTTATTGAAGCAGGCTTGTGTAGGTTCAAGGTTGGGACACCTTTTGCTTCTCCATATCATCGTTGCACGACACTCGGCGACGGTCTACTATTGGAGGCCAAGTTACGGTGTTCCAATCTGCTACATCACGGTAGGCAATATTCCTGTTCGTTTCTCATTGCCTTCATAATGAAACCCTCCATTCTTTTCTAGGTAAATATATTCGTCGATATAGCACTACTCCAGCCTCTCATCCGGATAATACTCCGGACTCAACAACCACCAGTATGTGGCGAATTTGAATGGCTTTATTACACTTGACATGTCTACCATTATCTAACAGAGGGAGAATGGATTATAGACCGCCCCCACAACGCAAGTGATGTGCCCCTGGGCAGATACTACATCCGACCGAACGAAGAAATATCACCTCACCGCGTTTTGAATGCACACACACGATTCCATCTGATCACAGGGCCCCCTGGGTCAGGCAAGAGAACGCGACTACTCGGCTTCAAACATTTTGCGGAGGCCGTCGGATACTCGGTCATTTAGTGCGTCCTTTCACAGAAAGATATAAGAACACCACTGATCGAAGAGCAGCTTGTCCTTGCCCTTGGACACAGATGTGAAGAGCTTCTGGCATTCCGTCTACAAGACCATTCAGCCCACCTCAGAGAATGTGAAACCATTCCATGACTGGTTGGACTTCATGTCGTACGTCAAAGGAATAAAGGGGATGGTTGTATTCCTCGTCGAAAACATCGACAGGCTCACTCTCGCTTCACCGTCTGTACGCCGCGATTTTTTCAAAATTTTCAATCCTCTCCGACATTCGCCCCGAAATCTACGCCATCGCCATGGGGACATGGGCCGCTACCAGGTTGGGGACCATGGAGACAAGGCCAGCGCCTTTCAACCTCGACGAGGATACCCGGGTTCCTTACTTTTCTCGTTCGCAAGTGGAGGACCTCTTCTACCCATTCCAAGAAGACGATGATTTCATTCTTGATCCCAATGTTGTCAGTGATATATGGTTGAGATCTGGCGGGTGCGTAGCAGATTAGAGTTGAATACGTACATCACTCCTGATTCGCGCCACGTAGCCATCCGGCCACAGTCTGCCTTTGCGAACAGTTCATACGAGATAGATTCCAGGCGCTACTTGATGACCAGGTCCGGCACGTCTCACTCGCTGCCTGGAAACGACGTACCATCGAGGAGTTGTACCAATGGATCAGTCACAGCCCAGCTTACAGTAGGATGTTACAAGCACTACAAAAAGCCGATAACGATACGTTGATCTTTCTCCGCCTTTATTTCCTCGGCAATCTGGATCCTGTTCGCATCCCTCTGGCCGAGGTGAACTGGGCCGATTTCCTGACAAACGAGGGCGTGCTCATCCAGTCCGGCAGATTCCAAGCTGAATATCGGATGGCCTCAGCATTTGCAGACGGCTTTCTACGTAAAACATTGCTTCCCATTCGCTATCCTATACACCCTGAAGATGCGCCGCCTGTGGTCGACAACAAGCTTGTGGTCTTCGATGCTATTAAGCAGGCGACACGATGTTTCGATTGGGGTTTCTTGAATGATGAGGCCTGTATGAAACCGAGTTGGCAAGAATCTTCACGAATTGGACGAATGCGTCTGAAGACTGGTCCGTCACCAGTGACTGGTACTCAGGTACTGTCGGCCTCAATTCGTACATCACCATAAAGAAAGGAACAACAGCCGCCGAGCACACCATTGTGATAGCTGGGCTGGGAACAGAGGACGTAGCTTCCGCCCGCCTACGGGTATTGGGATTGGCTGAGTACAAGGAACTCATGGGGGCAGATGAAGCCTGACTTGTCCAATATACGCGTAAAGATCTCTATGAGCAGATTTGGCAGTCATCGGACCCGCTGGAGAAGGGGATGAATGTGGTCTATTTTGAGCATGATTCCCTTTTTAGGACGGCTATGATGAGCGCAAGGTGGAAAGACGCTCAAGGACAAGCCCATCATATTATCAAAGAGCCTTTCAAAATATTCGTGATGCCTCCGCGATGAGATTATGTATTTGTATGGAGCTATATATATTTCTCAATAGCATTTGCATTGAAAGTTGAAGCGCCAGTCCTGCGAGGAATCTTTGTCCCCGTGCGGCAGCGTCGGACCCAAAACGAAGTTCACTGTTGAATTAAAAGGGTAAGAAGGGTCCAGCTTGTTTTTGTTTCTGCCGGTTTTCATCAAGTCGATTCTCTTGTTCCTTCTTGCATGATATCATATAGAACGCAGTGTCTCCGTTAAACCGGAAAGAAATACTTGTTACAACTCGAAGCACCGCTGTATCCACTACCAAGCACTCCCTTCCCCAATTTAAACGCAGAATCGGTAAACAAGCGGAGTTCCCAAAAGGAACGCTAATGTCACGAAATGTTTCAGCGAAACCGGGTTGGCAGATTCCAAGCACATCGAGAGGAATGATGCTAGAAAAGATACCAAGCTGACTTCCTGCATAAGTTACGGGACGAAATTCAGAATCCGTGGACTTACCCCCATATAAGAAATGCGTAAGGAGTGCTGTACATGATCGACAATCGTTCAAACCCTGTATATTCCTGCCAGTGCCGCTGGAGGAAATCCGTCTGTGAGGCAGTGAGATCGTCATTCAAGTACGAAGAGATCAAGCGCACCACAACTGCAACGTCGACATGCTTCAGGGTGTTATGGTGATTCATGAGTAGAAGGCCGATGATGATAGTAGCCATGTTACTGGAGACAGATAAATAGCATAGAATTTGGGTCACAGAACGGTTCTGCTGACTCGCACCCTTATCGTCGACCGAAGGTATAGCGAGAAAGGCCATATTAACCGCGAGAAGGATGGTTGCCTAGTCGTGTCATTCATACAACTCTTCCTTAAAGCATGACAAGGTTCACACACACCATTCCGACGTGCTGTTGCCATTTATCCGTAATCTGCTCCATGAGATGTCGCCACGGCCCCCTTGAAATCACTCTATCCACCCAGACCTTATGTAGCGAAGTATAGTGTTTAATCGGCGCATAGAATAGTAAGAAGTTCATCGTCCTGAACGGAACGGTGCGCATGTCGTTGATATGGTCGTATCCGTAAACAGATTCATCCCGATAGGTTCGAGCATCTCGTTGACCGTGATAGTTGAGAATTTGATCGCGTACTGGTCGTTTCAATTGGTTGGTGCTAAGCAACAAAAAAGATGTGATACTCACACAAAGCCGTCATGTATGCCGCTGAAGGTTATTTCAGCGGATAAGAGCTGGCAGATATGATAGACCGGGCTTGCCTGCTACTTCGGATGCGTCCAATTCTGAGATGAGGGCTACGCTGTTGGCAATGCCATTGATAAAGTGGTATGTCTTACTTTCTGCTAAGATGATGCTTTTGCTCATAAATTTCAGCGTGCCACTGCTGCAAGACACGGTTGAAGTTTCGGACATGGTTACATCTGCGGAAAAGAAGAGTTGAGTTCTACATTGTACGACGGCAAGGGATGAAAAGAAAGAATTGACCTGTTTCAGCAAGCAAGATGAATCTTTTGACAGAATTCCACTGTGCGTTCGTAAGTTTGTGGAGGTCGCTGAAATAATAATGATGGGTCCTTAGAGGTATCACTATCGGCAATCATTAAAGGATGCGAAGAGAATTACCAGTACTCTCTCTGTAGGTACCCTTCCGCTATAAGTTAGCATCGTGGCACAACGTGTTCAAACTGCCAACTTACTGCGAATCAAATCAGGGCTCATTTCTCCTCTGAGCTCCAACAGATAACCATCCAATGTGAATTTGGAGAGCCAGAAGAGACACTCCGCACCGTGGTTGACAAAGTAATATCTGCAACGAAAGCGATCATCGCCTTTCCACGCAGGCAGCTTGTACTCTGTAATTTCTACGTAGAGATGCCAGGACTTGACGCGACCAAAGGATTCGGACCTTTTCGAAATGGCGTCCTTGAGTATGCTGATGTATCTGGCCACCTTCTCGGCAATGTCTCTGTCATATAACCACTCTTCGGTGATTATTTTCTATAAGAAATCTCAGATTCAATTTCACGATCGAACTGGAAAGACGCACGTCGTGTTCATGATGAAAATACGGCTTACCATCTGAATGCGTATGCTTTGTCCAACCCATAGGCAGAACTTCTTCCTCTCCGCTACGACGATGAGTCAAAATTCTGACGGCCTCGTGAGATGGTACACGTACGTTTGAGGCGAGATGCACCTATATGTGTTGAAGTCAGTTTGCATAGCAGGTACCGTGAATTTTGCATAGGAAAATTCGTCTCTAAACACTGTGATGTTAATCATCGCTAAGTGGAGCGAAAGGAGAGCACTGGCATAATCGACTTCCTGCCGTAGTGTCCTATATTAGACGGAAGCGATTCTTCGAACTCTTTCTCGAAATTGGACCAGTCGTATGTCGATTCGGGTATAACGTTTTGAGGTATGACTACTGATTCGCTAGACTCCAGCTTCGGTGAACTGACAACTGTGGCAACCCCTCGTTCGACAACGACATGCGAGGCCGACGCATGGTCTTGGTCTGGAGTGTCTGGTGTCTCATGGGATTGTGCAGCAAGGCTGAAATTTGACCGCATGGTTGATTGACGGGAGTGGTAGCTTGTAAAATGGCTTTAGTAGTTACATAGACGCCCAATGTCTCCGAATTGTCCGCTGAAACGACCTTCGTTGGGGTCTCGTGTATGTTATATGTACCGAAACCACCCTGAGCGCTGTAGGCGATAATAGACATTACGGCCGTCGACTGTATTTGCAGGGAGTGCTAGGCCAGTCTCGTAAACCAGACTCAACGATCTGTATGAAGAAGGCTCAGACGGGTCACTCAGATGGGCGACAGGAATACAGTGGGTCTGTATGGTCGGTGGCAGTGCCGGCGCCAATGAGTCGGAAACGACCGAAATATGCTCCAGAAACTAGAGTCGACAGAAACAGGCTTATCATCACAAACTCCGCCAGATAAGAGGAAGAGCACAAGTTCATTGGCCGAAATCCCAGGATTAGATATTACAGCTGTTTGCACACAGCTTGACAGTAACGGGCGTTTTGCGCGAGAGAAGAGAGTGATCTGGACTTGGTCATAAACCGCGGTTTAAGGGCTTGATGACGCGTTTGTGGATGGTTCATAGCCATTTCGGCGATCTCGGAGGCCATTTCGTGCGCTTGAAGTCCCCAAAACACGGTTTATGACGAAGTCCGAGCTTCTTTTCATCATCCACAAAAACCCTGCTGACTGCCAAGCTGTATGCAAGCAGCTGTAACGAATGAAGCACAAAAGCTAGTACTGCGATGAAGGCGTTGACGAAGATGCGAACACGACCCTCTCAAGTGGCTGTGTCGAAAAACGTGGCTCAGTAAAATACTCTGCGGGCGCCGACCTCAGCAAGCTCCTGGAGCCTAGCGAAGTACACTAGTAGCGGAATAATGTTTTGCTATCATCCTATCTATCCGACCATATCCGACCCCACTGACCTGGGTCAAGGTCGTTCACTTCAGCCATTCATCTGACCAATGTGACCCTGACCCAACTGCCTCAACTGACCGGGGTCAGTAACAGCACTGTTCAGACGGCTTAGTGAACAGGCAGGTAGGCACTGGCAGGCAGGCTTGGTAGCAACGGCACAGAGAACACTAGCTGCACAGCTGGGCGGCGACTATTTTGGACGAGTCAAAATAGAATCAAAGTGCAAAATGTCGGATTCTGCCTCAGTCAAAATCTGGGGAATTGCCTAATAAGAAAATATCGAAGGATTTTGCCACGCTCAAAATCGGCATCTCGGATTTTGATTTTATTTTGACTATCCACAAATAGTCGCCCCCGAGCTGTGCCGTTTCCTTTTTTTAGGGCTCGATACTCATGCTTGGGGGTCGCTACTGATAGCAGTTGCTAGCGACCGGACTTTTAACTGAGTTTCAATTAGGCCGGCATTTCCCGCAATGTGCTTGATTTCGTTGTCTTCGAGCTCTTTATTGCGGCGGAAATGTACTGTAAGAATTTATTATGTCCAGTATCCACATCTCATAAATCTGCTGCATTTTGAAGCTATGATAGTGTAGAAATCCATGTACTTTATGGAATATTAGCTTTTAAGGACTTGGAGCACTACTTTCAGTCTCAGGAGGAGAAATTTTGCTATTGTAAGATGTGCCCTGACTGTCACCTCCAGAACAATCAATACCAGGGATGACGACAGCAAGTCGACGTCGAATGCTCCGAGTATCGATGGTGAACACCGATAAAACACCGCGGCAGTGGACCGCATTGGGGTGGAAATCCAAACTCCGGTCAGTAGCAATTGTATCGCTACGATTCACAAAAGGCTGCAAAATTAAGTTCATGCCCGGAGGGATCAAAAATTTTGGCGCATATTGTATTCCCAGAAATGAGTTTGAGACAAATTTTTGAGGCCAAGAAACCAAATGTATCCCATACGTTAAATGAATCCGCTACTGAACGGCAGGTCTGCCGCTTGATGTGGCTGTGCCTCGGGCATCAGAGAGGTGCACAGGGCGCCGTTTCTCACCGCACTCTTTGACCTCGAGTTCACGACACTCACAAATCATTTTAGAATTTGCAGGAAGCTCTTCTGAACTTCGCTCCCTTCCTTTTTCTTTTTCTCTCTTTTTTCTTTTTCTTTTTCTTTTATTTTTTGTTTTTCTCCAGACCGACCCACAAGCATCAGTAGCGAGCCCTTTTTAGTGACCGCTTGCCAGTGCGACGACCACTACGATGTTCTTGGCTATTTACAATGACATACCTGTGTATGTAGCGCATTTAGTATTATGGACAGATAGTCCGGAGCAACACACACATATGTATCATGTCCCTTCGAAGTCATCCAACTCCGTGAGATGCGTTGGTCCGGAAAACCAACGATGTTCACAGCGGCATGGGTTCTTCGCGGTCTGCGATGTTGACTTGTTTGTCAACAATGGCGCAGAAAACATTGGCTGTTCCCTTGATAGGGACCGTTGCCAGTGCGACGCCTACTACTACTACTACCACTACTATGCTCTAAGCAGAAACAGAAAAGAATAATGTACAGCAATTAACTTCATGACGCAGCACAATAGTAGATACACCCTTTCGCCACCCGAATCTCGTGATGCATATGTGAATGTAGTCGTCTATGACAGTACATATTTTAACCAGTGCTATTCCCTCGATATTATAAACTCCATTGAGACGCAGCACTAGGAAATTGGGAGGAAGGAATTGTGATATGTAGACGTACTTAGAACAATGTCACTGGCTAAGATTAACATCACCGCAAAACAACAATGCGGAAGGAATCCAAATGGCAGGCTAATATAGTAGCAGACAAGCACAGAGGGAAATGGCGACGCCAGTGCTCGTTGGGGAAAAAAGTAGAGAATAATAGTACTAGCGGAACAAAGGCTACAGTTGAAGCAACGTTGAAGGATGGGACAAGGTTGGAGTGACCTCCTACTAAAAGACCCTGCAAAAGAAGAACAGGCAAGGCAAGGTTAGTTATGGTGGTAGGAACGATTCACGAACCAGATAAATTAAGGTAGCCCTGTTGTTTCCTGGATGCCGGTTAGCTCCGAGCCGCCGCGACATTCATCAAGTCGACTGTCAGCACCATTCTCGAGGAACATGAATATGTAAGTCTACAGTATTCTCGAACTTGGAGTTTTTCTCCCTCACTGATCTTCTTTCTTCGAAGTACCTTCATGTTCAAGTTTCCTGTACATTGAGATTTTGTACCCTCGAAAAGCGTACAACCCCGTGGACATTCGGAATGATTCCTTCAGGGAATCCACCAAAAGCATGCGAAAATCATCATGGTGTTCGGCTCGTAGACGGCGACAGTCACCGGACTCTGTGGAAGTAAAACTGAATGTAGGAATGGATCCACACGATTTGCCGTGGATATCCGAATGTAGCCGACGCCAACTCTCATTACGTCTCCGATTCTGAGCTCAGATCTTCCGCTAGGCAAGTTTTATGTGGCATCACACCTTTCCCCGCTGTTGAACTTTTTCTGTTGATCTCAGTTAGGACCTTTCCATCTTGAAATGGACATCATACCCACGGCTGTGAGCATCTATCTTCCCCAAAGCAACCCTGCTAACCACCTCCTTCAGATCGCAGGACAGTGGTTCCAGTCGTTTTCGGAAGCTATACATTCGCAAGATGCAAGCGTTGTCTCTTCTTTCCTTTTTTCGGATGGATATTGGCGCGACCTTCTTACTCTTTCGTGGGATATTCGCACCTTGCATACTGCTTCGACTATCAAGACGTTCTTAGAAACAGACAATCGCCTCAAGAACTCAGGGCTGCGTGAATTGAAGCTTGAGGGTGAGCCTGTCCTCGTTGAGGCCAAGCCTGGTGAGTACCGTTATACACGCGTCGCACAGTTTGTAATATGACCAGGATTTACTTGGATACAATGTTTCTTCGCGTTTGAGACGGACGTCGCCCGTGGACGGGGATTCTTCCGGCTAATGCGGGATAATCTTGAAGGCTCTTGGAAAGCTAAGTAAGTAGCCATTGTTAGGGCCGTCGTCAACGCTGTTTTTAAACCTTTCTTCAGAGCACTTTACACTGGGATTGAAGAGCTGAAGGGACACGAAGAACAGCGGGGGAAGGTACATGTTCTCGATGACTTTGTTTCTAAGTTAAAGCGTTACGACTTCTTTGATGCAGACGCGACCCACCAGTGTCAACTATGCTCATCACACGGACCAGGAAGAGCCAGTAGTATTGATAGTTGGAGTGGGGCAAACCGGTTTGTCTCTTGGAGCGCGACTCAAGCAGCTCAACATCAGTACGATACTCATCGAGCAAGTCTTCCCTCTGACCTACATATCTACAATCCTAACCCGCGCGACAGCAAGAATGACAGGGTCGGTGATAACTGGCGAAAGCGGTACAAGTCTCTTGTTTTGCATGGTGAGCGCTCTTTATATCGCTGTCAATAGAACGATCTCATATGTTGCCATCGCAGATCCCGTTTGGTTCGATCACCTTCCTTATGTCCCTTTCCCCGACCATTGGCCCAAATTGTGAGTCTGGTCATCCTATGGCGTGATGATGGTTGGTTACCCGACATGTAGCTCACCCAAGGACAAGCTTGCGGACTGGTTTGAAGCATATGTAAGTTGCCGACTCTCTTCAATCATCAAAAAGTTCATGTACATCTATTTTCAGGCCATCATCATGCATTTGAACATCTGGATGCGAAGCTCAATTAAATCCGCCGCATACGATGAGGCCTCTCACACCTGGACGGTCACAATATCACGTACCGGATATCCCGACAAAGTAATTAAACCGAAATTCGTCGTCCTTGCTACAGGCGTCAGCGGAGAGCCAAATATTCCTGTGTTCAAAGACCAAAGCTTATTCAAGGGACCCGTCTATCATTCTAGCCAGTACAAGTCTGCAGAAGGATTTAAAGGCAAGAAAGTGAGGATCTGATGTTTGGCTTCGATTATTATTCTGTGGTATTGACATTCTTATCGGCAAGGCTGTCATCATCGGGTGTTGCAACAGCGGCCACGAGTATGTCAAACTTATCATCCTTGCATGGGCATAAGTCTGACCAAGTTCTAGCATTGCTCAAGACTTCTACGAACATGGCGCAGACATCACGATCGTACAAAGGTCCAGCACCTACGTTATGTGAGTCGCTAACATTACCCTCACTTTTCGATTTACATAACCCCTTACTAGATCCTCCACCGCTGTCGGAATCTTACTTGGCGCTGTATATGAGAAAGGAACTCCGCCGACAGAGGATGCCGACATCATGAACTTTTCGCTTCCTGTTGACATGTATAACGATTTGCACACCTATGCGACCGAGCAAGTGGCTGAGCTAGACCGCGATGTATTAGAAGGATTGCGGAAAGCTGGGTTCAAGCTTAACACTGGTGAATATGCTCGGTGTCTGCTAGGCTACCTTTTTATTAATTTGACGGTTAGGTATAAACGGGGCGGGATTGATGCTGACGTACCTGTCTAAGGGAGGGGGTTACTGTAAGAGAGCGTTTACGTCTTGTCTATACTATTCATTGACCCTCGTCAGACATCGACGTTGGCGCATCCAAACTCATCGCCGACAACAAGATCAAGATCAAGCAGGGACACGAAATTAGTGAGCTATGCCGTTCTAATTCAAGAGCAGATAGATACCAACCAGGAACAGGCAATTTTACCCAGGATTCCCTTGTCTTTGACGATGGAACGGAGATCGAGGCGGATATCGTGGTCTTGGCCACCGGATATCAGAATATGAAGACTACGGCTATCAGGATCCTCGGACCCGAAGCCAAACGCATTAGCGAAGTCTGGGGCCTTGATTCCGAAGGAGAACTCAACGGTATTGCGAGATGCACTGGACATCGTGCGTATCTGACAGTCAGTTCGCTATTTGCATAAACTGATGCGGTTTCATAGCTGGCATATACACTTTGGGAGGAAACCTTGCTCAGGCCAGGTTCTTGAGTAAGCGGCTCGCGTTAAGAATCAAAGCGCAGGTGGAAGGGCTTGCCCCATTTTGATTACGAAATCTATATCCTTGGTGTACATTCTACTTCGAAAATCAGAGTGCAAGTTTATTAAGACGTGGTAATATGTAAGACGTTTGGAGTTCGTCCCCTAAGTCCTTGATAGTGGATACAGTGCGACTACGGTGGACACCGTCCAACTTGTTGTTTGCCCACATGAGTAGTTTGACGATGCATTCATCCCATACACTACTTCGAGGACGTAGGCTGACCAAGGCGTAAACGAGATCAGTGCGGTTGTTGTGGAGCAGAACCTGGCTTATCGAACAGAGGTTGTCCGGGTCGTAGATGTATGCCAGCTGAAGCTCATGCTCCTGTAACGCGAAGAAAGATGGCTCGGCGACGATGGTGGAAATATAAGTAATAACGATATGCTTCCAAGTTGCCACGCCATCAAAACGGATACGGCGATGCAGTCGTTGAAGAGCGTGCTCGTCCCGAAACACTTGGTAAAAGATGACTGACTGCCATTGGGGATTGAGGCAATAAAGCAACAGCCTATTGGCGCTTGCATGGATGTCTTGCTCAAGTTCAGCGTCGACCTGGGTAGCAGAGAGTATGGTCCGAACCACATTAGTTGCGAACACTCTACTCGGGGTGCTCGTTATCTCCAATACAACATTGTACGGAGAACTGATTGCAAAAAGAGGTGCAAGAGTAGCCAAAGTCGTCAAGCGTATGTTCATTTCCTCTGTAGTCGATTCCAGACTAGAAAAGATTCTGGTTTCAACTAGACGACAGAGTGTATCTCGAATGGATCGCAATTCATACGCTCGTGCACGTGTTTCTTCTTCTGATCCGAGAGGAAGTTTGTGACGGCGCAAATACTGGGAGAGGCATTGCACCAACATGGGACACCATTTAAGAGTGGATGGCCTGCTTTCCGAGACGTCGTCGGGAAGTGGAGCATTGCTGCTCTCAGGCTGGCGGGATACCTCACAAACTGACAACACAAATCCTAGTAAAAGCTCGAGTTGAGGAGGGATGAAGTAAAATTGGCTGTTGCCACTTTGCGTGCGGTACACGTCAAAGAGTAAATCCACCATCGACGTCACCATATCTCTGTTAGGCGCGGTGATTGTAGTCGAATGAGAATCATTTACGAGTTCTGCGCCAAGGAGGAAAAATGAGTTGCCTTGCAGTATTTCGAACAATGCCAATTGCATCAAACTCAGTCGGTAATTGAAGAGCTGCAATTGTGCTTGACGTAAGAGGAGTGTCCAAAGAAAAGGGGGTAACTTCAGATCTGAGAGATGTCCCGATAAGCAATGCACCAACAGTCGGCGAGCTGAGCTACCACGCCCCAATACACATGTTGTAGTAGCCAGAAGAGCCGGGTGCTTGGTAAATGACAGATCGGATGGATGAAGCATTGGATCATCCAGCGTAATGGTTCGGTGAAAGGATAAATCGCGCCCTATGGATAGCTCAGCGTCGAGTTGCTTCAACTGTAACACTGTCCTCCACATGACCTCCGCCTTTCGTTCCGCCCCACAACAAGGCTCTTGCCATGATGTAGGCACATGAGGAGGGTAACAGGAGTGTATTTCCTGTACTAAATCTTTGGAAAACATCTCTACGTCCAAGAGACCAGAAGTAAACCCCGACCTGAGGCCGCTAACAGACTCGAGCGCGATCTGTCTGATTGTTGGGTTGGAGGAGGTAGTGTAGAGCCAGGATATACAGTTGGCATCAATTTGGTCAGCGGAATCGTGAACGGTGTTGCGTTCAGCTTCTTTCAACGACATAAACGGTGAGCGCGCGACGAGACCACGAATATGACGATCAGTGGGAGAGATCCAACGGCGGTGCTGTCGACAGACTTTAAGCCAGGTTGCAGCTATATTACATAGCCTGTCAGCTAGCCGACAAAGAATATAGCCGTAAATGCTCAGAGGTGTCTTGTATGGACACTGGGGGTATGCAATAGGGAGCAGGTTGGATATGGCATAGAACAAATAGACTGTCCCTGAGATTGAAGCCACAATATAGGCTGCCCTGAGCTGCAGCGACAGTAGTGAAAGGGTCAGTCCGATGAGAAAAATCGCAAGGGAGAGATGTAGAAGTACGGGAAGGCATCCAATAATCATAGGAACCTGCCACTTGTGTAGGGCCGTGTATCGAGACTGCCGTAGACGGGCGCGTTCACGAGCGCTCCCTGATGTACCGGAGACATAATGGTGCATCCACTGCTTCGCGAGGACCGCTACTAGAGCCGTGATGAGACTTAAAAGGAGGCTCGTGAACCACAAATTGTATGTCCAGACGTCGAGATTGTCTGGCAAAAATGTGTTGAAGGCCTCCGTCATTGGGACATCGTCAACCGGCGTTCCCTTCGCAGCAGCACGTTGTACCGCGATGAGCTCGACGATAAGCAGAGAAGAAATCTGCGCAAAATCGGGTTTTAAACTTTCTGATGCTTGGACAACGAACGTTGTCACTACTGCAGAGAATAGACCTGCCTGTTCAGTGTCAGTAAGAATCTAGTCTAGCAAGACGGTATCGGACGTACAAACACAAGGAGAATGTCGATTGTATCTCTGTATTGCTCCATGACCTCGACGTCAGAGACCGCTGCCTCGTCGTTATAGGTCCTCCAAAATCTTGCGTTGGGTGCCATTTCCTCTCCCACGGCATCCGGTGGGTATTTCTGTTTGAAATCATACGTCGAGCCGAAGGCAAAACCTAGAAAATGTTAGTAATAAAAATAGTGAAAACTTTGTACGTGGTACCTTGCCTGGACTGGCCCGTCTTCAACATCATACTCGCGTGTACCGGTGTTGTTGTGCTGGCCGCGGGGTAAAGGAGAATTGTGATGTAGATTTTTTGACGCTATCGAGACGGTCGTTGAGGAGAAGTAACCCTAACCCTCCGGTTTACACTATGTTCAAGATTGATCGGCACCGGATGATGAGGGTATCTCTGCAATTATGCCTGCATCTAGCATTATTTCCACAACTAGTCGCACCTATGTAGTATCTCTAATAATATCGTATATTACCTATCCTCAAGGTTGGATTTACACGTTTTTCTTAGCCTCCAACTCCCCGGTCCCATTAGCTTTCTCCACCTCTTGCTGAGCACGGCGTTTTTCCCGCCTCTCCCTTCCACGCGTCACCATCTTCTTCGGTTCAAGTTCAGCAAACAGATACTTGCACACAACCTCGATGATCCAGCATCCAGCAAAGTCAACAATCATGCTTGTAGTCAATCGGACTTTGAACTGAAGGCAATATTAGAATGGGCATATGCAGCACTGAAGATGAGGAACGCGTACAGAACTCTTCATCTCCACGATCTGGAGCCATCGGTTCAGTTCAGGCATAAAGTCAGTGGCACCAGAGAAGGCGACGGCGCTTGCAGAAACGAGTCCCCACCACAACGCATTGTTCTCACTGATACCTTCGCGGAACGGACGACCCTGTAACCAACCAGAGCAAAATTTAGCCGGATACAGAAAAATACTCTAGTCACGTACCTGGAAGTTTATGGCAAACGTAGAGACTTGCTGCGATAGACCCAACAGATAAATGGCAGTGTTCAAAAGGCTTGGCTCGAATTTAGCCTCGAGGTCGATGGGGCCACGCCTAAAATGGTGGATTAGATTTCGTACAAGCATGTCGCTTGAAATACTAACTCTTCAAAGACACGCGACAGCTCTGTGATATAGACAAGTGTCGCTATATGCAGTGCGAACTGGAGGAGTATAGACAATAGGACATAAAAATTGAAGATATTGCCCAATGGTCGCTCTCTGGATAATTTATCCACCGGCTACAGTGCAAGTAAGTTATCGCGATCTCAAGACATGGCGCAAAGACCAACCTTAGCACGAGAGATACACAGGAAGCAGACCGACATCAACATCCCCGTGATTGTAACCTGATAGTCTCCGTATTTGATTCCGTCCAGATACTGAACGCTCAAACTGTATGCGGTGATCAGACAGTTCAGCGCTAGAATCTTGTACATCTGGATCGTCGCGACAAGGGTACAACGACCCTGTCGGATGATATGCGCGACTAACAAGAAACCTGTGAGCAGAAAACATGCATATTGGAGGGGAGACATACTGGCTGCTACGTGAGATAACTTCGACGTGAACGGGGCCGCACAAGAGGCATCACCCAATTTAATCTTAGGAACGTCTTCTTCGCCCTCCATGTCTGCGAGTTTGTCCGTAATGCCAGCCAAATCGAACTACAAAGCCATTGAGACGACGTTCATCGTTGACACGAGATAGTTTACCTTTTCCATAGGGTTTCTCTTTCGAGCAACTTGTAAATTAGCCGCGGCCGCTTGCTGAGCTTGAACGGCATCAGGGAAAAGATGCGCGATAGCAGGCGGCACCGGCGGAGGCGGCTGGTTGAACCTTGCAGATATCTTCAACTGGCTCTCATAAACCTTCTTGATACGCTCAAACTTCTGATGCTCCGCAATCTTCTGGAGATCTTCAGGTGTCCCATCTAACAAAGCAACACCTACATGTGCCTGTTTCAGCGCCCCGACATCGTTGGTACCGTCACCAGCCATGAGAGTGATATATCCCAGAGTTTTGAGTGTCGTGAGAATGTATTCCTTTTGGGCAGGTGACACACGGGCGTAAACCCATGTGTTCTGCACGAGATCCTTCCAGGCAGGACGGTTCTCGTATTGCTTCATAGCAGCTCCTGTGATGCAGATGTCGTACTCCTCAAACAGGGATATATCGATTGGTTCTTCCGGATTGACGGGAATGATTTTGCTTTCGTCCACAGTACGCCAAACAAGATCTAAATGAGAGAGAGAGAGCTTTAGATCGGGAGACAATGGGCGTTTTAAGCTACTGACCAGCCTCATGCGTGGCGTCTTCCTTCAGATCAAGAATGAGTGCCTCACGGTCAACAATTTCGACATCCCTGGCAACATGGACTGCCGTCAAAGGGTTGTCACCAGTAATCATAACGCACTGAGAGAGTAGCGTTAATTATAAAGCACAACTCGCGGAAATAATGACCTTACTCGGTGCGAGGAATCTGCCAGCATCTTGAGCACTTCAACCGCGTCGGATTTCAAGGGACAATGGAAGACTAGGAAACCGGCAAAGGTGAGGTTGCTTTCGACTTGCTCTCGAGGAAATTTGTTGATCTGTTCTCGTAGTGTTGGTGAGCGCCACCGCCCGATCAAAGAGTGAACACACCTTGTCCACCGACATCGGCTCCATCTCCTTCATTCCAAGTGCCAAAACACGGCTCCCATTCCTCGTAAACCATTTATACGTCTCGTCATAGTGATCAGGGACAGAAGAAAGCATAGTCTTGATCGTTTCGGGAGCGCCCTTGACCGCAGCCAACGTCTTGCCTCCAGGAAGGCTGGACAGAGTCGACATGCGCTTGAGGGCCGAAGAAAACTGGAACCGTCTACGGATCACTATCTGTTGCTTGTTTCCAGCGCCCGAAGGTCCCACGACATTGCCTGGAATTTCGTGTCAGATGTGGTGGAACATTCAAGTTTTGGCGCTACTAACCTTTACCAAGGTCCCACGCTAGTGCTTCAAGTGTCGTCTTCTCCATGGGATCGCCAACAATAGTACCGTCATCTAACCTGACCAGAGCATGGGCCGCAGCTAAGCAAAGAATCGTTTCTCTTGAGGCCTCCTTGACACTTATGAGTTTCTTGGCGTCATGTAGACTAAACATTTGTTAGTGACGGAAAAATAGAATTCAATAGAAGACATACTCCACGCCGACAATACCCTCCAGAACCAAGTTCTCGGCCGTGATGGTACCAGTTTTATCAAAGCAACAAACATCAACCCGACCGGCTGCAGGTATCCGGAATGGCTCCGTGCAGAAAATGGCTACAAAAGGAAAGGAGGTTAGATACAGAAGCGCGATCACTTGATTGCAACAGACCGAATTTGGAAAGCGCGACAAGAGATGTATTTACGGCGAGAGACAATTCCATGGGCAATTCGGGGGGCACCACGCTGGTGATAATAAGTACGCAATCCAACAGAAGCTTTGATTTCTTGAGGTCTCTCTCGATACCTGGTTGAAGGTGTGAGCCAACTAAGCTCGCAAAAATGCATGAAACACGGACCTTTTACCCATACGTACCAACTTGCGGCGATAGCAAAGATGAGAAGGAACCCGATGAACAAGAAAGATTCCAGGTTGTTTGCAGAGACGCGGTCTGTTGAAAATATCATGGTTCGCACAAGCTGTCCTTGTGATGTTCCAAATCCAGTACGGAGGACAATGCCAAGGCATCCGTTGTCTGGTGTCGGAATAGGTGATTCCAGTTGTGCTGAAAACGTATATGATCAGTCTGTCCACACACATATCCAAAGGTATTGTCCGTACTGCTAGGTGTGGCTTGGAGAATCTTGGTACCACTAAATAAGACAGCATTCTTGTGGTTGCCGTCAACATCTAGGTTCTCCTTGGCATCCAGAAGTTGGATGGATTCCTTCAGTAGCGGGGTTGACTCCCCAGAAAGCATAGCCTCGTTAACGATGCAGGTACCATGGATGAGAAGAATATCAGCGGGGACTGTTGTCTCTGTTTGCTGGCGGGCTGAGCAATGATGAGCTTTTGCTTCCCAACGAACATGATATGGACGCACCAACAGAAACCACATCACCAGGAAGTAATTTATCAGTCTGTATCTCGGTCCATTTCCCGTCGCGATAGCACTGAATAGGATAAGGGACAACCGACATCGTCCTGAACTCAGACAAGGTCCGAACTCGCTAATTCAAAGTTTGTAAAGAGTTTCAAGGGTAAACATGTGAAAGCAAATACCTGCCAAACCACAGTACACTCAAATACCACTAGCATGAACAGCGTGAAGAGACTGTAGTACCAATATTCATCCAGACACCAGAGTGCGACACAAAAGATCTGGAAGACGAAGAAAGGTGCAGTTGCGTGTTCATTGAACAGCTCCGTGAACGAAGGGATCGGGATGTCGAATTCGTTGCCGCCGTAAAGTGACTGGAGTGACTCTAATTTCTTCGATGATATGCCAGTAGGTGTCAGGAACGTCGACAAGGGCGGTTTGCCTGAGGACGGATAGGGTAGACGCTCAAAAGCCAGAGGCGATGTTGAGCAGATGTTGTATGTATCTCGCTGGTAGCTGAACGTGTACGTCGAGACATCCTGGGGATCCTTCTTGTGCAAAAGAACGATGTCGCCCTTTCCGCGATGTAAATGGGGGATAATGCGTATACAGTCGGCGTCGACCAACGTCGATGCCTATGTAGCACGAGTTAATTTTTGAAGAAGGCTGCAGCGACGGTTACTGCGCACCTTTCTCGTCGTTATCCAAGCCCTTGCTCCCGTACTCCATTTTGTAACCAGGAAACTCAATGCATGCCCTGCACCCAAAGAAACACATGCCAGAAACGTCCATTCCTCACTCACGAGCCATTGGTCGTACTTGACGTAGTATGCATACGCCAAAAGAGGGTAGAGACATAGGAATGGAATCGTGTATATATGCGTGTACCATGGAATCGTTGCATGAAGTGTAGCCCCAGCAATGTCCAGGGAATTGACCGCGATGGAGGTCCTGAAAAAGAAGACATAAACGACCGCCAGCCCTGGACAGCAATATGCACCCACATTACAGTATAAAAGGGAAGAACGGCGGCGGCGCGTCCAAGTGCTGTACTCTGGACTGGACCACGTAGAAGTAGGAAGGGTAGACGGCTACTAAGCAGTGACACGCTTACCTGTCTTCGGCAATTTCGAAATCTTGGGGCTCGGCATCGGGACGGGACTGGGCCGGAGCCAGCCTTTGGCCGAATCGCCGCCGAAGAATATTGCCAGAAACGACTTACAATGACACAGCTGAGCGGCGACTATTTTGGACGAGTCAAAATAGAATCAAAGTGCAAAATATCGGATTTTGCCTTAATCAAAATCTGGGGAATTGCCTAATAAGGAAATATCGAAAGATTTTGCCTCGCTCAAAATCGGCATCTCGGATTTTGATTTTATTTTGACTATCCACAAATAGTCGCCCCCGAGCTGTGTGACTCTATGAAGTACTTACGAGATTCAACACTTCAGCTTCCGGAATCCGTACTACAGGCTATTGAGGCTGTTCGCCACAACTTAGCCGTTACATTGTGGCCTTTACAATGACTAAGCGATTTATCGCCTTATGGTTGGTTATCTCATTGTCTTCTGGAATCTAGATTTCTGTCGTTCTGCCACTCTGGAGACATTAATATAAATATGCCCGGAAAAACCTTCATCTCCACAACTCTGAGGTTGCTCGACGTCGATATGAACTATCTCACCCCACCTTGTCGCTATTACTTTGCCTTTTCTATTGATGTGACCGCGACTCTAGAGTTGTACTGCGACGGAGGCGATGATAGTATGCTGCAAAAACTGTCTGGTCTAGAGGGCAGAAAGTACGCTGGCTACTGCATAGAGGTACTATTCTAGACCTCCTGCCCGTCCCGTCGCTGACGGGTTCGTTAGAAAGACTCTCCAACCGAGGGGGACAGTACCTTTCACACCATCAACATTCGGCCGGTGCAACAAGGCCCCACGAAGCCTTATCCTCGAGACCCTCACCATGCACGGCCTTGGATGTGTATTCCTATCCTACCTGAGACAGCTCATCCACGGTCAAGAACTCCTCTGAAGCTTTCGAAGTCTTTACCCTGGAGCAACTGTTACCATCCCACCTGCTATGATATCCGTGCTCGCATACCCAAGGAAATACGCAACTACTCGGAGACACCTCGACTACGGTGCTCATCCCCTACGGTCAACAACCCTCTCATGCAGGACGAAGAATTTTGCAAGCTTCTTCGGGCTGGAGTCGACGAGTATCGAGCCTTGAGAATTCTCAATGGCATAGAAGAGCGTCCAAACATATGCATGGACCCTCCAGACGACACTTCGGAGACTTGCAAAACCTTCCTAGCAAAGATACCCGGGATCGAAGACCTTGAAGCAGACGATGGATTTACACCAGTTCTTCGTATCGACCACATCCTGACAAATGTCCCGGAAATATCCAATCCGTTACAACTATGGGAAGATCGCGATCTTTTTCGGAGGTACGCAGTGAGATTCGATTGCCTCAAAACTCCCTCTTGAAATGATAGTTGTTTTCAGAGTTGTCCGTGAATATCAACTTTCACGATACGGACCAGTTCTCCTGGTGGGGCCAGAGCAACCAGCACTTGACGACACTCTATCCAAGGATGATACCACCCTGGAGCCGTCTGATGATTCTATGGAAGATTTCGGCTCTGGATCTGATTATTCAGATACTTATGGAGTTCGGTCGTTACCTGATTCAGATGAGGCTTCCCAAACACCAGCCCGTAGGCGAAAAGGTGAGCATCGACTCTGACTTTCTGGTGCGGCTAGTAATGACATTTGCTTTCAAGGAAACTGGAGAATCAAGTCACCGATTAAACGGGCAATTACAAGGTTCGTTCAGTTCGCTAAGTGGGGCAGGGTCTCTAGCAGGCCACCATCGCGTTGGTCACAGGCAAAGTAGATATTTTACGACGATTTCTTTTGGGGTTTCCGCGCCGTATCCACTGTCCTGCTATTGCACTCTGAACATCGATCTCATGGTGCCACTGTAGCGGCATAAATTTGTTTGGGATGAAAGTCGTCAATCAGAACTCTCCCATTGTTACTTAACGAAAGTTTTGAGTGAATGCAACCATCCTATGTAGAAATTTGAAATTAAATGAAGTCATGAAATGCCGGCATGCCGCTGCGGCAATGTCCGTGCCGAACGAGGACTGCTGAATTAAGGTTTCAGCCACCCTTCTCTCTTGCAACGAAAATATTATAACGTCCGGCTGCATACCCTCAAGATCACCGACGATGGCGAGTACACCCTTTTTCTTCCCCTACACCCCTCTGACGACCCAGTAACACAGCCTAAGCAAATCAGCGACATCAAGGAGTTCATTAAAATCACCCAGCGAAAGGATGCTGTCCGTGCGTGTCCTACACTTTTGCTTTCCACTTCATCCTGCTAACTTGTACTCGACAACAGAGGCCCGGATAAAAAAGGTCGCTCCTAAGGTCGCTGGTGGCAAGCAACAGACCAAGTTCAAAGTCAGGTGCTCACGGTATCTCTACACACTGTCGATAGACGACCCAGAGAAGGCGGAGAAGCTCAAGCAGAGTCTTCCTCCTGGTGCGTTCGTCCGTGCCATGGTGACCACCGTATACTGATGATCCCGTAGGTCTGACTGTCAAGGAGATCTCTCAGACACCAAAGAAGAAGTAGGCGCTACTGCTTCCTTCCTTGTATTCTACATGGGTGTGCTGGGACGGCCTTACAGCCGGCTGCGTCTGGGGTGTTGTATATCTGGGGAAGATATGTACGGATACACTTGTGTAGCGCGAAAAACTATTGCTCTTATGGATGCTTTAATCATGACTTCCTTCCCTCCAACACAAGTGCGACAACAACCTTTCGAATAGAACGACCTCAACATGGTGAATTTAATCATCTGTAGTCCTTATACAGCCTTTGAGATATACTCGGGCTCTTCTGCGCGCGAGAACGCATAGCCCTGGTTATATCCAGGAGCCCCAACGGAATTATAAGTTACCAGTGGTTCCGGGCCGCTAATGGGCTTCCCCCACAACATTACTGGCGACCGCACCTCTTGATCCTCCATATCCTTTCCCAAGTGCGCAGCGTAGCTTACTGCAATAAGATAGCTGTCTGTCCAGAAATTTAGAACAACAGAAGGTAGACCGAAAAACAAGCAACGGACATGTGAGGATAACCCAGGATACCGTGTAAATGGCGACACCCGTGGCCTTGAATATTGCTATTCCATTCTGACACACGTTCTCCGTCAATCTGTCGGTTGCTCCGTTCATACATCGCTCCACGGTCTGCGTATCTTTCACTCGAAATAGCGAGTACAGAGCTACCACGCAGGAACCGATGCTCACACCCAGGATAATGACAAGAAGGATATCATAACACTGGACGAGACCTCGTCTCTTCGCTGTCGCGCTGATCAACCTAAAATTCGCATTAGAGCCTGACTCAGGCGCACAGAAAGCGAGTTAAGTGATTACCCAAATAATCCAACCACGGCAAGGAGGGTAAATACTATTGCGTGGAAGTATAACGCGACCGTGTCAAAGGCCGCCAGGGGATGAGTATCTAAGCCTTAGATTAGCAAACAGAAGCGCGACGGTATATAGTCAAGCACACCTAGCTGGGCAACCTGCAACCAGCCAGTCGCTGCGATAATAGCCCCACCGGCCATTTTGAAGAACGAGAGGACCTGAAATTCAACGCCGTTAGCTCCCGCATTCTCTGAAACGAGTTTAATCACGCACAAAGATACCTATCCTCAGAGAGAAATAGAAAAAGAACTTGTGCAAACGAACATGGACCATTGAAGCTCGCAAGAAAGAGAGAGAACGAGTCAAAAAGAAACAAAAGGACTAGAGGGAATCCAGCAGCGGGCACAGCCCCAACGTCACATCTGTAGAGTCTGAGCCTTTATATACAGAGGGCACCTCGTTTATGAAAAGGCAGTGTTGATGATGGCCACGGCGGTATCTGCTACCTCAAATTGATCGTTGGACTGATACCTCCATCAATATCTCGGATTATACACTCCACGACAACACGACAGTACGACCTGCCATTCACAGCCGTAAGGAATACAATGCTGATGTGCGCAAAATTACGCACTCACCTCGTCCGCCTCAGAAACTGTTCCAGCCAGCCATCAACACACACATAATGAAGACAACCGTTGTCCCCACCCGGAGTGTCTTCTCTATTCTTACCGTCCATCCGGTGCCGACATGACGACTAATATTGATGCCCATCTCGAGATCATAGGTGTCCGGCACTTGGGTGCGTGACGCCATACTGAGGAGGGCCTCTAAGAATCGACTTCCATCCAGGTAAGGCAATGGAAGTAGATTGAAGAGATATAGTGAAAGCGTGGCCATCTTGAGATACCTGTGATGATGATATCAGACAAGGCAGCGCAGATCTCGATGCGAGGATACCCTTCCAGTACGAATAGTATCGAGGGGAGCATCAGCGGGAACAAACTGAGCCGGGGCCTCAGTGTTCCAAGTTGAACTGGGGTATGACAATTAATGAGTTGCAGTGCCTCGACTTCATTTCTCTTACCTTGCTGCAAGACTTCCTTCTTGGGCCCGCGCCATAGAATGATTTCGTCGTCTTCCTGGCCATTTACTTGGACTGAGATACGCAACAGCTGGGCTGATTCGGCTGGTCGGACACATATCGCGTTGCCTTCACAACTGGACATAGCGTTGCATCGTACGTTTGCTTTTGGTTTCGTTAGAAGCGGGACAGCGTCCAGACAGCCAGCATCACTGCCGGCGGTAAAGCATGAAAGCAGTGATACTGCGACTCCTTCTAAACAACATGACCCAGGAGTCTCTGAGTAGTCTTCAGTATACGCACAATTTCCAAGTAGGGATAAGTCTTACCAAAAAATACCTCCTTCTCTACACACCACCCCTCTGAAGGTGAAGACCGGGATGCGACTAGGTAGTTGCCCCACGCATCATCTGTCCCATTGACAGGTATATCGTCTAGCTGGGTAACGATAGACCCTTTGGGAAGGTATTCATCCAAGGCGGTACCCTTGTAAACTGATTGTCAGCATGAACGCTGTGGCCAACTCTGAGAAGATTTACACTTTCCACGTGCAAGACAACTCTACCGAGTCCTGATATATCTTCATAGGCGAACAGTGTTAGTCCATAGTAGCTTAGCCGCAACCATCCCAAGAGAACCAGAACGATCCAAAAAACGGCGTTGTGCCACGGCCCAGCAGCGATGATCCTAGCTCTCGACGCCGGTTTCAGCGTTTCGAGGTGCGAACCAAGGAATGTTACGAATGCAGAAGGGATTACTAGCGTCAGTGCTGCACCAACAGAATTGATGGGGACGGATTCGCTGAGACAGACTCGTAAGCATGAGGATGGTGCAGATTAGACGGCAAACGTACAGTGCACCAGAGACCGCGTGTCCAACTTCATGAACCACCTGGGACAGAAATATCGCGAGGAATATGGGTATGATATGACTGAAAGGAACGGTCACGCCGGGAATCTATCAACTGCGTCAGAATGTTGTGCGAGTCAAGATAAGATAATTACGAACGATAGCTTGGACGAAACCCCCAGATCTCCCTACGTCCACATGAGAGGCCTCTTGTATATCCCTTTTAACGACGCGGTGCATTTCTACGACAGAGTCACGATGAAACGTTTCCGTGAAAAGATTTGCGCAGGTCCAAAGCAGCAGGCCAATAGCGCATAACATTCCAAAGACGCCAAACGCGACCCCTGCATCATAGAAATACCCTAAAGTTTTGTTGGACCATTGATATCGTCTAGATCCAAGGTTTCCAGCGAGACCATCGTGGTAACGATTCCATGCAAACGACTCGATCTTTAGGTGAAAATACCGCGCGGTGACATGGGTACCACCTCGCAGCTTCCTACTCGACCGTGAGCTGCGCGGCTCAGTAGGCAGCAGAGAGCCCTTTTCTGGTTTCAATGAATGGACTACTGCATGAATTGCGGCCCAAACGAGTGAAAACAAGATGAAGGGTCGAGCTAACATGCAAACCGGGCCGGATATGCCGGGAAACCCTAGTTTTCCCGTTAGCCCCTTTCCGTTTCTCAAATTTTACAGTCACATCCCCCTCGTCTAGCAGCCATTTTCTGGTGAGTAGTGCCTTTTTACAAAGGATATATGTGCTTATGGCTACGTTACAGGAAAATAAGACTGCATATTAGACAATCAGACGGGCCATCTTAGTCAATACTGCGTACGTGCGATGCTTCTCTTCGTGTCGCTCAATCCTCACGCAAGGTAGAATTTCTGCTGCTATGGCCTCAGGATGCGTCGCTTGCCCAAAATGCGGCACTGACGTTTTTTTCACGTCGGTGGACCAACTTAATGTTCCGGTGCTTTTGCCTGCGGTGTCGTCGCTTCTGCGCACCAACGACCTCCCCAGTGCTTCTGATATTCACGCACTCAAAGAATCAGCACAATACGTCGATGACGCCTTAGGAGACGTCGAAGCGGATATTCATCGTCTTTCTGACATCCTCAGTCGACTGAAGGAGAAGCGGACACTCTTCAGAGATGCACAGAAGACGCACAAGATCATTCTATCCCCAATCCGGCGTCTTCATCCTGACGTATTGGTGCAGATTTTTCTCACCGCAGGCCTTGGTTACCTTTCAGGGCGCGGTGCCTACAATATTTTTGATGTCACCTCGGGTCCTTGGCTTGTCGGCCAAGTTTGTAGCAAATGGCGAGCTGTGGTCGCGTCTCATTCAACCTTGTGGTCTACAATGCGGCTCAGTGTCTCATGGCCCCCCGGCGATATCTTTCAAAACCTAGATATACGCACATGGAGGCACATAGAAGATTTGAAAGGCCCCATTCCGTTGCTGAGCTCAGCACTAAGTCGATCTGGGCAGCACAATCTTTCTTTCACATTCATTTGTGATGATCAAACCGACACCGAGATCCTGGAGATAATGTCCACCCTCTTCCACTTGCTATCCAGCCATTGCAGGCGCTGGGAAAA
Organism: Armillaria nabsnona; assembly: GCA_030407065.1. NCBI lineage: Eukaryota > Fungi > Basidiomycota > Agaricomycetes > Agaricales > Physalacriaceae > Armillaria > Armillaria nabsnona. The sequence goes on from JAUDQA010000005.1 coordinate 1,001,190, forward strand.
CGTCTCCCTCAGAATCCCAGCTTCTATTACGGCGGCTCTTTCATCAATTCGCGGATTCCTCCCGATGCTAACAGATTTGGAACTTGGCTTCCTCGACGATGACGATCCACCACCCTTACATATTGACGCTTTTTCCATCGCTCCTCGCTTAACCCGAGCAAAGCTGATCAATGTACCGGAAGGCATCCATGTTCATCTCGCAAAATCCAACCTCGTCCACTTCTTCGAGCACAGATCCGGCAGTGCCCCAACGAACACTTACTTACTGGATATCGTCCAGATGTCTCCTAACCTTCAAACGTTTTGCTCCAAGGCCGGCCATGGACATCAGATGGAAAGTCTATCAATGCCCTCTGCTCGCGTGGTAAACACTTCCTTGCGCGAGCTTTACGCTTGTGATGGGACGTTCCTAGGAAGTCTCGTACTTCCAGCACTGGAGACGATATCGATAAATCCTTTCTCCGATGAAACAACCTGCCCTCCGAATACACTTTTCGATCTTCGTACTCTATTGAGTCAATCCCGCTGCTCCTTAACACGGCTTGCAATGGTCGACGTTACACCCGATCATCATCTATCCGCCGTCCTTGAGCTTGTTCCAACACTCATGTCACTGGCATTTGAACAGAGCTACATTGGGCAGTCATGGCCAGAACCTGATGGTGATGTCTATCAGGAATTAATAACTCGTATGAAGACTACAACCGTCGATAGTAGTGGGCAGCCACGTCATCTCCTCCTTCCTAACTTGGAGAAGTTATCCTTCACTATCGTGGCAGAGCCACCTCGAGACTCCGATTTTCACTCCATTGTCAACCATGATTTCGCAGAAATGGTCATTTCAAGATGGGATTCTTATGATGAACCATCTTTGTCCTCGGTCTCAGTGGAATACCACAGTTCTTCGCCTTGGAAGCTTCCTGGACTGTTACCGGTCGACATAGCCAACCTAAAACGTTGCAAGACGGAGGAGCTTGACATCGCCATATGGTCTCATGCCTTGTCTAACGGCACGATAGAATATGTGTGATTCAGTTATCCTGAAGTAATGGATTCAAGTAACTGTATAATACAAAAATTCAGAAGTGCACATGGTTCCCAATGACCACAAATGAGCACCTCCAATCTTAAGTACATTCAAAGGTTCTTGATCTTCGTATACCGCGCACCAAATTACGGGCCAGACACTGCTGCTGCTCATAACAGGTAAGCAACGCTAATGCTCTCATATGGAGCATGACCGGTGACCAGGAAGCGCACTGAGTAAGAATGATTGATAACGGAAAGATATTATTGCACATAAAAAATGCCCGACGTCCGGCGATGTAGCCGCACACAGTATAGAAGAGCCGATAAGAAAAAGAGAGATAGTACAATATTCCACCATCGACTTCAATCATCACGGACGCCATCAGATGTCTCCAGCCCGTCCCTTTGATGTAACAAGGTATGGGTGCCGAACGGGCGATGTCAACGCCGACCACACCAGAAGGGGGTCGTGCTCAACGAAATGCACCGTTACTTTTCGTCATGGGCGTGTATGATTGTGGAAGAATCTAAGAAAAAAAAACTCAAGGAATTTGCTCTATATATATATGCCGACGTTATTCTCACGATCACGTGATATCAGCGCACGGGCCCTATGCTGGCTGACCGCCCTTTCGAAGGCAGATTCAATCAAAAGCTTCTCTGAGTCAAAAGTAAGGAGTCATAACGGATATATAACAGTGTCAGTGGAAAAGTTAATGCTGTGTGTCCGACAAAAACCCAAAGTTCTTTAAGTAGGGTTCACACAAATTTCCACCACTGGTTGACATTTCCACTGGCAGGAGTGCCTCGATAAGCTTGAACCTTGGCCCCGTCTGCCTTGGAGCTATAATAAGACAAAGTCAGTCGGGTCATCGAGGAAGAGCTGAATGATCTCACCCGTTATACAGGTCAACGTTGACTTTCGAAGAATGTGTAGTGAGTATTTTTCTTACGGCCAAGGGACGGTCAACTTACAGTCGCCATCCGGGCTGATACGCGTGATGCTACAAGTATGTGAGTTTGTCGTATTTGCGTTGATATCATCAGAGAGATGTAATGGATATACTCACGTATAGTAGTCACCAGTACTGTCTGTCGGAACTTGAATGATTGTCCACTGGAACTTTGCTTGATACATGTCACCAGGTTGGACTATAGCATTGTCGCCGTTTTCAGGGGTAGCACCACTGTCACCTAAAGAGCGAAACATTAAAAACAGATTGAGGCCAACGACCGGTCTCCGAAAGAAGTATACCGGTGTCGAATGTCATGAGATTGACAATAGGTTCAGCAGTCATCGGCATAATAGCGTAGACATTCGAACTCATCGGGGGGACGGGTTGTATCAATTGCCACAGCTGAACGGACTCGGAGTTCGATCCACCGACGACTTCATACGAATATCAGTAATATGGACCAATGGCAGACTCCAAAGGAATGAAGACTACCCCGTGAAGAGCTCATATCCAACTTGAGCTCGTTCCCATTGGAGTTAATGATACGGTCTGCTCATGTGGTAAGCAAAAGGGCAAAGTTACACGATGAGGTATGGCTTACAAAAAGTTCCGTTCGAAAGACTTGCGGACACCGACACCGCAGCCAAAGAGATGAAGTAAAGAAGTTTCAACATGATGCAGATAGCGAGAGGAGCTGATCGTTGTATCCTCAGATGAGTCCCTTATATACCCCACAAGACAACGTAATTAACAGAGCTGAAGGCGAAACTCGATGTATAGCCAAGAGTCAAGATAGCGCCGGCGCTAGGAAGCCATTGCTGGAAGACGTGTAAAAAGATAGCTTGAATGACTTCTAGCACTCCGAGTGATCACAGGACCATAGGTCGAAACACCGCAGGAAGTTCACCCACTTTCAAAAATTATTGATCCTCAGATCGAGAGCCTTGCGATTCGCAGAATCGCTCAAAATAGATTTTCTCTAGCGTTTCACAAGGCTAGGCGCACTATAACCTCCTAAGATATGCCATTAGCCCATGTGCAGCTTGTAGCAATGACAAGTTGTAAACTCCACACGAAGTCAGGAACACTAGATTGAGCCTAGAAGCCTAACGTAGGAGCTTGAACCGTCTCAGCGCCACGGACTTTGGAGCATTAGGCAATCCGAGGTTTGCTAAAGACTTGGCTGAGATGAAAATTGGCATATAGTAGTTCACTCACTTGACCCTCATTACGCTGATATTCTCAAAGGATGGCGCAAATGGAAGCAACGATTTCACTGTTTGCGCAGTCTGCTGATGAACTAGTAGACATGACCATTGGAACCCGAGGACTAACTGGAGCTTAATGCCTCGCTGTCCTCCTCACTGCCACTATCATCATCAGAATCCTCTTCATCCAAAAGGTCATCCTCGTCGAGCTCATCGAAATGGACGCCCGGATCAGGGTCGCTCTCCCATTCAAGATGTGACGCGCCGACAGTATCCAGAACGCAAGCATAGGCTACCTGCAACTCCTCACTGGTATCATCCGACACGTCCACTACAACAACCCGGCCCTTGTGAGCCTCGAATGGGGCGCCCAAGGGCACGTAGAAATCCTTGTTCAGCTTAGGTGCCGTTACCTCCGGGTGTCTATGAGGGAAGTCAGCAATCGAAACACTACAGATAAGAACTTGGAGCATACCCGTCAAGTATATGTTTCGTAATCTCCTCTGACCCGTTGTAGCTACTTGCACTCTCAGATGGAATATCATGGCAATGAACGCACTGGAACATGATCGTGCCTACTGGTGCAATATTTTGATAATTAACGGGCAGTTCTTCCGAATCGAATTTGCGTACATGGCGCGGAAAGGTGGCAGTTACATAGAAATGACTCTGGAATATATGCCGCGCCTGGAACTCTGTCAGCAAGTTCACGCGTACAATGCGGCATAAACTCACCATTTCTCTCCACCGATGCAAGATGAACATCTGCGAGTTTGATCCCGGGAGCTGTTGCTTGTCGCACAAGAGACAGGCGAAATGCGACCCGTCAGCGTCCATTTCGGCTACAGTCGTCGTGGCTGGATTAAGATTAACCATCTTCACGATACGCTGGACGATGCTCCGGAACTTGTCATTCCTTGCAAGATAATCCGTTGACCACGCCACACGGACATGCCATGCCGGAGACTTAAGCCTACATGTTTCATCTACAATTGAACCAAACCCGAACTCGCTACGATGGCCGACTTGCATACACCGATGCGAGAGCATCTGAGGATAGAAAAGAGGTTGGACGGAGAACACTTGGTTAGCGCTTTGACCTCTACGCCTGCGGGCCGTGTCGGGGAACTCGCTACAACGGCGGCAGATCACCACATTGCAGGCCAACTGCAACTGATGGATCGTTTCGTCCCTTGAGCGGTCTAGATTAGGTTGGAGGAGTAATTTGATTAACTTCCTCTTAATCTGGCCCCTCCATTGTCTGCAGAGTTCTGGAATTTGAGGGATGACCTCCGAGAAGCTCTCTTCATTGACCTCAACGCCAGACGGGAGGTCCAAAATCTCTTTCACAGGAAGGAATCGACAGAAGTCGACCACAGAAGGGAAGAAGGTGGTGACAGGGTAGTGGGAGCGGTCGTTCTTATACTGTCGGAGGATAGAAATGGCGATTGGCTTGCGGGAGTTGACCAACATTTGATGTTCCCGGGCTAGGCGGGCGGCTCGCCTAACCTCTGCCCAAGCGACTAGCTCGTCCCGTATTTTCAACCAACCTGAATCAGCGTTACTTATTGAGCCCAAAATATACACGTAGAACCCACCTCTTTCAGTTAACGGAAGATTCTTCTTGACAAGGGGATGATCGGCAAGGGGATCAGAGTATGGGCGGCTTCCTTTAAGGTCTTCTTCATATCCGAGTTCTTTGAGTTTATCATATATCCTGTGGTTGTGATATCGATCAGCCTAGAACGAATCTGACGTGAACGTTCATTTACGCTTGTCTTCTGTCTTTCTTCCCTTGATGGATTTCATGATAGCGTTCATTTGTACGTTGAACGTTCCACATTTGGCATATACGTGAATGCTGTTGGGTTATAAGAGGCTCGGATCTTTGGAAGAAGGAATGCGACGGACCTTCAGATTATCAGATACTAGAGCCTTTTGGTTCTTTGTGAACTCGCTCCTTTCTCCCGGGGTTTCGAATGACAGCAGCTTCGCGCACATAGCATCATAGTCACTACGCAATGACCACCAATCCCACTGTTTAGGACCTGAATGGTCGCCATGACGATATCCTGTAGTAATCTTAATGGGTGGCAAGATTCAAGCAATAAAGCGTATATACCGGTGCAATGGGCAGGTATAAGACTGGTCACATCTGCGACAGAAACATGCGCTGAGGGCGGATTGGCGTTGCGTTTAAGCGCCTGTGTCTTTATCAATCTATGCTGTGTCAGGCACGACAAATAATAGTATCAGTTTGTCTGTATGCGTACCTCTCAGAAGTACAAGGAGGACAGACGCGAGTCATGAGGTACATATCTGGATTCCGGACAGTTCTGGTGCAAAACTGAACGAAACTTTGAATGAATTAAATGATTGGCCAGGAAACAGATCCTACGTGACACTCCGCGATGAACGCCAGATTCACCCATGCAGGTTCCGACATGCCTCGAAACGGTCCTGGGAATCCGGGAAGATTCTGGCGGGCAGCCTTCCAAGCTCCTACAGATGATTTGCTCATGAGGACCTGTCGGAAGTCTTTATTAAGACGCGAAAGATGAAGAAGATCCAATGGTAGAAGAAAGCCGAATATCTGATTGCAAGACTATTAGAAAATAGAAGATGTGAATGGATCCCTGACACACCTCAAGGAGAATGTCCAGTGGCAGTTCCAGTAGCGCCGACAGCTTTCCTCTAGTTCCGCGGCTCCCCTTGGACTTGGCAAGTTGCGAAGGTCCTGAGACGCTCGAAAGCTCGTTGTTCGAGCTGGAAGCGGCCAAAGATTTGCGTTTCTTACGACTCGGCATGGTGGTACAAGGTGCAACAGGACTGGTGTGAAACAATTGGAATAAATGCGCTCCGGACTCTCGGCCCGGCCCGTCACCTTTGTTTTCACTCGTCTTTCGCTTCCTATTACTCAGAATGTTGTAGTACTTTCAGGAAACCAGTACCAGTCAAAAATACGATGATCCGGCCTTCCCTTCTCTAGTAATCCATGTTTCGTCTGAGAATATACAAGCAAAATATTTCTGGACAACTACTAGCAACAACACTGCCAGCTTATAAGTACAAAAACATCCAAATATTCATTCCCAAAATGCCAGCAGACCAGAACTAGATATTTCGACATGTGTTAAGACAACGAAGGGTTGTTCTCAGCGAAATACTCGTGGTTGTCGGCGTTGAGGATGGCTTCGTCAGGGTTGCTCACGGCGAGGGATTTGGCGCTGGTCTGGCCATAGACGTAGTCATCGGTGGCACCGATGATTGTGAAGTGAGAAGACTCGTGGATTAGAGTTCCACCCTAGAACGGATTAGCTGAAGTAAGGTTAGAAAGCGCAAATGCTCACCATGGAGTCCGTGCCAGTGGTGGGGGCGTCCCAGAAGGCACCACAGAGGTAGATGGTACCGAACCTATAGGTAACTTGTGGCAGCTGCTCACGATTGTGGAAGTAAGCGACTTACGAGTCGGAGTATACATAGGCATAGACGTCGGTATCGGTGCAACTACAATCGTACGTGTAGTCAGCGTAGGGGTGATCCAGCATGTTGGAGAAATGGCTGAGGACCTCTGTGTGGCGGGTCGAAGTGTATATGCCAAACCATGTGGTGTAACGAGTGGTTGATGAGGTGTTCTCGTCAAGGTATCTTTATGAATGGTTCAGGTATGACTCGATTGACTATGCGGCAAGGAGACGTACGCTTGGGCATTTTCGGCGTAGGTCTGAGCTGCAGCTGCGGCACTGACAAGCGCGCTCTCCTCAGAAGTAGAGCAGCTGCTGTAAGCGATCCTTTTATCTAGCTCACGGCGGGCAACGGCAAGGGTGCCAGAGAGTTTAGCAGTGTGTTTCTGCACTGTCTCTGCATTGATGGTCAGAAGCTCGTTGGTATCAGCATCAATGTAGTAGAACAATGTGGACGGCGCGATAGTGTAAGAAGTCTCCCCGGATCCAGTAAAGTTGTACGCGTTGGCCACTAAAATATAATTAGTTCGCCAGTGTATGGGCCTAAATTCCAACTTGCGTACATGCATGATCGACAGTGACAGATTCACCCGGGGTAAGAAGGGTGAATGACTGCTCTCGATTCTTTTTCATGACGGAGGAAGGATTGTACTTGACCTTCATACCGACAAAAGACGGGGAACCTGAGGCGCTGTCGATAGCGAAGGTGTTAGTTGAAAAGGTCGGTGACAAGATACTAGAAGGATCATTGAGAATTTTCATAGTTGTGTTACCAGTGTTGGTGAGGGTAACCGCAACGGAAAGGTTCTCGACATCAACCACAGAATCAGCACCTGTGACGACGGTCAGCGCTTATAAGACAAGCGGCTAAAAACCAGTACCGGAAAGAGAGAGAGATAGTCCTGGAGCAGCTGAAACGGCAGCCGCTGAGAGACAGAAGGCATACAAGAGAGAGCGAACCGATGAGGTGAACATAGCTATAACTAAAAATCGGGTAGACTTGCGGTGTCTGTTGTCCAAGTCTTGGCTCGTCTTTTATATGATTTAGTTATAAATAATTTGACGCCCATTCCGACTGGGTGCCATCCGTTAAAGGCTTCTGATAGGGATTCGTATATGCGGACTGTTACCAGGGGACGATGCCAAGTCGACGGAGGATTGTCGATATTATCATCCTTGAATGTCTGCCTTTAACAAGCGCATACACGCCGGCGTCTGCGATGACTCGCACCACACGCCTTGACACCAACGGAGATGAACGTTTCCTAGAAGATATCATTGTAAGTATTATTTACAAATGATCTTTCAAAAAGAGGATACCGACGCTGGTATACTGGCATCGCAAGAGACTCGTCCTGCATCAGGTCTGAACGATATCAGAGGCTGGATCAAGACATACAGCATACCATGTCTATTGACCGGTAAACCTCAAGAAAACGTCCACAACTGCGTTATCGATGATCTTCAAACCTTCACATTTTCCGCCGCGAGTCCAGAATGATCTGACGCCAGGAGCAATGTTCGCGGTGAAGAACCTTGAAAACCCCACACGGCATCTCTAGCTGTACTGCGGATGCGTTACGTTTTTGTTGAGGAACCAGACGACTAATAAAACCTAATTCCTTCCCCTTCCAGTGTTCGGATGGATACAAGGCGGCCAAGACAACGAGTACATCAGCAACGCAACTCTAACCGGATACGTGGTGCACCTGACAATCGAGCAACGCGTCTTACTGAAATGAGGCAGCGAGTGGGATTCCAGTATATTGTCAGAGAGTCTGCTAAGTCGTACATGGTCGATGGCGAGTAAGAAAGGATCCTGGGAAAATTACATACTCCGGGGGCAATCAATCGTAATATGCGGCGCTGCGCTTCCCGATTTGTCTCTCGACGACGACGTCCAATTACCACCAATGTTCAACGGCACCGAGCCAGGAGGGCCGCCGCCAGGAAGCCCTCCTACAAGTAAGAGAACGGTACCATATCATGCATACAAGAAATTCACGGTGATATTCCAGTGAAGTACGAGGGGCCCTGGTTCACTACGCAGCTCTTACTTTCCGGCTCGATAGGGCTCTGGGCATTTCTTATTTTCTCTTATTGTCGGACTCGGTGGCCTCTATATTTCGCCCCAAGAACGAAACTGAAAGGTGCTGGTTGCTGGTCTCTTTCTGTGGTGGTCAGGACTCATGGTCGTGCGCCAGGTTTCTCTCCTCACGAGGCCCACACCCATCCGGCATTTTTTGGATGGATCCTTCCCACCGTACGGACGTCGGAGTTCACAGTGTTGCAGATAGTCGGGCTGGATGCCGCTGTGGTGCGTGGTCATTCAGTATTTGCCGACTATCTCTGTTCATGATTTCTTTCACCAAAAGCTCCTCAACTTCTACAAGATGTCCTTCTATCTCTTCTCCATATGCTCCCTATTTGCAATCGGGATTCTCATGCCGATCAACTGGAAGGTGTGCTTCGTATGTACCTGACCGTGTTCCAGCTAACTGTCTGCAGCATAACAAAGACTTGGGGGATTCGGAGGACTGGCCTGATGAAGGCGAGGATTGGCCAGACGATGGCCACAACAACGATTGGACTTCACTCGTATGCACCTCGTTTGCCACGACATTCAATGGTACCCTTCCTATGCCACCGGGAAGCGATTGGCTCGACCTCCTGACCGACGCAAGCACTTATCTCTCGATACATCTCATCTTCACCTACCTCTTCACGTTTCTTGCGCTTCACCTGACATACAGGAACTATCGCCGCTTCATACGGTCGCGACAACTCTTTTCGTTGGAACTAGTGCATTCCATACCTGCACGAACCGTCATGATCACGAACCTGCCATCACATCTCCAGGGAGAGCGCGCTCTGGCAGAATACTTCGAAAATATGTCCTTGGCGGTCGAAAGCGTGACAGTCTGTCGCGAGGTTGGTGCTCTCAAGAAGCTTTTGGACCAGCGAACTGCTGCGCTCCTGGCTCTAGAGAGAGCATGGGCGACTTATGTTGGAAATCCCAGCTCTGTTGAGGCTTATGATCCGGAGGAAACCGTGATGCCTCTTGTTGACGTCGATGTCGAAGCACCTCAAGCACCTCCGACACGACTTGTCGTTCCTCACCGAACACGTCCGACACTTCGTCTGGGCTGGTTCAAACCTAAGGTGGACGCGTTGGAATACCTGGAGACACGTTTCAAGGAGCTTGACGAACAAGTGAAGAAGAAACGGCGAACTGGCAGATTTAAGGCCACCCAAGCGGCCTTTGTGACATTCGAGAAAATGTCTAGTGCAGTGAGTGCATTTTCAAACACCCGCGGCGAATATCCGATCCGCAGGCTCTCCGTTTCGATCAATGTTCGCGTGAAGATCTGCATGCAGTCCGTCACCCGGTGACGGCTTGAAGATATGCACACTGACATCTAAAACGGATCGCCGGTGGATCAGGTTTTCGCCGCGTAATTGTATTTTCTAGCAAAGATGTTAATGTCATTTCAAGCAAGTTGCACTGCAAGTCGTCCACGCAAATAACCCATGGCAATGTACGACATATGCTGCTCCTGAGCCGCGTGACATTGTCTGGTCCAACATGACACCATCCCAGGCTCACATACGGACGAGGGACGCGCTCGTGCTAGGCGCCTTAGCTCTACTGTTCTTCTTCTGGTTCTTCCCCATCACAGCGCTTGCTAGTCTTCTCAGTTACGATGAAATCAAGAGGACTTTACCCTGGCTAGGCAGACTCATTGACAGCAATGCTAAGGTTCAGGCTGTGGTACAAAACTCTCTGCCATCTGTTGCTATGATCACTCTAAATGCACTGCTACCTTTCTTGCTGGAAGGTATGTCGTCATTTTGTGGACCGTGTCGGCCGTAACTTATCTTCATTAGGGTTGACTTACCTACAGGGCTATCGTGCCCGAAGTTGGATCGAATACTCGCTTTTGAAAAAGTACTACTACCTGCACTTTATACCAGACAACATCTGACGGAAATTACTTACAGATACTTCCTCTTTCTGCTGATCAACGTGGTGTTTATCTTCCTCCTTGCGACGACGTATTGGCAACTCGTCCGAGATCTAGCCAATTACCCAGCGAAGATTCCAGAGAAGTTGGCAAAAGCTCTACAGTCGGGTAAAGCTCGGAATTTTTTCCTCTCTTATGTTATTCTACAAGGTCCGTTGGTTTTTCTTTAGTCGTTCGTAGTCCTGACGTTCTCAAGGCCTGGGTATAATGCCGCTGCAGCTCCTAAATCTCGGTATAATTGTTCCTCGATCTGTTTTACGATTATTCGTTACGCGAACTCCGCGTGGTAGGTGTTTCTGGTATGTCTATCCTCATGCCTCTAATAATCCCGCAGATTTCGCGGAGCTAAATGCACCTCCTATGATAAACTACGGCGTAGTTTATCCCCAGGCTATACTTATCTTCACTATCACGATTCTCTACAGTGTTGTACAGCCACTCATCGTCATTTTCGGATCTGTGTACTTCGGTGTTGGCTATGTTGTTTACAAGTACAAACTTTTGTTCGGTATGTTTCTAACTATGTCAATCGTTAGCCCCACTGACTCCGTATTGCAGTGTTCTACAAACCCTACGAGTCCCAGGGGCAGGCTTGGCCGTTGACCTTCATACGTCTGATATGGGGCGTTGTGATATTCCTGGTATTCATGACTGGCTTCTTCATCCTCTCCAAGTCATTTATAATGGCGTCACTTCTCATGCCACTACTAGCGGGAACAGTTGTATGGTCATGGTGGGTTGATAAATCGCTAAAACCGCTGAGCGACTTTGTGAGTTTGAGCTCCGTGTACGAGGTTGAAAGGGGGGAGGAGACGGCGGATGTAGTGAGGTTAAGAGCAGGCCACCCGGTTACATGGTCGCAGAGGTTTGCCACTTGCTTAGTCTTACTACTGCATGACGCTCATCACGTCCTATCATTTTAGCAACCTGAACCGGAGGAGGTATGCCCAGAATGACGATACCTTGTATGTTGCGCCTGAGGACGAGCGAACGGATTATGTATGTCATCGCCGTACACTCCAATTGGATCCCGTACTGACCATCTCAAAAAGTCACAACCGCCAATGGCCAACTGGTATAGCGGTGTCTTAAAGTAAGTCGCTTTCTGTACTATCTTTGCTTCCTCCTGAACAACGTTTTGTAGCACTGGCAAGCGACGTTACGGGCACCCAGCACTCAATGGTGTCCTCCCCGAACCCTGGCTACCTCTCAAGAAGGGCCAGACACTCGTCAACGGCGATCGGAATATTAGCCATCGACAAAGCCGGGATTCAAATCAAGCAGTTGTTTTGACGTTGCGCAAAAAGCCAAGCAAAGTACGGCGCGCAAAGGCATCCAACCCTCCTGCGGAGGAGCCTTACGCCGACAACGTCCCAGGACCGTCAGGACCGAGTAATCCTTGGGAAGACTCACAGGCGCCTCCTGCGCGACGCGTGCGGACGGAGCCGGTACCGCTCTCCCATCGGTTGAGCTATGATCAGGCGTCGGGGGTGATCATGTTGCCGGATGACGACCATTGGATGGGAGATGAGATCGATAGCGATGAGGAGGATTATGGGGCGGTCACTGGGGATAGTACGCCCACTGAGACGGTGGCAAGGAGCCAGCCGATACCGATGAGTCCGGGACGCTCAAGGTACGGGACGTACTTCCACCATCCAGAACGGAGGAGGCAGCCAATACCTGGTGCTTTCCCGAGGTCGTAGGCGGTAACTTATTTCAAAATTGTATGCATGGATGGAAGGGTCGGACTGCTTTGGTACTTATTATTTTGATACCCTCGTCATACACATACTACGACGTATAATTTCATACATGGAACGGGTTCTAAGACGGGGAGGAAGGGTACATGTGTCGACTTGATGAACTGGGGGTAAATTGTATGCAGAACGCTAAGAGTGAGTTGGATTTCTCAAGTCACGAATCACGACTCAGTACTTCGAAGAGGCTTTGTGAATATTCCGGTCCTCTGCATGTATATACGAAGCCTATGGTACAATTCGGGAGAAGGATGGATACGCGTCGATTACTCCACGTACAGGCAAAGGGGAATCATGACAATGTCGTATATGCGCAAGGGTATGACAGATATCTACTGACTGAGGATAGTACGTACAAAGGATTCATAGTTTACATTTCCGTCCCTGTTCGTCTGTAAGTCAAGATAACGGATAGAATGTGACAAGGAAAATACGTACGCTCCAATCTGCACACCCTTCAACAGCTCATCGACCTCTTCATCCGTCATTTTCTCTCCCAACTGCGTGAGGACATACCGCAGCTCACCCGCGCCGATGAAGCCATTGTGCTCCTTATCAAAAACTTGGAATCCGCGAATGAATTCCTCTGCGGGATCATCAGTCAGCTGTGGCACATCCTGTCCAAAAATCCGCAACTCACCTGGTGTACCAGCTGGCTTGAAGCCGTCAGGACGGTTCAAGATAGTCAGAAATGTCTTATAGTCGACTGTTGATAAATACTGGTAAGCGAAGCCGAATGGCAGACAGGAGGGTTGCCGCACCTTCTCGAGGCGCTGATGCTTCGATCTCGGCAACCTCAGCCTGGGTAGGATTCTGGCCGAGTGCCCTGAGAAGGTCTCCTAGGGTCTCCCTTGGTACGGCGCCCTTGCCTCGCTTGTCAAACAGCGCGAATGCCTCCTTGTACTCTGAAGAACATCAGTCTGAATAACAGAAATGAGATGCTTTGCTGTACCTGCGTTGTCGCTCTGGAAAGCAAGGATGCATTAGCCACGGCTGAGGGAACAAGGACAAAGGCCGTACCATGATGTGTTCGTCAAAAGGAAAAGGTGGATGTGGTCGGTTGGAAACCGTAGAATGCTTTGTTTGGAACCGAAGCCACAAGAGGCGATCAACGATCGGGGCACGGGCCGGCATACCGGACGCGCGTCATTCTTTCTTGCCTTCGTACCACCATGGTGATTATCGTCTTATCGTAGCCGTGAACCAACCATTTCTCATTTCTCCTCAGGACGTGGACCCTCTACAAGACACTGTTCCTTCTCGCTACGCCATCGAATCCGATGAAGAAGATGAATTTAATCCTCTGCAATCTCGCCCGTCGCAGGACGTCTCAGAACCCGTGAACGTCAAGATAGTTGGCAGCATACCGACTGCCGGAAAGCTCATCATTTCATCTGGAGATGCGGGAAGGATCTGGGCGCGTGGAGCTAATCTGGGAGAGCAGACAGGCGCCGTTTATGTGAACGAGATCTCAGTGCGTTCGCCTTTCATCTATGTCACGTCTGAAAATAACGATACTTAGGTGGGCCTATGTTTCAATCCAAAATGGACAAGTGCTACCATAATCATATCCGAAGTCACAACTAGGCTGCCTATATGGGCGATGAACGATTACGGGAAGCAAATTCTTGAAACGCTCAAGCCTTCAAAGTAGGAATCAACTATTGCCTTACTTTGCCCAGGCTAACAAGATTGCAAGGGTCTCCTTGCTGGACATATATCCTGTGCCTTCATATATAACTTCTGAGCCGCTGACTTTCCAAAATGCGCCCATTCGGTACCTCTCCACTACCAACGTAGATCCTGTTATCGCACGTACACATTTTTACTAGCCATGGCATTTACTAATTGGAATATACAGGCTGAACACGCAGAGAAGTTCTCTCCACCCAATCTCATCTCGTCTACCTCAGCTGTCTTTATGGCAAACTTGTCAATCTCCAAAGTCCAAGGTCTCCTGCTCATCCTGCCTTACCCACGGATACCTCCTCCAGCACCGAGAAAGCTCTCTCCGTCGAATATCGAACAGCTTTCAGATGACTTTATGCCCTGGAACGAGGACAGCATGACTACCGCACAGACCTTGCTATTTAAAGCTATCGACGAGAAAGCCCCGGACGCATGGGTAAACCAGTCTACAAAAGGAACCTCCGTTCAGGCCTACAAAAGGCAGAAAGGCGACATCGGCGAAGGGGGGATGTACATCTAATCGTATCCAATATCGTTGTACCAGGGTTTGTACGAATGGCCAGTGTTCTTGTTGATCAGCTTTCCGGCGGAAAGTCAAATATTGTAATAGCAAGTTCCGAATGACGGGAACTTCGGAAGTATCACAGCACAACAGCCAGTCTTGACAGCGTTTACCCACACAGGATTCCTGGACATCGCCGCAAGGCACGATATTATTTAAATCTCGAAACAGGGCTGCTAAGAACCCTGAATAGAGGGTTTCTTACTCAAGAATAGGCGCCGGGGTCAGCTGGAACTGACGAATGTGCGCGTAATGCTCCTCTCCTCCATCAAGGTGAAGAAGTGGAAGCAAGATCATCTTGAATCGAGCGCCGTGGCAGTGGTAACGTGGACCCGGAGGCAGAGTCACTTAAGGTCGCTAGTCTTGGCAAGTCTTGGCCCATCTGCCTAGAAACTGCCTAGCTCTTGAAATCCTCGTTCATTTCCTTGTTAACTTCATGTTCCGGTAAGTCGACCATAATGCTGATCTACAGTTCCGTCATCTCATTCAAAACTGACGTTAGGGCTTCTTCATCAGGGCAAATCCCGGTGATGATGTGGAGGAGTTAGCCACCCGCCGTAGCCGACCTGTCTCGAACAGAAGCCAGCTGGTACAGCCCTTTGCCCTAGTTCGAATCATCCCAGTATGTGTTCGTTCAGATGGAGAGATTTCGCACGATCGCGGAGAACTTGGTTTCGGTCGATAACAAACCTATGAATGGCTATCTTTTCCAAAGATGTTCTCATATGCAAAGATCGAAGCCAATTCTAAACCTGTTTGTCGAATTTCACATTCGAGTTCATGTACATTTTGTGCGAGCGCGTGAGACGTGTGGTGGTGAGCTCTCGCCGCTGAACAATTTTTGAGTTATTCTCAAGTTCCGTGCTAGTGCAGTGCCGTACAACCGCGCAATGTCCGGTCCAGGTGATTTTGGACACACAAATGACTATTCCTTATCGCTGTTCATCTCTTCCTCGTATCCGTTATATGTACTCGAGTTAGGAGAAGGACAGCGTGTCATGATTGCCTGGTCAGAACAGCGATAGTCATACTTCCTTGAGAAGATAGTCTCTCTTCAACTTCTGCGACAATTACTCCCTTTCAGTTAAAAATGGATCGCGATGATCAACGATCTTCGTCTTTTTTAAACTACCCGGGCCCGGTCATAGCACACCACGGTGCTATTCATTCTACCGCAGATGCTCTTGCTGTGCTTGTGGAGTCATTCCGACCATCAGCTGTAACTGACGTCGCGCTAAAGGATTTCACAGCCAGGCGTTACAGCTTATATCCAACTACGGGTGAGTTTAGCGCGCTTCCGTCTTGTATAAACACAGCATCTAAAGATCTTGGCCATTTAGGTTTCCACCGCTCAGTAAAGACCGTGATAATCCCACTCTCTATCTATACCGTTTACACCCTCTATCTTTCTTAACATATCACCATGCTTCCCTCACAAGCGCGAGGATATACGAAGACCCGTCGCGATGCTCGAACTGTTCCGCAACGGGACAACCGTGTCCACGACGCAGTTCCGTCCCAACGCCGAAATCCACAACCAGGCGTCCCAGTCGAGGCGTCTCTTGTCGATCAGTCGCGGCATCCTTACTCTGCCTACACACAATCAAAGCACAATTCTATCGGCCCACCTCCCTCCTACCGCTCAAACCCATCTGTAACAACCTTTACAACTCCTCGTCACAAATCCCATACCGCCTATCCGACTCCACCAGATAGCCCCGAGTACACAAATCGTTTGATTGTAGATGAAGCCGGGCACGAGCATGTAGCCTCTCGTGCGTCTGATGATGTTGACAGTCGGCCACCCCAGCGTATGGAGTTCACCCGTTCTGTCCAAACAGTTTCCACGATACGTCTCGAGAATCTTGCTATTCTCCAACCGCCTGCTAGCCCCCATTCTCCTCACCGTCGTGCCTTAGTGAACGACGAAGCTGCGCATGCATCCCCTACAACCTCTCCGGTTTCCCCGAGTCGAACTCTCGGTGCCAATCTAGCTAGAATCCTCGCCACTGAAAGTGCCACGACACTTCCACGCTATGCTTCAATGGTTCTACTTAACAGTAACCTTGCTGCACACGAATACAGTGATGGCGATGTTTCCGCTGACCTTGATGCCGTTCGAAACACCGTGGCAGACTTGTGGAAGCGGACAATTATATGTTTTAAATGCCGTGGAACGGCTGTGTGTGGGAATCATGTATGTTCTGTTCAAATTTCTTCTGAGTTAACAATTCAATCGCATATCTTATCTAGACACCCAAATTCTCTATCAAAGACGTTGACTTGAGGGCTACTGATACCTCGCCTTGTCCCTCACTCGACGCGATTCTCATACGGCGGTGCCGGAAGTGCGGTACTTATTGCCGCGGATGCTGCAGACAACCTCAGTGTCTCTCTCCTAAGAACTGCAAGCGACGCCGTTCTGTTGCCTGTTACGAGATCATTGCATCCCTAGAAGAGGAAATCATCTGTTCTGGGGGGATCTCCAAGTTTCTGAATAACATTCGCGCTTGGGAGACTCTCAACAAGGCCTTTAAAGCGTTGACGTTCTACTATAAATGCGACTCTAAAGACAACAGTCAGTGGAATTGTGACAACCTGCTTCGCCTATCCTTGCTTCCAAGGGTCATCCAGTTTGTTCTAGAGTACCATCAACTCAGTAACTGGCTTGGCTCTCAATATAAGCCTGGTCTCTATACGGCTGTCTTTGACTTCTTGGAGCTCTTATTGCTCAGGCAGGAGGACAGGGAACTCTTTACTGAGCGATGGATCCGCATCAAGGATAACAGCGGTGGATTGAGGAGCTGGATGGAATATGGAGGGACGATTGAATTCGAGCGAGGAGAAGATGGGAAGGCGATAAGAATACCCTCGTTTCAGGAGCTCCTCCGCGAGCTTCGGGATGGACCGTGGTGGAAAGAGCTAACCAACTATACAAGGACCGGTCCGGAACGAGTTGGCGCTTCATATGCTCGCGATTGGCTCATGAAGGTGGAGGGCATGTTGAAGTGAGTCATTACCTCTTCTCATGACTTGAGTACGGCATGTGTGGATTTGCCTTTCTCTGTTGGTGCCATCGCGTACCTATCCCTGCAAGTTATCTTATATCTGATTTACATGTATCGATACCGTGATTCTTATATGCCCTATCCCGTTTTATACACCTTAGCAGTAATGATAATCGTAATGTCGCATCCGTTGAATATGCCGTTCTGGTAATAAGCAATCAAGAAGCACGAATGCCAAGTTCGCGCACTTACCATTCGTCTTTTTGTTCGTTCACCTCGGGTATCATTGGCGGCGGACGAACAAAGGCTCAATTTCGTTCTTATACTCGAGACCAGTGGCATAGATATGGTAATCCCTTTGCTTCTTACCCCCATCTCGCACCGTACGGTCTGATGTCTCTTTATGCTCTTAAATCTCCCTCAGACCGTGCTGACTCGTATGCTCTACAGGCAATAGTTTCAAGATGCCTAAGGGCCTTAGCCAGAGAAGAAACGTTCGACAGAGATATGACACTTCCTGAGTCGCAACAGGTCCTGTTTGACGACATGCGCGCGTGCCGAGCTCTGTCATTCATCCGAGATGAGGAAAACCGTCAACTGATGCAAGTATCGAGGTTGTCGTCGACCAGCGCTCACCCCAAAACATTGATACCAGGAGCGTTCAAATGGATAATCCACGTTTCTTTCATCCTCCTTCTATACGCAACCGTATACGCAATCGTGACACGACCTACATGGTCCGAGCCCGGGACATGGTGCAAAATTGAAGAGATGGTGAACTGTGTTGAACTTGGAAAACTCGGTCCATATGTGGTGTCGGTATTGGAGCTTGTTAAGGCCGTTGAGCCATTCCTGGAACAGCTGAGCCAGGTCATTGAAGTGGCTCGTTTCATCAGACGGATATGTTCCGGAGTTCAAGACGATTGACTGCCCAGGAAAGTACTTGTCCTATATGCTGATTCGAAAGCGCGACGTGATTGAATCTCGTTCCAGGGTCGAGATTAACTGCAAAGACTCTTGCCTATTACCGGACAACATTTTCTTCCTGTGTTTTAATTGATACTATCTGCGCCAAGCGTGATCGTGTTTAAGGAATTTCTTGACAGCAAATGTTGACAAAGAGCCCTAGAAATAATAAGTCTCAGAAGCCGTGAATATCCAAGCGAAAGACTATTATTTGAGTTTATTTTAGGACGTGAAGGACAATATCACATGATCGTGATTTTGCAGTAAGAATTCATTCAATAGGTACACTGGATAAAAGTTGCTCATCATTGAGAG
This sequence comes from Armillaria nabsnona, assembly GCA_030407065.1. Taxonomy (NCBI): domain Eukaryota; kingdom Fungi; phylum Basidiomycota; class Agaricomycetes; order Agaricales; family Physalacriaceae; genus Armillaria; species Armillaria nabsnona. The sequence goes on from JAUDQA010000005.1 coordinate 1,020,172, forward strand.
AAAGTGGGAGTTCAGCGCGATGCGTCAACGTTCCGAGACAAATATGTTTTGAATATGTCGGCAAATATTGACGCAATTACCTACTGATGAAGCCAAGATAAGTAGGGTCAATGTGTTGCGGGCTTGAATACTTGGCCTGTCCTGAAAGAGATAAAAGTGAGGTAGCGGGACAGCAAGCGGCCATACATGTATACATTGAGTTGACGAAATAACAAGAGGACCAGTCAAAGAAAAGGTCTGAGTTATGACTCACTGGTATATCTTGCATGTCCATGAATAAATACTGTGATAACGAAAAGCTTGTAGGCGATCCGTGCTCGCTGGTCGTACGATATTCAAAGGCTGCCTTGGTGGCTCCGCGTTGAAAGAGTGTTCGATTTCGATTACAGTCGGAGGTCCGGTCCGGCAGGGCGATTTTCGATTTGCTTCCCCGAACTTGTCCGTCATCTATCATCACCTCTAGTTGCCTGTTCCCCAGTTTTCCGGTTTCTCTGAACCTGGCGGTCGTTCAAATCAAAAGCTACTCCGTGGCGTCCCACAAAGAAACAGACGGCACCGATAAGGTGCCAAACAGGAATTTCCGATCGTCTATTTTGAGCAATACGGATTCAATAGAGAACTTTCGATAGGTGGACTTGGCAGGATGGGTTAAGGACTGGGAATTTTCAAGTTTGCGATGACATCGTTGGTGCCCACCTAGTCGAAGAGTACCTTGCTTCAGCGTTGAATAGCAAAATACCAGTATGTATAGTTGTATTTTCATCCCTTTATATCTATGCTATACGGTTCATCGTCACTGTTCGCCGCCTTACAGAGTATCTTCAACTGCAAGAAATGGAGGATTAGTGCCTGTCGAAACATGCGAAAATTTCGGACTCAGCACTCAGCAAGCAGTCTATACACCGTTATCGATTACTTCCGCCATCGTTGGTGGCGTGTTCCTTGTACTGTATTGGACACTAACGTCGGCAACGCCACTCGGTCTTGGAAAGAATTCAATATTCAAATGATTAGAGCCTTGTCGAATGTTGCACAACCCGAAACCGATCTGAACGGGCCTTTCTCCATTCCATCGGGACTTACCTCGACTGTTTTCAACTTCCATTGAAGACAGAAGCGGGACCCCTTGGGATATCCACTGGCAAATGGTCAGGCTTGCCGTCGCAGCCACTAAGGCTCGATACTTTTAATACCTACCCTTGCGCGGATCACTGGCGGGCCATATACGGGAGCGAGATCTTTGAAGCTACTTTTTATTTTTGAAAGTTCCGCTGACCCAAAATTCTCCCCGTCAGTCACAACGTCAAAGTAATAGGCTCGCTCCTCGGTCACCGCATCGTACCCGATACATGCACCTGAAACCTTGAGCGCGGTTGGGGCCTATAAAATCCGGCGAACAGCAATAGTAATCCCTCAGATTCCAGCCTCCATAGTCTCTCTAGGCGATGATGTTTAAGAATCTTCTCTGCTTTGTATCTTTCCTCGTCGTTTCAACTTGTGCCCGAGCACTGAAGAGCGGTATCTGTATGCCCCAGCCTTCCTCAAATGTGTCTCTATATTCACTCATGATCGTGCAGATCGCATTGAGAATGCTGTTACCCACGATGTGCTTCTATGTGGCCCTGATGGCAAAGGTTTTCTTCATCTTCCGCTCGTGTGGTCAATACCTGACAATCGCGAAAGTGCTGCCGTTCGCACCACCTGTATATCACCGGGCTACTTTTTGGAAGGTTGCAGCTACAGAGGAAGAACCAGACGTTTTCACGGTTTCCCCCATTGTTCAAGATGACAAGTTCCTGTCGTTTGCGGACGGTAAGCCGGGGAATGCATCACTGTCAGCATTTTTAATGCCATGCTTGCAGGCAATAGTTACCCTGGCAATGACGTTGTTGTGGCTCCCGGTGATCCTTTCTATCCTGCGCTACAGTGGCGCATTTCCGGTCGTGATGAGGAGGGTTTCTGGGAGGTGTTTCCTTCATAGACATTCACTCAAAAAAGTAACGCCATTTCACAGGATTGAGAATCGTCTTTTTAGAAACTGTAAGTCAAAACAGTACCATTGATTTTTTGTGCCGTTCACATTAGTCTGTAGCCCGCATTGGTCAAGACCTCGGGTAAGAATACGTTTTTTATACGATTTAACACTCCTTACGTCCCTCAGTAATAGGAAGATCGTGGCCCAGGCAGCGGATTGGGAGAGCCCTAACCAGCTTTGGCGTTTCGTCCTCGTTAACTGGGCTGCGGCGGATCATCAAGACAAGGTACAAGTACCTACTAGTCTGGAACCTGGCTACTGTAAGTCTGTAACATTTCTCATAGACTTCCACTCTGAAAATTATGGCCTACGTAGATCGTATCAAACCCTTGATCAAAGACACACTAGCTCTCGTTGCAGGACCCGACAGGAAAGGTAGGCCCCTTCGCTTAACATCTGGTCTGCAGCGACTAACATACATATACCCCAAAGTCCGTGTACTACCCCCCGGCGCACCCGGAGCCATATTCCCTCCGGATTGGATAGTCCGACCAGTAGGACCCGGCGCCTTCACCGTGGCTCCCGTGACTCAGCCGAGAGAACTTTTGACCTTCGCCGATGGTAAGTAACACTCACCGCTGCCCGATCATATCTGACATCTGTCCTCAGATAACATACCAGGCGCCGATGTCGTCGTACGTCCAGATGACCCCAACAATTCTCAAGTACAGTGGCTTCTTCGGTCTAGTGAGGGCAATGATAGGGCGTTCTCGTGAGTTGACCCTCAGGCTCCTTGATCGAATCATAAAAGTAACTTGCACTCGTGCAGAATCATAAACAGTTACTTCTATGGCAGTACGTGATTCGAATGTTGTTATCCTAATGTTTAACACTGATGCCATATGTAGTGAGCCTTGGTTTCGATCCATAGTAAGAGCCAGGGCTCTTATCTGAGTAGTGTCAACAGTGCTGATGTTCTTTTTTAGTACTGGAAAAGTTGAAGCTGCAAGGGCAGAGCAGGACAATCCAACCCAACTTTGGATTTTTGAACGCCTTGATAGTCTGGTAGAAGAAACCTCGCAGGAAGATGCCTTGGCTGTGGAGTCGAAGGCCCAGTTCTTCGACTTGTTTTCTGAATTGGTTGCCTTTATCACTGCTAGGATCTAGAATGTAGAATTACCAGAGATCGTAGTGTACGTGCATAGTTCAAGGACTAAGGTAGTAGACGTGAACCTGGTAGATTCGCAAGAAGACTTTGGCATGCTCTTAATCTCCGACGCATCGTTCGGAACGTATATTCTGGACCCTCCTCTTCGCCGGCAAGAATTCGAACCGATCGCCAGGATGAGTTGGTCGTGGCGCTCGTCCTAGGTAATATTTTGAAGTAAAGATCGCAAGCTTATCAATTCTGGTGACTGAGAATAGTCGCGCCTTCGGTAGGTACATAGGCATAGATATCGTGGCGGCCAGGATGGTAGCAGTTGTTCCATGGAAGTGGCGTCAAGAGCTGCAGAGGTTGCCTTGGCCTGGGATGGGCCGTTTCGTGAAATTATTTTATCCTCGTTGGGCCGCCCCACGGCCTCCCTTCATCGGACGAGATTCAGGCAAGGAGTAGAAGAACATACCAACGAACAATAAGTAACCGGCATAGATGAGGTCATTGCCTCTGTCACAGTACAACTCTAGAGTTGCGGCGATATCGATGGAGAAGGCTAAATAATCACACGACGGTGGGACGACTCGGAGTCGCGACATAATGAAACGGTCGAATCCATGAAACTATACGGTTGGATTTGGCAGTAGCTGGAAAACTGGTTAGCGAGATATGAGAAGAAAATTATAACACTGGGCACTTTATAGCCATCTGCCAGAGCTGCTGGCCGTCATTCGTATTGCATCTGTATTCAGATACCCCCTCGGTGGAGATGTACGGGCAACGTAGCCTCCCATGCGGCGTTGTCGTTTCGAGGTGCCAAGCTTGTGCGTGTGGAAATACACGGTATCGCCTGCGTGAATACCAGTATGTCCGGAATATGCAGGCTGTGACGCCGTTTCAACTTTTGCTGAGTTTTCTGGGGCACAGTGGGGCTAATAGGCTGAATAGAGTTGAAAGATTTTGCCAAGAATTCAATAAAGTTTCAATTTACACGTTGCTCACTGAAGGGAGGAAGGAAGGAAGTTGGTTTCATTCTGAACGTTTGGCATAAACACGAGACCGACACGTTGTGACGCGCGAATACTAAGTTCCAATCCTTTTCACTTTGGCTCTGTTTGTTGCGGGCCAGCCGGCGCGAAGGGTTGCCGGCACGGCACGGAGTGGGTTTGAAACAGAATCGTCCTCCTGTCTCACACACGTATCCCTGGAGGCCGTGCACAGGCCGTTGTGCTACCTGCTGTGCCTTTTAAGTATGAACATGCCTGGTATTCGGAAGCATCCAGCAGACCAGAACGACGAAATGCCCCCATGGGCCAGGAGGATGGAGGAAAGGATGGAGGAGCAACTCATCAGGATCGAGAATCGCCTTGCCAGGGTCGAAGCCATGGCTGCAAAGGTGCGTTACTACTTGTTCTCTGTCTAATTAATTGACTTCTTAATTTTTGTACAGACATATAACCTTGGGTCATCCGCTGGTTTTAGGGTACCCTACGAAGTGGTACCTGTAGATGGTGTGGACCCTACTCAGCGTGCCAACGTAAGCCATGATTTTGCTTCGTCTTACTCATCCAGGCCAGGCTTATCTGCTTTGGAAATATAGAATCCTCTACCACCACTTCGCAACGTTCAAGATATGCGAAACTTGACTGCGGCTCAGCTGGACAACTATCTCGATACCTATGGTATTCTGTATGGGCGACGTACCACTCGTGAAGCTAAACTAAGCTCGCTTCGCGTTTACATTGGATGCACAGCAGATGTTTAGGTCTTTCTGTGAGGACTGGTGAGTAGATATAAATTCCTTTTGAGTTCCTAGACTATTATTCTCGTTAATTTCTCATAATCATTATCGTACAACTTGCAAAGCTGCATTATTCATTGTCTGGCGTGGCATGAATGAGAAATCATGGCAGCAGCATCCCTTATATTCTTACCTGGCACTCGACGCTGAGCAAGACTCTTATCCTTATACCTCGGTGCCTTTGCTCTCTTTCCGGCTGATCATCAAGGAAGGTGATATCATTAGTCAACTGGCTATAGCGTATCAAAACCTCGGCGAATTAGGACCCAGAGGGCATGCCCAACATATGCATTGTCGCCGAATCCATATTCGAACCGCTAGGCGCTTTGGATGAGGTCACCAATCACATTAGAGCAACGTTGGACTTGTACAGTTTACACTTCTCAAGATCCCTGCGATCATTTTGTGACCTGGCCTTGTTTTCCTTCGTTCCTGCCACAACGCGTGGTCTTTGGGTCTTCGCTTTGTCCTTCTTCTTGCCCCTTTGTTGGTGCCCTAAGTATGCTACTCATGATAGGCACCCCCTCCCTAACCTTTACCGGCAACATATTTTCGTCCGCTGATATGAACCTCCGACACAGCCAACATATTAGGCTCAGAAGAGCCAGAGGATGTTATCGTGTCAAGATTGCGACATATCGACCGGTACAGAATCTGACGATTTTGTAGTAAACGTCGTATCCGGCTCGTATCAGGTATGCAAAGTGAACACTTTCTCCGACCCAAACTTTCGCGACGCCGAAATTAGATGCGTCAACGACGGTGTTCTTTCATTACTCCCTCGTGTTGCTGGGGAACGTGAATAAGGACTTGATTTTTGATGGAAATGGCGGGTCAGAGCTGCGCGACAGGATGATCTCTATAGTGGTCGAGTAACCAGAGTTTCATCAATACTACAGATGTTCAACACAAGTTTCTATAACGCTATAATTGTGGCTGCTATACACAGATCCGATACAGTTTATTGACCTCCGTTTAGTACGCTGGATATTTCTACTAGGTTAGCCGGAATATGGACAGCGCGGATAAATTTGACGTACGGAAAGGTGCAGTTAATATACCTGACAGACCCTTGAGGGCAGAGGTGGGAAATCGTTAGGCGTAAATTTAGGATGTTCGAGTATAGGGGGCATGGCCGGGACACTTCCACGACAAGAACCTTGCCTATAGAACGATTTCCCGCTACCGATGGACCCGAGAGAGGCGGTGGAACGGAAGCTGTATGTTGATACGACATCGGCGGCGTCAGGGTTGGCGTTGAAGTTCTCGTCAGGTTTCCAGTCCTGTGCCAGTCAGCAATGCGTAACATCCAGGATACATAACCACTTGGGCTCACCACAAGTTCTTTGTACATTTCTTGCTTCAAGTTTAGATTCTCCCTTGTATCGCGCTGCCATAGGCTCCGCTGATTGTAGCAGTATTGGACGAATCTATCATATTCGGAGTTGGAAAGTCGGCGACCTTGACCATTGCTGCGAGCTCTAAAAAGCTTCACGGGCCGCTCCGTGTATATTATGAAGGCTATTGCCCACTGCAAAGGGTTACGCCAGGCTGGGGTCGTCTTCAGCGCGTACATGTCTGAACCGGGGAGAAGCTGTTCGTTTGGTTCGACCGGTACCACAAATCGTCGGAGCAAGTTTCCAAAACTACCGTAATCGCCATGAGAGGACGCAAACGTTGCCATTAGACAGACGAAATAGCCCTTTTTCTGACCACCATGGGGTAACGTGTGGCCAGGCGGCGGATCCATGATTATGCAGGGTCTTTCATCGCCATAAGAAACAGCAGCGAGCTGGCCACCTCGGAAAGTTAACGAACGGCCTTCTTGGGCGTCTATCGTGCCCTGCGCAGCTGTCAAAGCTTGAGATAGCGGCGTAAACACGGATTCGGTCACAACACAAATTTGACCGGGTCTGAATCTTGGGGATGCTTTTCGTGGTCGACTTCTGACTGAGATAGGTTTGGAGGCACTGCTGGGTCTTCCGGTTTGGTTGGAGTCGTAGTCCGCGGAGAGTACAGAATAGCGAGAAGACCACATTGAAAAGTAAGGAGAGGTATACAGGCGGCTCCAGGCCTACCAGCTGTAAGGGAGTGTAAGGTGACGCTCGAGTGGCGATCAGAGGAAGGCAAAAATAAGATAGTGGACCTATGCACCATTTCCCCAATTTATATGAGGAGAAGTGGCTATGGTTACATTGTCCCTTCAGTCGATAGATATGCTCTTTGTTCTGCATTATGAAAGAGAGACAAGCAAGTGCAAGGACCAAGGCAAGGACCAACTTCAACAATGAAAGATCGGATCGAGATTGGGTGATCTTCCCACGCCTTTGTTCCTTGTTTTTTTGTTGCCACCCAGGAGACGGTATAAATATGCTGGATTCCACTCATGCTTGTCATCCCCCCCTCCCAACTGTCCGACATGTCAGCCCCCTACACCAACACGAGGTATCAACTGACTCCGCCTTACCACCACTATTTCACCTTTTCCATTGACGTAGCGGCCACTCTAGAGTTGTATTGCGATGGAGGTGACACAGCCATGCTGCAAAAGCTGGACGGTGTGCAGGATCGACAATATGCTGGTTACAGCTTTTTCGTGCGTCACATTGCAGCTTACCTGATTCTGGACAACTGAGAGGCACTTAGAATGAAGACACGCGTGAAGGGATCCCCAAATTCCAAGTTATCGTCATCCGACCAGTGCAGCAAGGTCTCACGAAGCCTCACCCTCGGAAGCCCCAGTATACAAGGCCTACTATGTGTGCTCCCATCTTGCCGACAACAGCCCACCCTGAGTCCAGGGAACCTTTGGATTTGACGAGCGGCCCACTGCCATGGGACAACTGCTACCATCCCACCTGCTATGATCTTTTCGCCCGCGTACCTTCAGAATGGCGAGACTATCTTGAGTCGCCGTGTGCGGATGATTCCCTCTCATTTGGCATAGCCCATGATCGGGATATACGTTATCGTGAACTTCTTCGGGCTGGAGTAGACGATGATAGAATCCTACGAATTCTTGAAGGTCAGGAAGACGCCCCCGACACAGACGACGCTTCGGAGACTGATAGTCAAATTTGCAAAACACTTTTGGCTAAGATACCAGGATCTGATAAGCTTGAAGAAGATCGTACCTTCGTGCCCGTTATGCGTATCGACCACATCCTGTCGAACGTCCCGGAGATATCTGATCCATCGCAACTCCACGGAGACGTGGATCTTTTCCAAGAGTACGTCAATATCTTCACCTGCTGCAAATCCTTTCTGAACCCTTCTTTTGAAAGAATCGTGCAAGAGTATCAACTTGCGCGCTACGGATCGGTCCTCCTCTACCCTCCAGAGGAATCGGAGATTGATGACACGTCTATTCCTGATAACTTTTCGATGACTTACAGTCTCGCGTCGACGGAGTCTTTCTCAAGTCTGCCGGAAGCCCCGAGCTCTGATTCTCCAGACTCGCATGAACTGGACTCAACGTCAGAGGAATCTCCCCAGGTTGCGGTACCTATTCGGAAAGGTAAGCAGATCCTCACTTGTTCAAGGACTACTGCTGAAATCCACTGCTAGGAAAATGGAAACTCAAGTCACTCTTGAGGCGGGCGGTCGTAAATTTTGTTGAGTTGGTGAAGTGGCCACGGAAGTTGTCTAAGAAGTTGTGATTTGGTCTGCAGGCCAGACACAGAAAATCTTCCCACCTTCGTTTGATCTTATACATTACCTTGTATCATTAATTCTGTTGACATTGTACACCCTTGCACTCTTTTGATATGATAGTATGGTTTCTATTTGCACTGTATCGGACAAGGGGAGACCGTCCACCCAACTCAATCTGTGAATCGAACTCCAATGCGGTTTGAATACTCGGAGTGGGCCGTGACTAGCGCGGACCGCTTTTGTGCCTCAATGCCTTAGGTAATCCCGCATCTTACTTTCGTACCAGCATGTGCACTGACGATGCGTCGACGAAATCTTATCGCCTGTCGTCCTCACTAAGTTCGAAGAGCGTATCTCAACCACTAGAGGAGGCGCTGTGGGCCAAAAGACATCCGTAAGGCGCCGACAAACAGCTAAGAAGGTCCGGAATTCGCACGTAGCCTTCCTGCACAGAGCCTTAGAGGTCGCCCAAGGTTACCAAGAAAGCGAAGAGAGAGAGCACCAGAAATACGCTTGGGAACTATGGCTAACTCTCAGTGAGGATCAGTGGAAATACAGGCAGAAGATTAGACGGAAGGTTATACGGTATACTGACGGTACGCAATGTTCGTATCATAGCTGTAACTCCTTGTCGAGCTTATACCCCTTACAGGCTTACAGCGAATGACTTCGGCTTTCAATTTCTACCCGAGAAAATCAGATGGTCTTTTCGGATCTTTGCGCCTTGTCCTTTGTCCTTTTGCCGTCACCCAGGAGACAGTATAAATATGCTCGATAAAGGAACAGCCACTTATCGCTCGCATCCCTACCCTTGCTACATGGATCAGCCTCCTCCCCTGTTCAACACGAGGTATCAGTTGGCTCCACCTTTGGACATTTATTTCACCTTTTCTATCGATGTGGAGGCAACTCTAGATTTGTATTGTGATGGGGGTGACGAGGTCATGAAAGAAAAGCTGGATGGCATACAGAACCGGCAATACGCCGGGTACTGCACGGAGGTGCGTCGTTCTGCGCTTTGCTCGAATCTGACCCACTGAAAATCACTTAGATTGTAGAGCCAGATGAAGACCAGCCCAAATACCACGTTATAAATATCCGGCCAGTACAGCAGGGCCTCACGAAGCCTCACCCTCGGAACCCACAGCATGCTAGGCCTACGATGTGCGTTCCTGTCTTGCCGACAACAGCCCATCCTGGGTCCAGGGAACCTGTGGGGGTGTTGAAGGGCCCATTGCCATGGGACAACTGCTACCACCCTACCTGCTACGATTGTTTCGTCCGTGTACGAACGGAATGGCGGGACTATCTTGACTCGCCATCTGTGTACCCTTCTCTTTCACTTGACGAAGCCATCAAGGAGGATTCGCGTTACGGCGAACTTCTTCGAGCTGGACTAGATGACGATAGGATCTTGCGAATTCTCGACGGTCAAGAAGACGCCCCCGACATAGACGATGCTTCGGAGACTGATAGTCAAATCTGCAAGACACTTTTGGCTAAGATACCAGGATCTGATAAGCCTGAAGAAGATTGCGCCTTTGTGCCCGTTATGCGTATTGACCATGTCCTGTCGAACGTCCCGGAGATATCTGATCCATCGCAGCTACACGGAGATGTGGATCTTTTCCAAGAGTACGTCAATATCTTCACCTGCTGCAAATCCTTTCTGAACTTTCATTTAAAAGAATCGTGCAAGAATATCAGCTTGCGCGGTATGGATCGGTCCTTCTCTACCCGCCAGAGGGACCGGAGGTTGATGACATGCCTATCCCTGATGACTTTTCGATGACTGACAGTCTCGCGTCGTCGAGATCCTGCTCAAGTTTGCCAGAAGACCTGAGCTCTGACTCCCCAGAGTCACAAGAACTGGACTCGACGTCAGATGAATCTCCCCAGGTTGCAGTGCCTATTCGGAAAGGTGAGTATTCATATGTATCGACGAGAACCTCGTTCAAATTTTCTCTAAGGAAAATGGAGAATCATGTCGCTCCTCCGGCAGGCATTGACCAATGCCATCAAGTGCCGCAAGTTCTTTAGCAAGTCTTGATTCGGTCTGCAGGACGGGCCCACAAAATTACCTGTTTATGATATACATTTGTATCGTTAATTCTGTCGTCCCGCTCGCGTTCTCTTTGACAATCTATCTCGATTCTTTTCACTGCTAGAATCACATATCCAGCGGAGAAGAATTTGACGTTGATGAAGTACGACCGAAAGTGGTGAACTTTCCTCCAGCATCATATCAGGTGGACGCCACTCGTCCGACACGCAAAGTGAATCGGTTCCCCGGTTCAAGACCTTCACGTCTAGTAGACACCTACACCAGATCCGGCAACGATGGCCTTGTTTTGTCCCTTCTCCATGATGCTGGTGGAATAACGGCCACCGGGGCGTGTTCTTTCGGCTAAATTCCTACGCTGATGACGATGCGCATGCATCGTAAGCTGGTTGGTGTCAAGATATTGGGACCTCGAAAGTTGATATTTGGCTATAGCTTGCTGCTAAGGATAGAATGCATACGGCTGTGACCACCCTTTTTACCCTTTCACAAAGTCGTACCGTGATAAGTAATTGGAAGCAATTGTCATCACTCGTCGGCATTTGCCTCATTTTATCATCATGTCGCGTGCTTTCACTTCGCGTTATTTTCCGAATCGCATCACCGCTGACCACGTAGTTCCCTCATTTATTAACGCTTCCGTGGCAACTTGTTGTTGCTGTTTTTAACACCCAACTATATACCGACCGTGCTTCTGATCCCATTTGCTCCATGTCTACCTATAAAGATCTCTCACCGGCTCAACCATGGGCATTATCTGCATTCCTCTGGATCGCACAAGGCTCGGACACCCGTCTTCCGCTAGGAGCCTCATGACAGATTATTGGAGATTTCGACAAAAGGCCTGACGCGATTATATAACTAATTTTGTTATCAAGATAACGCCTTATGGTCGCCCTGTGCTCATTGTCGAACATCCACTTTGTAACGATGTTACCTAGTTGTGCGTCGCTCCTTGTCCTTTATATTCTTCATGCTAACCTGCGAAATAGGCGCTCACATTCCTGCTCTTCAACGGTGCCCGCAAGAGGTCTGGGAACATATCATTCACTGCTTAGACGACGAGTCTGCCGCGTCCGCAGCGCGAGTCTGCTACACGTGGACCTTCGCCTCCCGCAGGCGTCTCTACCGATACCTGACCTTCACCTACCCTTCCCACAAACTCGAAGAGACTTTGTCCACCAGCCCCGCGATTCGAGCATGCATTCGACGCCTGCGGCTCAAATGGCATGCAGACGCCAATTTTGACTGGGTCACGCTCCTCCCCCCGGAGAACATCCAATCCATCGAATTTTACTTCTACCCGGGATGTTTTGAAGAGACGTTCCCGTCCAATGTAATAGACAACTTCTCTGCGCTGGCAGGGGCACGCCATATCACCATTCAGGGCCCAGACGGATACGGCCATTCGACCCTCCAGCGCTTATGCTCTTCCCCGGTTCTCAAAGAGCTCCAAATCTACTCGTCGTCAAAGTGCGACCTCGAGGACTTTGATCCCGTTTGCCCATTGACGCGTCTCACTATCAATTCATGCACCAGCTCCTTCGTGTTTCGCTTCCCCATAGGCAGCTTCACTGCTTCTCTCACCCGACTGGATGTAGCATTTGATAGCTTTGATCGGGATGATGCAATTGACGGACAGTCTCGGTCGCTCCATAACTTCAAGAAAGCGCTCTCGCAGCTCACGCTCCTCCGGCATCTTGTGGTCTACGCGTTACGGCATATTCCTGACCCTTTCCTTGACGACGTTGTAGCGCGTCTCCCCGCCCTGGAATCGTTGCATGCGACTTCAGGTTCATACAGCGCTGTCCTCTTTGGCCACCTACCTCCCACTATGCGATGCCTGAGCCTTAAAGGATTTTGGGAAGAATCATCGCCCCCGATGGTTGCCTTTATTCATTCCAGCCGTTTGGATGACGTCCTGGTATGGCCGTCAAGTCTGCAGCGTCGCGGTTCGACAGACAACTTGCAACCCATCAGAGATGCATGTATGGCTCGGAAGGTGCGATTTCGAGTCATTGCAGCGAGGGACGCCTCGGCTTTCATCGCTAACTTTCCTTATGATAACGAGGTTCGTTTTTATTTCTTCTTCTTCTTCTACGTTAGTTAACTAGTTTATAGCGCATAGAAAATCAAACACTTGTGTACAGGTGGTAGTATATATCCAAGTCGAACATGCAGCGTATAACAGAGCATAGAAAGTTACAAAGCCATGATACTACTACGAGCAACGAAACTTTTGCCGGTGGTCGTGGGCAAATAAGAACCTCCCGTTCGCGAGTCCGTCCTCCATATTTTGTCTCTGAGTCGGCGCAGATTCTCATGAGACAAGATAGAGCGCAGACCCGTAAAATTTACTTTCTGCCGCTCAAAAAATCCACCGGGCTGATCGCTTCCTTCCCAGAATGGATGAATGCACCATAGACCAAGTGCGGTGATCAAAATGCACGCGAGAATCGCGAAGGCTTTGAGTAAGTGTGCGCTTGGACCCTCCAAGCACATACATAAAAACGAGACCAGAAAAGAAACCATCCTTAATTCTGCTTTTACCTCGGGAAATTGTTTAAAGGGATTCATAACTCACCCCAACATCAGCAGCGCATGAGGGATGCTATATTTTATCGCCAACTGTTCAATCACTCGACTGGCGCGGCAATGCCGCTCGATGAAAGACAACTATAAGATGGTAAGATAACCCCCAGGGTCATCAATGACAAACGCACCAAGGTACTGCGGGAACCTTGCTTCAAAGTGGTATGGGCGTTGCTGAGGAACAAACCAATGATAATGCTCCCCAGGCTGACGACGACGGAGAAACAGACGAGAGTCTTGGTCACAGAAAGTTGTTGGTTAGCGCCCATAACATCGACAGAAGGTATAGCGAGAAACGCCATGTTAGCAGCCAGAAGGACTGCGGCCTACAGGCAGCAGTGTACATCAAACTCTGCGAGATGTTATAAGGAACCGTACGCACTACTCCGTTAGACAAGTTCAACTTTTGTGTAATCTGATCTACAGCAGCAGCCCACTGATCCCGCGATCGAAGTCGGTCTGTCGCGATCATTTTCAAGATTTCTAGATACCCATCTGATGCGTAGAACAGGAAAGGTTTCGTTATCTTGAACAGAATGGTGTGCTCCTCCCTGTTATGGAGCGGGCTCGGGCTGGGCGGGTTATGGTCATATCCATAAACAGGATCATCCCGATTGGTTCCGGCGAATAGAACGCTGAAATAATAATGATGGTTCCTCGGAGATATCACTATCGACGATCATCAAAGGATGCGGAGAGAATTACCAGTATTCTCTCTGTAGGTATTCTTCAAGAATAAGTCAGCCTCGCGGTGCAATGTCATTCAAGCTGCCAACTTACTGCGGATCAAATCAGGGCTCATTTCTCCTCTGAGGTCCAGATAAATATCCAGCCTGCACTTGGAGAGCCAGAAGATGCACTCCGCATCGTGGTTGACAAAGTAATATCTACAACGAAAGCGGTCATCGCCTTCCCACGCAGGCAGCTCGTACTCCACAATTTCTACGTATAGATGCCAGGATTTGAGGCGACCGAAGGATTCGAACCTTTTCGAAATGGCGTCCTTGAGTATGGTGATGTATCTAGCTACCTTCTCGACAATGTCTCTCTCATATAACCACTCTTCAGTGATTATTTTCTATAAGAATTCTCAGATTCAATTCCACGATCGAACTGGAAAGACGCACATCGTGTTCATGAAAAAAAGACGGTTTACCATCTGAATGCGTATGTTTCGTCCAACCCATAGGCAAAGCCTCTTCCCCTCCGCTACGACGATGAGTCAAAACTCTGACGGCCTCGTGAGAGGGTACACGTACTTTGCGAGTGGGAGCCTATATGTGTTGTAGTCCGTTAGCATAGCAGGTACTGTGAATTTGGCTAGGTTATATTCGTCTCTAAAGACTGCAATGTTAATCCTCTTTAAGCGGAGCGAAAAATGAGCACTGACACGATCGTCTTCCTGCCGTAGTGTCCTATACTAGACGGAAGCGATTCTTCGAACTCGTACTCGTCCCTGGACCAGTCGTATGTAGACTCGGCTGAACCACTTTGGGGTAAGACTATTGATTCGCCAGCCTCCGCAACTTGATTGGCCGCCTCCCTGGCTCTGGCTTCCGATGTTGGCGTCGGCGGAATCTGAGCATCGCACAGAATATGAGTCGGTAGCGAGGGTTCTGCTACACTTGGCGATGGGTCCCCTGAGACAACGATATGCGGGATAGTACTCGCAACGTCCGAGTTGTCGTTTCCGACACCAGGGGAAGGAGAAGCTCGACTACAGGAAGGACCATCGCGATTGGAGGTCACATGGCGAGAGATGACCCGTTCGCCGACTTCCGCTGAAGTAGGCAAGGGGTTCGGTGAACTGGCAACTGTGGTAATCTCCCGCTCGACAACATCTGGTATACTCATAGCGACATGCGAACAGCTCGAGACCGACACGTGGTCTTTATCATGAGTGTCTATCTCATCGTGGGATGGTGCAGCAAGGCTTGAGCTTGACTGGGTGATTGATCGACGGGGAGTGTGATGATCCTGCGAGTCGATCGCCGTCAATGACGATGAAGGGGATGGCCTCGCTCGCAAGGTTAACTCAAGACCCGAAGAATCCGCGACATCCTCGGTCGACGAAACAGCCTCAGAGCTACGCATGCCGGAGTGATTTTGTGAATTCCATAACTTCAATGACCATCTTCTATGCGTCCTTGGTAGTTGCTTAGGCCAAAGACCGCGTTTTGTGAGGGTTGAGGTGGTAGACATAGTGTTGGGGTACGACTGGCAACTTGGACGTCTTCTGTTTAACAGATGCTGATGCTGTTAGAGACGGGTTTGTGGCAAAACCGGTACAATTCCGATTCGTCTGCCAGGAGCTGTAGATGATAGAGAACCTTTGGTGTGAAAACCACATACCGATACAGCACAGAAGTCCTTGTAAACCGCGACAGCTAAATGAATTCATTACATCATTTTACCTTGTTTGCCAGATGCGGCATAAGACTAGCACACCTTCTATCTGTCCATTGAGTGGTCTGGTAATTCTTAAATCCGGCTTTAATAGTAAGATCAGCAAATAACCCAGTCGAGTATGAAAGCTCCCACCGGCAGTTTTCGTCTCTTGCCAGAATAAAGAAAGGCGAGGCAAATCATGTGGCATAGCAGATAGGGACCTTGAACTTGCGCAACCTGAAGAGGTGGAGAATTTCTGATGAGGAAGCTGTGAATAAGTGTACTTCTTCAGTAGCAATTGCAGTCGTAGGATTCCTGCCGCCCGGGATCCATGGAATGCAATGAAGTTCCATGGAGCATTGGAAGGCTCTTCGCTCCATACAAGCTGCACCAAGTTTACGTTCGGTCAAAGATGGCAGATGTCATTGGCAGTGCGCATGCATTTCCTGCTGTTGTAGTAAAAATTGACAAGGGCCTCACGATATAATTCTGACAGCCTCGTGAGAGGGTACACGCACGTTGTGGGTGACGTGCGCCTACATGTGTTGAAGTCAGTTTGCATAGCAGGTACTGTGAATTCGTCACTAGATACTGCGATGTTAATCATCTTTAAGCGGAGCGAAAGGAGAGCACTGACATGAGCGTCTTCCTACCGTAGTGTCCTATACTGGACGGAAGATCTTCTTGGAATTCTATCTCGTCGTTGAACCAGTCGTATGTATGCTCAAGGGTACCGCATTGCGGTTGGACTATTGATTCGCTGGACTCCGCAACTTGACCGGGGCACTGTCTGCCTTCAGAGCCTGAAAATTGTGAACGTAACGACTGGAAGATATGTGAAGGGATATTAGTACTGCTCATAGGTGAAAAACCCGATCCGAAGGGAGGTTCTATACGGTTATCTCCAGCACCAGGAGACGAGGAGGTCCTGACACCATAAGCGTTGCTGTGATGTGATGATCGTCGAATGGTCCAAGGGTCGGCTTTGGTACGAAGGCGCAGCAGAGACTGGCACACTTGTAGGCGGGGTATATGGTATAGCAATCTCTGAGACCTTCGCACTATATCAACATGTGGCCGAGGCACGGTCCCAACTAAGGCACACGACAGCGAAGGTGAGGTTTCATCGATGAATTGATCACCGACGACCTTGAGGATCATCCGACTGAGGATAGGCCGACTTCGACGAGGGGGGTTCTGGGAAGCTTGCCGAGAAGGAGAACTCGCTATCCAGAGCATCCATACCGGGCTCGGTAGATGATGCGACTTGATAGCTAAGCTCAGCAAAGCCGCTTCGATAAGAATCTGTCGTATCCAAGTCCACCGTGTCTGTAGATACGAGCCCCCAAAGGCTGAAGCGCTAGGCATGGCGATGGAAAAGAGGAGAACGACATCTTCCAATTTATGGATTCTGAAAAGCTGTGGAATGCGATGACCACCGAAAAGGAATCTTTGGAAAGAATATCCGGTACGCTTTCCCATTCGTCGATGGAAAATTAAAGCTGTTCGAAGACGTATGAGGCGACGAATATAGAGAGATCTATCAAGGTTTGAGTACAAAAATTGCTTGAAGACTGATATCAGAGATCCACGGAGACTCACTCGCTTGATAGAAGACTAAGGTAGACTGTAGTGATGCGCAGTAGATGTCAGAACCGCAGCACCGGTCAGTCTACTCGCTCGTCCCCTTTCATTTATGGAGGACCATGACTACATGTCATCCAAGGGTACCCAGAGTCTGTGCCCAACAGAGGTGTGAATACACCGAATGAGCAACGAGGTCATAGGCATACACCTCGAGCACCCTTTCCCACCGTGTTCATTCGGAATCTGAGAAGGTGATGTCAAGGACAGCCTGCAAACACATGTTACCAGCGTATTTTTGTAACACATACGTCGCACAAAGGTAATGTTTGTGACGGAACTAGCGGCACGGAACAAAGCGAGGAAATGGGTAGGTGTTTGGGAGATGGGCCGCATTTTGCAAGTCACTAATACGTAAGGAAGTTCTTCGGAATATTGAAAGTACATGCTTCCGTACAAGTCAGGGAGCTGAAGGGGGGGGGGGGGACATGATCATATTCAGATTCGATGGTCATGGCGTCAAACACGCGACGGTGTTCTCAGCGGGCAAAGACGGTAAAGGAAGATGGCTAGCTGCGATAATGAATATCAGGCGGCGGGTAGTGCCAGGCGGATGATGATCTAGGTCTGAAGGCTATGGTTCGCAGACAGCATCTATCAGACCATCCTTCCCACACTCAAGCAGAAGCCATGGGAGAAATCTTCTTTCAGGGTAGAAAGCGGTGAAAGCGATGCAACATTATGGGTGAGATAGTAGGCAGGGATAGACAGCGCAGCGCCTGTTTCGTTTCTAATCCAGTCTTCTGAAGATCTGCGAGGCTGATGCGAACAGAAGTGTTAGTAGAGCATCATAAAATAAGCTTAGACGACACGTACGTTGCTGTTAGTAATATCTCACTCAAGATATGTATCAATCTGATGGTTCACTGGCAGCCATACAAACACATTACATACACCTGTAATGGCTCCTCCTCACTGGACATGCCGCTCTCTGAGCCTGTCAAATGAAGTCCTATCCTGGTTCTTTCGATATCTTCTAGATATTTGACGTCGGCGGTGGCATCGTCGTGAGGTCCCATTTGTTTCCGTAACAGACGCATCGCAAGAATTCGGGTCGCGTAGAAATAGGTAGATAAGGCGCACGTTCGTGCCGGGACGTGACCCATAATAATGGTGACCACGACAGCAGTTTTTGTTACTTTGAACTGCGTACAGATGAGTGAATGGCATCCCCCCGAGTTATGCTACACCAATTGTTCTATGAAGTCGCTTGTCGCCTGGTATAACGATAGTGAACAAAAATCTCCCAAAAATAAAATAAACGTACCACGCCGTAGTTCCGTATACTACGAGTACGATGACAGAAGATTTAAGGCTTTGATGCTACGATTTCCGTTGCTTTTAGGTCGAAAAATCGTCGTCGTCAATACTGTTGGAAAACGGGGGATCAGTTCGTTCCCAGTATAGACGCGCGGTGTCGAGCCAATAGTATTGCGCTTGGCTGAGCTCTGCAAACGCATGAGGATGTACACTACAGTACCTACTTTTATACTAAATACTATTTTACTAGAACTTTCTACACATTTCTTCTTTCTTCTTCCTTAATCAGCAAGCTCGGCATGATGCCGGATTGCCATATTCCAACAAATACTGGTACCGCAACTTGGCGAAGAATCACTGAGGACAACCGCCAATATTGTAACATCATCAGGAATATTTTGACGCCGCCGCCATTCTCATGAGCGACGGCCTTCGTTGCAGCTCTGCATGCCGTACGATACAATGAGCTGCAATTTGTTGATGGAAGACAAAACTGGAAAACTGGATTGATTGGCCATCTGCCCGGCCCGATTCAACGTGCACGGACCACCGCGTTACTTCAATCTGAATCGGGCATTCTCTTTGCTTCGCTGCTCTGCCTAATTGCCACTCAGGGAATGCGGTATAAATATACATTTCATCACGGCTGTTCTGCATCTTGGTCCTTTCCTTCGCTGAGTCTCTAATAGTATCTCGGCGTACCAGTCAAAAACCTTTTGTGCCTCCTCGTCGCTATTATTTCGCCTTTTTCATCAACATAACAGCAGCTCTGTGATTGTACTGTAATGAAGGAAAAGAAGAGACTATGAAGAGGGTCTATGGTCTGCAGGACAAGTGGTATGCTGGTTTGTGTGGAAGTAAGTTGCACTTCTACGTCCTACAGTGTCGCGCTATGAAAGGTCGCGCTCTCTTAGATTGATGATGAAGTACATCTAAATCGCAGATTCTACTCTGTCTACGTACGCCCAATACGACGTGGACCCAGTACACTTTACCCCAAGGCTCTCTATTATACGTTACCTAGCACGTACCCAGAAACTTCATACCCGCGGGCCAGAAGGCCTCTGCAGCTCTCCAAGTCTGTGGGGTAAATGTTACTATCCAACCAGTTGCGATGCTCATGCATATGTACCGACAGAGCTACGCGACTACTCGGTACCTATCGTCTAGAAAGTTTGCCGTCTTTATCTTCAAGTGTCTCTAGGAGAATTTTGACTATTCCGAACTCGTTAAGGCTGCTATAAACACGGTTGGGCTTACCGAATCCTTGACGACGAAGAACAACCCGGTTGGGAAGAAGACAAGGACGAAGGGGCCGACGGCCTTAGTCTCCTTCACAAGATCTTCCTCCCAAATGTTCCCAGTTCTGACGAGCCTGACGAATACGATGACTTCCATGATGATTCTACGTATCGATCCAGATATTTCGACTGCCAAGGAAAATTCAGACCCGTCAGAGCTGTACGACGAATGCGACACGTTTCGAGATTTTTAATTAGAATCCTAGATGTTGCTGATTCAAGACCTTCAGGAGATTTTGCATGGTTGAAATTTGCAAGCTGAGTACGCCGTAACATCCTAAAATAAATTCTGAATTATAACAGAAACTTCACAGCTATTGAAATATTGGCAGACGAAACGGTTACAAACCCCCTGAAAATCACATGAAAAAAAGAAAAAACAAGGAAAACACAAGTACAATTCTCGACGACTAGAAAAACAAGACAATTTCAAACTCGTTCAGGATATATCGTACATTCCCCAATACTTCTTTCGACACTTCGCTCAACGAAATCATTTCTGCGTAATTGGAATTCGAGACGTTAATTCCCGTAGTAAGCATAGACTAGCTATGAAAGAAATTTGATGCTCACCAGAGTCATCATTACGCATCCTCCCAGTTATCAAGCTGAACGTCAACGTGCCAGGAGTCCACGTTCTCGTAGATGCCTGTCTTCTTTGTCTCTTCATTTGTCCCATTTGCCCACAGGATCCTCTCCGTGTAGGTAAACCCAACGTCAATCTGAGCGTTCCTGACGATAATGGTAGCCCGCGCCTTCTTCTTCGGAGGGACAATGACGGTAGTGGTCGATGTTACGGTTTCGGTGATGCCTTCTTCGCCACCCCATTCGTGAGAATAGGACGCGGAGACCGATATTTCTTAATCAGCGCTGGCAACAAATGGTACACCTGCTGAAAATGACATAGACGTCCCGATTGTAACGCCAGCTGTATTGTTCCAAGTGCCAACTTTCGACTTCTCGTAGGAATACTGGAGGGCCTGGCTGGCGTCACCATCGGAATCATTGCGAACCGAGGTACTGAGGGCAATGACTGGAGCCACTTCGCGGACCGCGGCACCGTTTATGTCGTATTGGACGTTGACAATCTCGTTCTTGATAGCGGCCTGAACGACTTCGAATCGAGAAGAGTCTCTGATGTAGTCGTAGCAGATAGGACGCCCGTTTTGATCCAGATCGCTGGACGGGAATCGAGCTGGGCCAGAAAAGTTGTCCTTCAAGTAAACGTAGTTCCCAGACGTTGTGATAACTTCGTAGGAACCAGCGGGTAAAGAAGAAGACCCCACGTCTCCATCACAGCTCAACCACCCATTGTAGTAACGCGTGATATGATGGGAATTGTCTCCCTGGAAGTAGTATCGGGATCCATCAGGGATGGCCTGAAAGGCGCTACTATTGTCCGCATCACCCGAGCGGAAGGTAACAGTACCGTAAGTCGGGCCGTTCCGGACAGAGAGATAGCGACCATCTCTGTCGCGGATGTACAACCACTTGGGAAGTAGGTAGACAGTATCAGGGTCACCTTTGCAAAAATTAATATACATGAGGCAACGTGAACCTGCAGAATACCTACTTCGTGGAGTGGGTACCGTCGGTGGAGTCTCCTCATCTAATTTGTCGTCGACGCTTTTGATAGCAGGGACGGAGGACGAGTTATCGGGGTTGGTATCTGTACCAAAGATGGTATGAGCTCGAGTATGGGTTCACAATAGAAGCATACCCTTGATAGACATGTTGAAGTGCGGGGCACTGAACAAAGCTGGTGCTTGAGCCCCGAAAGCCAAACGTTTTGCTTGTTTAAATACCGACCAACTTCTATTGAATCTACTTCAAGTATACGCCCAGGCTGGGATCTGGGACCGTGACATAGCTCTCGAGACAGAGGGAATGTTCATGTCATGTCTTTCGTCATGACTATTGAGTTGATGACAGAAATCTAGGTCAACGTCATGACCGGCGAAACGTGAAGCGTATAGCCAAACAGACCTCTGTATTTACTGAGTCACCATCGACTTGTATTCTAACGTATTCTTCTCCATAAACAATGGGCGTAACTTGTACTCACATGTTGCGTACAAACGTAAACCCGGTGAAGTTTACTGTCAAGAGAAGCAGCGCACACTCGGGATTCCGATAGATGGGATCCAGGTCTGGTCGACTGTGGCAGAAACCTATTGTAGAGGAATTCGACTTCTCTGTGGGGTTCAAATACAATGAATGTCGACGAACATATGACATTGAAGGATCTCCTACTTTAGAAGGAGCCTACAGGCTGTACTGTGCATGGGATACAACACCTGACTCGCTCTCGAAGCGAAGTTTGTTACATATGAAGGCTCTTAGTTCTGGACAACGGGATGTGTTAGCATCTTAGTAAGCCCTATGCAGAAATCAGGAAGACCTTCCGTTGCCTGAGGTATTATTGAGAGCTCGGAGGAGTCAGATGCGGACGTCTGCTGTGCCAAGCATAGTTCATGAAGAACTCTGTGCGAGCGAAAGACCGTACGTACCTTTTCACGACAACATAGTTCGTCTTGAGTACCTGGGTGCTCATGCACATGACTCTTACGTTCCTATTCTATAAGCCCTGTGCTTGAGCTTGAGGCTGGATAATGTCCTTTCGAAAGATGTGGTGTTCTAACGCCGGTTTGAATCCAAGCTTCAAATTCCAAGTGGCCATCCGACAGCTCTCCACCATTTCTCAAGCCCAATGGATCTCGAGAGTCGAGAATCCTGATTTCGGCTAAGACATTCAAAAGTTTACGTTGTTCACTGAACTCCAACAGCTCTCGAATGCGGCCGGCTGAGGATCACATTTCTGAGAGTCGCAATTCTACTTTGTCCATAAGATTTGATATGCTGATTCAAATCCCGAAGTTGGGAGAAGGGAAAGGAAGAGAATTGTACACGTCTTTCCTGAAAGAGAGAAGACGATTTAGTGAATGAGCTATTCCAAGATTTTCTTGATACACTCGCATCTGTGCCACCCATAACAAGACTTCCAGTACTCCGCCCGTGCACCATCAGAGATTTGTGGCCAGCAGTGAAAGTCATTGTCGTGATAGCATGGCAAGAGCAGTGTAGCATCCTTAAATGACAAATTTGAAATTATGTTCAACCTAACTCAATCACGTGTCGTGTCACAATCCTACCTATCTACGTCGTAAAGCACAAGCGTTCGTAACGCTGAAGCACCTATTCCCAAGGTATGCACTACAAGCGTTCTTCACAATAAACTCGTTCAATGAACCGCCTCTTTTTAGAAATTGCAGACCTAATCGTCAACGAATTCTTAAACACCTACTTTCCCAGCATACTGAACTTGAACATGGGCATGGGCGAGTCTGGTTCCCCAACGACGGGGTCCACAACGTCCGCGTCCGGGTCAAGCACACCCGGTAGGAAGCAGCACGCCACGACGACCTACATCGACGATCCCCCTCCGACCGTACCCTGCCCCTGCCTCTTCCCCTCCCACTGATACCGGCCCACATTCGACAAGTGTGCCTAAATCACGAAAAACGCACTTCCCAAACGTTGAACGAAGAAGACCTCGAGGCAGCTTGTCGGGACGACCGTCACGATGACGACAATGGCAGCCATTGTCTAGACAGCCGTATGTTCAGGCTATTGGTTGTACATTACCTGCAACGTAGGAGAGCGTCGATGTCACCTATTCCAGAACTCTGGTTGATACGGGGTCTCCACTTGACCCCAAGCCTCACTAGCGGGAGTTTTTTCAATGGCTGCAGACTACTTCGATGCGCGTGGAAGGACTCTTTCTAACGGCTTTCAGTACCATGCCTACGGTAGAGGTATTCCCACGCCAGCCAATCTTGGATAGGCTACGCGATCGCTGTTTCTGTTCTCAAGTGTCAGTCTATATGTATCTGTATCGTTCCAGGATCATTCGGGAGCAACAAATGATGCGCTACTCAATTGCATGGAAGTCTGGCGAGCATGGAAGATATCGAGCTTCCGGAAGACATTCGAATTAAGTATGGTTTGATGCTACCTTTGGATTCTTAGGATTCTAATGGTTCCACATTGCCTGATGTTGACGCTCCCCAGAGAGTGGGCCCTCCCAAAGATGGGTGACCAAGTATATGAGTTGAGGAATGTATCGTTAGTGGTCTTTGTCTTTCCAGCGCGCTTCAAATCTCTCCTCAGCAGAGCAATGGCGACGACGACGCTATACGAGTTTGTGAATGGATATAAGCTCGGTACCAAATTAAGGGGCGTTCTGTCAGACAGAATCGTATTCACTATATTTGTGTTCCGAACTTGTCGTTGGTCATTCGCCATTCGCAATACTTAGTTCACCTATTATTGTTAGTCTCGGAAACTGGTCGGTATCTCTGGTAGTATGTCGGTTAGTACACGCGCCTGTCATTCCTTTGCATTTATGCGCGCGCGAAAGCTGGGTTCGACTCCCAGCCAGAGAGTCAAGTTGAAGGAAGACTTTTTGAACTTGTGGTCTGTGGTGTAGGGTTGCGCACGAAACCTCCAAGGGGGGTAACTTACCGTTTGTTACCGACCCCTCCCCAAGGGGGTGTTTTGATACGGTAATTTACCGTTACTTACCTATCACGTGCGCAATCACATGACGGACGCGCGGCAACTATAAATTATTTTTTCAGGACGTCCGTGTTCGTGTTTTAGGACATTTTCTTTGTCGAGGATGCTCTAAGTCATCTGAACACATTGAATATTCACCCCTGCACCACGTATGCAGAATATACATGTAATTGTATTGAATTTTCATGCTTATCAGGTAGTCACATGATGTGTAAGTTACCTCGACGGAAAACCCCTCCAGCGAGGGGAGGTAACTTACCGGTAATAAACCCAAGTGTAACGAAACCTAGGTTTCGTGCGCTACCCTACAGTGTGGCGACTGTGGACACTGGAGAGTGGAAACGCGATGAAGTTATGCTAACATGCTCAGTACTGAGCCGTAACTACTAACAAACAAGGAATGCCCAAGATACGCACGAGACTCCCAGGGAGGTAAGTAACTATTGTTACTGATCCCTGTCCAGGAGGGGAGGTTTATTACGGTAAATAACAAAAATTCATCTATCAAGGAGAGGTATCCCGGCGGTAATCAACGGGTACCTCAGAGTATCAAAACCTAGGTTTTGTGTGCCACCCTGCTTAACCAGTTGTCAGTATGCACAGCTATTCACACTGCACACTGCACACTACAAATCCAGAATCCAGTCAGACCTATATCATCAAGAAACTGTTTTGATAGGAAACAGTATATTTCTCGCACTTAATATCTTCCCGCGCCATTACTCGACATTCAAACGTTCAACCCGCACACCACGACTCAAGTGCCGTAGTTTTTCTGCGGATCTCGTCCACGAGAAACAACGTCATTGGTTTAGGGGCGAGGTCTCCATCAACACTAATATCGCAATGAGTTAGGTAAAAGCTACATGCGCCATGGAGTAAAAAAACACAGTAACAAAACCTCTATGTTCAAGTCTATGGAGCATACAAAGGGATGGCACATACAGGCATAAGTACGAAAGAAAGACATGAAAAGCTTCCGACCCCACGTTGTCTCTTTGTTTTATCCTCAACTCACACCGCTCCGCCAGACGTGGTAGGTAAGATGGGTTCCGTCGTCCTAAAGACTGCCCGTCGGAGTTTATCTCGAAATCGGCGAATGTTATTATACGACAGGATTGAACGAGATCCTGGTCGAAAATCCAAGCATTGCTGTATCCACTGATCGCTGCCGTCCCAGAACAGGTAAATGCACCACACACAGAGCGCAGTCCCCAAAAGGAACGCTAATGTCACAAAAACTCTCAGCGAAACCGGGTGGCCAGATTCCAAGCACATCAAGAAGAATGATGCAAGAAAAGATACCATGCTGACCTCCTGCATTAGTTAAGGAGACGAAATTCAGAAATCGTGGACTTACCCCCACATAAGAAGTGCATAAGGAGTGCTGTACACGATCGACAATCGTTCAAACCCTATATGTTCCTGCCAGTGCCGCTGGAGAAAACCCGTCTGTGAGGCAGTGAGATCGACATTAAAGTACGAAGAGACAAAGCGCACCACGACTACAACGTCGACATGCTTCAGGGCGTTGTGGTGGCTCACGAGCATAAGGCCGAGGATGATAGTAGCCATGCTACTGGCGACAGATAGATAGCATAGAATTTGGGTCACAAAACGGTGCTGTTGACCCGGACCCATCTCGTCGACCGAAGGTATAGCGAGAAAGGCCATATTGACCGCAAGAAGGATGGTCGCCTAGTCGTGTCATCATACAACTTTGCCTTAGAGCATATCAAAGAATCACACGCACCAGGCCGACGTATTGTTGCCATTTATCCGTAATCTGCTCTATGAGACGCTGCCACGGCCCCCTTGAAATAAGTTTATCCACCCAGACCTCATGTAATGAAGTGTAGTGTTTAATCGGCGCATAGAATAGTAAGAGGTTCATCGTCCTGAACGGAACGGTGCGCTTCACGTTGTTATGATCGTGTCTGAACACAGATTCACTCAGATCGGTTCGAGCATCCCGTTGACCGTGATAGTTGAGAATTTGAAGGCGTACTGGTCATTACAATCGGTTGGTGCTGAGCAACAGAGGCAGATGTGAAACTCACACAAAGCCATCATGTACGCCGCTGAAGGTTGTTTCAGCGAAAAGAGCTGGTAGATATGATAGACTAGGCTTGCCTGCCACTTCGGATGCGTCTAATTCTGAGATGAAGGTTACGTCAATGATATCCATCATAAAATAGAGACAATGGGTGTCTTACTTTCTGCTCTAAAAATCGTTTCTCTCATGGTCTTCAGCGTGTCAATTCCGCAAGTCACAGTTGAAGTTGGGGACATGGTTACATCTGGGGAAAAGAAGAGTTGAGTTCTACATTGCACGATGGGGGACGAAGATAAAGAATTAACCTGTTTCAGCAAGTAAAATGGATTTGTGGACTGTATTCCACTGTGCTTTCGTAAGTCGGTGAAGGTCGCTGAAAAAATAGTGATGTTTCCTTGGAGATATCACTATCGACAACCATCAAAGAATGTGAAGGGAATTACCAGTATTCTTTCTGTAGGTATCCTCGGGAATAAGTCAGCCTCGCGGCGCAACGTGTTCAAGCAACTTACTTCGGATCAAATCAGGGCTCATTCCTCCTCTGAGCTCCCGCAGATAAATATCCAGCCTGCACTCGAAGAGCCAGAAGATGCACTCCGCATCGTGGTTGACAAAGTAATATCTGCAACGAAATTGCCGGTTACCGCCGCACCTCCCAGGCCGCTCGTACTGCGCAATTTCTACATATATATGCCAGAATTTGAGGCGATCGAAGGATTGGGACCTTTTGGAAATGGCGTCCTTGAGTATGCTGATGTATCTGGCTACCTTCTCGGCAATGTCTCTCTCATATAACCACTCTTCTGTAATCACTTTCTATCAGAAATCTCAGATTCAATTCCATGATCAAACTGGAAAGACCCACATCCCGGTCATGATAAAAATACGGTTTACCGTCTGAATGCGTATGCTTCGTCCAACCCACAGGCAGAACTTCTTCCTCTCCGCTACGACGACTCGTCAAATTCTGCAGGCCTCGTTAGATGGTACACGTACGTTTGAGGCGAGATGCACCTATATGTGTTGAAGTCAGTTTGCATAGCAGGTACTGTGAATTTTGCAGGGGTAAATTCGTCTCTGACCACTAGATGTTACTTATCATTAAACCGAGTGAAAAAAGAGCACTGACATGAGCGTCTTCCTGACGTAGTGTCCTATACTAGACGGAAGCGTTTCTTCGAACTCTTTCTCGGCATTGGACCAGTCGTATGTAGACTCGGGTATACCGCTTTGAGGTATGCCTATCGATTTGCCAGACTCCGCAATTTGACCGGCGGCCGCCCTGGCTGTGGCTTCCGATGTTGGCGAATTCGGCAGAACATGAGCGTCACACAGAATATGAGTCGGTAGCGATGGCTCCGCAGCTGTTGGTGATGCCCCCGAGACGATAATATGTGGAATATTACTCGAAACGTCCGAATCATTAGTTCCGACACTAGACGAAGGAGAAGTTTGACTGGAGGAGGGATCATCGCGATTGGAGGCCGCAGGGCGAGAGATGACCCGTTCGATGACTGTCGCTGAAGCAAGCACGGATTTCGGTGAACCGGCAACTGTGGTAACCTCTCGTTCCACAACGACAAACGAGGCCGACACATGGTCTTCATCAGAGGTGTCTTGTTTCACATGGGATGGTGCAGCAAGGCCGGAAATTGACTCCATGGTTGATCGGTGGGGACGGTGACTTGTAAAATGGCAAAATCTTAAGTAGCTACATAGGGCCGTGTACCGTAACCGAATTGTCCGTTGAACCCCGTTTCGTGTACAGTATACGTACCGAAGCCGTGAGCGCTCTAGGCGATACGGCACATCACAGTTCTCGAATGTATTTGCGCGGCAGTGCTACTAGGCTAGTCTCGTAACCCAGACTCAGCGATCTGTATGAAGGGTTCAGATGGATGGCAGAGATATAGTGGGTCTGTAAGGTCGGTGGTAGAGGCGCCTGATTGGAAACGAGTCGGAAAAGACCGAAAATCTTCCAATGTTTTTCTGCTGCTACTCCAGAGACAACAAGAACAGACCGTATCAACACTGGCACAGACTCTGCCAGATGAAAGAAAGAACACAGGTTCATTGGTCTCAGTCCCAGCGGTCGGATAAGATATTAACGAACGAAGCACAAAAGCTAGTACTGTACCACGATGAAGGCGTTGGATGCGAACGTGGCTCACCACGACCCTGGCAAGTGGCTGTGTCAGCCGAATCCCTCGGAGCATCTTGGTGGCGGTGCAGAATTCGACAATGAGGAGGAGGAGAGGTTTTTATTCTGATCGAAGACCACGGCATGCCCTGTAGGCTGTGACTCCAACTTTTAGGGTATCGACCGCTGAGTCTTCCCCTGCAGCCTGGTCCCGACTCTCAAAGTCTTCTCTCATTAATAAGAACACTGCCTCAGCCTTACCCCTCAACCTCATCTTGTCACAGACCGGTGCACAGACATCAACACTACATATATTTCTCCAAATCTGAGTCGGCCTACAATACAGTAAATACTAGCTACAGCTTCTGGAAACCATTTCAATTCATTCCCAGGATATCCAGGCCGTGATGTAAATGAATACCGATGCTCTAGAAAATGACATCCAGGAATTCCAGGTGAATTAAGTCGACAAAAAGGGAAAGAAAAGGCGGTTCGTCTCCATCCACAGGAGCTGCGGCTAGCATTACAGGGAACATCACCACCAGTGCACTCCTCAGCTGAGAAACACACTTTGAGGGTGTTGTGACCTACCGTCGTCTACTGAAAGCGTTTGGTTAACAGCGCATCCATGTATTCCACACGTGTACGTTCTACTTATTTATATAATAATTTATAGTTGAGTACTTTCCGCCCTGCGTTACTGTGACGTGACACCTAGAAAAGGAAATTTTTAGATGAGCTGGCTCGCGTGAAGTTGAGTGGCGACAACGCGTAGAGCGGAAGTACTCCAAGTCTGCCACCGTAAATTTGACAACACCATAGCGCTTTTGAGGCTCAAATTTGTGAGGAGGTGGTTTATTGAAAATCTACAGAGAATAAGTAAGCTACACTAAGTACCACCGGACTGGCGCTCTGCTGCCACTCGGGGCTACAGAAATATCGAAGGCGCGACATGGCATATTGACGATGGTAACTACTTCCCCAGATGTCGTCTCAGTTCCTCTCTATTTGGCGCAACGTAGGGGGGACAGCCGACGCGCCGACGCGAACTAAGGAGCTTGGGGCATCGGGGTCGACGAGTTGGGGTCACAATCGCCGCTGCTACTGTTAGGTGGTGGTCGTGGCCAGTCCGGTGGCGGCCACTAGTTCAGGTGGGGATCACAGTGTAATCCACATGGGAAAGCGGACGCGCGCGAGCAGGGGGAGAGCGAAAGTTGACGGTGACCGTTGGCTGGTCGTGGTCAAAATACAAGATGAGCTGACCCGTGTTTCCAGTCAGCTCGACTGAGAATTCCCTTTTTTGGACTCACGTGGCGAAAGTGTCAAAGTCAAAAACTCTTATAGATCTTTGTTTCATTAATGACCGTGTTCTTGTTGGCAGTATCTTGACCGGACAATGTCTTAACGAGACACTGAGTGGGGAATCGATGAATGTCTTAGGTTGTCTTCGAGAAGTATAGTAGAAGTACGTTCTAACTTCTTCGTATCGTTGCGGATGATCTGTCCTGACTCCTGACCTGCCTTCATAGATGTAATTGCACCTCATCAAGCAGCCTCGTCCGGCTTGCGCATGGGAGTTGGATCGTTCGTTCTTTTTGAGTGCGTCCACTACCTATAGTTAGTAAATCTAAGTGAGTGTTCTCTCTTTGTCTTCATACGTGAAAGCGATGATATTAATAGCGACTGATTAGTATCGGCTACTACGGCGAGAGAAGCTCAAGGTCATAATTGAATATCAATTTATTATGTTGCCATTGTGTCAAACATGAACTTTGTACCACGCCCACGCTGAGCAGCCCACCTTGGCCAACTTCAGCGCTCAGATATGCCACGCCCTGCGATGGCCCATCGCTTCATCAAAAACGTAGGCACCTATGGTTGGTTTGAGTCAGTAGAATACTCTGAGGGCGCCGACCTCAGCAAGCTCCTGGAGCCTTGCGAACTTATAACGGAATAATATCATACATTGCCTTCCTATTCTCGTGGAATCAGTCCCTGTAGTATATCAGGTAGTACACGTGCCTGACATTCAGGTGTCTTTTTCGCGTGCGAAAGCTGGGTTTGACACCCAGCTAGAGAGTCGGGTTGGAATATCAATTTTGTGGATTTGTGGTCCCCGAAAACAGTAAATTTCTCGCGATGAACATCTCTTCTCGGGCCAGCTTAAGCTATCACTCAATCCGCACTCAGTAACTGAATTGCGGTAGATTTTTCTGCGGATTCGTACACAAGAAAGCAAGACATCATCGATGCTCGACCACGATTGAATACCGCAATAAGTTAGGTGAAGCTACACATCTCGTTGAATAAAAAAACTTCTGTGTTCAAATCTATGGAACATACAAAGGCCACATATAGAATGACACATACAGGCATAAGTACGAAAGAAAGACATGAAAAACTTCTGACCCCACTTTGTCTCTTTGTCTATCCTCGCCTCACACTGCTCCGCCAGACGTCGTAGGTAAGATGGATTCCGGAGTCCTTAAGACTGCCCTTCGGAGTTTATCTCGAAATCGACGAATGTTATTATACGACAGGATTGAACGCAGCGCGTCTTTTGCACTGGAAAGAGCTCCTGGCAAAAACTCCAAGCATTGCTGTATCCACTGATCGCTGCCGTCCCAGAACAGGTAAATGCACCACACACAGAGCGCAGCCCCCAAAAGGAACCCTAATGTCACGAAAACTTTCAGGGAAACGGGATTGGCTGATTCCAAGCACATCAAGAAGAATGATGCAAGAAAAGATACCATGCTGACCTCCTGCGTTAGTTAAGATGACGAAATTTAGAAATCGTGGACTTACCCCCACATAAGAAGTGCGTAGGGGGTGCTGTACATGACCGACAATCGTTCAAACCCTGTATATTCCTGCCAGTGCCGCTGGAGGAAATCCGTCTGTGAGGCAGTGAGATCATCATCAAAGTACGAAGAGATCAAGCGCACCACAACTGAGACGTCGGCATGCTTCAGGGCATTGTGGTGGCTCATGAGTATAAGGCCGATGATGATAGTAGCCATGCTACTGGCGACAGATAGATAGCATAAAATTTGGGTCACAAAACGGTGCTGTTGACCCGGACCCATATCGTCGACCGAAGGTATAGCGAGAAAGGCCATATTGACCGCAAGAAGGATGGTCGCCTAGTCGTGTCATCATACATCTTTGCCTTAGAGCATATCAAGGAATCACACGCACCAGTCCGACGTGCTGTTGCCATTTATCCGTAATCTGCTCTATGAGACGGTGCCACGGCCCCCTTGAAATCACTCTATCCACCCAGACCTTATGTAATGAAGTATAGTGTTTAATCGGCGCATAGAATAGTAAGAGGTTCATCGTCCTGAACGGAACGGTGCGCTTCTTGTTGATATGATCGTATCCGTAAATTGATTCATCCCGACAGGTTCGAACATCCCGTTGACCGTGATAGTTGAGAATTTGATCGCGTACTGGTCGTTACAATCGGTTGGTGATAAGCAACAAAAAAGATGATACTCACACAAAGCCATCATGTATGCCGCTGAAGATTGTTTCAGCGAAAAGAGCTGGTAGATATGATAGACTAGGCTTGCCTGCCACTTCGGATGCGTCCAATTCTGTTATGAGGGCTCCGTCGTTGGCAACGCTATTGATAGAGTGCGATGTCTTACTTTCTGCTAAGATGATGCTTTTGCTCATAATTTTCAGCGTGCCACTGCCGCGAGTCACGGTTGAAGTTTCGGACATGGTTACATCTGTGGAAAGGAAGAGTTGAGTTCTACATTTCACGATGGCAAGAGACGAAGGGGGGATTAAATAACCTGTTTCAGCGAGCAAGATGGATTTTTGTACTGTGTTCCACTGTGCTTTCGTAAGTCGGTGAAGGTCACTGAAAAAATAGTGATGGTTCCTCGGAGATATCACTATCGGCAATCATCAAAGGATGCGAAGAGAATTACCAGTATTCTCTCTGTAGGTACCCTCGGGAATAAGTCAGCCTCGCGGCGCAACGTGTTCAAGCAACTTACTTCGGATCAAATCAGGGCTCATTTCTCCCCTGAGCTCCATCAGATAATCATCCAATGCGAACTTGGAGAGCCAAAAAAGACACTCCGCATCGTGGTTGACAAAGTAATATCTGCAACGAACATCGCCTTCAGGAAACTCGTACTCCGCAATTTCTACGTATAGATGCCAGAGCTTGACGCGACCAAAGGATTTGGACCTTTTGGAAATGGCGTCCTTGAGTATGGTGATGTATCTGGCTATCTTCTCGGCAATGTCTCTCTTATATAACCACTCTTCAGTGATAACTTTCTATAATAAATCTCAGATTCAACCCCACGATCAAACTGGGAAGACGCACATCGTGATCGTGATAAAAATACGGTTTACCATCTGAATGTGTATGTTTCGTCCAACCCATAGGCAAAACCTCTTCCTCTCCGCTGCGACGTGAGTCAAAACTCTGGTGGCCTCATTAGATGGTACACGTACGTTTGAGGCGCATCTCGCCTATATGTGTTGAAGTCCATTAGCATAGCAGGTACTGTGAATTTTGCAGGGGTAAATTCGTCTCTGACCACTAGATGTTACTTATCATTAAACCGAGTGAAAAAAAAAGCACTGACATGAGCGTCTTCCTATTGTAGTGTCCTATACAAGACGGAAGCGATTCTTCGAACTCTTTCTCGTCGTTGGACCAGTCGTACGTAAACTCGGCTGAACCGTTTCGGGGTAAGACTATTGATTCGCCAGCCTCCGCAGCTTGATTGGCCGCCTCCCTGACTGTGGCTTCCGATGTTGGCGAACTCGGCGGAATCTGAGCATCGCACAGAATATGAGTCGATAGCGAGGGTTCTGCCACTTTTGGTGATGGGTCCCCTGAGACAACGATATGCGGGATAGTACTCGCAACGTCCGAATCGTCGTTTCCGACACCAGGGGAAGGAGAAGTTCGACTACAGGAAAGATCATCGCGATTGGAGGTCACATGGCGAAAGATGACCCGTTCGCTGACTTCCACTGAAGCAGGCAAGGGGTTCGGTGAACTGGCAACTGTGGTAACCTCCCGCTCGACAACATTTGGTATACTCCTAGCGACATGCGAACAGCTCGAGACCGACACGTAGTCTTTATCACCAGTGTCTATCTCATCGTGGGATGGTGCAGCAAGGCTGGGGCTTGACTGGGTGATCGATCGACGGGGAGTGTGATGATCCTGCGAGTCGACCGCCGTCAATGACGATGAAGGGGATGGCCTCGCTCGCAAGGTTAACTCAAGACCCGAAGAATCCGCGACATCCTCGGTCGACGAAACAGCCTCAGAGCTACGCATGCCGGAGTGATTTTGTGAATTCCATAACTTCAATGACCATCTTCTATGCGTCCTTGGTAGTTGCTTAGGCCAAAGACCGCGTTTTGTGAGGGTTGAGGCGGTAGACATAGTGTAGGGATACGACTGGCAACTTGGACGTCTTCTGTTTAACAGATGCTGATGCTGTTAGAGACGGGTTTGTGGCAAAACCGGTACAATTCCGATTCGTCTGCCAGGAGCTGTTGATGATAGCGAATATTTGGTGTGAAACCACATACCGATACAGCACAGAAGTCCTTGTAAACCGCGACAGCTAAATGAATTCACTACATCTGATGAAGATTTTACCTTATTTGCCAGATGCGGCATAAGACTACACATCTTCTATCTGTCCATTGAGTGGTCTTTGGTAATTCTTAAATCCGGCTTTAATAGTAAGATCAGCAAATAACCCAGTCGAGTATGAAAGCTCCCACCGGCAGTTTTCGTCTCATGCAAGAATAGAGAAAGGCGAGGCAAACCATGTGCCATAGCAGATAGGGACCTTGAACTTGCGCAACCTAAAGAGGTGTAGAATTTCTGATGAGGAAGCTATACTTCTTCAGTAGCAATTGCAGTCGTAGAATTCCTGCCGCCCGGGATCCGTAGAATGCAATGAAGTTCCATGGAACATTGGAAGGCTCTCCATACAAGCTGCACCAGGTTTATGTTCGGTCAAAGATGGCAGATGTCATTGGCAGTGCGCATGCATTTCCTGCCGTTGTAGTAAAATTGACAAGGGCCCACGATATGCGAAGTTATTTACCACGAAAGAGGGTCTACAATGATATAAATCAAAACAGAGAGCAGATAATAAGCAACGGGACGCGATGATACTGTACCTCAGGGAACTGAAACTTCGTCTCCGCCTGCTTCTTGTCTTCTAGAAGATGATAAAAGCCCCTTCGCAGGATTTGGAAGTGATTATGAATTACAAGTCGAGATCCACCGTCGTAATCTAGATTGGCATGGCGCTGGCTGGTGTTGGCGTTGGTGTTGGTGTTGTTATCGGCACAAGGTCCCTACCGGCGTAAAGTCCAAACTTGAACTGCACCGCCACCTCGTAATACTCCGTCACGTGCCTCGATGTTCAAGCTCACTCTTATTTCTATAACCTTCGATTTCTACTATTCTAGATTCCGCCCGAGAAGGGCTCCCTGCAGTACGTGTACACGCCTTCTCAGTTGCGGATTTTACTGACATTATGATGGATATCCTTCGGGTAACTTGTAATTCACTATTTTTGTGCCCTTTTAGGTCCTACTTATTCTTGAACAAGAACATGATACCTTTCTGATTCGGCTGATCAGCGCTCAGCCAGGACACCCTTCCTAGTTTCTGGGTTCCTCCACGTATATCCCTTTCCTTTCCAAAACGTGTCGTCCGGAATGTGGTAACATAGTGGTCTGAATTTGCCGTGGTCAAAACTATCATCTAACTTGCTCCGATGCTTTGTTTAGGCCCCGGAAAATTCTTACGTGTTGCGACGAGGATTCTATTCGCCACATGGATGAAAAGCGGGCCAATACATTTCTATCCCTTCACGCCATCCAGGACTATGCTTTAGAACTCTGACTACCTTCAGTCGACCCGGCTTTGACCTTGTATGTGCACGGCGGAAAGCTCCTGCGGAGACTCCGGCAGTCACGGAAGAACGTACAGCTCGTGTGGCTGATTTTGAAGTTACATCATTGGTTTGAGCACCCGATTCTCGACATCTACACCTTCCAACCTGAGTCTCCTCCCTGCTGTTTCTAACCATGTTCCTTCTTTTCGGCGAGTGCGTTTCGGTTCCATATCAACCTGCGACACGGTCAGAAGCATCCGAAGTGGACCAGAGTCACTATTCAACTCGCTCGCTGATGCAAGAGAGTCTCCGTTTCAGACTCCAACCGGGCCAGTGAAGATTTGGCCATCTTCGAGCACAATGTCGCCGCAGAAGCACCTACGAATCTCCCAAACCGCGAAACGCGTTGCCAAAGGTGCTTGAGAGATAAGTCCTGGGTGATTTTGCGTGATTTTGCGATGATACGAGTATCCAGCACCCATAGGATCGTAATTGATTATTCGGATATATTGATAATATAAATATATGCCGACGTGCTGTTGGGAAGCCAATCTGTCTTAAAAGGTTGTTGACGTCTTAGTGGCAGCGTGGGTTCAATCTGTCTGTCAGATACTCGGGTTAGAATAGTACGACTTCTTCAATGAACGCTTGCATATCATCGCTCGTTCCTACACATGGCCGATTTGCCCCATCGGAAAGTCGTAAGGAGGTAAATATAATATTGGATGATCCAGGGAAATGTCCGCACAGCATCCCACTCTATGGTACGCTTTGAGAATACGACCAAGCGCAGACGGCGTAGGAGAAATCCTGCGATGATGGAGGTGCATAGAATACCGAACCACGGGTTGTCCTGGCCGGGATGGTATGCGGGGATTTGTCGAGAGCGACGGCAGGGACCACTTGAAGACGCCTCAGCTAGTCCCATCCTTCCTGACCGCTAGGGCATGAGAAGAGATGCACATAGTTGGTTCAACGTTGCAATCGATACTCCAGAAGATCGATAACGGGATTTTCGCCTCGCCTTGCATTTCTTCAATCATCTGAGAAGTACATACTTCCATCGCGTGGCAAGAAAAAGAGGTCTCCGTCATGAACGTGTTGTTTCAGATTATGCATCTCCATAGAACGGTACAAAGGTTAGTTGCCGACTGCAGACTCGAGGCCTACATTGCTCCAGTTTCTTGATCCAATTTCTCCTTCAAGACTAGGACTGCTAAGTCCACAGGGTCCGGCTGGTAAAAGGGCTGAGCTATAACGCTTCGGCCTCAAATGGCAGTGGTGGCGTCCATCAGATCGTGTAGCAGGCTTTGAATAGTTAGGTTCAAGGTATGGGACGAGCCCTGTTCCCCACGTATATCGGGATATTAGGGCACAGAAGGGATCACAATCAATCATTCAGTTTCGCCTCTAAGAAGGTCGAGTGGAAACGAGACAATGGCTAGCCCACTTATCCCTGTACTTGGAGCCGCTAGGTAGGCGCAACAAGTTGGTCAAATGACACAATGTGGGGACGTTTGTCGACATGTCGTCATTGGAGAAGCGATGCATTTTAGCGCAGAGGAGCCTCTTGATTAACCGCGTATATTGTGAAATAAAAACCAGGGCTTGTGTTTCCATGCTCTAACAAAAGTTTACGAAGAGCCCAGGGTAGACAATGAAGCTCCGGAGTAGGACAAATACTTGTGAGCGTCATCCAGACAGATTATTGGAAGATTATTGAGGGGCCGCCAAGTCGAGTAGACGCTATCGCACATGGACTTGAAACGCTTGCGCTAGGCTAGTGGCAACGTCTGCCGTCCCAAGGTGTTTGAAGAGACGAAAATCCCAGACTTGATGGAAATCGAAGACAACTAGTAATGAGTCGGTAATTGCCGGTACGCCCTGTGTTCGACACTCATGGAGCTTTCTCTTGTTTACTGCCCACGATCACTTCTTTTGCTTGAATTGCCTTTCTGTCTGGTATAATATCAGCTTGAAGAAGACGTAGAAACATAAAACGGCACTGATATCGACCAGTAATTCAGGTCTTCGAGTTTACACCCTTTCCTTGGACTCCCTGGTCACTCTTAGTCTCTCGTAGACAGACGCAACATACACGACTACGGTGGGCGCGAGGTTGTAGTGAAAGGTCACTCTAGGTGCTTGAATATTCACCTCGACCATTTCGACGGACATTCATGTGTCGTCGAAATAGCGGAGGATGGCAGGGGATTTGCGGAGGAAAATATACAGGACTATGAACCACGTTGTCGACCTCGGCCCTCTTCTGTGTGGCCGCCTCGATGAACGACCTACGCTTTGTCTTGCCTAGGTGACTTCGACTGCAAACAAGATAGCGGAGAGGATTCCGGAATTCCGAAACCATCAGCCCGTTGTCGACTTGTATTAGGGTGGCAAGGGGCTTTATAAGCGAACGAATTGGAAATCCTCACTTCCTTGTCACTCGAACAAAGATTGTATGGCGAGCAAGGGTCAGTGACCAATGGTTCGTTTGTCTTCCTGTGGCATTATTTTTCGTGACCCCTGATTGTCTTGAGCAGTATCGTTCGCGTGGAGTTATTGAAATCTTTGGCGGCCCTTTGTCCAACTATTTGAGATGCGCAAGTGGCATTACTGGAGAATTAAAGTCAAAGCTGGCCAAATGGATTGATTTTGTCCAACTCAGTTGCTATATGAGGGATCATGCAACTTGAAAATGACTGTCCCCTCAAGCTACTACTTATGTCTGCCAAACCCAAACATTACCGGCCGTCTTTAGTTGACGAGGATGACATGGACCTTGATGACATCTTCGACCAGTTCATAGAGCCTCGCGCTTTCGAGAATTGCAACCAGTTGCCTCAACAGGACTCCGGTCGCAATTTTTTGTACAACGTATGCCTGCCTTGTTTATTTATTTGTATTTTCACTGATAGTCTGACGGTCTCTAGGAAGAAGGAAATTGGCTAGGAATGAACATTAACACCGGTGTTACCATTGCCCCGACATTTGACGAGCCCATTTGTCCCAAAGCTGCCCTTTTGTCACCCTATGACATGGCTAGTACCTCCGAAGCTGTCAACAGGTTTGACAACGACTGGTTTGACTCGCTTTGGACCCCGCCCTCCGCGACTGGATCGCCAATACAAAATACGATGGAAGAAATGGCGGAGACACGGACTTTTGCACTGTCGCGAAGTACCACACCTTATCTAGATCTTCGCGCGGGAGGTGACGTGTATTCTACATCAGAAACATCTTCCTCGCGCGACTCTACTCCGCCGCTCAATTCTCGCCGCCGCGCATTGTCGCCTGTGAGTGCGCAACCCACTAATGAAGAAGACGCCGCGGTTCCTTCTTTTCGATGCCCCTGGTCCGAATGTA
The DNA here is from genome assembly GCA_030407065.1 of Armillaria nabsnona. Classification (NCBI taxonomy): domain Eukaryota; kingdom Fungi; phylum Basidiomycota; class Agaricomycetes; order Agaricales; family Physalacriaceae; genus Armillaria; species Armillaria nabsnona. Next base: position 1,059,053 of record JAUDQA010000005.1, read on the forward strand.
CTTCACAGTTCACGTCGCCAGAAGAAGCATCAGCCCACGCCAGTTATCATCCCGACCGCAGGGAGTTGAGATGTCCTCACCCTGACTGCACATACACCTCTGTTCGGATCAACGACGTGAAAAGGCACTGCGAAACGGCAAGTCATGGAAGACCGGCTTCGTTCTTTTGCAGGGGATGTGGGCGGAGATTTACTCGAAAGGACGCTGCCAAGCGCCATCAATCGAAGTCGGCGAAGGACCCACGGTGCGTGGCTTTCGTGGGATCGAAAGCAGGTGTTGGTGTTGTGGGAGAACATGCAGGGTGTAAGAGTCAATGATTAGTATGACCTAGCCCAGATACTCGCGAGAGAAAAAGACATGATTAGAAATAGGCAGTGCAGGAGAGCCAGTACTTACCCTTCAGTTATAATCATCTTCTCGTCGTATGAGATTGCTATGGCGATGTTGAAAGTTTGGATTGATGCTTCCTCGTCATTGGTTGTCGTCTACATATCAGTACTGCTGCGTCGTCCAGGAAGAGCAAACTCGAATGACACTAGCTCGTTAACAACTTGAAGTAATGGCCTAGTCGCAGTTAGAGTCATATGGCTGTTACCGAATGATCTTGTTATCAGGTATCATTGGGACTCAAAGGCGGCCCCCCAAGTCGAGAAAGAAAAGCAAAAGAAAAGGACACAATGGTCGGGGAAGAATGTTATTACGTTTACGTAATAATATCATGCAAGATGACTTCCGTTTTGGATAAATCATAAACATCAGCGACGAGCGTCGACTCGAAATGCCATGAATTTGGTGGATTAAACGTATTCCGGCTAAAGGATGCACTGAGTGACCAAAAAGGTGGCTCCTCAATATCGACTGGCATATTGCAATGTGGAAAAGTGCTGATACAGTTTGATGGCAGATAGGGTGCCCAATCTCGTTGTAAAAGCACACGGAGAGGTCATGCTGACCAGAACGACGATGAGCAGTGGTGAGCAAAGTGAATAAGTCACTGGGTACATAATCCAGGGTTCCAATTTCGCAGTTGGGCAAAGACCATAACTTGGACGGATAGCAGTTGATAATCGTTCGCCACCTACTGTAGGCTTGGCTTAGAACCCAAGAACCGGCGTCGACACCAAAGACCTCATAGACATCATTTTCCGTCAGATGCAAAAGTATTTCTATGAGAAGTTCGGGTTGAACACGCCGGATCGACGCCAGAATCATCTGGTATTTGTCATCAAGAAGTTGGTCTCTCCCATCTTTCAACCGCGATTACTGGATGTCAATGACTACTTGACCCGGTGTTCGTCGGTGCTGTTGACGGAGTCTTTGAGCCTTTCAAGTTCGATGGTGCTAGGCGGGTCGTTTGAGAGTAGGATTGAGGCTATGAAGGGGAGCGGTGCGCGTCCTTGGTCATCCGGGTGTTTTGTAATGATCATATCAAGGTACATCCGCAGGCGGCGCAAGTAAACAATAGGACTATGGATTCAACTGCTGTATTCAGTCAGCATAATCGTGAAATTTTTTGCTTTCCAACGCACATCAATGTTTTATAATTAAAGACAGGTGCAAAACAGGCGATGAAGGAGTCGCCCTGGTAAGATAGCCTTAGCGGCGCGTGAGTAAGATCGAGTGTGATGGAAGCTCCAGGCATACTAGGTTTTTATAATAAGGTTTGATTGAGAAGGAGTATGTTTTAATTGCTAGGCGTTCGCCGATACTTTAGGGGGGAAATTCAGTGAGGATTAAAAGTGACCGCAGGAAAAGGCGGGCCGGAATGCCGTTGTCTAAGCTGCAGCATCCTTGCATTTCGGGCTCAAATAACACCATTAATCGTTCCATTTGTCGGTTATTGACAGTTAAGTCGCCGCTTATGTTCCCGTTCGTATTCGCTTATTAGTATGCTCAGCCTCGTTTCCGCGGGTGCTTGTTAGTATGAGTGCCTTTGATAAAGTTCATTAATTATTCTCTGACGTGTTTCAATAAAGTAACCTACTGTTTTCCCTGCTTCTTCGCCCGTGTGAAGCCCTACAACTCTCATAGATTCATCATTTAAGGAGCTGCATTTTCGTGTAATTCATTAGGTATCATTCGTTTGTCCCCGCTCATATTACAAACCCGCTTTAACAGTCGTCAAGCATCGATAAACTCAATCTGGATGCTATACTCCCAGCGCAACCGTTCAACACAATGATCGTCTCAGACATTCTGTTAGCAAACCCATCAGCTTCCACTCGGATGAAGAAAAATATTTTTGATCCTGACCTGATTATTCTGTGATAATCACAATTATACATAACAGAGTCGATCCATACCATCATGATCATCAGCCCAGACATCTATATCCAATCCCGCAGCTTTGTACGACCTCAGAGTCTGTACATCCCCGCGCGACAACATTTCCGGGCCGATCAACTGTACCCTGGGTGTAGTGTTCAAGATTACTGTGACGGACTTCAAGGGTGACTTTGTCCACCTTGACGAAACCATCTTCATGAGATCGCCGTTGACAAAGGTGATATCTCCATCATGCGGATTACTCTCAACGGACATATCATAATGCTCGAGGTGTGGAAGAATGCTGTGCTTGTTGTCCACAGCAATTTCCGCCATACGCGAAAGAAGTTTTCGGCACACTTTATCTGAAGCTTTGAACCACCGACCGTTGCCGACATGAAGAGAGATGGATGTGACTTGAGGGGACATTTCTACTATGCCGATGAGGTTAGCGTCAATGTATGCCTCGTGGATTATAAGATAATTGAGAGTAAGGGAGCACTGGGAACGACTAAGCAATTCGTGCAATGCTGAGAGCGCGTCCGGGGAAGTTAGCACTTCTGAAACGTCAGCCACTACGCTGCGCATGAGGTATAGGCCCTGGAGGGATGGTAATTCCAAGTTACGGATCAGGTTGGAATCGCATGCATCGAAAGTTTTGAGAGATGGACTCCGAATGCGTTGGTAATGAGATAAGGATAAATCTTCCTTGAGATGATGATACCCCACCTCAAATGTCTGCAGCTGCGGGGCCTTCCGGATGATATCGAGAAAGTAACGGGTAGTTACAAGGTCGGCGTATGCCCTATCATCTTGGAAAGAAACAAGACCGGAAGCTGGGATAGGGACTCGTGCATTTTCTCCCATCCCATGTAGCATCACATTGCTCAACCGAGGAGCAATCTCGAAGGCGTCAACCGATACCTGTACAGGCTGTAAACATGTCAATTCGAGTATGGAGAGAGCCGGAACCCGGCCGCGGACGACGGTGAGGACATCACAGAGAGTCGGCCGCAAACTCAGCCTGGCTTCCCTCCACCGGGTCGAGTGATTCATGAAGAGGTGGAGAAGTGCTGATATGGTTTCAAGGGAGACGTGATGTGTCCCAATATCACGAAAAGAAATAGAAAGATCGTGTTGTCCGGAACGGTTAAGAGCCGTAGTAAGAAGGGAAAGCGAGTTCCTTGGAAAAGGCATGATGGTCGCGACGCGACATATCGGTTTGGACCATAGCTTGGATGAGTGGTAGTTGATGATCATCCTCCACCTGCTACACACTCGTCCCAGGTTCAAAGGTCCGTCTCTAACGTTGAGAACGTTGTACGCTCCGCTATCCATTGTCTGCCAAAATATGTCTATGAGAATCTCGGGCTGCACGCGTCGGATGGGCGTTAATGCTATCTGGTACTTGTCCTTCATGTCCGTAAGTCGACCGTGCCTCTCTTTCAATCTAGCGAGAGCTTCAGACATTTCGTGGATATCAATTGAAAGCTGGTCCAGTGCCTCGTCGACGCTGCTGACCGACTCTTTTAGGCTATTGAACTCGACGATGGTAGGTGCGTTGTTGGATTGCAGTAGTGAAGCTATGGAAGAAAGCGGCACGCGTCCTCGGTCATTGTGGTGCTTTGAGACAACTTCATCGAGGGTTACTGAGGTGCTTCCGCAGTCAGCACAGGCGAACGCGAGGACCATAGCTTTCCTGGGATCTCAGTCAGCTCCATAGACGGGTATTTTCAATCTTACGCCCACCGAAACGATATGGAAATGTAGAAGCCAGTTAGCACCCTAATTTTTTCAGCGACGCGTACCGGAAAGGGGGCCTTCGGAGATACCAAGCTTTATTTGGACAGTAGTGGTTGACAGAATAATTACGCAAATTAGGATTTTTGCAATGGCTCTTGCTGCTTTTTTGGCGCTGGGAAATTTATCGCGGTGTTGGTATTGTTGTTCGCAAGGACCCAATAAGGAACGGTGGTTGCGGATGGTAGGAAAGAACCGGGCCGTCAGCCGAACTCATTCGATAGCCATCGGCCGACTAAAGGCGACCACTCATTTACACGCTGTTCATATCATACATAGTTCAACTTTTCAACTTGATCAATTACTGTACATGTTCTGAGCTCCCAGCCATACTTGCCTATCCCGCCGACTCGGAGCCCGCATCGTGCTTCACCGCCATTCCAAGCAAACCCTCCGAGACGGCCTCCAACGCATTGACAAGCTCTAGCTGAGTTATATTCCCTGTCTTCACCCTTGCAGCGATATTTTCCACCTCTTTTTTATGCAATAATAACTCAATTTGCATGAGAGCTGCCTGGTTTTCGGCTGGCATGACAACGCTCCGAGTTGCATCTTCTTCATTTTGGACTAAAAGTACGTTGAGAGTGGATGTTAACAGGGAATAAGTAGATAGCACACCTTCTGTAGACGCTTCGCCCTCGTTGAAGAAAGCATCTGAATGTTCCGTTGAAGTCCCGAGAATGTCGTAATCCGTCATTACCAGATCCACCTGCTGAGTGTCCATACATTCGGGAGTCGTAAGTCCAATGACAGCGCTACCCACCCCAGAGGGCGTTTGAGGGCGTTCACTTTGGTGATCATCCATAAACTGATTCCAAAGTTCTTGGAAGTTCGTGGCGGTGGCTTGATCGACTGGGTCGTAATCGTATTCATATATAGGACTGGAGCTTGGGATCTGTACAGTAAGTCTCAGGATTTGTTTACACAAAGAAGTATCACGATAATACTCACTTGAGAAGCCGATGAAGAGGCGTGTTGATCCTGCTCGGGTTCATGTCGACGAGCCCTTGCTGTCCTTGCTTGGATTTCTGGGCTCAATGCCGGAGAGTCTTGAAATTTCTTCTTTCTCGGGCTTGGCGTCATAGGCGGCCTCCGAGCGAGGCTAGCTTTTGTCACTCTCCTTTCTTTGTACCAAGCAACTAGAAAGTCCAGTTGAGGATACGAGAGTTTCAATAAACGTCGCACTCGTGTCCTCCTTTCCTGCTCAGTACGACTGCAGCCGACTCTCTGTTCCTCGCAGCTGATACACACAGCTGAGTTTTCCTTCGGCGTGCAATCTTGTCCGCGTAACAGGCAATTCTTGCATACCTAAAGAAAACTTCAAGATCAATTGGTCGTGCCGCTGGAAAACTGGCTCACCGTGTTATTTTGATATTGCTTCCAGTACATTAAGTCGTGGACATTGGGACGTTTTTTGAACTCCTTGGAGAATCTTTGCTTCATGTCCTCGGTCACGACGACCTCATTCTCTGAACTGATACCGCTATGGCTCGGACTCGATGATTGCGTACTAGTAGGAGAGTCGGATTCACTGTCCATTGCAGAGGATGTGGAGAAGAAAGAGTCTGTCTTTCGGTCTACAATCTTGATAGAGCTTATTGATATTACTTAGGTCGGATCGAAGATGTGACTTATCAAGAGGTCTTCGCAGAAGAAATCTGGGATCATGGCATGTGCGCATCAATGATGTTACCTTACTACTTCCGGCATTCAAGTGAATGGTACTTAGCGAGGTCTTACAAAACCGTAGGATAGAATATGGGAGCAGAGGAATGGCAGAGGAATTCAAGTTGCACGCACAGGCCAGCTTCTCGAGAATTCCATCAAGATATCCATGTCCGTCATAGAGCGAGTGGGCGAAGGTCCATGTGACCGTAAGAAAGAGAAAAAGAATATTCGTTCTTGAGGATCATCGTGGTGGAAGAAGACAGGTGGGAAATTTTCTGTTTCCTTCGGCCATTCAGACCGGCGTTCAAATGTTCACCATCGATACCAATAGGAATGTTGGATGTTAAACCATGTAATCCAGGATTAGCATAAAGGTGATATTGAACACAGAGCACGAGGCTGGGGCAGATTGAATATTATGAGGACGAGTAGCTCAAATATCAGTCATAGTTGAGCCCGAGCACCTAACACGCAGGAACAGTATCGATACGCTGTAGTACAAGGCATCAGAAGAGCTAAAGGTCAGCCACTACGAAATGATTTCGACAGCGCCACTATTCAACCAAGCCTCGAGTTCTGCGAAATCGTCGATTTCTTCCATCTTCTCCTCAACCGCATTTCCCGTGTCATGCTCCGAGTGTTGCATCACGATGCTCGAGTTCTGCTGACTGCTAAAGCTATTGTCCGAAGTCATAGTCAGGTCTGGCGTAGAAGGTATGATGTCAAAGCAACTAGGGTCTAAGGTGAAGTCGTCGTAGTCATCTTGCTTGCTCTCAGCTTTGACCGATTCATCATCATCAATGACAATAACTTCATTTTCAGAGTCTGAGGCATGGACAAAAAGGGGGTCTTGTCGAACCTACGACGAACGTGTTTCACTGAGATTATCAATAAGAATAAAATGGAACCCACTTTCGGCGATTCATCGCTCAACTTCATACGTTTTGGCACAGGACTTGGCGAGAAGCGGGTGTTTAGAGGTGAAGCAGGACGTGCACCGAAGCCGTTGTCATCAGGGAAATCACGAATCAGAGCATCAATGTCAGAATCAGCCAAGTCGTCAGAGGAAGGAGCGTGTTTTCGAGGAGCAGAAGTCATAATTTCATGAGCCTCGGGAAGATCGTCGTCGTCGTCTAGGTGATACGAGATGTCACGACATACATCTTGCAGCAGCTGAGAATCTCCAATGTCGGCAAACTTGATCTCTGGGTCAGGAGCGGCCTTTCGCTTCCGCTTCTTCACGTTAGGAACGGGTTCTAGCTTGATCCTTTGTCCTTCAGTGAGTTTGAGGTTGTCTTGAACATTTGTATTCTTGTGCAAAGCCTCTAATCTTTCCAAAGTGCGGTCGGGGTGCGTAGGTGTCTTCTTCTTGACGTCCAAAACCCTTTGCCATTGGGTCTGAGAGGTAGCCTGGGAAGATTTGGGTGCCTGAGGTTTAGCAGTAGAGACTGAGGGTTTCGTCGTCGTCGTGGTTGCAGGTACTGGTTTCTTCGGTGGATGCAATGCTCCTTCTTTACAGCTGGAGGAAACGCATCAGAACAGCAGTGCATTACTACAGCGCAGTCATACCAAAGATGACGGCATTTGTTTCGGTCCTTGCAAGAATGGTTGCACCTAACTTTTGTCAACTTTCATGGAGGAGGATCGAGCGAAAAGAAGTGACAGGAAATTTCCGTTCGGTAGCTTCTTGGGCGTCTCTGGGTCGTCCAGAACAGCTAAAACACTGGTGCTAGGCTTATTCTTTTTCGCTGGGCGAGCGCTCACATCTGAGATAATGTTCATGATGAAAATTTGCCGTTTGATAAATGACGAACCTTCTTCGTCCTTCGTCAGATCCCTCACTTCCGCCTTGTCATCAGAACTGTCGATGGCACCATCCATCATGTCCCAAAACTTAGGATCTTCTTTATAATCCTGGATTTCTAGCTCCTATGACGGAGAGATAAGTTGATGTTGAGGGCACGAGACAGCATGAACGAACCAGGGAGGTTTGGGGACGAGTATTTCTAGTAGGGTATTGGGAAGCCGAGATGTCCGGTTTATAAAACTTGGTCACTGTGACCCCCGCTACGCATTCCTGCTCAAAAGTAAGCATTAACAGATGCCGACCAGTAGAGATGCCTACAGAAGATATATAGACATTGATTGACTGGCTCGGCTTTTCCAACTTTGCAGTAACTTCAAAAGTCTTGCTTTCTTTCAAGGACTTCGTTCTACGCAGATCATCAGTGGCCTGATTCATAAGACGATGCTATCAACACTTACGATATACGGCGAAAGTCAATCAATTCCATATCAGAGGTAAGGGTGATGATTGATGTCATATTGTAAACACGTCCTTTTTGCTTCTTGGACTTTGGCTGGGACGTGAAAGTCTCATCGGTTAATCCGCATTCGATGGACAAGTCAACTTCCACCGGCTTTGTAGCGCCACTGGTGCGAACTTCAATCTCTGTTATTTTCAGCATGTAAGAAGGAAATTCTCGTGCGGATGCCAACATCTCAAGGCCGAATGGAGGGCGTCGGTTCAATAGCTGAGAAAAGGACGAGTTTAATAGTGACAAGACGCTGAAAACTGGCCTTACTGCTTCAAGCCTCAGGGGATCTTGCTTTCGCAGAATGTCAATCGATGTTATACCTTGCTCTGCTAGCACCTAGTGGGTGGTCAGTGACACCCTTTCTGACGGACCTTCATCTGTTACCTTTAACCTAATGGAGTATTAATGAGGTATCAGCTAGGTATCAATTTCTTACGATTTTTCACCGATTGACTCGATTTGACGCAGCACAACGACTCGATCTTCCCAAGCTTTCGCGGTAAGACATCGTAATCTGTGCGTTGCGGTGAGGAGTCTATCTGAGGACTGGCTCCTTGTCAGACTTACATTTCAAATCCGTGCTTCAGTTGCGCCCCACGTTTCTTTGTAATTGCTACCTCCACGACAGCTGGAGCGGTTGTCAGTTCATGAGCAACCGTATGAGTAAATGTTGCAAACCTCTGGCAATGCGCGGTATGTGACGAAAGACGCTGAATGCGTCCAGCTGAGGCTGGCTATCGCCCGTCTTGTATTCGGGTGAATTAAGGGAGATACCACCTAAAACCGCCTTATGCGAACCATTAACAACCACAAAGCACTCCGAGAACGCCACAAACCTGGATCAGTAAGAACGTCTTGTCTGAGGTCTTCTCGACCTTCTTGACTTCAAATCGAATGTCAATATGCCGCCGAAGTTTATTCAGATACTGACCGAGTTAATGCATCAATACAGCAGGAATTGTCATAGAACGCCGCCCTTACCGTCTTCTCGGAAGCCCGAATCCTGGATTCATTCAATCTTCGATACCTTCAGTCAGAATCAAGGTATGTCTGAGAAATCACCCACTCTTCTGAGGCAGAAATCATTTCAAGCTGCCGTGCGCACGCGCCAACGGCCATCAGGAAAGAGACAAATATAATAGTGAACGCCTTACTATATCCCGGATACTTGGTTGTTCTGGTAGAGCCAGAATGGCCTTCATCTAGGATTCAGGTCAATTTGATGCTCAGGGAATCTACGTGCCTTATACTCACTGTGACCTGACGGATGTAGAACTGCAAGGAGATTAGAACCTGATGAATCTAAATAAACGAAAGGGACTTTGCCTTGCTCATAATATCCCCGTATTCTGTAGAACTTAGCTGCCCATCTCCACCGTCTTCGGAACACGTAATGAGTTCAGACTCCTTCAATTTAGTTATACTCTGCATGACCAAATCGTCAACGCGTTCCTCCCAGGTTTGATCCTCGCCTTTTCCAAGCGCATAGTGTCGAGGATTCTTCCGAATTCTCTGGAACAAGAACGAATTCCGAAGCCAATCGGCGGCAGAGCTGATGCTTGTGACCGTTCCTAACCCGATTTCAGAGTTAAGATGCTCAGACAAATTCACATGAAGGGAGCTTTCGAGGATGGTTTTGCCTTGAACGAGCTCTCGATATTTGCTCTCAAGCTCGGTCTCACACAATATTATGGCAGTCCCTTCACTATCTATAAAGGCGTTAGCACCCGTTTGGAGTAGGCAAGATACTGAACGGTATTCACCGAACTGGGGTCGACCCTGTAACAGACAAGGCAGGCTGAGGCAAGATCAGACCCCGAATCAGAAAGGAAGTACTCACTGCACGACCAAGCATCTGCATGACATCGAGATCAGAATACTCGACTGATACATTGTTTTGGAAGGTCTGGACCCCTTTGATGACGACGGTATGGGCAGCTGGACAAATGTTAAAGGAGGAAAATACGTGTAGTGAACGCCACTTACGAAGGTTGACTCCTACAGCAAGAGTCTGGGCAGAGGGTAAGAGTCTCGTCACTGTGATCGTATTAAGTGACCAGTCTTACCGATGTCGCTATGACTATACGGAGGACCCTCTTTAAAAAGAGGCCTTCAACTGCACGTCTATCATCCAGCGACAGCCCCGCATGATGGACACCGATGCCATATGATGCCCATTCTATTCATTTGAGCAGAACGCGCGTAGATGAATAATTCCAACTTACCTGCCAAACGCTTATCCTGGAAGATGTGTTCAACTCTGTTCGGCGTTAGGTTTTGTCGACTCGTCACAGTTAAGTCATAAAAACCTTTCGGAATGGGTCCAAGGCAATGATTGCTTCTTTTTTTCAGCTTCAATATAATCTTTGAGTACATGTTCGGCAGTGGCGAAGACACCTGCGTGATTCGTCATCATACAAGTCATCGGTATCGAGATCCATTCCGCACCTTTCCTAGTCGGACAAAAAACAAGAATAGGCTTTCCGACGGAGTGCGTTTGTAGCGTCGAGAACAATTTGTAGTCAAGAATTTTGGAGAATTGAAAATCATTCTGGTTGCGTTGTCGAGGAACCCCAACAACAACCCGCTTCAGCTTGCAAGGGCGGAAGTCTTCGCCGAACTACATAGGCTTCAGTTACCGCCACACATTGATGAACTTGACATACTTCGAAGACTTTTGCAGAGCTGCCATCACATCTGGCACTCCCGATCCAAGAGGCTATATCTTGAATATTGGGAACTGTCGCCGAGACAAGTACGAATCGGACACCGGAGCCACGTAATTTCATTCGGGAAATGACGACTTCAAGAGTACTGCCTCTGGATTCATTGAGTATATGGACCTAAATGGAGGTTGTGACATCGTAGGCAAGAGATCACGCAATAGAAATACCTCGTCGACCAAGATTAATCGAATGGAAGATAAGATTTTTCCATGATCACCCCTGGTTCGACAGACGTCATCGGAGAAATTCTTGCGAGGCTGCTGGACCCATACCAATTTCTGGTCAGACTGTCCCACTTTTCAGCCTGTTATACTATCAGTTGAGTTGGCGGTTTGCACGTTCAGGAAAATGCTTGCCGTTGTGATACTGCAAATCAGTCAGTTATCCGGTCTTATAGGTTGGAAAAAGACTAGCATTATCGTAGAGTTCTTTGCATCTCCCCAAACACCTTTCCCGAAATGAACGGTGTCGCCTGTCAGTTCGCAACCTATTTTGCGATATTAGGGCGCATACACACGAGGAGAAAAGAGGTCGCTTACACTTAATCCCCAATGAGCTGAACTTGGCGGTCCAGTCACGATATCTCTCCGAACATAGCGCCTGCGAAAAATTGAGTGTGTAAATAGAATATCGATGAGAAGGCTTCTACCTTCGTTGGTGCCATGTAAACACATTTTACTGAGTTGTCTGTTGCGCTATTCGTCTCGGTCAACATTTGTATGATTGCCAGTTCAAAGAGAACCGTCTTTCCGCTACCAGTAGGCGCTGGGCTTTTGTTACATTTGCGTACAGCAGTAAATCATATTTAACTTACCGCTCGTTACCTACAGGGCGATCGTCGTGAGATGAGAGCACTGAAAAGATCCAGCATACGCACTATATTTTCGTTGCTTTGCATTAGCTACTGCATGTGAGAAACGGAACCATAGATGATAGTCCTAAATCTCACTGTATCAAAACATGAGGACTGAACAGCGTTGAAAACGCCAAATTTAAATATTGCTCTATACACATCAGCTGGCATGCGAGTCAGCGAAGATGAATTCGGGTAGGCGACACATAGAACGTACGAAGCTCTGTAACTGGTCGCAGTCGAATTCCCTTCGCGCTCTTACATGAAGGTGCCTCACGGGCAGGTTCATTTTTCGATGGTCGGCCTGCATTGAGGGAGTAGGAATTTGAAGTGCGCGGCACTTGGCGCTGCTGTGGAGGACAATGGTTGCTTGACCAATGTTGGTATCCTGGGTGTTGGTCATACTCCAGCGTCGCTAGCAAGCAAGCAATCAGTGGCTGTTCATCTGGAAAGAAACGGTACTTACAAGGAACCGCCTCGTACTGAGAAGGAGGATAAGCTCCCACTATAGGCGCAAAATTTCCCTGTTCCTCAGAACATTCGTCGTAGCTATCAGCCTGCTGGCCATCCCATTGTTCATCTTCGTAATAAGGCTGGTCAGAAGCCTGAGGGTAAGTTGCGTCGACATAGTCCTCTATGGGATCATCGTAGCGCGGAAGATATTGCGAAGCAGAGCTGTTGGTAAAATTGTTCCTATTCGTTCGCTCGGGCGGGGATGGAGAAGAATTTACTGCTAGATGTGAATATTTGTAGAGCAAGGAACGCGCATACACTCACTAATTTCATCATTATAGCCATCGTACTCAGCGTAAACATTGTTCTGATATCCCTGAGGCGTGTAGTGGTTCATGGTGTAGTTGCCGTTCATTTCGAACGGCTCAACGTGGGAGAAGAAGAAATGGAAGGACTCCGACGCGTGACGCGTCTTTACGTATCAGTTTCACGTGATCTTGGTCAAGCGTGACAGATCGTGACAGTCCAAGCGCTTGTCCCTTTGTTTTCGACCTCTAAGCATCGACCACAAGCAATACTACCTTCGCACGAGATGTCATCGCAACAACTGTCCGCTGAAGAGCTAGCAAAGAAGCAGGCAGAGAAAATCGAAGAAATAATCAACTCGTGCGGCCGCTTTACATGTAATTATTATCCCAGTATCAGTGCTTCTAACCTGTATCTTTTCCTTTAGGATCCATTACTCCGACAAGTACAGCGATGATATATACGAGTATCGCCATGTCATCCTGCCAAAGCAGCTCTTCAAGATGAAGATAATACCGGAGAACTATTGGAATGCAGATCAGTCTGCTCTTCGGCTGCTGTCGGAGAAAGAATGGAGGAATATTGGGATTACGCAGAGCCTGGGGTGGGAGCACTACGAGATTCATGGTGAGTTTCGTGATGGATTTTTTTGGTATCTCTCTGATTGGAACCCTCTAGCGCCGGAGCCTCACATTCTGCTCTTCCGTCGCCCCAAAGACTTTGTCGCGCCGACACTACCAGCGCAGAGGCGTGCTAAGGATGCAGGAAGACGAAAGTAGATGGGATCGCCTCTTGATATTCTTTCTCTTTTACCAGGCTTTCTTTCTCAATCAGGTGCTATAGTCTTAGAATTGTCCCTTCAACAAATGTCCGTATCTTGTATCCTAGCTCATTCTCGCAAATCACTCCCCATGCTCGTCCTTGACTCACCGTCTGCGACCTCCGCATTACTAAGTCAATCATCATAGCACTATATGTACACATTATACTGAAACAATCGACAACAACAAAACGAATAATACGAAATAGATCCCTCTACTTAGATAACAGCTAATATCCATGTCCAAAGTGCAAGTCACAGTCGCGGTGCTGGTAGATCTCCCCATTGCACCATAGGTCCTAGGTCCGTAGATGGTTTCAAACCAGCTCGGAATGTCTTCAGGTCCGTAATGTATTCCACTCCTGGCCGCGGAGCATCCTCACCTTCGCCTTGAACAGGATACTTCGCCATCAACACCATCATAGCCTTGACCAAGTCTTGGAGGCCATCTCTTCCTTGCAACGCCTGTACCCAGTGTGCTTGGAAGTCGGACACATTATGATCACCTTCACCAAGGTCCTTCCACGCGCTCTCGTCAAGATCAGGCATCTTCGCGCGCACAATAGCCGTAAACTGTTCCGCTGCTTGCGCACTGACTTTCTGGGGACGTGGTTTCTGAGAGCGCATCTGGACTGACAGCTTTGATCGTGACTTTGATGATGGGTGAACGTTGGACATGAACAGAGAAAGAACGTCCTCCTTCGTTATATCCTTGATCAGGTCGGCGTCCTTTTCCGCTGAAATCGCCATGAGTACGGTCACCAGTAGATCCACGAAAATCACATACCCCTCAAGAAGTCTAGATGACCAGTACTGATCTGGAGCATGAAGTTGCTACCCTCTTCCATGAGGTTCTTGTATGACTCTCGCCACTTCTTCTCCAACCCTCCTTTCTGCTCCTGGAAGACCTCCGGGGTCATCTCTTCGATGTAAGTCTTCATGGCAGACAGATGCGCTTCAACTCGATCCTCGAGATGTCCGGGCGTCTTCTCGCTCTGAACTACTATCCGCACACCGATATCTCCACCGCCCGATAGACTCCATCCAGAACATGAGACGATGTAACCGAGTTGCTCCTTTGTCCGAAGGGTATTGAAGGTCGGTTCCGAAAGAATCTGGTTTAAAAGCGCAGCCACGACACGAAGGCGTTGATCGGCAACGGAACCATAGTAGCAAAAGTAAGTTAACGCGGAGTTGGATTGATTAGGATTGGGTATCGTAGATGTCCAGGTATAGTTGCACCCTATTGATTCAGTGAGCATGGGAGGTATGATAACCTAATAGAGGCAGGTATACCTTCTGGTAGCAAAAGACCCCTTTCGTTCAATTGAGAAGGTGGTAGCCCGGAAAGTCCTAGACCTTGTTCCGCTACTTCGGCGATCTTGATAGCTTCCTAGAAGACGGTTAGAGCTGTGGCGGATACACATAGCATATAATCAAACTTACTTCCTTAAACATGTTGCCCGTTACGAGAATCCGAATATTCACTTGAGAAAGGAATTTCTTGATATGGCTCTGGACATCCTCTGGAGTGACAGCTAAACCCTGTGTTAACGCAACATCCGCATGTAAGGAGACAGTAACTCAACAGGTTAGCTCTTGAAGCTTCTCGTGAATAGTCCATTGTCGTTCCGTCAGCATATATCGGCCGTAATATTCTGACAGCTGATACGACTGTCCAAGGAAGAAGTTCTCCCACGTCTTCTTGATCTGCAGGGATCCATGTCAGTAATTCGACGACGGTGAATGGTCAGACTTACTTCTTCCTTCATAACGATCAACCGCTCAGGACGAACAGTGATCTGCTTGACCCTCTCCAGAACATGCTGCACCAGCACGATCACCTTGTCGTTGTAGCCGTTCATACTAACGTAAAGACCGGAAGCATGCGTTAAGAAAGAATAGGTGATGCCTGCTAGATCAGCGTCATAGGAGAACTCAGTAAGTGAGTCGGTGACGAGGTCAGAATACAGTCTAATATTATCGTGAGACGTCATAGACGGTAACCACAAGGGGAGACATACCTTGTCAGGACAGAATTACGCGGAGAGTTATTCCCATATGGACTATAGATACCGGAGTCAGAATCTGCTGATTTCGCAATATTTCCCATGTTACTGACCTTCGCAAGTCGATAACCACGAATCCTTTAGGCACCCAAAATCTGTCGTCCTTTTTGTGCCATAGAACAGAAAGAGGTGTTTCTCGGATCAAGTGCGGACGTCCGGCAGGCTAAAAATGATCTGGTGAACTCAGGGTGCTCCAAGTAAAATAGAGATAACGTACCTTGACAACTTCGCGCTTGTCTACATCCAAGTTAGTTGGGATAAATTCATTGGGACCAGGGAGGAATAGTTGGGGGATATCATTGGCACCGTTAGCCTGAAAAAAAGGGTTGATTGTGGCGTAATATAATAGGCTCATTATACTCACCTGTTCAACGAAATCATCGTCAAAGCGCTCAACTCTATACTCTGTGCCATACCAAGGCTCCGTTTCCCAGTGATCGCGGAATCCTACGCTCTCCAGGTCTCCTTTCTGAGCCATAAGGATCACTCTGCCTTTCTCCAATCGGAAGCTTTCCAGATATTCTCGAATCTTCTCCTCACCGCCACCTTCATGCTTATAGTCATCCCAGTCCCAGACCAATAGCGGGGCGCTCAGGAGTAGATCTCTGGGGTAGCCTCGACCCATGCGCTCCGCAATCCGTGTGGCGTAATCATCAGGGCGTCGCTTCTCCTGGAATCTGAAACGCGTTTTCGCCAAAGTCACCAGCTCTTTCTGATGGAATGGAGCAAAGGTGGATTCACGTAGAAGCGCAAAGTATTTCGCAGTTGCCAGTATGACGTTACGGTATTCCTCTGAGTTTACTTGAGCACGCGACCCATGAAGTAGGAGAAAGTGACGTACTGAAGCCATCGGCAGTCAAATACACGGTTACTTTGAACATCCCGAATCCCCTTCCAAGATTCTGAGGGCCCGAGCTTAAACCCGTGATCCAGCCCTTGTTCTTGAGATGCGAATGGAGAGATCCGGGACCTTCGTGGCCAACAAAATGGGAGATGAATTCGGAAGGTTTATGACGCCAGAAGGGTACCTGGTACTCCAAGGGGAACGAGAATTCTAGTGCATGTACAGTCATGATGGTTTGAACGGGTACTAGCGTCTGCATAGAGTATCAGAAAATGAATGGAAGCAATTCAGACAGTCCACATACGCCTAGCTGCTCTGGCCCCATTGGATGTTCAGTGAACATCGGGAGGGGATCAACACCGCGGTTAGGGATTGGCGAGAACAAAGAGGAGGCGAGCTCGGATAGCTCATCCAGGGATTCTGGAGATCATCATCGTTAGAAATGATCAGGTAGGAACGGAAGACATACCTTTACCAAGGATGCAGAGATGCATCCGGCTGGCACAGTACTCCTTTGTCCACCATTCTACAACTCGTCTACGCGTCTCTTTACCAACTGCGCCGCCATCGGATTCGTTGTCACTTGAACTGGAAGCTACGGAAGGGGCTGGCGATGGGATGCGTGAAGGGATGGGCGATGGTGCAAAATTACCATTAGTTGCCGGGGCCTCGAGTTTTCCCTGTGCTCTGAGATCCTTCCCGGCTTGAGACAAGCTCTCCCGATTACCGCTCCCGAATTTCCTCCACGCATGCCCTTCCTTGCTCAGGTGTTTGCTGAGCTGAAACACCCTCCATAGGTCACTTTGATGGTTCTTCTTGTGCTCAGAGTCTACCGCGTTAAGTTCGCGTGATGTACACGAGGGAGAAAAGAGTGGGCAGTGGAAAAAGCCTGAGAACCGGGCAAGTGCTCCAGCGAGGGCAGGCGTAGCCACGTTGAAGTAATAGTTGGTGTTGTTGACGGACGTGTACGCATTCGAGCTGCCATTGTTCTTCGCCAGGAATTCCGAGTATTCGTTCTCTCGGGGGAATTGTTCGGTGCCCTGGATGAAGTTAGCATACGGAATAGCGAGAAAGAACGATTAGACGCACCATGAACAGCAAGTGCTCGCAAAAATGGGCCAAACCTGGCATGTCATCCTGATGACAGGTCAACATTAAGCGCAGACGACCTGAACGATACTCACTGGGTCTGATAGATGGCCCACCGCTACGTCCAAACTCGCGGCAGCCTTGTCGGCGGTCGCATCGTGAATGAGAGTGGCCTCGAGGCCGTTGTCCAAACGAATGATACGGTAGTCTCTATCGTCCTGCTGCGACTTCTCTATAGGCATATCGTAGACGGAGAATGAAGGAATGCTTGGATCGGCTGGTGTTACGCGTCTCCACTCCGTCGTCGTTGAAGCCTTCCTCGAAGACAGGTATGAGAGATTCATGGTGGTCCTGAGGAAGGGAAATCGAAGGTTCAGCATAAATATTGCGGAGAGAGGTCGGCGGCTTTGTATGGTCACCACTGGTGTGGTCCTCGGGTACAATTATTCTAGCGGTAAATCTTCAGACAGCGAAGGCAAGAATGGAAACTGTGCTACCTGAACGGTCCTTTAATTACTGGATGCGGTGCTGGGTGTCGCCGTATAATGATGGTGGTGGTAGGCTCTGACGAAATTTGACAGGCGACTGCTATTGTTCATGACTATTGATTTATTGATTTCATAATTAAATAATTAAATATTATTATTATGCCCAGTTATATCCGCAGACAGCGCCGGATTTATGTTACAGAAAGATTGGAGCATAGTCAAAATATTCCAACGGGTACACTTATGCATTTCTCTGCCGATACTGTAGCGGTTCACTGCCTGGGACCGAAGGATATTACATCCTTCAATGGCATGCTCCGTGATTTCAAGGATTCGCAGACCTCGAAGCTGCCCGAGAAAGGATAGATCTCCCTTTCAAACCTAGATAACACCGACTTTAGATACCATTTCCAATACTCCGTATCATACGTACGTACACCTGCGCATTTTCTGCATACCTCGTGCTCACCAGTTTTGTATCGTCATATTACAATGTATGCCCCGTTTCAGGTCAGGGCGCAACCGTGACGCTCAGGCGAGGATGCAATGGGGCAGGTTGCCCGCATGACTGCCTGCAAGACCTTCGTCAAGCGGCTATTGCGATATACCACTATGTCGAATTTGGCATTTCTGGATGATTCTGCCAGTGTCAATGGGGCAACCCGGGTAGATGTTTGGACATGACAGAGTACAGATAGTATTAATACACTTACAGCCGAAATATGTCGTAGTAACTGTACAATTCAGATGCTCAGAATGCGTCCGGACAGTGGAAAGATCCGGACGACGGGGGATGAGGATAGCGTCTCCTTCTGATCCACCACCTTGGGCTAGAGTCCGGAAAACATTGAGAATTTCTTCTCAATTCTCCGTCTAAGATTGGGTCCATTTCGTACGGAATCAATTCCTCTTCAGGGAGGTCCGGTCCCAACGGTTCGTCCGAGTAGTCGCCCAGATAAACTTCTTTTCTTCCCCGACTTGGTCAACTGTATCAGATGAGAGCATCAATTTTGGATCTGAGCGTCGCTATGACCTGTTCCTATGATGTCATTCGCCTTCTAGAAGATACCAGTCGCTGATTTGTAGGCAAGCGTTTTCAAATGAGTAGCCATAGAATAATCCTGTGTAAGTATCTCTTCCGTGCATGAACTATGTAACGTACGGTGACAATTGAATCACGTCAGGGTATCGAAGTTTCGACAAGATTCCGGAAGTGTAGACGCGTGTAGACGGCCATGGTAAGTTCTGGAAGGATCAGGACACCCATACTCGGGATCGCGTAGGGTTGTTCGCCCTGATAAGGGTTGCTGAGACCCTGTTTCCGTAGGTGATTTGGTGCTTGAGAAGGAAATAGAAGTAGCGAGAAGGTAACTACACGGGCGTAGTATACTAGTCACTGCTTGTTTTCACTGGCTCGGACAGCACGCTGCGTAATGACGCCTCCTCCGTCGCAATAGGCGATCAAATGTGTCAAGCACGAAAGCAAAGTAATAGCCAGCGGCGCAAAATACTGTTCGGCAGCAATACCGCCAATCACCTCGGGGGTCATACTAAAAGCCGATTGATTATGTCGTACCAAAAATTAGCCCGCAAAAGTCCTTCTGGTATATAGCGCTGGCAGGAAGAGAGGATAATGCAGACCATTTGGACCCACATGACCGTGACGATCAAGAAAACAAGGCGTGGGAAAATACTATGACCCAGTCAACTTCACTTCAACCACTCATGTTCCTGCTTTGGGCCTCTGTAGAAAGAAGAACAGGTGAGCGGGCTCGCCTTTATCGGTCCGCGTTCTTGTTGCTCATATGATACACCAGCAATTCCGAGGCATACGTTTTGGTTAGGTATTCCTACACGGATTCTCGGTATATAACTTGAAGGATATGTGGCTTTCAATTGAAGCCCGCTCCGCGGCATGGATCGTATCAACTCTAAGGGTATCTTGGGATCGACGAACTTATTTGGACGTGGATCGCTTTCTCGGCCACATTGTTAACTGTCATCTCGATAGTCTTTGACGCGTACTTCCCCTCTTGAAATGCGTATATTCACGTTGGAATCCGTCGCTCTACATATATGAAACATCTGGGTCCTGTCTTCAAGCCCTCAACGTCATCGCCACTACTTGAAAGCCTCCGAAAGTCGCTTCGATCATCTGGTGGCGAAACTTTGCGAAAGTTCTCGAAGGATTTGCTGTGCCTGTGGGGACGGGGCTTTATCCTTGTGGTGTGGTTTTCTTACTGAACCGGCGTGGCGCCGGCGGTTGGTATCATCATATGGGTGCTCCCCTGCACGAAGCGACTGCAACGTGATAGACTCAGGACATCGCCTCGCACCAAGTACACAAGTTTTGATTTTCAAACAACGGCGACCAGGCAAGTCGACCATTGGTACAGTTCTTTCGCTTGAGCTTAGAATTATCACAGGTTATGAAAGTGTGACGAGCAGCATAACATATCAACCTTCTTTCAGCCGTCTCCAGTTGCATGGTATCTCAGACACCCAATAAATTCCTGGGACCCAAGGGCCGACATTTTACTGGGCTCTCTCTTTTCCATCAGTCGAATGTTGCCGTCGTTGACCGGCTATTTCTATTACGCAAATACAAACCTATGGCGAGCTTGTCAATACTTATCATCGCCATCGCTAGCCTTCAATATCGGATTTAACAGCGATACCCACGCATTCACTCAGAACACATGACTTTGTTTATCACTCTGTGTTTCCTTTTCTCTCATTCCGCTACCCACGCTCGACCTCCTCCCATGACGGAGCCGACATCATTCCCCAACATAATGATGTGCGCTGGTCGGAATCTTTCGCACATTTTCATGTTACGTCGCCAACTTGAAATTCTCTCATTATCTAGATGAGAGGGCTTCTTCAAAGCAACCAGATCGGAATTCTGCAGGTCCAGCAAAATCTCAGTGGATACGATTGGAGATTCAGATCCACTTGTAATGGGCTTCACCCAGGCACGTCTCGCATCTACGACGATTCCGTCGGAATCTTGTATCTGGATCATTTACCTTGGAGGTGAAATTTCAAAGCCTACGTCGCACTTGTTTCAACACCGATCCCAACCTCACTACTACCAATATAAATCAGTTAATGTTCGCCTAACAGACCTCCGGGTTTTGTAGTAGGATAACGTAGCGTTTCATGCATATGTTCATATTCTCTGTTGCTAGGTTCGCAACTTACAGGGACATCAGGATAGCCTGTTGACTGCGGCAGGCTCTATACACGCTGGAACTTTTACCTTGCGGCCTCGCGTCTTCATCGTGCGATTGGGCATTTTTAGAAGCAAAATGCAGATCGTCTTTGAATTTGACAAGTCAGCACGTCTATGGTATGCACCACACGAGGATTTCTTGCACAAGAGTACTAAACTTTGATTGCCCATCACTGGAAAAACTACCGCAAGACCGTCCGCCACCCCACATGCGTCAGTCGATCATCGAATTGCTCGTCCGAGTTCAAGGCCACAGATGCTCCAATTTGAAATCGCTAATTCCAACTTTACTGTACCCTGCACACGACGACTTTACTTTTCCCTCAAGCGGAGTTTCTCCTGAATTTTTGTTATGTATTATTTTTATTTTTATTCTCATAGCCGTCGAATCTGTAATTGCAGATCACCCAAGTCATCGTCAAGTTTTACCAGCCCAAAGTAGATCCTTAACAGTCAGGACATCCCTTCTCAACAGGCCAAAACCTCTCACGAAGGCTGCGATAATAAGAATCTCCGCCGTCACTCCCACCGCACTCGGCTTCCGGGTCGAAGTGATAAACCAACCACCAGCATACACGCTCCCACCTGGTCAAATTAGAACAAAAACAACAATGCAAACAAACAGCACTGACCATGCGCCAAATGGCCGTATTGGTTTAGAAGTATCATATGTCCTCCGTTGGACGATAGAAAACGTCCTGAGCACAGGTCTCGATTTACCGTCATGACTCTTCTTGTACTTGCTATCAAGATTATCCATCCTACAAACACAGAAAAACCTCAAGACGTAGATCCCAGTATAAAGCGTACGATCAAACGGACCTTGCGTCAAACAGGCGTTGTCCCTCCTTCAACATGTCGTCCTTAGGCACCCCATCGAGTGCACCTTCAACGCCATTAAGAGCGGCCTCTTTACGATACGCAAGCGTCAGTAAATCCAGTTTATTGTACGACTTTCCTGGGCGCATCGGGTTGTTCTGATTCTCAAACGTAACATAGGGTAACGTTCCCATCTCTTCGTCAGAAACCGAAAGTGATTTTTCGCTGAAGGCTGTATAAGTTTGATGAGGGGCTAAGAATATACCAAAATCACACACCATCAGTATACTGCACGACCTTCCACCCAATCTTCTGCTTGTAGTTAGGGTCTTGCTCAGGCTTCCACTGGTTCTCACCATGAGCTAGCCACGCTTCCCAGGACTGTTTCCGCTGGTTCTTTCTAGCTTTCTCTGCTTCAGCTAAAGCCTTCTTGGTGACCTTGGGTGAACCTTTCTCCGAGGAAGGCGACTTGAATTCAGGCGAACCTTCCTCGGTACCTGTCTTTCGACGCTTCACGGGCGGTTTTGGGCTAATAACGTCTCTGTCGGTACCTGAAATGTTCCCTTTGGACTCAGGTGGATGACGACGTTTCGACGGTGTATTGGTGGCGGACATGGTGGTACAACGATAAAGCGCGGGATTACCTAAGGAACCGAGGCCTTTACAGAGCAATATTATTTATATAAATAAATCGGAAAAGAAAAGATTGTTCAAAGAGAGTACGAGTACAATATGAGTAGTGATACAATATGCATAACATACAATTCTTTGAAAACGAAAGTGGGGCGACATGAGTCTATCCTGTAGACGAAATGATCATAACTCCGCTGAGAACGGTTCGGTGAAGGGGCGTCAACGGACATTCTGTTTCTCCTTCAAAGACGGTGTACGAGTTGTACAATATGATTAGCAGCACATGTGTATTATACGCTTGAAAACGAAAGCGGGATGATTTCTAGCGTATCCTGTAGACAAAATGATCATAACTTGGCAGAGAACTTATTGCCCTTGACAAACTGAACAAGATTCTTGATTGCTCGCCGGAAGACCGACTTGACTCTCCACTTGCCTATAAAGCAAAAATAAGGTAAGGCTCTACTGGGACTATGTAAACACGCACCTTTCCGCGGAGGCGCTGGAGCTGGCGGATTCGATGAAACATCAGATTCGTCGGCTAGCGATAAATCGAGTGCATGCGAGTCCGGAGAATCAGAGCTCAGGTCTTCTGTGGAAGTCCCAGATGCTGCCGACTCTGAACTATACACTGAATAGTCATCGTCGGGGAAAGGAGTAATGTTCATCTCCGGCTCGGGCTGGGGGAAAACTGCCGATCCGTAGCACGCAAGCTGATACTCCTGCACAATTCTAAAAACAAGAGAATAATTCAGGAGGGGAATCGTAGCCCTGAAATATGTGGACTTACTCTTGGAAAAGATCCAGGTCTCCGAATAGCTGTGACGGATCAGATATTTCTGGTACGTTGGACAGGATAAGGTCGAAACGCATAACGGGCACGAAGATGCGATCCTCTTCAAGTTTATCGCAACCTGGTACCTTGGCAAGGAACATCTGGCTGGCTTGACTATCCGTCGAGGTTTGCGAAGCGTCGTCCAAAACGTCCGTCTCTGGGGCTTCTTCTTGACCGTCGAGAATTCGCAGGATTCTATCGTCGTCTAGTCCAGTCTGAAGGAGTTCGCTGTAGAGTTTATCCTCCTTGCAGGCTTTCATCAGCTCAAGAGAGAGGTTCCCACCAGCAGATGGTGACTGAAAATAGTCCAATCGTTCCGTTGGTACACGCATGCAAAAATCGTAGCAGGTTGGATGATAGCAGTTTTCCCATGGTAGTGGCCCCTTCGACACTTTGAAAGGTTTCCTTGATCTAGGATGGGACGTCGTGGGCAAGACAGGAATGCACATGGTAGGGCGTGCATGCTGGGGTTTCCGAGGATGAGGCTTTGTGAGGCCCTGTTGGACTGGTCTAACGGTGATAATAGTGTATGCAGCTTCCTCTTCATCTGGTTCTACGATCTACGAGTCTTTCAGCGGGAGAAACTTGTAGAAGCCACGGAACGACGCACATCCAGGCAGTAACCAGCATATTTGTGATCCTGCAGACCATCCAGCTTTTGTAACATGGCTTCATCACCCCCGCCACAGTATAGCTTCAGTGTTGCAGCTACGTCGATAGAAAAAGTGATATAAGTGTACAAAGGTGGAGACAGTGAGAACTTCGTGTTGGGCAGGGGAGCAGCCATGGCGTAGGGCAGCAAGGCGAGGGGGGTGGGAGCGATAACAGGCCATGGCCTAAATCGAGCATATTTATACCGACCAGAGTGGCGACCAAAGAACAAGAAAGACAAAGGCGTGAGAAACAGCCGATCAATGATCACGATCTGCCATTGTTTCTCTTGGTCTAATTTGGTCCGTGCACTGCTTGAACGCCTCCCCCTTGACCCTCTTTCATTATGCAGGAACAAAGAGGGTGTCTTCCTTGACATCCTTGATTAGGAGAAAGGGACCATAACGACGGGCCCCGCTACTATATAAAATGGGGGTAATCATTAATGGGTTTGCCACCTTCTCTGATTGTCACTCGAGCATCACCTTACATTCACTCACAGCTAGTAGGCCTGGAGCCACTTGTAAAACCATCATTCCCTTTCAATGTTCTCCCGCTACTCTGTACTCTCCGAAGATTACGATCCCCTCAAACCCACTAGGCCGTGCAGTATTGTCACAAAGCCTCCGTCACTTAGGCCGTCGATTAGGCCACGGAATGTGTCCCCAGTCTACAAGCCTGGCCAGATCTGCCTTATCGAAGACTCTGCACTTACACCATTGTCTGTAGCTTTGACAGGAGCATGCGGTAACTTCACCCCTCGAAATGGACGCACGCTCAAGACCACCGGACACAACCGAATCATGCCCATCTCCTCTGGAAAAGAAAGACCGTGCGTCATTATGGATGTCCCGGATCACCTTGCAGCTTCTGTTAAATACAAGAAGGGCCATTTTGTCTGTCTCATGGCCACGTTTGGTTCATCTGAGGGCCAGTATGAAAGTTTTGGTGGACTTCTCCGACGATTTGTTGTCCCTGTCGAACCCAACCAATGGATTCTCTTCGACTCAGGAACAAGTGCGCTTAAGACCAGTCCAGCTTGGCGTCATCCTCGACAATGGGCAATCGCGTTCGTGATATACACAGAACGGCCTATGAAGCCGTACATATCTTTGCACGATGGCCAAGCCCGCTGGCTTCCTAGCGCCGAATATAAGCGCCTGGCTCAACACTGTGCCACTCAGCGGCTGTCATGGAACAATGACACGCATCAGAACGAAAACTTGAAGCAAGAGATGTTCGATGAGCTTGTTGTGAGTTCAAGTCATTTTGAATCCCGGGTATTACACTAAATGGAACAGAATTGGAAACCTAAGAAGAAATTTTCCGACAAGGATTCACTACATACCTGCTATTCCGTCGCGTCCGCCTTGTCCGTCAACAGCTTCCAGTCGTTCTATGCGCAAAGTTCCTTTCGTGGAAGTACTCCGACATTGCACCCTATCCTCGAAGACGCCGCCAGTAGATATCCCAACCTTACGCCTAGGGACTTCCCGCCTCTGCCCTCGAAACTTTGTGAGGTATATTAACGCCACCTTCCGTACGTCCAAAATTTTCGTGTTGTCCATATACCAGCTAACCTAGGTGAAGCAGCCAGTGTACTAAACGGAGGTCAATGAACTGTATCGGATTAGTGTATAGTAGCCATGATTGTATCGTTACGCATCTTTGTATCCGACATCTATAGTCTTGATGACTATGCTGCGCATGTCATAATCCACGATATTCATATGAGAGTGTTTGACTTGTACATCAGGATTAGCGGTATAGAATGATGTCTACAGGTGGTGAGATTAGCGTAGCTGTCCCGTCACCCTTTACAACTCAGGGCTAGAGAGCTTAGGCGACCGAGCTTGAAGAGAATCGAGATCGCACGTCTGAAGAGTGACTTGTCTCTCCGCTTTCCTTAAACAAAAATCAATAGAGTCTCCAATCTTAAACGTCAATATACTCACCTTAAGTTTCTGTCTAGACTCCTGCACTTAAGGAGACGGCGAGTCAAGTTCCTGCCAGTCTAGAGGATTGAAGTCCAGACTCTAGTTCTTCTGTAGACATTTCAGCTGCCGCCAAAGGTTATCGCGGTTTATCCTCAATCGGTGCCGGTGAATCCCCGTAAAGGACCAGCCTGTATTATTCATGTTGATATTCCTCTACAGTTCTAGAAACATCGTTTCAGAACTCAACGAGGGGAAGAAATCGTAAAACGTGGTTTGTCGTTCAAAGAGATGGTGTTCTTCTCATAGCTGCGAAGGATTGATATTCATAGCACATTTGACAGGATGTGGTTGATACGCAGGGGCAGGCATGAAAATATGATCTTCTGGACTGGTATATTGACTGAGTACGAGTCTCCGACGCATCGTCCGAATTGGGAGCAGCTCCTTGACCGCCGAGAATTTGAAGAGCCTGGTCCTCATCTAGTCCAGACCAAAGGCGTCAGTAGTAGCATACATCTTCCGCCAAAGGTTTGACGAACTCGGGAAAGAAGCGCGCCCTCACACGCAGCGACTGATAATAGTCATGCCATTCCAATAGGACACGGGCACAGAGGCTATAGCCGGTAAAGTGGTAGCAGTTGTTCGAGGGTAACGCCTTTGACAGCTCTAGAGATTCCCTTGACCTGGGATAGGCCGCTTGCGGTGTAATAAGAGCACACATAGCTGGCTGTGCATGATGAGGCTTCCAACAGTAAAGCTTGGTGAGGCCCTGCTGTATAGGCCGAATATAGGCAGTATGGGATTGGAAATATTTCATCAATCCAGCGCTCATTCTGAAGAACAATTTGTTTGTGGGTGGGAAACCTTCCAGTTTATGCAGCACCTCCGTCAAGTCAAATCTTGCGGCGACATCGATAGAAAAAGGAAAAGAACAGCTGTGTGGTGGGACGACTTTGAGACTCAAGTCCATGCCAGCGGACGAGAGAATCCTACTGGAGAGCGATGAGGGTCAAGGTGAATGCTGGCGGCGACCAAATCATACCAGGCGAGAATCAAAGGGCAATCGCCGTGAGAAATAACTGCCCAATTCGATAACATGATGTCATTCCACCTCTTTCCTTCCTACCACCATGTCTAGCAGGTCTTCGAAATACAAGCGCTCTCTCGATTCTGAGCTAATAGATAGCAGTATCTCTTCTGCTGAAACAGGTACCGAACCTTTGTGAAGCGTCGCAAACTGGTTCTCGCACACTGGCAATTAAAAAAGTCGACGGACTCAGCTGTAGAGCTGCCACATGACTGACGTACCATCCCTCGAACACACTAGGTCTTGACGTCTTGCCACCGCTTCCGTGCTGGTAAGGGCTCCGGATGTGTATACCACGGAGAGGGGGTGTGAATACCACTGACAATTGGAGGGAAAGAAGCATCTTCGTTTGGCTTCACTTTGTTGAATGCCCGGTTTGCCAGGAGAGGTCGGAAGCTGTGCCTATTCGAAAGCAAACTGCTGTAATTCTTACATTCTACTTGTCAAATGCTTCAACTGCTGTTCACTCGCCGCGCTATCGGTATCCTGGACTCAAAAATAGCCTGGCTCTATGCATGCAAAGAACCCTTGCTTTCAGGTGGACAGAGTCGTAGGACGTTTCTCTCGGCGTCTCAGGACCGACTTTGCAACAAAACCTTAAACCTATTTTGAAGGTGTGGAAGGACGAGTCACCAACGCCAAGAGATAAAGTCTTTGAACTCAATCAATGTTCTAATTTTGCTTCTTCATGTGTTTCCCCGTGATGCTGTTCAGAAACTGCTGTCTGTTAGCCTCAGGTACCCCAGAATAAAGCATAGTCCCAAACGTGTTCTTTGTATCTGGATGCAGTAAGACACTAGGATCTCGTTTAAACCGGCGCCCATCTCTGGTCGACTGTACGATAACTTCCTTTCCTCGGATTCATCGATCATTCGTTTCCAAGTGTGTCGTTCTGTTAAAACGACTCATTCCATTCGATCGGTTATCAATAAAGGACCTTCTCACGCGCAATCTTTGGAAAGGACACTCTACAGAGATATTCCGTGCGAATTTTGACGTGATTTATTCACTGTTCAGTATTCTAACACATATTTCAGTAAATTATCGTTGCAAAAACGCATCCTTGGGCTCGGTTCTTTCTGTTCACAGACAGTGGTGCATCTTCAATACGATTTAAAATTCTACAGGACGTTCTAATGCTTGCGAAGGTCCTTCAAATCGTCAACATGTATCAAACCTTGACGTTGATTCTCATTCTCTTCACCCCCTCTCGCGCGTTTGCAGAAGAGGTAGCTCCCGGGGTTGAAGAAAGCATCATTGTGTGCATCGATGACCGACGGACCCTGTCAAATATCGTATGGAGTTGCCTCGCGACGGTCTTTGCTTGCACTTGGCTTGCCGTACATCCCAACGTCCCCGGCCGTGTCATCACGAACAGAACAATCCCTTTCGCCATTGAACGTATGAAAATTATGGTCGTTGCAATTTTGGCGCCAGAAGTCATTGTCGCATGGGCTGCGGAGCAATTCATAGTCGCGTGGAAGGTGTGCCATGGTGGGTATTTCCCGTTATCAGGAATTCGGCTTCAAATTTACATGGGAGACTTACAGGAAAGCATATGCCCATCTTATCAGTGCTCCGCAGATGGAGGGGGGACCCGGAAGTTGCCTCGCCATATCTGACAATGGCCCACGGGTTTTTCGTCAGTATGGGTGGGTTCTACTACACCCAACAGAAGAAACTCGTTGATCTCAAAACGGTCCACGAGGGAGACATAGCAGCGATCAGTTCAGAGAGGATAAAAGACAAAAGCAAAGGCGACGCGCTGTCCAAAACGGTTTCCATCCTACAAATATCCTGGTTCATCGCGCAATGCATTGCTCGAGCAGCTCAGGATCTTCCTATTACGCTCATTGAAATGACAGCGCTTGCGTTCTCCGGGCTCAGCATCATCACATACTGCCTGTGGTGGCATAAGCCGCTCAATGTGATGTACCATATATCCTTGGACAGGCCGGACGAGAGGGAATATATGCAGAATCCGCAAATGAAACATCCGGATGGACATGCACCTCCAGCAGCCAAATCTAGGCGTATCTCAGTGAGAACGGTCACTGACGGCTTGCATTGGTTTTTAGGGGGAATCGCAGCTGTCGTCTCGGGAGAGCCTACAGACGAAGGAGGACATACAAACATTGACAGCGGAGCCTTTCGGTTTTCCTCAGGCACAGACAACGCGTCGCAACGCTTCGTAATCACAGTCAGTGTCGGATCGTTATTCGGGGCATTGCATTGCATCGCCTGGTCATTCTACTTTCCATCGCATGCCGAAATGGTGCTATGGCGGTTTTCATGTTTAGCAGCCTTGGTCGGACTCCCCACAGCGAGTACAATCGCTGTGTATGCTCTGATGCAGAATTGGGAACATCCGACATGGCAATGGAACGTGCTACGCCTGCTGCTAGGTTCAAAACCAGACTCTAGTACGCAGGAGACCTTTTGGGCATACGCTTTGTCCTTTATCTCGGCTGTTGGTGCAGTCACGTACATTGTAGCGCGGGTCTTCTTGATCGTACTTGCTTTTATGCAGCTACGTTCCTTGCCGGAGTCAGCTTTTCATACTGTAACATGGACTACTTACATACCGCACATATAGATTTGGTTGCGTATCAGTTTCATGCGTAAGAGTTCCTGGTGTCTTCCCTTCCTTAGTCAGAAACTGAAGTCGTTGAGTCTGAATCGATAGGTACCAAATAAAACTATGATGTGAAGCATGCACATACCTGATAAACGGACCCGGGCGTCCCTGGAAAGAGGGATGTCAACGAGGGACAAGGGGATGCACGTTGACTTGAATGAACTTTGCTCGATTGTAGTTCTTGCTTTAACAGGATTAGCCTTGAGAAAAGTATCCTTCCCGGTGACATCGTGGGATATTTTATCGCATTTCCTATACCCTCCTGTTGAATTTGTGTTCTATGATACCAGGTATTAGGGGGGTAATGAGTAACTGCGGCGCTAGAGCCGTGACCTTCGGGACGCGTGATTCATGAATCAAGGGTACGCACTTTAAGCTCTAGCACTTGAACAACTAGGAGACAGGCTGGTTTATAGATAGCGCTGGCAATTTGGGATCTACCTACTATTAACAGGGCTAATTAGCATACTACTCTCGAACATTCAGTCTCGTATTGGAAATTTTACAGGATCATTATCGAAACAGCCTCTATCTTGACCATGGAAGCCGTCAACATCTTCCCCAAGGGGCCGTTCACGAAAGGACCGGCATGTTTCTTTGCCGCGTATTGATCTTCCCAAACTCCTCCTGACACGTTCATTGTTCTACTGGATTGAACTGATCGATAAACGAATAGCCACCGGGAACAGAAAGAAACTTTGTTACTCGGAAATGCTCCTGTTACGTACCGGGCGCATCCTTGGCTCAATCTAACGGAGCATACACCCTTACTGCTTCGTCATGGCGGTACCTGAAAGCACAGCCATAAGCTTCCGGGCTCCCAAAGAAGACTGTGGATATGATCGCGCAGACTTATGCTAATAAGTCCTAGGAAGTTGAACCTCGCGTGTTAAGTAATCCTAAGTAACTTATCACTGTCACAGGTCGTGACCGTCGAACCATTTCGTCCTAAGAATCTATTCCGCAGGAATACAGGATGTTACCTGTGTAGCTTTAAATCAGTTTTTGTTTAATCTTCCGGTGTGAGTCTACGGAGAGGAAGCACGAAAAATGCTGTATACATTACTGAAAATAACATTTTCCTGTCTGTGATACAGAATACGTGTAGATGTCTGTCTATGTGTCTAGTTGGGTAGGTCCTGGGCAAACCAGCACGGTCTCTTCGAGAATCTATAGGAGCGAAAGTGCTATCGCAGTTATGGCTCTACAAACAGCCTCAAATCAGACCTATTCAGTTGAAAGTTTCGAATACAACTCACGCGGTTGAGATGAACATGAAGATATCTGCGGGTCGTGCGTTTTATCACGACAACGGTAGCTTGAGAATGACAGAAACTCACATTGTAGCAGTAGGAACGCCTGTAATTAACCATATGAGCGACAGAGACGAAAGGAAATCGGAAGGCTCACGGATAGTGTATCTAGGTCATGATCCTTTGCATATAGTTGTGTTATAATCAATTGACTATCATGACAGGATCCTCAACATCACTTCTCAACGCTTTATAAAGGTATACTTACTTCACAGCTGACGGTGTTCCGCTCAAAAGGATAGCAACAAAACGCTGCACAGTAGAATATTAACAACGGACGCAGCAAAAGAAAAATACCGCCTACCTCGACGAGCGCGTCTTTAGGTATAACACCGTGGTGGGCCAACGCCTGTGTTAGAAGTATACCAATCACTCAGAACAACACCCAAAACATCACAGGTAACGGCATTTTCCTGAATGGACGCGTGATCTTCATGCGCGCAAACGAAGCACCCAATAGAACCAGAGCCATTGGAACATTGATGTTCCCGACAAACTCGGCTGTACACGAATGCAGCCATTAGAATAGGAAGAGCACGACGATAGAACTTGCCTATGTTGATAATGAACGTCAACGGTGGGTTCCCATCCGGACCGTGATAGTATGCGCCACCGTCGACTTCCACGAATAGTGCCTTGAGTTGCGGGACGAGCGAGATTGGAATGGGGATATACATGCTTATCGTGATGGGCGTAAACAGACTCGACAGAGGTTTGAAGGTCCTTCGCAGGAAGGGTGGAAAGAGCGACGCAAAACGACTGGGCTTCTCTTCCACCTCCTCTGGTAGCTCAGGCTCCTGTTGATCCTTAGCTGACGGGCTCTTTATACTCTGTACAATTGCGTCTGGAAGCTCTTTTATAAAGGACTGGGACGCATTCGGCGCTGGAAGTAATGAGCCCCTGCTTGCGGATGAATACTAGTACCAGCAGAAGGTCGTCTAGGTCGAGGGGGATTGGATGCCCTGCGCGCAAGCTGTATCTCAGGGTTGGTCTCCATCTCTCCGAGGTCGCTTTCAGGTTGCTTCCCCATGACGACTGAATGTACCTTCTCCTTACCCAAGTCCTTCTCGTCGTCAGCCATCTCGCAATTAGGATTCTTCGGGCGCGCGTTGAGCTTTGACCGCAAACGCAGGAAGAAAGCGGCTATGGGCTTTTCACGCCAACCGACATGGACATTGGCCTCATCACCTTGAGGTACACCTGGAGCGTAGTCTCATGCAAGCGTGTTAGCCGCGCCGCCAATACACATGACGATGTTGCACGCGAGAATAAAGACAGAAACATATGACACGCCGACTAGGTACAGAAAGTCAGAGCCTACGCCAACAAAGATGGTAAAAGCCATATGCTGTGGGTCAGTATCAGGATTGAATGGCTTTTGTTCTGTGACTGTGAGTACCACAGCCGTGGCTGGAAGACCTCGATTTAATGCATGGTAATAGAAAGACACTTGGCGGACGTACGCAAGTTGCCCCAGTTACTCAGAGCCGTTGCCACCAAGATACCAGCCCAAAAATTCCTCGGAACATAGCAGAATTCACGTATAAGCGCGCCGAATAGAAGACCCGAGACCATGTAGACCTGACGAAAAAAACTCGACGTGAGCGAATGAAAACGTAAACGACTCGACTCACAAAGGCGACCAAAAAAAGAGGACCCATGGCCGACACGTTTTGCGGGTTGAAGGGAGGAACGATATTTGAAAAGAGCAGACCGGGTAGTGCGACATGCATTATTACCTGTTATTGAAGTTGAGACGAAGTAGCGGTAATATGCATGGCAATGACATACCGGGGATACTCCTCTAGATGCAGCCGCCGTAAAGAAACCTTTCCGCGTCAGCCAAAACCCAAAGAAGATGGTGAGAAACCTGTGTAGAATTATCAGCCAGGAGCGTATGCAATGTAACAACTCCTTACATCTTCAGGAGGGGCATGGCGCCTGATAGATGAGAAAACCCGCAGAATAGCCCATCGCTCCTGGCGGTAACGAAGGATGTTCGTCCTTTATCGAGTACTGCTGAGATATACCCTCTTCTGCTGCTTTAAGTTCCGATTTCCGGATGTCTTCTGAGTCAGATTAATTGTCGTAAAGCAAAGCTGGCGTCCTTCTCGGTTTCCCGATACATAGGCTCGAGAAAAAATCGGCGGTTAGGTGGTCAAGAGAGCAACTTGATCATAAGTTACGTAGACATGGTAAACAAACGCTGCACTGCTGGCACGAGCTCTAACATGAGTGGTGGTTGCGCAATGCGGGTAGGTAGGTAGGTAGTATTACACGGCAGTGTCCACAGTGAACGCCGGTCCCAGACATTACGTACACACCTCGGAAGTTCAAGGTGAGCCACGTCCTGACCAACTATTGTTGGAATGCCAAGTGTCGCGCATCACAATGAGTCGGGATCTTCGGTTGTCAAACATTAGACAAAGAAGTGTTGTTCTTCTCCTCAGTTTTGATTACTATACAGCAATGATTCTATTAGTGTGCATGGATGTAAATAAATACGTAGGTAAACAATGACAACCCTCACCTGTTTGCGAGGGTTCCCTGCTAAAATTCGAGAGAGCGACTGGAGAATTACCGTTTATCTCAACAACTATTTGGTGTAAGCAATAGTCGTTAGCTTGTATTCATCCTTTACCTGTGTCCCCACCATCGATCTCGAAGAGGAGAGAAGGTTTGACGCTGCTTGTGTGCAATATTGCATCATTTTTACTCGCGAGAAGTTTTCTTGGGTCCGGATGCTGGGCGAAGTCAGAATCGGCGGTAAAGCTTGGTGAGGCCTACTGCACTGGTCGAATATACGCAGTATGGGATTTCATCAATCCAGCCCTCATCCTGTGAGTAGCTTTTTAGTGAGTGGGACTGGTATAAGTAATGGAATAAAGCACAACCATGTAGTGCCTGTGTACATCCTGCCCATTTCAACATGCATCACAATTCTTGCAACGGCATTGATAGAAAAAGCGAAAGAACGGCCGTATGGTGGGACGGCTTGGAGGCTCAAGGTCAAGGTCAAGTTCATTCCAGCGGACGAAAGAATGTTACCGGAGAGCAATGAGGGTCAAGGTGAAGGCTAGCGGTAAAGTACATGGCATGAGCAGAGTAGCCGTGAGAAAATGATTGCCCCAAGTCGGTACCATGATGTCATCTTACCTCCATTTCTAGAAATTTTAGTGGCCACCTATTATCGTTGCCTAAACCAGAAACCGTAACTTCAGGTTTGTTTCTAATTTTCTTTCCATCCTGATCACTTTCCCTACTTGCACTCTAGCGACATCACAATTATCAACCAATCAGAGTGTGTTTTTATGTCTAGCCAATCAGAAAGTCCTAAAGCCCGAATATATCAAGTACGAAGGATGTATGTATGTAGATCATGCTGATGACTCGACACCTCGAAGCTGGCCAATCACGGTCTTGGACACGAAATTCTCTGCCTTTCCGTTGATCACTCCGGCTAGCTTACTTCGAGAGTTTACGCAGTCGTGCTCTACACAAGTTACTTTAAATACACCGGTACGTCGCAATACCCTATACTCAATACCGATACCATGAACTATACCAGTATTGACCTACTTCAACTTCAGGCGTACGACTGCAGATATGAGATCTGATAAATAAATACAAGTATTCCAACTAGGGCCCACCGATATCTGTTCGATCCGTTGTTCAGGCAGCTGCGAGTAAGGATTTAGAAGGCGATTGTGCCAAATGCAACATCAAAACCATACCTGAATCATGTGGAGACAGCATAACCTTCATGGGGACATCCGCAGCAGTATGTATGGACTTCTCAACCACGACACCGGTGAACTCTGGGGTAGATACAGAGTCTTGCAGACCGGTTGTAGTTTCGGTCTCAAATTCGGACATGTTCCGGCGTTGGTTCTTCGCCGCCACAAATGTTGGCAGCGTCTTGTTTCGCTCGGTGGACCGAAATGTCGTGCTTGGGTTGATGCGTCCGAACTTGATGTCCCTGTACACCCGGCATGCCATGGAGTTTGCAATGGCTATGTTGGGAACAGTGAACATGGCATGAAAGACCGCGGGCAAAGAATCTGGGGCCAATATCATACCCATAGTCAAGATGTTCCCGCCGACAGTGATCCTAGGTATGTAGAGTCAATAGTGAACAATGCTGGACATATCCAACGACTTACAGATAGTATTCCTGACCGCTTTGCAGAAGGGACCTCGAAAATGCAGGGAGACCTTTACCGCGGAAGAAGGATCTGATACGTCCTTTGAAAGAATCGTCATACGTCGTAGTCTCGAGTAACCGCCAGGAGATGGCAATGAAAATCACAGTGTCGTTGACAGTGGATATGATAATACCCGCGGAGCTGAATGGCTTGACACCCGTATTGATGCAGTGATCAGTAGGTCCGATGTGGCCTCCCTGAATCGCAAAGGGAACAGTCCACGATCCCCCAAGAACCGCAAGCCAGAGAAAGGCAAAGAATGCCACCATCATTGTGTTCGCATTGAAGATAGCTCGGACACGGAAGAAGAACAGGAGGGAAGTGGCGGGAATAGCGACGGCAAAACAACACCCGATGGCGACTTGCAAGGCTTGACAGTTTCCGACTGCGCCAACTGTAAATGCGTTTGAGTTAGATCTGTATTCGGTCTAAGTACGTTGCAAGGCATACTTGTAAAGACCGTGCCTGTGATAATGTACGCGAAAGCAGCTATCCTTTGGGTAGAAAGTCCATCAACGTTGATACGCAACTGGAGGGTGAAATAGCAGCAAACCTTGAGACAAAATATACGATTGTGGGAAGGCGAATGGCGTATTTAGTAACGATCTTATAGTCGTTACGCAAATTCGTCAGGACGTCCCATGAAAACATCTATCGGATCGCACTTCAGAAACAGCGGTAAGGGGCGAGACATAAGAAATTGGACTTACGCCACATGTTGCAACCAAAAGATATCGCGATACTTCGAATTGGCTAGCAAGGGTCGGGGAAAGAAACGCCAGTGGAGTCTCAGCATTCGGTAAAGTGGTAGAATTGGACATGTTGCTGCGATGCCGTAGAGTGGACCACCACTCAGATGATTGGCAAAATAGGGAGCGCCTGAGAAGCAGAGACTATATATGCTCAGATGATTGACACCAGTGGAAAAACCAGATGAACGAGGGGATGATGACAGATGGCAAGTTGTTGCGATGATAGCGGACCATGATCAGAAAACGCGCTGCAGTAACTCCGTATAGAATGGCAGGGTCAAACAAACACCTGAGACTAACGGAAGGTTTTGCTGGGAACTTCTCAGGTTGGTCCTATGGGTCGAAGCGAGTACTGATGATTAATCAAAGCCTGAGTATCCGCCAAGAGACGTGGGTCGTCCTCGAGCTGTAGGGGCATGTGCACACCCATCATTAGATGCAACTTCAAGGTACCTGATTACATTCTGATTGATACAGTATACTCGAGTCTGGATGGCTTACTTGATTGAATACGTTTTCATAGCCTACCATCAATCACTGTTGACCATCATTGCGAAGTGCTTCGTAAATACCGTAGATGGCGGTAAGCGAACCGGGGCTTCTAAACCATTACCACAGTCACTACACGGTGACGGATGGCTCCCGAGGTTGTCAGTGAGGCTCCCCACTACGTCGGGTGCCTTTAAGATCCGTGTTGGACATCAGTCACGGTGTCACATTGCTTGGGCGGTATGTAGTATACACCTCCCCTCGGAGTGTTGTTAAGTTACCGACTCGCACATTTGTCAAAATCTGTAGTACCTTTCCTATCTTCAGAATTTGGAACATGGGTCCTAAATATTCGCATCCATATTGTAGAAGGGTGTACTATATTGAACTGCTTCTTCTGGTTCCTCTGAAACAACTTGATACACGAAGAAGTCTACGGTAAGGATCTAAGGAGTCACAGCACTTCAGATGTGTGATAGTAAGTGCCAGTGTATTGTGTGATAAATTGATTAGTGTGAAAAGCACAGCGTATGGCCTACGGAACATCTACCGGTTTCTGATATTCTGATGATTCGGGCAAGCTGACCCATGTGCATCGTAGTTTACCGCTGTATATCTGTCATCTTCCGGCGCCCAAAGTCTAACAGGACCCCGGAACTGTGATAGAGGAGCAGATCTTCAGAGCTGTATTAGGAGTTATACAGTATTCTCATCAGGACGTGGTGTCCACCTTAGATTCGGGAGGAAATAATTTTGTTCCCCAGTTCCCTCGGGTTCGGACCAGTTTAAAATTCTATTTTGAGTCAGGCAAAGATCGGTGAAAGTGTAATCGTGTGAACAGATAAAATTACACAGTAAAGTGATCCTTATCCGTCGAAGGCCAGAGATCGGATTTACCATTAAAGAGAATATCGATGATTTAATTATTCGCCTAGTATTTTGAAGTGCGTGAACTAGTCGTCTGATAAGGGTGCAAGTCGACAAAGAAATACTTATTGCGGAAATTTCACATTTATTGTACATGAGGGAAACTAAACACTTAATGAACAAGAATCTTGGAGAAATATCTTTCAACACCTTCGGCGCTCGTCACGATTGCTCCAATGAATGAATCGGGACGAACAATCACAATCACCGGTGAATCTCCTTCAACCATGTATGCGGTCTGAGCATGCCCATCACGGTCAATCAATGCGGTGAGGCCAGAGGTCAACGAGTTCTTCGAAATGACGAAGGTTTGGATAGCCTGGGGAGGCAGCGCTTTGACAGCTTCCTCTACACGAACATCGCGTTCAGAGGCGAAGACCAGGACCGTATGAACTGAGGGCTTGAAAAGCTTCAATAAGGTGGTCTCGCCCTCTTTCCCAACAAGGCCGGGCGCCTCAGGAGCACGATCTCCAGCCCTCAAGGATCCACGCCCTTCGTATCCAGAGTACGCATGGGCAAGAACGTCCTCCGCATCCTGAGGCTTGGTGTCTCGCTCTTCCAAAATGATCTGGCTGTAACGGTAGTTGATCCCGTACATCTCTAGCGCTGTGTTACGCCACCTGAACCAGCCTGACGCCTTTTCATCTTCTTTCGTGTCTTTTTCAGGAGCGTCGACAGGCTTCTCTTTCGCCACTGCGTGAGTGTAAAGCTGCGTAGTGGCATGAAGCATCTGGGTGATAACAGGAAGACGCTCATCGTTGTAGGTTGAGAGAAGAGAAGGCGGCGACAGATTTTTCAGAACAAGCGATAGCTTCCAAGCAAGGTTTAACTGAAGAATAATTCAGCGAAGAACGATATCAAGATCCTTCTACCTACCGCGTCCTGAACGCTGCAGTTCATTCCTTGACCCCCAGTCGGTGAATGAACGTGGGCTGAGTCTTGAAACAAGAATTGCATTAAAGAGGGAAATGCATAGTTGGAAATACGCACGTACCCCCTACAACAAAAGCACGGCCCTCTTGGAATTTATTGACCATTCGCATATTTGGTCTATGAAGTGAACTTTAGTGTCGAGTGTAAATTCAGTATACACGAGTCGTACCGGAAATACGAAAGCCAAGTGAACTCGCCAAACTCAAGATCGTTACGACCGGTTTCGGTTTTGATGAATTCAATGGCCTTGGCTGGATCAGCAAGGTCTGTAGGATCAAAGTTTTGGCCGGTTATCCCCACGCCGAACTTGTTTCCTGTCGAACTCAGAGGACGAGCCATGATACTTTAGGGTATTGTGACAGGTTTTAGTGTATGAAACGGTGG
The DNA here is from genome assembly GCA_030407065.1 of Armillaria nabsnona. NCBI lineage: Eukaryota > Fungi > Basidiomycota > Agaricomycetes > Agaricales > Physalacriaceae > Armillaria > Armillaria nabsnona. Next base: position 1,097,590 of record JAUDQA010000005.1, read on the forward strand.
CATTGGGAAGAAAAACATACGTGAAATGACCTGGCTTTCCCCAGATGTGCCAGAACTACCAGCGAGTTAAACAACAATATAGGCTTTTGAGAGAACCACAAAACTTACGTCGCTACCGAGACCATTGATCACAACATCTCCCCAGACCATTCCATCTGAATCGCGGGTTTCACCCTGGAACGTCAGACCCAGTAGTTTCCTTGAGCTTCCTGCGCGCCGTCAACATCAACAACGAGACGCCGAGAAGAAACAACATACCTTTGGCACCATCAGCACCAACGAGGTACTTTGCAACTACCGTTTCTTTCTCGTCCGTAGGTTGACCACCCTGGTGGAGGGCAACAGTGGCTGTCACAGCATCCGTATTCTGTTCAAGGGCAACGAGACCTCGGTTCAGTTCAACGGAGACGCCATACTTGGCAAGTTGCTTTCGGAGAATCCCTTCGAGAAGATCCTGACCAAGACAAGCACCATTTGCCTTAAAGAAAACATCAGGACATTGGTTGCTTTGAACTATCGACAAACGGCTTACATATGGACGATCGGGCCAAACGCCACTCTTCTCGTACAAATCCCAGGTCTTGACAGGGACGGTACCGCCGGGAAGTTTGTAAGCCCGCATAGTCGGAATGGGTGTCGCTAATTTCTGAATGTCATCGATGACTCCAAGGCTTTGGAACAGTTCGAAGGTGCGAGGCTGTCACAACAGGTCATTCGGGATGCTCGTCCCATCTGAAAGAGGCGGACAGACCTGAACTCCAAAGCCGCGAGAACCGACATGGAAGGAATCAACCTTATCGATTATACGGACTTGGATTCCATTCTGGGCCAACGTGAGCGCAGACACAAGTCCAGCGGGTCCGGCGCCAACCTATGGGTCAGGGTCAGTACGTCAAGGACAAGGCTATGGAGAGGAGCACATACAATGAGAACAGGGAGAGTCATGGTGAAATCACGGTGGTGATGCTGTGGTGGTGAGGAACGCTGCGTATATATAACAGCATCATTCTGAATATCGAGAACGTTGCAACTTTCGAAGCCAGGCTCTCGAGACTCGAGTACAATCAGCAACAAACAACCCAGTTCATCGGTTCCTCTGAATCAGTCTGATGGCAAGCGCTCATCATCATCGATTCATCACCTGGGACGTTTAGAGCAAACTCGCATTTGTGTCCCTTCAAATAGCAACAAATATTGGCTTACGTTATGCATTGATGCACGGAGATTACGTTCACGGTTTCTGTTCTGATGTCTCCGTTTATAGATTCGGGATCCCGGCTGCTTGGACGTGACAGCGCATGCCCCGGACCACTGACATATGCGGTAGCACGCAATAATATGAATCCCAACCAGCACCGGATTAAATGTATCAAGTCCCATATCCCCACAAGTCGAGGAAGAGACACCCTCTCGCTCCATGCACATGGCGTCTTTGCTCTCCGTGGTCCATGGCCATGCGCTTCATTCACCTGAAAACCAATTCCTCGTCGAGGACAAGGACATATCGCTTTCCTATGTTGAATCATACGTCCTCACAACAAAGCTGATATGTCCCCGCCTTCAGACATTTCTCCCGGCCCATGCAAATGATACAAACGCCAAAGCTGTTATCATCTCGCATAATACCACTCTCTTAGTCCTCTCGACCTTGGCGCTTTGGTCGCTGAAATCTTCCGTCGTTCCTTTAAGCCCGAGTGCAGACTCCCATCTTTGGGTAGGAATGATCAGACTTGTTCAACCCGATATTATTTTGGTTGCTCCAACTCTTCGGAAGCGCCTTGAGAAGGCCTTGGAAGGAGAAGCCACGGACATGCAGCATCCTGCTATCATCGACATCTCGTCACTAATACCATCAGAATTCTTATGCTCTACCCAGTCGTCTCTCGTCTCCACCCGAATGTCGGATTACATACCTGCCTGCCGCCGGTGGTTAGGACGAAACTATCCCGAAAACGAGATATCGTGGGCGATACATGACATACCGCCTCCTTCTCTCGACGGGACTATTAGCGCGATGACCTTGTTCACAAGCTCCGCTATAGATTGGTCAACGCTCAAATGCGTGTCATACAGCCATGAGATGCTCGTGCACTCGTCCAATCGGACAGTGACAATGCTCGGGGGTGCCATGTATTCTTCAACGCCGAAGAGGCATCTTGGATGGCTTCCCTTGTCGCACTGTTTTGAATTTTGCGTGATTTTTTGGTGAGTTTTTTTTTGCAGTAATCCCATGTCTATCGACCTGACTTTCTGGCACCAGTGGCATAGTACTGCCAACAGCCGGAGCGTATGTCTTCTTCGATAGATCACTCTCTTCGCCAGAGATGCCTACTTCGACCCCGTTGCCTCGTTTGCTACTCCGAGGTCTTGAGTATCACAACCCCATATCATCATTCACCCTGATGCCTGCTATTCTATCAGAACTTGTACCTCTTTGCTCGCAGTCTGATCTAGAACGGCTGCGAGGGCTCCATTCCCTTGGTGTTGGAGGCGCAAAGACCCCGGAATCGCTTTTCCAGTGGGCGGCATCTCAAGATATTGCGTACTTCGACTGTTCGGGCGCGACGGAAGCCGTTGGGACTATCTGCATTCGCCGAGCGAATGAATCCGTCCAGAGAAGGAACGGTCTGCAGGTCATATCAGGACTGATGGGAGCGCTGGAGAAGGCCCAACTTTCTGACAGTTTTGGGCAGTTGGTAATATGGGGAACGGTGAAGCTCATTCACTCTCCATGCCATACGCACATAGTTGGAGCTTATATTTATTTTTCAGTATCTGCCAACCGGGTACGATTTCCGAGCTGGCGAACCATTTCATTTTGATTCCGCCAAAGCCGTAACAGCGTATCATACAGGTGACCTCTACAGTCACGACGATCGAAACTCTGTACGATCTTACTTGGTCGGCGAGACGCCACTGGAATATGATGCCAGTCAAGAGCCTCTTTCAGGTATGGTCACAATGCCCTTTTTTCGCCCACTTGCACTAACCCATACTTAGGGCTGACGTACATTGGGCGTGTGGATGATATGATCGTCTTGACATCGGGAGTCAAAGTTGACGCGCTCTTTCTTGAACGCATTCTTGATGCGACTCCTGGAATTTGTCGTTCTGCGCTTATGGGAAGCATTCTGGGGGATAGTGTTGTGGCTCTTGTGCAACCTGATCTCGTAGCGGCGCACCCGGCACGATGGCACGAACTTATCGATGCCGTTCAAGGGTTAAATCTTTCTCTTCCATACGACAAACGACTACGCCGGGACAATATTTTCATCGTCAATGACCTGCCGGTCACTACTAAATTCACATTAAACCGGAAAATGTTGAAGTATATCTTTAAAGGAATCGAAAAGGATGCTGACATCCCTCTTTTCTTTCCACCGCCGACGCTAATTGGTTCCAACAGCCCCCCGAATCATTTTCCCATCTCAAAGCCCCTTATTTCTCGCGTGGCCTCCCTTCTGTCTCGTGTATTCAGTGTTCCGTCGGCCTTCTTTGAAAACCCCAGCGCAACCTTTGTAGACCTTCCTCTGACCTCATTGTCTTCTATCCAGTTAGCGAAGACTTTGCAGGAGGAATTGAAGGTTCACATTACGGCTGCTCAACTGTACGGCATTCACAGTATGAAGGACCTTTGCACCCTTCTGTCCAGTGGCCCAGACAACAAAGATACTATACCCTCTCTTCCAAGACCGTCTGTCGCCTGCGATAGGGCGTCCAAGCCGCCGATCGATGACCAAAGAGCAGACATTGTCATCAGCGGGGCCGCATGTCGTTTTGTAGGCGGTATTGATTCAATGGATGCGTTTTGGGCCGCCCTATTATCTCCCACGGCTTTTCTTCAAAATCTTTCTCGAGAGCGGCCAGAGTCTAGATGGAAACGGGGGCACCCTAATGAGGAGTTGATGTATCCTTCAGGTTGGCTGGACCTAGCGGACCATGATAATGGATCGTCTTTTGCTGAATTCTTTGGTTTCTCTCCGAATGAAGCTAGGACGATGAGCCCGAATGCAAAGCTTGTTCTTCAGCTTGGATATCAGGCCATCGAGGACTCGGGGATCGCACCCAAGTCTCTAAGTGGACAAAACTGGGGTGTCTTTACCAGTGTCAACGACTCTGGTTGGAAGGAGCATCGGGTAGCGGAGCTCGGCTTGAAAGGTGCGCTCCTGCTTTCGTACTTCGCCTTATAATAGGACTTGAAGTATCAACACCCAGATTATGCGAATGGTCTGAATGGCGCAGCCGACGATGCCGTTGGAGCACGACTGTCCTATTTCCTCAATCTGACAGGTCCTGCACTTGAGATAAAAACAGCCTGTTCAAGTAGTGCAGTCGCTATTCATCAGGGTTCGTCTCTTCGACGATCGGTCTGGCAATCTGGCCACGTTTATCTAATTTAATTTTAGCCCGCCTGGCCATCGAAAATGGCGACTGTGATTCTGCGGTTGTAGTTTCTGCCACAACACACTTTCATCCATCAGGTGCTTTGTTTCGATCAGGAAATGGGATCGTTTCGCCACGTGGAAAGTGTGAACCGTTTTCCGACTCAGCCGACGGCTTCGTCGCTAGCGAGGGCGCTGCTGCTATTGTATTACAAAGAGCAGATAGGGCGAGAGTTCCACCTTATGCGGTCTTGAGGGCGACAGGAACGACTCAAGATGGTGCTTCACGTGGATTCTTCGCTCCCAACCCAGTGGCCCAGCAGCGACTTCTTGAAGGTGCATTACAGAAGGCTTCATGCAAGCCGCATGATATTGGATTACTAGAAGGTGCGCTCAAATTCTCATCATATAGAACGTTACTGAGTATAGAGTCCATCTAGCTCACGGAACGGGTACTCAATTGGGAGATGCAGTTGAACTACAAGCCATAAATAATGTCTTCGGAAGAGCAAGGTCCATGCCTTTGTACATTGGTTCCGCGAAAGCAGTCATAGGTCACACCGAAGAGTGCGCCGGACTAGCAGGTCTGTCGTGAACTGTTGATGGTTTCCGTTCTTTAACGCAATATTGCTGTTCTTTAGGAGTTCTAAAAGTGATGTTATGTCTTTCCAACAACTTGGTCCCACCGCAGCCTCCGACGGGTGTTCTGAACGAAGGAGATAATTTTCTTGGCGCTGACATGATTATACCTTCCAAGCCTGTGGCCTTCTTATCGCATGAATCCGGACCCCTCTGTGCAATCTCCTCCTTCGGGCTTTCGGGTACACTTGCAAGCGTCATTCTAGAAGGACGATTGCCATCCTTAGCTCATCCTTGCTCCACCAACACCTCCTATATCTTCATTATCAGCGCCTGGAACTCTTCAGATTTTCAAGCTAGTGTAAGAAGATTTCTTCAGTTTTTCCGGACCATGCACCTCCGACCGAATATGTTGGAAAGTGTGTGCAGAACAACGCAAACAGGACGGGACCATCTCCCCATCCGTCGGGCTTGGGTAGTGACTTCTTGGAAGGAATTGTTGACCGTGTTGCAGCATCAGCTTACCGAGAAAGTTCCTCTGTCTGTTCCTTTTCGCTCATCGCCCAAGGTAGGGATCTGGTTCGGGATTCCGGGCTCAAATCGGAGTTTTGCCGGACACCATCCACTTCTCCATTCCGTATTGCGCAAATCTTTCGCTAATGAATGGCATTCAACATACGATCACTTGAAGGAGCAGTTTGCTGTGGCGAAGTGCCTTGTCGCACTGGGAATTAACGTCGTGGTTACCGGCGGCGAAGGCATTTCCGAGTACTTGGCTGCCATGCTCGCCGAGTTGCTACCGTCAAACGCAGCGTTCAAACTCGTTGACGAGAGGGACAAGACAACGTCTTCTGTAACGGTTAAGACTTCCAAATCTATACTGAAGGAACACTTGTCTCAGTGGCGGCGAGACGAGCTTTGCATCGTCGGGCAGTGCACGAACGAAATATTTTTTATTCGTGGTTCAGTCAACGCCTTGGATCGTCTGACCGCTGACGCGAACATTTCTTTGCGATGCAATCTACCATCCCCCACCATTCTCTTGCCAGTTTCACTCAGTCCACCCAAAATGAAGCTCGTTTCAGGACACCTCGGCGAAGTTCTAGACGATGAAATTTCAATGAATGTCAATTATTGGGCAGACGTTCAAGCCCGATATATAGACTCTCAGCCAGCTTGGATAGCAATGGCTTCAGAGTGCGATATCATCATTCATTGTGGCTTGTCTGACGACCTAGAGGATGCAAGATGTATCCCTGGGAACGTCCCACTGGAGCGGATTGTATCACGTCTCTTTGAGAGAGGCTGTGTGTTGGACTGGGAGAAATTTGCGTGTGAGGGTCCAAGTACTCATCTGCCTGCATATACTTGGACGCCTACATCGCTTGATTAAGGCTGGTCAATTTCGTTCTTTATTCTCGCCTATGTAATCATTATTCGTGATTTGTGTGTGTAATCCTAACGCGATTTGTGGAGATACATGAAGAAGGTTGATTGATGTTGTAGTAGCTTTGTGTCAACTGGTGTCACATCTATGTACTCAGTATTCAGAGGCATATACGGCGATGGATATCACGGCTGACGACTGTCTTGTCCTTTTTGGGCAGTGGCGATTCTTCACAACCGAGAGGGGTAACACGGGAAGGAAGGAAGGAAGGAAATTTTATTGGTCGTCGGTGCTCCTGAACAGAAACGTAACGACGGGGAGTGGACTGATTCGGTCCAGTAGCAGATTGTCATCTTTAGATAGCTTTCTGTAGTACGGACGTCGTTACGTATCTGTTGAGGTGCCACGACGACTAATAAAAAGTTAAAAACCTATTCCTTCCTTCCTTCCCAGTCATATGCTATTCGAACGGTCGATTGCGGCCGCAACTCAGACGTAAATAAGTAACAGTGGGAATGCCGGCAAGAGGTTTTCAAGATCGCTGATGGCGAACAGTGATGTCAATGATGGGTGTCAATGGGCGCCATTTTAATAAAACACCTCACAAGTACGTTGCTGCACTCCACACACAACGCCACCACCCACGAGCTTGAACAGCAGTGTATTGATCGGAGGGACTAGGTACAAGAGGGAGGAGACAGCCTGAGTACTGGCCCCGCCACCGCGTCTTAGTAGATAGTTTACTTGTTGCGGTTAATTCAAATGCAGAGTCCAAAAAAACAGTGGGCGCCATTATCGTCCGACCAATTGGGGATAGCTTATTTGTAGGGTTGAACGCTGAAAGCCGGCTCGAAATTTAAAAAAACGGAGGGGAAAGGTCAGTTTCAGGACGAGCCTCCGGCCTAGTCAACCCCGGTTGACTCCAGGTTGAAGTGATCTCCCCGGGCCGGGAGGCTCGCCGCGTAGGACGGCCGTGGCCTGTGATTGTAGAGCGGTCCCGAAAAAAACCACCGAGTATAAGTGTGCTAGAATTCTGATTCTGTAACTTGTATGCATACTTCATTCATTTCATTCATAGCCATAAAGTTCGGAGGGTTCGGAGAGGGATTAGCCGATGAGCGCTGAGCGCTGAGCAGAGAAAGGAAGACACAGTACATCTGATGTACCTTTCTGGATCAATTTCTGATATACTGCCAAGAGTCAACTTTCAAATCAACTAAGGCAAACTTCGTTGATTTTAAATTTTCTAACGATCGGCCAACTGCCATTGGCCAACTGACTCGTGCCGTGTAATCATGATGATGATGATGATGATGGAGCAATCGGCCTACTTTGAAATAAGGATTTGCAAGTGTTACTAGTCACACAGTTTTCAGGGGTTTTCTTATCTATCTTTACAAAAGTGCTTCTTTTTGAGCAAGGAATCGACGGAGGAATTTTTCATTGGATCAAAAATCACGAAGTACGTTTGTCCGCCCTTCCGAAATGGCTATAGTCACGCATTTTGGCTGGGTCACGCACCTTGTAGCAATCGGCGTAAGGCCGTGATGGCTGTTCTCAGTGTTCTGCTTCAGTGTTCGATCAATCAATCCGCCGCATAACAGCATTGACTGGGAAGGATGTATTGGATTTATATATACCAACCAAGGCTGCTAAGCGTGAGAGACTGACAAGAATCATATCGTGTGAGAAATTTGGAGAAATTTGGGAACACAAGCAAAAGATGCTGGTCAGCTGCTAAAAGCTTTACTGGACCATTTGGCAGTTGGTGCGTGAAGGTTCTCGACCTCGCGGGAAATTTTTCACAATTCTTGAATGACTACTGCGGGGGAATGTCGAATGGCGAAAGATACGGTCAATTGCAAACTTAAAGGGGCCACTAAGTAAGTGCTTTCAAATATCAAGCTACCTTCCTTCATCGAGCCACCTTCAGCTTGTCCAATGTACATGTATTATGCTGGTTCTGGGGTTCCATCTATAATATCTTTGAGAGACAGGTCTGAAACAAATGCTGACAGAGAAACACGGACGCCTGTCTGTGCTTCAAAGCAGTCCGAAAACCGAATAAAATCCAAGGATTGAAGACCAAGGGAATGCAAGGAATGCTCTAGGAGCCCAGGCAAGGACTCGTACCCAAACAAATCTTTCAACAGTTGTAGAGCAATACCGTTAAAGTCTTGCCCTGAAGGTGCTCCGTGTGATATCAAAGGACGGCTTTTCGGTTTCATAGCCATGGTCGTCGGATGGGATAAGAACTTTTCAACCGGGTTCATGTTAGCAGGCACGACATCGCGAGGCCCAACAACTATGATATCGGGCCATTGGAAGCGATCGATGATTTTTGTGAGCGTTTGACCCGGTCCAATGTCCACAAAAGTTCTTCCCGGTAAGTTGTGACGAGCATACCGCATCGCGCCATAGAAATCAACGGGATCCCGTAAATGCCGGAGCCAATATTTCCAGCCAAGCTTGCTTCCGGGAAGAAATTCGGACGTTATACCAGATATAAAACAGATACCCGAATCTGAGTCTCGGGGTGTATAGGTGGTAGGTGGATCAAAGTATGAGATGGGTACCTCCATCAACGAAGAATGGAAAGGGAGTGTTGTATCAATCATCATGCTCTTGATACCTCGTCCAAGCAGACCGTCTCGTGCGGAGATAATATCGTCCCGACCACCCGTTAGGATGACGTGCTTCGGGCCAGCGTGGATACCTATGCAAGGAGGCGACTGCATGGATGCAAGGTAGCGGCGTACAATCGCCACCTCGCCGAACACATTCAGCATGGCACCTTTTACTTCCGCTGTCACCGTGGCTCTGCGAATAAGTACGTCAATGACGTTTTCCTCGGAAAGAATTCCGGCTGTGATGGCTGCACAGTATTCCCCAAAGCAGTATCCCAACACGGCGCAAGGGGTGATGTTACGCTTCAGCAAGGAGTCAACGTGAGAAAGCTGCGCTATCAAAGTTTTCAACTGCTGTTCCAGTGATGAACTGATCGAAGTTGAGAAGTCAACTATGGCGCTGTGTCAAGGCATAAATAGACAAAACATACCCAGGAGACAGCACTGTAACACCTAATTTGGACTGAATTCGTTTCGCCACACCCATCACGCGCTGTTCAATCACACCCGGGCTAATTGCAACATCGCGAGATGAAGGGGACCATGGACCAAAAAGAAATATGGGGGAGTTGGCGACCGTATGTGATGATGCAGAGGCCTTCACCCGAAGGATACCCTGTACCATGAGCTTTAGGAGTTCTGGCCCGATTGAAGGACACATTTGTAGCGATTCGCTGAGCCTCATGGTATGAACGACTCGCAGTGACGCGTAGCGTTCTGGCATCGTATCGCTCTCTAGAGCTTGAGTGAAGTATGGAAGCAAACGAGAAACGGGTACTGGACTGGGCTGGTCCTTGAGCAACTGAATGTACTCTCCAAGAGAAAGGAACAACGGTTCGCCTATCTGGGAGATCTCGCCAATTTGGGCACCGATTTGAAGCCAAGAAACGAGATGGGGATTGGCGACATGCAGGAATTGTGGCTCTGCAGACATATCTGCACTTATGATGTCAAACAATGCGCCGGCGCATATGTCGGCTGGAATCCAAGACACTGGGGGAAAGCAGATTGGTAGAGCCTTCAATGCAGGCAATGAGGCAATGAGCATTGGCATCATTTCATGCGGTGACCATGAGCCCGTCTTTGTGTCGCCACAAATCTGACCGATCCTAATGATCGAGAGGTCAAAGCCCTGTGGATGAGCTTCGCGAATTCGGAGCAAACTATGTTCTGCAAGAAGCTTAGAGATGGCATAACCCTAGATAAAGAAAACAGTGAATATTTGAATTCAGTTCAGAAGCAAGAGCAGATTCACCTGTGCCAATGAGTAGGAGAGTTTAGTGTCTAAAGCGCTTTCCGGAACATAGTCATCCGGGTAATTAAACGTGCTTGCGTAGGACCCAAGGAAATTCAACCTCACTTTGTTCTTCGCTGTGAGGCAGAACTCCGCTAGATTGCGCGTACAACGAAGAAAAGGCTGGAATTCGACTAAGGGAAGGTTGAAATTCACATTCCAAGCTGCGTGCACCACTTGCCCCACCGTGTCAAGCAACAAATCGTAGTTGTCGTCCGTGAGCCCGAGGCGGGGTCCACATAGGTCGGTAGTACGCATCACTTTTAGATTACCACGGGAGCGTGCTTGGTGGAGCAGTGTGGAATCAAGATTATGTTTAGCGAAAGAGGCGGTCAAACGAACCCAAGGATCCCCACGAACGATGCAGTATACGGTGAAAGTTGCGTCTTGAAGGAGTCGCTGGAGGAGTTGCGACCCAACCATACCATTTCCACCTGTCAGGAGGATATGCGTAAGAGAATTTGGCCGGTTGGGTTCAGGAACTTCGGAAAGTTTGAATGGAGCACCGAAGATACGAATGAGACTCTCGAAATTGGCCTGATTGATCTCCTGCATGAGCCGTCTGTCAACGTCAGGGGAGCCTCCCTCAGGCTGATTATCCAGGAGTTCGATAGGATGTTGTGCAGATGAGGAGAAGCGCCAATGGCGTTGACGATTAAACTGATAGAGTGGAAATGAGCGGAGACAAGAGGCATCGATATGTCGCTTAGAGAATAAACATGAAAACGAAAGTGTATGGCCAAGCTGGTAGAGATGGCGCGCCGCTTCTAAAATGCTCCCTTTCTCAACCAACGCGTCCAGATCATCTTGTAAAAATGTCTCCGAGAATATAGTCGAGCGCACATGCTCAAGATTGAGAAGGTCGACAGTGATGTTGTCGTTGATGGGAATGGCATCGGAGGAACGCGACATTAGGAAGTTATCATCGTCCAGGAGCACTGCTAGATCACTATGATCTTTGACTATGAAAGCACGTCGGTGGGGATGATGATCTCGGCATATACTCAGAATTGCCGCCAGATTATACAAGCTACAATTCTCCTTTAAGGCCCATGACAAAACTGTGCGAATCTGCACTGAAAGTGAGATGGATGATTTGGATGAGAATGGCAGTAAAATCCAATGCGATTCGTCGGGATGTTCCACGCCGTAAGTATTTCGTGGAGGTTCCTCTAGAATGATGCTGGAAATCGAACCTGTAAACCCAAAGGCGTTGACTTGGGCTATCAACGGGTCGGATTGCAATGGTACAGATTCGGATGGGATGATAATAGGTCCAGAGGAAAATTCTGGTCGAGGGGGAACATGATGCGGTGGCACCTGTCGATGGTCAAAACAGGTTAGGACCTTAAGAATACCTTTGGAAAAAGTGTATCAGTATTGAAAAGATTCCAAGCTCTCGGGAAAACCTACCGACGAGGGCTGCTGCCCCATGGCAATGTCCCAGGACTGTCTTTGACGACGATAGTATCAATGGATTTCCCGTTCGAGAACCGTACACTGATCGAATTCCTTCCGCCTCCAAGGCATCTCCAACAGGCGTTCCAGTTCCGTGAGCTTTCGCAAGATGAGAGAAGCACAGACGAAAAAAAAAATAACTAGTACCTTCAAGGAGAGATACATCTGCCGGATTTAAATTGCTTAATCTTAGTACTCTTTTGGAGAGTTCGGCTTGGGCTTGAGGACTTGGCGTGATAAGAGTCCTCGTCGCCCCACTGTGCCCACTTGCGAACGCTCGAACAATGCCATACACAGGATCTCCTTCCAGCTGCGCCTTGCTTAATTTCTTGAGAACAAAGAACACAGCGCCTTCCTAATGATTTTGTTCGTCAGCGTAGACGACAGGACACTGTGACAAGAAGGGCGTACAGACGGAGAATATCCATCGGCTGAGGAAGAAAATGCTCCCGACCGACCAGTGGCTGATGCTACGCCCGTTGATGCAGCCCAAGCAAAGGGCGCAGGCGTGAAATGGGTCGTCAGCGAGCCCACTACAGCAACTTCAGCCTCTTCATTAAATAATGCGCTTATACCTAATTTAGTTTCAGAATTTCTTTTCTCAGTTCATTTCAAGCTACGAACGCACCTTCACGCAACGCAAATGCGCCGCTGGCACAGGCAGCAGATACTATGCTGGAGGAGCCACGAAAGTCGTAAAAGTGCGAGATACGACCAGAGATGCCACTCGGATCGCTGCTCGCAGCCCAGTCGTGATCGAAAGCTCGCGCCCCGTCCTCATTCCAGCGCTTCATATCCCATCCATCCTCGGTGCCGACGCCGATTGCGACAGCGACGTTCTTTCCACGCAGGCTTGCAGGAGCTATTCCGGCATTCTCAAGGGCCTCATATGTCAATTCGAGACCAAGTCGGACATTGGGGCGAAGGGTCGCAGCCTCTGCGAGAGGGATCCCGAAAAATAGAGGGTCAAAGGATTCGACGCCTTCCTCGCCTATCCAGCCACCCTTTACGGCCGGGTTGGCGTCTCTAAACGAGGCGAAATTGCGAGATTCCGGGGGAGGCTGACTTGTCGCATGCCAGTCGCCACGACTGAAAAACGACCAGAGCGTGTCGTAGTGGAGGACACCCCCAGGGAGGCGACACGCGACGCCGACGATGCAAGGCAAGTCCTCTGATCGCGAGGCATACATTGAGCGCGATATACTCGAGGAGTCGGTAAATGTATTACTTACTTCAAGTTTGAAGATCTATTATTCATACAAGGTTCCCTCCCGTCGTGCCAAGTTAGTGGCCGGTCAAGACTGTGTCCGGGGTCCGACTGTGAGCTGAGATTGGATCTCAGTGTGCCGGCATCAACGCGGCAGAATCCAGGGACGATCGGACGGCGCTTCAGTGATTCGAGTGGGACGTTCGAAGCTCACAGTATGATTCGATTCCAGAATGGACGAACAGATGCCGACATAAGCGCTGCCGCCCACAACCCATCTCTCCACTATCAAGCATGTCCTCTGAACGTGTAGGCAGCACACAAGATCTCAAGCCCAAGCCTCTACTAGAGCCAACTTCTCCCCAAGCGCAAGATATTCTCGCTACTCGCCCCGTTATTTTCAAAGCAACTCTCCTGGTTACCTTCTGTTTTGCCCAATTTCTTGATGCATTCAACAACTCCTCCTTTTTCGCTGCAATTCCCCCCATAGCGGTCGACTTGAACATCGACAACGGGAATTCTGTCTGGCTCATCAGTGCATACCAGCTCACCTTTGCTGCTCTTCTTCTCAGTGTACGTTTTTCGGTCTCATAGAGGTTTATCATCTAACGGTCTTTTTAGAGTGGACGCTTGAGCGACATCTATAATCCTAGTAAAACTCTTATTGCACTCCCTCCACAACCCATTCTCACTGCATGACAGAATATGTGTTTGTATCTGGAATGCTTCTGATGTCCTTCTGCGCTTTAGGAGCTGGCTTCGTGCGTGCAGAAATTCCCCTCATCGTTCTTCGAGCGTTCATGGGAGTTGGTGAGTGAACACGCTGGTACATCGAATATCTATCGGAGATTAATTAGCCGTCCAGGTGCTGCACTCAACATACCTTCCGCCATGGCTCTCATCATACGCATGTTCCCAGACCCCGAGGCTCAGTCCAGGGCACTGGCTGGTTTTGCTGGAGCCGCAGCGATCGGAAATGGTTTGTTTTTCGTTTGCTTACAGGTAGAGGGTTCATCTAAATTTTCCTTAGTCCTCGGTCTCATCGTCGGAGCAGCCCTTGTCTCGTTTGCCTCTTGGCCCTGGGTTTTGTACTTTACGACAATTCTCAGTTTCGCTTTGGGTACACTAGCTTTCATCTTGTTACCTTCATCCATGCCGGCTCGATCGACGCCCCACGAATACGGGCGTTTCCAGCGCCTGGATCTTATCGGCGTATCTACACTTACTAGTGAGTGATTTTTTTAGTCTGTGGCCTCTTTGTTGACAAAGTCCATTATGTAGTCGCTTTGATCCTTTTCGTTTTTGCTGTGACCTCCGGATCTGTCAACGGTTGGGGAACAGCCAGAGCAATTACGCCTTTGGTGCTCTCTGTCATTCTTGCTGTAGCATTCTTTTTCTGGGAAGCTCGTCTGCCTGAAGTCCTTGCTGCAGTGTATGTGACTCACAGATGTTACTGCAATCATCTTCTCACCATTCATTCAGCCCACCCATGATGTGGAAATACGAGAATTTCACGATTCTCATTGCCGTTGGCTTACAGCCTTTTATGTGGTGGGCATCTGTCCAGCTACTGTTTTCATGGTACTACCAGGAGGTGTTTGGTTGGTCGACTATAAACGTGGCTGTTCGCTTGTAAGTCTTTATTCATGAATTAAATCTTCCTATATTCACTGTCAATCCAGTTTACCTCTAGGATTGATGTCGTTCCCGGTCATGGGACTTGCATCCGTTTTACAACAAAAATTTCCTCTAAAATGGGTCATTCTTATTGGGGAAATAGCTGTGCTCGCGGGGACTCTGCTATTCCCCTTCGCCGACTCCAAAGCTCATTTTTGGCGTTTCGCTTTCCCAGGGTTTTTCATTGGTACGGCGGGAATGACCATTGTTTTTGCCACCACCAAGTGGGTCTTTCTTTCTCTCGCTGTTCGCTCGACGTCTCTCTCTAAATTGTGGCGTGTTTAGCATCGCTATTTTTACAATCACCCCTCCAGAAGTTGCAGGAATAGTGGGCGCAATATTCACTTGTGCTTTGCAATTGGGCTCGGCTGCTGGTGCTGCAATCATAACTTCCATCCAAACCAGTGTTGAGCCCAACCACGGAGGTCCGAACGGGTTCTCTGGACGTGCTGCCGGATTTTGGTTCTTGTTCGCCTTCAACGCTTTGCTGGCGCTTTGTGTCTTGCTCTTCATGCGAAACACTGTTCCACCCGCAAAAAAAGAGGTGACTGAGGATAGCAAAGGGGGTTCAGTCTAACTTTCAGGCTTTTGGTTGGATGATACTTTGA
This sequence comes from Armillaria nabsnona, assembly GCA_030407065.1. Taxonomy (NCBI): domain Eukaryota; kingdom Fungi; phylum Basidiomycota; class Agaricomycetes; order Agaricales; family Physalacriaceae; genus Armillaria; species Armillaria nabsnona. The sequence goes on from JAUDQA010000005.1 coordinate 1,112,809, forward strand.
GTATACTACTTTGTAACTCGAATGCTATGTGATTCAGTACGTTGCTCGTCCCAATGTTGAAAGTGCTGCATTTAGCAAAAATTCGCAATAAATTACACAACGATCGTGCGGCTCGTTCTCAACAATGGTTGTTGCCACGGTTCTGTTAGGAATCGTTGTCCTCGCAAGCAGTGGCATTTGGGCGCATCAAGCCTATGGTATTACTGAATCTAGCTTGAAGTGCTTTCCCAGCTATAATGTCCGAGTAGTAGGCGTGCGTTGAATTGGCCTATCGGGTTTGTGTGTTCGTCACGATGATCTCTTGGCAGGTATAATGATCAATTATAGACAGAGAACCAAATTCCGTACACTGCATTCCCCTTACTAAGGCCTGCTCCATCGTGATGCTTGCTGAGACCGGACCGTCACATAACTTACTGCTGTCATCCATCGTCTGATTTCAGGAAGCTCCACGTAAATGATGTCCTTGGTTCGACCATGCTGTATCACATCCTGGACAACTCAGCATATCATGATCATCACGCTGATGGCTAACAGAAATTAGAAGACAAGGTATTTCAATTTGCCAAATTCATCCTATCATTGTTCTTACGTAGCAAATAACGTTCAAGTGCGCCGTTCGAGGATCAGACGGCTTGTACCATCTGATGGTCAGACTTTCGAGACCCCCACATGGCCGATTCAACAATCAAATTCTACTCCGAGTCAACTAACATCTAGCCCCATACTACAAAGGGAGCGGCGTGCTTACCGTTCACTCATGAGCTGGATCGTATCCACATGAAAGTGTTGATGTTTTCCTTTCAGTGCTATCCCATTTAGACGGAGCTGGTCCCCGATCAGTTGGAACTCGTGGTTGGCTCTCAACGTTAACCCCGAAAGCGCTCGCCATCCTGGAACGTATCCTTCCTCTCACGGGGAACTAGTTTCCATGGCCCGGTCCCCCATAAATGGACCATTGAAAGAACTTGACTTCTAAAAGATACCTCAGATGCCGTCCGGATATGTGGTGAGAGCTCTACCAGCACCAGCTTTCTGACTGTCCTAAAATCTGTGTTATTCCGATAGCCAGAAGCTACGACCGTGCTCGTCATCGGCGGTGGTCCCGCCGGCAGCTATGCGTCCACGCTCCTTGCCCGCGAAGGAATAGATGTCGTTTTACTTGAAGCCGTCAAACATCCCAGGCTAGCTCTTCCGAAAGTTTGGACCACTCGCAACTATCGCTGACGAGGCTCTCAACAGGGAGCACGTTGGAGAGAGCATGCTGCCTTCTATGCGGCATTATCTTCGATTCATCGACCTCGAGTCTGAATATGATGCTCGGAAATTCATGCACAAGGTTTGTCTCTGATCCTTCGACAAAGTCTGGTACTGAGCGTCGGATCTAGCCAGGTGCTGCTTTCAAGTTTGTTCATGGACAAAGAGAGTGCTGTATGTTGACTGGTCCCTCGAAATCGAATATCGAAGTTTTGATCGTGATTCTACCAGATACCGACTTCAAGATCCTTGGTCCGGATAGGACGACTTGGAATGTTGTACGTCCATCCTCCTGACTGGTTGGCACCAAGGCGGATGTACTTACGCAGTTTTAAATCTAGTTCAGGGCAGAGGCCGACGAACTCATGCTGCGTCATGCAGAAAGCCAAGGTGTCAAGGTTTTTGAGGAGACACGAGTCGAGTCGATAACTTTCTCGGAATCCATCGACAATGGCGCCTCCCCAGGGTCCCGTCCTATTGCGGCCAGCTGGAAGAACAAGTCCGGGCAGGTTGGCAAGATCAGCTTTGACTGGCTTATCGACGCCTCCGGTCGGCAGGGCATCATGTCTACGAAATACATGAAGAACAGGATTTACCGCGAAGGCCTGAGGAACGTCGCTGCTTATGGTTATTGGAAAGATGTCACCGTATTCGATGAAGGAGGCCCTCGTTCAAATGCACCCTGGTTTGAATGCTTAACAGGTATGTTTACAATTGGCGCAATACTGATACAGCTAAATTATTCTATAGATAGGGAGGGATGGGCATGGCTTATACCTCTCCACAACGGAACGACTTCTATCGGTGTCGTGATGCATCAAGATACATCGAACAGGAAGAAAGCCGAGGGTCCCAGTGGGCTCGAACAACATTATCTGAGTCAACTGAAACTTGCACCAGGAGTCCAGGAATTAATTGGCAGCAAGGGAAGTTATGTTCCGGGGAGCGTTAAAAGTACTGCAGACTACAGCTACCACGCAACAGAATATTCGGGCGACCATTATAGGATTATCGGCGATGCTGCAGGTTAAGTTCCCCAGATCTATAATCATTGACAGACTAGTTGATGCGGGTTTTGAAGCTTTCGTTGATCCTCTTTTCTCTTCGGGAGTGCATGTCGCGATGACGGGAGCACTATCCGCTGCGAGTACTATCCTTGGATCTATGAAAGGCCAAGTCACTGAAGTCGAAGCTCAAGCTTGGCACGATGCGAAGATAGGCATTTGCCAAACAAGGTCATTTTCTGTTCTGTGATTGGCCAGCTTTGCATTACTCATTTGACACAGATTCCTTCTAGTAGTACTTAGCGCCTACAGGCAGATGCAACACGTAGGCAACAAAGCTATCCTGGACGACGTGAATGCCAGTAATTTCGATGCCGCCTTCTCGCTATTCAGACCTAGTACGTTCTTTGGAATCAGGTTACTTCTTCACACCAAGTAACGTTCTTTTCCCAGTATACCAAGGAGAGCATGACACCTCCACAAGCTTAACGAATGAAGAGCTATCAAAGATGATTGACTTTACTCGTAACTTGTTTACGCCGACTACACACCAGCAATACAACGAGGTCAAGCAGCGCGTCGGTGATCTTATTGCACTCTCCGGTCCAGTCATGCATTCGGACGAGCTAGAGAAAGTGTTGGACTCCGACGATAGCGATGCCAAGGCCGTGCTGAAGAGGATTAATTCACTGAAGGTGCTGAGGAACGACACAAGTCCGGAAAGCTTTACTTCCGAGGCCGTCAATGGATACGTTGTGAATCTGGAGAGAGGCCAGCTTGGACTGGTCAGGGCGTAGGCATACCCGTGTAACGTTTAATTTTTTTTTTCAAAAGTCAAAAATCTGCAAATTTTCTCATTTTAGCGGATCTCAAGCCCTCGTTATTTATACAGTATTCCGATGAAGCATCAAAATTTGTTGCATTTCATTGAATTTCGAATGGTAAAAGTGAGTTCGCAAAAATAAGAAAGGCGAGAAAATTCCCGTACTCTTTTACGTGAAGGAAAAGAACCAGAAACACGGAAGGAAAAATGGGTCCCCGACGGTCAGAACAAAGGAAACCACTTTTCATTCGGAGAAAAGATGCTTGCTTCCGCTGAGCCTTCTGAGCCGGTTTGGATTTAGCCAGATCTTTCCGAGACCTTTGGAGGATTCTTCGACGAGGATTTACGACTCGAGACCGCTGAGACTTTGGAGAGGAGCTGCCAGAACCAGTTTGCGATGCTTCACAGAGCTATGCCTTCGATATCCACTTTAGTAGGAGAAATACTAATATCTTTAAGCTCAGCTTCGAGAGGAGGGCGCTTGGACCTGCTGTTGGTAGACATGTGGTAAGAAGGAAAGAGGCGCGATGACATCATGATACCAACTCAGGCAATCATTTTCTCACAGCTACTGTCGTCACCACTCAACACAAAAATTAGTTGAGCTGCCGCCGTCGCTGGTCGTGTCTTCCACATCCTCGCGACTCTCTATCCTTCGTTTTCAAGGTCCTGATATGCAGCCTCAAGCGGTAGCGTCGGAGTGCCATTGTTTCGCCTTTTCCATTCGAGACTTTGCGATGATGGAGGGAGCGATTCCATGGGGAAAAAATGGATGGTCTCGACGGGTAGAATGCACGCCGAGCGATTCCTTCATGGTATGCTTTTCTAAGACTGCTTCAATTTCACCATATGAGGAGCCGCTTTTTAGGTCAAGGGGCGGGTTGACGAGGATAAATACCACGGCCTACAGCACAAATCGAGCGATATAGACCTAGAATACCGACGCTCTTTGCTTCGACGTCGAATCTACGTTGAAAGGTTGAAGTATGACTCTGGGAGTAATCATATCAGGCATCCCACGCACGAGAACGGTTCAATCTGTTCCTCAACCCGAATCTTTGTGTTTGGTCGAAGAACTATGCTGCAACTTTCTACTTGCTGCGGTGCTGCTTGTGAAGGCACATCAAGACCCTAGAGTCGGATGGACGTTCGATACTCCCGCGACGAGAACATATTGGAACGGCACAAGGATATTGATACATAGGTATCTCCATGCCACGCGTAACACTAATGATCGAAACCATTCGAACTCACCACAACCCGTACATCACCTGCCAGCTTCAAGCTTCCCTTCCCTTCTGTGTTGTGCTTTCATGAGGCCCCTGACTGAAGTAATACCGGAACTAGCCACATCAGCGGAGCGTCGCTAAGATGTCTGAGGCGCCCCTCCCACGTTTACGTAAATTTCTTTTTCAAGCGACCGCCTTCCTTTCCCACGGTAATATCTGGCAATGCCCTTGTTTCAGCCTTCGACCTCGTTATTCTGTCGTCTACGCGCATCCCTTGTAGCACCCAGGATGTCCTCTGTCATCATCAATGCTCAAAAGTCCATATCCAACGAGCATATCTCGACTGGTCCCGATGAAAAGGCTGGGCTTGACTTGGTTTTCGTCGAAGAGCCCCTTGGCCTGCCAGCTGAGGAAGGTTATGGCTGGCCTCAGCTCGAGTTCAACGAAGCCATCGGCCCAGAAAAGCGTTATGTTGTCTGCAGAAAGCTCGGCTGGGGCATGTCTTCAAGCACATGGCTCGCCCGTGATACTATGTATGCACTGCTCGTTTCTTTTCGACAAGACTAACATACATCTAGGGATAGCTCCTATGTTGCCATCAAGGTCCCCAGCGGTCATTGTACTAACCTTGTCGAACGAGGCCTTGTTTGGGAGCTTGAAGCTCTTGGGCAGGTGTCGTCGCCCCCGTCGAGTCCATATTGTCTTCAGCTTAAGTCACACTTCACCTTTCCCGGCAAAGCCGGCGCAGGACAGCACCTCTGCCTAGTCACCAAGGTTCTCGGTGGAGACATAAAGGCCCTGGTCACAAAGCACAGCAGATTTCCTTTTCCTCTCGCCAAGCGCATCATCCTACACCTGCTTCGCGGAATCGCCCATGCGCACAGTCGCGGCGTCGTGCACACTGATCTGAAGCATGACAATATCTTTTTCGACACTTCGATGTCCTCCAACGACTTTGACAAGCTACTTGCGTCCGACCTGCCCTGTCGACATCCTCCTGAACTCTCTTATGAAGGATTTGTAACAGCCGCGGTCTCGCAACCACTTCCGATCCCTACTCTGCAAGAGGCCATGCAGCGGACTTCCGCGGTGGCCGACTTTGGAAGCGGTAATTCCAAACATGTCGTGTGTGCTGCTTCATTGCTCACCTATTCTTACAGCGCGGCCTATCTTCACCCACGGTCAAGAAGAAATTTCCCCTTTATCGCTTCGTCCTCCCGAAATAATGATCGGTGGAACGTGGGACGAAAAGGTAGACATATGGACGTTCGGATGCTTGGTGCGTGTCATTCTCTTCTATCCACTCACCCCTTGTTGACGAATACGCATATCCAAAGGTCTTTGAACTCGTCACCGGCGGTGCTCTCTTCAAGTATACACCGTGCCCAAAATTTGGCCTCGATGAGCCAAACTTCATGCTCTATCAGATGATATGCTACACCGGCGAAGACTTTGCATCAGAACTGCTCTCGGTCAGCCCATTGGCTGGCCAATTCTTCGATTCAACCTGTACGTGTGCGTTCTAGGATTCCAATGTCGTCCCTCAACTTCCATTTCTCCAACGCAGGTAATCTCAAAGGCAACCCACCAATCCTCGATTACCCTTTCGACTTATCCATCAAGAGGCTCAAAGTTGTAGATGAGGCGGATGTTCTCCCCATAGCTGCTCTCATGCGCAGGTGCTTACGTCTGGATCCTGCACAACGCGCCACCGCCGCCGAGCTACTTTCCGATCCGTTGTTCGATGGGGTTGAGTAGAGGTGAAGCAGCCCACAAGGAGCCGAGCGAACGAACGTGTATGATGTCTGACGAAGTTTCCAACCACCATCATCGATATTCTTGGGGTCCCGTTTCTTGACTCCCCCTCCCTCGAATGGCCTCTGAGCATATCTTGCAAAGCTGCAGACTGCTCAAGGATATCTTACTTTTATGGATTGTGCGTAAATCGGCTGGACGACATCCAGTTGCAAAATAGGGGCCACTGCGACTTGTACCTGCCATCAATTGCGCTGCCCGACTGCATACCTCCAGCTTGAATGACCGGAGTACGGTACTGCGCAGAGTCCCACGTTGCTCAGGGAGCATTGGTCCCATTGGACGGTGTCTAAAATAGCCAGCAAAATAGGGGTTGCAACGGTTCTCACTAGGACCCTTGCGGTATCTTGGCCACCCTTTCTCGAATAAGCCTCTGAGTGCATCCCGCGATGTCGCTGGTTGCTCTGAACGCACATATTTCGAGGGACGGTGCCCAAATTATCTTGAGCAGAAAACAGGGCTTGCGTCAACCTTTCTTGAACACGACCTTGTCTGCGTTCCCCGCACTGAGTGGATTGAACTCCCCACAGTCTCTCTTCCATCACATGATCGATTCGAAAGATCTCACGGAGCCGACTGCTCGCTTTGTATACAACATGTTTTCCTTATGGAAATCCGTACCACTTTTCTGACGCTGGAATTACATTCCATTGATCATTTCACCTCTCCATAGCCGAGGTCGTGAGGGAGTACTCTTGGCGGGGCGGCAGAGCATGGGGCTGGTTCGGTACCGTAGCAGTTATTAGCTCTGGTACATTTTCATTTTTATATTGTAGTCTTTCTCGTCGTCAGCCATCTCACAATCAGGATTCTTCGGCTGGGCGAGGAGCTTTGGCCGCTTACGCAGGAAGAAAGCGGCTATGGGCTTTTCACGCCAACCGACATGGACATTGGCCTCGTCGCCTTGAGGTACACCTGGAGCGTAGTCTCATGCAAGCGTGTTAGCCGCGCCGCCAATCCACATGACGATGTTGCGGGCAAGAATAAAGACGGAAACATATGACACGCCGACTAGGTACAGAAAGTCAGAACTTACGCCAACAGAGATGGTAAAAGCCATACGCTGTGGGTCAGTATCAGGATTGAATGGCTTTTGTTCTGTTACCGTAAGTACCACAGCCGTGGCTGAAAGATCTCAATTTAATGCATGGTAATGGAAAGATACTTGGCGGACGTACGCAAGTTGCTCTAGTTACTCAGAGCCGTTGCCATCAAGATACCTACTCAAAAGTTCCGCGGAGCATAGCGGAATTCACGTATAAGCGCGCTGAATAAGAGACCCAAGGTCATGTAGACCTGACGAAAAGACTCGATGTGAGCAAATGAAAGCGTAAAGGGGTCGACTCACAAAGGCGACCAAAAAAAGAGGACCCATGGCCGACACATTATGCGGGTTGAAGGCAGGAACGATATTTGAAAAGAGCAGACCGGGTAGCGCGACATGCATTGTTACCTGTTCTTGGAATTGAGACGAAGTAGCGGTAATATGTATGGCAATGACATACCTGGGATGCTCCTCTAGATGCAGCCGCCGTAAGGAAACCTTTCCGCGTCAGCCAAAACCCAAAGAAGATGGTGAGAAACCTGTGAAGAATTATCAGCCAGGAGCGTATGCAATGTAACAACTCCTTACATCTTCAGGAGGGGCATAACACCTGAATAGATGAGAAAACCCGCAGAATAACCCATCGCTCCTGACAGTAACGAAGGACGTTCGTTCTTTATCGAGTTCTGCTGAGATATACCCTCTTCTGCTGTTTTAAGTTCCGATTTCCGGATGTCTTCCGAGTCAGAGTAATTGTCGTAAAGCAAGGCTGGTGTCCTTCTCGGTTTCCCGACACATAGGCTCGAGAAAAAATCGGCGATGAGGTGGTCAAGAGGGTAACTCGATCATAAGTTACGTAGACAGGGTAAACACGCTGCACTGGAGACACGAGCTCTAACATGAGTGGTTGTTGCGCAATGCGGGTTGAAATCGTTGAGTCGGACCGCTTCATCCTTGACGGGCCTGCTTGTTCTCTCGAACTTCCGAGGTGAAAAGGATGGGACGTGATTGGGTATAGGTGAGCCACGTCCTGGCCAGCTATTGTCGGAATGCCAAATGTCGCACATCATAATGAGTCGGGATCTTCGGTTGTTGAGTATTAGACAAAGAAGTGGTGTTCTTCTCCTCGGTTTTAATTACTACACAGTAGTGATTCTATTAGTGTACACGGATGTAGATCAATACGTAGGTGAACAACGATAACACTCACCTGTTTGCGAGGGTTCCCTACTAAAATCTGAGCAACCAGCTGGAAAATTACGACTTATCTCAACAACTACTTGGTGTAAGCAAGAGTCGCTTGAATGCATCCTTCACCTGTGCCCCCACCCTTGCTTTCGAAGAGGAGAGAAGGTTTGACGATACTTGTGTGTAATATTGCATCATTTTTACTTGCGAGAAGTTTCTGTCCGAATGCTGGCCGAAGTGCCTGGCGCCGTGGCAGCCAGCCAGCCAGGCCGTACGCATAATGGTTCCACCGCCGTACTATTGTCGTCCGCAACAGTGGAAGATACCACGGAGTAGCCGCACTGTCACGACTGTTTACTGGAATTGAGCACATCTTGGATATTGGCTTCTACTCTAAGGAGCTCACTAGGTATGGAGTTCTGGAAGTTAGACTTCAAATTCAGTTATGATGAACGCGGCCACAGTGGGTCACAGATCTAGTTCAATCTCATCTAGTGGAAGCGGCACCGAAATTCAGGTACGCCGTTATCCTCAACATTGTTTATGTCGAACCAAGCCTCCGTCGAGCCGACTGTGCTTCAGACCTTTGGGTGGTTCCACCTCGGTGACGACCTTATGGACATTTTCTGGCTAATATGAAAATAGATCCATAAGTATCAACCATGGGAATTAAGACCAGAAAAAGTGAGCAAAAACATACCAAGGAGAGTGCGACAATAGAATTAGACGTTACAATGTATAGAATAAGGTAATAACAAAACGAAGGTGGTCAATTGTCTGTCTATCCCGCAGACTAAATCATGACTTGCTCGAAAACTTTGTCCATTTCACTAGCTCAACGAGCTTTGTGATTGCCCGCTTGAGGAACGATTTGACTCTTCCTTTCTCTACAAAACAACAATCAAAGAAGGCACATCTCAATATTAATAGAAACCTACCTCTCCGACTAGGAATTGCTGTTTGAGGTACCTCCTCCAAATCGGACGTCGATGGACCACAGTCATGCGAATCAGAAGACGAGTCAGAGGCAAAACCATCTGCAGAAGGACCACCGGTCGACCCAAGGACGATATCATGTTCGAAAACAATGTCGTCATGAACCAGACCATCGTCAATCAGCTCCTCTTCTTCCTCTTCCGGCTCTTCAAGAAGGACCGAACCGTACCGTGAGAGTTGGTGCTCTTGCACGATTCTGTAAACAAATAATGAATTCATGAAGGATAACCAGACAGACAGTGAAAGATGACTGCGTACCTCCGAAAGAGATCCCGGTCTTCCCATAGTTGCAACGGATTACAGATTTCTCGGACATTCGACAGGACGTGGTCGATACGAAAAACTGGCATAAATTCATCGTCGCGCTCAGGTTCTTCGATGCCAGGTATCTTCGCAAAAAACGTTTTGCAGATTATACTATTAATCTCTGATGAGTCGGGGGCGGCATCTACGTCTGGACCCTCTTCTTCGCCATCGATGACTCTAAACGCTGTATCGTCGTCTAAACCAGCCCGAAGGAGTTTGTAGTATTCCTCATCCTCCATGAAGGGTCGGTCAATGAAACGAGATGAGCTCCGCAGTTCAGGTGTATCGGAATAATCATACAGTTCCTTCGGTATGCGAGCGTGGATATCGTAGCAGGTAGGATGGTAACAATTATTCCATGGCAAAGGCTTTGAGAGCATGAGAGGCATCCTTGACCGAGGATGAGCAGTCTCTGGGGATATAGGAATACACATCGCAGGCCGCGCATGGTTAGGATCTCGAGAGTAAGGTTTCGTTAAGCCCTGTTGTACCGGACGAATGTTCAAGACATGGTATTTGTTATCCTTGCTGGACGAAAGGTCTCTCTACGAGCGTAAAATGGTTCTGTGAGCGAGTTTGGGCCGAACAAAAGATCAAATACCTCTAGGCAGTAACCGGCGTACATCCTATCCTCCAGACCAGACAGCTTTCGCAACACGGCATCATCACCCCCATCGCAGTACAACTCCAGAGTTGCTGCTACGTCAATGGAAAAGGCGAAATAGTAGTTCAAAGGCGGGACAAATTGAAATTTCATGTCAAGATGTTGGGCAGACATGGTGGGGAGGAAAGGAAATGAAGGGTTGCAATATCCAAGTCGAGCATTTTATGTTTTCACCCAGGTGGCAACAAAAAGATAACGACAAGGGGACAATGGCGTGGGAAAGATGCAATGATCGTCTTTGTACCCCTACCTTGTCTTGTCCTTCGTCAAGTTTATTATATTTTGGAATAAAGAAATTCAACCTTTCCACGTGGATACTTATAATGAAACTATGGCCTACTATGATGACATGATCTTTCATATAAAATGCGAGGTGCATTGACTTTCTATTATATCCTTCATCCTTTCCAGCTTTCTCGACATCGAGCATCCCCTACACTCACTTGCAACTCATAGGCCTGGCGCCTCTTGTAAATCTCTCTCTTTTTGTCTATTTTCAATGTCGCGCTTCTCTGTACTTTCCGACGACTACGATAACAAACCCCTTCGGCCGCTTAGTGTCACCAAGCCTCCATCAGTTAGGTCGCGGAAAGCTCAACGTGGTCAAATCTGTCTTGTCGAAGAATCGATTTTTACGCCGTTATCTGCGGCTTTGAACGAAGCCTCTGGTCCACTAGTGCCCCAAAAAGGGCTTTCACTCACTGTAGACAATAACAACAGCATCGTCCCCGTTTCTCATGGGATACTGAGACCATGTATTGTCATGGATGCTCCTTCAGGAGGAAGCGCTCGTCTACGTTCTTCTCAGCGTCGCACCGGACAGACGAAGGATCATTATATTTGTCTCATGGCGACCTTTGCAGCTTCTGAGGGCCAGTACGACAGCCTAGAAGGAGAGCTTCTTCAGCGCTTGGTTGTTCCCATGGAGCCCAACGAGCAACTCCCACCTAACTCTACTATGTATCCACTACAAACCGACCCAGCTTGGCACCATCCTCAGCAGTGGGTGATAACCTATGTCATACGCACCCGCCAACCCTTGACGCCGTACACGACTCGATATGGCAAAGAAGTTCAACTGACAAGCGCGGAGTACGCAAGACTAGCCGCACATTGCTGTGATCAAAAGGATGCCTGGAAAAACGACACTGCAACAGACGAGGGCCTGAGACAGGAAATGTATGACCAGCTGGTGGTAAGTCAAGATGCTTCTGGCCTCCTGGCTACTTTCGGTGCTCAACGCTTCATTAGAATTGGAAACCAGAGCTTTTCAGCGACAAAAGATCATCATATACATGTCGTTCCAAGGCTTCATTCTCGTCTCTTAACAGTCAGACATCGTGGCGTGCTCCACGTTCTCGTCGCGGAAGTAATGCCACGCTGCAAACTATCGTTGAAAGCATCACATCTTCGTATCCCGAGTTCAAAGCTAGGGACTTCCCTCCCTTACCCTCGAGGGTCCGTGTTGTATAAATTAGTACGTGGAAGTCTTTCATAATGCCATTCCTACTCATAAATACTCAGTCTCCATATCGTCGCAACGGCCGTCGGCTGTGCCCATGAACTCACCTTTGTATCCTTAATTATGTACTGTTCATGTCTGTAGCCAATGATTCAACTTTTTTTTCTGAATAGATTGGTCGTCGGGCATCTATTTTGGTACAATCATGCTTGTCTGGCATCGCCAGCGATATTGTTTGCTGTTATGTCGTTCAATCTCTGTCCATAAGCCTCATGCACAGGGACTGTGCTCAAGCGAATTACATGCACCTTTTCTAGCGCAGACATTTGGTTGTGGTATAGTCGCGGGACAATGTGTAGCAGACAGTGGTATAAATCCGCAGATTAATCGATGTTAGTACACCGTAATACTACAGTCCAGAAATCCATAAATTTACCACGGCGGATGTCCTTGTTCGATCGGCCAGAACCTCTCTCGATCGCTCGGACCACTGGAATCGCTGGCCCCAGGGTCAAATTGCATAACCAGCCACCACCCCGTCAAATTTCCACTCTGATCCCACACACGCTCCCACCTAAGAAAAATTAAAATAGTTCTGTTCGATTAGCATGAATCGGCTTACCATGAGCCAAATGGGCGACGGAAGTCAGGTGTTTCTGTCTTCAGGACAATGTTAAGCGTCCTAGGGCCTGGCCTTGGTTGACCTTGGTGGGCCTTCTTGTACTTATCATTGAGATGTTCCAGCCTATGGAGGGTGATATGAGATTCCGTGGTTGACAGTATTTGTTTGTGAGGGTGAACAAACTTGGCATCAAAGAGTTTCTTGCCCTCACGCAGCGCGCCACCCTCGAAAGTGCCTTCAAGCGCACCCTTTACGCCGGAGAGCGCTGCTTCTTTGCGATAACCAAGCCTGAGCAAGTCAGATCGGTTGAAAGCCCTTCCGGGACGGCTTGCATTGTGTTGATTCTCGAAGGTTGTGTACGGTAGGGTTCCCATCTCTTTATCTGAGAATCGGTAATAGGTCTTGGCTTCATCAAAATGAGACGAGAAGGCATAAAAATGTACAATGCACATACCAACGGTGAAATGTATGACCTTCCATCCAACCTTCTGCTTATATTCAGGGTCTTTCTCAGACGACCACTGGTTCTCGTTGCGGGCAAGCCACGCATCCCAAGCTTGTTTCTGCCGTTCCTTCTGTGCCCTCACGGCTTCGGCCAAGGCCTTTTTAGTAATCTTGGGAGACTGTGCCGATGAAGGTGTTACGAGAGTCTGGGACTTAGGAGATCCGATTTTACGACGCTTCGCTGGAATAACGAAATGGGAATCGCTTTTGGATTCAAGAGTAACAGAATTCTCGCCAAGCGTAAAATCAGGAGAACGATTTCGTTTTGAGGAAGAGCTGTGCATGGGACAAAGTGATGGTAGGAGGGCAGGCGGCGGGATGACCTCATAGATCTGAGATTAATGTTGTGAATCCTGAAACAGATAAATGGGAAGAGCGCGAGTCAGCCACGATGTGCCACGCTTTTAGTATCGACACCGAGAAAAGAGAAAAAAGATAACGCGTTGAAGAGAGCAAGAGACAGTAAAAGCAAATTTTTACAATACAATCGTTTACGTTACGAAATCTTGGAAAGAAGTACCCTGTGAGAATTTGCCAGGTCTTCCTCACCGCTTGTTTTATCGGTGATCTAGAGCTTACATTTCCTAGAATACAATACTGACGTTAAGAAAGGCTCCGTTGTATATGTATAATACTGCATGGGTACATACCTTTACGACGTGCTGAGCCTTCTCTATTTAAAGAAGGATAAGTCATGTTCCCGTCTAATAAAGGACTCAGAGCCTACAATTTCCGTGGAAGAATGGGACGACACGAGTATAAGGCTCTACTCAATTAGAATGCGATCAGCTATCGTCCACAAGTGACTGAGCCTCTGGCGCCTGTAAGAGAGCTGGCCCACATAGCGGAACTTAGTACTCCTGTATGATTCTGAATTCTAGTCGAATTTCAGGATAGCAATTCAAGACGGTTAAAGATGCCTACGTACCCTCGGGAAAGGTCGTAGTCTACCCACAACTGTGAGGGATTACATATTCTTGGTACGTTTGGTAAGACTGAATCAGTGTGTAGGATCGGCATGGAGGCATCTTCTTCGTGAAGCTCATTGTGGCCTCGAATCTTCGCCATAAGTATTTTGCGGATTTTGTTGTCCGTCTCCAATGAGTCGTTTACAGGTTCGCCTTCTGGACCCTCTTCTTCCCCGTCAAGGTTCCGAATAACGTGGTCTTCAACCATATCAGCTCGTAATAGCGGTGGTCCTCGTCGAAAGCTTCGTGGATCTGGGCGGGTAGACTCTCAAGCTCAGGCCCCTGAGGATAGTCGTGCTCTGTCGGTATAGAGGCATAGACATCGTAGCAAATTGCATGGAAGCATTTACCCCATGGCAATGGCTTCGAGAGCTGTAGAGATTTCCTTCACCTGGGATGGCCGGGCAAAATCCAGGAAGATGGAAATACAAATCCTGGGAAATCCACGGAACAAGACCTCGAAATCTAGGCTGCGGACTCATGGAATGGTATTTACAATCCTCATCAACAGAGGCATCTACCTAGGAGAAAACATAGGGCAAGAATGGGATACAGGGAAAACACGTACATTTATGCAGTATGCGGCATATCACCTTTCCTTCAGCAGGATTTTCCAGCATAGTACCGTGGCCTCTATCGCAGTAGAACTCATAGAATTCCGGGTGTGTCGATGGAAAAGGCAAAGCAATAACAATCAGGAGGAACGAGGAAATTTTGAGCGATACGTTGGAGGACCGGAGAGGTAGAAAGTGGTCATTTTATACTGTGCCGGTGGATGTGAAAGGAAAAGAGAATACATAACACGTGAGAAAGTATTCGAATCACCGGTGACATCAGAACACAACCTTTTCTTCCTACCCTCTTGTGTACTCCCATGTCTGGGTCCGAAACAATACTTTCATGACTCGCGCAACGACGTGGTACGACAATAAATGCTACGCTGGATAGAGACGACATGAACCAGCTTTCCGACGCCGTAACAAAGCCCTTTCAAGCACAGAAGTCAGAGGACGACTGGACCTGCTGTTCAGGGTGATTTCCCGTCGGACAGATGCAGGTCATGGCTTACCTCCTCTCCTTCACTCATCGCCGAGGATGAGCGCTACTACCAACAAGTCCTGCGTACTGGAGTAAACGACGATCAAGCACTTTGAATTCTCGCCGGCGAAGAAGAGGGTCTAGATGTGGACGTTTCGGATGACGCGTCAGAGACAGCAACATCTGCAAAGACCTTTGATGCGAATCTACTAGCTTCGATGGCCCTGAAGAGGATGGCGCTTTCATGCCCGTCCTACGCATCGACCACATTTTGTCAAATTTCCCGGGGATTTTTAATCCGTCACATCTGGGAAGACCGCAAGGTTTTTTAAGAGTAGGCAACACTCGGTTGAGATTATTGCTCTGAACTTTGATTTATTTTCAAGATCGTGCAGAAGTATCAACTTGCACAATGCAAATCGGTCCTCTTCTACCACTAGAGGTTCTGCCGATTGACGACAGTCCTCCTGACGAATTTCTAATCAAGTGCGGCTTCGTGCCGGAGTCATATGTTGCTGCTAGGGATGATGATTTGGATTCTGAATCTTCGAATTCGTATCAAGTCTATTCATCGTTACCCGATTCGGAGGAGGCGCCCCCACGCACAACCGCCTCGTCCGAAAGGGTGGGTTTATCCATACGTTTTCGCACGACTTGTAGTGACTTTGCTTTCAAGGAAAATGGAAAGTCGTCGGGTTTGCCAAGCGGCCCAGGTTCTTATGAATCAGTCTGCAGGATAGACTCCGCCTTTGCTTCCAAAACCTATTGTATCGCTGATATTCTTGTACAGTACAACTCGTCCTCTCATATATGTTATCGCTTATTTTCGCTTTTGGGCCTTCTGGCGGGTAGAAAGGGACAGATCCGCGCAAACTGATACTGCTGCACGATTCTTAAAGACGAGTTCAGAAGAAGGTTCGCAGCAATGGAAGATATTAGCTTACAAGTTACTACGTAGTGAGTGACGACAGCCCCGCCATCCTGTTAGTACGCGTGCGAAAAGGTTGTAGCAGGTAAAATAGTAGCAATTGTCCCATGGCAGTGGCTTCGGTAGGGACTGTTGCTGGCAAGACCGGAACGCACATGGTAGGTCGTGCGTATTGGGGCTTTCGAGGACGAGGCCAATGAGGTCTTGTAAGGTCCTATTGCACTGGCTGGATGTTGACTTTGTATTTCGGCTTCCGTTTCATTTTTTAATCTGGGAGTTCCTCAGTGGTCCTGGATCAGGTAAGCCGCGAAACGACGCACTTCCAGAGTCCAAACGGTAACCAGCACTGCATATTTCCTACCGTGCAGACCATCCAGCTCTCGCAACATGACCTTGTCACCCTCCGAATACAAATCTGGAGCTGCCGCACATCAATAGAAAAGGTGAGATGACGGTACCAAGGCGGAGTTTGAGTACTGAGGCTTGAGTTCTTGCCACGTAAGTCCAGAAGAGGAAGTTCTGTTTCAGTCGAGCTGACTCCACCAACAGCTTCTCTCGCATTACACCACCTTCATCTGTATACAGGCTGTATACTAAGTAAGATCAGCTGAATAGGTAGCCGACTATGAAGGATCCCACCGGTGATTTAGAGGGGCAAATTATGTAACGCAGCTAACTTCCTTCCTTCCTGCAAACTGAGGATATATACCTTTTTAGGCCGCGCAAGTTCAAGGTATGCATCGGACAAACATCGCTGTTCTGCAAATAGTAATTATGGTGCCGTGCCGTGCCGTGTAAATGATGATGATGACCGTGCTGTCCAAAAGCCGTAGAAAGCAGTTGCCTGATGTAGCGTGCCCTAGTACTGTTTTGGGCAATTCCGACGTTGTATGGTACCTGACATGACAAAAACGGTAAATCATTACACGGCATGTTACCTTCTGGCACACGTCAGATGAACGCTTCGATAACGGGAAGTCCTCCAGTAGCCTTCCAAGTATCCATCTTAGCGTAAATCTTCGTTTTCAACAGCCCCTGTACCAGCTTATATACCTTGGCACACGTTCAAGATGGCCTATATTCTCGAATAACTTTCAGCTTCGCACATGGCGTCTTGTAAGTACCGCTTTCTCACTGTCCATTAACTTTGATTAACTGATAATCAGTACACGATCAATTTCCCGAATGCCAGGCACAGGATGATGCTCGAACCTATCCCGATGAATATGACATAGAGGAACGCGCCGTTTTCTTTAAAATAACGAATCCTCTCTTGTTTTATGCATCCACTGCGTATCTAAAAGCTTTGAAAACGGTATCTGTAGACCGACGTATATCACGCGGTCAATGGATTGTCGTCGTAGAGCAGACTATAAAGAACCTGAACCTGTCTAACGAGCTGGTGCGTACGGTTCTTTTCAACCTGTTACGGAGTCTGATCTGCACTGTTTGTAGGCTACAGTTCTTTTGGCAGCCAACATGGCATTTCTCGCCATACCATCAGTCGATGATACGGGCGCCGACCAACAGCTTTCTGTGACAAAGATTCTCATATGTTTCTCTGTTGTCGTTAACCTGGGCAGCATTATCATTGGCCTTTACCATATAATCCATCATACCTTAAAGCAAGCTGATCTTGACGCCCTGGTGTGCTTGATAGTTCTTTCACCCAAGGATTATCTTACATTCTGATAGGTCTCTTTTCTCGAGCGATACCGGCAACTGAACCACGGGTTTGAACGATTGGCAATCGCATACAGCATTCCTCACGCTCTTTTGATGTGGGGGTGAGTGATGAATCCTTTTGAAAAGTTTCCTTAACTTGAAACGTTAACTGCAGGATGACCTCTTTCCTGGCCTCGTTCTTATACATGTGCTTGGAGGCCCCAACGTCGCGCTCGCTCGAAGCATCCGTGATCATTACGTGCCTTTTGATCACTCTGCTTGGTTTTTGGTGCATTTTTTTGTTCTGGGAGGGTAGCGATCAATGGATGGAGCAATTCTTGGCCCTTCTACATCGACTTGGAGACAGGATTGGGAGGATAGGGCAAGTGGGTGGCAGCATTCTGCCGACAAGCGATGTACAAAACCCGGCCCGGAATCTAGGCCAAGCCGGGATTCTCATTCAGTGAGTTCAGAAATGCCATCGTTCTTAGCGCTAGTGCGAGATAAGTCATTCCTGGGTACCATGGCGAAGGTTATCACAAGCTCTAGTTGCTTGTTTAATCCTACATGTATGGTTCTGATATATACGCACAGAGTCAGAGATAAAACGATTCTACAACTGTGATTCGTGAGTTCCCTCGAAGGGCATGTCATGGCTGACAATCCTAAGCCAAAGCAAAGGGGAGGCAACATTATATAGAAGAAAAGCCCGTGTACTGATTTGAACCTGAAGATGCAATCACAATCGACTTCGAACTTCTTTTTTCACGAGTTCGCGAAGTTCTCGCCGAAGTATTTTGCCAGCGGGACTAATGGATAATTTTGAAGTCAACGCAAAGAGAACAGTTCTATGATGTCGACAAACCTTTTTGGAATAGCATCTATAATCACGACACCTAAGATAAATACTTTCAGTGCATCACTCTTGGCGTAACGTTCAGGCTGACTGACCTCCACGTAAGTACTTGTGGTGCGCCACCTTTGTAGCCATCCACTTCGCAACTTCCGATTCGAATGATGCTTTAAATCCATTAGTCTTAGTTCTGTCAGGATTTGCAGGTACGATGTAGGCTCTGTATTTTACAAAAGGGATTAGCGAGATATATAAAAATGTACAAGTAGTAATATACCTTGGTAACTCCGTAGCTTGAGACGCGTCGTACACTCCTATCACAGCCGCATCGGCGATATCAGGGTGACCCAACAGCACACTTTCGAGTTCAGCCGGAGGAACTGAGGAACTGGCGATTAATTAGAGATTGAAATGTCATGAATACTAGCTCGCCTTGATAACCCTTGAATAAAGTTTCAATATGGACTGACGTTACAATTAAATGTCCGTGAAATACCTTGTACTTGATGAGCTCCTTTACTCTATCGACGATATAATAATATCCTTCTGAATCCCGAGTTGCGACGTCTCCGGTCTTGTACCACCCATCTTCGGTCATTGACTCTCGAGTCGCATCAGAATTATTCAAGTATCCCTAAGTCAAGGTCAAAGACTCAGAAGCGAACCGGATAGAAGAATGACAATTACCTTCATAACCATCGGTCCCCTGATCCAGAGCTCCCCGGGCTGTCCCTCTTCTGCATCAATATCCCCAGCAACTAAGCGGGCCTCCAGGTTCGAGTACAGCTTCCCAATACTGCCGCATTTCCTTTCAGCATCTGACGGAGGAAGGAAATTTGCGGATGGTATCTCTGTCATTCCATATCCTGAGGGTGGCTGAGCGTTAGAACTTTTAACAGCACGATACACGCCAACCTTGCACAACCGCACAGCTTGCCCTCATTGACCGCAGCCTTTCTGTAACCTATGGAGATGATAGTCGATGAGCAAGCGAGCTCAGACAGGACAATTTCAACCCGACCTGCTTTGACAGTTCGATTCCCAAAGGAGCGGCCCCGCAAACCAACATTTTTAGGGTCGAGAGGTCGAATTGTTCCACAGCTGTTTGCGAGTATCTTTTTTAGAGGTCATGAGATGGCTTCAGGTCAACGCACCTGGGTGTCGGGAGAGGAACACTAATACGGGAGGTACAACTGTCACCGTTGTCACCTTGTATTTCTGAATATCGGAACAGAAACCAATGGGGTCGAACCGTTTTTGGATCACAATGGTCAACCCCAGCTTCTGTCCCTGGAACAACAGCGACGTAGCACCTTTCATAAAGTCAAGAAAAGAGGGAGCGGAAGACAGGAGAAAGAAATTACCGTATATATGGTACATAGGAAGGAACCCCAGCACCACTGTTCCTACATCCTTTGGGTAATTTGCTGCGCCGACATCTAGAACCGCAATGATGTTTTTGTGTGTTGTCTAATCTTGACATAAGTTTCCTTTGAAGATTCGCGAAACGTAAATGCTTGCCTCGACGCCCTGTAATAAGTTTATGAGCAAGAATAGTCAGTTCGAAACTCAAGTACAACCTTTGGCTTTCCCGTAGTACCCTGAGTAGCATAAGCACGGCCTACAACGTGGATGAACTGTGACTCACGGAGCTGTAGCATAGAAGTGCCGTCTCCTGCGCGAGCGGACCATCAAAGTTCTCTTCTTTTTCCAAAGAGCCGAGACCAAGTAATTTCTCCCATCGCGGCAACTCGGATGCTTCGGAATTGATTGCGGCGTCGGGTCTGCCGGCCCAGCGCAAGCTTTTACCAAGTATGATGACTCTCCGAGCGCTCTCCTCCTCCGGCACACCAAGCTCCCTCAGCATGGCCTTAGTCGTCGGCAATTCCTCCTCTGTGGTGAATATCAAATGTGCGTCACTGTCGGTATATTGCAGGGCCAATTCATGGGCGGTATAAGTCGGATTCGCGAGTGTGCAACGTAGCCCCGCAGCCAAAGCTGCAATGCATTATAAGTGATTCCATGTCCTCCCAGCAGTAAACAAAAACATAATAACGCACCTCCAAGAATAATTACAGGATAAGCAAGACAGTTTGGTGAAAATACCAAAATGGTGTCCCCCCGCTTCGCACCATAATTCCTCAGCCCGTGCCCGAAAGATAGACTCAACGATCTGACTTGTCCTCGAGACAACTTTGTCCCGGATTCTGCATCGATGTAGGCCGGTAGGCTGGCGTCGAACCCTCCAACAAGGTTTCCATGCTTGCTCAAGAGGTGCGTGAAAGCAGAGCGACTGGCGATAGGCACGAGAGGACCTGAGCTTGAGTATATCTTCATGTTAAGCAGGGTTTGGTAGAAGGACGGAAAATTCCTGCGCGGGCGGCATATTTAAGGACGTGCACATAGGCCGGCTCCAAATGTCGACCGGTTGTTGATCTTCCGGTCGAAGCTGATTTTCCGTTTACGCTGTGTGAGCGACGGAACGTATATCCGATCGAGCGGTATCTGCCTCAATTTTATCAAAATGTTCGTCCTTTGCTTGAGCAAACTCACCAGTAAGAAACGTAAAGAAAGACACTGCTGAATTGCGCCTGGGCCTTGTCCAATGTCACTTGACAATGTTGCAGCGCGCTAACCCTGGGTCCCTGACATTGTGTAACGGATCGGAGGCTTAAATTGCAGGGTCGCGACAAGGCACGTTGGAGGCGGAGGAACTCGGAAGAACAGTGAGGTTTTTTGAAGAACTTAACATCCCTAGAGAGGCTCTGACCAACCCTAGAGAGGCTCTGAACAACTCTAGAATTACGATTCTACGTGAACCTTATACGAAGATAACTTGCAGACGATAGAACCGCCGAGGTAACTTGAAAAAATATGATCGAAATCCTATTAAATAAGGGTAATAATGCACTATTATGCAATAAATCGTTACTTAAATACTTAGTTACTTAGTCCAAGTAGTAGTCATCAGTCGATACTTGCTGGAGAGTCAAATCACCGTTCTGAGCGCTCTCGGTGAGATTGACAGAAAGTCCGCGATAGGTCCTGAACTTGAACGCTTCGGACGCGGGTTTGGCTGTAAAAGGCGCCACAGATGCAACACCTATAGCACGGGCGACACACTGTGGAACCGAATTGTCATGAAAATAACTCGGACCAATAGCATGAAAAACTCACATCACTGAAACCCTGGTCAATGGCAGCAAATATGGAAACTGTGTGTTGGGTCAGGGGAGAAATACCAGATGAGTTAAGAATACACCGACGTTGCCTGTTCGTAATCTCGATGTTCTTGATGTTCACCATATGCGACGCGAGGTTTCCAACGACAGCTTCCTTTTCCGTGATATTCCAAAGTTCCCACAATGCACGGGGCTGTTCCAAGTCCACTGACAGGAACAATCATCAATACATATGCAGTGATCATCACCAGGAACGAGTTCAGACTTACATTCAGTAAATTCACTCAGATCCCTATACGCTGCACCGACGAAATTCTCATGGTTCACCCTGCGTTCCTCATCACACGCCTCCCCGCCCGCGCAGCTCTCGCCATATATCCAACCAGGGTTCTCCTGATACTTCAAGGGCTGCGTACTACTCTGGTAGTTCGGACGACTGCCCTGGGAAAAGAACGTTCCCCAGCCGTCGCGTTGGAAGTTGGTAGCTTGGAAGAGAGGGCAGTTGACAGGGAGCTGGTTGTAGTTGGGTCCGAGACGGTAGCGTGCAGCATCGGGATAAGCGAAGAGACGCGCTTGGAGAACGGGATCTGCAGAGGGTTCGATGTAGGGAACCATGTTTGCAGGGGAGAAGGAAATCTTGTCGAAGGAATTAGAACCGGACTTGACGCTACTTGAACAAAGAGACGCACCTGCTCAATCTCGGCAAAATAATTGTCCGGATTCTTGTTTAGGACGAGCCTGCCGACTTCTTGGAGAGGGTATAGTTTCTGAGGCCAAATTTTGGTGAGGTCAAGGATGTTGTACCGAAACTCTTCAGCTTGTTCGGGGGTCATGGTTTGCTGAGGTAGTATTAATGAGTCATGGCGAGTGTAGAACAAGATTTCTTACAATGTATACATTCCATGTAGGATAGTCACCCGCTTCAATGGCATCAAAGAGCTTTTGAGTACCGTAATCCGGATTGCTGCTGGCCAGCGCACTTGCGTTCTCTCTGTCGAGCGTCTAAGCGGGAAAAATCAAAGATCTCATTAGACACCGTCCAAACACAAGCAGAGGATCGCCATGGGAACTAACCTTGAAACCGGTATCTCTGAGCAGGGTGGTTTTGACATAGACAAATGTTCCGTCCGACTTCGTCCACTTGTAAGTATGCCCAGAATACCCGTGCATGTCATGGTAACCATCCGGTGTTCCACGATCTGAAAATAAACGCATGACCTGATGTACGGACTCCGGATTCAGAGAGAGATAATCCTGATTATGTACTTGAGCACCAGAATTATTATAATGATTTCGGACTTACCCAAAACATATCAGCATCCTTCAGATGTGTCTGAGGGTTCCTCTTCTGAGTATGGATGAAGTGTGGGAACTTTGCACCATCGCGGATGAAGAAGACGGGTGTGTCATTGAACACCCAGTCCCAGTTCCCATCCTCGGTTCTGATCTTCGTCGAGAAACCACGGGGATCACGAGCAGTATCTGCACTCCCAGATTCGCCACCGACGGTTGAGAACCGTACAGTGACGTTCGCTCTTGTTCCAGGTGAAGATAGTAGTTTGTTCGAAGTGATTGCGCTCATGTCCTGAGTTACTTCGAAGTAACCATGAGCACCGGCGCCTTTGGCATGGACCTGGGACGGTGGTGAGCCCACAGCGAAACAATTCGAAGAGGGCTTACAACGCGCTCAGGAATACGCTCCCGATGAAAATGTGCGAGGAGATCGACAGCAGCGAAGTCTAGCAACTTTGAGCTAAGTGATTAGTTGATTATGTCGAAGACATACCTTGCAACAAAAGACCACCATTTGGTCCTGCGCGACTCCACGAGTAAGGCTGATTAATCGGGGCACCGTTCGAAGCCGTGAAGGTATGGGCGCTAGACAAAAGAGAGAGAGATAAAAGAGTGAATAATGTTAAACTGAGCATTGCTGGCGGTAGCGAGCAAACTCGGTAGCAAAGGACAGGAACCTTCGTCCTTTTATTCTCGGGAGACGATCTTGATCTCCGGGTATCATCTTAAGGTTTTGTTTTTGACACAGGCCCGACAGCCTGAACCGTGAATTTATTTTGCGGTGTTGTATTCGCGTAAGATGCGTTCTCAGGTCGGCGCTGACCGATCGCTGTTATGAAGGTGAAAATTCGGGCGGTAAATCAGATTATTATCACTCGCCTGACTGAAGTCATGAACTAGGCTACAGCAATTTTCGTCTCGTCGGTATTCTGTCATCAGAGCATCGTGTAACAAAGAGGCGATGATAGGCTCCTTGAATTGCCAAATTCCTCAGGTCCATAACTGTGAGCCCCATCAAGCTCTTGGCGGCGGATTTTGGACGAATGTGCACTGCCAGCGAGGTTTCAGTCCACTGCTTGGAAGCGACCTTGGACCATGCGCTCTGTACCGTTATCGGACCGCTTACGGCCGTGCTAAATGACCAGGAACTCCAATGTATTGACCATCGCCTTCTTCATCATCCCTCCCTTCTTATTGGGACCTCCGGCTTCTATCTGTCGTTTTATATTGAACTCGAGAAAGCCACTCGGAAGGACGCCCGCGGAGGTAACACGAGCTTTAACTGCTTTGAGGGATATTTTGCAATAGCGTTCGCCACCTTGAATATCGATCGCCGCGACGAATGTTAGGAGCACCCGAAGAACCCGCTTTTACGTTTATCGGGCTCATTGAAATTCCGATCCGTGAGGAAAGCTCAACATTGAAGCTTGTTCCCTTCATCTATCCACCCCAAAACAAGTAGGTGCGTAAGCACCGCCACTCCGGAAGACCCGATATTGTAGACGACAACTGGAGTTCGAAAAAAGATAAGCGAGAGGAGAGAAGTGAAACACCAGATACTTGCGCCACTTAAAAAAACCACGATATTCTGAGCGCTGTTGCAGACCGTCTTTCCCGATCCTTCACCGACCCCGTGAGTAATGGGCGTGCCATGCCGCACATGCAGCTGTCGCAGAAGAGGCTCAGGTTTGCCTCGGACTGAGAGCATACATATTACGCACAAACCTAATTCTTCTCTTTCGAAAAATGTTGGATGTCAGGGCATCAGCATCTGTATTAACAGTTTAAAATCCATTATAATCATGGAGCTAGGGCTTCGAAGGATGACTTCCAATTGTCAGCACCTAGCGTTCCGACGTTTCCCTGAGAGTACAAGAGGATCGTTCATTCCTCACGTCCGCGCTCAAAATAAAGCCATCGGCTATCGAACATTCCTGTGAGAAAATGGAACTCGGATTTAAAGACATTGTACGCACTTACTTCTTTGAAAGATACTACTAAGTACCTGCAGAGCTGAACTATCTCTTGGAAGGCACGCGAATCATGGACTCCAGGAACGAAGACTTCTCATATCTAAAGAGGTGAAAAGTTCTGGAATGAGTACGGCAGAACTAAGGTTCAATTTCGAATCCGGTCGGTGCTAGCTTTGACAATGGCCGTGTGGTGGGAGGTATAAACGCTATTGATCACAGCCATCTGCTTCGCCCTGTTTTGGGAGAGCCTTCTGGTAGAGACGAAAGATTGTTTGGACTAGCCCTTCTACGATATGAAATCCATGACGAGGTTCTTGAACTCCATCGGTCTGGATGGGGAATGACGAGCTTTTACCAAAATGCACGGCATACAACTGCCCGCGCAACTAGAGCTAGGGAAACCCATCGCCAACGTGTCGAGCACCAATATTAGGGGAAGCGATCGGGATATTATACCGGTCTGCATAAGATTTGTTCCAAACGTTTTAGTTACGTCGCTTTCTGCGGTCTTTCCGTCCCATTAGCGTCCTACCATGTTCTGTCTTGCAGTCCCGAGTATGTTTATCGGGATGTAGAAATGCACACGTTCGTGTAGGGATGTCGTGTAGCTACAACATTTGCAAGCAGGAACCTCATGATGATACTCCGGTCTTATGCATGTGTCAGTGGGGAAAGCGACAGAGAAGCCTAGACCAACCTGTTTATTAAAAATTCTTGACGGTTTCCTCTCGCGTCTTCGCCCACATCAACATGGTTCAATCAAAGTATGATTGGACTACATTGAAGAGTCATTCTTTACCGAGGGGCGTGCAACAGAAATGAGGCGAGAAAGCGTCAACGCTCCAAGGTCGGGATCCAGACTCTTCATCCAGGGCTGCAGACTTCATCTCCCCTACAACGTATCAGACAAATCAGATGAAATATCAACGCATACGTGGAGTGTCCCAGCAAGAAAGCGTTTGTTAAATGATGTTTCAGGATGAAATGAAGGACAGGCGATGAGGCGACGTTTCATTATTCCAGATGTCCTGCACAAAATGGCGATGTGCTGAAATATCTAGCAGAGAAACCAGCAGACCAAGACATGTTTAGGTGACGTGGAAACTCTTGAGTAGTGACGGAATGACCAGTTACATTTGAAACCACTTTCAAGGCATCAATGTATCAGGTACTGCTCATCACGATATATCGGCGGGTGCCAGTCGGTCTGAATGATGATTGCCGTCTGGTATAAATGAAGCTCCACTGGGATAGCGGTTACAATGTGGTGAAGCCAAGGTGACTGGTACAATACCAAAACAAAGGAGATGACCTGCTAGTCGCCGTAGGGACCTTTCGAAGGTGGTAGTGGTGTTAATAATAGCAGAGATCCTGTCGTTCGATTCCGAGCTGAAGTTCACACGAACACGTGAAATGCGGCGGTTAACTGTTACACTGAGTTCAGGTTCATTACTCATTACAGTACCTCCCCCCTCCATACACGTCGAAGGTCATATTGCCTATTTCTTCAGGCTGCCTTCCAGGTTATAAAACATCGAAGTCACAAAATGAAAAAGCAAAAAACATTTCGGTGAAGGACGTTGGCAGGACTCGAACCTGCACCTGTGGCACAACATAACCACTGATCTATTACATCTCAGCCCAGAGGCAAATTAGTTACTTGTAGATTTCCTCAAAATGCGTTGTCTATAATGTATAGGACAATGACTCATATTGCTAGTGCGCTTCCTGTCATTCCAGTAGATAAGAATGACGGAATGCGAGCGTGGGGGCCGGCCAGGGTGCTGAGGACATCATTCGATTACCTCCAGAGTCCTCCATTTAGTTTTCTGTCACTTCGCTTTCTCAGCTTTTCTGCTTCGATGGCCTCTCCATTCTCTACGAAGTCGTGCCTACTACTGATGGGCTGGACCCTGCTGTGAACGGGGAGGGTGTCGCAAGTCGTAATTCCCGTTACCTCCCCCGTCCAGAACGTTCAGAAATATAGAATGTTCTACCAGAGCCACGCACTGCTCAAGATGTGCGAAACCTTGACACCACCCAGATAAATATGCAATTACGTGCAGACGTCATACAGTCCGTGAGGAAAAACTCCAGCATCTGTATCAGCAGTTCGTTCATGCATCCACCACATACATCCTAGCTAAGTATACGTTTGGATCTAAGTGCGAGACGAAAGCCAACGAGGAGCCTCTATTGATAAAACGCCTCATTTTCCGGTGTAAGTATTCATAAGAAGAATACCCCTGCGAACAGAAGTCCAATTCATTGGGCGACCATCTCAATGGCGAGTACCACGCCAAAGATAAGAGACTTTATAAAGGTCACCGTCCCATAATATCAGCGGTGCTTGCCAACGACAACAACAGACAGGACAATAGGACACCGACCCAAGCGTGACGGCGCACATCCTCAAAGTCTATCCAATGAGCAATTTCTACAGCCTCGACCTAAGGGAGGGAGTTCACCGCCAATATCAGGAGATGGCATGTCCGAAGTCATTGTTCTCGACTTCCTTGCCATGGTTTTGCATTTCTTTCCCGTGACAAGGAAGAAAGAGTATACCGATATTCCCGTCGTTTCTGCGGTACCTCCACACTACGCGAATATGGTGAGCCATAACCCAGATACGTAGAGAAGACGCACAATAACTCTTCAGATGGAACAGGTATGGTCACGGTAGGCCCAGAGATGATCGTCCGTTGCACCTCCGGAGGATCTCTAACACCATCCCATTTGGCGAACTTCACTTCACAGCCAGCAAATGCAGCAAGTAAATGTCCTCCTTTCTCAAGGCCAATGAGGGCATTCATTGCGGCATACACGTCCGCGAAGAAGACGACGAGTGATGAATAGGGCGCTGGACTGGAAGATCATCAGCTTCTTTGCATGCACAATCAGATAATCAATACGGACACTGATGCGCGGTAGCTGACAGACATCACTTCGCCGAACTGCGACAAGACTGTTCGTACCAGAAGAGCATTAGCGTCCTTAGCCTTTTGGGACCGCAAGCCTATCCACAATGCCCGTTTTGCCCCCAGATTGAGAGCAAGTACCATCATGGGATGAAGGTTGGGAGTCTCAACCGCTGTCGCAGCAAGATTTTTCTGCTCTGCCAGTATTGGCTGGAAATGAGACAAGAAGGTATCAGCTTCGTCTTTGTCAAAGAACTCGATATCCTAGAGAGCATTGAGAGACCATTTTCGCTCAGTCTGAAGGACGTACCATCGTTTCTTTATCTGCGTCGTGGCGAAGACTTAGCCCCGTGGAACGTTTCACGGCGCGTAAGGTCGTCAGGACGTGATCTTCGACCTGATTTCTTTGAATCCCGGTTATATGTACTTTCCGTGGTGTCGTCCCCACACGGTCTGGATCTCTGCGAAACACAACGTTATGCTGTTGCAGAGCCTCGTACGCCTAAAAGTAGATATAAGAAACCAGATATACACAAAAACAACAGAATCCATCACCTTGATAGCATCCGCGATGTTCAAAAACTCCACGACTCCTCTGTTTTCCCTGATACCGGCGTAGCAGACGGCTCCATATGGCGTAAAAAGATCTTGTAGTGTCTGAACAGTCCATTCTCCCGGTATTACAAGGCGTCTGGACGCATGCCATGCACCAATTCTCGCAACGATTCCGGCATCCACCACTGGACGAGACGGTCCGGCAAAGCTCATTTGCTCGTCCTCGTACCGTTGCGACTTGTGCCAGCGCCCTTTACGTTCTTCGGCGTCGACTGGGCGAAAAAAGCGTAGGTCCACAGAATTTGGTGAAAAATCAATTCTTTCGATTCTGTAGGCGCTATGGGTGGAGAGGAATTCGGTGACATCGTAATTGTTGGGTAGGCGATCCACACGGAGGACGCGTCTTCGCCTGCGTCGACCTTCGCCTGTGTCAGGAATAGATGCTCCGGCGGCAAAGCACCTTCTTGAAGGTCGCGGACATGATGTGAAAAATGACAGTACCGTGGTTGAGATCCTCGGAGAGAGAGACATGAAAAAATAATTTGAGGTTTTTGCTAAATCGACCACAAAATAATTACGTAAATATCTGATTAACTCCTCGCGCCAACATAGCACGCAGCTGTCCTACATTTCCGACATCCGGGCTATTAATTGCTCGTACCCACACATTCCCGACTGTAAGTTACTTGTAAGGTGAAGTCACCTCAGAATCTCGCAGTATTGGCTGCTAGCGTTCAGCTCTCATAAAGATTCCCATTCAACGAACCACCTTGTTCATTTGGTGCTCTTCTTTCTGACGCGCGTGTTGTTGCCCTTATGAGGTTACAAAAAAGCGACCACCAAAGTCGTCGGCTGCTAGTATGTCAATGTACAATCCAAATCCAAACATAAATATTTTTATCTAGAGTAGGTATCTGAAATCCTTGTTCTGGATATCAGTAAGATCAAGAAAAGCCTGAGAGCACACGTATATCAGCCAAGCTCGAGAGCAGAATGAACGAGACACCAATACCTTATCAACTTTCCTCTCCTCAGTGGTTCCATCCGCATTCACATGCGTCACATATGCTTCGTCGTAAGTATCAGCGTGCCGATTCACATCTCGTCGCTTATTCTCGGTGGCAAGCATAAATCGGAGAATGAGAAGAAGGATTCCGGACGCTAGGTTGCATGCCGTAATCAAAGCCCATGGAACATGATTCCTGACGAGCGGTCAGTTCCTAGTCGGAGGGCAATTAGGACTTGTAAGTCGTACCTCGGCTGATATTGCTTTTTCCATACGAAAGGGCCTGCAAAGTTACCGACACAGTATCCAATGAGGACTAGCGCATTGGTAGTTATCCCTGCATCAACATGCCTCAGTGGTAGGATATACTCCGTAGGGGGTAATGATCACTCACGTTTTGTATGCCCCGACGTGAGACCGCTTACCCATCCGAGGAAGATGGGAAATGGTGCAATGGCGAAGACTAGAGGGTATGAGTTAGTGGCTTTGAACTGACAAGCAGATCCTTACTTGAAACCCAATACGAGAATAACAAGCCAACCTTGTTTCCCGAAGGGAGCAGGTTTACTAGCAGGGCCCCCAAGATCGCGATGATATACATCAGGGCCCCGGCGTAGCCGCGCCCAATGGGTTTAAACGAAGCTAGGGTAATTCCCAGCCATATCGTCAAGACTGTGGACCGCGTCAGTTCCACAGCACGCTTCTACGAAAAGCGCGTAACCCACTTTCCACGACACCGTCTACACAGCCGATCAAAGTGGTCTGGATGGCGCTAAAGCCAAACTGGCTGACAATGAGCTGCCGTTGGTTCGTGAGCTGCGCGTGGAGCATGTGGATTAGTTCCTTCCAGCTATGCAGCGTGTAATACATGACCCACTGAATTCACGATATTTCTGGTCGGAGAAACAAAATTGAATCAGCATCTTTAGATAGAAGAGTAGAAGAATGCGCATACCCAATAGCAGCGAACAGCACCATGATCCATATTTTCGGATCTTTAAGCGTCTCCACAAATCTAAGTCCGCCAACTTATGCATATGGAGCTGTGATGGTGGCAAAGAATGACGCACTGATCACGCTTCCATGTCTTATTTTCTACACCAGTCTGATTAACCTTGATCCTTTGTACGACTTTAACGCGTTCATCCGGGGTAAGAAAACGTGCAGTGGTCGGAGAATCCGGGAAGAAGAACCTGACGAAGAAATGAGCTGCGGTCCCGAGACCGTACCTAACAATGCCGCTCACCAGAAGATCACAGACGAGATAAGTGTGACCAGGCCGGTAATGATCATTAACCTGCGATGATCGTTAGCGTGCCTAGCAATTAAGACCGGGCGGCGTTTCCACTAACCATTGCCACGGCATGAAGCTGCCCGTCTAAAGGATATGTGAACGATCAGAAACGGGGGTGCAATAAATCCACAATACCGACCCTGGTGTGCAGAAGGCCGAAGGCAACGAAACCCAGGAAGATGATGGCGAAGCCATTCATAAGGACTGAGTTTAGAAACGGAAATGAGCAGCCGTCGCGCGCTTGCAGAACCCGATCGATACTTACACCAATAACCGGTGCGTTGTGTCTGTTCTTCCCGCGTGTAAAACATGGAGGTGACCTAGCCGGCTCAATTTCGGCACTTTTGGAGGTCGGAAAAGGGATTGCGACGTACGATCATGAATCCTGGGGTGATCGCGCCTTCACATACCCCAAGGATGAACCGCACAGCAAATAGGCCACCGAACGACGAGCATGCAGCGTGACAGATGAGAGCGACGGACCAAATGAAGATGTTTATACTGTCGCGAATCAGACGACGCATGGGGGACGGTCATAAGGCCTGCGTTACCTCATCCATTTTCCTACAGGGAATCGCTGCAGCGCAAGACTTTGAGGGTACTAGAAGGGAATGACTGTCGGGATTGTGTAACTGGCAAGGGGAGCACAGACGCACTTCGAAGACGAGGTAGCTGAGATAAAATACGGACCCCAGCCAGTTAAACTGCGTCTGGTTCAGGTGGGCACCCGTTCTGGAATACTTTGAATACTATTTCAGGGCAAACGGGACTAGGCAACGTACAAAATGCCGAGAATGGATGATTGTCCGAGTGTTGTCTTGTCGGCAAATGTCATCCTTGGCAGCATCAGCCCCTTGTTACCAGTAGTACCAGCGGGTAGAAGCGTACAGGTACAGAACTGCGATGAATATCAGCTACTTGACGTCCAGAATTGTCACGTCGTACTCACGACACATTAAAGGTAAAATATGCTTGTCAATCTTCCACCTCAGATGAAGTCAATACGATAGAACACCTTCAATAATGTAACATACCTCAGCCTCGCAGCTTCCTTGGGATCCAAGGTGTCAGACTCAGTGGCGAACTGAGCAGCGACATCGGCCTCAGATTCGTTCAAACCTAGATGGGCACGCTTTTCCCACTGCTCACTAGCAGTATCCATATAGGAGATAGTGGGGGGAAGGAAGATGGTAGCGCGTGTGATGCGAGAAAGAACATTTCTTTATAAATGATTCCGTGAGGGAAGATAAAAAAAGAGGTGGAGACCCAAAAGGGTTTGTAAATCATCTGCCACCCATGCTGATGAGCCCTGAATTCGGGTTCCCACGTTACGCAATTGTGATCTTTCGATTCTTAATGTGTACTGATGAAGACGTGGAATATATAACAGTTCTATGTGGGGGCCGTATCACGTTCTTGGCGCCATGATTTGGAGGGGATGGAGGCGCGCAGTGTTCTCAGCGCCTCGATACTCCAAATTCCTAGAATACTTCGTAGACGGCGGAAAACCGGAACTTAAGCTTGCCATCGTTCGACCTTCATGATCAGTAGTACGATAATGCCTTTTGTGTTGTTCAGGCGATCCAACTAGATTCTAAAGCCTTACTTGATGCAGGTCGTCAAGGACACGAAGTTCCGTCTTTTCCTATATGACGACGCGCATGGTACTCAATGAATTCGAAGTTTCGCTGGCAGTAACTTGTCCTGACCAATCTTTGATGAAACTGATAGGATCATGTATACCGGAACAGTCCTGCGAACAAAACTTCTCTCCGCGCTCGAAACTTCAAGGCCTCACAGCATTCTTCTTCCCCTGTTAGTCCCGATATCTGGTCGCCGACACCATTAGCTTGGCTGCTCCCATTTGGTACATAGCTTGTGCTATCTTGGACCGCTATCACTCGGAGTCTACGGATCTACGCTATAACTACGTCTGTAACTTCATCATGAGATGAAGCATAGTCATATCAAGGTTCATCTGAATGAAAATTATCCTGCCGTCATGATTCTCTGAGTGGTCAGGAGCTCGAGCTTGTCCAGACGCCTTCGAATGGCGATGGAGGAGTGGCCTTAGACTTCTGGATTCTTCCATCATGCTACTCCTCACGGCATACTTGAATGATAGAAATATCAATGACACCAAGGGTGCCGTCACTAGCAGCTACAAACAGCCACAGACGCGCGTATTCTGTTCTCTCGCCGGACTGATGTATCAAGAAGCTGGGGCTGTTGCAAGTTGCTGCTTGGGGGTTGGATGCTTGAAGAGGCTGCCGGTAAAATTGACATGCCATCCGGTCACCACCGAGCTTGTATCATCATTAGATGCGACATGTTAAGCACAATCAAACTTACTAGCGGAAGTCAAAAGCACCATTCTCAATGCTACTGGAAACGTTACAATCAAGGCAACACCCCCAATGCCATCATGCGCTGTCAGGGACCCCAGACAAGGTATATTGCATGATACGGAGGGCATGTGCCAGACATTAAGACGCCGCGTCGATACTCAGTTGCTGCGTACGTGAACAATTAGAAGCCAATCACACTCGGGTTCAGCAGAAATGCATCCGGCGAACGCTGTCTCAGGCGCCTGAGATCGGGGATGTGAAAAGCTTCAGTGTCGTCCAATTGGGGCACGGCTGAATGTTTGTCGGGGCTATGAAATCATCAAGTACGGGCATATTTGCGAAATGAAAATTGATCTTTCGAACCGCATCGACGACAACGAGGCAGAAAAACACCGAGTTCCAGTATATGTTCTTCCATCATCACGGTCCGGGTGATTAGAGAGATATTCGGTGATGGGTAGGATTTCGGAAAAGTAAAAGATGGCTCATCAGAAAATCAGCCTGCTGCTGTTGTTTGCCTCGAGCAATATTTAAACCTGAGCTAAGATTGAATGAGTTGGATTATCAGTAAGCGTCTTAAGATTCGTCATTCGAATAACCGCTTGGAATTGATTGGTAACGCAAAGACAACAGCGAGGACAAGTTGAAGAATTGTCGACTACTGATCCTGCCATTCGTACGAACCAACGATAGCCGTCTTTCCCACGACAGACCCCTGATTCGGCGCAAGGATGGTCATTTTGCGTTGAGGAATGTCCAGCTTTGTTCTGCAGACAGAAGATCAGCGAAGGAGCGCTCGGGTATGACGGAGACTAGAACGCACATCACCAGAAAACCCACCACCGTGAGGTCGAGAATCTCTTCGTCATATCGCTCGTTCTCGTCCGGGTTGAAAGGGGATAAAAGTGCGAGCACTGCGTTCAGGAGACCAGAGCCCGGTTGGCTGGGGTTGACGAGCACGGGCTGGGTCTCTGAGACCACGCGTTTGGCGCCTACGGGGAGCGCGTCTGAGGGTGCCATAGTCGCTGTGAAAGCAAAAGATGATGAGGGTGGAGTAATTCGAGATGAAAAGCATGAGGAGGACCTGCACCGATCCGGTATATGGTGAGATCATCAAAACTGATGACTGAAGATGACGGAGAGAGTATCATGTCTGTGAAAGTGTCGGCGCTGACAGAGGAAGCTGATATTCCTGTGGGAGGCTGTATGACTTGGCCATACATGTATGTGTGCATCTGATAGTTATTTACTCGTTCCCGATATCCGAGATCGAGTTCGACAACCTGATGATTGTAAGCGGAGATGAAGACACGAAAAATAGATCGTCATACGCCACCAGACTTTGGGATCTTCACCACGGTAAGCCGAGATCCATAGGCGCGCTGCATTTCAACGTTCAGTTTTTCGTGCCCCACGACCAGAATGACATTGACTGTTCTCTATATTAGATACGCCGAAGTGGGACAGGAAATATTCCTCACTTCGGAAGGATTGTACGCAAGCCTTTATTAGTCTTTGTCGATGTTCAGTAGATGACGCGGGGCCTGAACCCAAAGACGAAGGGGTATCAACAACGATGCCTGCAGCGCTTCCTAGAAGACGTTTCATCCAAATGATTCACACGAGTTAATAGATAGTACCTCTGGGATCGTTATCCTGTCGTTCTCGAACGTTCTCACCGAGGTTCCGAATGAGTCTGTCCATCAAGAGGGTATTCTTCCTAGCTTCCGGATGCCCATACCAGTACGCAAGCGGCAACAACGCATTCGAGGACAAAGACGTTGGCGCTGAAGTAGCAGCCGTACCGAGGATATTTGCGGGAGACGCCGTCGGTAGCGGACTGCTCACAGGCGCAACTGACAGTGCACCGGGCGCAGACCATGCCCCCTCGCTCGGATCAAGGTTCACGAGAAGCGGGGTCCATCCTTGGCCGGCACGAACCGCATAATTGACCAGGATCTTGCACACACTCGTCTTGCCGGAGTTTTCGGGTCCGAGGATCAAGACACGCGGCGGTTCGGCGTTGACATCCGGCTTTGTATCTGGGGGAGGGGGTGATCCGTTCAGCGCCCCCAGGGCTCGTACCCGCATCTGCTCAAATGCGACATGTAGATTCCCGTAGGCGTTCATTGGCGTTTCTTCAGATACATAATCCGTCGATGGATGACCGGTGACGTGGATATAGCAGTTAATAACGACGTGTGCCCTCTGTAAGGGAGGAAAAGACTCATCTCGATAATACAGCCCTGCCAGGTAAATATCGCTCCTTTGCATTCTGCACCAAAGACGTACGTCTGTCCCTCTACGAGTTCGAATCCGAATATTTCAGCGTGCCCACGCGACAGCTAGATGCCTTGTGCGGTCAGAGAAATGCGAGAAAAGCATTGGCGCGGACCTGCCTTGACTGCGAGAGAAGTACCGGGATCGAGTTCGAATCTGTACTCCGTCTCGGGCTCCAGTACCCATTCTTTCGTTTCAGGTGTCTCTTCTGACATGGAGAGAAACAGATTCCGTTCACAATGGCCGTAGAGAAACGCAGAATCAAATACACCGATTGATTTTCAGAATTGTTGAGCGCAAAGAGGCATCCAAAAGAATGACGTAAGACATCTCAAGCCTACAACGTGTCTTCGGCTTGGTTCGGGCAATCGTATAGCCTGCAATTACTAATGGGGTCTATACCGGACCGACCGGTCCCCGGAGCACGACTTTTTATCACGTGGAGATCATGTGGGTGCCATTACTAAGCCCATAAATCCATTCAATACTACTTGACTGTCACCTATTCAGATGTGTTTTCGGGTACGATTTGATTCAAAACGTTCACATATTCAGCATACTAAGAAAATGCCAATGAATCTAACCATTATTCGCTCATAAGTTCCCAAAAACATCTTTCATGTGTACGAAGCCAGACTTGCGCACTCGGGTGGCACAAAATTCATCCAAGACTTCGAAGTATCTCGAAAAATATCTTTAGTCCATTGGAAGGGATCCACAGTCCATCTAGAGGGGATATTCCCCTTGGTATTGGTATAAACCAACCATCCTGCATCTACACATCACAAAAGCAGAAACATCCATAGACGCACATACCGATTGAAGATCAATATTTCTATTCATTGATGAAGGAATTGCATTCTGTATGATTAAAGCCACATCAGATTTCAAACCATAACGCACGTAGTCTACTACGTCTAGCAGAATCCGGTCGAGAGAAACAGCGCCATAGGAGGAGCCGACTTGCCTATATCGACGAGTATCGTTGCCAGGTGCCTCAATAGTGCGCAAAGATGAAGAAAATGGCAGCAGAAAAAAAGGAAGATTGGGTGTGCCTTTTCTTCGCTCAGATGTCAGACACCGAACACCTCAACCAGGCGCTCCTCACACGGCCCCAGGAACACAAAATCTGCTTCATCGGCATGATTTCCAAGTTCGACATTGAACAGAGCAACCTTGCCCCCGTGAGCCTTGACTCTGCCTCCAATCTTGGATGCGGGCTGAACCTGAACGTCGACATGAGCATGATCTTCAGTACACAGCACTACAACGTACGACCAAAGAGGTCCCCACTATGATACAGAGATCAGCCTCATCAGCTAGCTGCATTATCTCATGAATGCGATGCGGTCATTCGCCAAACCATACAACCCCAGGCCGACAGAGTTGGCCACATTTCGGGCATCGAGGGAGGTCTGACCGTCGCACCACAGGGTCAGGACCGCCAGCTTCGACAACGGGCTCAGTGCCTTTGAGAGCCGGACAGATTGGAGAGTTGTAGTTTGTTTCGCGAAAATCGCAGTCATGAGCGGTACAGACGACATCGAAGAGCCGTCCATGCATCTCTATGGGATACGAGACGCCTGTCTCCTGCAAATCCTTCATGGTTTCCTCGAGAGCGCGAGTACACAAGCCGTCCACATTCTGAGTGATGTGCGTAAACTTGGAAGCAGGAGAGATGCTCTGGCGAATACGCGGCAAGGTCAGTCGAGCGATAACATAGTGAGCAGCATTTGGAGCGGCATTAAGGACTCTAAAAGGATGCAGCGAGTGGACACATGTGCCGTACGAGTACTCACTGTTCTCGTCTGAAATGAAAGAACTGCCAGACTCGAGCCTGATTTTCAGCAAAAGCTGAAGGGGTGGCTAGAGATGCGGCGTCGTATTTACGCCACAGACCCCCACTACCTCTAAAAGTAGGAATTCCTAGAAGGGT
Organism: Armillaria nabsnona; assembly: GCA_030407065.1. Classification (NCBI taxonomy): domain Eukaryota; kingdom Fungi; phylum Basidiomycota; class Agaricomycetes; order Agaricales; family Physalacriaceae; genus Armillaria; species Armillaria nabsnona. The sequence goes on from JAUDQA010000005.1 coordinate 1,149,961, forward strand.
GCGTCAGCATAGTTCACAAACGAAGAGCTAAGGCAAACCAGAAGCTGCGGATAGACCAGCACCAGATAATATTATAATTTTCTCAGAAGAAGACAGGACCCGCCGAAACTCTTCAACGTTGGATGACATGGTTTGATTCCAGCCGGACGGCCCGGACCCCGTCGATCCTGCTCGATCGCATGGCCATCACGTGCGCTAGCCTGTCCACTGTCCAGACTGACAGTGCCACCATCCTTGTTGAAATAACTTGTTTCCCGCTCGTCCTCATATTCCGAATTCTGAGCCACGACACTTCAAGACGCAGCGCAAAGTCTTACGCGGAACGTTACAGGACTATCGATGCCATCGTGCGACTTGGTTCCTTCCTGCTTCGTGATGTGTACTCATTTGTTTTTTTTTCTCAGCCGCAGACCAGAGACGCTCTCCTCATCCATCGATTTATTGACCGACGACCAAGTCCAAGGGCTCATTGATGCAGCAGTGAGCCGCGACGATGCGGTGGGGATTATACATAACCCAGTCATCAGCTGGATGCCCGCTACCGCATGGAAAATCGCCCCAGACGCTATCGTGAAGCGATGCGATCCTCACGAAGCATACGTGATGACATACGTCGCCTCACGGTCGACGTACATCCGCATTCCAAAGGTGCGGCGCCTTCTTCCCATGCGCAAGCAAGAGTCATTGCCAGGCCGTTATTCGTTATGGCTCGTGATGGACTATATCGACGGCGATGTAATGGAGACGGCATGGCCACAGATGAGCTGGTGGAATCGCTTGCGTACTGTGTGGAAGCTTCGGAAATATGTCGGGGAACTGCACCAGATTCCTGTTCCTAGACCCAACGTCCCAGGCCCATTTGATTCCACTGGCAAGGCTTTAGCTTGCAGCGGATATTATTTCACCGAAAACGGGGCGGGACCCTTCGAATCATACAGTGCTATGGCGGATTGGTTCGATCACCGCCGCTACTCCCTCCTCGTAGATCTGCATATGAACTATGGGAGTTACAAACCGCATTTGTATCCCACGTTTGATGTTTCCTGCCCTCTTGTTCTGTGCCATATGGATCTCAATATGCGCAATATCATCGTGGACAGGAGAGGCGACGTGTGGTTAGTCGACTGGGGCATGGCCGGCGCATTCCCTTCGTGGTTTGAGTATGCGAACATGGTTTTATTTGCAAGGGCGGCCATAAAGCAATGGCGTTTGCCAAAATCATGGCTGTTTTTTGCGTCTTTTATTGCTGGCAATTATCGGTGGTACGAGGCAGAGTATCTTCGTCGTCTGCAATCTGCCTTTGAAAGACCATGGCTCGATCATCCGAAAGGATATTTTGAGAGGTTGGGGTTGAATATCGCATATCGAAGAGTTCGTTGACAATAGTATGGGGGTGTTACAATATGATAGGTATGGTGCCGTTGCAATTTGATAGGTTACAATACCTTTCTGACGTGTGTCTTGAACAATGTGTGTCAACAGGACTCGTTCTTCTTTCTCAAATCAGACGCATTCCAGTCGAAGCGACGTGGACTTGGTCCGCCGGATCTGGCCGTTTTGTGTTGTCGGTAGGTAAAAGTCAATCATGACTGCTAGCACTCCACGAAAAAGTTCAAGCTGGCTTCATTGCGGCGTAAATACAGCGCATGCAGCATACACGTGTGTGTATCACATGTACCCAGCCGGCATGCATGTGCAGCTGCTTCTTTACTTCCTGTGCGCCCCGGCGAAAGTAGGTTATTCTCTGCCGGGTATATCATGTCGCTGGCATCATTTTCACTCCTTCTCACTCGTTCGTCTCAGTTGCCTTGCTACTGAAAGCAAAACACAAACATGAGTGACCTTGCAAGCCAACTTGCTGCTAGAAAGGCTCTCAGAGACCAAACCCTTCCACCGTGGCTGAAGCCAGAGCATGGTGAGAGCTTCATGCAAACAATCTTGCGATTCGATCGATGTTGATGATATCTTATATAGCAGAGACAACGGTAGTCAGCGTCTCGGAGGAAAAGTTGGACCTACCGATCTCCCGCATCCACATCCACGCAACGGGTGTCCTGATGGGTGAAAGCCAGGTTCAAGCTGCGCATTTCCGCATCTTCCTTCACATCAAGGCTACAAAGCAATCGATCATGCTTAACTCATCTGGCGCAGCGTCTCAGGGAGTAACGCGGCTGTATATCACCTGGTGTGACTTTCCATGGTCCATTTCCCCAAGCACCCTTGGCATGCAGTCGGTGCAGGTCGCCAACGAGTTTACTGTTCGAGAGGCTATTATATGCCTGCTTGAACACAACCGGGATCGATATCAGTTGGACCCGGTGCATGGAAGCGGGTGTCGATACTGGTGCTCCAGGGTCTTGCAGGACTTTGTGGAGAGTGGTTGGTTGGTGGATACTTCCTCCGGTGCAGTGGACCAGCTTGCCGAGACCGTCAAAGCTACGTATCCAACTGTCAAGATCCCTATTCCTTCCCCACAGGGCACGTTCTACTAGTACCTACTTATATGTACAAGACGACTGTGAATGCCCATGTATCTGTGTTACTATAATAGATCTTTACATATGCCACTAATGTTGAGGATTGCGGTTTCACAGCCACTGGGCCGCCGTCTTTTGTTTTACATTATTTTAATTTTCGTATCGATCATTACCGCTACTTGGCTTCGTACCACCACCACCTATGTACCTGTCCACAAATGTACGTTCATTCGAGCCATATCCGTCACGTTCTTTGTGCTTGCCGACGTCTATGCCCAACAACCAACAACAGTGATGATGAGAAAAAGGTAGTATAATAATATAGTCTGCATCAGCACTCAGTACTGGTCTGTATCTTGCATGACCGTGGATGGGGAAATCACTTTGAAGCAGAAGAAAGAACAAAAGAAAGATATCTGGTTCACCATCGAGCATGATGCATGATGAACGACAACCCCTCTGCACTTGTCGCTCCAGGATACATCAGGCAGATCCCGGCACATCAGGCACCCTCCCATTTCCCCGTCGAGTCTGGTTGCGTCGCCAACATAATCTTCTCACCAGCAACAACCCAGACGAGTGTATGTAGGACAGTACATGCGAGCCAATATCGTTGAGTCAACGTGGCAGATGATCACTCACCAACTTGGGCAAACCGCCGTTGCTGCACGCGATGTACTTGACATTTTCCTAGGATTTGATTGGACATCATTTAGTTATCCAGTCCTGCGACTAACTTTTAATAGTCAGTCAGTAACATCCAACGTTCTGATCGAGGAACCGGGCTCGTCTGTCAAATCGGTCAAGCACGTCCGAATTGGCGTCGTCGACCTGAGTTACGCCATGGTATCAACTGGCGTAATTTTGTGAAACACTGATGACGATAAAGAACATCGTGGAATGCCAGCGTGCTAGCTAGAGACCGCAACAAAGATCCATTACGCCCACCACTCGTGAGCAAAAAAAACTTATGACGACCATAAATTACTATCCTCCAGGAATGGCGGTGAAAATAGATGTACCGTCGGGGTGACGATCGTGGCCAAGAATAGGCGTTTATCTATTTATCTTACATTATACACCTAGAAAATCAGATCCCCAAGAATGATGCAAAGTACACCAACGAGCACTCGTCCGTGAAACGGAAAGGGCATGACGTGCGACATGTGGCCATTCTCCGAATACGAATGCGCCTCTAACACACGACATCCAAAGTGGTACAGAATCTAAAGCTTTGAAAGGTCGCGACCCCATACACCTCGGATGATCCAGTCAATCATCAGCAGCGCCCGTGTACGTACGGAAACCTGTTCGTTCCAATATATACTTCTCCACGCGTACATCGCTGCCAGACCCCCCATGAACGAGTACTTCCCCAGGTCAAAGACAGCTGCGTTCCCAATATAAGCCAGGCTACCCAAATGCGTGTACCGGAAGGGTCCAGCCAGCTTCTCTTCCGCCACCGCGGGATCAAAGCCCTTCGTTTCAACGTCTTCGTGTTGCCGCGCGAGCTTGTGGAGCTTCTTGCCAATATATTTACCCTGCTGAGAAGCTACTTGCGCGGTCTAAAGCGGGAATCAGGATGGCTTATCTTGGAATATAGACAGCGAAGAATACCGCGGGGAGAGAAGTGATCTTGTTTCCGATGTCTTCAAGTAATAGGACCACTTCGTTGAGCGAAAGACTGTTGTCCGCGTCCGTGTCGTACATCTCGAACAGCTCTCTGACCTGCAAAGCGATCAGCGCCACAGAACACACTAGCCGCCGTCCATAGACACCTTGGTAACGTGATCCTCAGCCATAGGAATCCGCTGCTTTATCCTTGACACTGCACACACAATCATTATAGTCTATACGTAAAAATAATGTGTTCGGCGTACCCATGATCTCCCACTCTTCAAAATCGATCTTCCCATTCTTGTCGCGATCTGCATCATCCACCAATTCCATAAAGTGGCTGATAATGGACGTCTCAATCTACAAATAGGGAGGTTGGCGACCTTGAAAAGGACGAGAAATCAAGACCTACTGTCGCACAATCGCCAACAGCGTACACAGTTCCCAGAGGAGCACCTTTCACCCTGAGATGGGCATCGACTTCAATGGCCTTCTTGTGCACTTGGTTGGGCAGCAAGTTCGTCACACGCTTCGTGAAGGGGTTTATCGCTATACCCGTCGACCAAAGTACAAAATTATGGGGGACGGTGTGCTGCTCCATCTCCCCATTGGGTCCCCGTTTGCTGTAAAGAACGTATTCAGGATTGACCGCACCAACACTTCACGCTGAAATCAGATATGACTCATGTCGGCGATTTGATTCAGACTGACCGCGCATTGGTAATGAGATCGACACCATCTCTAGCAAATTTTGCTTCGGCATAGTTAGATATAGCTTCCGAATACTAGTACGCTTTCAATAGAAAAAGAAGGTAGGGAAAAAAAACCATGGACCGTGTTTAGAATATGTTCCCTAGATTGAATTACATGAATGGATACTTCCTCTCGGCATATTTTTGGAAACTAGGGGTAAGATCAGGCATAGAAATCACGGTGTTAGTACTGTATTGTACGAATTTCATGATGCTCCTCCTGACAAAAGTCGTAGATTTCCTGTACACGATGAGTGTACCATTATAAGGTGAAGGACAACGGTCTTACCGCAGCAGTTTCCACCCCAGTAGGAGCACCTCCGTAGATGACAAAACTGAGTAGACGTTTACGCTCCTCCGGCCCCCGGGGTCGTCGTCGGCAGACTGTTAGTTTCAAAATTATCTGGCAGAACATGAGCTCGGTGATAGAAGATGTGTCGGTCGGTATACCCATTACGCGCCACCGAATGTTTTGTGCATCGCGAACTGTTTTGAGTTGGAAACAATGTTCCAATCTGGCCACACCATGTGTACTTGGAGTTAATCCAACAGCAATGATAAGCTTATCGTAACTTGACCGGTGTGAGGTCAACAGACAAAAAGAAAGTGTCGGAATGCATGGAATATATATACGGCACGGTTCTCCACTAGCACTCAAGGTCTCTACCTCCAGTAGCTGTCCAGACATACTCAGATCGACCGCTTTACCTTGTACAAAATGGCCTCGCAGACGTGCAATGATCTTGCGAATGGGTTCAACGAAGGACCGCACTTGAACGGTCCCCACAGCAGCAGCCACATGACATGTGAGAACATAGCTCGGCAACAAAGCGTGCCAAACACACAAGAAAGAAGCGGCGTAAACGTTGTAAAGGTCTGACAAAACAACGGTCACATTGTAGTCTCCAGATTACAGTTTTTACAAGACGCCCGTTGCCTGCATAGGTTTCAGCATGATGGGTGCATACAACGATGACAAGAACTCACCCTCCCATCCTCCGCCAACAATGACGAGCTTCGGCTTCTCAGCTAGCTTCCTGTGCTCCTCGTCATCCTCATCGTCGACTTGTAGACTGACATGGGAAGGTTATTCGGCCCACCGCGTTCCGGGTACAAAGCGAGGGGTGAACGCGGCACCCGCTCAGCGTGTTTCTCGGTGTACGTAAACACGTCGTGGACGAAGATGCCAGCACCGATGGTCACGAGTCCAAAGACAGATGACAAGAGAAAATAGCTCGTGTACTTGGCGTACTTTTGTGCTCGATGGAGAGCCCGTGGACGTGGTGTCGAGGCTTCGGAGGATGCACTTCTGATGAGCACCCAGTGCGGTGTATTCGCTGTCTCGGCGACGTATAGACTGCGCGACGTCGCACAGCAGCGCCGTGCTAGCGTTTTACGGGAAGATTATCCTTAGGCAGGGAGAGGTGACCGTGGTGGTGGTAAGGAATAGAAGAGCCATTCGGATCTCGGGAGGCGACGTGGTGGTGGGGAGGAATTGAGCTGGACCCCAAGAGCTGTGATCTCTTGAGGCTTCGGAGGATGGGCTTCTGATGTTGGGGATGCGTACGTGGAGTCGCACAGTAGTGCTGTGCTAGCATTCTACGGGGAGATGATCCTTAGGCAGAGAGAGGCAACGTGGCGGTGGTGAGGAATAGAAGAGCCACGATCTCGTTGATGTCGTCGGCCTGATGAGAATCTGCGTCGCACGGTCTCTGTCGAACTAGATGGACGCGGGGTGTGGGACTTGAGCTTGATGCATTGATGCACGGGGTGCAAAGCGTCGCCGAAGGAATGGGAGAGCTGTGAGCATGTCAGCAGACTTAATACCCGCGCGTTAGTGCGATCGGACTTACGAGTGAAGACATTGTTTTGGGGTCGATCATCTTGAACCGAGTGGACACCTAACACGTCAAATTTATTCCCCAATGAATGGCACGATAAACTGACTTGCATGTACCTTTATTACCTGCCCAGTGCCAAGCTAGCCATTGTCCATCAAGTCTAGGAAGCATACAAGTCAGCAACAAAGGATTACGAGGAGTCCATAGGAACCCCCTTACCGTCGTCGCCATCGTCGAGTTTGATGATGAAGGAGCAGGAAATGTCACGCCATGTGGTCGGTCACAGCATCAATGGGCTCAATGGGAATCACGTTGCACGAGGCCTTCGCAAACACCAAGGTAGATCGATGAGGTGAAGACTAGAAAATGAGGAGAGACGAGATGAGAACGAATAGAAGGGAATGGGGTAGGGTGATGGAGTCTAAGCCAAAACCACCCCGGCTTTTATATGCAAAACGGTAGGCCTGCCGGCGAACATGGAATGAAGAAAAAGAAAAGAAAAGATCAAAAGAATACCAGGTGTGCTATTGCCGCATTGCTCGCTTCCGATTGACAGAATATTGATTCTTCGTTGTCCAAGGGACGGCGACTGTTCAAGTCTTTTTTTTTTCACTTCTACCGCTTTCTCGGTACAGCAGTATACCAGCATTCGGATATTGCGCGCTTGATTTGAACCTCGGAATTTTGGACAAAAGTCCGAACAGCTGCAGAGGACGAATAGCTAGCCAATTCGACGCTGGATTTGATTCATTTCATCTAGAAGGCTTTTGTTAGTATTTGCAGGACAGCGAGGTTTTATTCACGCACACATTATATACAATCAGCTCTAGTCTATTCGAATATATGAAATTTTGAGAGGAAAAAGAAGGAAAAGCAAGAGAAACTCACAAGAAAGAGGAAACCTCGATTTGATCACTCTCAGGGTCGCATTATATCGACCCAGATTTAGTAACAGCATCATAATCTGCTCCTCAGTGGCCAAAAGTCGCGTAGACTAAAAACGGGGGTAACGGTACGCGAATTGAGTGGAAAATAATAAAATGGAACCCATCTTTGATGTGTACGACATCTCCAGAACACCAGTAAGCATCTCATGCAGGCCTAATTCGCGGAGGAATCTATGTTGAGGACCTCGAGACCAAGGATTTGAATCTCGCACGTCACAGCTTGTCGCGGGGACCTCATATTCGCTTGATCGTCCGAACATTGATGCCGTGGATGTCACACATCCCTGAGTACGAGGTACGTCAAAAATTCGAGCGCATTGAATTATCGAATTTACTCACCTCCCTATTTGCCGTTACATCGCTACCATCATTACTCGGAACCCACCAAGCGTACTGGAATCAGAAGACTTCTGAAACAAGTCCTGCCTGTCGGATGCCTTGGGTACTTTGCCAGAAGAGTGCCGAGGTTTACTATATCTCGAGTTCAGTGTCTGCACACCAAAATTAAGGCTGAAAAGGACACTCACATTCAACAGTTCAATACCAGAGCCTGAACTAAACTTTTCGAGTCAATTTTGGTCCCATTGAAGAGCAAAAAATGGCACCAACTCACCAGAGCTCGATGCATAATTAAATCCTGTCAATAACACGAGGCACGACACCCTAAAATGGAGGCAATCAGGGTCTATGGCGTTCTACGTCATCCTACGAGTACTTACCGTTACTACAGAGAAAGCAAGTTCCACGGGAGTTTTCCCCCAGCGGCGTTCGGCTTCGTCAAAGATGCCGCAATCTGTCATACCCAGTCAATCCAGAGCGCCTTCAAAATGGAAGAACCGGCGAATGTATCAGTCCAGAACAAAGGTATTCGCGTACTGTTGCTGATACTCGCAGAACTGTTCAGACCGTTGACATGAACGAGTAGTTTAAGCGGCACTCACGAAATATCCGAACAAATTCAAATCGAGCAATCAATTCTGGATTGCGTGCGAGGTCAAGGCAACAAGGTAACCGGACGAAGAGGGAGAATATTGACTTGTAACGCGATGAGGGAAATAGGAAGGAAAGGTCGATCACACATCAGGCACGTATCACAAGGTCTTTCCTTCTTCGATCTCACACTCACGTTCCCCTTTCAGTTGTTGAATACGCGCTCCTTCAAGACTCCCAAGCTCAACAACAACTCTCCTACCGAGCAAGCAAACATCCAACTTTCGGCTGGCTCAGTTTTTGCCCAGTTACCATCACCTGTCAAATTAATGAGCATGCGTATGTCGGTCGCCATGTCGTACATTCCTTGTACCTTCTAATTCAACCGGTTTTTTTGTTGTTGTAGGTTTCAAATTCTTTGCTGAGATGACTCGGGGATAGATGTACAATTCTTAGGACAAATACCTCAAGCACACGATGTCAAGGATTCAATTTGTACACGAGTTATGCCGCTGATAATAGATAGGGTATCCATATTGGCCGGATTCGAACAAGAAATACGGATTGGAACTGGAAATAAGGTTTGTCTTGTTCGCGATATAGGCTTGACGAGTTCTTCCTAATGTTTTGAACGCAAATTGTACAGAAAATGGGATTCTATTCATGTTTCAAGCTGTAAACTCTACTAGTGCTACGGGATCCATTTAAATGAGTAAACTCGTTTATTGCGACCCTTCTGTGCCCCCCTACAAGTCTATATCTCATCTAAATGAAGTCCGGCATCCCCTTTCCCACCAAAGCAGAGCCGCGCTGTCACACACAACTCTGGGAACACGCAATAAGGCCAAGATTTGCATGCGTCGAAATCAATACTCACCGGGATCTGCAGGCTTGAATTTGGTGGAAGGGAGAGAACCTCAATTCCGCCTCAACGTCGTCTTCTCGTGCTGTATAAAGTAAGCTATTAGACACACGATAATTACCTTCAAACTCACTTTCCTTATCAGGAACACGGTAACACCGATAAACGTCTACGCGGCAGTCCCTGTTATTTCTGGGGAGGGAGCAAGCGACGAAAGAAACTGACCTTCTTGGCATCAATGACTCAAGCTCAGATGGCGACTGAATGGGAACTTTAGTAAGTCTGCAAACACCGAGAAAAATCAATACTCAACGGCAATTTTAGCCTCAAATTCGGTGGTCATAGCTGTCTGGATTCGTACTGATTTCCAAACACGTTCCTTCCTGTACAGGGCATCAAGTCAGGGTCCGTAAATCTCGACATTTGGGAAGATGTGGAGAACCGACCTTCTAGTAATGACAACTCGGGCTCGGATGGCTCGCTGATGGGAAACTTAGTGAGCTAATTGGTACTGATGGAGGTGAAAATTACGACTCACGTTGTTCCGTCAGATATTAATTCCACCTTCTCGCCCTCTTGACATTAGCAGGAGAAGTCAGCGAATCATCTAGCGAATCGTTGAATCTTCTCTTGATATGGTGTGTCTAGCTAAAACCCTGCCATGATAAAAAACAAGGCTTGTAGTCGTGTACGCAGTCTCCAAGGTGAGCATATGGCAGTCGAAAATCTGGAAGTATAGGGAACTCACTGTTTGATTGTTCTCCAGCACTGTGGTGTCTTCGATAGGGTGGGAGGATCGTCAGACGAGACTTCCAAGAGACAAAGAAATGCAGGAGATATATTGCATGATGACCTTCAATCTCTGAAAATGAAGTCTAGTGTTAAATCGAAGAATGGGAATCCGTGTTCTGTGTGTTCTACCTTCAGGATTCAAGATAGGGAGGAGGACTGGGGTATATTGTACAGGTATGTTGACGTCGGAAGGGAGGAAATTTTCATGTTTGTATGTCTTGTAGCTTGTTTGTGTTATTAGGTACCTTGCAACAGTGACAGCTGTAGTTACGGTCGCATCAAGAATCTCATGGAAATCGTGAATGAATCTGGAACGACATTGCTGCTCATTTGAGACTTATTTTATTCAGAATTTTGGATAATCTTCTCGAATTCTTATCTTCCAAAATAATGAGGAATCAAGAGAACTGAGCCTTGCCGGAGAAAAAAAAGATTGCGGATCAGGTTAGCTTGCGAGGTGGCGTGCCGTGTCATGTTGTCGAGCTTGCCTCTGAAAATAAAATATGGCCTGTTCACAGACAAAACACCTTTCCAAGAACCCAGAAAAGCTGGGAATCAGCTTTGCTAGATCCTTGGAAAATGCTTCATCTGTGACTCGGAAGCCAGGAAGGGAAATTCAAAAGACTGACATTACTTACTGATGGAATTAGCTGTGACATAAATTCGGAACAGAAATCTTTGGCAACCGAGTTGTACGTGCGCATTGTGTTTGATTCAGATGCTCGTGATCTTGTTGACCTGTTGTTGATTATTCTTGGCAGACGTGGATTTAACTCTTATACTCTTACCGTCACCTTCGATCTCCTCCCCACATTCCCCATCGCCTTCCCTCTCTCAGTCTCTCTGACATCAGCCATACACAGTCCTTTCTTCGTTCGCCTTCACCTACACCAGGTCCGTCGTCGTCGTGGTTCGTGATCAATGGTCGGCGTTGATGCCCATATTTGGATTACCCTCGTGATCGGGCATCGAGCTCGCTACTTTCACTTCTACCACCACCATCGTGAGTCGTTTTATCTCAAATCTCATCATTCTGTGCTGAAAATGACTTGTTAGATGGCTCGTGTCTATATCCAAATCACCTGAGCTCCAATCTGACCTGGTACGTGTTATAACTAGAATCCTCATTTAGCTCACCGAGTTCTAGCTTGTTTTTCTGACCTATTCTCATTATTTTTTCTCCAGGAAGTGATGTCGCCATGGAGTGCCAATGATACGCCACGCTCTGGACCTTGACTTTTGGTGTCTTCGCCTGGTTTCGCCGTCGATCGAAGGGAAGATTCCGCCACCGGTACGCATTCATTCATGTGTTGCAACTGCTAATAAAATTCTTACTGCATATTCTCTATATATAGAGCTTGAATGCTTGATTCAAAACCAGTTAATCACGGACTAGTGGACTGTGCACTCCCTTTCTCTCCGTTTTCTGTCACTTACTCCACCCTGTTCCTAGGCTTGTTTCCTGTTGATTTCCAGGACCTGATTTCGCAGTTCAAGACTCCTGCAGTCAAGACAACAATATCTTGCCAACGACGACGCGTATGGGTCGTTCGAACAGCTACGAGTCGTGGGAAAGCTAAACTGGTATGGATATATTTTCCTCCGCGTCCAGAAAATTACTTAATGATGTTCCTTACTGCACGCAGACCGTTTCCTATCTCTGTCGTGACTTCAACATCTGCCAAGAACAATACAAACCCATTGTAAGTATCATTTCCTATGTTGTTAGGCCCGTACCTACTTTCTGGTTGTCTGATTTCCTGGGATCAAGGCCCTGCGGCGAGCGCAAACATGGCTCCTTAGTCTGCCTTTCCGTGTTTCTTGGTAATGGTAAGAAGCTCTGTGACCAAAAGTGAGTTTTTAATTTGTACTCATCACAAACTCTGATTATGAACAGATATCGTTCCCTGACAACTTACATTGGCCTGAAGCAATGTATCGTCCTCCGGTGAGCACTGTAAGCTCATTTATGCTTAGCTATTCGTCTTGACTGATCTCCTTTCGAACAAGCTTGCAACAAAGTGATCTCGGCACTGAGTTTTGCTCCAAGACGACGTATCGTCATCCGGCGAGCATGGTAAGTCCTTTGTTGTGTACTTATGGATTTATTATCAGTTTTGAAGCTGTTTTTTCTGGGATTCAAGCGAACGTCGGCCATTCCGGGCTAGTTGTTCATGTTACCGATGGTAAGATTCTTGTTAGGATATTTTTGCTGTGTAAATGATGGGATCCTTTTCAGTTTTGACACTGATTTTTCCAAACACCAAGCCTTGCAGAGCCGGCGGTTGTTCTCTGTAGTTCCTCACTCGTTTAAGGTAAGTTTCCAGTTATTTTAGATTTCTGCTTGCGATCTTAGGCCTTACTTTGTAGAATTAATGCGATTTTTCAACCTCCAAACCATGGGGAGCAACGACGCGACTGGAGTCCTCTGAACGCAAGCTCACCATTAAGCCAATTTTGCGGTACTCTCTGCTCAGTTTTCGGGGCCCAAACGCACTTGGACAAGTTTCCGCTTAACAAGGGTGGTAAGCGTGCAATTATATCTCTGACTGGACATTTTACTCACATTTTTGTCAATTTAGGGCTTAAAATTGTGAAATCTCGACACTGCTGGGCCAAAATCCATCTATGCAAAAGGGTGAAGTGTCTTTGACACGTTTTACGGCGATTTTGCTGACCTTGGAGTAAATTAGGACACAAAACAGCAGGAAGAGAAGACGAGAACTCAGCAAACTGATACCCTGCGGGGCTAAAACACGATGGTAAAGTGCCATTTTGGTGGATTCCTTGACTTTGCGATGAATCAGGACGGCTCTAGAGTGAAACGGTGCGAGGAGAACTTGGATTTTTGATGGTTTGCAGCGCATGGGGTAGCGAGGAGAGGATTCTGATAGTGATGGCGGGGTCCTCGTATCGTGAATAGCCGTCTTGGGCAGGACCCAAGACGGGCTATTTTTTTTTATGACCCTGCGAGGCGGGGAATGGAGGGCGAAGTTACGGTTGAGCATGTAGATTACGTAATCGAAGGACCTCCACTTACGGGTCGCTCACAGAACTGCAAAGTTGCAAAAATAAATAGCCTTGTATGGACGCGGGATCCATTCCTAACCGTGTGCTTTCGAGGTCCTGATGCGCGGCGTAGATGGGATCACCATGAGGTTGGCACCTCCCAATAAGGAAGGGCTTCAACCCCGCGCGTTTTCAGAATTCATATCCAAACGGTAGTCATTACATCCACACACACGCTTCTATCTAAAGCTTTGAAAGGTCGCGGCCCCATACACCTCGGATGATCCAGTCAATCATCAGCAGCGCCCGTGTACGTACGGAAACCTGTTCGTTCCAATATATACTTCTCCACGCGTACATCGCTGCCAGACCCCCCATGAACGAGTACTTCCCCAGGTCAAAGACAGCTGCGTTCCCAATATAAGCCAGGCTGCCCAAATGCGTGTACCGGAAAGGTCCAGCCAGCTTCTCTTCCGCCACCGCGGGATCAAAGCCCTTCGTTTCAACGTCTTCGTGTTGCCGCGCGAGCTTGTGGAGCTTCTTGCCAATATATTTACCCTGCTGAGAAGCTACTTGCGCGGTCTAAAAGTGGGAATCAGGATGGCTTATCTTGGAATATAGACAGCGAAGAATACCGCGGGGAGAGAAGTGATCTTGTTTCCGATGTCTTCAAGCAATCGGACCACTTCGTTCAGCGAAAGACTGTTGTCCGCGTCCGTGTCGTACATCTCGAACAGCTCTCTGACCTGCGAAGCGATCAGCGCCACAGAACACACCAGCCGCCGTCCATAGACACCTTGGTAACGTGATCCTCAGCCATAGGAATTCGCTGCTTTATCCTTGACACTGGATACACAATCGTTAGAGTCTATACGTAAAAATAATGTGTTCGGCGTACCCATGATCTCCCACTCTTCAAAATCGATCTTCCCATTCTTGTCGCGATCTGCATCATCCACCAATTCCATAAAGTGGCTGATAATGGACGTCTCAATCTACAAACAGGGAGGTTGGCAACCTTGAAAAGGGAGAGATCAAGACCTACTGTCGCACAATCGCCAACAGCATACACAGTTCCCAGAGGAGCGCCTTTCACCCTGAGATGGGCATCGACTTCAATGGCCTTCTTGTGCACTTGGTTGGGCAGCAAGTTCGTCACACGCTTCGTGAAGGGGTTCATCGCTATACCCGTTGACCAAAGTACGAAATTATGGGGGACGGTGTGCTGCTCCATCTCCCCATTAGGTCCCCGTTTGCTGTAAAGAACGTATTCAGGATTGACGGCGCCAACCCTTCATACTGAAATCAGATATGACTCATGTCGGTGACTTGATTCAGACTGACCGCGCATTGGTAATGAGATCGACACCATCTCTAGCAAATTTGGCTTCGGCATAGTTAGATATAGCTTCCGAACACTAGTACGCTTTCAATAGAAAAAGAAGGTAGGGAAAAAAACCATGGACCGTGTTTAGAATATGCTCCCTAGATTGAATTACATGAATGGATACTTCCTCTCGGCATATTTTTGGAAACTAGGGGTAAGATCAGGCATAGAAATCACGTCGTCAGTACTGCATCGTACGAATTTCATGATGTCCTCCTGGCAAAAGTCGTAGATTTCCTGTACACGATGAGTGTACCATTATAAGGTGAAGGACAACGGTCTTACCGCAGCAGTTTCCACCCCAGTAGGGCCACCTCCGCAGATGACAAAACTGAGTAGACGTTTACGCTCTTCGGGTGTGGTCATCGGCAGACTGGCAGTTTCAAAGTTATCTGGCAGAACATGAGCTCGGTGATGGAAGATGAGACGGTCGGTACTATACCCATAACGCGCCGCCGAATGCTTTGTGCATCACCAATCGTTTTGAGTTGGAAACAGTGCTCCAATCCGGCCACACCATGTGTACTTGAAGTTGATCCGACGGCAATGATAAGCTTATCGTAACTTGGAGCCGTGTGAGGTCAACAGACAAAAAGGAAGTGTGGGAACGCACTGAATATATATGCGGCACGGTTCTCTGCTAGCACTCAAGGTCTCTAGCTACAGTAGCTGTTCAGACATACTCAGATCGACCGGTTTGCCTTGCGCAAAATGACCTCGGAGATGGGCCATAATCTTGCGAATGGGCTCAACCAAGGACCGCACTTGAACGGTGCCCACAGCAGCAGCTACACGATATGTGAGAAGGCAGTTCAACAGCAAAGCGTGCCTAACGCACAAGGAAGAAGAGATGTAAACATTGTAAAGGTCTCTGACACGGTCACATTGTAGTCTCCAGAGTACAGTTTTTGCAAGACGCCCATTGCGTGCATAATTTTCAGCACGATGGGTGCATACAACGATGACAAGGACTCACCCCCCATCCTCCGCCAACAATGACGAGCTGCGGCTTCTCAGCTAGCTTCTTGTGCTCCTCGTCATCCTCATCGTCGACTTGTAGACTGACATGGGAAGGTTATTCGGCCCACCACGTTCCGGGTACAAAGCGAGGGGTGAACGCGGCACCCGCTCAGCGTGTTTCTCGGTGTACATAAATGTGTCGTGGACGAAGATGCCATCCCCGATGGTCACGAGTCCAAAGACAGACGACAAGAGAAAATAGCTCGTGTATTTGGCATACTTTCGCGCTCGCTGCAGGGCCCGTTGATGTTGTGTTGAGGCTTCGGAGGATGCACTTCTGATGGGAGGCCAGTGTGGTGTATTCGCTGTCTTGGCGACGTATAGACTGCACGACGTCGCACAGCAGCAACGTGCCAGCATTCTACGGGGAGATGATCCTTAGGCAGAGAGAGGTGACCGTGGTAGTGGTAAGGAATAGAAGAGCCACGATCTCGACGTGGTGGCCGTGGTAAAGAATTGAGCTGGACCCCAAGAGCCGCGATCTCTTGAGGCTTCGGAGGATGGGCTTCTGATGTTGGGGATGCGTACGCGGAGTCGCACAGTAGTGCCATGCTAGCGTTCTATGGGGAGATGATCCTTAGGCAGAGAGAGGTGACATGGTGGTGGTGAGGAATTGAGCTGGACCCCAAGGGCACGATCTCGTTGATGTCGTGCGGGTGCCGTCTCTGTCGAAGCAGATGGACGCGGGGTGTGAGACTTGCGCTTGATGCATTGATGCGTGGGGTGCAACACTTGATGCGGGGTGCAAAGCGTCGCCGAAGGAATGGGGGAACTGTGAGCATGTCAGCACACTTAATAGCCGCGCGTTGGTGCGATCGGACTGACCAGTCAAGCCGCCGTTTTGGGGTTGATCATCTTGAACCGGATGGGCACCTAAAACGTCAAATTTATTCCCCAATGAAAGGCACGATAAACTGACTTGCATGTACTTTTATTACCTGCCCAGTGCCACGCTAACCACTGACCATCGAGTCTATGAAGCGTACAAGTCAGTAACGAACGATTACAACCAGTCGAAAGAAGTCCGCTTACCCTCGTCGCCATCGTTGAGTTTGATGATGAAGGAGCGGGAAATGTCACGGCATGCGGTCAGTCACAGCATCAATGGAATCACGTCGCACGAGGCCTTCGACGCAAACACAAAGGTAGGTCGATGAGGTAAGGGCCAGAAAATGAGGAGAGATGAGATGAGAACGAATAGAAGGGAATGTGGTAGGGTGATGGAGTCTAAGCCAAAATCACCCCGGCTTTTATATGCAAAACGGTAGGCCTGCCAGCGAACATGGAATGAAGAAAAAGAAAGGTAACCGTCCAGAACCACAGAATACCGGCTGTGGTATTGCCGCATTGCTCGCTTCCGATTGGCAGAATATTGATTCTTCGTTGTCCAAGGGACGGTGACTGTTCAAGTCTTTTTTTTTTCACTTCTACCGCTTTCTCGGTACAGCAGTATACCAGCATTCGGATATTGCGCGCGCTTGATTTGAACCTCGGAAATTTGTACAAAAATCCGAGCAGCCGCAGAGGACGAATAGCTAGCCAATTCGACGCTGGATTTGATTCATTTCATCTAGAAGGCTTTTGTTAGTATTTGCAAGACAGCGAGGTTCTATTCACGCACACATTATATACAATCAGCTCTAGTCTATTCGAATATATGAAATTTTGAGAGGAAAAAGAAGGAAAAGCAAGAGAAACTCACAAGAAAGAGGAAACCTCGATTTGATCACTCTCAGGGTCGCATTATATCGACCCAGATTTAGTAACAGCATCATAATCTGCTCCTCAGTGGCCAAAAGTCGCGTAGACTAAAAACGGGGGTAACGGTACGCGAATTGAGTGGAAAATAATAAAATGGAACCCATCTTTGATGTGTACGACATCTCCAGAACACCAGTAAGCATCTCATGCAGGCCTAATTCACGGAGGAATCTATGTTGAGGACCTCGAGACCAAGGATTTGAATCTCGCACGTCACAGCTTGTCGCGGGGACCTCATATTCGCTTGATCGTCCGAACATTGATGCCGTGGATGTCACACATCCCTGAGTACGAGGTACGTCAAAAATTCGAGCGCATTGAATTATCGAATTTACTCACCTCCCTATTTGCCGTTACATCGCTACCATCATTACTCGGAACCCACCAAGCGTACTGGAATCAGAAGACTTCTGAAACAAGTCCTGCCTGTCGGATGCCTTGGGTACTTTGCCAGAAGAGTGCCGAGGTTTACTATATCTCGAGTTCAGTGTCTGCACACCAAAATTAAGGCTGAAAAGGACACTCACATTCAACAGTTCAATACCAGAGCCTGAACTAAACTTTTCGAGTCAATTTTGGTCCCATTGAAGAGCAAAAAACGGCACCGACTCACCAGAGCTCAATGCATAATTAAATCCTGTCAATAACATGAGGCACGACACCCTAAAATGGAGGCAATCAGGGTCTATGGCGTTCTACGTCATCCTACGAGTACTTACCGTTACTACAGAGAAAGCAAGTTCCACGGGAGGTTTCCCCAGCGGCGTTCGGCTTCGTCAAATATGCCGCAATCTGTCATACCCAATCAATCCAGAGCGCCTTAAAAATGGAAGAACCGGCGAATGTATCAGTCCAGAACAAAGGTATTCGCGTACTGTTGCTGATACTGGCAGAACTGTTCAGACCGTTGACATGAACGAGTAGTTTAAGCGGCACTCACGAAATATCCGAACAAATTCAAAGCGAGCAATCAATTCTGGATTGCGTGCGAGGTCAAGGCGACGAGGTAACCGGACGAAGAGGGAGAATATTGACTTGTAACGCGATGAGGGAAATAGGAAGGAAAGGTCGATCACCCGTCAGGCACGTATCACAAGGTCTTTCCTTCTTCGATCTCGCACTCACGTTCCCCTTTCAGTCATTGAATACGCGCTCCTTCAAGACTCCCAAGCTCAACAACAACTCTCCTACCGAGCAAGCAAACATCCAACTTTCGGCTGGCTCGGTTTTCGCCCAGTTACCATCACCTGTCAAATTAATGAGCATGCGTATGTTGGTCGCCATGTCGTACATTCCTTGTACCTTCTAATTCAACCGGTTTTTTTGTTGTTGTAGGTTTCAAATTCTTTGCTGAGATGACTCGGGGATAGATGTACAATTCTTAGGACAAATACCTCAAGCACACGATGTCAAGGATTCAATTTGTACACGAGTTATGCTGCTGATAATAGATAGGGTATCCATATTGGCCGGATTCGAACAAGAAATACGGATTGGAACTGGAAATAAGGTTTGTCTTGTTCGCGATATAGGCTTGACGAGTTCTTCCTAATGTTTTGAACGCAAATTGTACAGAAAATGGGATTCTATTCGTGTTTCAAGCTGTAAACTCTACTAGTGCTACGGGATCCATTTAAATGAGTAAACTCGTTTATTGCGACCCTTCTGTGCCCCCCTACAAGTCTATATCTCGTCTAAATGAAGTCAGGCATCCCCTTTCCCACCAAAGCGGAGCTGCGCTGTCACACACAACTCTGGGAACACGCAATAAGGCCAAGATTTGCATGCGTCGAAATCAATACTCACCGGGATCTGCAGGCTTGAATTTGGTGGAAGGGAGAGAACCTCAATTCCGCCTCAACGTCGTCTTCTCGTGCTGTATAAAGTAAGCTATTAGACACACGATAATTACCTTCAAACTCACTTTCCTTATCAGGAACACGGTAACACCGATAAACGTCTACGCGGCAGTCCCTGTTATTTCTGGGGAGGGAGCAAGCGACGAAAGAAACTGACCTTCTTGGCATCAATGACTCAAGCTCAGATGGCGACTGAATGGGAACTTTAGTAAGTCTGCAAACACCGAGAAAAATCAATACTCAACGGCAATTTTAGCCTCAAATTCGGTGGTCATAGCTGTCTGGATTCGTACTGATTTCCAAACACGTTCCTTTCTGTACAGGGCATCAAGTCAGGGTCCGTAAATCTTGACATTTGGGAAGATGCGGAGAACCGACCTTCTGGTAACGACAACTCGGGCTCGGATGGCTCGCTGATGGGAAACTTAGTGAGCTAATTGGTACTGATGGAGGTGAAAATTACGACTCACGTTGTTCTGTCAGATATTAATTCCACCTTCTCGCCCTCTTGACATTAGCAGGAGAAGTCAGCGAATCATCTAGCGAATCGTTGAATCTTCTCGTGATATGGTGTGTCTAGCTAAAACCCCGCCGTGATAAAAAACAAGACTTGTGGTCGTGTACGCAGTCTCCAAGGTGAGCATATGGCAGTCGAAAATCTGAAAATATAGGGAACTCACTGTTTGATTGTTCTCCAGCACTGTGGTGTCTTCGATAGGGTGGGAGGATCGTCAGACGAGACTTCCAAGAGACAAAGAAATGCAGGAGATATATTGCATGATGACCTTCAATCTCTGAAAATGAAGTCTAGTGTTAAGTCAAAGAATGGGAATCCGTGTTCCGTGTGTTCTACCTTCAGGATTCAAGATAGGGAGGAGGACTGGGGTATATTGTACAGGTATGTTGACGTCGGAAGGGAGGAAATTTTCATGTTTGTATGTCTTGTAGCTTGTTTGTGTTATTAGGTACCTTGCAACAGTGACAGCTGTAGTTACGGTCGCATCAAGAATCTCATGGAAATCGTGAATGAATCTGGAACGACATTGCTGCTCATTTGAGACTTATTTTATTCAGAATTTTGGATAATCTTCTCAAATTCTTATCTTCCAAGATAACGAGGAATCAAGAGAACTGAGCCTTGACAAAGCAGCCGGAGAAATAAAAGATTGCGGATCAGGTTAGCTTGCGAGGTGGCGTGCCATGTCATGTTGTCGAGCTTGCCTCTGAAAATAAAATACGGCCTGTTCACAGACAAAACACCTTTCCAAGAACCCAGAAAAGCTGGGAATCAGCTTTGCTGGATCCTTGGAAAATGCTTCATCTGTGACTCGGAAGCCAGGAAGGGAAATTCAAAAGACTGACATTACTTACTGATGGAATTAGCTGTGACATAAATTCGGAACAGAAATCTTTGGCAACCGAGTTGTACGTGCGCATTGTGTTTGATTCAGATTCTCGTGATCTTGTTGACCTGTTGTTGATTATTCTTGGCAGACACGGATTTAACTCTTATACTCTTACCGTCACCCTCGATCTCCTCCCCAAATTCCCCATCGCCCTCCCTCTCTCAGTCTCTCTGACATCAGTCATACACAGTCCTTCCTTCGTTCACCTTTGCCTATGCCAGGTCCGTTGTCATCGTGGTTCGTGATCAACGGTCGGCATTGATGCCCATATTTGGATTACCCTCGTGATCGGGCATCGAGCTCGCTTCTTCACTTATACCACTGCCATCGTGAGTCGTTTTGTCTTTAATTTTGTCAATTTATGCTTACAATGATTTGTTAGATGGCTTGTGTCTATATCCAAGCCACCCAGGCTTCCAATCTGTCCTGGTGCGTGTCTTAACTAGAATCCTCATTCAGCTCACCGTGTTCTAGCTTGCTTTTCAGTCTTTTTCTAATTGTTTTTTCCGTGAAACGTGTCAGGACAGAGTACCAATAATGTGCCTTGCTCTGGCCCTCGAATTAGCGTCTACATGTGGTTTGGCCATCGATCGAAGGGAAGATCCTGAGTGTGTCGTCTACAGGTACGGGTCCATTGGCATGTCGCAGCTGCTAATAAAATTCTGACGGCATATTTCCTGTATCTAGACTTTATAGCTTTGACTCTGGGGCCGATTAATCATCAATTAGTGGTATGTGCACTGCCTTCCTCTCCGTTTTCTATTACTTACTCTACCCTGTTCGTAGCCTTATTTCCTGTTGATCTCCAGCCCAAATTTTCGCAACTCAAGAATCCTACTATCAAGACAATGATGTCATGCCAACGGCGACGCGTATGGGCGGTTTGAACAGCTAGTACAAGTCAGGGGAGAGCGAAGCTAGTATGTATTTTCTTCCATATCCACAAAATTGATTATTGACATGCCTCACAGCATGCAGACCATCTCCTCTCTTTGTCCGTGACTTCAGCGTCAATTGAATACAAGCCCATTCTAAGCACCGCCATTTCTTATGTTATTAGTGCTGTTTCTGGATGTCTAATTTTCAGGGATCGAAGCCTCGCGGCGAGCGCAAACATGGCTTGTTAGTCTACATACCCGTGCTCCTTGGTAGCGGGAAATTGTGCGAACATGTAGAGAGAAATTCGGTGACCAAAAGTGAGTTGATACTTTGCTGTACTTATCCCAAACTCTGATTATGAGCAGATATGGTTTCCTTGCGACTTACATTGGCCTGAAGCAACGTATCATCCTCTTGGGAGCACTGTAAGCCTATTTATACCTAGCTGTTTGTCCTGACTAATCTCCTTTTGCCACAAAGTGATCTCGGCACCAAATTTTGCTCCAAGACAACATATCGTCGTCCGGCGAGCATGGTAAGTCCTTTGTTGTGTACTTACGGAATTATTATCTATTTTGAAGCTGTTTTTTTCTGGGATTCAAGCGAACATCGGCCTTCCTGGGCTAGTTGTTCATGTCACCGATGGTAAGATTCTACTTAAGATATTTTGCTACGTAAATGATGGGATCCTTTTCAGTTTTTGACACTGATTTTTTCAAAACACCGAGCCTTGCGGAGCCGGCGGTTGTTCTCTGTAGTTCCTCAAGCGATTAAGGTAATTTTCCAGTTATTTTGGATTTCTGCTTGTGATCTTACGCCTTACTTTGTAGATTTAATGCGATTTTTCAACCTCCAAACCTTGCGGAGCAACGACGTGACCCCAGTCCTTCGAACACAAGCTCACCATTATGACATTTCTGCTCAATTTTTCGGGGTCAACACGCTGGTAGGTGGTCCATTTTAGAATTTTGGGCAACTACATACTCATCTGTAGGAGGATTTGTACGAAGAGGAGTTTCCCCTTAACTAGGGTAAGCATGCAATTTTATCTCTGACTGAACATTTTACTCACATTTTTGGTCAAATTAGGGCACAAATTCGCAAAATGTCGACGCTGTGGGACAAAAATGCGTCTATGCAAAAAGGTCAAGTGTCTTTGACGTGTTTTACGGCAATTCTGCTGACCTTGGAGTGAATTAGGACATTATATGAAGGATCTAGAGCGAAACAGCAGGAAGAGAAGATGAGAATTCAGCAAAACGGGACCCTGCGGGGCCAAAACACAATGGTAAAGTGCCATTTTGGTGGATTCCTTGACTTTGCGGTGAACCAGGACAGCTCTAGAGTGAAACGGTGTGAGGAGAACTTGGATTTTTGATGGTTTGCGGTGCGTGGAGTAGCGAGGAGAGGATTCTGATAGTGATGGCGGGGTCCTCGTATCATGAATAGCCGTCTTGGGCAGGACCCAAGACGGGCTATTTTTTTTATGACCCTGTGAGGCGGGGAATGGAGGGCGAAGTTACGGTCGAGCATGTAGATTACGTAATCGATTGGCCTCCACTTACGGGTCGCTCACAGAATTGCAAAGTTGCAAGAATAAATAGCCTTGTATGGACACGGGATCCATTCCTAACCGTGTGCTTTCGAGGTCCTGATGCGCGGCGTAGATGGGATCACCATGAGGTTGGCACCTCCCAATAAGGAAGGGCTTCAACCCCGCGCGTTTTCAGAATTCATATCCAAACGGTAGTCATTACATCCACACACACGCTTCTATCTAAAGCTTTGAAAGGTCGCGACCCCATACACCTCGGATGATCCAGTCAATCATCAGCAGCGCCCGTGTACGTACGGAAACCTGTTCGTTCCAATATATACTTCTCCACGCGTACATCGCTGCCAGACCCCCCATGAACGAGTACTTCCCCAGGTCAAAGACAGCTGCGTTCCCAATATAAGCCAGGCTGCCCAAATGCGTGTACCGGAAGGGTCCAGCCAGCTTCTCTTCCGCCACCGCGGGATCAAAGCCCTTCGTTTCAACGTCTTCGTGTTGCCGCGCGAGCTTGTGGAGCTTCTTGCCAATATATTTACCCTGCTGAGAAGCTACTTGCGCGGTCTAAAAGTGGGAATCAGGATGGCTTATCTTGGAATATAGACAGCGAAGAATACCGCGGGGAGAGAAGTGATCTTGTTTCCGATGTCTTCAAGCAATCGGACCACTTCGTTCAGCGAAAGACTGTTGTCCGCGTCCGTGTCGTACATCTCGAACAGCTCTCTGACCTGCGAAGCGATCAGCGCCACAGAACACACTAGCCGCCGTCCATAGACACCTTGGTAACGTGATCCTCAGCCATAGGAATCCGCTGCTTTATCCTTGACACTGCACACACAATCGTTAGAGTCTATACGTAAAAATAATGCGTTCAGCGTACCCATGATCTCCCACTCTTCAAAATCGATCTTCCCATTCTTGTCGCGATCTGCATCATCCACCAATTCCATAAAGTGGCTGATAATGGACGTCTCAATCTACAAACAGGGAGGTTGGCGACCTTGAAAAGGACGAGAAATCAAGACCCACTGTCGCACAATCGCCAACGGCATACACAGTTCCCAGAGGAGCGCCTTTCACCCTGAGATGGGCATCGACTTCAATGGCCTTCTTGTGCACTTGGTTGGGCAGCAGGTTCGTTACACGCTTCGTGAAGGGGTTCATCGCTATACCCGTTGACCAAAGTACGAAATTATGGGGGACGGTGTGCTGCTCCATCTCCCCATTAGGCCCCCGTTTGCTGTAAAGAACGTATTCAGGATTGACGGCACCAACCCTTCACGCCGAATTCAATTATGACTCATGTCGGTGACTTGATTCAGACTGACCGCGCATTGGTAATGAGGTCGACACCATCTCTAGCAAATTTTGCTTCGGCATAGTTAGATATAGCTTCCGAGTACTAGTACGCTTTCAATAGAAAAAGAAGGTAGGGAAAAGAACCACGGACCGTGTTTAGAATATGCTCCCTAGATTGTATTACATGAATAGATACTTCCTCCCGGCATATTTTTGGAAACTAGAGGTAAGATCAGCCATAGAAATCACGGTGTCAGTACTGCATCGTACGAATTTCATGATGTCCTCCTGGCAAAAGTCGTAGATTTCCTGTACACGATGAGTGTACCATTATAAGGTGAAGGACAACGGTCTTACCGCAGCAGTTTCCACCCCAGTAGGGCCACCTCCGCAGATGACAAAACTGAGTAGACGTTTACGCTCTTCGGGTGTGGTCGTCGGCAGACTGGCAGTTTCAAAGTTATCTGGCAGAACATGAGCTCGGTGATGGAAGATGAGACGGTCGGTACCATACCCATAACGCGCCGCCGAATGCTTTGTGCATCACCAATCGTTTTGAGTTGGAAACAGTGTTCCAATCCGGCCACACCGTGTGTACTTGAAGTTGATCCGACAGCAATGATAAGCTTATCGTAACTTGGCCAGCATGAGTTCAGCGGACAATAAAGAAAGTGTCTGAACGCACGGAATATATATGCGGCATGGTTCTCCACTAGCACTCAAGGTCTCTACCTCCAGCAGCTGTTCAGACATACTCAGATCGACCGCCTTGCCTTGTACAAAATGACCCCGAAGACGAGCAATGATCTTGCGGATGGGTTCAACCAAGGACCGTACTTGAACGGTGCCCACAGCAGCAGCTACACGACAGGTGAGAAGGCAGCTCAACAGCAAAGCGCGCCTAACGCACAAGGAAGAAGAGGTGTAAACGTCGTAAACGTCTCTGACGAAACAACGGTTACATTGTAGTCTCCAGGGTACAGTTTTTGCAAGACGCCCATTGCCTGCATAAGTTCCAGCACTATAGGTGCATATGCATATGACGGTTACAAGGACTCACCCCCCATCCTCCGCCAACAATGACAAGCTTCGGCTTCTCAGCTAGCTTCTTGTGCTCCTCGTCATCCTCATCGTCGACCTGTAGACTGACAATAGGAAGGTTATTGGGCCCACCGCGTTCCGGGTACAAAGCGAGGGGTGAACGCGGCACCCGCTCAGCGTGTTTCTCGGTGTACGTAAACGCGTCGTGGACGAAGATGCCAGCCCCGATGGTCACGAGTCCAAAGACAGACGACAAAAGAAAATAACTCGTGTATTTGGCGTACTTTCGCGCTCGATGCAGGGCCCGTGGACGTGGTGTCGAGGCTTCAGAGGATGCATTTCTGATGAGGACCCAGTGCGGTGTATTCGCTGTCTTGGCGACGTATAGGCTGCGCGACGTCGCACAGCAGCGCCGTGCCAGCATTCTACGGGAAGATAATCCTTAGGCAGGGAGAGGTGACCGTGGTGGTGGTAAGGAATAGAAGAGCCACGATCTCGTTGATGTCATCGGCTAAATTTACCGCTGCTTACGGTCTACCACGGCGAACCAAATAAGAACAAGTTTCCCAGTCCGGCGGGCCGACCAATTTCTTTTCCTCTTAGCTTCAGCCTCTAACGTCCTGAATTGGACCAATGTCGACAGACCATTGGCATCCGCTGTGGGGCGCTGCCAGGAGGATTCTCTCTAGTACTGTCATCGCCTCTTCTGCTGTTCAGCAACACGACTCTGGCAACATCACCAGCCTCAGCAAGCGAGAAGGAGAAGGTATAATGATCATAGAGATGCACGGACGGCGACTTTAGTCGGTCGTACACTGCGGGATGGTCGTTATGTCGTGTCTATGATACCCTGTAATCTGCTTAGCCGGATCTCTGGCACGCCCCTTTCCTTCTTACCACGATCACTACTATTTTACTCGTACCATGTCGCTCACAACAAAGAACCACAAATGGCCAGTGCGCTTTGTCGCCGCAGTATCCAAAGTACTCGACGATGCTAGCATTCCCCACTTTATATGGGGAGATTTGCTCAACTGGTGGCGAGGTAACCCACATGTCCCAAGAGTACGCTCCATTTCCACCTCGCCCTCTCTTTGCTAAGCTTTCTTTCTAGGTCTGCGGCTATGTCGTTGCTGCGAGCGACGTCGAAGCCGCCACTGCTGCCATTGTCCAGGCCGGCTTACCCTTCTGCACTTGTCGCTCCAGGATACATCAAGCAGATCCCGGAACCTCAGGCACCCTCCCAGTCCATTTCCCCGTCGAGAATTGCATCGGCGCCGACATCATCTTTCTCACAGACAACGACCGTCTGCTCGACCTCATTCCACTCACCCCCGACCATCCCAACCCCGCCGATCTGCGGTACGAACGCTTCGCAGTGCCTCTTCACCAGCCCATCACTCACGATGAGAGTGCTAACCCAGCTCTCCAGGTTGTCAATGTCCTCACCACCACCAGTCTTGTCAAGGCTTTCCTGCTCCTCTACGCGTTCCCCATCTGTCGTGGTACCGGCGGCTACACTTTCCGCCACCTCCTCTTTATCATGGCCGCCAACACCCCCGAGGATTCTATTGACCTGTCCTCTCCCGCACTGCAGCAACTCTGGAACCATATCACCACCATAGGTATCGCTGATGATAGGCACTTGCGAAAATGCGTCGAGGAGGAATGGGAGCACCGGCTTTCCCCGTCCAAGTTTAACATCGAACCACAACGCCTAGTGGCGCCGGTGTGGGGGTCGGATAAAGGGATGGAAGGTCTCCCTCGTTTTGAGGAGAGTAAGGCTTGCGGAGAGTGAGGCTTTAGGGATTCAAGAATTCGGCGGTGGAAACGACAATATATCTTACCCTTCCGTGCGGACATGCCCCTACTAGAACTTCGAGACCTAACGAATCGTCGCCAAGCCAGCGATGCATCGTAAGCTGATATCAATACCAACAGTACGTTCCATCTCTCCTTTCCTTCCTTCCTTCCTGAGCTTGCTTTCTAGATCTGCGGCTACGTTGCGACTGTCAGTGCCGGCTTTTACTGGCGGTTCCGACGATGCATCCTACCCACAACAAATGCATCCTAGAAATCTAGTAGAAATCTGAGACCTTTAACAATTTTTCGCTAAGAGAGCGATGAATCGTATTCAACTCCCACGCGTTGGTGATTCAGTTTGTCAGTCGAGCTCGTACAAGATCAAATTCTCTTTGTTTTTTCAAGTCACGCCTGCTGAGTATGCCTTTGGATGCTACAGTTAGGCAAGTCGTCTTTCTTCCAAGCGTATCTGCCGCATGGACAGATCCATTTCCCGGTAGTTATGAAAAGAGCTTAAACCCTCTCTGTTACACCCACACTTGGTTAAAAAAACGCCGAGGCATTCTGGGGACTGCCGGATACGCGACGGAACGCCCCATCTACTACAGTGGAAGATTTCGAAGCCCGGAGATGGTGTGGGCGGAAACGGATGCTGGGTCATAGGGGGAGTCATGTATATTGTTGGAGGCGTCATTGGCGATGTTACCTCCAAAGCCATACCCACGCCGTCGGTTCAGCAGTGAATGTTGAGAAAGAATACGAGTAAGTAGTAATTGCTTGGAAGTCAACTCGGATGGAGCGAGAACGTCGAACCTTAAATGATCGTAGGCTCTACTAGCAATGTTTTCTGCTCTATAGGATGTCATGATGCCTGGCAGGACGGAGATGGTATAGACTGGCGAGGTCGCTCAAGGGAGAATTAAAGGAACCTTACTCTACGAAGGAGATTACCAGTAAGAAAGACGTTGCCGCTTGGGAAACATCGACACTCGGCTTAGTTACTCTCCTTGTTATACGATTCGGTGGTTGTTGTTCTTGTCTCCTCGATTATCCTGTAGGATCCGTGGAGTATTGAAGGAACCGGCACTTGGAATAACTTCCTGCCCGGTGCCATATTGGATTGGTTATAGGTATGCGTCAGCGATACTTTGGCCGCACCGACGGTAGATTGAGTGAGTCCTGTAGTAAACGATTCTTGCGCAATGAGATCAAGGGTTGGATCAGGCATTGATTCCAAAAGCACGGGCATTGGAGAAGGGTGATAGATACAGATAATGGTTTACATGACATTCTATCGGAACTATTAGCACAGTATTCGTTTGCAGCTTAAGCTGAAACGCACATGATACACCTTTTCGAATCTTCAATCATCAATCTTTCGCTGCCAATATTTGTTCGACTCTTTCGACTTTATGTTTGTTTCCTGTACCAGGTGCGATCGCCTGGTCGGTCCTGGTACCGATGCGAATGTCGGTTGCGATGCGAGGGATTCCCTGTGCATGTACTGCGGCGTGGCAGTCATGGATGGCCTTGCAGACGTCGGACCAGGGTCCTTCTAAGGATGATATGGGTAATAGACCTTGATATGCAGATTGTTATCACACCTAAGTTTGTTCCGTACCCACTGAAAGACGTCACGACGGTGAACAGAGCAGATTAACGACTTACTGCATCTGCAACGTATCGTCTCGGTGGAGGTCGACTTGAAACGCAGAGGTAAAACGTACCTTGAAGGTGAGACCGGATTTTTCTAGGACCCTCTGGCATTCAGCAATGAATATAGCGACCTGGGACACATTAGCGGCAGTAGACTATGCGGCGAATTATCTGACTGAGGGTTCCGGGGCAGCCATAGGGATGAGGCAGAAATCAGCAACGGCATACAATTCAGAGGACATGGGTGGCGGTGGAAGGATGACAGCGGTGTGACCAAACTTGGACTGCGACCATGACATCGGTGCAGTCCCGCATCCACGCCTTTGAATCTCTGTCCAATGCCCCCTCGCCGCCATCACCACCGTCAGCGTCGCTCATCGACCTCAAAGACTGGGTCGTCGACGTCACCACCCCCGTCGTCGACGTCGCGCCCCCTCTACCTCCCCGCAGCACCGGCACCCTCAAGCCCC
This sequence comes from Armillaria nabsnona, assembly GCA_030407065.1. Taxonomy (NCBI): domain Eukaryota; kingdom Fungi; phylum Basidiomycota; class Agaricomycetes; order Agaricales; family Physalacriaceae; genus Armillaria; species Armillaria nabsnona. The sequence continues at coordinate 1,179,321 of JAUDQA010000005.1, forward strand.
CCGTAACCCACACATATCCGCCAAAACACACCTCGGCGTCGTCCATCTCGTCCTTCCACTCTGTCTCTCTCGACGGCCAGACATCGACCGACGGCGACTCGATAGACGACTCGTCGTACGAAAATGTGTCGCCAGTGCAACCGACGCCGCCGAAGCTGCCCAAGAGACCGCCATCTGCGTCATCGACAAGCACGACGGCGAGTGCACGAAGGCCTGCGCCGCCGCCGCCTGCATCTTCATCGCGTTCTTCTATTACTTCCACACGACCGCCGTCTCGTGCGTCATCGACTTCCTTGGCCCCCTCTCTTAACCGTCCCACGCCCATACCACCTGCCGCTCGTGCTCGCTATACCTCTGTCTTTGACCACAATATCTCACAACGAAACCTCGCACGCCAGCAGCGTAAAGCCAAGCCTCCACCGACATTACCCTTCCTCTCACCACGCAAGTCCCGGCAGGCAGCTGGGTGGCGCGGGCTTTCCGTCGATCTTATAACAGGCGCAGACGACCTGCCCACAACCGAGTCCGACTCGGAAGACGATTCCCCACTAACTCTCCCACCACACATTGTGAAATTTATATGGAGAAAATCCTGTTTGGAGGATACAAAGTTGGCGCAGATATGGTGCGTTTTTCTTTACTTCTCCGTCGCCCCACTAATGGGGTGGTAGGACGGAGTGTACTCGGGGTCATCTTAGATCGCAGGCTGGTCTAACGAAAGATGAGTTTGTCAGCGGAATGTGGAAGATTGACGAAGAGCTGCGTAGACGAGGTAATCCCCAAAAAGGCCGCATGACTCGAACCCGCTATGGATAATATTGTATCGTGTCCCCCGGTTACATGTTGTATACACCAATCGGATATACCAGGCTGTGGACACCAGTGTTTCTTCTTACCTGAGGTCTTTCCCCTGACGACTCGGGTTAGCTCCGTGGAGCCAAATTTCGTCATATTAATTACCGAGGCTCGGATTGGTCAACTCGGTAAAACACCCCACTATGGAATAGTTCATCCAAAGTTCATCAAGAGGCGACCAGGCTAATCAATTATGGGATGCTAACCCAGCTCTAGGCTAACATTTAGGTCTGTCTATTTTTAGATTTAGCGTCGGCGTTCATGCCCTAATCGGGCGACAAGGGACATATATACGCACCAAAAATACCCGGAATATCCTAGCCAATCTGCAACGGTATAATTGCGGTATAGCATTCGCAAGTTGTTTGTTTTCTGACTGTGCTATGCAGGATCTCTGCGACCCGCAGACCCAGGGATCTGAAGGGGCTTGTGCCCTCAAGGCAATTCCGAGATTTCGATGGTCGTGCTTGTTTGTTATACATCTGGCCTGGCGCGCGGATTATCGTTTCGAAATTTGTACGGATATGGTTTGCGGAGTTCAGCGTAGAACACAAGTAGCTCACTCTTGTACCTTACATACCTCGGCACGGAAATAACCATCATCCGTGTCGGACCTCTTACTACACAGTCTTCCCATTCGTATTTTATATCTCTAATCAAAGATGTAAGCAACAGTTCTTCCCGAGCATAGCGGATACCGTAAATCGCCTTATATTTTGCCCCACTCCCGAACTATACAGTTGGGTAATTCAGAATAGTTCAGGAAGAAAGTTTGTTGGTTACTGCGATAAGGATTTTACTTGAACATTAGCTGCACAATCGTGTTAAAGTGGGTGCATATGTACCTCCAGATTCAGGAATGAAACTATCGTAATATCTGATGGGTAGATGAATATTACTCATATGACCTTCACATCCTGCCGGGATGATACATACCCGCTGGCCTCGGCGCTAGTTCACAGTCAGTATAAAGCGGACAACAACAGTAGACAAGTTCCTATTCACCGCCGCGATGAGTTCAACTCCCACTGTCTACCGCATGGCCGTATGCCTATACAATGGCGCCACATCGCTCGACTACCAAGGACCCGTCGAGTTACTGGGACTCCGAAGCACCTCAATCCGCAAGTTGTTCCCAGACATGCTCGGTGCTCACGAAACCAACTGCGCCATCGACGCGACATACCTCGCCAACACGCTCGATCCCATCGTCCCACTTGCCGGTCCGAAGCTCCTCGCGGACCAGACCTACGACGATGCCAAAGAGCAGTTCGACATCATCCTCATTCCCGGAGGTACGTGGGCAGCTCGAAAAGACGCGTTCCTGCCGAACCTGAGTTATGCCTGGCAGGAATAATTGGGAACGGCAAGACAGAGCACAGTCTGATGGACTTCTTGAAGAGACAGGGACCGAATGCAAAGTACATTCTGGCGGTTTGCACTGGGTCGTGGGTCTTGTCTAGCACAGGGCTATTGGATGGGAAACGCGCCACGACGAACAAAAATATGTTCAAAGTGATCGAGGTTAGATGTTAGCGTTCGACGCGATGCCTGTATACCTCTAATCCAGCGGGTCTTGTAGGAGGACACTAAGGACCTTCCCATAACCTGGATCGCCAAAGCTCGATGGGTCGCCACAGAAGACAAGAAGATCTGGTCGAGTTCAGGTGTCACCGCCGGTAAGCTAGTCTGATCAAAGTGGCACTGCAGTCCTGATGTCGCGACAGGGACGGACCTGGCATACGCGTTTCTGGAGTATATCACAGGCAAGGGGCCGGCGGAGGCTTCTGCAGGGATCTTGGAGATGATAGTCCATGGGGAAGGTGATGATCCATTCGCAGCCACGAATGGATTGGTCTGAAAGGGCAGAGTTTTACACAGTGCTGACCTCGAGTCAACCGTTAGAATTTTGATACCTGTGCAGCCCGTTGTGTTTTCCGTAAATGTAACTCTCTTTTTTTTCCCACAAAAACCGAGATTTCGAGGGTTGAACGTTCCGTATTCCGTCTTGTGCCGGCCCGGCAACGAAGCGGAGTTCGAACCTCCATCTACATAAGGCTTTGTCCGAACTCTAATTTTTCCTCACATCGACGAGCGCGGACGAAGACATCCAAAAACTTTTCTTTACTTGTACCAACTGTTGCAACACTAAAAAAAGCGAGTCTTCTGCGTGGGTTTCCAATGAATACATCGTACTGAATGATAAAATTTCCAGGATGTCTGACGCAGGAGATGACATTCAAGTCGAGGCACCTGTCGAGGAAGTCGCCGCTGAGGCGCCCAAGGGCAAGCTTTCTGTCGAGGATGCTCTTCAGGTACATACCCCACTTTCTATTTTACTACTGCACCTTCCTCATAACTTGCAATAGCAAGTCCTGAAGAACGCTCTGGTCCACGACGGCCTCGCTCGTGGCCTCCGCGAGTGCGCCAAGGCCCTGGACAAGCGCCAAGCCCACCTTTGCGTCCTCGTCGAGACCTGCACTGAGGCCGAGTACATCAAGCTCATCGAGGCTCTCTGCGCGGAGCACAAGATCAACCTCATCAAGGTCGGAGACGCCAAGGTGTTGGGAACCTGGGCCGGCTTGTGCAAGATCGACCGTGAGGGTAACCCTCGCAAGGTCGTTGGGTGCAGCTGTGTTGTTGTCAAGGACTATGGTGTTGAGAGTGAGGGTCTCCATGTCGTTTTGGATTACTTCAAGAACCGTTAGGGTGAGTCGAATTCCTGGTTCGTGTCGCTTGATGACAAAACAGACTCCCTCTACTGAGGCTTTGTCCTTTGAGGATATTGTCTATCCGGAATCATTATACTTGTCTGATTCTTTCGTTCTCTCTATCTGTTTCCTTTCGAACAACTAGCTGACTTCCTTTACTTCCCAGTGCCTTTACTGTATACTGAATTGTATCCTTGACAATGATATATGCGTGCCCTTCCAAAGTGTTGATTCGTGACTTTGAGTTTGAGCAGGGAGATCAAGGCGCGACTGTCTGAACGATTCTGACATGCCTGATTGTCGTGTTATGCGTAGGAATGTACATTAGTAGTGTGATGACTATGCAAAGTTCAGAGCACCCTCGTTGGGCCGTCTCTCCGGTCGTAAATCTGTGCCAGCAGTCCCAAGACACCGCCATCTTCTAATCCATCCTCCTCTTCCTCTGCTTCCCCAAATGTTCGTGTCCGTTTCGCGCCATCGACATACGACTCACCCAGCCCACTACCAACACCTCCATCCTCAGCCAAATCACTGTCCGTAATCTTCGACACCTCATGGACCGTCTCTACCTGTACGCTACCCTGCGAATCCCCAAGCACCGCCGTCTGAGCCGTCGATAGTCCTCCAAATATCGACGATCCCGAGGGACCTGGGACACCCAGAGTGGACGTACCCAACATACTTCCGCCCCGCCGTCGGGCTGCGAGTTGGCTCTGTCGGAGCGCGCGGTCATATTCCTGGGCACGGTCAACCTCGGTTTTACGCTCGCCACTACCGTGGCTGGTATCGAGGGGCACGACGCCAGTTCCGGGCCGCCGACGTCCAGGAAGATGTGTTGTTGTAAAGTCTGCCATCCGGCTGAGGTATAACGAACCTGAGGGATCTGAGGGATTCCAATCCGGATTGGCAGCCTAGAACGATTATGCATCAGAAATCACAGACTGCTACTACAACAACCACATACCTTGAAATTCAAGAAACTCTTCTCCATCTTGCCCTCGTTCGAGATCATCCGTTGATCGATGTTCTGTGTTGGTGCACCAAACTATCAATCGCAAATGATCAACTGATGTTCATCCCATAAGTCTATACGAACACACCTTGACATTGCCGTGTCTCTCAAAATTGAACTCGGCAAAACTGCAAACATACCCTCGCCCGTCCACATGGACAGTAAATTCGTGGAAAAAGTCGATGATAGCCGGTGCACAGGAAGGAAGTGAAAACCATAGAACAAAAGGCGTCAAGACCACAGAAACCACTTCTTGCACGAAGATCATGATCTTCATAGCGTAAAGTTCGCCGAATTCCTGGTGGGTCTGGAATAACGAATGATCAGATCAACAAAACAGATGCCGTCGGACGGCGCGACCTACCATTTTGCTATGCAGTTGTCCTTTCCACTCATCTGGCATATAATGCGTATAAGTGATCACCTCCGTCATCAACAATTCTGGATCAAACACCCTATTATCTTCGGGTATCATCCCTCTTGCCACAGCCAATATAGATCCGAACACGGTGAGGTAAAACAGCACCGTACGATGAGACGTAATCTCAAGATGAACAAAGATATCAGGATCAAGGACAGTAGCCAAAAAGAGTACAGCCGCGAATGAACCGGATATGAAAGCCACGAAACTATACATAGCTGTTAGTAGGGACTTCGGCCATGGATTGGAGCCGCCGAGCATACCGCATGATGAGCGTCATTTTCTCGTTCGGAAACTGTCCAATGTACATGCTGGCGGCGGGACAACTCTCGTCAAGTCGTCGTGTAAAGAAATGAGGTAGTTCATTGAACTCTCTGAATTTCCATTGCGCGAAGGATGTGTACCGGCGTCCTCCTATTGATGATGGGTCCTTGTGATATTCCTGACAAAGGGAGGTCAGGCAGATGAATGCGACGAACGATTGATGACTCACCTCGAAGTACCGGAAGAATGAATACATTAATAGGTAAAGTACGATGAAAGGTGCGAAGATGGCGTTTAATATTCCCATGAATATGAATCTACGTTTGAGTCTAAACCCAAATATTAGTGCTGCGTTTCAGAAAATGAATTAAAAATCAACGCGCCCTTCAATCAGGACAGTCCGATTTTTGGATTTCAGGAACACCTTTCTTACACGGCCATGTTTATCGAACGAATACTCCATCAGACAGAATCTTAGATTCCATTCAAGCGCCTGGGTTAGCATCTTTCCCTTCCCCTTGTCCTCGACTATGTACTGCTTCAAGAAACGAGGCCACGGTACTCTCAGATCCAAGAGTTCCTTGTTGAAGAGTGCAATAAGGTAATTTTCCTGCCTCATTATTCGATTTGCGATGTCATGAGCGTCGAGTTTCGCGGTCGTTGTATCATTGGTGTTTCGAGAACTCTTTGAGGAGATGGCTGTAAGGGGATTCTCCTCACGTATAGCACCGATTCGGCGAACAACCTCGGGCCATGATATGGTTTGGATGTCAACCTGTCAACACTGTCAATTAACTGAGGTACAAAGGGTGTAAAATGAACGTACGTCTGGAATCTTTAACAGATGAGTATAAAAATTGTACATATCCACGAGGCGCATGGTACCCAGGATAAATGATGCGATCTGCCACAGGTAAAATGCAGTAAAAAGAATGAAAAACAGTAGCGTAAAGCCTGAGAAGCTGTGATAACGTTAGTCAATGCAGAGACGAATGCATGGAAACTGACTTTGATACACAACGATCGACAATGGCGTCGGACAACCGCATGGTCTTATCGGGGTGTATTCGCGAGTAATCTATACACCCGAGGAGGAAAGTCGAGAAACCAATGACGAAACCCACAGTCCTAAAGAATGTCAACGGGGTCAGGGAACAACGAGCGATGATGCTTACAGTAGATTTAGCCCTCTTGACAGAGCAATACTGTATATGCCTTTGCCTTCGTAGTAGAAATACACATCTTGCAGAAAGGCATCCAGGTTGTATACGTTGACCCAATTCCATAGAGCGCGTTCGTAGGCGTCAAGTCCCCGCATGGGTCTTGGTTGTCTAGGAGAATGTTGGGAGGTATCATCGGATCGCGGCGTCGCCTCAGCGTCGTCAGGATCCAATTCTGAAGGGCGTGGGGGTATAGACACAGACGCATGGGTAGGCAAAACGGGGGGCAGTTTCCTTCCAGGGTTCGAGAACAACGGCTGCTGACGTCCTCCAACGAAACTGGAACCCGTCTCTTTTCCCTTGCCCTTCTTGGACGGCCTGCGTGAGGTGGCCTCAATCATGAAACTCTGTGGTACCTCGCCGTCGTCCGAGTCCTGATCATGAATCTTATCTTCCTGATGGATATTGGGATGCAGTGACGGATCAGTACTAGGGTCGGCTGCGTCCCAAGAGACACGAGGCTTGCCATGCGACTTGGACTTGGACCGTGACTTGGACAGTGGAATGGCGTCTCTCTGGAATATCGTGCTCTGACCGTGACCAGCCTCCACGTCTTCCTCTTCTTCCTCTGAGCTCCTTCTCTCCTCCTCCTCTTCCTCGAGCAGAGACTGGTTTGCTTGGGCATAGCCCTGATACGGTCTACTCATTGGATTCAGCATGTTTAAGAAAGGCCTCGAGCTCGACGCAGACTGATACAGAGACCCTTGGTATGACCTCGAGCTCGGATTTCGACGAGGGGAGGTGCTACTGGACATCATGATGGCGGGAGGTAAGGGTACTACGCCTCCTCCTCCTCGTTGGACTTCAATTGGCGAATTGCGTACCTCCTGCGTGACATTGTCACCGTCACGAAGTGACAGAACGTGTTGATCACATGATCGACGGAACAGACGAAATTCCATGCATGACTTGGTTCCGAGTTTAAAGAACCGTATATTCCACGAGTTCGATTCTTATCTACATCAACTTCTACCTGGATGATTCTTATCAAAGACCGGTAAGATAAGGCCTTGGAAACGTCCTGATGGATCCTGAACACAGGTACCATCAACCACTATACTTACCCACCTAGATCCACCTCCGTTCTTTCCAATCACTTCATAGTGATCCAAGTTGGTATCGCCTTGCCTACACATAACGGGAGACGGAATCAGAACTGTCCCTGTCATTCAACGTTTCGATAGATTTTGCTCTCAAGCGCTGTAGCCGCTATTCATACTAAAAAATACTCAACATGTCACGGTGAGCCTCGTGGACGTACATCGGCCGATTCATCTACTTGATGCTCGATATCAACTCAATCAAGCGCGTCACTGGATGTCATTACCGCATAGGGTGCCCGATACCGACGTTCCGCGGGCATAAAGGGCATAACTTTGTATGGCAAGCCTTTGCTTTCCCCCTTCCTTCTTCTATGTCTGTCTCAGGCTCTCCAACGTCTTCTGCACCCTTTGATTTTGGAACGCGACTTGGACTGGTTTTCGTTGTTGAGGTAGCGTCTCTTTCCGCTACGGCTGTAGTATCACTATTGGCCTTTATCTGTGTATGTTCGACTCGTCGAAAAGTGTCTAGTGCTTGTTGCTCACCGTGCCCTTAGTACTCCGCGGTAAAGGCTCAGCCAAAGGGACTTCGCTCATGGGCAGTCTCGACTCATATCCATTACTACTTCGTGAACCTCCTGGCATGCGATTTGATACAAGCTATTGGTAAGTAACTATTTTTCTTGTTTCTCCTTTGACGCTAAAAAGTTGGCAGGGGGGATAATGGATATTCGATGGATTGCTGAGGCGGTGAGTGTCCCACAATGTACCGGAGGTACCAATCTCATGCCGCCTTCTCAAGAACGTGACAGAAGGACCGTTTTGTACTGCTCAAGGTCAGTTATCACCTAATATATTTGCCGTGATTCTCACGTCATGCATAAGGAATTTTCAAGCAGCTAGGTGATCTTGGAGTAGCCCTATCGTACGTCCTTCCCTCGATACTACAGGCTTCAAGCGATGTATGATCTAATTTTTTTTTTCCCGCAGAACAATGGTAATCATATAAGCAAACGGCCTCGATATTTTACTGACGCGCGGTAGTCCATCGCTATACACACTTTCTTGGTCCTGGTTTTCAGGTGTTATTCGCAGCCTAAAGTCGCTCCTCTCGTAGTTGCTTTGATCTGGACATTTCTTGCACTCGTCATTGGCGTCAGCTTAGCTATACACCACCGAGAAAGATATTATGGAAATACCCATTATTGTCTGTCCTCCGTCTGCTGATTCTCTAGGCTACTTTACCTCACACTCCTTCATAGGGTGTTGGATCACTACCGGATATCGAATCGAACAAATCGCGCTGGAATACGGTTGGGTGTGGTTTACTGCCTGTGTGAATATCATGTGTTACGCTATGATAGCACTCGTTCTCAAAGGTATGCGTGTCTTATTCGAAAGGCTTTCCTCACCGCTATTTGGTAGGCATCCTTCTAGTGGATGGATACAAAATACGGCTACGACGGAGGTCGGACGCAAGTGGTGTTGATTCAGATATTGACGGGAAAATCGGAATGAGTCATTCAATCCAATCCAACGCAATTGCGATGCAGATGCTTTTGTGGGTAATATCTATTTTTAGTTACACGTGTTCTAACGGACCTTCTCAGCTACCCTGCCGTATACCTCGTTGCGATCTTTCCCATGTCCCTTGTCCGATGGCTCTCTTTCTTTGGTATTCAAGTTCCCTTTATCGCCACAGCCTTTGCCAGTATTCTATTCTCGTCATCCGGTGTCCTTAATGTCACCCTGTTCACCCTGACTCGACCGGGACTAGTTCTCAACCGAGGCCCCTTCAACTCACAGAGAAGTTGCGAACACCACGGCTCCATGCTTAGCCCGGGCGTATTACAGTCTGGCTATAGACACCCCCCAGTCTCTCCGAGAACTCTGGCTGAGGATAACATCGAGGAAGAAGGGTGGAAATGTTGTTCTCACACGGAACCGGGGGGAGTAGAGGTAATCACTTTGGATATAATTAACACTCGGGGTGTATCTACTTTCCGAGAGGTCTAATCTCATTCTCTTCTTCGCTACTTGATGAAAACTAATATGATGAGGCATTTTGAAAGAATTCCGATTCTCGGAATGTGGATACATAGTGGTATCAGAGAAAGGCTTATCAGCTTGCAAACGTGAGCCACAAGGCTGCCTCGAGCATGGTCCTGTCTCGATCCGCGGATGCAGCGTTCATGATCGGCGACCCCAAGCTGCGATTCCCAAAAGCAGATAACGTTCATTCTCGCAAAGGGCTGTATAGAGCAAATCATATAAACCACGGCGCTTGTTCAAGCCCTGCAGCGCCCATCATTCTCCCAACAGTGATTTCTGTCAGTCTTACGACCTCAGTTCCCGCTTAAAGAGCGCTTGAGATGTTAGCTTCTGTTTTTGTACTAGCAGGCAATGGTGCCTGATGGCAGTGTAGGAGCTCTCGGCTATTCAGCTGAATAGTATCTACACAGAGAGCCGTGGTTAATCCGTGGGTCCTTCTTTTCGCCATCCTTCATCGAGGTGCTAACTCTGTTCATGAAGCAGCCTTCTGGCGCCGAAAATGCTCCTACCATATAAGAGGCACCTTTCCCTCGCAATTATTTAATAACACCTAAATTTTCCAACCGCTATCGTCGGCTATATACAAATAGCCTTCTGCGCATGCGGTCTTAGTGGTGATTTCAAATCCTCCGGCTTGCGTAACTGATAACGAGTTCTGTTGATGCTCGGAAAAGTACTTTAAAGAGAACAGCAGTGTATGGGAACGCGCGGCGCGTTTCCTTTCCCCTGTCCTATCGTCACCACATCCAGTCGGGGATCGATCCTCTCGATGTCCTCCGATCCCTTTAGCCCTGGGGTCAGAGCGGGCATTATTATAGTAACGGTGTGTGCATCTCTATCAGCAACGGCCGTGTTTTCTTTACTTGCGTTTATTGCAGTGAGTTGCTTCTCTGTCTATCACCTCATAAGAAACCTCACATATAGAGTTTAGTATTCTGTTACGACCATAAACAAAGGTGCCACGCGCACATGGAGAGTCTCAACACACATCCACTACTACTTTGTGAACCTGCTCGTATGCGACTTGGTGCAGGCCATCGGTCAGTTGTTTTCTGTTCTTCGGTTGCATGGTTTATGTGGAGCTAAATGGGCTTTAGGTGGTGTAATGAATGCCAAGTGGGCGGCAGATGCTGTATGTGGCCTTTGTCATACCGCTCCAGAACCATAACTAATATAGCTTCACATCGAAGCGCGTGACGGATGGGACACAATGTACTACCCAAGGTGCGGAACCTTTTAATTCTTCTCGGTCAACCTAATTTTGCGGGCCAATAGGAATACTTAAGCAGCTCGGAGACGTCGGAGTAGCCTTGTCGTATGTGTTTCTGGCCCTGGTATAACGTATGCAGACTAAATGGGTCCTGGTATTCATAGAACATTGGTTCGTGCCTGCCGCTATCCATTTCCCAAAACTGAGCTGATACCTATCTAGGCCATCGCACTCCACACTTTTTTGGTGCTAGTGTGCAGATTCTATTCACGTCCACGAAGCGCTCTTGTCGTCATCGCTATTATGTGGATATTCATGGCTCTTATTGTTGGTATAAGTGAAGCCATGCACGGCGACGAGGACTATTATGGAAGCACCGGTTACTGTGCGTTAATTCTTTTGCAACCTCAGCCTTTCGCTGATAGTTGTACTTACTAGGGTGCTGGATAACGAACGACTTCGGAACTCAGAGAATTACTTTGGAATATTTATGGGTCTGGATCGCTGTCTTCCTCGATATCGTATGTTATGTATTCATTTCTTTGGCTATCAAAGGTATTTGTTTTGTCTTCTGTTCACTTTGACTGGCAGAAAAACTGATTTGTACTAGGGATTATCGTCCTGGATGGATACAAGATACGATTGAGACGTAGATCAGTGAACGTGGACGTCTTAAGTCTAAGCACTACTAACAGTGCAGCTAAACATTCGAATGCCATCGCGATGCACATGCTATTGTAAGTGTCCTCCGCTACAACCTCCGACTTGACTATCCTGTACTCAAAAAAAGTGTAGCTACCCTGCCGTTTACATCGTAACCGTTATTCCGATATCCGTTGTCCGTTGGTGTACATTCAGCGGAATGAATGTGCCCTTCGCAGCGACGGCTTTCAGCAGTGTCTGTTTCGCCTGCTCTGGCATATTCAACACTATTCTATTCACCCTCACTCGGCCAGGCGTGGTTCCACACCGGGGCCAGAATGCATACGACCGTCGCGAAAGCTATGTCACCACCATCAGCCCTATAAGTCCTGTCTACAGGCCTTCTAGAAGCTTGGATGACATCGATATAGAAACGTGGAGATATATTCCAGACCCGACAAAAGTGATGCACCTCGCAGATTCTTCTCAAGATGGCTCTTTAAAGGGGCAGGTTTGATTAAGTTACGAATGTACTACTAATGAATCATGTTGTATATTAGAAACCTTCATGAAATACCTTTATACCCGCATCACATTTGTCTATTAGACTCCAGATTCTAATGTCAGCACACGTCTAAAAGGGGAACGAGGAAAATACTGCATTGATCAACTTATCAATTCGACTGTAACGGGACTTGGTTGGGACGAAACCCTGTCAAAGTGTGTTCCTTCTCTTTTGTTACTAAATATATGTCTAACCTACCAATGCATCTCTGTCTCGCTCGCATTCGCAAATGACAACGGCTGGATTCAACGTGTCCCCCGAAGAGCGCCCAAGTCGCACTCTCCAGGCCGACATGTACAAATTTACGCCACTTGCTTTCTCGAAGACACGGAATCTCCTCCTCTAACGACCAGCACATGCAGTGACAGAATTTTCAACTTGATTTTCCAGACATTTATCAGACGTTGAGGACTTGAATGGTGGAATCGTCGCACCGGGTTTCCGATGCCCACAAAAGCTGCTGCAGGGAACTCTGGAAACTTTGCCTGGTTCGACATCCATTTTTTCAATGTCGGGGAGCGTTCTATCTTCCGCCGGGCAATCAAGGTCTGAGGTTAAGCGCCGACAAAACAGCAGGAACATGTAATTGTCAAGCTGGTTCTCACGTTGATAACTAAGGCGGCAGACGCTCTTTCCCTGTTTCGTGCCCCATGATCTTCTTGAGCGTCTCCCTACTAGCTTTGGCGGCTTTATCGCTCGGTAACTCAATTATATGTCCGCGGACGAGGGGCGACCTGGACGTGTTGTCAGACGGAAACGGCGATTTCATTCAGAGATGGAGTCCTCAAACCCAGGGTTGCTCGAGGAGCTGACCGTGAATGGCCAACGTAAGTACATAGACTTGTTGAATGTTCTCTCACTGCTCATCGGAAGCAGACCCGGAATTTATGTTCCTTGGGTGCTCTGATAATCGGTACGTTATGCTCAGCGGTGATTCTAGAGCGCTATTGAGGACGGGCGTTTGGCAAGTGTCAGTGAAGGGACTATATTTGATGCCCTACCCGGGATGTTGTTTGCGGAAAAGAATATAGCAAACCAGTTGCATGAGAGTGATGCGAATGCGTGAGAGATATCTTGCAGAACCCTTACCCGCGCCGCACTCAACAAATTATAGGAACGCGGCTTTATCATACGCTGTGGAGGACCTGGGCGTCTGGCATATTATCGTCATGGGTCATTACCGCTGCGGTGGTGCATCAGCAGCTATTTCCTTGCCCCCTTCTCCCTGGGATATAGCTGACTTTGCTGTGCAAGAATGTATTTTCCCTTTGAGAAAATTGTACGCCTAGTCAGCGAAGTACGCATGGAGCGCCGCCGTTGTTGTAGCTCGGAAGTGAATCAAAGCGTAGACCGCAGATCATCGAGCACAGCAACGCGTACCCGGAGGCATCAAAGTCCCTTTGCCAAAACTTCACGATCGTGAGATGCATGCTAGTTTTCATTTTTACAGCGCTTGATAACACTCTATATGTAGCCGCTATCCGAGCACTCGTGGAAGAAAACGTCAAACAGAGTATCTCTATCACTGTTTCATCGCAGTTGATTGTGGAGGTTAGTCGTGTGTTGATCACTGTCAACGTCAGATGCATATCATGTAGCGCTATTGTAACGCGACTGCGGCTGCGGTCTTTATCCATTGGCTAATGTATAATGTGGAGCATGGTGAGATAATTAATTTGGACGTTTCTGTCGGGCCTCCTGGGATAAACATTCCTCTGGTTCCCTTTCACACACAGTAGATCCCTGGCACTAGTGTTGTGAAAGGTCGGGCTGGGCCGGACTTTTGAGGCTTGGGCCGGGCTCAGGCTCAAGCCTAGGCTTATGACTTAAAATATATTTTGGCTGATGGAGGTCGTTATATGGTCGTTGTCAGTAAGATATCACTTTGCAAGTCTAATATACTATGTATTCAACCACACTGAGCATCTACGAAGCCATTTTTGCTTGATTGGCCTTGTCATCATGACGAAAATATGCCGCGATGACATCACAACCCATCTCGATCAACGACAACTTGCATGTAGATAAGTATTAAGTTCTATTATGGAACTATGGTGAATTCAACTATCAGATAATATTGGGGTGCATTACATTCATAAGAATTGACTTGAAGAATGAAAATAAACCACCTCTCAAGCTCAAGGCTTCGGCCTAGGGCTTAAGGCTTTCCTAAAGTGAAGCCTCAGCCCGAGCCTTGAATGAGCCTTCCTAGCAGGCCGGGCTTTTCAGGGCTGGACTGCTTAAGGCTTGAAAGCTTGAAGTCCGGCCTTTCATAACACTAATCCCTGCGAGAATTTTCTCGCTTCAGTCTACTGTCTTACGGGTTGCTTTTTTGCGGTTGTCAAGAGGGAATTAAGATTAATACTACTTCAGCTCTGAGGAAATCCCATTCCTCAGTTGCTTGTGATGTTGGGCATTTTTGAAGTATGGAAAAATGTGTTTAGCCCCTATTGAATACTTGTCGATGAAGATGACGTCATGCACACTGACTGTCACGGTCACCACCAGCTCATCGATCTATTTGATCATGTACCGTGTATTTCTAGGCGCTCCTTCTTTGCAAGAGTTGCGTGGACGCCAATCCGAATATCGTTGGGAACATATAGTATTCTCACCCGCGCCAACAATACTGGATGAGGATAGCGTGCCACCAACATCTGCGGCACTGGAAGCCGCTAGTCGCCGAATCTCGTGTCTATATGAAAATACTATATTTCAAGGAGATGAAGAAGATACTACTGGACAGCTTGATGACGAATGTACGCGTGAATATTGCGCCGTGGAGATAATTTACTGACGTTGGATGTAGATGAATCAACGATGATAACTTGGCCACCAACGAACCCTGCTGACAGCGAGGAGAGGCTACAAACTTCAACTACATCGTTTTTAGAAACGTCTGCGTCGCTGCTGGAGACCCAGGAGACGCAAGAAACCCATTACTCGGATACCTCGTCTATAGCTCGGTTCCCGACGTTTCATTTCAATCTCCATACTCTGGGGACGTTGAACGGCTTGCGTGGCGGTTCTAGGAAAATGAACTTTCTTCTTGTTGTGCTCGAGGTCGACGGTCCTGATACTATTAGGACGAAGAAAGGCCCAGAGATCAGTATTCTTAAAATGATCCTGGGGGACGACGAAGGAAACATGTGTAAGCTTACAGCGTGGAGAGAAGTAGCCGACGTATGGGGAGGAATGACTGGCTCTGTAAGAGTGAAGCGTGGTGATATTGTTTTCTTGGAAAGTGAGTACGCATCGCTGAAAATTTCTTGTCATTGACGTAAATTGTAGATGTCACTGCTACTTGCGAGCCCCAAGCCTCGCCTGCACTTTCTGCCTCTCCGTATCTGAAATCCCAACTCCAGATATGTTATCGAACGTTGGTGTATACCCAGGCAGACGCGAGACTTCGACCGGATCTGAGGCTTGGAATCAGCGATCCTTCTGTCAGGAAAGTGGAAAGTCTTGTACGATGGTTTGAAACGATGGCTGGATTGGATCGTCCGGTCCGTAAATGATACTTACTCGTATCATTCCTTTTGTCCTAGGACTGACTTGAGGAGGACATAATTTCTTCGTTGCAGGGCCACCGTATTGGACTCAAAACTTGATATATACGCGTCACCGACTCACCGTCACGCGACGTTGCCTAGCGTACGTCAACATTCCAGAATATTCCCTTGCGTCGCCAGCAAACGTGTCGCGCGCTGCGAGTCACGTGTTGCCATTAATTCGATCATTAAAGAGCACAGCGGAAGAGCCCAGCTGTTTCTTTCTCTCGCCTTTCATGACCTCTTCCGACTCCGCTGCCTCTATGGGGCCCGTGCACAGCATCATCCCTTCTCCCAACGGGAAACCAACTTTTGTGTCCCCGGAATCTGTCCAAGAACTCCCTGTATCAGGGGAGTCCCCTGACGAAGTTGGAGCAGAAGCAGTAAACGCGGTCATTCCCTCAGAACTCTCTCCTAATAATTCTACAAAGGTAGAGAAAGTTCGCCCTTTGGACCGCCTAAAGCAACTCGCCAAGGGTCGAAAGAGCACGGAGAATACCCCTGAAGCGGCAGCAGGCGATGATGACGACGACGATGACGACGACGAGCCAATAACTCTCGCGGAGAAGATTCGTTCATTGATTGATGCACTTCCTTCACCTACACCACGTAACCCTCGCACTTTCCCGAAACCCACGCCTCCGGCTCGAGATGCCGACGGTTGTCCCATCCCTCCTCTAGGAGCGGTTCCCATCAAGGACAAGAAGCTCATCGCAAAGTTGTCCAATCCCACCGTCATGAACGCTGAGGGAAGCGAATCCGAAAGTGTTTGGAGTATTCTAGAGAGCCTTGGTAGCAATAGCCATGGCGATGGCACAGGAGGCGACAACAGCAGCACCTGGTCGGACGACAGCATCATGATGTACACGCCGTTATTCCCCACCGAAGAGTCTCTCGTTGAAATCGCAGCATCCCACATCGTTCCAGCTCCAAATCCAACTGCGCCGCTACGGCCGCAAGCCTTGTGGCAACGCAAATGGCCATGGTGGAAGAAGTCTGCACCAGCAGATAGCAGTCCGGATAAGGAGAGGAGCATTGACGGCAACAAGCCCACTGCACCTGCAACGCCCATACGGGTTTGGATCCCATCCACTACGAAAATTTCGGTTCAAGTGATGTGGTGGGGCTACCGTCTGTACGTGCCAAGACCGTTTCATCTGACAATTATGATTGATTATTGTCTATAGATATCTTCCTCCGCCTGTCCTCGCCATCCTTAGTCAAGAACAGCTTGAAGCGACTAAACGCGCTGCAACGATTACAGCAGCCTTGACTTGGCTATTCACCCATATCCCTATTTCCTTATTGCCTCCACCTGTCCAACCGATTTTGCTTCTACTGCAGAAGATTGTACCATATCTTGGGTATATCGGTACTTTCATTTCGTGGAGCTGGAGTACTATTAAGGGATATGATATCGGTGCGCAGTGCTGCTTACTGTCCTGCTGTTTCATACTGATAATCTAGCAGGATACGGTGTCATCCTCAGTGCGACGTGGTTGCTTCCTATAGCTCTTCTACCTGGGACGTGGCAGGCAGCCGACTTTCCCCAATCTCCGCCCACCACACCTCCCGCTGGAACGCCATCGACTTCTACCCCTTCCTCTCCAAGCACTAGTGCTCCTACTACCACTATTCCGCCCAACCCAACGATTCCCACGCCGGCTGCCCCTGATGTCCCGGTTGTTACTCCGCTAGGTGCCGCTACCAGTTTCATCGAGGAAGCCGAGGTCCCAGTTCCAGTTATTCCCCCAGACGAGGACTATGTTTCGGGAGGAGACGCTGCACCTAACAAAAGTGCCTGGTGGAAATTACTTTTGCCACTCTAGGAACTGCAGTTAGCCAGGATTCACGATTCATGATTCACGAACATTATCAGCCAAGACCTATTCATGACAATATCCAAGTCCTTATGATAAGTAGTAGATAAATTATACACGCAGTTTTGCCTGTTTTGTAGCATTCATTCCTTGTTAGAGTTACCTAATAAAGTGTTTATTAGCACTCCTTCGCTCGAGCGCGTACATGTCAATCATATTCAAGAAATACACAGATATTCAACTTCTCCTATCGACCCACCCTCAATGGCCATTGACAATCTTTTTAGGTACCAGCTGCAGCTTCCCCGCCGAGCTTAGGACTGCTTTGATGCCGGAAGCCGTAATATCGGCATCCGTGGCAACGCCCCATGAGCTCCTCTTCTTCTCTCCCGGCAGTTCATACAAGAGCTCTACATACGATGCAGCGACGACTTCAGCGCCCTCTCCAATCGAATGCTCCGAGTATTCCCGAATTGTCAGTGTGCCTTCAATGTGGGAGCGTAGTGCACTGAGAGAAGACGATAAAGGACCGTTACCCTCCCCTCTGACCTTCCTCTGAGAGCCAAACAGAATGAAGTCTCCCGTCAACACTCGCTTGGTCGCATCAACGTGCTCCAGGTTGAACGTGATCACGGAGAACTTGGCAGTCGGCGCCAGGATGTCATAATCATATGTCGTCTTGAAGAGCTCTGTCAACGCTCCCACAGAAATTTCACCAGCATCCCTCGCCACGCGCTGCACGACTTCGAAAAATGATGCCTGGAATCTCCGCGGAAGCTCTAGACCTAGGGCGTTGACGATAACACTCGCTACGTCTTCCTGGCCCGACTTGGCGTTGAATCCTACCGACAACTTGAGCTCGGGCAGCTCCCGATCCCCAATGGCGTTGTTCACCGCGCTGATCACTGCGCGTAATCCAGCACCCGAGATATCAGAGTCGACACCGACGCCCCACCACGACTGTGCGGATTTGCGATCGCCCGTAGGGATGAGCTCTATGTAAGAGGCAGCACGGGCGTTTTGGCCCTCATCCAAGTCTATAGTGTGTTCGGTGTATTCGCGGACGGAGAGGTCGATGCTTAGGTAGGTGTGAAGAGCGTCGAGGAGGGAGGATATGGGACCGTTGCCGTCGCCCCGCACGACGCGTAGAACACCGTCGACTGATATGGTACCGTCGAATCGTTTGCGCTGCTCGGCTTCGTCTCCAGAGTGATCCGAAGGATCTGCATTGGGCTCAGTGGAGATCTTGAAGTTCCGTAGGTACAAACGGCCTTTGTATTTGGATCCACCAAAGTGATACGCATTCCGGAATGCAGTGGTTATATCATCCACGGTCATTTCGCGTGCTTCACGGTCAGAAACCTCTTGGACGACTTGGTAGAATGCTATTTGCAATTTTCTGGGCAGGTCGAGCTGGAGATTCTGTTTGATGAGGTAGGCGATACCACCTTTGCCGGATTGTGAGTTGACACGAATTAGGGCTTCGTAGGTCATGCCCAAATCGGCAGGGTCAACCGGTAGGTACGGCACCTCCCAATATTGGGGTTCAGCTTTCGTTGCGGCGGCCGCGTGTCGTGTCTTCTGAGCCTCCAGTCCCTTTTTGATGGCATCCTGATGTGACCCAGAAAACGCGGTGAACACGAGTTCACCAGCGTAAGGATGTCTTGGATGAACGGGGAGATCGTTGCATTGGGTGACAACATCGATGGCTGTTTGTAGGTCACTGAAGTCGAGGTTGGGATGGATGCCTTGGGAGTACAAGTTAAGGGCGAGGTTGACTAGGTCGACATTTCCTGTGCGCTCTCCGTTACCGAAGAAGCAGCCTTCAATACGGTCACCGCCAGCCAGGAAACCAAGTTCGGCTGATGCAATTCCAGTTCCTGGAAGAAAATAAGCGAAGGAAGACGGTGCTGAGGCGGACGCGTACCTCGATCGTTATGGGGATGTAGACTGACCAAAATCTTCTCCCTCTCAGTAATTTTGGTGCAGAAATATTCAATCTGCGAAGACAGTCGGAACGTTGCGCGAACGTCGGAAAATCATAAAATATTACCTGATCGGCATAATGATTTGGCGGGGCGATCTCCACCGTTGATGGAAGATTGAAGATGATCTTGTCCTCGAAATCAGTACCAGCCTTTCCCCACGCGGCTTTGACGACTTCGCAAATCTCTACTGCAAAGTCTGGTTCTGTTTGTGTAAACGTTTCCGGGCTGTATTCGTAGCGGAACTTAGTTCCATATTTTGCGGTGCACTCCTCCGTCAGCTGTCTAACGATTTTGGTGTGCGTAGCGGCGAGTTCGATGGTCTGTTCCTTTGAGTTGCGAAACACAACATTTCGGAACAAGGGGGATGTAGCATTGTACATGTGGAGAATGGCGTGCTTGCATCCGGCGACCGCGTCAATCGTACGTTTTATCAGGTCTTCCCGGGCTGGTGTCAAGACCTTGCTCAATATGAGTTCAATACACCCTGTATCCAAGGATGAAATAATAAAAGATCGAACTAACTTGTATCCATACGTCGTCGGGAACTTCATTGTTTTCAATGAGACCCCGTACGAAGGAGAAATCAGTGTCGCTAGCGGCGGGGTATGCGACCTCGACTTCCTTGACGCCGCATTTAACGATCTCTCTAAAGAAAGTCGTTTTCTGTTCGATGGTCATTGGGTTGGCCAGGGCCTGGTTACCATCCCGAAGGTCGGTCGACAACCAACTGGGAGGCTTGGTGAACGTTTTCGACGGCCATTGACGATCCTTGAGGTTCAATGGGGTGTACGGCTTGTACTTTTGCGAAGGGTCAGCTCTAGAAACAGGGAAAAGTTCAGTGACGGTCATCAACAGCGGAAGTGAGGGTACAGACAGCATGGGCATGGTGGTGGATCGAAGTAAAGAAAACTTTTAGCAGAATCGTGTGCTAAAATAGAATCTTGTCACAGATATGACTCACTAATGAGGAATCCGATTATTCCGATAGGGCCGACTGTGCCGACCTTGGAGTCACTGAAAATCATTGATCTTCTTATCGACCACCACCATCTCCAATGACGACTTTGACCGTGTCGGCGAAGATTTCGCCTTTTCCTTTTGCTGCAGTTGCGACAGCAGCCTATACCCAAAAAGCTGAGATTGTGTACGATGAGGCAGTTACTGGACCAGTCCTGGATCTGAACGGATCGACCATCACCGTCGAAGAAGATATCGTCCACGCGTTATCCAAGGCAGGCGGCCTTTCTGAAGATAGCTCTAAGGTGAATTTTATTATAGCTCACTACACGTTGTCGATTTATTCAAAAATCTATCAGACGGCTACGTTTTTTGCACTTGCAAAGACCTTGCTCACTACGACTGCGGTCCCAGAAATCATCACAGCCCTTGATTCGTTAGACGACCATCTTGCGTTTAGGACTTTCCTTGTTGGGCATGATCTTACTGCATCGGATTGGATACTGTGGGGGACCTTGAAAGGTGACTATCGTCGCGTCCACTCAAAGGGGAAATCTTTTAACAACGCCAGGCAATATCAGGATCATCGGTCTTCTCAAAAACAATAAGCATGCTCACCTGAATCGATGGTTCTCATATCTGGAGTCTTTGGAATCCACCCAAGCAGCTCTCGCAGGTCTGACAGGGGCAAAAGCCAGCAAGGCTAGATCTACCAAGGTTGCGGCTGGCTTCGCCCTTGGTCTTGAGGGTGCAAAGATTGGTGAAGTGGTTACTCGCTTCCCTCCCGAGCCAAGCGGCTACCTGCATATTGGACATGCCAAGGCTGCAATGCTGAATCAGTATTTCGCCAAAATGTATAAGGGAAAGCTGATCATTCGTTTCGACGATACTAACCCCAGCAAGGAAACGGTACGGAGCTATCTGCCTTATGCGATTTCTTACTAAAATGGTCGGTAGACTGAGTTCGAGGATACCATCCTGGAAGATCTTGCCCTTCTCGACATCAAAGGAGACGTCGTTACCCACACTTCTGATTACTTTGATACCCTGTATGGCTTGGCCATCCAAATCATCAAGTCTGGTAAATCTTATACCGACGATACTGAACAAGCCCAGGTAGGAGATGTGCGTTTGCCTTACTTATGTTGGCACTTAAGCCTTGAGCAGATGCGCAAGGAGCGTATGGATGGAATTGCCTCAGCCCATCGTAACGACAGTATTGAAGAAAACCTCAAACATTTCGCCGAGATGACCGCAGCATCTCCCGAGGGTCTTCGGTGGTGTCTACGAGCCAAACTGAGTGTAGATGATAACAACAAGGCTTTACGTGATCCAGTCATATACAGATGCAACACTTTGCCTCATCATCGTACTGGGTACGTACCTTCGGGCAGCGACAATCACCAGTCAAATTTGATGTATCTTTTAGGGACAAGTGGAAAGTTTACCCCACCTACGATTTCGCGTGTCCTATAGTAGACTCCATCGAAGGTGTTACTCATGCACTCAGGACAAATGAGTATCGTGATCGAAACCCGCAGTATCGCTGGATGATCGAAGCGCTTGGCATCCGCAACGTCCAAATTTGGGACTTTAGCCGTCTCAACTTCATCTACACCTTGCTGTCGAAACGGAAGCTGCATCATTTCGTCAATACGGGATTGGTGCGCGGATGGGACGATCCCCGTTTCCCGACCGTGCGCGGTATTCGACGTCGTGGACTGACTGTCGAGGCCCTTCGCCAGTTCATGCTCTTGCAAGGCCCATCCCAAGCGATAGTTTCGTTGGAATGGGATTCCATATGGGCTATGAACAAGAAAGTCATTGATCCTGTTGCTCCGCGCCACTGGGCAATCGTTCAAGCCAAAAGGTATGCCGTTCACTAGCTGTTATACACCTCCATACTTAAATCTCGCTAGTGTTCCTGTCACCATCAAGGGTGGACCAAGCACGCCTGAGGTGAAAAGTGTGCCGAAACACAAAAAGAACGCTGAAGTTGGTGAGAAGAAGACGGTATATTCGTCAAACATTCTCGTCGATCAGGAGGACGCGCTGTCGTTCGAAGACCAGGAGGAGGTCAGTAATCTGAACCTCTATGTCTATTTCTCTGATTGTCGTATAGGTCACTCTCATGGACTGGGGTAACGCCATTGTTCGGTCAAAAACGACCAACGCATCAGGTCAGGTCACCTCCATCGAAATGGACCTTCATCTCGACGGTGACTTCAAAAAGACCAAGAAAAAGATAACCTGGCTCGCCCAGCCTACGCCTGAGAACCCTTTGATCCCCGTCACACTTCTTGACTACGACTACCTGATCACGAAGAAGAAGCTTGAGGAGAACGACGACGTGAATGACTTTATCACGCCCGTCACCGAGTTCCGCGAGGCCGCTCTGGCTGATGCGAACGTCCGGGACCTGAAGAAGGGTGATTACATGCAGTTTGAGCGGAAGGGTTATTTCGTGTTTGATGGAGCGGGGGCGGATGGAAGTTTGGAGTTTATCAAGATTCCGGATGGGAAAGCTGCGGGCTTGGCTAGCAAGGCGACTCCTGTGGCTGTCGCTGAGGAGGAACCGACGAAGATGTACAAGGTGGAGAGTGTTTATGGGGCAAATGTTACGCCAGAGGCTGATACGGGGATGTACAAGGTGAACAGTATTTACAGTTCGTAGAACTAGACAGCAAAACGATCGCAAAATATTGATAGGGCTACCGTGCAAATGATTTTATATTCCATACGAAAGAGCAGCCACCGGGTCATTCAAGAGATTTTCCCTCCACGAAGAAACGTTACCCGTATCAAGGAATAAATATTAGGAACCGCTGCCGTGTCCGATATGGCGACGTGGACAAGTCAATCTCTTACTCTTAGCAACCATCCTACTCTCTCATTTAATCACGGGCCGAATTCCCTACTCTATAAGCTGATCTTTCTCACGCAAACTTTCATTCTGTTTTTCTTCCGTCAGTGATCCGACATCGAGTCTTTCGACTTCGGCCACCCTCTAACCATGTCCTCTGATGAGAAACGGCTGCCGTTCCCTTTCATAACATTCCTTGTGCTGCCTGACGTTCTTTTAGCACTTGTCTTGGCTTTGGGCTTGTCCAAACGAACGCGTATCATCCTGTTCGCTGGTTTTGCTCTGCTATGTTACAAAGGCCTTCAATATACCACTGGAGATAAAATGCAGGACTATTCAATGGGTTCGACGATTGGTGGCCAGTTCTTTACAGCTTTGCATCTTCTCCTTATTGTCGAGCCCATTCGGCAGTATCGTCACTCGACAGATGTTGATGATCCTCGCGCGCGCCCGCTTCTCAAAAGAGTATACTGGGCTGGATGCATCATACACTCGCCCCGTGGCATCGGCTGGAGTTATCAAGTTCGTTCTTGTCGTCAGCTTTTGGATCGTAGCTTGCCTGACAGCCTCTTCGCAGACGCCCCATGTTCCTGACCGGCCTATCATAAAACGAGGCACCTTCATCATTTCGCGTGTCTTGCGTGCCGTTGGATCCTTCTTAATCATAGACGTTGCACAGTCATTCATTCACACCAATCCGTTGTTTTCCGGTTCGGCTGCCGAACTTGAGAACGCGTCAATTACATCTCAAGGACTTTTGTACAGTTGCCTGAACATCATTGCGTGGATGTCGACGCCTCATGCAGGTGTGCGTATGCAGTATTATCTGATAAGCGCCATAAGCGTGGCGCTTGGCCTTTCGACGCCGGCTGATTGGCCTGATCCTTATGGAAAATGGAGCGATGCCTATACCGTGCGGAACCTCTGGGGGTATGTTGTCGACTTTGGTAATACTTTCCCTATCTCTAACTTTATTATGTTCGTTAGTCGGACATGGCATCAGATGATGAGACGAGTATGTGGTTTCTTTTACTTGTGTGAACAAAAACATTCAGTGATGTGACGTGTAGTATCTTTCGTCCATTGGGAAGGTGGTGGTTCAAGTCGCCGGATTCGAGAAAGGAACATGGATCTCGTCATATACCCAGCTGTTCGTTGGATTCTTCGTTTCTGGCGTGATGCATTCGTTCGGGGATGCAATGGTAGGAAGGAAGCACTTTGGAGCGTCGTTCCCGTTCTTCATTGTGCAAGTTACGGCCATCATAGTGGAGGATATTGTCATTGACCTCACGGGTCGATGGGGCAGGAGACCGTCAACAAAGGTATCTTTTATTATTGGATTTGCTTGGGTCTTTACCTGGTCGATGATTTCCTTTCCATTATACATTGACTGGGCCGTGAAAGCTGGCCTTAGCGGTTGTGAACTCTTACCCGTCTCGCCAATCCGTACTTTGTTGGGACTTTGGAAGTAGACATAATTATATTTCTATGTATATGCAACGAAGCTTCTTTAGCTCAATAGATAACCTATCTATTCATAGAATACTGTCAGTGGCGAATAGGCTGCTAAAATTTACAAATTCGTTGTCTCTTCGAGGCGTCTAAACGTGAAGCTGGAAGGGATGGTGAGATGGAGGCACTTCTCTGCTGGATACACGTACCTGAACGATACGTTGGGAATGCAGTGTATCCCGAACCAAAGATCTTTGGGACGTTGGGAATCCACTAAGCTGATTTCATAGTTCATAACGACATGGGACATAAATGTTTTCAGCAGGTGGGATGCAACAAAACGGCCGGGCTATGAAACAAAGGTGATCAGTGGCTGTGTCCATGCGGGACTGTCATTGAAACGAGGGTACGAACGCTATGTCGAGACGTCAGTAATTAAGATTAGAGGTGACGAGTAGTAACCAACCATGTATGTTTGCCGTGACCGAAAGGAAGGAAGTGACTGCTCGTGTTAACCATTCCTCCTGCTTCAGATTTACGCGCAGGAGTTCCTTCCATGAATCTCGTTGGATCGAACGTCAAAGGATCCTGGTAATAGGCCGAATCAAAATGAGCACCAAATGCTGGCGAGACCAGAGAACCGGCCGGAATGACGGTTCCATCTGAGAATTGTAGCGTTTCCATGGCTTTGCGAGGAAATCCCACTATGAATAAGTCAGGTAAAGGACATGTAAGCGGGCATGGATTCTTACTGGAACCCAGGCCATTGATTCTCATGGACTCCTTCAAGAAACAGTCCATAACTGACAATTCCTTCAACATGTGCCGCGACCATCCATGGCGAGAAAAGGCAGAGGTGGCTTCCTCCCGTAATCTCACAGCCCATTCGGGATGTAACGCCAGATTGATGAGTGCCTGCGTAAGGGTCTACGAAGGACGACACTTTTCAGTCTTATCTCTGAAATGGATATCCGGAACGACGAACCATGGAAGACGTATGTATAGTCGCAGCATTTATCACGAGTATCCTTGCAACCAACGCTTCTGTGCTAGCTTGCTCGCCTTGGGCAGCCGCCAAGAACCACCACAAAAAGTCGGTCTGGGAAGATTATATATGAGACAAGCTACAGGTGCATTTGGCTAATTTGCTTACATCCATCTCCTCTTTGGTCAAGGTGCCGTTGCTCATGGATGCGCGACGTTCTTCCACCAAGGGTCCGATGTGGGCGATGGCTTTCTGTACACTGGAGGAAAACCTTGAGGTCAATCTTCCTATCAATCTATAGACACATTGGCGGTCATTTTTGAATTCATTCTGAGACGATCGACTCACGGATGTAGGAAGCTAGGAAAGAGATTGATTACTGTGCTTGTTGCTATAGTGCTCACTGCGAACTGGATGCTGACTTTATTGTAATCTACATTGCGACCTGTTGTCGACGACAATAAGGCTTCACAGATAGATTAAAGTGAAAATTATACATACATACATCCGGTCCAACGAGAATACGGTTGAATGTTCGGGCGACTATAGTTGTGATAGAGTGAAGCCCTCTGCAATGTAAGATCCTCCCTATTGCAGAATGAGCAGTTCAATAAGTTACATAAACAAGAAAGGTTATACTAGGTGGACAATTTTGACCGATAATAGCGTCAAAGGCGGGAACAGCTTCGTCCATAATTTCAGAAACCAAAAAATTCAGGTTTCGAGTGAGCTAATATACGTATTCAGGGATAAGTATATTCAGGTTCATTCATATGTCATGGACGCAAACCTTGTGACGCAGAATAGGCAAATGGTACGGATCATCATGCACGGGCAAACCCATCGTGTAGGGAATTTGAAGTTCCTGCTGTAACATGAAGCTCACGACACATAGAAGGACAAGTTGAACTAACATCTTTGGCGGATTCCAACAACGATAGAGACTTGTCAGAATAGCGATGGAACTCTTCAACTGTAACAAACGATATTGAGATGCAGTATTATTGAGCCTTGAGTTAAAATACCAAGCTTGTCGCCCGATAGCACGTATACCCATGACTGCCATCGGGGAATTCTGAAAACTGTAGACTTGCTCTAAGTTCCAGGTCAGAATGCATGCCGATTTAAGTCAGTTATTAGATGCGGACCGCATTGTAACCTTCTGAGAGCATGGTAGAAGAGTCCACGAAAAAGCGCGCGCCTCCATAAATCCGACCGGCAGGAAGCCAGTGAGGGAAACCAAAGGCAGGGACCTGCTGCTAAAGGTGGAAGTTAATGCGCTGGTGGCTCCTACAATACAAGCCGACATACATTACTCAACAGAAAGCTGAGAACATGATACACAATGGCACTTTTGACAATAACAGATACCAAGAGCAGAGGGTCGCTAGTCAAAATACGCAACGCGTAGTCTGAAAAGACCATCAGTAAGTCCCCCAGAGATATTCCATTTGATGTCAAGAGTGGTAAATGAAGAAAGATAGCAGGGTTCAGGAATGTAGCCATAAGTGCAGCACGAAAAAGTGATCTTGCTCATACTCCTGTGATATATATCCAGAACTGAAAACAACAGCCACACAAATGGAGCTAGCACAGTATTGTCCAAAGATCATCAGGCAGACACGGAGAACAGCAGAAAGACTACAGCATATGTCGAGTAAATGACTTGCTAAAGCTAGGCTTGGTCAGTGTCGACTCCTTAGTCGATCCGGCCTGACCGATAACCAAGAAGAAACATGATCACTTCCCGCAGCCGGCTGTGGGGCTAATTCAATTTTTGATTCCGGACATTCAACTCTTACCGCGAAGTGCCCATCAGATAAGCACAACGACCGATCGCTTCCGATTCGCCGTCCAAATTCAACTTCGCTTCATCTGGCGCCCTTGTCTCCATGCCCTCATGGTGTGTTGGTCGACTTGGATCTCGGCCACTAGTTGCGACCTTTGCGGCTCCCTATATCTCAGACTCTCCGCGTCGAGAGGTGGATACCTGGGTCCGACATACCATTCGGTAGTACTAAGTATTGATGCTCGCCTGCATATTGCACTGACAAGCGCCAAACACATTCACTACAACTGTGTACATCTTCTAGTGTGGAACATGACTTATGCGAGACCCCCGAGTTTCAGCCTTCCCGATCACTCTCTTGCTTTCTACGTGTTTTCCAGGAATTCAGTACTTACTCCTTCCGGTCTCTTTGGCTCTGTTTTATGTTTCATTTATCTGTTCAAATCTAACACGGAGTTCTATGGGAAGTAGGGGGTATATCTACATACTGGTGACCTCGTTTGAGATGCTATCTACATGATGGAATCAGCTAGTCCTCCCTTGTCCACCATATTCATGCAAATTGGCGACGTACAAGCCGTGAATGTTGCTGCTGGTATCTCTTTAATCATTGGCCTGTACTCAGAAACTAATCTGTACCAGCTGGTGCTCTGACATGGCTTGTATATGACATTTTTCTGACTGCACCCCTCGAGGTTTGTCGACCTTCTTTCATCTTCGTTGTATTAACCGCTCCGGATAATAGTTATCGATGCTGGTAAAGTACGACCAAATCGCGACTGATGAACGACTTCGGACTGAAAACTCGGTTCAGAGAGAGATGGACCTTCACAAAAGTTCTCTATTGTTTCATACGTTATTATACAGTGTTCACTCTGAGGTATGTGCATCTAGTATGTCTCCGTTTTGTTTCTCTCTAATGTAGATTCACAGCATCAATCTTGCAGGAAAGTATCTCATTATGACTCCTTGTCTTCCTGAAGTTACCGTGCGTTATAGTCAACAGCAGTGAGACTGTATCTTTCCAAGTGAGTCGTTCTTATATATCCACTTTCTCACACTCACGGAACTTCCAGCTGTGAGCCCACTGGCCTTTGAAACAAAATGAACAACTAAAATCCGTTCCCGCTCCAGCTGTCAGCGCTGGTTCTGGTTCATTGGCTAGTAAGGACTTCCTTTGGGTTTTGTTTATAGATATAGACATGTCGTTGCAGCAACGGCCCAGTCTTGTCCACAGCCATTGGAGAATGTCTACTTCTGATCCGAGTCAATGCGTTATATGGATACAATCGCCGAGGTAGATGATGGACGTTGGTTCTATCGTCAAAGACTGATACGCTGGCCACGTAATAGTTATGATTCTGACGTCGTCGCTCTATCTTGGTCGGTCTTCATCCTATTATGTCCTATCTTTAGGTCTTGATTAATGATTCCTGATTCCAGCCGAGACAGTGGTATGTTTGACTCGTTCGTGCTGTCTTTATCTGTGCTCATGAATATGTTAAAGCTCGCTTTCACTACTGTCGCAGTTGAGATTTCTAGTATCACGGTCCTTCCTCGCACATCCGCCACACCGGTCCCTGGCTGCCTAGCCACTTCTCCCCCTCGAATTAAACTAACATTGGCCGCATGGTTTGTTTGACTTTATTCATCTAACTCGCACCCTGATTCCAACAATGCAACAGGATCATGGCTCTTATAGTTACATGTATGCCCTCGTAATTCCAATGGCCCATAGGTACACTGAGTTCTGATCATAAAATTAGCTGTCTTTTTCGTTCTCTCACTCTTCAAATTTTTCGCGTCCATTCTATCTATGCGGCTGGGCAAGCCGACAGCGTTCAAGGACATTTTACAAGCTATAAAAATCATGCCTACCCTTTCACTCTTCATCCGAGACAATTCGTTCTTCTTCTTTTTGTGAGTCTAGCATCCTACATCGTCTTGAACACACCTGACTGCTCCGTAGCGCTTTCAGTATGCTATATTTGAGCCATATATTCAACAGCCACTCAATTTATATGTACAGGTTTACAGCTCATCAACCTGGTCTTCATCGTGGGCCTTGCGGACCGTCCAATTCAGCAAATGGGCACCGCGTGCGTGGTCATATTCTTCTCCCTTGAGTAACTCTTACCGTTCAGTAGGTGGCTGATGGCAGGTTACGCTGTCATGGTAAGCCCTTTCCAACGTTGATCATCTCGATCCTTTTGACTCAATGCATGTAGGTATCCCGGTTGATGTTGAACATGCGGACTATGCCACACTTTGTTAATGTGGACGAATCTTATGAACTAGACTCAAGATTCCAATCGAGAAGTGCCATGAGGTTTGATATTGGCAATACTCAGGAGACAGATTCCTCCAATCAGGACTAAATACTAGCCCAATATTGGTAGAACTATAAGCCACTCCGCCGCCTGTACATTCCTCAATTTCTCTACTTACATATTTACTAACACTGCCGTAACAAGTAACGTATCTTATACAGTAGCATGCTGTCCCATGAAGTGTTATTTTGAGCCCATTCAACGCTCGCGGCGACACCTTTAGATTAGGTTGATGCCGGTTCCGTTCAAAGGACGAGGAGTCGCCGGGCCTTCGGACATATGATTCATGTTAAGCGCTTAAATCATTTCATAAGCTTCTTGTGTATTCTGGGATTCTATAGGTTCCATATCACCAATGGCGGTTTGTACACAATTTAGTTCCTTGTTTCTCAGCGCTTGCCTCTTTACCGGGGATTCTGATTCGACGATGATCTCCCATCTAACCGATGTATAGAAATGGGCTTTTCGGACCATCTGAGGCATTTCAGGAGCGCGTCGTTTGGTGTAAACCATACAACTACATTCACAACCCAGTCTACTTTCCGCTGCAAGCGCCCCTACGCCTATCATGGATTCGTACTGGCCATACCTCCTTTCCCTTCCAATCGTCATTTTCATCTACATCAAAACGCGCCCAAGGTGCTCGTCGATATCTATTTCGAACATAGCGGGGTCCGCTGTGTCCTCGAAGGGAATTTTGGGTCTGCCGATCGTACAACGTATATTTGTGCTCGTTTCTGAAAATCGTTTCACCAGGCAACTTTTGGGAGTACTATCATTACGGTGTCGGCGAATTCGAATTTCGTTGGCAGGAACAATACGGTGCTGCGTATCGATTCAAGGCTCTTTTTGGAGTACGTGGTCTTCCGTGACCAGGATAGAACATACGTTGTTGACGAGATGTTAACAGGACGACCGTCTCTTGGTTGCTGATCCCAAGGTAGCGCGTTTCAAGTTGTCGTGATACCTTTGACAAACTATTCTAGGCTTTGCAATACATCTATCAGACTGCGGGTACGAAGTGGCGCAAACCAGACATTCGCCGCGAGTTTGGCCACATCTACTTAGGGAAAGGGATAGCTTGGGCGCAAGGTGGGTCATCGTCTCCTTGTGACTGTTTCATTGACGCCACGTAGACGATGACCACAAGAGACATAGAAAGATCCTCACACCAGCGTTCGGCAATCTTGAAAGTCGGGGAATGATACCTGCCTTCTTGGAAAGTGCCGAGCGTGTACGTGCTATATTCGTGAAAGCAGCTATTCCAAGTCGATACTTAGTATTATTCAGCTTTGTGAAAAGTGGCGAGAAATGATTGCCAACTCGGAGGAAGTGACCGCATTGAAGTCACTGACGGTATTTCTCGCGCGACGCTTGACACCATCGGAGATGGTGCGTCTCCATTTTCTGTACTAGGTCCTTTACTAAATGCCCTTTTGTTAGTTGGATTTAAATATCGGGTAAGAGCCTTGATGCGCTCTCACGCAGACATACTGATTATACTCGGCAGTTTGGAGCACTCGACAACGAAAAGAACCCGCTAGCTCACGCGTACAAAAACCTTCTGTATGTTTGCTACTCGGCCTTTGCTTGACGCGTATTTGAACCCACTTCAGCGTGAGCACATTTGGCCTACCGTCGAAAGGGAAGATATTCGCACAGCATGCTCTGGGTTATTTACCGATTAGCGCCTTCCACGTTCTTGAAAAGCTCCCATCCCGGAGTCTTCAAGGGTTAAAGAATGTCGCGATCGAAGGAGATCGTGTTGTGATGACTCTGGTCAAGGAAAAAACTGCTGCAGTACTTTCTGGGGCCGAAATAGGGAAAGACGTCTTGGATGTGATAGGTAAGGGCGGTCTACATGTTGTCAATCGGAAGCTGACACATTTGTAACACAGTCAAGGCGAACTTATCAGAGGATCCCAAGGGCAGACTCTCTGAAGAAGAGCTCTCTGCACAAATGAGGTGATTGAGCGGGCGAGCAGGGCTAGTTATATCTGGGTACTTACCACAACGTATTCGACAGAACGATCATGGTTGCGGGCCGTAAGCGCGTTTGTTCTGTCCTTGACGTCGTCTCTGATACTTGGAGACACAGACGAGACGACAGGGAACTCTATAGCGTTTCTGCTCTATGAATTGGGTCGGCATCCCGAAGCGCAGCAGCGGGTTCGCTCTGAGGTTATGAGGGTAATACGAGAATTAGCCGAACGACAAGAGGAACTGACAGGCAGCCACTTTGAAAGGATGCAGTATACGGTCGCCGTTATTAAGGTACGTTTACCAGTACGCACTTGACCCCAACACCCTGATTATGACCCTACACAGGAGGCGCTGGGTCTCCACCCTGTAGTCTATGGACCTTTCTTGCAGCCAGCTGAAGACGATACACTTCCTCTCTCGAAGCCCATCAGGACGCTAGATGGAAAATCAATATCAGCTATTCCGGTGGGAAAGGGCCAGATCATACATGTATCAATCTCAGGATACAACCGGTACGGTCATTTCGCTCGCGAGTTCCTGTCTTTGACGTACTCTGGTAGCCTCCGGGATGTTTGGGGAGACAATGCGCATAACTTTGTCCCTGAACGATGGATTCATCCTACAGATGTCGACAAAGATGGTTCCACTAGTCCTTTTGGCATTTACTCTAATCTGTGAGTGCTGGTATCGGTTTTGAGCTCGAAATTTTACTGTACCATCTTCCAGCGGCAATTTTGTCAGTGGTGCACAGTCGTGTCTCGGGTGAGTCCACCTTCTGTCATAATCGTTTCTTGCTAGAAGCCAACCCAGATGGAAGTTTGCGTAAGTCTGAAGCGATGTTCCGTGGCTACTGACACCAGCTTCTGTTTCCAGCGTGTTCGAGATTCAGGCCTTCCTAGTCAGGATAGTGCAGTCATTTGAGTGGAAGTATCCCCGCGATGGACCGCGAGTTATTCGCGCACAAGTGGTGTGATGGCGCCGGTTCTTGAAGGTCAGGAAACGAAGGGGAAACGGCTGGTCCTGGAATTCAGGAAACTATGAAGCAGAGTCCTCGACGTTTCTTGTTATAACTATACGACAAGAATCCAGCAAACTTTGGAGATTGCTCAGTCAAGGGAAGAAAATGAATTAGACATGTATTCGTCTTGCGCCGCGCTTTGAAATTTGCTTTTCTTCTTCCACGGCGAAGATCGTTCTGCAACGACTCGTTCCTTAAGTGGAGCTCCCCTTACATATGGATTCTTGAAGAATCGCCAAGGTGGAATGTCAGCGGCGAGCTCAACGACGATGCAGTGATGGGGATACGAACTGATACGAAGAAGGAAGGTATCGATCACGTGTTCTGCGACGCCAAATTTCTAAGGGAAAAGTACGGCAGATGAGAGCTACAGAAAATTATTCATCGAAATTGCGCATGTAGCGAACTCACAGTGTGTAAATATATAATATATTGCGTTTCCTAGATTATCACAGTGAGAGGTACTAGTTACAACAACAATCAATCCTACATCCTTGAATACAGTACATCTCTTTACACCATTGGTGCTCATATGCAGCACTCCTGCGGTCGTAGAGTGGGGATTAAGATTCGCTCCTCAAAAGTAAGTACGGCACCTCCTATGGCTTCAAGCACTGACTTCCTCATTGGCCGACTTTTTGAGCCTCACCCAGCTTGCCGTCGGCCCTTCACCAGAGTTGCTCTCCACATCAGCTTCAGAACCACTTTCGTTGCCATCCTCGGCTTCGCTCTCAAGATGCAGCTCAGCCTGTGGCTCAACGATAGGTTCCAGGGTAGGAGGGGGGCGGACGAACGGCTGAGTAGGGAGAAGCGCATTGCGCATAGCAATGAGCCAGTACGGGATATTTAACAGGGTATCCAAAATCAGAGAGGGGAGAACGGAAGCTAGTTTGTACGTGTGTGCTACAAAGAGTCGCATCAGTAGATGAATGGTTGAGGAGAAAGATGTACTGACCACCAGCTCCTACTGAAAATCGTTCTCCGCGAAGCCAGTTACGCACGACGCCAAAGCAGAGATTGAAGCTCAGAAAGGACCAACCGAATTGCCCATTGCTCACGACGCCAACAATACTATCGACAAAGACTTTAACATCCGTTGGCTTCCGGGCTACGCCATATCGAGTGTCATTCTGGAAATATCCTGTAAATGTCTCCCACTTGGACTTTGGCGTGATAGATTGCTGGGCCATCGCGGCGAACCCAGGGCCATATGTGATCTTCTCGGAAACACTCCAGCCTTCCATGGCCTTATAGACGTCCTCCGGCGGTAAGAAGTGTGTAGGCGGCCCGACATTGAACGATCCAACATCAGCAACGACAACACTAATGTTTCGCATGGCCTCGGTTTTGCCGGTGAGTGCAGCGACCTGTATCTCGCGACGGAGGACTTCCACGGCGCGAAGGGTACCTGCAGCACTCATGCTCTGCAAGGACGAGAAGGGGAGCCCAACACGCGCGTCTGTGGCGGGAAGACATACAATGATGGGTTTCTTGCCTTTCGAGGGGACGTTCCGGAGCAGGGGTAGTAAAGACTGGATGACTTGGAGCGGTGTAATCTGGGTAGCCGTGAGGTAGGTGAGGTAGTCTGATTGGAGGGAAATATGTTCAAAGGGAGCGTGGTGGGCCGGACCGGCTAGCGAGAGTAGCGAGATGACGGCATGGATGTATGGATGCGAGGCTGGAGACGAGAAGGGATCCCCTGGAGCGTTCAGGGGGAAGCGTCGAGACAGAGCCGAAGATAATGAACGCAGGAAAACTGGTATTGTTCCGGTCTGTATATATTGAGTAAGGAGGTGACCCGAGACTGAAACAGAGCATACCTCAGTAGGATCCAGTACCAAGGCTCGAACGAAACCGTGGCTCTGTCGTTCCAGCAGATCTGCCGCCTCTGGGGTAGAAACACTGGCAATAACGATGTATCCTTTCCGTTCGAGGTCGCTGATGAGTGGTAGGCCCAACGGGGCGTCGCCACCAAGAACCACTGTAAGATGTCAGTACTGCTTATCATCGAGCACCCATCTACTCACCGACGACTTGCCGCTTCTCAGTCGCAAGGGCCTTCAGCCTGCGTGCACGGACCGTGCGCATGTAGACTCCGCCATATCCTACCAAGAGCCCGGTACCGACGACACCAACGGCAATCCCACCTGTCGTCCACGGATTCCGCTCGATCCAATCCGCTGTATTCTCCACCCAGGTCGCAGGAGGTGGCGGTGGTGGAGGAGGAGGCGGGACCTCAAAGTCGCCTAGGCCCGGGATGTGTTTAGGGATGCCAGGCCCGTATCGAGTAACGTCGGTCCAGAGCTGGTTGAAGCTGTCGCGTATCCTTGGAATGTCAGGCGTCGCCGCCGACAGTGATGAGAAGAGAATCTCCTCGAGGGAGTCGATATAGTCTTCAATCATGTCCATGGTCCTGTCCATGGTGGTAAATTGTAGGAATTATCAAAGCGATCGCCGGAATGAATACCGGCTCCGGCCCGTTTCCGATGCCGAAATTTTGCTTTCGATGCTCCCAGTCATCCAATCAAGACTTGCATATTGCATTACAGCCTTGACAAGGTCTACCTAGCCACATGAAAGCCTCCCATCTTTAGTATGGCCGGTGCCCGAGCATGGTGCCAAAAATGCCTTCTTCTTTCAGTAAGTATGGGTAATTGAATTAATTGAACTCGATGGCCGCTTTGCATCTTCCAAGCCTAAATGCGTGCCGGGCTTGCTTCATGCATTCCTCGGTTTCTTCTGGGTTTTGGGTGGATTTCGACGACGAGATAAGGACATGGCAAGATGAACTTGTCGCGCGACGCCGCCTGACGGCAGAGCGGACTCTGAAACTGTTATTGAAAGTAACTGGGAAATCAATGTATCTCTTATTTTTCGTGCGTCCCTCAAGTAATTATACCTGTATTTTTTTTCCTTTCGAACTCTTACAGAGTGTCTTATTCGCCCCCCAGGTCTCTCCAAGGCTGTCACGGCCTGTTGGAATATGCGATATCGTTCTAGCAATCCGGCGATCCGGCACAAATCCGGCATGCTGAGGAAATTCGTAGGAAATTGGGTATAGGTACGACGAGAAGTCAATGGGCAAACTCCTCATAAGTTTGTAACCCAACGGCTAAAGGTCTAATAGCATTGTATTGGTATAGCCTTATCTACAATACTGTCGAATGCTACTGGTGTGATACCGGAGGTAGCCAGCCCTTACATAGGCCAATTTCGGTCAGTTTTTGCTGCCTTACAAGGTTTTCTCTTAGCAATAAAATAGTTATACACTTTCATTGAGGTATCAGAAAGAAAACAGATGCCAACAACTGGGTAGAATGTGCTACAAACCGAAATTTACCCATCGCGATCCATTTGCATATGTCTATCACCTGCAGTACTAGGTACTAGTCGTCATCTATGATCACTATCGGTCGTTCGCACGGCTCCCTATCCACAGTGCTCTTACCACCTTGCGGTTCATCATCATCATCCATGATCTCGATGTACTCTGGCTCGCCGTCCTCCGAATCCGAAGAATCAAGCTCAATGACCTCTGGTTTGCTCGATCCCACTAGCGGAATTAGGATAGGAAACGGCTGTTGACTCATGGACGCATCCACATCCAAGGAAAAATCATCTTTGCTCGGGTTCATTATTCCATGTCTACCGCAAGAAAAAGTCAGTGCAGGTGAAGCGACAGGAAAAGAATCAAACACACCTCCCCTGGCAATGAGTCCTCAGCCGAGACCGGTTCACCTTTTCACGACATCGACGGCAGGTATAATCATCAGAATCGTAAATGTGTCCCCTGGTCTTGACAACCTCTTCGTCCTTTGCCGCTTGGATGTCCTTGTCAGTCACTAACGCGCGCCAGACCGCCACGGCATCACGCTCAGCATGCTGAAGTCCATGCAAGATCTGCCCAATAATCAACCCTCGAGTTCTGACAAAACCAAACCACTTACCGCCTGACGCCATTGGAAGACGACGCTCCCTCTCTCCGGGACGCGGCAATTTATACACTCTAACCATACATCCGCGCGTTCCATATCCTCCACAGTGGCCTTCTCCGCTCTCAATCCAGAGGCCCGAACGACGTCGACGGCGCAACCACCTGCAAGCTCATAGCACTCAACTCCATTGCGATTAAAGTTCCACGGTTCTGCTTGTAGGCTCTTACACAGTAGCACCATATCGTCTGACTGATTACGATATCCATGCCTTAGCGAGGTCATGCACTTATGAGCGAGTATCCGCGGATATGATATTGGCTCTGTGCATTCATGACATTTGAAGAAAGTGGTTGCAAGTGAGAGTCGCGAGATGTCGTGTTTGTTCCCGGGCATAAGAGATAGAAGGTACATCCCTTTCGATCGTCGCCATTCTCTAGAAATCCTGGGGAGCTCGGCTTTAATGTCGTCAAAGTCTTGTTCATAGTTGTAGAGTTCAACGTTAATGTTCTCGAGAATGGCTTTAATCTTGGGTATCACACAGACGTCCGCGGTGCTTGGCGTTATCTTGTCCGGATTGTCGGCAGCGTGAGGTTTGACGAGGTTGGAGACGATGTTCAGTCTGGTTTTGTAAATATTTTTGCGTTTCTTTTTGAGTACTTTTCCACGAGCGTCTTCTAGCAGATTGAGAAGAGTGGGTAACATCGAGTCCCATGCTATGGATTATGTCAGAACAGGGGTTGTCAGCGAGGGTTATTAAAAGTACCGCGTTCTGTTAATTCCTTGTGTGTCTTGAAGAGGGTGTGATTGCTGAGGATTTTACCGTCGTCCTCTAAATATGCTACTTCATCCTTGTAACCAAGATCATAGAGGCGATCAAAAATTCTAGAAGAAATAAAGGGTGGAATGCTCATAGAAAATGAGCTGACTTACTGTTGCGTTCGTTTAGCACGAGCAGCTTCTTCTGCTAACCTTATCCTCTCCGCACGCAGATTTTCCGCATTTCTGCACTGTTGTGCAAACTATTCACACCGTGAACACCACAGATATTTTGATGGCATTTTCAAACAACGTGCTCACCTGGCGAGCCGGTTCATTCACCTTGATTCTTTGCTGCAAGACGTCATCAAGTTGAGGTCCGAATACAGGCATTAAGAGTGTGAATGGGACGTCTGCCAGCTCAGGATCATTTGCAAGAGCTCGGACCTCTTCACGGCTGAATATGTAAGTATAATCTGCGAGAATATTAGAGGCCAAAGCTGAATAAGTAAAGAAAAACAGACTGGTCCGATCGTTGCGTAGAATGTCTGGGCTCATTGATAGGTGCTGTATAGGAACGGAAGGCCCAAATTGACCTAACGTACTAGAGTACACGAAACTAGATATGGAAACGAGTGAGAAATGTATACGCAGCGACGCAGAAGACATACTCTTTCGTGAGACAGTTCTGGCGATAGCGCTGGTCAGGAAAGCGGGAAGCAGTCTGGATGAAATCACGTACTGGGCATAGTCTAGTCCTGAAAGTCCATAGAATGATATGTTTTCCTGAGGCCAAGCAGCCCTACAAAATGACTGAGTTCGCAAGAGATGATATGAGGGGAGAAAGCATGTACATGACAATGTTCAGAGAAGGCCAAGTTGATATATTGTGGTTCATTAAAGTCGGCCGGCTTGGGAGG
This sequence comes from Armillaria nabsnona, assembly GCA_030407065.1. Taxonomy (NCBI): domain Eukaryota; kingdom Fungi; phylum Basidiomycota; class Agaricomycetes; order Agaricales; family Physalacriaceae; genus Armillaria; species Armillaria nabsnona. The sequence goes on from JAUDQA010000005.1 coordinate 1,217,660, forward strand.
CAGGGTATCGCGAGACAAGGCAGTTTTCCAGATAGATATTGAAGACCGGTGCATGAGGAGACGCCTCAACGTTTTCGTTGTTCTTGACAGGCGCATAATGTCAAGGGCGTCGAGGTGGGAGAACACCTAGATACGTGAGTTCGCCATGCATGTTGTCGTGTATGCACTCACCTCGAACAGTATATCTATCGGCATTTCAGGTATCTGCTTTAGTTTTCCTCGTTCTCTGAGATTCTGCATTGGAATGACATGGTATGCCACAGGGGTTACAGCTCGTCGTCGTTTCGTTGGAGAGGGCTGTATTGTACGACGCGCCTTGTCAGTCGGTGGTCGTTGTCGAGAGGTCGAAGGTGCCATCTGTATTTCCCAGGGTCAGCAAGTGTAGGCTTGGTGGTTGCAAGTCAAGGCGGAACCGGGCACGTTCACAGCCCTTTCTGCTTTAAGCTGCTTAGCTAAGAGTATTGATCCCGTGACCGTTAATAGCACTTTTTTCAAATTCTGCAGCTTGTTTTTCTGGCACTTTGTAAGTATTATTTACTTGGTCAGCAACTGTAATCTTATTCTTTCCTAGTACTTAGATGCTGAAACCCCCCATTGCTACGTCCTCTATTTCATCCCGTACAATTGCCAAAGGATGCAAAATTTGGGCTTCACAGAGGCTTGCTCTCCCTGTAGAACATATTAGAAGCATTCACGCTAGTCCCGCACGATACGGCTCCGGCTCATCAAGAAGTATCAACAAACGATATAAGGAGAGGATAAACAAGGTATGTATTCACTCCCATTGCTTGTTCCGAGTCCAACTATCTTTCAGATGCACGCCGAGACCTTAGACACCTTCTTCCGCCGTCTTTATGAAAAGTTCCCATCGTCGCCGCAACGCAATGAAGTGGCGCATCTGGTCAAAGATACTGTGGCCAGAATAAGTCCAAACCGGGTAGCTATTCGTTCCATGGGGACTCTGGATAGATTGTATAATGTTGTAAGCTGCTTTTTCTTCGCACTCAAGTTCATTTCTGATGTAGCGACTATAGGAGGAAACAATACTCAAATGTATACAGCAAAAGGTCGGATTTGCTATGTTTGTCTTTGAGTTGTACCAATATTTTTCCAGACACTACCGCCCTGGCTCACCAGTCGAGAAAAGGCTTTCGACAATTGTTACCGACTACCGCCTGAACGACTGCCACCAGGATGGTCTTCGGACTGGGGCCAATGGCCACTACGCCATCATCTGTTTCCCGACTCTGCGGACTTATACAGCAAGTCACGATTTGACTTGATGATTCGTTATACCCATGGACTGTCCACCTACCGTCCACTCATGTACTGCCTACACGGCAATGGTAAAGGTGACTTTTTGTTCGAATGCAAGGACGGGGTCTACTACTTTGTGACCCGCGCTACTTCGCCAGCCTCTCAGGTAGCCCCGATGAAGGATGGCACTACGAAACCGACACTAGGGAGTTTTTTCGCTGCCTTGAAGACTCAAAATCCAGCTCAGCTAATGGGTCGAAAATGGTTGCCAGCTGAAACGGGAAAGACCTTTGGAGAGGAGGTGCGGGATCAGCAGTGTATGCGAGCATATGCAGAATTGATCTATGCGGCCGAGAAGGTTTCGCCGTATGTAGAGGATGTATATGACGACTTTCCTGAGAGTTAATGGATATTATATAAATAATTAAATAAATGGTCGGGGTGCGGAGGGAGCCGGAGTGTGTGAACGTTAAATTTCTACGTGGTGTCGGAACCCGTTCGTCCTCAACCCCAACCATCATCATGCTCACCTCTCGCGGCGCCGTCGCCCGTCTCTCCAGGCGGGCTGTATCCTCTGCCAACAAAACCAACGCGTTCTTCTCCACCGCTGCTCGCCTTCCCAGGGTTGCTGCCTCCACCTCCTCTCGCCAGCAGCCCTCGTCGCTCTCTCGTCCTCAGCGGGCTGCGCCTTCAACCCAATGTCTGTTTTCTCTTTCTCTCTTTTTTTCTCTTTTTTTTCATACTAATATCTCATCCTAGCTCGTCTGTATGCGACCGAGGCAAAGGGTGCTATCGGCTCGGTGAAAACCGTCATTGGTGCCGTCGTTGACGTTCAGTTTGAGACTGACAACCTTCCCCCCATTCTCAACGCCCTGGAGGTGGTGGATTTCCATGGAGGTCGTCTTGTGCTTGAGGTCGCGTCCCACTTGGGTGAGAACTCCGTTCGTACCATTGCCATGGACGGTACAGAGGGTCTGGTTCGGGGCCAAAAGGTCGTCGATACCGGCTCACCTATCCTGGTCCCCGTCGGCACTGCTACTCTTGGTCGTATCATGAACGTCATTGGTGAGCCCATCGACGAACGTGGTCCCATCAAGGGTGTCAAGCTCTCTCCGATTCACGCCGATCCTCCCGCTTTCGTCGAGCAGTCCACTACCGCTGAGGTTCTCGAAACCGGTATCAAGGTCGTCGATCTCCTTGCTCCCTATGCTCGTGGTGGAAAGATTGGTTTGTTCGGAGGTGCCGGTGTCGGTAAGACGGTGTTGATTCAGGAGCTCATCAACAACGTCGCCAAGGCTCATGGTGGTTTCTCTATCTTCTGCGGTGCGTCTATAAGCTTTTTTCCAAGCGCCATTCTTCCTTACGCTCACTGCTCCAGGTGTCGGGGAGCGTACTCGTGAGGGTAACGATCTTTACCACGAAATGATTGAAACCGGTGTCATCAACCTCGAGGGTGACTCCAAGGTCGCTCTTGTCTTCGGTCAAATGAACGAGCCCCCTGGTGCCCGTGCCCGTGTTGCTTTGACTGGTCTGACCATCGCCGAGTACTTCCGTGATGAGGAGGGTCAGGATGTGTTGCTCTTCATTGACAACATTTTCCGTTTCACTCAGGCCGGTTCCGAAGTGTCTGCCCTGCTCGGTCGTATCCCCTCTGCCGTCGGTTACCAACCTACCCTTTCCACTGATATGGGTGGCATGTACGTCTTCTGCCTCCTGTTTCTTTTTTCGCCGCTGACGCGGCTTTTCTCTCAGGCAAGAACGTATCACCACCACCAAGAAGGGTTCCATCACCTCCGTCCAGGCTGTCTACGTCCCTGCTGATGATTTGACTGATCCCGCCCCGGCCACGACTTTCGCTCACTTGGACGCTACCACTGTGTTGTCTCGTGGTATTGCCGAACTTGGTATCTACCCTGCTGTCGACCCTCTGGACTCCAAGTCCCGTATGTTGGACCCTCGTATCGTACGCATTCTGCCTTTCGTCTTGAGCGTCCCAAACATTAATGTCTTGGTCAACAGGTCGGACAAGAGCACTACGACGTTGCCACCGCCGTACAGAAGATTCTCCAGGACTACAAGTCCCTCCAGGATATCATCGCCATTTTGGGTATGGACGAGTTGTCAGAAGAGGACAAGCTTACCGTATGTTATACTGTTGTCGCACTTGCTACCTTTTTGACTAATGTCGTTCGCACAGGTCGAGCGTGCTCGTAAGATCCAGCGTTTTATGTCGCAACCTTTCCAGGTCGCACAGGTCTTCACTGGTTATGAGGGAAAACTTGTGTCATTGAAGGACACTGTCCGGTCGTTCAAGGAGATCCTTTCTGGCGCACACGATACGCTCCCTGAATCTGCCTTCTACATGGTATGTCCGTTGTATGACCGGTATGGTGCTTAGCTCACGAGACGCTTCCTTTCCCAGGCTGGCACGATTGAGGATGTCAAGGCTAAGGCTGAACAACTCGCTAAGGAGATGGGCAATTAAACTTACACCAAATGGGACCGCAGACCGTAAAAGAGCTCAACGGTGCTACTTACTTGCATGATGATGTTTGGATCTTACACTTTTGGCTCTTCACGCGAATTCAAATCAAAACAATCTTATTTTCCCTGCTTCCTTACGACCTTCGGACTAACTAGTGGTGATTCCGTAAATTTTGTGGGAATTGTGAAATGTAGCCGGAATTGCGGAAGTCGACGGAACACCGCCAAGAAGGAGTCGCGGACAAATCCCTTTCGGCCGCCTGGATGATGTGCTCAAACGCAGAGCCTGCCTGACTTCTGCAAGGAGAAATACTACACAGGATGAAAACGATGATTGTAGCCGCATATCATGTCGCATTACGAACTACATGCCAAGCACGAAGTCAGAAGCTCTCTTCGTAGAAATACGTCATTTATGGTTGAGGTAACTTATCCACCACAAAGTGCGATCATCTTACTTACTCGTTGCCCGTAGAAATATCGTCCTGATCTCTCAGTTATACTCGATCCTCGTATAGAACATTGCTTGAGAGAAAGGACGACCTTGACTCTTGGATTTAATTGATAAGTATGAACTGAAACTTCGCGTGTACAGTGGTTCTTTGCGGAGAGCGACATGATGCGGTGGTGGTAGTTTAAGCAGTGAGTACGAATGATTCAATACAAGTTCATGCAGAGACACAATGGTGACTACTATGCATTGCTTCAATTTATACAGTTCTTCGAGTCTCGACTTCCGTCCAGTACGTCGTATGATTGGCCCGGGATTGTGTGACGTACAAATGGTATATTTAATACACTTTGCAGACCTTCGAGGACAAGGGTGGGAAGTCGCCAGGCGTAAAGCGAGGACATGCGGGAGTGGCGTCTTCTACTATAGGATGCAGCGGCGCAATGCCTCCACGACGACGTTGCGTACATGTTGACTTGATGCTGTTGAGTGACAATGCAGATGTGTTGGAACAGCAGGTGTATATTGACGCATTGTCGGCGTAGCTTGGGTCAGGTTACCAGTCCTTTTGGAATCAGTTAGCAATGCACACCACCTGGGATTCAAATTTACTGGAAACCCACCACAACTTCGTCGTACATCTCCTGTTTCAAGTTTAGGTTCTTCTGTGTATCGCTCTCCCATAAGAGCCGCTGAGTGGAGCAGTGTTGGGCTAGTCGGTCATACTCGGAGCGGGAAAGTCGACGGGCTTTACCATCACAAGGCGTATAAAGCTTCACGGGCTGGGTCGTGTATACAACGACTGAGATAGCCCATTTCCAAGGATGGCGCCAAGCTGGGATCGTCTTCAATGCATACGCGTTAGAGTCGGGGAGAAGCTGTGCGTTTGGTTCAATGGGGACCACAAATCGCTGGAGAAGCTTTCCAAGACGTTCATATTGACCCCCCGAAGATGCAAACGTGGCCATGAGACAGATAAAGTGACCCTTCTTGATATTTCGACGCGACGAAAGGTGGGGAGGGGCATCCATAATAATGCACGGTCTTTCCTTCCCAGAAGAGACGGGGACGACCTTGCCGCTTTGAGTGGTCAATGATGCACCTGTCCAAGGTTCCAATGTTCCAAAGGCATCCTTTAAAACATCGCAGATGGGCGAAAATACAGAATCTTTAACAATACAGATTTGTCCAGGCTGGAAGGTCCGGGTTGCCCTTGGGATCCTAACTGAAGAGGGTTTTGGTACGCTGATCTGGCTGGTGGCATCGTCGTCCTCGGAGAGTAAACTGTAACGCGACCTTGAAGGCGCAATAAAGAGAGACATTTGGAAGAGGCTCCAGGCCTAGTGCAAGTTGGAAAGGAGTGAACGTTTGGAGGGAAGAAAATTGGAAGAAAAGGTGTCCGAGTCAATGAGTGCCGTCCATTTTATATGGAGGAACACTCTCAATGCTGAATATTGTTTCATATGCATTACAACAAGACAAAGCAAAGCGTTTCTTTGTTGACTTTGGAATGGTATGACCATGGGAAGTACAAGATCAATGAATGGCCCCGGATCAACTTGATCATGATCAATGGAATTTGCGATCATTTTCTCACGGCCACTGTTATCCTTTGTCTTTCCGTGCCACTCAGGATATCGTATAAAATGCTTAATTTGGCCGACGAAGCCGATAACTTCCCCCTCCGCTTCAGTACTCTCCATCAACGTCGTTCAAGGTACTGATATGCAGCCTCAAGTCGTCCCACCGGAGCGTCATTATTTCGCTTTTTCCATCGATGTCGCTGCAACTCTGGAGTTGTACTGCGATGGAGGCGACGATTCCATGTTGCAAAAACTGGATGGCGCGAAGGATAGGATGTACGCTGGCTACTGTTTGATGGTGCGTCTTTCTGAGGCTTGCTTCAATCTCATCGAATGAAGAACGACGCTTTAGGTTGATGGACGGGTTGATGAGGAAAATAAATACCACGTTATCGACATTCGGCCAGTCCAACAGGGCCTCACCAAGCCTCACCCTAGAAAATCCCAGCATGCGCGACCTGCGATGTGCATTCCTATCTTGCCTGAAACGGTCCATCCCAGGTCAAGAGAACCTCTTGAATTATCGGGGGCGTTGCCATGGGATAATTGCTACCACCCCACCTGTTATGACATTTGTGCACGTATACGAACCGAATGGCGGGATTATTCTCAGTCACCATGCGTGATGCTTTCTGCCCCGCTTGTCAAAGCTATACCAGAGGATATACATTACGGCCAATTACTCCGAGCGGGAGTAGACGATGAGCAAGCCCTTCGAATTCTCAACGGACAGCAAGACACCCCAGAAATAGACCTTCCGGATGACATGTCAGAGACCGACAGTCAAACGTGCAAGACCTTTCTGGCCAAGACACCTGGCTCCGATAATCTTGAAGAAGACACGGCATTTGTGCCCGCTATGCGTATCGACCATGTCCTGTCAAACGTCCCAGAGATATCTGATCCAGCGCAGCTATGCGGAGATTTGGATCTTTTCCAAGAGTAAGCAAAGGTCTTCCAATGCTAAGACCCTTCGTCTGACCTTTTTTGGTTTTCAGAATCGTTCAGGAATATCAGCTTGCACGGTACGGGTCGATACTGTTCGAGCCTCCAGAGGGTCCACCGATTGACGATACGCCTATTCCCGACAACTTTTCAATGGTGTATAGTATAGTGTCGACAGCTTCTCGTACATCTACGGAAGGCGACCTAGAATCGGATCCTTCGGGCTCGCTTGGACCCGATCCATCGTTGTTGGATTCAGAAGAGGTTTCCCCAGCATCAGCGTCTAGTCGGAAAGGTGAGTGTTATAGGCTTCGAGTGGTAGAGCTCTCCCTGATTTTTCTTCCTAGGAAAATGGGGAGTCAAATCACTTTTCCGGCGAGCAATTACGCGACTGGTTGGGGCCTTGAAGTGGCGCAAGTTCTCCAACAAGTCTTGATTCGGACTGCCGGATGGAATTCCATGTTCACCCCACCTTCGTTTTATCATATACATTACTTTGTATATCGCTAATCATCTTTCACAAGACGCACTCTTTGATATAATACCATGGTTTTTTTGCACACTACTGTGGAAGTTCGCTACAGCGCATCGAAATGGGTGACGCTGAAGGACAATTGACCAAGTTCAGTTAGAAACCGTTCTCAAACTTTACGAAGTGGAAGCCCGCGCTCCAGGCTCCTGGAGTCCTGTTAGTGGCAAGCACCTGTGAGCGCTCAGCAGCCTGTATTTCGGGGTCAGGTTTCAGGAGTGTGAGGATCTGAGCCAGGACCGATCACATTCGCACGCTAACATGATGTTAAGTCCATTTGTCCTCTTTTTGTTTTGTTCTATTCGTTGCCACTCACAGGACATTATAAAGATGTTTAAAGTCGGCACCGTCCCCTTCACCTTGACCTCTTTCCTCTCCGGTGCTCTCATCCGCTGGCATGAACATGAACCACCCACCTTACAACTGTTATTTCGCATTTTCTATCGATGTTGCTGCAACATTGGACTTGTACTGTGATGGAGGCGACGACGCCATGCTGCAAAAACTGAATGGCTTGAAGGACAGAGTCTACGCAGGCTATTGCGTGGCGGTGCGTTACGCTACTGCTTTCCCCAACTCTCCGCTCACTGAAAGAGCTGCTCTTCAGATTGAGCGCCGAAGTAACGAGAATAACAAATTCAATACTGCATATATCCGGCCAGTGCAACAGGGCCTTACCAAACCTTACCGTCGTGACCGTCGAAAATCTCATTATGCACGACCGGCCATGTGCATTCCGATCTTACCTGAAACGGTCCATCCCAGGTCGAGGGAAGCTTTGCAGCTGTCGAAACCATTACCTTGGAGCAACTGCTATCACCCTACCTGTTATGACGTCCGAGCCCGTATCCCAAGCAAACGGCGTGACTACTCTCAGTTACCATGGGTGATGGGCTTCTCCCCTCAGATCGTCAAACCGTTGGAGGAGGATGCACGCTACTACCGACTCCTTCAGTCTGAACTAGACGAGGACCAGGTTCTTCGAATTATGGACGGTCAAGAAGATGCCCCAGATACAGGCGACGCGTCGGAGACTGGTAGTCAAAGTTGTCACATGTTCTTCGCTAATATCCCAGGCTGTGAGGAGCCAGAGGAGGATAGGATCTTTTTGCCCGTCTTTCGTATCGACCATGTCTTGTCGAATGTGCCAGAAATATCTGATCCTTCGTGGCTGTGGGAAGACCGTGATCTTTTTGCGGAGTAGGTGATCTTCTTGAACTGCTGCATATCAATGTCCTAAACCATTATTCTGCTTTTAGAATTGTGGAAGAGTATCAACTTGAACAATACGGTCCTGTCGTTTCCATCGAGGATGAACCTCTTTCCGATAACTTTTCCGTGGCGTACAGTCTCATGTCGGCGCAATCAGGAACTTCTACGGAGCTGGGTCCTAATTCCCCAGACTCTCGCGAACTGGACTCATCGTCAGAGGAGTCTCCCAAGGCGCTGGAGCTCAGTCGGAAAGGTAAGCATGTTACATTTAGACTGGAGCCTTCGTTGACATATGCTTCAAGGAAAATGTAAAATCAAGTCGCTGTTCCGGCGGGCATTGACAAATGTTGTCGAGGCCTTGACGTGGCGCTAGTTCTCCAACAAGCCTTGAGTGGGTCTGCAGGACAGACGCACAAGATCTCACCACCTTCGTTTTATTATATACATTACCTTGTATCACTAATCCTCTCTCACTTTCTTTGATATGAATCCCTATTTCTGCATGTTCCACTGGCAACGTATCAAATGTGAAGCAATGGCTGCTATGACCTTGGCGTACGGATACCAACTGAATGGCAGGACTATTCTCAGTCACCGTATGTGAAATTTTCCCGCCAACTTTACAAAGTCATAGAGGATGATAGGCTTTACGGTCGGCTTCTCCAGTTTAGAATAGATGACGATCATGCCCTCCGGCTCCTCGAGGCTCACGAAGACACAAACGTTCTGGACAACGCGTTGCAGACTGATAGTCTAGCCAGCCAGATATTTCTGGTAAAGATACCAGGCTCCAACGAACTTTGGGAAGAACCGATCTTCGTGCCCGTCATACGGTATCGACCCCGTCCTAGCAAACGTCCCCGAAATACCGATCTGTCGTGACTATCCGGAGACTTCCAGGAGTAAGCAATTCTCCCCAATCCTTGCGATTCGCCTCCTAAAAGAGTCCACTTCTTAATCAATGGCCAGCACTAAGAAATAAATGTTATTGTGGGTCAGGTAAAAACCGGCTTCAAGGTGTATCAGAGATCTCCCTCGGTTATCCCGTCTTGGACAATAGCGACGAAAATACTTTGAATTCGTTTATGGTCCATAAAGGACACAGATAGTTCTACTACCAACAATCAACCGTTTGTATGAGGCACTGAATTCATGCTGAGCCCTTGAAGAAGGCCGTTGACCTGATGAGGCTCCGTTTCATCGCTTTCAGTATCATCCGTATCCAATAAATCATGAACATATCTGCCAGCACCCGAGAGATGGGCAACCCGCGCACATGCTCGGTGAAGGGCGAGAAGCGCAGGGCTGGGGAGAGGAAGGCTTTTCTCGTCGGGGGTGGTGAACGTGACAGGATTTTCGGATATCATATACAGGATGGTAGAGTCAAAGGCCTCAATCTTGTAAGTATTAGGCCGTCCCTAAAAGCGAGGGGTTCACAATACGAAAATGCTCCTTTGAAACACAGCCCATACCTCTACGGCCGTGAGACACATATCGAGCCCATCAAGGAGCTCACAGAACGAGCTATTCAGTGTCATCATGTTACTCAGGTCGTCAACTTTGAGCTCCTCGAAGATATCTGTCTTTCCAAATCGAGATAAAATGCTAGATGCCCTCATTGAGTATTCATGCTATAAATTTATCTTCAGTTGTACAGAGTGACAAGGAAAGTCGATGAATACCTTGGCTTGCCTGTTATCATCAGCAATGTTGGCTTGTCGTTTTGGTATGATGCGAGCCTCTCTTACACAGCCAAATGGTTCTTGAACACTGAGCAGAGGATGTTTGGGCTCAAAGTGGGAAAGATCACTCATGTATTGGACATCGTGGTAGCGAGATAATATGCATCGACGTTGGTCACGTTTCGAGGCCTAAAACAGACCTTAATGTGAAAACATATCGGACAGGTAGGTGACTAACGTTTTGCTTTGTTTCCCAGTGGGTTTCTTCCATGCTACTGGGAGGAGCATCCTCCTCGTCTTCTTCGTCCTCTTCGTCCTCAGATAAACCAGATGATGACTCGTCTGAGTCCATGTCACCAGGGGTCCTCCCGCCGTTCGCCTTGACTGAAAGGATAAGCTGTAAACATAACTACTTCCGAGTTCGAAGTAAACGACTCACAGGTTTGGATGTATACTTTTGCGTAGAGCTGAGCCAGCTGCTTCAGCCGTGTCTCATCTCCACTGCACGACGCAATCTCGAAAGTAACGTTATCCCTTCCTTCCGCTGTTGGCGCCTCAAGCAGCATATAGCCCAGAAGTCGTCCCGCCACCTGTGGTGACATAGATCTTGTTGACACGGTGACGGGAGAAAGAGATTCGACTGCTTGGGCAACGGCGTAAGCCGTATGCTGTTGCGGTGTGAAGTTCTCGGGAGCGTTCGCAGGCAGTGGGGCAGGACCATGCGGGAAGACGAATTGCGAAGGGTCGTAATTCTGCATATCGACTGAACAACCCTGTGATGGATGATAAGAAGGGGATCGTAAGGGACAACATTCAAAGCACGCCACAGAAAGTAAGACAATACACGAGACAATTACTTAGTCTCACCTTCCTTCCTTCCTTCCACAATTGACAGGTACTTAGCGAGCCGAGACTTTTCCCGCCAACTTTACAAAGCAGGCGCTGCGGTCGGCTCTTCTGGTCTAGAGTAAACGACGATCATGCCCTCCGAATTCTCGAGGGTCACGAATCTCGTCGAGGTATGGATGGCGGCACGTATCGTCAATCATGCTCCTAAACGACCGATGAATTGGACAAAAAGTGCAATCGTCGGCCCAGACGGTGATAATTCTTTTGCTGGATTTTCTGTTCGTACACCCTGAATTTACACGACAGTGACCTGACGAAAGACTGCGGCCAAACCTATTATTCGGAATATTTAGTCGAGTGCGGTAGCGCAGAATTACCCCGGGATGCACAGCAGACACGATGAGAGGCAGGCATGTCTAATACGTCTTCAGAGAGGAGGAGCTGGTTAGGATACATCGCTCACTTGGCAAAGATGTATTAGGTCTCAGAATTGTAGTATTCTAGCCTTCAGAAACATACATATTGTCCACACGGAAGGGTAAGATGTGTCATTGGAGCCACTAGTAGAAGTCGAGAAGCCTTCCACCGCAGAAACCTTGAATCCCTAACGCGTCACTTTCTCCAAGCCACACTCCTCAAAAGTGGGAGACCTTCCATCCCTTTATCCGACCCCTACACCGGCGCCACTAGGCATTGTGGTTCGATTTTAAACTTGGATGAAGAAAGCCGGTGCTCCCATTCCTCTTCGACGCACTTTCGCAGGTCCCTATCATCTGTGATACCTATGGTGGTGATATGGTTCCAGAGTTGTTGCAGCGCGGGGGAGGTCAAGTCAATAGAATCCTTGGGAGGGTTTGCCGCCATGATAAAGAGGAGGTGACGAAAAGTGTAGGCACCGGTACCACGATAGACGGGGAACACGTAGAGTAGTAGGAAAGCCTTGAAAGACTGGTGGTGGCGAGGTCATTGGCAAGATGTCGATCAGAGTTGGCGCTCCCATAAGTGATGGGCTGAAGGAACTGCGAAGCGTTCGTATTGCAGGTAGGCGGGGTTGGGATGGTCTGGGGTGAGCGGAATGAGGTCGAGCAGACGGTCGTTGCCGGTGAGAAAGATGATGTCGGCGACGCAACAAGACTCGACCGGGAAATAGACTGGGAGGGTGCCTGAGGTTCCGGGATCTGCTTGATGTATCCTGGAGCGACAAGTACAGAGGGGTAAGCCGGCCCGCTGCAGTGGCGACCTCGAAGTCGCTCGCAGCAACGACATAGCCGCAGACCTAGAAAGAAAACTTAGACGAAGAGAGGGTGACATGGCAATGGAGCGTACTTTTGGGGCATGTGGGCTACCTCGCCACTAGCTGAGCAAATCTTTCCATACGAGTGGGGGACGCCAGTTATCGAGTGCTCTGGACACTGCAAGCGACAGAGCACACCAGCCAGTCGTGGTTCTGGCATGATGCGAGCGTATAGGTAGTGATGGGGGGAAGAAGGAAATGGGTGTGTCACTGATTCAATACAAGCTCGTGCGACCTTGAGTACGTTGCTCCAAGGACAAGAAGCATCACTACGGATACGAGGATTCATTTATCTATCCTTCTCGGTGAATAATGCATGGCATGAGCGCGCCATGAAGACAAGACGTCGGCCTCCAAGACACCACTCTGTCATCTCGAAGGCCTTATTCGCGTAGAGTAAGGGAAGGACGACATCAGAGTCATGGTTCAAATTGGGTTCAAAGGCTAGGCACGCGCCGGTGCCGGCCATCACCGGCTTTCAAGTACCACTCATGCCCCCGGGTTGAGAGAAGCCAGGGTATGCCAACTACCCAGAGTGCCATCCATGAGCAGTTGGTGCAAAGACTCGACGAACGTACCATCAAGATCCAAGTTATTACCGCCGGAGTCCATCACTTCGTACTTAAGCGTAGAGACCCGTGATCTTTCCTGCGCCGACGGCAGTTTAAGTTTGATGGATGCCTTTTCCATCACTCAGCCGTTCCTGATTGGTACCTTGTGCCGGTACCAACACCGTGCCAACCTTCAAGGAAATTTCCGCATTGCGACTTTCGTGGAGCATCACTTGGTGCATACATCCAGGTCAGTGAAATCAGAGACATCTATCGTGTCTAATACTAGCGTTATCCTACAGCAGCTTAGCAGGAACTGCAACGGTTTGGCGGCGTTGTTGGATCAGGCTTATCCTCATCATGATATCGCATCTTTGATCTTCTGGCTAAGGATCTACTACCTAGCAGCGCAGGAGCTAAAGTCACGAATCTTTTCGTTCCCATGGAATACGCTCCATGGCAATTGGGTTTTTACACGTCACAGAACACGTTCAATGGTCAGTGGAGCAGGAGGAAGAACAGAAAGGTAGTAGGTCTATGGCGTTAGATGGTCTCCAATTTGTGAGTGATCGTCTTCTCCGTGCTGTTTTTTCTTCCCTTGTTAATCTGGTAGCTAGTCATTTTACTGTTATTTTGAGATGTACCAGGCCCACCGCCATCAGAAGAGATGCTTCCGGATAGCATTCAGAATCTAACCAGACCTTGTCCTTCAAATTTCCATGCTACCTTCATAGAGTATTCGAATCGTTGACAGCGAATCACGGGTTTCATGCATCGATAACGGAGATCAATGCACTGGCAAGCCATGCTTCCTTCTCTCGACAGCCTGAAGTATTTCGTGCTTGATCTGCACCCCGTCACCTCTCTCAGTTTCATCCTTAGGCAACTACCTCCTCGTCCTTTGTTTTGCGTGGTTGCGGAGTTCCAGGAATTGTCTGCACGGTCTGTCCGGGGACAATATTGATCGCAAGTATCGTGTGCGACTGAGGGTTTCCAACGAAAAGATGAGATTGAGAGGTGTCAAAGACGGAAAAACGGTGCTGCCGAAACTGTTGGCGGAATCGCGGCAACAGCCTCCTCTCTGTGATGTACGTTTCGATCCACTGTGTCAATTCATACACCTTTACAATTCCTCTCCAGGACTACCACCTAAATAGACGGAGGAGACCTTGACTCAATCGAGATACCTCCGTTGTTCGGTATTCTCGCCCATCTATAGCACGTTCAGAAATGCAGGAACTGATGCAGCCCAAGATTCCGCAAGCAAAGGGTATCAAACTATTGTCCAGCCAATACCGTCTTTGGTATCTGGCGAGTCGATTTGGTGTACGCAGATTACATCTGGTCACCGTCACATTGTCGCGTCGAGCCCTTGTTCGTTCACATTTGCTTGCGCTCTAGAAGAAACGTCGAGTACCAATCGTGATCGTGGTTGTGGTCCGAAAGCAAATCTGCACAAGGCCGATCAACTCTTCTTCTGTATTCAATTACCCCCACCGCACTGATCCCAGTGCAGCCTTGTGAATCGAATCTCCGTGAGATGAAGCGTTTATTTCAGGATGAGGACTTCCAGCTTATCGCATGGGTGCGCGGGATTAAAGATGGGTCGAACACTATTGACACCGGGTTCACCAAATGCCGAGGCGCATCGCGATACGTTCTCATTGATCGTAAAAGCTTTGAAGTGAGTTGATGTGTTGTGTTTGATTTCTTTATTCTTAGCTGATGACCTACACGTCCAGATATACCTAGCAGAGCGCTCTATGGCATATTATCTATCGCTTTCCTTTTAAATTCATGCGCCGCATAGCGTTGACGTTCCGCGGCGGGGTGTGAGTATATGTGCGTTTAAGGTGGCAGTATCAAGCTCTCGTGTGGTACCAACCAAGAGCAAGGTATCTACCCAGTTCGAGGACTCCATGGTTAATTCTTTAAAAGCCGTGCACCAACGCTGATATATTATTGCCGAGAGCACCAATGGGCAGCGTTTAGGGTCTTCTCACGGGAACAAACGATGTTTGGTCGCTCCGTCGGTCCAGCTCACGTCTGCCGGCGAGATTCAGATGATCGCCAAGCGTCTTCACTGCCATATACCTGTGCAATCAACTGTTGCAGAAGCCTCGCGCGGTTCTCAGCAAGAGTCTGAATCTTATTATAATGATTTTACGCGCCGTTGTAGTCATGCGGCCTGGCACTTATCTACATTCTGTGCGATCAACTGTTGAAGAAGACTCATATAGTTCAGCAACAGGTCAAGGCAGAGACCTCTTCCAAAATTGATTGACTCAGCCGACTTCAAGCCGTCAAAGTCGAATCGAGGCCGAGTTAAGCCGTTTTGCACCCGAGTCACTTTTGTGACTCGGCTCAGTCAAATTTTGACTCCGCTCGACCACTCGGCGACTCTGAGCCGAGCCGTGGCAACACTAACTCATACTCCGGCAAGACGAGTGTGTGCAAGATCCTGGTCAATTATGCGGTTCGTGCCGGCCAAGAATGGACCCCGTTTCTCGTGAACCTCAATCCGAGCGAAGGGGCCTGGTCTGTGCCCGGTACGCTGTCGGTTGCGCCTGTGAGCAACGTCGTCTCCCGCAAATATTCTCGGTATGGGTGCTACTTCGGCGCCAACTTCTTTGTCCTCGAACGTGTTGTTGCCGCTTGCGTACTGGTATGGGCATCCAGAAGCTAGGAAAAATACGCTCTTGATGGACAGACTCCTTCTTAACCTTCAAGGGTGAAAACATTCGAGAACGGCAGGATAACGATCCCAGAGGTACTATCTGTTAACTTGTGTGAATCATTTGGATGAAACGTCTTCTATGAAGCACTGCAGGCATCATTGTTGATACCCCTTCGTCCTTGTGTTCAGGTCCCGCGTCATCTACTGAGCACCGACAAAGACTAATAAAAGCTTGCGTAGAATCCTTTCGAAGTGAGGACTTTTCCTGCCATATCTAATATGGAGAACAGTCAACGTCATTCTTGTCGTGGGACACGAAAAGCTGGACAGCGCGCCTATGGATCTCGGCTTACTGTGGTGAAGATGCCAATTTCTGGCGGCGTATGACAGTCTATTTTCGTGTCTTCATCAGGTTGTCGAACTCGATCATGGATATCTGGAACGCGTAAACAATTATCAGATCCACACACGCACGTATGACCAAGTCATACAGCCTCCCGCAGGAATATCAGCTTCGTCTGTCAGCGCCGACACTTTTACAAGCATGATGCTCTCTCCGTCGTCTTCTGTCATCAGTCTTGATGATCTCACCATATACCGATCGGTGTAGGTCCTCCTCGTGCTTTTCATCTCGGATTACTCGACCCTCATTCCTTGCCTTCGCAGTAACTATGGCCCCTTCATACGCACTCCTCGTAGGTGCCAAACGCGTGGTCTCAGAGATCATGCTCGTCAACCACAGCCAACCGGGCTCTAGTCTCCTGAATGCAGTACTCTCACTCTTATCCCCCTTTAACCCGGACGAGAGCGATTGATACGATGAAGAGATTCTCGACCTCACAATAAATGTATACCCCTCTCGTTTCTACCTCATTACGACCTCCTCTATACGACCTTCCCAAAGTGCGGTAGTGGTGGCATTCTGGTGATATGTGTTTGACCGTCGACATGCCCGAACGCCTTTCACTGATCTTCTGCATAACAAAGCTGGACATTTCTCAGCGTAAAATGACCATCCTCGCGCCGAATCAAGGGTCCCTCGTGGGAAAGGCTGCTACCATTGGCTCGTACGAATGGCAGGACCACTCTCGTAACATGATCATTGTTGCCTTTGTACCCCGAGTGGCTAGCAATTATTCAATTTTGGCCCAAACGCATACCCGAGTAGCAAACATTAAGGCGCCTACTGATAATCCAACTCAATATTAGCTCAGGTTCCAGATGAAAGCAGCCCGCTGCTGTTGTCTGATTTTCTGATGATCGATTTTTTCCCGAAATATACTCGGACTCTGAGGCCTTGAGGGTTCAACGTTCAAGCACGAGGAGAAGTTTTAACCACAGGGCTGTTCCGGTATACATTATCCTATCAGGTTCATCACAGGTCGGCCAGGACAAGTAATGCTGTATGGGAAAGACGGAACGTCGTTGGCGACCTATAACAAGTAAGGCTTTAGAATGTAGTTGGATCGCCTGAACAACTTCACAAAGGGCACTTTAGAAGAATCGAATGTACCCGAGTTCTGGTTTACCTCCGTTCCACGAAGTATTCTAGGAATCGGAGTACCGAAGTGCTGAGAATACTGCGCGCCTCCAAATCATGCAGTCAAGAACGTGATATGGTCCCCATATGAACTGTTATATATTCCGCGTCTTCATCAGCAGACATTGAAAATCGAAAGATTCCATCACGTAATGTGGGAACCCGAATTTAGGGCTCATCAGCGTGGGCGGCAGATGGTTTACAATCCCTTTCTGGTCACCACCTCTTTTTTATCTTCCTCGCGGAATCATTTATAAAGAAATGGTCTTTCTCGCATCACACATGCTCCCATCTTCCTCCTCCCCATTATCCCCTACATGGATACTACTGAGCAGTGGGAAAAGCGCACCCATCTAGGCTTGAATGAATCCGAGGCCGGTGTCGCTGTTCAGCTCGCCGTTGAGTCGGACAGCTTGGATCCCAAGGAAGCCGCGAGACTGAGGTATGCTGTATTATTGACGGTGTTATGTCCTATTGACTTTATTTTAAGGTGGAAGATTGACAAACATATTTTACCTCTAATGTGTCGTGAGTACTGACCCGACCTTTCGGAACGTCAAGTAGCTGATGTTTATTGCAGTCCTGTATCTGTATGCTTCTACCACTGTGCTGCTTATAAGGAAGGGCTAATGTTACCAAGGATGACATTTGCCGACAAGACAACGCTCGGACAATCCTCTGTTCTCGGCATTTTGTACGTTACCCAGTGGTTAGCCCTGAAATAGTACTCAAAATATTCCAGAAAGGATGCCCACCTAAACCAGACGCAGTTTAACTGGCTGGGGTCCGTATTTTATCTCAGCTACCTCGTTTTCGAAGTACGTCCTACGCTCCTTGCAGTTACTTGGCCCCGTTAATCATTCCCCTCTACTAGTACCCTCAAAGTCTTGCGCTACAGCAATTTCCTGTAGGGAAATGGATGAGGTAACGCAGGCCTTATGACCATCTCCCTGTGCTGTCTGATTCGCGACAGTGTAAATATCTTCATTTGGTCTATCGCTCTCATCTGCCACGCTGCATGCTCGTCGTTCGGTGGCCTATTTGCTGTCCGATTCATCCTTGGCGTATGTGAAGGCGCGATCACTCCAGGGTTCATGATCGTACGTCGTATCCTCCTTTCCAGATTGTAAAACCACTGAAATTAGGTCGGTTAGGTGACCTCCATGTTTTACACGCGGGAAGAACAGACACAACGCACCGGTTATTGGTGTAAGTATCGATCAGGTTTTGCAAGAGCGCGACGGCTTCTCATTTCCGTTTCTAAATTCAGACCTTATGAATGGCTTCGCCATCATCGTCCTGGGTTTCGTTGCCTTTGGCGTTCTGCATACTAAGGTCGGTATTGTGAATTTAATGCATCCCCATTTTTGATCGTTCACAAATACTTCAGACGGGCAGCTTCATGCCGTGGCAATGGTTAGTGGAAACGCCGTCCGGTCTAATTTGCTAGGCACGCTAGACACGCTAATGACTATCACAGGTTAATGATCATTACCGGCTTGATCACACTTATATCGTCTGTGATCTTCTGGTGAGCGGCATTGTTAAGTATGGTCTCAGGACCGCAAATCATTTCTTCGCCAGGTTCTTTTTCCCGGATTCCCCAACAACTGCACGTTTTCTTACCCCGGATGAACGTGTCAAGGTCGTACAAAGGATTAAGGCCAATCAGGCTGGTTTAGAAAATAAGACGTGGAAGCATGATCAGTGCGTTGCTCAGTGCTCATAGCTTCATATGCATAAGTTGGCAAACGTAGATTTATTGAGACGCTCAAGGACCCGAAAATATGGATCATGGTCCTGTTTGCTGCAATTTCGTACGACCATTCTTCCATCTCTTCTGTCTAAACAGATGTTGACTTTTTCTTTCTCCTACTCAGGAATATCGTGAACTCAGTGGGTCATGTATTACACGCTGGAAGCAACTAATCCACATGTTTGATGCGCAGCTCTCAAACCAACGGCAGCTTATTGTTAGCCAGTTTGGCTTTAGTTTCATCCAGACCACGTTGATCGGCTGTGTGGACGGTGTCGTGGAAAGTGGGTTACGCACTTTTCGTAGCGAGTTGCTGTGGAACTGACGCGGCCCCAGTCTTGGTGATATGGCTAGGAATTACCCTAGCCTCGTTTAAGCCAATTGGGCGTGGCTACGCCGGGGCCCTGTTGTATATCATCGCGATCTTAGGGGTGCTGTTAGTAAATCTGCTCTTTTCGAGTAACAAGGTCGGCTTGTTATTCTCCTATTGGGTTTCAAGTAAGCATCTGCTTCCTATTTCAAAGCAACTACTTCATAGCTCCTAGTTTCCTTCATTGCACCATTTGTCATCTTCCTCGGATGGGTAGGTGGTCTCACGTCGGGGCATACAAAACGTGAGTGATCCCTTCTCCCTACCAAGTACATCCTACAACTGAAGCATGTTGACGCAGGGATAACTACCAATGCGCTAGTCCTCATTGGATACTGTGTCGGTAACTTTGCAGGCCCTTTCGTATGGAAAAAGAAATATCAGCCGAGGTACGATTCACAAGTCGTAATTACCCTCCGACTATGAAATGACCGTTCCTCAGGAATCATGTTCCATGGACTTTGATTGCGGCATGCAACCTAGCGTCTGGGATCTTTCTTCTCATTCTCCGGTTTATGCTTGCCACCGAGAACAAGCGACGAGATATGAATCAGCACGATGATACTTACGACGATGTGTATGTGACGCATGTGAACGCGGATGGAACCACTGAAAAGAGGAAAGTTGATAAGGTATTGGTGTCTCGTTCATTCTGCTCTCGAGCTTGGCTAATATACAGTGCGTTCTCAGGCTTTCCTTGACCTTACTGATATCCAGAACAAGGATTTCAGATACCTACTTTAGATGAAGATATTATTTATGCTCAGTTTTGGATTGTACATTGACATACTAGCAGCCGACGACTTGGTGGTCACTTTTTATAACCTCATAAGGACACAACCACAAGCATCATAAAGAAGAGCACCAAGTGAACAAGCTGGCTGAGACAAGTTCGTTGGATGGGAATTTTATGAA
Organism: Armillaria nabsnona; assembly: GCA_030407065.1. NCBI lineage: Eukaryota > Fungi > Basidiomycota > Agaricomycetes > Agaricales > Physalacriaceae > Armillaria > Armillaria nabsnona. The sequence goes on from JAUDQA010000005.1 coordinate 1,237,755, forward strand.
AGCTGAGCGACCAATACTACGGTGACTTCACCGTACCAGTAACTTGAATACTTACAGCTGGGAATATGTGGGCACGAGCAATTAGTAGCCCGGATGTCGGAAATGTTGGACAGCTGCGTGCTATATTATCGGCGCGAGGAGCTAATAAGCTCATTCGCTGTACTATTCATGTAATCAAATCAAATCTTCATGTCTCTTTCACCGAGGATCTCAGCTACGGTGTTGCCATTTTTCACATCATGTCCGCCACCTTCGAGAAGGTGCTTTGCCGCCGGAGCATCCATTCCTGACACCGACGACAGTCGACGCAGGTGAAGACGCGTCCTCCGAGTGGATCATCTACCCAACAATTACGACGTCGCCGAATTCTTCTGCAACCATGGCGCCTACAGAATTGAAAGAATTGATTTTTCATCAAATTCTGTGGATCTACGCTTTTTTCGCCCAGTCGACGCCGAAGAATGTAAAAGGCGCTGGCAGCAGATGCAACGGTACAAGGACGAGCAAATGAGCTTTGTGGGACCGTCTCGTCCAGTAGTGGATGCCGGAATCATTGCGAGAATTGGTGCATGGCTAAGGACGCCAACGCTCTTCTGGTACAAACAGTCTTGTCACAGTTCGGCGAAGCAATGTTTGTCTGTTACTGCACATCAGTGTCCGTATTGATTATTTGATCGTGAAGCTGACGACCTTCTAGTCCGACCAGTACCCTATTCACCACTCGTAGTCTTCTTCACGGACGTGTATGCAGCAATGAATGCTCGCATTGTGCTTGAGAAAGGAGGTCACTTACTTCCTGCATTTGCTGGCTGTGAAGTGAACTTCGCCAAATGGGAGGGTATAAAAGATCCAACGTACAACGGACGACGACGATCATTTCTGGGCCTACCGTGACCATATCCGTTCCATTCCAGCTTCCATTGAGTGGTTGTGCGTCTTCTCTACGTATCTGGGTTGTTATGACTCACCATGTTTGCGCAATGTGGAGGTACCGCAGAACCGATGGGAATATCTGCATACTCTTTCTTCCTTGTCGCGAGAAAGAAATGCAAAGCCATGGCAACGAGAGCAATGACCTCGTTTATTCCATCGGACATGCCATCTCCTGATATTGGTGGTGAACTCCCTTACGTTAAAGCTGTAGAAGTTTCCCACTGGATAGACTTTCTCGGAGGATGAACGTGGTCACGCTTGGGCCAGCATTCTACTGCCCTGTCTGTTGGTCTCGTTGGTCTCGTTGGCAAGTGCTGCTGACCGCCCACGACACCATCTCCCGGGATTTTGACCGTAGTAGATGGGGCGGTTTCAGCAGCGAGGACGCCCTTGATAGAGGTGACTTACGATGGCTTCGAGGTCTTGGGGGGGGGGGGGTAGCAGATGGGATGGGAGCGGCGGTTTCCATAGCCAGATGCCTAAGGTTGACACCCCCAACAACTGGGGTGACACCCTCTACGACTGAGGTAACGACACCTTCGAGATCTTCCACGGTGCTGGAGCGGCGGCAAGGACGCCCCCAACGACGGAGATGACGAGATCCTGTCGAGCTTCGATGGCGGCTGCGTCAACAGACCTAGGAGACCACGTTCTTTTCTCATTTGCCTTTTCACCGACATGACGGCCGTGACACCGCGGAAAAAAGACCGGCCTTGGCGATCGAGGACTATATTCCGAGGTGCCGGAGTAGTCAGAAAGGTGAGCATCTTACATTTAGACCGGAACCTCCGTTGAAATTTTCTTCAAGGAAAACGGAAAATCAAGTCGCTGTTCCGGTGGGCATTCACCAATGTCGTTGAAGTCTTGAAGTGGCGCAAGTTCTCCAATAAGCTTTGATTCGGTCTGCAGGACTGATGCGCAAATTCTCACCACCTTCGTTTTGTAAAATACACTATTTCGTAGCACTAATCCTCTTGTACAACTCACACTCTGTATCATGTTAGCCTCAGCCTCTCCTAGACAGACAGTCAATACACACCTGTTGAGGAAGGGACGGCGTGTGTGTTCAAGCTTAAGCTGCAAGTTAAACGCTTTGTTCCTGGATTGAATATTTGAAATAATTGTCTGTATCAATCATGGCACTCTTTTCGAACGCCTCAAGGCAGTCTGTGTTTTGAAGGCAAAGTTAGATCCAGCTCCCAAGTCTTGATCCTATACAACTGTTCAGTTACAAGTATGATTTTAAACTGATGTAACTTGCCGACTGAGGTACTCCTACCCGAGACTCGAAGAATTCACTGAGCGCATCAAGAGCCACCTGAAGGTTGCTCTTGAGAATTTGCACCTCTTCTGGTTTCGCATGGACAATCTGCTCGAAATTTGGTAACTGCAGAGTGGCAAAGTAATGTGTATCTCTCGACAGGTGTATTAGCCTGGAGCGGCAGCTGGCCCAAGCATCAGCATTTGGACAAAGTTGCACTAAGGCCAAGATGTTCTGCTTTATTTTCCTGTGCGACTGAATACTGTCCTGCCACTTGGACTGATTGAACGCTAGAATCACGGCTACAGTGAAAAGACTGTTGGGCCGATAAAGATAATCCACTCGGGTTCTGCTCGCGGACGATTCGAGGTGAATGGTATCGCTGGAGGATCTTCGCTCGGTCATAGATGCCATGGCGATATAGGCAGCTAGAGCATCCACGCATTGGTAGCGGCATCGATTCTGACCAAGAAAACCGACAACATCATTTTCCATGAAAGCGTCCATCGCGGAAACAACTTTGTAGCTGAAGCACGTCTCTAGAATCTTGAAGACGACGTCGATATATGTGTCCCGGTTCGAGTAGTCTGAGTCTGCGTCAGCGTACGGTGTCGGGTGATTTAAGAGAGCCAATATGCGTTTCATCCGCGGCAAGGTGAACCAGTCGCGTAATATCTTTTTCTGAGGCCTTGCCACCGTTCCCAACAGAGGGTAAGCACCGACGAGCTTTGCAAAAATTCTGATCACCGCAGTCCTTGCTTTCCATAGGCCAACAAAATTACTAGCATCTGCTGGAAGGGTAAACAAGTCTGATTCAATGATTCGCGTAGCGGTATCGAGTACCGGGTAGTACTCGCTTGTGGCCGGGAAAATAGTGCTCGGGTCGATGTGGGGTATAATGCTTGTGAAGAAGAACAATCGTGCCTTTAAAGACTCGTGGTCTCCATTTAGAGGGGTCAACGAGGCGGAATGGCGATCGCTGTCTGCCGTATACGGCGGCAGCGCAAGCAAGTAGTTGACGAGCGCTAAGAGGAGACGGACCGGGTCTGACAAGCTGTACGACGAATAGCTGGTGTACGAGTCGAATTCAGCAAATATTTTATAAGCAATGGGTAGAATGTCAGGATATCGGCGGAGGACGTGGGATAAAGTAGCGCTCTGCCTGCTTGCAACCGGCTCGTCAACGTGACCATCGAACGGCAGTTGGTCAATGATGCCAGCACAGAGCGCCATATGAAAGGGGATGTTCCCGTCTACTGAGGCGAGATCACCCCCAAGACTGGCTTGCTTGAGAATACTAATCCAAACAATAGGATGGAGGCGTAGATCGTTTCTGTTAGCAAGGCCGTCCCTCAGAAAGTCGATGCCAGTCGGACAGTCAGACGGACGATGTGCGGAGTTGGACATGACACCAGCCACTATAGCGGTGAGTTCACGAGGCGCGGACTTCGAGAGGAGCAAGTAGTCCCTTGAGGCGTTATCTCTCGGAAAGAAGAGCTCGAAGCGAAGGAGGCGCTCAATTTTGCGCTCCAGGCCATGCATTGGCCAAGCTGTACTGCTGAATTCGTTGTCATACGCAACACAATTATGTAGCAGTAAGTCTTGCTCCCATGCTATGTCCGACCCGTCGAATACCCGTTTCAAGGATTCCAGAGAACTGATTTGCAGTCCTCCGATGGCCTGAACCACTATGCTTCGAACAGTGGGATTGGAGGACTTGGTGAACAACCAATGCAATGACTGTACATCCAGATCATGGCCCATGCCTTTCACAGCCTGACGCTCAGCCTCTTTGATGGAAGCATTTGCAGACTGTGAATCAGCTGCTGAACTCTTTGTGAGGAAAATCAGCAGCGCCGGGATCGGGGAGCGAGTATAGAACTGTTGAATAAGGTAGGACAACGGTGTTTTGTAGGGGCACTGAGGATATAGAAGGGGTAGAATATTTGTGACCACGTAGGCAACATAAACAACAGCTGCGGTAATACCGACGACGGCTGCGATGGGACGACTTAGTGGCAAAAGAAACAGGAACAGCCCGACAAAAAAGATCGCCAGTGCGACATGCATGAGCACAGGAAGAAGACCGATAATGGTTGGTACCTGCCACTTTTCGAATCCCGCATAACGGTACTGACGGATGCGACTGCGATCACGAGGCGTTCCAGAGGGAAGAGAGAGATATTGATGGAGCCATTGCTTCACCAGTACGGCACCAAGCGCCGTAGTCAGACTCAAGGAAAGACTTGTGAACCATAACCCATTGACCCAAGAGTCTATTGTCGCAGGTGTAAACGGAGATGAGGGAACGATTGCCGATGTCGCAACCTGGTCAACTGGGTCGCCACGGGCAATGGCACGTTGAACAGAAACGAGCTCAAAAAGAAGAAGAGCAGACATTTGACTGTAGGATACTTGAAGATTCTGGGATGTCTGCACGATGAATGTCGTGACCACCGCGGAAAAAAGACCGGCCTTGCAATTAATGTTAGTCCTAGTCAACCACCGAGTAGTCCAGTCACTCACAAACACGAGCAGCACGTCGACTGTGTCCCGAGATTCTTCTACCATATCTACGTCGAAAATCTGTGACTCGTCATTGTAAGTCCTGAAGACTCTGGCATTAGGCGCAGTTTCTTCGTAAATAGCATCCTCTGGATACTTGGCTTCATAATCAAACGCATCGTTTCCTTATTTCTTGCCTTCAGAGCGAATAAGAACTAAGTATGTGGATATACATACCGCCGTGTCCCGACGTGTAGCGCGTATTGTTTGTACTTCTGAGCCCGAGACGCCTAGTTTTTGCCCTCTGTCGCTTTGTCCCCTCGCTGGTATGCTCGTTCGTTTCTGTTTTATCTGGAATGCTATCGTCTGAATGTTTTGACTGGGCGTCAGGTTCATCTTTGCTGGTCAGAGAGAACAAGCCAGCGAGACCTTCCAAGGTCGTCATGGTATGGTGCAGAGTAGCAATACCGGTAAAAGCCGACGCCGACTAGGGGAAACGGCGCCGAAGTACTAGGGAAAAATGGAATGAACAAAACTTTAGTAGTTTGATTGGCTACTCTACAAGATACAGTGACATTGTATAAGTACTTTAGTAGTGCAAATAACAAGCATCCAGAGCTATATAATCCACTGGGTATCAAATCTACGTCAAGGAAGTCTTCGAGTCCAGTTGCAAGACAACCAAGAAACCAGGTATATTTTACATAAATGCGAATAGATCAAACAGAGGGACTTCCCTCTCTATTTTTCTTCTTCCAAGTCTTGAGGAGCGCAGCACCAAGGGACTTGCCGAGCGCCAACGCCAATGGGACGGGCACTGCGTTTCCGATTTGGCGATATTGCTGCAGAGAAAAAGAACATCAGAAAATAAAGACTGGGTCTACGTATAAGCTGCGTACGTCGTCAATCATGCTTTGCGAGTTGGCTTTGTTAATTGAACAAAAGGTGTAGTCGTCGGGGAATCCTTGGGCTCTAGCAACCTCTCGCACGCTGATAATCCTTTTTTGCTGCATTTTCCGTCAGTGAATTCTGCATCACGATTGTAGTAGCAGATACATACGTGAGGATGTAGCAATACGCTGTGCTTGCTGTTAGGCGATACGAGGGTCATCGCAGTGCGGAAGTATCCATCTCCGTTCAGTCGTCCGTAAAACACTACCAGAATGCGTCAAAGAAAGGTCATTGTCAGTATCACTGGTCCTAACCATATTTTGAATTTATCATATGCTTCGAACACAGATCAGGATCCAAATCTAGATACAAGTATAAGTCACTCGATACCTAGGCCAACAAGGAGATAGCCACCTTTCTGGTTCGCATTCGGTTTCAACGGAACAGAGGTAGACCTAAAGAAAACGATTAGCTGTCACCGAGAACAACAAAGGAGAACGTACGCCTCTACGACTCGCCGAGAAAATATCTTAGTGTGATGATCATCGACTGCACGCAAGTTCGCTCGGCGCATCCATCGTTGGTATGCATTTCTTGGTGAGCAAATATATATGGCCTTATCAATTCCCGGCCTTCTAGGAGCATCGCCTTTAGCAGCGGGAAGTTGCTTGATCCCCTTATCGATCCTGCGTTGAGTCTCTCGCTTTGTGTCATAGCCCGAAGGGATGATCTCATGAGGGTTGATCCTACAAGGATCGCGTGAGCTCAAACCAGATACTGACAGACTCATACTAACCAATCCCAGGGAGGCTATATGTTTGGTCAGGACACGTGAGCATAAGGCAGATAAGAACAACACTAACAAGGTCCCCAATAGCGTCATCGACGGTTACTGGCTTCAGAGGCGCACACTGATGGTCGTCTTCAGGATTCCGAGACCTTGTCGCACGAGACAACGATTCCCCTTCAAAACCTGGTACCTTCCATCTCGCCGCCAGCCTCTGGAAAGCGTGTGTCGGGATTGGGAATTCGGGTAAGGGCAGCCCTCGTCGCGCTCCCCAGATAAGAATCCGGTTGCGCTGTTGAGGGGCACCGTATGCGCCGGCTTGAAGAATCTTAACGCGAACCTGATACCTGTGATGAAGTTGAAATGCAATCTACCAGCTAGGGAGAGGGTGGTACTTACCCTAATGATGTCAGGATCCTTAATATGAGCTTCAGGACCCCCATTTCCATCCCGCCGACGAGGGAGCGACCATGCGAGGCAGATTTGGCTCCCAGACGAGCCGTCAACATGCCCACGACGTTTTCCAAAAGGAAATACCGAGGTTCGTACCATTCCGTGTAGGCCAACATGACCATTGGCAACGTTGATCGAATATCGTCCGGTTTCTAATCGTGTTTGAGCATGTCTGCATAGATAAACTTTGAACCCGACTTACTGGGTTATGATTCGCCTTACTAAAAGACTGACATGGCGGGCCTGTAGAACACCGAATCAGTATAACTTCATATAACCCCCGACTGCAAGTCCGAACCTCCGTAGATAAAATCAACTTCGCCTTTCTTTGGCATATTCTCCAAGTAAGTCCCATCGTGAGATTTGAGTTTATGAGGGTGCTTGTCGTATTCAGTTTGCACAGCGTGATCTAAAAGGATGCTGGCATCTTGGTCGTAGACAATAGTATCAGGATGATTGCGGCTAGGTAGAGAACCAATGAGACAACGAAAAGAACACGACAATGGTTGTCACACCTGTACGTCTGAGCAGCCGATGGCGAAAACTCAACAGCCCACTTCGTTTCAACGAATCCTGAGAACATCATACCCGTACCTAGACCACCAGCACCTGCGCAAACATCAGTCTGAATACTCGAATCATATAATCTTATCAGGCTTACCACTGAAGAGTTCCAACCCACGAAGCGGAGAGTTCCGATCCCGTAGCCGTCGCGCGTCACGGACTTCCTGCTCGTGGTCGTCAAAGCAACCGTGTATGCATCTTTTCCACGATTTCGTCGAAAGAGGTATGAGCTCCCCTTCGGAGTCTTCAACTTGGTTCAAGTAAAAATGGTCGTCGCGCTTGATCCACGACCTGATAGCGGCCTGCTCAACCAGGTGCTTGACGAAGCATACACCTTGTAACCGTTTGACGGCTACGGACCGCGTCCTTTGGCTCAGAAATAGTCGACGCTAAACAGAAAATTATTGTCAACATATTCGTGTAGAAAACATGGTACATACCTCTTCTTGATCACAGTCTGTCGTAGACTCGTGGTCATTGTAGCGACCAAGATACGCGACCTGTACCGCTTCCTCGTCGATGATTGAACGTACTTGCGCGATATCCAAAAGCAGGATGTCGGGGTCTTCATTGCGGACATATACGCAGTCGTGAAGGTGGTAATCCACCCCATAATGAGTCACACCGCCTTTCGTAGGGCTAGCGATTCCATAAGCATCTTCTCGCGCTTTGAGCGCACATGGATAGCACTTGAGGTGCTCTGACTGATACGACGTTGCCTCAAGCACCTCCTCAATAGACGGAAGATCTGTGAATTCGTGCTGTTTATTATCCCAAACAAGACTGAAATTCGTTAGATAGATACGTTCATCACGACAAGAACACCGGTACCTGCAGAAATAATCCGTGGACTCGGGATCCCCGTCATCGAGGTACTCATTGTCACTTTCCCCTAACATTTTGACATCCACTTTTCGGATGATGGACGCAATGGGACTGGCGTCGCAGGTCTTCATCTGAAAGAGGGCTTTCGAATGAGCGACTTCCTTCATCAGCGTTCTGCTGCCGTGCTCGAACCAATGGCCATGGAACTTCTTCATATTGTCCACCACATCGTAGAAGAAGTAACAGATACGACAAAACCTACATATTGTACGCGTCAACCTCAAATTTACAGGATGGTGTCAAGGTACTGACCAGTATCGATTTCCGAATATATTCTTGGATAACGGACGGAGAGGTTTACCCTTCTCACTAGATGTGGATGATTCGTCATCACTGCTGTCACTTCCCTCGTCATCAGTACCAGATTTTGCGTTGGAGGACGAGTCGTTTGGCGGCATGACCATAACCACATCTCCTGCCTATGAAGATTATATCAGCCAGGAACTTGAAGGACGAATAAAAAGACAAACCTGGTACTCCACGCCGTCAAGGTGTACAGTAGCGTAATGATGTTTCGCAATTCGGTCTCCCCAGACAATGCTTTCAGGGTTATCATAATGAGATTGAACATTCTCCTCCACCTCCCTAAGCGGCGTATCATCCTTCTCCAGCGTCCCCGCCACCTCCATTCGGTTTCGGTAAAGTTTTTCAGCGATAGATCCGACGATGGGCGTGACGACCGTTGTTGCCCTCCGCATGAGGACTGCTTTCTCCCGATTTGAAGGTATTTTGGGCGCTGGATCTGCACGGGGACGCGGATAGGGTTTGTGCTTTTTCTTTTTTGCAAGAAGGCTCAAAGACGTCGCTGTCGATGAGGGTGTGGTAGCTCTGTCGCTGTGAGAATCGGACGTTGCATCGGAAGAAGGCGTCTCGGCAGACGCATACGAGGAGTCCCCGTCGTCGAACAGCTCCAGATCTACGCCTGCAGCTTCGAAAAAATACTTGATGAGGGGCACGTTTTTGAGGCGTTCATCGACTTTTGCGCATAAAACGGGAAGCGTAGAAATTAGATAGGCAATCTGGAAAGTTGATGAGAAGTTTGAATCACAAGAGGCTGTAAACCACGAACTGTATCATCGGATTCCACATCATCAATATTTATGTCACGCCCAATGATGGCATGAGATGAAACACAGTTTGTGCTCTCATGTATGTCGTCCAAGGAATTGACGAAGTCTTCGTAGCGAGCCCTTCTATCTTGCAAAGCATGGGAAACAACTTCATGAGCGACGCGATGTTTCACGAAAAATGGGCGGAAAAACGGTGCATAGGTGTCGGAAGGTACATGGAGGATATACCATGCCATGTCCGTACAGATGTATATGTTCCTGAAATGCTATCAGAAAATAATGACACAGCGAAGATCAATATGTTCACCCGTCAAGTTGTTGCGCCTCGGAAAAGTAATGGACATTGAAGTCTATAATACACCCCAATCGCAAGCGCATACCTGACTCTTCCTCATCTAGGTCCGAACGAGCTTGGACAAACTCATCGTCAAGACCGTCGACTTCCTTGGCTCTGACGATGCCACTCGCATGGAAGGTTCGTGTTGCTTTGTTCTTGCCTTTCTTCCCGCCCTTTGGAGGAGGGGTAAGCGTGTTAAGAGCTTCGATATCAACAATGTTTTGCTCGTCGTCGTAAATAACGAAGTCGTCGAGGATCCGAACAGGTACAGCGTTGTCGCCTTCGTCAGAATCAGAATCAGGTTCTATTTCGCCGGGAATCGCGACTCCGTCAGTCTCGTCAAATTCGTCGTCCCGAAAGTGATAGGGTTTAGCGCTTGTCGCGTCATGATCTTGATCCATCTGATGAAAATCCCACTGCGTGTTGTCATCTATAAATATGAAGTGAGCAGAAAGAACCGACGCGAAACGTGGCACAGCGCACTCAAAGTGGTGCCCGACATAGTGGCCGCTGTCGATGGACCTGCCTCGTTATTGTCCAAAAAGTCGGAAACCGTAGGCGAAAGGCGGAGCCCTCGCACGCGTGGGGGAGACTACATGGTGGTTCAGCAATGATCCAAAGGATTATATTTGCAGGCTCACATCGAAATCAGAGACAGTTGGAGATTGTCGTAGCTCGAGAACTGTATTCATCTACAAACACGTCAAGTCATGTTCGGTGGCAGAATGAAGAATACATACTACGGCTAGCTCCTCATCGTTGAAAGCAGGCGACTCCACGCGTCTTTTCTTTTTTGGAGAACCATTTGGGGATTGGAAAATGGACCTCGTTGGTGAGGCAGGAGGGCTGGTGCTGATTGAAGGAGATCTTTTCCTCGGCTTGGTGGCTTGAAGTCGACCTCGACGTCGGCTAGTCGATTCTGGCGTCGCTCGATGGGACCGTAGAGGGAGCTCCACGTAAGCGGCGTATCGTCGAACCCCCATCGTCGACCCTGCAACAGGACAGTTTTCGCCGTGGAAACAGAAAGGCAAAATTAAAACCGCGCCGCATCAAGCACGAACCACCACCGCCACCATTCTGCCTTGCTTTCACGTGTCAATGCTTGCTCATGTCTTTCGCAGATAAATTGAAGCTGGAAGGGAATCGTCCTCGTTGCGAATAAGGTTGCGATGCGCCGTCGTCGATGCGATGGCTAGCCTGTAGGCAATTCTCACGGTAATGATCAACGGCGCCACCCATGATGATGATGTAGATCCAGGCGGGATGGAAGCAGCAACGAGTCGGAAATCGGGTACATCGTCTTAATTCATTTTTCCCTCTTACTATACTTATGCACTTACTACCAGTAACCGCCATCTCCCCGTTCCTCTCGCTGCGACGCTACCATCCTGGAGTGCTCTTCACGTCGATATTTTCAGTTTCACAATACACGCGGCCTCTCCTGTCTTGCCCGCCCATCCACAAGACCGTCCGCCCAACCCTCCCCTCGGAAGTGATGTCCGGCTACCGATGTGAGCGCGCGATCCCGCGTGTCTCAGTCCCGCTTGTCAGAAGCCCCTCCGCGTTGATTCCGCGCATCAGTGCAGGTACGTCCAACCTTTCGTCGGAGCACCACAGTCATACTTAGTCCACGACGCAGCCAACAGCCCAAAGCGGCGGCGATCTTATCTTTCATTGCCATACCTGCGGGACGTGATCTTGCGCGTCCCCTACGGCAAGAAGGACGGGGTGATCCCGAGACGTCTCGCATGCAATCACTCATATATGTACCTACATCTTTCAATATTACAGATTTCCTGAACCCGAGTCTGAAAGCGTACTGTCAGTCAGTTCTTGAACAAATTCCAACCGAGTGCGTACCATCTCCCACTTTCTCCGAGTCGATAACGGGAAGCTTGCTGTTCTTCATTTCGCTGGGCTAGTAAGTGATCAGTTCATTGCCAAGGGTCATATTTGAAGGATAGCTTACCCTATTCCATTTCCAGATCCTCACTACTGCCACCTCGAGCCCGTAGGTCCTAGTACAAGCAAGGTAGGCTGCCGACTACACAACAAAAAGGGATCCCTTACATTCTCTAATGATGCCGCTTAGGCAAAGAAATAAGGAAGCAGGTCAAATTCACATACCGACTTCGCTGTCACACCCTGCTCGCCTCAGCGTCACCTGGTCAGGTCGAGAAATGCCGATACGCCTGGTTTAAAGTCTAGCAGGAGACAAGCGTCAGTACAAGCCCTGTAGAGATCGCAAATAAAAACGTACTATTTGCTCACCTTGACTTGAGTTTCCACACCACCAACCACCGTCTCAAGTTGCGCTGTTTACACCATCATTTGTTAATCAACGGACAGGGAAATAAATGAAATGGACATACCCGTTCGCTGCTACACCGCTTGCGTTGCACTGCTGTATAGTCTTGTGAAGAAACGCTGAGGAATAGTATTAGTATGTAGACTCGAGGAGAATTGAAGATGGGTTACCTTTTGCAAGAAGAAAAATCTTCTCCAAATTATCAGCTCGTGAGCAGAAGGAGCACAAATGTCCTCTTACCAAGTCCGTCGAACTCGGTGGTAGTGGTAAGAGTTTACGTTTGCACCGTGACAAAGTCACGAACCCCAACGCTGTCCACCGGCCTGTCATTACATAGTATGAGAGTGGCTTGCAAGCGAGCACAAGTCAGCGAGCTTGGAAAGAATATGGAGGAGAGAGTGGATGGGAGAGGGATGAGGAGATGGAATTTGAAGCCCATCCCTCCCCTCCTTTTATACGCGAGACGTCGAGTGGGGATCGATGTCAAAGCCGAAAACATAAATTCCAAAAATCATAAACTTACCATTCACATTGAGCATCCGAATTATTCAATCTCGCATCCGCACTATTACCATACAACGTAAATGATACGCTCGACGCCGCAGTTGTTTTCCAGGGATGGAGGTTCGGCAATGTTAGGATAAGCCTTCTCGTGCTCGTTGTAGATGTCCGTCTCCTGGGGAATGACACCAGTCAAAACTCGGAGCTTGTGCGCTGAAAGAAGATGAAAATGCAAACCTCGGAGTCTCGGAGCGGGCAAATGAAAGCTCTAGTAATCTTCACCAGCTATACCATGAATACCATCAGCATTTTACAATGCCAGGTTCAAAGAGACAAAGGATGCGTACTCTGTAGATAGTACTGACATTGAAATTCATCATATTATCAGTTTTTCTGACATCCACACCTGGAAACGATGTATCAAAACTCACAAAGAGAATTCACGCTGTCCTCAGGGTCGCGTTTAGCAACCCAGAAAAGGAAACGGCACACCTGATGAACGAGAACGAGCGTAAGGATACACTGGAACAACAGATTCAGTCGCAGATAATGTGGAAAACCGTTCAACACGTACGGAATTATCGATTCTCGCGGCGCATGTGGCACTGAATGTCTTCCAAAATCTGAATACCTCGTGCAGACGTCCGAATTGATATCTGGAAACCGAGTCATCAAAGCGGAGACGTCAAGGCGGTCGAGGTCCAAAAGATTACGATACTGTCGGGAAGTGTTTGATTCCGTGCTAGCATCATGTCACTAAATGCGGGATACGTCAGAATTCGAGAAACATGAAATAGTGTATTTGGTTGACTGATATTGGGCTTGCGGTCTGGTATCTTCCAAATTTCGGGATAACTCCGCTGCGCTGTCATCTGTAATGATGGGCTATGTTCGGTGGCGTCGGACGGAATCAGTGTCTTGCCAACAGACTGCCGAGTGTTAGTGACTTGACATTGCAAGCGTAGAGGGGAAAGGAAAGGCATAGGTTCAGTCCAATACTACTTTCACATACCTCAAAGATATAAGAATCATTTCTGGACTTGAAGATGAATATAAAGCAAAATAACCAAGTCAAAACGACTCACCGTTGGAACCAAGAATGACATCGAGACCCAGGCACATTCAAACATGAGGCGCAGTCCCCCAAAATGGACGGCAGGTCAATCAGGGTCTAACGTCGATACGTTGATACGTCATTGAGGTCTTGGAGAGTTTTTGAGAGGTTCGAGGGCGAGTAGGCCATTGTCCGGCAGTAGCATGACATGAAATCAAATAGATGTAAGTTTCTGTCAACAAAAAACAAAGTGAGCTTTTGAAACGAAGAAGAATGAGGTTGCTCCACTTGTTAACAGACTTATTGAGATTGACAGAGTCTTTAGAACACGACGAGTTCTTGTGGATTTAGCGGGAATGACCAACAAGCGAAGACGTCGCGCAAATTTGACACATTTGAAGCGCAGAAGAATTATGATTGCACAGTAGCAAGGAGCAAGGATGGAACTTGGAACGCGAGAGGATGGTAGTCGGTGGAGGAGAATATTCAAGTCGCGCCGTGGGCATACCGGACCGGATCGCACCTGTGCCTCGTGTGCCTTCCTCTTTAGCGTCTACCTCCATCTCCCTCCCGACTTTAAGACACCTAATACACTGGGATTCGTGCTCATCCACCAGAGCTCACTATCACATTTCAAAGTTCAGAAATTCGGCACGCTCTGCTTTGGCGGCGGTACATGTCAACGTTGGGCCGATGTCACGCATCAATTTGAATTCTGATACATGTCGCTGTATTGTATTTACAAGTCTCGACCCCGAATGCGCTGTTTGCATCCGTGTTTCCTGTAACTTTCATGTTCGTTCTCTTCGGTGCTAACTAGGGTCCGTGATGGTGATCGCCGTGTGGATGCACTTATTTTCCCTCGATGGATTGGTTCGATGTCAGCCTGTACAAGGCAGATATGGGATTGCCAAATTCTTGGTATGGAAACCCTTGCATATCTGAAAGTAAGTCACAATATCTTTGTAGTTGATACAAATCTAATCTACTTTGCTCATCACATGAACTATGGTTGTACAAGTTACTTACTGCTGAAAATCTACGTGTTATTCACAATTTCGATTCTCAGACGCCAATAATGTCTTAATCTCAGGTACCCCACTGAATTTGCTGACCTATCTCTCCTCTCATGGCACCGAATCCTGACCCCATGATCTGGATAATAATATTTTAGCTGCAGGAGCCGGTGTTCAAGATCTCGACGTACCTTTACTCCAAATGGCGCTGCGCTACCGTAGCTTAAAATCCTCCTCAGCCCGCGCAAGCACAAGATCAAATTAACACATAAGAACTGCTGCAAGACCTTCCATGGTCGTGCGATGATTGTAATTCGTGCACCGGATGTGATATCCAAAATGTACCTCACCTCAGAAATGGCAACCTGTGTTGCAGTCCTGCACGAACATTATATAAGTGCTTCTTCATCTCGTTGCTTACCTGAATTACTTACGGTTGATTTAGAGCGGATCGAAGACTCAAGCGTTTCGTATCCGGTCACAATGGAGATGATCAACGTGTGGACGTGAGAGCCAAAGCAACCTAACCCTCACCTTCAATTAGTCCATCCTCGGAGTTCACGGATATGATATCACCAGTGGCGCAAACTCAAATTTCAAGTGTTCGTCATTCTCTATATGTGTAGGTACCCGTCTTGTATTCTCATTCAAATGGTACAGTTGATCTTGGTTACAGAAACCGAAGGCGTCGTATCGGCTATCACATCTGATTCTTACACTTGAAATTGGGCCTCGTCACATCAAGACGCTTTGAATACATGGGCAAATATCAGGCCATCCTCCATTTTTGGTTCAAGGACTTACCTGGATGCAGAACGGCTGCAGATTCCCGAGACGGAGAACCTAGTATGAGCACGCCGCTGGATGAGTGACATCTGAGAGGCGCCTTAGGACCATGGCGGCGCGTCGATCAGGACATGACGTACTGGCAGCGCGGAGAAGTTCAGGTAAGTAACCACGTCAGTTTGACATCAAATCTCCAAGAACTTACCGGTGTTCATTTAGAGTGGCTCAAGGAAGATCTAGCCGCGATTTTGAATTTCCTTTGTAAATTGACCAAATCCCGCCGGCTGCCAGTGAGTCGGTTCCGCTAGTTGGGCTGCGGGTAATGTCTGGGATCATCCGGTTGACGTCTTGGCGGAAAAAGTCTTGTTGCTGACACGTGCGCCTTGACAAGACTGGACTTTTCACTTGTGCACAGCATCGGATGCCCTTGAAATCCGGTAAGTTCATGGCTGTGGAATGATTTCTGTATTTCTCACTCTATTTGAGCAGAATTTATGTTCTCAAGATTTCAGGAAGACCTTTAGCTACGCAATCCGTCAATGGGAGCACGGAATTCATGTTGCACTTACAATGGCAAAGCTGTAAAGTTGGGGATGTCGATTCTCATTGGAAGTAAGGAGGAGGTACGTTGAATTGTTTGTATGACTTGACGCCAGCTGATGATTCGCACGTAGTTACCTTGACGTTCGATCAATTGTCAACTTGAAATCTAGGAGAATATACCCGAATTCTATTCTTTCTTTCTTTCGTGGATATTTGAGGGCAGACATTACGGCCTGCAACTTGAATGTGCTTGAAATCTCAAAGACTCGGAGGATGGATGTCATTCTATCGGGAGATTCGAAATTTGGAAAAAATTGTTGACAGGCGTTGACGCCACAAAATGCACTCCGCTCCGAGCCCGTAGTTGCACGTAGTTCTGATCCCTCGTGACTTTGTTGACTCGTCTCGATGGGGCCAGTTGGTTTCCTTCTTATTCTATTTCCAACACCATCACGATGTTCCACCTCCCTTTCCTCCCTTCATTCCTCTTTCCCTCCCTCCCTCTATGTCATCCACCACCTTCTCACCTTTGATATCTGCTGCTCCCTCCCACACACTTATTTCTTTTCCAAGTCGATGGCGGGGGCATCGATGCCCAAATCAGGATCATCTCACACTGCTCTTCCTTTACTACCACCACGGTAAGTCCTTTCTCACTCCTTACCCATTCTGTCTGACTCACGACCTCTATTGCAGAGTGTTTCGACTATCAAAATATGATTATGGTACGTATTCTAACTAGTGTCTGTTGTTTCTGACTTTTCTCTCCAAGTAGACATGTTTTGTCGTGTTCAAAGCTTCAAGACCTCGTACTGGATACCTAGAGGCAACGCGACCCTCTACCGGATGTAACGACGCGTCCCAGGGTGCAAAATTGTTCCAAGACAATGTATCGCCGTCCGGCGAGCATGCTTTAGGTATGTTCCCAGTTACTTTCCCTTGCTTGATTCTTTTCTTACCTTGGAAGGCTTGAAGATGGCCGGCGTCAAGCGTCGCGCAACGAACGACGCTTCTTGTGAGTATTCTTTCGCGTACCTGTATGATGTACTGACTGTTTGTGACAGGTGTTTTGTTCTGAGACGATGTATCGTCTTCCCGCGAGCAAGGTGTTTTGATATCAAGTAAGGTATCATTACTATCATCAACACGTAGGCTGAGATTTCATCAGACTGATCCTTACTGTTTGCGGGACCAATGTTGGGCCGAGACGATGTTTGAACGTCCGGTGAGGACTTCAAGGAATGTAAGTTACACTCACCTTGTATTTATTGATCTTTTGACCAAGACCTTGACTTTGCAGATGCAGAAACCTTCTCATTAGACTGATTTTTGCTCGAGACGACGTATCGACGTCCTGCAAGCTGGTCTTCGACCATCGTAAGTGCTGATTTGAAGTATTCTCGCCTCATTTACTGATATTTGAAGCAGAAAAGTATGGAGAAGTTGACCTTCTTCTCGTGTTATTTACGGGACCGGTTTTGCCGCGAGACGACGCATCGACGTCCCGCGAGCAAGAATTGTAAGTTATTATTTAGATCATTTTAGCTCGGATTTACTTGCTTTTTCTAGTCAAATTCCTCGAGATTTTGACCTTGCGGAGCCAACGGTGGCTCAGGTAGGTACTACTTCATATACAAGGACAATCTACTGACTGTTTGGATGAGCAGTTTTGCGCGGAGACAACGTATTTTCGTCCGGCGAGCAAGATCAAGAGCCTGAATTGATGTAAGTTGTCATTTGAGCACTTTCACAATGTATTTACTGACTTTTGACCAGGCATTCATCCATGTGCCCTTCTGGTACCATTGGGGAGACGATTTTTGACCCGAGACAATGTATCGGCGTCCGGAGAGCAAGAACGCGAGGATTGTAAGTTATATTCTAAGCTATTTCACCTCGAATTTATTGACTTTTTCTGTTCAAAGTCAAGTCAAATTTTCCCAAAATTCAAGCCTTGCGGAGCCAACAGCGGTTCGGATGAGTACAATTTCGTGTTCTTAAACGATGTACTCATTCTTTCTGATTAGAATTTCAGCCCAAGACAACAAATATTTGTCCAGCGAGCGAGATCGAAAGCAGGACACGATGTAGGTCATCAGTTTGGAAAATTTGAGCTCAAATTCACTGCCTTTTTTCGGTCAAAGGCAGCTTGAAATTTCACGTACGTCACCAAACTCATGAAAAAGAGGAGAAAATTTACAGCAGGACTAGACTGACTTTGGTGCACGGAGTCGGCCCAGAAACAGCACAGAAGCCGTGGCGAGAGCTTAAGACGGATGAGGGAATGAGGGATGCGCAGGAGGCGAGTCAAAGAGAGACACGAGGCCTTGGGGAGGAGAGTTGAAGGAAGTGAGGTGCACAGGAGAGCGGTGGAGGACGCATAGATTGATGGCGGGGTCCTCTTAGTGTGAATAGCTGTCTTGGGCAAGTCCCAAGGCAGCTATTTTTTTTTGGACCCTGAGAGGGAGGTAGCAGAGGATGTGATTATGATAGGACGGATTGATTACGTAATCAAAGAACGCCTACTTGGCTCTAAACCACCCACACCAGAGTTTGGTAGGCGGATGAGCGGCCCAAAATTCGACGAATAGCCATCTTCAGCGGTGCTCCGAGGTCCTGACATCCGCAGCAGATGCGATCACTTGCTGGACAAGGTAATTTCGGACAGACGGGATACACTTTGTACACTACAGTACTTTCAGGATTATCATAATGAGATTGAACATTCTCCTCCACCTCCCTAAGCGGCGTATCATCCTTCTCCAGCGTCCCCGCCACCTCCATTCGGTTTCGGTAAAGTTTTTCAGCGATAGATCCGACGATGGGCGTGACGACCGTTGTTGCCCTCCGCATGAGGACTGCTTTCTCCCGATTTGAAGGTATTTTGGGCGCTGGATCTGCACGGGGACGCGGATAGGGTTTGTGCTTTTTCTTTTTTGCAAGAAGGCTCGAAGACGTCGCTGTCGATGAGGGTGTGGTGGCTCTGTCGCTGTGAGAATCGGACGTTGCATCGGAAGAAGGCGTCTCGGCAGACGCATACGAGGAGTCCCCGTCGTCGAACAGCTCCAGATCTACGCCTGCAGCTTCGAAAAAATACTTGATGAGGGGCACGTTTTTGAGGCGTTCATCGACTTTTGCGCATAAAACGGGAAGCGTAGAAATTAGATAGGCAATCTGGAAAGTTGATGAGAAGTTTGAATCACAAGAGGCTGTAAACCACGAACTGTATCATCGGATTCCACATCATCAATATTTATGTCACG
Source organism: Armillaria nabsnona (assembly GCA_030407065.1). NCBI lineage: Eukaryota > Fungi > Basidiomycota > Agaricomycetes > Agaricales > Physalacriaceae > Armillaria > Armillaria nabsnona. The sequence goes on from JAUDQA010000005.1 coordinate 1,256,912, forward strand.
CCCAATGATGGCATGAGATGAAACACAGTTTGTGCTCTCATGTATGTCGTCCAAGGAATTGACGAAGTCTTCGTAGCGAGCCCTTCTATCTTGCAAAGCATGGGAAACAACTTCATGAGCGACGCGATGTTTCACGAAAAATGGGCGGAAAAACGGTGCATAGGTGTCGGAAGGTACATGGAGGATATACCATGCCATGTCCGTACAGATGTATATGTTCCTGAAATGCTATCAGAAAATAATGACACAGCGAAGATCAATATGTTCACCCGTCAAGTTGTTGCGCCTCGGAAAAGTAATGGACATTGAAGTCTGTAATACACCCCAATCGCAAGCGCATACCTGACTCTTCCTCATCTAGGTCCGAACGAGCTTGGACAAACTCATCGTCAAGACCGTCGACTTCCTTGGCTCTGACGATGCCACTCGCATGGAAGGTTCGTGTTGCTTTGTTCTTGCCTTTCTTCCCGCCCTTTGGAGGAGGGGTAAGCGTGTTAAGAGCTTCGATATCAACAATGTTTTGCTCGTCGTCGTAAATAACGAAGTCGTCGAGGATCCGAACAGGTACAGCGTTGTCGCCTTCGTCAGAATCAGAATCAGGTTCTATTTCGCCGGGAATCGCGACTCCGTCAGTCTCGTCAAATTCGTCGTCCCGAAAGTGATAGGGTTTAGCGCTTGTCGCGTCATGATCTTGATCCATCTGATGAAAATCCCACTGCGTGTTGTCATCTATAAATATGAAGTGAGCAGAAAGAACCGACGCGAAACGTGGCACAGCGCACTCAAAGTGGTGCCCGACATAGTGGCCGCTGTCGATGGACCTGCCTCGTTATTGTCCAAAAAGTCGGAAACCGTAGGCGAAAGGCGGAGCCCTCGCACGCGTGGGGGAGACTACATGGTGGTTCAGCAATGATCCAAAGGATTATATTTGCAGGCTCACATCGAAATCAGAGACAGTTGGAGATTGTCGTAGCTCGAGAACTGTATTCATCTACAAACACGTCAAGTCATGTTCGGTGGCAGAATGAAGAATACATACTACGGCTAGCTCCTCATCGTTGAAAGCAGGCGACTCCACGCGTCTTTTCTTTTTTGGAGAACCATTTGGGGATTGGAAAATGGACCTCGTTGGTGAGGCAGGAGGGCTGGTGCTGATTGAAGGAGATCTTTTCCTCGGCTTGGTGGCTTGAAGTCGACCTCGACGTCGGCTAGTCGATTCTGGCGTCGCTCGATGGGACCGTAGAGGGAGCTCCACGTAAGCGGCGTATCGTCGAACCCCCATCGTCGACCCTGCAACGGGACAGTTTTCGCCGTGGAAACAGAAAGGCAAAATTAAAACCGCGCCGCATCAAGCACGAACCACCACCGCCACCATTCTGCCTTGCTTTCACGTGTCAATGCTTGCTCATGTCTTTCGCAGATAAATTGAAGCTGGAAGGGAATCGTCCTCGTTGCGAATAAGGTTGCGATGCGCCGTCGTCGATGGGATGGCTAGCCTGTAGGCAATTCTCACGGTAATACAATAAACGGCGCCACCCATGATGATGATGTAGATCTAGGCGGGATGGAAGCAGCAACGAGTCGGAAATCGGGTACGTCGTCTTATTTCAATTTTCCTCTTACTATACGTATGCACTTACTACCAGCAACCGCCATGTCCCCGTTCCTCTCGCTGCGACGCTGCCATCCTGGAGTGCTCTTCACGTCGATATTTTCAGTTTCACAATACACACTAAACGATGCTGGAGCATTCGAGTGCCAAGAGACAAGCAGATCTTTTGAGTATTCCTTTTTTCGTACCATCTCTGCAGCCGACGTCGTGTAGCTTGGCGCAGGAGCAAATATTTCATGAGGTCGGACAACGAGTAATTGATAACTTTCAACGCTTGCTCCCACCTGGACACCAGCGCCCGCTGACTTCGACTCCGCAGCTCGTGCCAATTATTGGGCCTCCTGCCTTGACCATGTTCCCCAATGACAAGGACCATCATGAGAAGCGGTTACAACGGTGACTTGCTCCCACACCACTACGAAAGCTCGACTGGCGAGTCTTTTCTGTCTGTTCCACAGTCTAAACCCAGTTTTACAGCAGTATTGTTATCAGTATTCCGTTGCAGTCAGAGCAGCCATAGGCTACAGTCGTGCGACAGACATGCGGTTTCATGATGAAATTGCGTCTCTCTTGCCTCGCAGTCCCTGATTCCTGCGTTCCGTAGCAGTCATAAGCTCTCGAATTGCGCCCATTAGACCCAAATCGTGTGCTTGATAGTCTGCAGTACCCTGAGACCTGCGTTCCTTTGCAGTCGTAGGCTCTGATACTGCGATAGGATACGAAACACATGCTTGCTTCCTCGCCGTCTCTGAGACCTGCGCTTTTTTGCAATCATAGGTCCGTGCACCCTTACAGGCACGCTGTTTCTTTACCCGAACAGTGACCTGGGCTACAGAGTGCTCGGTATTCTGCGTTCCTTATTACCATTGTTCATGTTCCGTGCTACTCTTCAGAGGCCGTTGCTCGTTCGAAGCTCAAACTGGTGTCATACTACAAGATGGCGGTGGACTGCGATTGAAAGGAATGCACGGTGTCCAAATGGACCTGACGCGCGAGCTCGTCTGATCTTTCGTTCCTTGCAGTCGGATAGAGCTTGAAATAAGGTCAACTCAGACCCTGACTCCCGATGCCAAAGGAGCGTGAAATCCGCAAATATTCCAAGTCTCACCTGAATTTCTTCCAACCTCTGCCATCATCTCTTCGCTCAATCATATATCTATTTCTGGTAAGCCCGACTAGTGCTATGCTATTCAAGCATTGCACTAATTGGTTGGGTTAATAGCACCTTTGATTTCATCGATTTCATGGCATCCAATAACAAGGTGGGACTCCTTTTCTTCACAATTTTTTTACTGTGACTTTCCCTTAACATGCAACGTTATGTCCAGCATCTGACTTCTATTGTCGAGGTTCTCCGGAGTCTCCGCGATGCGGAGGAATCCTTTTTTCATGCGGCAAACTACTTGATGACCCAAGCTACGATCTGCACCCCTGTTCGGGACGAGACCACTCCTGTCATCCTCCAGCCTTTCCGTGATTCTGCTATAGATTTCCTATATCCAGTCGTCTGTGCTTGGAGAGATTTCTCGTTGATTATGTATCACCTTTCAAAACTTTCCCCCTCCTTACACTTATCTATAGCGACGATTGTTCAATATCGTTCCATGCGACTAAATACTCAAATCGCAAGAAAAAATATCCTGTTGCTTGAAGCAACCATTGTCCACGTTGAGGCTACATTAACGGCCGAGCTACGAAGGACGTCACGCAGAGACTCGCTCTTCCAATGGCTCACTTGGTCAGCGTCGATGCGGTTAGCTCTGTTGGACGACTTGCCCTATCTGATATCTGCCCTCCGCCGTTATTGTCAGGAGACTATGCTATGTCTCAATGATATCGAACGCTTTGGTCTCTGTTTGGGTGACCTTTTCAGCGACAACGAGCGTGCAGTAGCTTTTAAGAAAGACGAAGAGACAGTCAAAGGTCTCTTAAATCTGGCGAAATTTGCGGGGGAAAGCCGTATGGATACCTATTTACACCCATTTAAACTCGGGACGGAATATCGCTGACGTCCTTACATGGGACAAAGTTATCTCAGGCTGCGTAGAGACTCTATGTCGATCTTTCTACTCGTGCTTGCGATATTCTCTTATACCTGGTTCTTTCTTCGTCTTTTAACTTGAAGTCGGAATCTATTTACTTACATATTCACAACAAACGGATTTGTTGTACTTGAATCTCAATGCGTAAATACGTGGTACTCTGAAAAAACGACCTATAAGAGATGTTAACAAAAGCGAGAAGTATATTTCAAAGATGCCTCACAACGATGTTATCTAGACTACACATCAACGACGGGTAATGTTTTCTTTCAAGGATGGCGGGGACTGTCCTGGCCCGAAATGGTAGCGACGTCCTGACTTCTTCTTGGAATATCAGGCTGTCCGAGGGAAGTACAGTCTCATCGATTACGAACATGGTGGGGTCATCTTGGCCAACCGGAGGCCGAAGTATCTCGTTGGGATTGCCATATTGCAACGGACATCCGCTGCTCAGTTTCCGCTTCAAAGTCGTCTGATTGAAATCATATACGTCGATTTCCGCACGGTTGACATCGAAAGCAACGAATCTGGATCCAAACGTAGCCCATACAACGCGTCGACCAGCCCGTTTCCGGAAATCGAGGATACGCGTACCCTCCGGACCCCAAGCTGACCATTCAACTTCCTTGGTTCTTGTGAGAAAGTGACGCAATTGTGCCAGCAGCGTCCGCCGCGGAATGAGTATTATGATCCAATACTCTTCTAAGCCTTGCACCATGTCAAGTGCCACGGGATATAGAATTTCATCAGGATGAACATGAAACGGGATGGAATCATCCTGATTCGGCCAGGCAGGTGAAGGGTCATACCTGATTGTAAAGCGCACAAGAATAGGTGAAGGATGCAGATTTGGAAGATGAAGAGCAAGATAGTGAGTCACATTTGTGACGAGTGTCTGCTCAGACGATTCCGCAATGAAGTCCACGACGAGTAGGCGCAACTCCGTGTCAGTAGATGCGGCAACTATGACGTGCCTTTCAGTCAAAAAAGCAAACGAGCGGATCTCATTGCCAATAAGACACTAGTTTATATGATCCATCAGCGATTCTACGAGACTGTTACTAGTAGTTTGACATACCAGTTCTTTGTGACCGGTCTTCCAATTCCAAATAACGAGCTGTGACGTTGTATCATTGTCGCGAAACTGAATACCTAGGTGATCACCAGATATCTGTATGCTGAAGGACATCATATATTCTGGGACGTTATGCGGATATTTGAGGATGGGTACGGAGGCAAGTTCATGGGCTTTTCCGCTGGACATGGACCAAAGATGAATTTGGAAGGAAGGATTAGGTTCCCTGATCAAAGAAATCAGCGTCTGGGGGAAAAGAGGGCATGGAGTGCCGAAAACCTTGGCCACTCGACGAGAACTAGCATATTTTGCGAAGAGTCTATTCCAAACGAACATATATGCGAGCCAGGTAATGGAACTGACCATTCCTTTTGCCTGACGAAATGGCCCGACGAGGGCAACCGAGTAAAAACGAGACTCCCTGGTGCGCCAGACCGTCCTAGAACATTTCCGGAGAGTACCCGAAAATCTACTGGATGCTTTGGAATGCTGTCGTTCCAAACACCATCGAGTTTGTCCACGCGTTGTTGTGAGAGCATAAGAGTATGAGTAGACTGGAAATTACCTGCTGGCAGGAAGTGAGGTTGCGCGCATCAAGAAAGCTGAAAATAGCGAGAAATATCTCGGGAGGAAATTCTGGTATCGTTGGATGATCTATTACGATGACGGTCGAAGACAAAGCGATTCTTCAGTGTTTAGCGCTAGCGCCCAAGCAGGGCAGCGGCTTTTGCCGTCGCGTGAGAACCTTCGGTATCACCCGTGGCAAGGACCCTGAACCAACCTTTCACCACCGCCAACATGTCGCTACCCGTGCACACCGTGTCAATCGACTATGCCGAAGAGAAAAGTGCGTTATAATTTCCATGCCACACAGCTTTAAAACTTACTGGCTTTTAGCACTGATCAAAACTTTTCTGAGCACCTTCAAATGCCAGGACAAGGATATAACGAGCGGATTTGCCGACATCGACATCGAGGACGAACAGGATGCTTCGACGTCAGAGACGAGAGACCTCAAATATCTCAACCAACTGGTGCGCTAAAATGACGTGTTTGACGCGTTTTGCTAACCGTGTCGCCAGCAACGGATCGCGAACCGCGACCAACAAATGCTAGTCATTGACCTCGAGGATCTTCACACAGTACGCGTCAAAGATGCTCTTTCTTGACTCAATATGACTCTTCTTTCTGCTCAGCACGATCCAGAACTTGTTCAGCGCATCCGAGGCAACACCCGGCGATACGTCAGCCTCTTCAGCGAGGTCGTCGACCAAATCATGCCTCTCCCTACAAAGGATATCAGCGACTACGATGAGGTTATTGACGTTATTCTACACCAGAGGAGAGAGAGAAATGCACAAATGGAAGGAGGGCAGGACGGTTTCCCGGAGCACTTGATGCGACGATAGTGCGTTCACTGCCACTTGAGCCTTGTATTTTATTCTGACGTGCCTTTTCAAGTAATCTCTACTTCCAACCCCTTCGGAGTGATGTTGCTATTGCTGTTCGTGAAGTGCGGGGCTCCCAGCTAGGTCGGCTCATCACCGTTCGCGGCATAGTCACTCGCGTGTCCGAAGTCAAGCCCCTCCTTCAAGTGAACGCGTATACCTGCGACGTCTGCGGGTCCGAAACGTTCCAAGACATCTCCAACAAGACATTCCAGCCTATCGCAGACTGCGAAAACGTCAACGAGTGCAAGAAAAACAGCATCAAAGGCTCGCTTCACATGCAGACACGTGCATGTCGCTTCAGCCCCTTCCAAGAAGTCAAAATACAGGAAATGGCAGATCAAGTCCCCGTGGGGCACATACCTAGGTCTATGACCGTCCACGTTCATGGCAATCTGACGAGGATGATGAACCCTGGCGATGTTGTTCACCTTGGCGGAATTTTCCTTCCCATTCCTTACACAGGCTTTCAGGCCATCCGCGCAGGCCTCCTCACTGACACTTACCTCGAGGTACACCATATTCACCAACTCAAGAAGCAGTATCACGATATGGAGACCACACCCGAAATCCAGGCCGAGATCCACGAGCTGACTAGGGACCCAGCATTGTACAGTCGACTAGCGATGAGCATCGCACCTGAAATTTACGGTCACGAAGATGTGAAGAAGGCTCTCTTACTTCTCCTAGTGGGAGGTAGCACGAAGGAGACCCAGGACGGCCTGAAGATCAGAGGAGACCTCAACGTCTGTCTGATGGGAGATCCTGGTGTTGCCAAATCGCAGCTGCTGAAGTTCATCTCCAAGATTGCTCCCAGAGGTGTTTATACTACTGGTAAAGGTTCTTCGGGTGTCGGCTTGACCGCAGCCGTGATGCGGGATCCCGTCACAGATGAGATGGTTTTGGGTAAGTATTCTGTATAGTGTCATGAACTGCCTTGTTGACGCATTCTTCGAACAGAGGGCGGCGCATTGGTCCTTGCCGACAACGGAATATGCTGCATCGATGAATTCGATAAAATGGAGGAAGCTGACCGGACCGCCATTCACGAAGTCATGGAACAACAAACGATTTCGATCTCAAAAGCCGGTATATCGACGACTTTGAATGCACGGACATCAATATTGGCCGCTGCCAATCCTCTATATGGACGGTACAACCCCAAAGTATCCCCAGTGGAAAACATTAACCTTCCCGCGGCGCTTTTGTCTCGTTTCGACCTTCTTTTCCTCATTCTCGACAAGCCGTCTCGAGATGAAGATGAACGACTAGCTCAGCACGTCACGTTTGTCCATATGTACAACAAACATCCTGAACTAGACCATGAACCAGTAGACCCCAACATTATGAGGTATGACCATGGTCTTGAAGCCGTACACGTTTTCTGACCATCCCGCTAGGCATTATATTGCCCAAGCCCGGACCATCCGTCCCACTGTCTCAGCCCAGGTGTCTAAACATGTCGTAGATTCGTACGTCCGTCTGCGTAAAATATCCAAAGACGACGAAGCGCAAAACAAGTCACACACTTACACGTCTGCGCGAACTCTCCTCGGTATCCTGCGTCTCTCACAAGCTCTCGCGCGTTTGCGGACGTCATCTGTCGTTGACTACTCTGATGTCGACGAGGCGCTGCGGTTGATGGAGTGCAGCAAGGAGAGTCTGTACGAAGACGACGAGCAGGAGCGGGAGCCAGACAAGTCGGCTGTCAGTCAGATATACCGACTCATCAAGAGTATGAAAGATAACCTTGATGACGATGAGAATACACCGGTCAAGAGGCGGAGGACGACGAAGAGGATAGGGAAAGGCCCTGGCGGTGAGCGGGATATGGATGTTGATGAACCCGAGTCTGGTCCGGTATTGTCAATGGTAGATGTGCGTGCCCGAGTGACGACTGCCGGATACACGGAAGCACAGCTAGTGGAAACGATAGATAAGGTCAGTGCAGCCTTTGATGTAGTTTGTATCATAGCGCTGAATTTTTTTTACAGTACGAGGAACTTGGCGTGTTGGCAAAGGTATCGAATGGTGCGAAACTGATGATCATGGCATGATATATTGGACTTTTATTCTGGTCCTTACACTCTTGTTTTCGCCGCAGTGCTCTGTAGTATATACCTATATATTGATGTTGTATTCCACAATCTGGAGGTTTTATGGGAAAACAACTTTAGCACCAGCCAGCAGCCGGTCCTCCGGGTCCCAGTCGGTATCAAGTTGGCCTTCGACTCGTTTGACAGGACTGCGATGGCGCGGCAAGTTAACACCTTGACTCCAGCTTTGAAGCTTGGCAATGACAATAAAATAGTAAAAGGTCTTAATAACCATACTAACAACTCAGTTAAAAGAGCATAAAGCATCACTTTTTGTGGAATATTGTTGAAGCTGTGGCTGTGCGAGCTGGCGCGATGTCAGTGAGCCCGAGTTTTGCTGAGTGAAGGTTTGCTAAGAGAAAGAAAGTGCTTACAGAATAATATTTAAGTAGCTATATTTTGTAGTATACTGTACTCGTTTTCCCCTTAAGCAAACATGGACTGCTCAGGACTGCTCTTTCCTAACCCGCTAACCATTGAACGTGCCTGATGGTGCGCGTGTTATCCAACAACTTTTATGATGTGAACTCAAATCTCCTGTGAACAAGGTCAATTGTATGGGTTACAACAGAGTGGGTTAATACAAGTATGGGTTATTCAGAGGCGACTATAAGCGAATTTAAAAAATAGGGGAATTCAAACCTGCTGACTTCCCGTCGATTAAATAAATTTGAAGATGAAGCATGCAAAGTGAAATCGGATTTTGCAATAATTTTCGTTGAGTTCGGCAAATATACGGACAGTGCGATCTTCATAAAATAGTGTCCCACCACCATCATCTCCCAAGTGCCTCCCGTAATGTCTCTGCCCGGTGTCCCTCTTTGCACCTTTACCAGAGATATTCTGGCCTTCGGGAGCCTTGCTGGTCGGTTGAGTCGTACCTAGCTGACATTGCTACGAGCTCGGACGTAGCCCATGCCTGTGCGCTGATCTTTGCCGCGCTTTATGCCGCAACTGCGTACTCCCTCCTTGCTCCCCTCCCAGGCATCCAACCAAAACTCATACGGCTCCCCGCTACCTTAGACTTAGGCGGCGTAAACAGCCGTACGACTGCCTTGCTCTGGCCCCCTCCCTCTCCCTCAGGCTGCCGGCAAAAAAAAAAACGGAGTCTGCCGCAGTGGCTCCCTGTACCTAGTCTCTCGTAGACAGACAACGATACAGACCTATTGATGGAAGGGAGGGACGGTCTGCGGCCCGACGTTATACTCTATTACTCTATTGGCCGACGTCCATTCCTGTCCCACCGATTTCTTTTTCCTCCTTTGTCCACGGACCACAAGGCCGTCGGTGCACAGAGCCAGGTTGCTCTTGGTTACCGGGCCCACTGCGTCAGGCCGTGAGCTTCGGACTAAGTGGTTATTCAACCGCTTCTGCGCGGCTAGTCATTGTTACCGCTCGCTATTTGACATGGCCGGAATTCCTACAACCATCTGTTCCTTCAGTTTGACTGGCCATGGTTCTGCGTGAGCCAGCGGCACTTTTTGGGGTAAATGCTAGTTTCTGTACCCTCTCACATGTTTCCTCGATCTACCTTCTGCGAAACGTCAAGCTCGTCGTTGGAGTGTGTGATGGGCTGTATTAGTACGTAGATATATTAGCCACATATCAGTACGGTACAACACGACACGTCGCTAAAGTTGACACCGTCGTGTATAAATAAATATGATGATGATGGTATGTAAATTTGTTTCGGAACCGGCAAATACCGGACATAAGGTAGCCGCAATTCGTTATAACGTTGCTAGTAACCATCTTTCGGCGCATATGTCAGGATCTCACAAGTTACCCTCCGTCCCCCTTGTAATCTCAGTTCTCTTAAACTCAGGAAGGACATTTTCCGAGACCCAAAGTACCTTGTCAAGCATCTTGATGGCGCAGGTTCATCAACAGCCCTCTCTATAATCACCCCTATGTGCCTTCTCGCTGCCAAGTTTGACAACACCGCCTGGTCAATCATCAACAAGTTCCATTTTGTGCTGTTCTACGCAGGGTGGACCATACGGTACGGTACGGGTGCACGCGAATATAAACTGTTCGAAGACCACCTCCTACAAATTGGGAATACCTGCAGGCTCGCGAGGGAAGAGCTCGTCCCCGCCATCAAAGGACACTTGGATAGGATTGAACTGCCCCTCGTGTCCCAACTTCGTGGGTCGTACGGATTGGAGACCTTCCTTCGCTTCATAAAGCATATCCCGGGGTTTTGGTCCATGCGGATCGACGTTCTCGACGACATTCCAGATATTATCTCCTCAATCTATAATTCATGTAGGGCAATGATGACTTACCTCAATTGTGTTGAGCAGTATTCGCGCCTCACCCAGACTCGCTTCCAAGACAAGGAATGGGTTTCTCAGCATCAAGGTCGCCCAGACTTGATTTGGTGCTTGTCAGCCACTTTGTCTTCTGTAATGGATTCGCTGTCTGGTCTGCGCCGTCATCCCGATCTGGAAGTGTACCTATCTGGGTACGTGAACGTAGTCCCATTCAATCTGGCCGGTTCCTGAGTGCTTATTTCTCCGCAGGCGTTGCTAGTGAGATAGTGGCGAACAATGAAATACATAAACACGAAGGTGTACCAGTATCAACAACTTATCTATCATTTCACGAAATGAAGAGGACTTGACAGATTTTTGCGATTATCTTGTCCCGTTAGGCTTCCCCGATCCTCCAGTATCTTCAAAGTCAAGGAAGAAGCTCGGTATACTTTGGCCCTACTTGCGTACGGGTTTTCAGTGAAAATCAGGCTTGCTGGCATCCATCTTCTACGCTCAGATGCAACACTCAGAGGCCAGCAGATGCTCAAAGCCAAGCAGAAAGGGGGCAGCTACCGTCCCAGGAGCAAGTGGAGTACGATCATGGTCGATATCTTCGTTCTACGGGGAGCTTGATGTATTGGCAAAGGTATTGAATGGTGCAAAACCCATAATCATATTTTCTCTGAGTTTCATTCTGGTCCTTACACTCTTGTTTTCGCCGCAGTGTTTTGTAGTATATACTGTCTATAAGTATAAGTATTGATATTGTATTTCACAATCTCGTCATACCATATCGTCTCATGGGGAAAATAACTTTAGCGGTAGTCAGTCAGCCGATATGGAGTTGCTGTATGCTTGGCCTTTGACTCGTTTGAGATGGCTTTGGCTTAACAATGCCGTATGCGTGCACGTGATCGTGTACGTGGAGTCTAGCCACGTGTACCTCATCAGTGGCTGTGCTACACTTGTATCGGTGCACTGCAGCTTCTTTCCTTTTCCTTCCCTTCAATAATGCGGCTGCCATGGTCGCTACTGGCCTTGTCTACGTATTATTCCTCTAGCTTTGTCCTTTCATCTACCACACCTCAATACGACACCCACAATTACTATGTCCTCGAGCACGACCCGCGCAGTACATCGCTGGACGATGTATCACATCTACTTGAAGTCGATGTCGTGGAGCCTGTCGGAGAACTCGAAAATCTTTGGGTGGTTAGAGCAGAGATACCCAAGAGGCAGTTGAATAGCAGGACGGTCGGCGAGGACCATGTTCTCCAGAGGTACAAACAGCTCCGTCGTGCTGCCGGAGATTCGTCGGTATCCCGTCGGTCGAGTATGGTGTCTTCTGTGCGACATTTGTCTCGACAAGAGCCTCGCCAACGTGTTAAGCGAGCACCACCACCTATCAGACCTCCTCCAGAAACTTCTGCACAGAATGTTGCCCAACGTTTGGGCATAGAAGATCCACTCTTCAACCAGCAATGGCACCTGGTGAACGACGAACACCCAGAGCATATGATGAATCCAGTACCGGTGTGGGACATGGGGATTACAGGGAAGGGCGTCATTACTTCCCTTGTGGATGATGGATTGGACTATGACCATGATGACTTGAAAGACAACTTCGTATGTCATCAATCCTCGTTGACCGTTCGTAATTCATTTCCTCTTGCCAGGATGCTGTCAACTCGTATGACTTCAACGACCACCAAGACCTTCCGACACCAAAACTCATAGACGACCACCACGGTACACGGTGTGCCGGACAAGTTGCTGCGGGGAAGAACAATGCATGTGGTCTCGGCATTGCTTATGATGCCAAGGTTGCGGGCGTTCGTATCTTGTCCGGACCGATTTCCGACGTCGATGAAGCGAAGGCGCTCAACTATGGTTACCAAAATGTATCAATATACAGTTGCAGTTGGGGACCACCGGATAACGGTCAGGCTATGGAGGGGCCTTCCTACCTAATTCAGAAGGCGGTGATTAATGGTATCAACAAGGGTAGAGACGGCAAAGGCTCTATCTTTGTTTTCGCTAGCGGCAACGGTGCAGATCATGGCGACCAATGCAATTTCGACGGCTATACGAACAGCATCTATTCGGTCACTGTATCTGCCATTGACTACATGGGACTTCATCCGTATTACTCAGAGCCTTGTGCAGCGAATATGATCGTTGCTTATAGTTCGGGATCCGGGAAGCACATAGTACGTTCATGTCGGTTTCTCATGTATCCAAAGCTTATCGTACACTAAGGTAACTACTGACAAAGGTCAAGGCACGTGTGCGACCAGTCACGGTGGAACCTCAGCTGCAGCACCAAACGCGGCAGGTGTGTTCACTCTAGCCATAGAAGCCAGGTATAGTGGTTTTGATCCCTTCATTTGGCTTCTTCTGACGCACACGATAGGCCTGACTTAACCTGGCGCGACATTCAACATCTTTGCGTCGAGACAGCGCGTATGGTTAACGAAGACGACGAAGACTGGGAGACAACCGCGACAGGGCGTAAATATAGCTACAAGTATGGCTTCGGGGCGTTGGACGCATACCTCTATGTCAAGGCCGCACAGGACTGGGAGCTAGTGAAGCCGCAGGCATGGATTAAAACGCATACTGTACAGCTGGAAAACGGCACGATGACAGAAGAAGGCGAATATTCTGGAGGCCAGTTTATCGGCGAGGGCGGAGTGACAAACACAATCACGGTGACGGAGGAAATGGTGCAACAGCACAATTTTGAGAAGCTCGAGCACATCAACGTCAAAGTCTGGATCTCCCATCGTCGTCGGGGTGATGTTGAAGTAGAGATAGTGAGCCCGAATGGAATTAAAAGCATGCTGGGAGGTAAGCGTAAGAAGGATTCGGATCCCACAGGATACCCCGGATGGAGATTCATGAGCATAAAGCATTGGTGAGTGTTTTTTTTGTGATGAGGGCATGGAAAGTAACAATGCTCGTAGGGGAGAAAATCCCATTGGCAATTGGACCATCAGGGTTTTCGACCAAGGGAATCCTGAGAACAACGGTACTTTCCTAGGATGGAATATGATGTTCTGGGGTTCCGCGAAAGATGCCGCTCTAGCGACACCTTACGAACTTCCAACTGAAGTGACCACTTTCCCTCCGACTGAGGATCCAGACGCCGATCTTCCTCCCACGACCACAAAGATATACGACAAGCCTACCGTTCCACCGCAGTCATCCCCAACGTCTACTTCATCCGAAAGTGCCAGTGCATCAAGTACACCAACAGTCGATGAAGGCTGGTTCAATGGCCTGTCGAACCTTGTGTCGCACCCAAAGTGGTTCTTTGGAGCTATTGGGGCCGTCGCCGTCTTTGGCATCGGTGCTTTGATATTCTTGTGGCGGCGTAGGCGTGCGGCGCGCGCAGCCAGGAATGCCGACTACTCCACGATTCCAGGTGGCGAAGACCTACAGATGAGCACAGTCGGGTCAACATCACAACGGCCACGGACAACCAAAGAGCTATATGATGCGTTTGGGGAGGTGTCGGATGACGAGGACGCCGATGAGGAGACCCATTTGCGTGGAGGGCGCCCATTATCTGAAGGAATTGGGTTCCATTCCGGTTTCCTGGACGATGAAGAGCCTGAATCTGCCGGTGGCTCAGGGCTTCAACAAAAGTATCGCGACAATCCTGAAGATGAGAGTCGAGTCGATCTCACGGAGAAGGAAAGGAAGCGTTCTCCTGAAAGATCTGCATCCACCAGTCCGAGTCTTAGTGGGGATAGTTGGCAACATGCCAGCGAAGCATGAGATACCCTTGCCCACGGAAAACATTTTTACGCATAGAGGATCATGATATTGGTTTGCTTGTTATTCATTCATAATACCTTTCTGTTGTCTTGTCTCGGGCAATGTTGTAATACTAGGTAAACATATGCACGCGTGGAACGGACTACCAGAGCGATTTGCAGGGTCGAAGCACTGCGCTATGTATTATCTCCACAGTCAGGCCGTGGCCGTGGCCTTCTATGATGCGATAGTCGTTTTTGCCGGTCATGTGGGAGATGTTTTGGTGCCCATCAGATAGGCTGAGTAGGTGCATGTGCCGGTAGCACTGGGCCGAATGTTATTCCAATTGACCTATCGAGGCCCGTGGGTCCCATAGCATAGTGTGTTATTACGAGGTAGTACACGGGCTCTGGTTTGTTTCCTTCTGAAGGAATATTGATCAGAATAAAATCCGCCAACACGTCGGACTCCATTGGAGCCGTGGACTGCAGCTGCAATCGGTTATTTGTGTTTCCAATAGTTCGACATCTTGATCGAGACGATTACGATAAGTGAGCTATTTTTACCGCGGGGTTCATATTCATTTTAGTTCCAACTTAGTTCTCACCCGGTCACTTATCTTGTCTGGTGCCATGTGGTCCTTCCGCATGTTGGTACGGCACAGGTAGTATATATATTTCGCTCTTGTATCTCGGAGTTTCCTTACCTATCATGGCGGAAACCACCAAGAATTTCGCTGGCAGCGTTTCTGTCACCCAGGAGGATGCTCGCAACGACATGGAGGTGCACTGGTTCCGTAGCACCATATTCCAGATTATCGTCGTTGGTGGGGTATTTTTCTGCGTGAGCATTGCTTGTTTTACTATCATAGTATAGACGTGTCTAACTGGGTTTTCTACCATCTAGGCCCCGGTATGTATCCTGCTTTGCTGTCATTCTCGTCTACCGTGTTCATAGAGATTGGTAGGGAATGTACAATGCCCTGAGCTCATTGGGTGCTGGTGGTCTCGCTACACCGTGGTATGCCAACGCTACGGCTGCTGCTGGCTATGGTTCGTTACTCGGAGCTTGTCGGTTACGGTGCCGAAGATGTATATTTATATCGTTTCAGTGTTCATGGCGGTCCTTTGTATAGTCGGTGGGATCATCGTCAGTAAGATCGGCGTTCGATGGGCTCTTCTAGTAAGTGTGTCTCCCTTTTGTATCTTCGCGGTATAGTACTAAGTGGCCACGAGATTTCTAGCACTGGTGATATCATGTCAGTACAAGTGCCCTTTTGGTCACAATTTCTCTAGTCATCCGATTGAACGTACTATCTCCAGTTATGCCGGAAGTCTTTATCTCAACTCAAAGAACGGAACACAATGGTTCTTGATGTTCGGAAAGCCTATCTTATTGTGCGGCTGTCATGGTTGACTTATGATTCCCTTCAGGCTCCATCATTTCTGGAATGACAGATGGGCTCATGTACTCGGTTGAAGGTCCCATTATCACTTGTACGCTTTGCTCAGTGTACTTCCCCTACAAACTTCGCTGAAGCTGATTTCTCGAATTACAGCCTACCCAGAGGAAGACAGACGAGGGCGTATGCTTGGTCTATGGGTATTCATGCGCAATGCCGCACCCGTCATCGGTGGAGCTATCATCTTTGGACTGAACTCTAGTATCGACTCCACCGGTGCAGTTTCTTTGAAAACTTACCTTGTCATCATCGGTATCATGTGTGCGGGGCCTTTCATCGCACTTTTGCTGTCAAATCCCGAGCAGGTGCAACGGAAGGACGGCGTCAAGATTGCCCTAAGGAAAACTGGGTGGATCCAAACTTTCACAGAGTAAAGCAAAACTTCACGCTATTACCTGGAGCTCATGTCGGATTTTATAGATGGTACCATGTCGTCTCCAACAAAAACGTGAATTGGCTTTTCTCATGCCCCCGGGACACTCTCACTTTCACCTTTGTAGATGCTACTTTTGTGCCCGCTTTTCTTCACGTCCTGGTTCTACGGTTCATACATCGGTACCTTGCAAACGCAATTCTTCAATGTCAGAACCAGATCTCTCTGCGCGTTTGTTATCCCTTGGGGTGATATTGCCGGAGGCTTCATGATCGGGTACTTCCTCGACAACAAGCGTTTCACTGTGAAACAGCGCGCGCGATGGAGTTTCATCGCATTGATGGTCTTAAACTTGGCTCTCTGGTTAGTCATAGTCTTCCCATCTCGTGCTTCACTCATTGTCGCATTTTAGGGTATGGGCAGCCATTGTTACCAAACAGTTGGAAGACGCACAGCCGGAAATCGACTGGACTTCAGGGTCTTTCTTTGGCAAGACTTTCACCTTGTTCCTCCTGTTTGATCTAGCCACTATGGCGACACAGACAAGCTTGTACTGGATTATTTCACACAGTAGGGGTCCAGTTCATCTGTCTTTTGTCCCTCTATTCATTTCGATTGCTAGTGTCTAACGATTTTATATCCCTCTCGTATATGACGGGAACACTTCGAGGTGTTGAATGCGCAGGCCAAGCCGTCGCGTACGGCATCAAGTCTAGTAACACCACCGATTGGCTGTCTATTGGCCTTAACGTTGGTCTGAGTACGTTTCCTTTATCTTGACGCGAGACAGTTTAAATCATAGCCGTTTACAGTTGTATTTTCGTTGCCATTTGCATGGGCGGTCATCCGTAAGATCGGCGTTGAGGAATTTGACATTGTTCGCATTGCTAGAAGCTCGGAATCAGTGGTAGACTCGAAAAGTTTGTCTGACGATGAGAAAGATAGTGTATGACAGTAGCCAATAGTATTGTGGATTACGAAGGCGTGCACGCGTACTGCACTTATTGTGTACGATACATTACCAATTGAAACATATTGATAGAACGAGAGGGTGCGAAAATCACGGTATCGGTGAGTAAGCACGTAACTCATAAACCTTGTCACCTCGAACGTTATTCCAGGTTTCAATCATGAAATCCAGCGTCGGCGAAGATGGTTCAATAAGCTTCTTCCGGATCTCTCTTCCTTCTTGGACATCACCAAGATTACCTAGGAACGGTTTGACGAGGTCCAGAAATGCTAGATAGGCATCGCGATCATCACACAGGTTGACGCGCTTGAGGTCTTTCAAGAGTGGACCCTTCTTAATTGTCAGCGGCATAACAATTGGGCTATTTGGACTACGAACCTCGTCTGTTACAGCGACCATGAGATCGTCCCCTCCGCTCTCATCACTTAGTCGCAGGAACAGACGGTATTGATATTCCAACGCTTGATCGTCGATGTCGCATGCTATGCATTTCCTGTATTTTGATGGGAGGCTAGGCTTAGCGTCAGTATACATGCAACCCAAAAAGAAGTACAGATAACTTACTCTATGTTACACCTCGTGCATCTTGTAATGACACAATCTTGGAGCAGTTTGGGGAAATAGCTGACCGCTTTGGCCTTCAGGCGGAATTTATGGGGACATTGGGTACAAGCTTGCATCTCCGAAAACGTAGCTCTTTGATAGAGTTCAAAATCCCCGCCGAGCTCACGGGGATTTTTAGCAGACTTCTTTGCTTGCCTAGATAAATAATATCAATAATATTCCATTTAGTGTAGGATAAAAGGCGACGTACCCCGTTGGACTCGTAGCTTCAGACTTGATGATTAATTGGCCTGTTTCTTTCACTGCTGCGTTCTCAGTACTCGGCTCGGCTTTTAGCTTAACTTCTGCCGACACGGACTCAGAAGCGGGTTTAGTGTCTGAATCAACAGCAGGTCTGTTTTGGATGTCCACCTTTCGCCTGGTTCACACCAATATCAGCGTCAGCATGAAGAACAACAAGTGAAAAGCGTACTCCAACAATCGTGTTTTCATCTCCGCGTGAACAGAATTTCCATCGACCAGCTTTTCAATAAGACGCTGGTTACCACCCAAAAGTCCTTGGTAAATCTTTTCGCTATATGACTTCCTCAAGCGCAAATTCTTGATCGACAAGATCGTCCCGACCTCGAACCGTTTGGCCATCTCGACTTGCCCGTCAGTCAACTTGATCCGAATAATGCCGTGCTCTAGATCGGCGGCCCAAGGTTCGTCGAGGCGGGGAAGAATGTCAAGGCGGGTATAGTCCGAGACGTAAATGAATGCTTCATGCGTGAAGGTCGCGTGAATGAGCTACTTCCTCGTAAGCAATGATAGACGAGAAGGAGATATATCCGAACCTCGACAATACAGCTGAAAAATCCATCAGGTTTTGCGTCTTGTATTAAACCATACTCTGGCTGGGGTTCTGCGGCATCATCGCTGCTCTGCCAGCGTTTCTTGCGTCTAGAGGATGAAATAGGTCAAGAAGGGAGCTTGCCTACAAAGGTGACACTTACTCTAAAAACTCTCGTAAATGGGCATTGTGTTCGGCGTCTTTCTCGTCAAGTGGATGAATTTTTGCCTCCTGAATTTTTCCCTCGAGATACCCTCCTTTGCTGACTCTCATCCGTACGTTCTTCATGCTGTAAATTACTCCAGTTTGCATCGATGTCCCAAGTTCGCGCGCGTTATCCCACATCTGGATCCTCAGAACGGTTTCCGCCAGAGCCGGTGAAGGGCACCATTTATATTGCACTGGTGTGAGCTGCTTATTCTTGGTGTAGTCGGTGACATAAAGATCATATGGTTGATTGGCTGCTTCGCTTGCATATCCATAGAGCACCTGAAAGCCTGTCAGCGAGTTTTCAAACGAAAGATAGATGTAAATACTTCGACTGTACAATCAAAGTAGCCATTCGGGGGAACACTAGGATCCGCATCGCAAATGAGCCTATGCTGACGCTTGGATCCAGCAGAGAAAATTTCCTTCCCCGACACCTCTCCGCCAATTTGATGGACGGTGCCTAAACCTTCACGTCTCTTCTCCAAAACTGCGCGCCACCAAGCCGTAAGTTTATAACAATATGCAATTTCTTGCGGCCGGGCATCGTAAAAAGGAGAGAATAGAACACCTGTGCCATCCTGTCCCAGACGTACAGAAAGAGGCGCACTGCCTCGATTGTGATCCATCTTTCCTGTCTCTGGTTTGTACACAGCCCACTGAAGCGAGTCATGATATCCTATAGCAGATGGATTGCCATTGAATTCTGCTAGCTATGCTAAAGTCAGTCATTCGTACCGGCGGAATTACGATATACATCACCTTGACGTCTCGAAGAATGACCACATCGTTCACCTCAGGACGCGGGAGCCATTGATCGTAGGTCTTTGTAAAACAGTTGACTGAGTATTTATGCGGATGCGTTAGACTTCCGTCCTCAGGCGAGCAGACGCTTGGATCGACTATCGTCATAGAACACGACCAATCTGGGATAGCGTTAGTAATGTGAAGAAATCGTTAAATGCAACAACGCACCTCGAAAGGGTTTCTTAGATGGACTGTCTACAGAACATACAACGCCTATGATGTTTTTCGTCCCCTTTGTTGCTTGTTTCAAGGCCGTGTATCGGTTCTAAGTCAAAGAAGTTCATTGCGCAGCAATACTATGTCAAGCCTATCACTCACGTCGCCAGAATGCAACCCAGCGGCCATGGCAAGAGGACCATCTATTGGCACCTTGACAGGAATTTTTGAGTCGGGTGATTTCTCTGAGACAATGGACCTTTGTGTCGGTTATAGTTTTCCTTGAATAATACGAAAACTTCACCTCGAGAGACGTTGGTATTGGCAGTCGAAGTTAGCCCCAAAGAAGCTACCTTGGAACTATCCGATTCAGCAGGACCGACACTGATGGGATCAGTAAATGATTCGGGCTTTGAAGACAAGTCCCTAGACGCATTGTTGCGTGCCGGAGGCTTTGTTTCGTCGTGAACCCCAGAAACCCGTCGGTCATGTCGCTGTTGGGCTCTCAAAGCTTTCCTTTCTTTCTTCGTTAGCTTTGTGGGTTCCGTCTGCTCAGTTTTCTCCGCAACAATGTCAGGTTTAAGCTTCTTTACAGAAACTGGCGTGTCGACTGAAACGGTCGATGCACGCAAGCGTTTTTTTCCGGCGAGAGGTGTAGGTGGGTCGGACTCAATGAGCTTAGGTGTCTAGACACGGTGTTAGACCTTTGACGAAGAACTTTGATTGTGCTAACCTGCGGTGTTGAAGGAAGATCTGCCTGAGAAGCTGGTGTGCCGAACGTATCCCAGTGCGTGTTGGCGGAGGGGGAGACAGCTAATAAGGATGAGGAATTGGGAGATGTTGCAGAAGAAAGGAAGCCCTCACGGTTCCACAGCCAAGTGTCAAGAACGCGTCCGTTCCATTTCTCTGCCCGGTGCGACTTGATCACCTTCATACGAATACCTGTTGTGTATTCCAGCATTGGAGGCGATCCCGGAGCGCGAGACTTGTCTACGTCGGTGAAAACGGTGACTCCCTTCAAATCAAGCGACAGCTCATCCTTTGCGCCCAATTCAAGTCCCTGCACAGAAAAGGCGGCCCAACACTCTGCCGCAAGGACGACTTGGAAACACGTGTAGGATGCACTATCAGGACTTGTACGGATTTTAAACAGCATTTTTTTCTTTCTGCCGTTATCGGGCCATGTCATGAAGACACACCCCGATACATAACCATAGTCGTCCGAGTCGTTTTGCAAATCAGCAGGAAATCTCTGCAGCGATAGGTCATCGAATATTGAGGAATTACGTTGGCGTTTTACAGGCGTGAGGTACGCGTCGGCTAAGCGTTTCATTGTGAATTCGACGCGACGAAATGGGGGACGAGAAGATCATTATTGTAGAACAAACAATGGCAGACAATCGCACGCGTTAAATCATCTGACTTGATCGGACCGGTCAACTCCAGTCCGAAGACCCTGAGCCTAACCAATTAGCAACAGAACTTAGCGTATACTATGTTTCATGAGACGCCACTACTTGTACAGCACTTTGATTATTCTACTTCATCTTCGGCTATTCTTCACCTTTAGGTTCCGAGGACCCAGAAGGAGGGAAATACTCTGGAAGTAACTCCCTGAAAAATAGTTGGTTACAGGTGATGTTTCCAGTAAAAGAGCTAAAAGAGCACGCACTGATACACATCTCGATCTTTGTTACTCCACACTACGAATATAACCCGTTCCAACTAATACAGAGAATGAGCCGTTTCAAGTCAGATTGGAGATTCAAGACCAACCGTCGACCCAGGCTCAGTTGTTACAAACTGGCGAACCTCCTTCAACGCTAAATGGGTAGCATCTTCGATAGGATAACCGTAGATTCCCGTAGATATTGAAGGAAATGCCTGTACACGCACGGGACTAAGTCAGTGCAAGCATCTAGTTGGACGATAATGGACGCACGATATGTTTCAAAGAGTTCTTCACAGCAAGCTCCAAACTGGTCCTGTAGCACGATGCCAGCTGCTCCGCCTTTGTCTCTCTATCCTTCGAAGAGTATATCGGTCCAACGGTATGTATGATGTGTTTTCTGTAAATGGTTCGTTACAGAGTGTTGCGGTAGAGCTGATGTTACTGACGACGGAAGCTTGTATCCTTTGGTGATCTTCGACTCGCCTGTTTCGCAGCCATTCAAGCCTCTACCTATATACAAGGTAAAGATCGTTATCAGCAACAACACCGAATTCAGGAAATATAACGCACACTCTTCTAAGAGACCCCTGCCTGCTGCAGCATGAATGGCCCCATCCACTGATTACACGATGTCAGCCATGTCCGGAATCATTCAAATGTTGCCAAGTACCGCCACCGCCGCCTGTAAGAGAAGCATAATAGTGAGAGCTTGAGCGACTACGAAATCGCACACGACCTACCTAGGAGACTTCTGTTGGCTGCGTTCACAATCGAGTCAACAGAAAGCTTCGTTATATCTCCCTGGCTGTGAATCATCGTTCGTTGTCGCCATTTGACCCTTCGAGGCCGAAATCACGTACAACAGAGATATCCTATCAAGTAAAGCGGAATCAACGGGATATTTTGGCTTCTCCACGGCCTTGATTACGGCCTGTTTGAATAGCTGGGCCAGAGTTGGGATCTTTTCGAGTACGATGGGCATGTCCTCTGCGTCTGTATCGGATCCGTCACTGGGCGAGGGCGTGCGAGACATGGATGATGGATGTCCTGAGTCAAGAAGGTGCTTTCCCTTTTTGGAACCACCACTTCGCGCTTGCCACCATGTCACCAATAGGTGCACGCCAGTCTCAGAAGACGGCTCTTCCTGTTAATAAGTAAAGTTGTACTAAATTACACGATACTCTATTCTGACCTGCAGCAAGACTCTATTTTTACTGAACATCAATAAGACTGCGAGTCGACTGCCTCTGCGTTCCTGTACACAACCGATAAGCCTTTCTCACAGAGCACCTTCCACTGGTTCAAAAGCATCTGGTCATGCTCAACAACCAACGGAGCTTCCAAACAGACCTCCTGCAGCAACGCACACGTAACCCCAAGCGTCGACATTCTTTTAGCACGACGCGGAGTGCCAGTTGTCCTACCCGCTGACCCCGTTCTCCTCGACCAAATCAACGACAAAAGCCCACTCATCGTCTCGTCGCCATCTGCCAAAGTCGAGCGATGTAAGTCAATCCTTTGCATTCTCGGCAAGACATGGGTCCCTTTATTTCCTCGCTGGGAATAAACGAGACTTTTGAAGAACGCAGCGGGGATATCATCGGCGCCGATGATCAGGTTTTCAAGCTGCGTCAGGGACCATAAGAAGTGCACAAATTCCTGGTAGTCCTGTGGACGGGATAGTCGGCAGCTGATATCCAGCGTGGTGATAAGATAAGGAGCGGCAGCTGGGAATACCGGGCCCGCAGTGGGAACGAGAGACATACGCAACGTCTCGAGCACTGGCATTTCGGCGCAACGCATGAACTGTGCGGCGCTCCCACGACCGTGGTCAATGGAGAAACGTTCAGTGATCCCGAGATCCTGTAGATTCGGAAGAATGACCACGGCCTTGGTCTTCGACTTGTCGCATTGGATCTCCAGGCTTTTGATTGAAGGCATAGATATCAGCGCCAAAAGGTGATCATCTGTTGTCCCATCTAAATCCTCAAATCTCATTATCCGCTCTCCGTCGAGAACGAAGACTTTAAATGGCTGGTCAACGCCAGTTGCGTGCAGCTCCCGTAGCTGTGAAGCCATGCAGAACGCGTCGATGGTCCCTGATCCTTCTGGAATTGGTCCTCTGATACAGACCGAAAGATATTCCAATCCTCCCAAGAATCCTTTATAAGGGGACAGAGCCTGGAACGATTCGTATGGCATGTCAAAATCGACCTCTCGCCAGCGGGACGCAGTGGGCACCAGCATCCAAAACAATTGATGCTTGGAGATATCCCGTGCGCTATTAATTCTCAGAGAAAGAGGGTGGTTGAGTGCACGTCCCAAGCATAGGCCCAGCATGAACGAACGCATGGCATCGTCAGCCTCATCGGCGACAGCGGAAAACGACAGGGAGATGCGAGACCACACCTTCGGAGTGTGCATTCCAACTCTCCTCCACTCTTTGCATACTTGCGACAAGGTCCACGGGCATGACCTCGAATCCAAGGAATCTGTTCCTGGGGGCTGGGAATCAACACAATGCTTAAAGATCCTTCTCAGGACGTCCTCGTTGAGTTTGCGACTGGAATGAAGCAGTGACTGGGCATCTGTAATATTCGACATAGCTTGATCCCTTTCTTTGACAAAAAACCCCAGAGCGTCTTGCGTCGCTTTGATTCGTCGGTCTAGGTCGGCGACCACGGCATCGCCCCTTTCGACTATGGATAGCAGACCTTCCTCTTCTATCTTGGAAGGCGGCGTGTTAGATCGTAGCAACACCTCGACATTTCTGTTGCGGACTGGATGCGTCAAGTCTGGGATGAATGCCGCAAGCTCAGCGTCAAACCGTGATTTGTCTGTTGGAATGCTGGCGAACATGGAGGTGAGCCTATCTATAGATCAACATCAAATATTCTATGAATATAACGGTGAGAATACCTTATTTTCAGCCTTTCGGAAAGAAAATACGCCTGACGAAGGAAGAGACAACAAAGAGAGATTATGAAATTTGAAATTTGACGCGTTCAACTTGCTATCACGTGAACTTACTTCTTCCTTACTTGCTTTACACAGCCACTGATCGGTCCCTGAACCCAGGAACCAGATCTTAGAAGTTAGATCGACGTCGATTTTTGTAGGCGGTCATGGGCGGTAAACTAGCAAAGAGCGACAGGTTGTTATACGGTAAAAGACAGCTGAAAAACAAGACAATATGCTGGTTTGTTGGTGAAAGACTTCCTGGGTAAAGATTTTCTCCCAGATTCTTCTAGTCCTCCTGCTCGTCAACATCCATCTTCGACGACAAAATCCTTTCCACAGTCGTCTGTCCGCTAGGACCGGCATGCGCGGACGTAGGGCCAGCGGCAAGTATTCCGACCATTCCAGTGCCTAGCTTCTCGTCAGAGTCGCGATCGCTATTATGATTTCGTCGACCGCCTTCTCCTTCATCATCGGAATCAGACAACTCTCCATCCGCCTGCCTCCTGGAATCTAATAATCTCCGATGTCGACGAACATCGGGAGGTATAAGCTCGTCGTCGTCGTCATCCATATCCTCATCGTGAGGCAAAGACGGTATATCTGTAACTCTAGGTCAGTATCCTACTTTACAGCCTGTGTTTGTGGCTCACCCTGCATCTGAACACTCGGAGGACCACCCATATGCCTCAGGTTGTCAAAGACAATTCGCTTGACCCTATCCAGATACGTACGGGTATTGAGGTCATCCGCGTTCGACGGCTTGACATTCAACTGGTATTCCGGACCGAAGTACTCGTAGTATTCGTTCACCGGGATTTCTACGAAAGATGAGACCCGACGGTGGATGGATAGAGCCTTTTTAACGTACCCGGACCTAACTCAACGCCTACCGCTAGGCCGGTTTCGTAAGCCCACGCACGGCTCACATTTCGCATGGTGTATCCTCCACCCCCAACGAGAAGTAAGGGTCTGTTAAATGATCTTACGAATTTTACACAGTTGGCATGTCCTTGGGGCCTTGTTCAGCATTTTTCAAAATATAAAGAGTTGTCGCACCTTTCATAGAGAGATTGAAGCTTCCCAGCTTATCTCCGGACAGGGAATCGGTCCCACACTGTAGTACTATCGCCGAGGGGTCAAATGTTTCTATGACCTTTGTGATCACCTACTCTCGATTATAGTCACACATTGATTTCAGCGACCAGTGGACTTACTGGCTCGAACACAGACTTGTAATTCTCGTCCGATATGCCGTCCCTCAGCGGGAAGTTCATGGCGTGGTATTTCCCCTTCTGGACACCAATATCCTAGAGAGTGCATGCCGGTTGTCATATGTCCCGAAGTCGATTCATTAAACACTCACCCTGAGCTCTCCTGTTCCCGGAAAGAACTCACCATATTTATGGAAGCTGCACGTCATGACACGGTCGGTGGTATAAAACGCTTCCTCCACACCATCACCATGATGTACATCAATATCGATGTACAGCACCCGTTGATGATATCTGTACATGACTTTAAGACAGAAAAAGATGAATATGCTGAGTAGTACATACCTCAATAGTTCGAGAATACCCAACACTATATCTACAGCCGATCTTCAAGTCCGGAAAAGACTCATTGAAAATCGAGATACGCACCATTCACGTAACAAAATCCACTAGCCTCGCCTTTCTTGGCATGGTGCAGACCTCCGGCCCAATTAATAGCTATATCGCACTTGTCACGACTAAGCCGAGCAGCGCCCTCTGGTTTTCGTGTGAATATACTAAGCGAAATTCGAACGCCACGTAAGCGGACTCACCCATAGAACCACCTGCTGATATCGAGCAGTAGTCAAAAAGCCCGTCAAAGATAGGACAATCATCCCAAACGTTGACTGCATTCAATTATTCGTCATCCGTCCAGAGTAATAGGTATTGAAAACAATACCAACATTTGTGCTGCTGCTTAACAAACGACTTCATGTTGCTAGGCGTAACGCGATTGAGGAAGTCAATATATTCATCAGAATGAAACTGTGTCATTTCGCGTTTTGAAGCTGGCTTTGCCCGCTGATGTTATTTAGGTGAGGAACCGTTACCATCCAAGCAATTTGGAAAAGCAGGGACGTACGAAAATTTCCATTTTCTTATAGAGACCATAGTTCATCACCAGTGCATGGCACATTCGGACTCTGGTAGGCTTCATCCTGTATATAAATCCAGTTAATACGTAGCCGTCTGGCATTTCTAGGCACTGACGGATGACCCGGACCATAATGAAACCCTCCGATGTCCGAATCAAAAAAGTAGCACTGTAACAATTAATAGCAGGAGTCAGAGTTTTCTCGTGCATATAAGCAGAGGAGCGTACGACGCGTTTCTTTTGTGTTTCACCGGTCAGAGATTCCATGTTCGAAGTATCAGGGAAGAAGAGTTACCAATCAACATGCGGAATCAGAATCTAGCAACAATGAAATGCCGACGAAGCGGCCAAACTAAATCATCTCTGCCACTTTATGCCGGAGCCTATTCATTCGTTAGGCGCATGCGGGTCAGGATATATCGCAACTACCCACTTTACGACTCAACAATTGAATAAGAGACCTGATGAATTGCTTAAATGGATCTCCAAGGCAGCGCAGGCATACAGGGCCAATTTGTGAGAGGCCTTTTTGTTTGGCCTATTTATAACCATTCCATCAATTCCTCAAGCGCTCAAATCTGGCCTCACTGCTTGACCTTGCGCTTCTACGCAGTCGTGTCAATAGCAAGGCTTCTGTCAGTCTATCCAAGGTCTGTCAATTACGGAGCTACAGCTCCTAATCCCATATTCATTCCCAAGATGACTTACACTATACTATCGAATTAAGCATATAACAAATTATAGTTAACACACCTTCAAGTCGGTACCTAGCTCTGGCGTCCATTCATAGAAACCCTTAGAAGTGCTCCGGAACACCTCCAACCCGCCGCCCAACGTAACACCACTTGCTCTTAATCTCAGGATCCCCCACTGCACCCACCAGTTATCGGCGTCATCTTCCGCATCATACGAGAGCATGTGCTTGATCTCCAGCCACCATTCATTTTCCTCAATGTTAAGAGCATCCGCGGCCGAAAGCACACTGAGCCCGGCATCCCTCTTCGCCCTCATGCTTTCATCCCGCATGATCTGTGCCTCTCCAGGAGGAAGTGAGAAATAGGAAAGTAGTGCCTTCTCTCTGTCCATGACGGAACTGCATCGTGAATGACGTAGATCCTGGAAAGCTTCCAGAAAGAAAGGGATCTGGTCACTTGAGCGCAGATGAGAGAACAGTCTCCCAAGCATGGCACCGTCTTCGGCACACATAGCATAACTCTGGACTGCTCCGGGCTAACAGCGCAGATGAGAAATAAGTGATACGGAGTAGAAGGGGCATTACCAAGACAGGATGCGCCGCATCGCCGATTACCACTAAGCGCCCACTCACCCATTCGTCAAGGAGCGGACGGTCAATGATTGGGACGTGCGTAGATGAAGTCGCCATTCTTGCCAGTTTATGTAGCCTATCATTGGTTATTTAAAGCCTGGCTTGGCGGTAATAATATGAAGCCTACCTTTCATCCGCCGTCGAAACAAAATCTTGGAGATCTTGGCATGGAGTCAGCGACTGCTCTTTAGCTGGACCATACAGCAGCATAGAATAGGCGCCATCTTTTCCCTGGGATAATGTGTGAAAGGGAAAAACCCTGAGAAGATGCGATGCTCACTGTTGGATAGGTGACAGAATGGTACCCATTGCCACACCAGTTCGCCATTGCAACCTGTTCCAAGAAGGGAGTGAGTTATAACTGGCAAAATTGGATGGCGCGCAACATTACAGGTTCATCAAAGAGGTAGGCCAGGTCTGGGTCATTGATAATACTGTTCCGATGTATTGTGGCGCTGGAAGCAATCAGATAGAGGATGCATCAAGTAAAGAAGACGCACCTGAACAACGACATCCCGCTGTTTGGCTCTGAGCCCCTCGGAAATACGCGGCGCGATATCCCGGATGGACCGTCCGCACCCACAACCACGTCCCCCTGCAGGACCTCGCCAGAATGTAGGGTTACACGACCATTTACCGGGTCGACGCTTGTCGCTACAGTATTGAAACGAATTTCTGTCCCACGACTGACAGCAACATCGTAGAGGAGCTGTAGAAGTGCGGAATACTAAGAGGTAGTGAGACTCAGACAGATCCGATCGAGAGTGATCTGCTTAGTGAACGCACATGCACAGTAAGAAATTCGCCCTTAGTCTCTTCCAAGACTTCAACATCCCAGATATGTTTTCCAAGCAATTCGCCTGTCTCATCTGTTATAATAATCAGTGATGATAGAACGGCAAGTAGAAAATAACACACAGATGTACAACTGTAGTGCCCGTGATGTTGCCGCAATATTCTTTACCTCTTGTTCAAGACCCCAATGATAAAGGATTTTCGAAAAATTTGGAGCCATTCGGATCCCATCATCTGCCTTTCTCTTTATCAGTACCTCAGTGTCAAGACCAACTCATGTGTACTCACTCCTTGTTCCAATGAACTACGTCTCTCCACAACAACGACCGTATGGCCGACAGAGCTCAAGGCTATCGCAGCTGTTAGCCCTGCTATTCCGCCTCCAATGATAACGAAATTGACGGGTAATTCGACCTATGATCGTGGGGATGTTAAGCAGTTGAATTATGGCGACCTATTGAACCGCACCATGTACAATAGTCCTTCTGTTGCCAATGGCTCGGATTTGAGAATTGAGAAATCGGTGGTATGTGGGGAGAATATAAGACTTGCTGCAGAGGGATACTGCTTCTATCAAACCTAAGACATGAATAGATAGATGAACATTGGCCAAGGAAGCACGAGGACTTCGAACATGATGCAATTGAATATCAGCGATGTTCCCGGTCAAATCGAAACACTTGTAAAAGTCCCGTGTCCAGAAGTAGAAGAAAAGTGCTTTTTCGGCTAGAAAGAGCCATATACGAACGTGCAAATGCAAGTAAAATATGTAGAAGTCTGCGGCGCATTATTTACGGAGGAGAGAAGTGAAAGACTTCGTTGAATGGAGCGGAGCTTCCCGGCACTGTGCGGCATCGGTGCGGCCGATCACTTCCGATGATCTGGTCTCTTCTTTCATAACCGCGAAGCTGCCAGTGATGGGTGCGCCATCATCTAGGCTCGCCGATGTACACCTACTAAGAAGACTTCATAGGCATAACACTATGGATAGTACCATCTTCTACATGTGCAGCTAAACTGAAGCATATCATGAGTGTCCGCCCGGTACCGCCTACTACTTCGTCGTCTTCGTCCTATCCGAGATTCGACCCACACATTACCCTGCTATCTCTCCCCGCAGATTCCCCTACTTCTATTTCTGTCTTGAGAGATGCTATAGCCAGTATACAGCTGTCTCTCGACATAAAATTCAAATCAATCGATATCGGAACGCACTTCTTTCGATCCGTATATATTGCTGTGCAATTGACGCCAGCGCTCGCGGAAATACACACGCACGTACATAAGAAGGTTGGCGTGGAACCAAGGACACCGAAATATCCACATCTGTCGTTGTGTTACATCACAGACGAAGATGCACAGCAAGGGGAGAGAGAAGCCTTCTATCGTGCAATTGAAGACAAGACACGTAAGGAGGACGAGGGTGTGAGCCTCGACTGTGGGGAGCGTACCGAAGAATGGATAGGTGGATTTGTAGCCAGCGAAATTTGGATCGCAGAATGCAACGGTCCGATTGAGGACTGGAATATTCTGGACAAGGTCCCATTGCAGTATGTTTGACCGTCATGAAATTTGTTGTGATGCTCGGCGCTCAGCGTTTACAGCCCTTAAAAATAACAACTGTTTTCTCACTTGACTGCAAATACATTGACTTCTATGTTTAAGACCTGCTGTAAGTATACATTATTCGCTCCACTTCTGTCACTGATCCGTATCCAAGACGACTGTGCTCGTGATTACATAGAATCCATGAAGAGAACCTTTCTTTCTCGGTTCCCTTCTGCAATCCATGATTTCTGCGTGTATTCTTCAGCACCAGATTTCGACTACATACTGACCGTAAGCCATACAGTCAGTATGTAGTCTAGCCTGTTTTAAATGTTTCTCAATTGAATGGGCATCCCAATAATAATACTGTCAGTCTATGTTATCTCTTCGCCGTCGCTCCGATATTCATCGAACCTCTCCTCTTCCCCGCAAAAATCCAAATCCAGCAGTGCTCATCCCCAATTCTGTCTTAGCGTACAAACACCTGCGTCCAAAACCCATGAAGTTGGAGGTTAGGCCCCTCAGGCAGGCCCCTAGCAATCGATCGATCTCGATAACCACGTGGATGTCCTTATCAAGATAATATCAACAAAATTTGCCTCTTTAACTTCCATGTCTACTCGTTTCCTTGAACAATATCCCAGTTGTTCGATACGTTCAATTCCGAATAGATATGCTCCCTCTGGGCAAGCTCCAGCACCAACAGGATGCCCGCAAGTGGTTACTAAGTACATCCCTTGGAGAGTTCGTGATCCAAGCAACAACACACACTGATGGGTCGGTTTCCTCGCGCGAAGTCATTTCGCCGTCGGACGTTCAAGGAAGTAGTATTACTCGACGGAAAACAGCAAGTAATACGAGCAATCCGACTACGAAAAGCTCCCTATTCAGTTCGTGACGAGGCGACTCGAATGCTGTTAATTTGAGTCTCAAAATACTGACTGGATAGAAACCCCGTGACCTCCTTAGGCGTGGACTATTTTCTCGCATAGAGCCTTGGTTGAGTCCTGATTGCTAGCGACAGAGATCTAGATCGATATGAGCAGGAAATACCCTTTTTGTCGTAGCCCCAGCAGCGACAGCATGCATTTTGGCACATGATGCTTCAGAATATTCAAAACGTGAGAGGTTCAGATAGCTCATTTTTATCCACTTAATTGTTGCCAGATGGTCACAAGACATCCCACTGGTACAACCTACAGGCACACATCTGGCCCCGTCTTGAATGTTCATCTGATCGCCGCCTAGGTGACGAAAATCCCCATTCAAATAATCCATAGCCGGAGAAGACCAATGTCTTTAGGAGACGGAACGCCCGAGTTATAATCGCTGTTGGCATCGATCTTCAAGACTACGTTGGATTTATCGCCTCCGCTGATATCGGTCTTTTCATTTTACTGTCGCCCGAGCCGCTCCTTCATTCTCTAACTCCTTCCCGCAGATATATAGCACCATTTCCAACATCCACCGTGCTATTCTTTGCGCAGAATCCGTATTTATGCCTTACAAGAGATGCGGGAAACCGATGTCGTTGTATTCTAAATTCTTCCCCTCACTACAAAGAGCCCAGACGAAGATGAGTGCCAGCGATCCCAATAGCAGTGTCT
Organism: Armillaria nabsnona; assembly: GCA_030407065.1. Lineage (NCBI taxonomy): Eukaryota > Fungi > Basidiomycota > Agaricomycetes > Agaricales > Physalacriaceae > Armillaria > Armillaria nabsnona. Next base: position 1,288,613 of record JAUDQA010000005.1, read on the forward strand.
ACATGACCCACAAGCTACCACAGATCAAGATAAATAGGCCCTATTATAATTCCAATATACAAGTGCTGTGTATTCGTAACAACGTCTCGACGTAATTATAAGTGCCAGATATTACCTCTATGTAGTTGTTTGGGTATCAATGATAAAAATGCACTACTTTACACCATGAAATACAGAATCGAAATCACGAGAATCGTCGGTGATATTACTACCTTTTCGAGGACCAGTATCTGGGACCCAATTATAAGCCTCAAGAGCCTCGTGTATTCGAGGAGACACAGGTGGCTTCGATGAGTGTATGGGGCTCATAACGGTTCCATGACTCTCTACGTCCCGCTCGTCAGAGTTCGTAAGACCGCGAATTGGCACGATCCCTGGTCGAGTGACAGAGAAGAGAATGACGTTGAATAGGCCGGAACACGAAAAGCAAACGCTTGCAAAAGCGGTGGCGCTAAAGGGCACTGACGTTCCTCCAAATTCAAGCCATCGGACAACTGAAACGGGGGTAACTGTGGCGATATAGACAGCCGGGTAGCTAAAGAATGGTGTCAACGAGAAGCATAGACCTGGTTGGGGGACACTCACAACAGCATCTGCACTGCGAGAGTCTTGGACCGCCGGGCTGTAGGATTGTTGACGCGATGGAATGTCTCCACGATTGCCGACCTGTGTCTTAAGCTAATCTTATGCCCATTGACAACGATCAGGCCTAAGGATTCAATCAATATATGAAGTCCCGAAATGTACGGTAGGGTTCATACCTCTGATCATCAATGCGATCAAAATGTAGCACACGATGTTCAGGACGGCGGTGGTCCAAACCCAGAGATACTCTAACGCAATCCTCTCCGTATCAAAATCGTCAGTGATCCAACACCCTGAAGAATCGAGATCAACGTGGCCCAGATGAAGATCTGGAAAAAATACGCACAATACTGGGTACTTCCATAATAGTTTTCACCACGATGAACCCCAGCGCTTATCCCAATAATTAAAATAATAAATATCCAGATCCCAGCTATGACAAAAAGAGCAAGTTCTGGACGCAAATAAAACCTGAACACTAGAACCAAACAAGTGTGAATAGCCATAGACTATATTCATCAGCCTTGATTATCACTGGATGAAATCAGGTGCGCACCAATGTCCTGTTAATGAAAAAGACGATGAGAACAGCAAGAACAGCAACAATTATGTTGAAATGACGTACGACAAGGCTACTCCCACATCCGCTATCTGTTTTATGATTCCTGATACATAACTCAGCACTGCAAGAGAAGCAGGCGGGATCTTGATTCACCTTGGGTGGTACAAAGAGGCCCCTCTATCACTCGCTACAAGTTGGTTCAGTATCGTTGATTCCACGCCAAAACCAGGACCACGCACGGACTCAACAACCCATTTGGCATTCATTATAGAGCCTATCATAGCTTCTTAGCCCAGACATATGATGAAAGGAACTGAGCGCACCTATGGCTTGAACGAGATCGCAGACCAAGAGGTTTATAAAATAGTAATGGACGTGTGTCGAGACATGCCATCTTCGAGTTGCGCCTTTCTTAATCGTCACAACCGAATACTGAGCGCCTGGTCAATCAAGCAGACATAACGCATGACTGTCTAGCCTACCCCGATAAACGCCAAAAGTGAAGACACTGCTGTCGCGGACAGACACGCGATTACAACGATTATAATGAGTCCGGTCCGTACACCAGAATCAAAAGGGGGATCCAAAGCGGACATCCTGCCGCAGGGGCAGATGTCGAGAGGACGAACAAAACAGAGGGCAGAGGAAAGCGCACAAAGATCTCAAGGGCGTCCAAAGAACATTGCGCAATTCTTTAAATGGCCGCTGCCAAGCGCTGATCTGATGAATGTATTGGAAATCTAACTGAATCGCGCACGCTGCTGTGCGTGCTCGTTGCCACACAACGTACGTACCTGCACGGGCCCTGAGTGAAAACAGATGCTGTGTATTTGCATTTATCAAGGCGGCGGTCTGTGATCCAAGTCTAGAAACGCGGTAAGGTGGATATCCTTCGGTGAGAGAACGCGAAACAAAGTCCGCGCGCAAGAAGGTCGGAAAAAGGTTGCGCGCAGCACGTATAGACACTAAGCGGACAGCACTTGGAGAGCCATAGGCCTTGGACGACCGACCGAAACGCGTTAGATACTACGTCTCAGCATATCCGGTATGGCCTACGACACAATCATGGGGGATGACAGGTCACTAGACGTGATGCCAACAAAAGTATCCCGGAAGTGATGAGCCAACGACTCACGATGGTTTCCACATCACATTCGGAGAATCAGACCCCCTCACGATCCCTGATGTGTGATGATTGCTGACGAGGACCTCTCCGGACGAGTATCACTCGCCTCCCCCGCGGCCAGCAGGTCGTGAAGTGTGGAGATAACGGTTCTATTTGCAGAGATGATGGGCGCCGGGCCTCTCGCGCGCTGCAAAGGGACACTTGCCGCCGTCCCTGGTCCAGAAAGTCCTTCAACCCAAGAGCATGTGTCGATCTAATGGTTGACATTCAGTGAACTCGCATGACCTCTGAGTGAAGGTGTAAATCCGTAAGTAAATTGTACTTTTCCGTGCTGATAGACATGTTTTTAGTGGGACTACTGAGAATTTTCTCACTGTAGGAGCGCGTGCTAAAACGGGTACATAGGAAGGTCAATCTTGGGTCAGTCAACTGGACGATACTGCGGCAGCCTATAAGCGACGGTGTTCTCTGGTTTGCTAGGTCTGCCGCTTCGTATAGCATTGGAACGAAAACCTCTGTCACCTCCGAGTCGGGATATACGACAGGATAAAAGTTGCCCAGCGAAAATGTATAACGCATGGCCATGGTTCGCGGCAAAGCTGCCAAATGTGGACGCACCTGCGCATTACCACTACCAGTCAGGTGTTTCTGTGGTTATTTGCCGTATCATGGAAATATGATGACGATGATGGAGGTCAACTGCGTGAAAATTAAAAGCATCTTCGTCGTGCATATCACGGCCTTACTATAGATAGCCTTGGGATAGCCGCTCGCGGCCCTTCGATGTCCATCACTGGAATATCAATCTATGATTATCCATCAATGACACTGACATTTACAGAAAAAAGTTAGACTCAGGAATACCGCTATTAATGGTCTATGAGGAGTCTTGAGCGCAATTAAGACATCCAATGAGCGAACGATGAGGCCATGATGAGGCCGGGCCCGAGGTGGCTGAACTTGAAGTGGATATTGAGAGGTTTCGCTTTCACTCCTGGCAGTGGCTAATTCGCGCCGGCCAAAATGCGAGGGAACCAGCTGGAATAGAGAATAAACTTTGACGCATCCTTTTGACCCCAGCAAGATCCGTCGGCTTTTCTATTAAAGGGTATCCCGACGCATTTTGCTGTGGTCAAAAACCTGCGTCAAAGTTTTATACGCTGTTCACCCGTATTCCGCGGTTTTTGCCTGATCAAAAATAGCCGGCGCTTACCAGGAGCGTTTAGTATTTTTGAGCACTGTAAAAGAATTCGATCCGCTTCCCTCGGAATCATGACAGAAGAAGCAAAAATAGGTTTGCTATTAGTAAATCTATACATGTCTAAATGGTCCTTAGTATGCAAAAAACCAGTTGGCTTGGGCCTACCGTTGACAGGCCGTAAAATATGGAAGGTCGCTCAGCAGCCACATGGCGATCCCTCCGGGTTTTGGTCTGCGACTGGTGTCTTAATCTCAATTTCTGTGCATGCACAATAAGCGGAACAAATCTATCAAACAAATAAGGCCAGAACTTACTTGTGTTAGCCTCCGGCTTCTCTTCCTTCTCCTTACCGGGAAGCGACATGGCTATCTTTTTGAACAGGCTTTTTACATTGTGGCCTGCCTTAGCGGATGTCTCCATGAATAACACATCAAGCTCGGTTGCCTTCGCCGTGGCCTCTTCACTCGTCACTTCCCTGGCAAAGTTAGATAAAGAACGCGAGCATTATTTGGAACATACCGTTTGTCTGATAAGTCAGCCTTGTTTCCCACCAACACGACTATCACTTCTTTGCTTCGTTCCGAGCGTACGTCCTCTATCCATTTTGTTGTCGATAAAAAAGATGATCGGTCTATTAACCTATTTTTATAAGTGCGTCGAAGCCGTTGGACCATTGCAACGTACTCGTTATATCAAAGACAATGATAGCCACGGACGAATCACGAATATATGACGGTATCAATGAACGGAAGCGCTCCTGTCGTAAATGTTAGCTGGACGCTCAGTCTCGACGACGCGTTCGCACCTGTCCAGCCGTGTCCCACAGCTGCAGCCTTACTGTCCGGTCTTCGAGATACATAGTTTTGCTGAGGAAATCGATACCAATTGTGGCTTGGTACGTGTTGTCAAAGGTGTCGTACATAAATCTAACCGTGTCTCAGTGCCCGAGTGCAGCCTAGGAACGAGCTTCACGACGTACCGGGTAATAAGACTGGTCTTGCCGACACTTTGGTCGCCCAATAGCACGATTTTTGTCCGCTTGGGAGGAGAGGAAGGGAATTCGGAGGTCGTTGGAGACGCCATGGCGGTTGGTGGTGACAAAGTACTGGCCGCAGTGGCTGTGCAAAAATTGGTACTCTGGGTTTGACCGCCACCTTGCCTCCATCACGAAATTCCGATGGCGGCGCAGAACGGCACGTAATCCATATTTCTGGAAGGGCCATCACTGACCGACCTGTAGCCAACGGTGATGACCTCCCCTTCGAGTTGGTGGAAGAGATTATTGAAAATATTCGCGACGATATGGCTTCCTTGCGCGTCTCGTCGTGAGTTTCCAAAGCCTGGCGCACCGCGTCCCTTCGTCACCTCTTTTCAGTGGCGGATTTCTCCCTGGAAAAAGATTTCACCCGCTGGCGCGACATCGGCGCGTCAATGGCACACGTCCCTCTCTATGTCCAAAAGGTCAACTTCGAACCTGGAGGCCGTTTCAGGGAGAAGAGAATTCAGGATCTGAAGGCGAAATATCCCGGAGAGAACAACAAGACTGATATAATGCTCGAATTTCTCTTGCAGGAACACGAACACCAGGCCCCGCCTCCTAATGTTCGCCTTCCTCTCATGCCGCGAGCAACCAAGTTCTTGTGGTCTAACATGATGACCGATCCCATTCGCTGGACTTCTCAAACGAAACGATTCCTCTCTACCTTCCCAGCAGTCACCGAGCTCGAGTTCCAGGGCATGTTTCCTAGCACCGTTGAAGCCAAGCAGTTTCTCAGCATGTTCAAACATATCCAGTCCTTCACAACAACTTCCATTGATATTAAAAGTGTTTCTGCGAACACGGGTGCTTTCACGGGAGACATGACGGACCTACGGATCTTATCCCTTCAAGATTGCAGGATGTCCGCTGATTGGCTTGTCGATGAGGTCTTTGAAATCTCGCGTCCTACTAGGCTTCAGCATATATCTTATGAATTCGACATGGCCTTTTCTCCCAAGACTTTCATTCGTCTCCTAGATATGGCGGCCGATTCTTTGGAGGACATGTCCCTCCAGCCTCCTTCGCCTGGCCATAGTAAGTCATTGATTAGCCATACCATTCTCCTTTCCACTCATACACTTTGGAAAGTCGGCTGGACAAAGCTCCCTCCTTTCAAGAAAAGAGCATTCCCATCCCTTCGGTCACTCAAGTTTGCCGTGATCAGTTTGGGAGCATCTCCTCAGCCGCTCTTTCAGCTGACCTGGTGCGCAGCTGCGCTACAGCTGCTCCCTGCCGCCCCAGGATTGACAACACTCAGCATTCATGTCTTCGCTGACGAACCCCAGGAACTGACCGATATCTTGAAGCAAAGCTTTCCTTTCAAATGGAACTTGTTCGCCGAAGTCGTTTTGCGGGTGTACCCCAATCTGAAGAAATTTGTGATAGTCATATCCATGCAATATAATTTTGGGAAGAAGACCATGGAGAAGTTGGAGCTGTCATTCAAGAGGGTGCTTAAAGGGCTGGGGGAGCGGGTGAGGATTGAATGGGGTAGGGATTCATTTCCTTGTTGTCGCAACTTCACTGACGTATGCTTCAGTGGATGAAGGTCCCAAGCTGACGGATCCATGGATCTCTACTGATAGGTCTTACCTACCATGGAGCGCACTATACCAGGCCACTTACACCAACTTCCTCGTCAATTTCGCGTCTCATTGAACGTGACATCGTCATGTGATAGCGTGACGCAGCGCGTAATTTTAACTGTAAATTAGAATTTCTTTCACGGTTGCTGCATTTAACGTTAAGTTCTTGTCATGAATTTCGCAGTTTTTGTGATATAAAATAGTGATCCAGTTTTTGAAACTACAAGGCCTTGGTATCTCTTTGCTCAGCACCTGATTCCGCTACAGCCTTCGTCCGTTCGTCGCTACGATCGATAATCGACTCTAGGTGCTCGAGAGCCGCCTATGCTCCAAGTCAAATGAAAAAAAAATGGTGTGAAAATGGATCAATATGGCTGATAGCGAGAATCATTGATAAAATCGCTCCTCACCCTCCCGACCTCGCTGAGCTCCTGCTCCTCTGTCCCATCAAAGATTTCGAATTCATCGGCATCGACAAAGGCCTCGTCGTCTTCATCGTCGGACGGCGATGGCTCATCGGGATGCAGCGAGGCGCAGAGGGACAGCGCTTCGAAAATCGCATCCACTAAGAAAAGTAAGACACCAGTCGGTAAACATGACAAGTAGACGTACGCGATCCGCTATCCTTCGGAACGATCGTGAGCTCTCGCATCGCATCATCTCCTTCTCCGTCTTCCTCCTCCGCCCCGATGAGGCCGAATTTATCATTCAGCTGGCAATAAATCCCACCCTCTGCTTTTGATATCGCATGCAGAGTGATGGCAGGGTACTCGATCTGCCAGCCCTGAGCGTTTTCCCCGTCCTCGACAAATGCCAATACGGAATCGATCACGTAGAGTGTGCCGTGTTGCCACTCTGCTTTGTCCTCCAAGGGCGCTTCAAACCGGACTTGCACCTCTTTCTGCTGGTGCCGGAGCACAGGAAGGATATCAGAGAAGTTCTGGGGGGTTGATGAGACGATATTTGCGTGCTCTTGGGGTGTAGAGAAGCTTGGAAGGGTAGATGTGAGATGAACGGCCATGGTAGAAGAGAAAAACGAATTTGATTAGATCAAATCTGGCCGTCGATAAGATTGGATCCGTTCATGCCGAAGTCAATGCCGCGTAACATCCGTCTCAAAAGTATGCTCGGAATTTTGCCGTGCCTTTTGCATATTGTAACGACAGTCTCTTCGATTCAAAATTAACAAGTGTAGCTGCTATTATGACTACGCGAAAGGTTTTAAGCGAGTACGAACTCTCCCGTAAAAATTCCATTACAATTCACGTGGCTCCCAACAGCACTTTTCAATCCACTAGCGTGTTACTCTTTTTTCAACTACTATATCATGCTTGACCTGTACCGCAGGCGGTTCAACTGTTGATACCGGTCCTGTGAACCAGTTGATCCCGCCATATTTCGGAAAGTAAAAATAGATGGTGGCAAGTACCAGAACACCGCCTGCAAAGTCTGTCTTAACGCGCTGGAGCAGAAAATTATTAGAAGAAACCGGCCTTGTACTGCGACTGTATAGTTCATGTTGCCTACTCCCGGAGAGGGAGTAAGAGGGAACATGAACACGACAGTCATGAAAGTCATCCAGGTGACGGCAACCGCAGTAATCGGGAGACTCTAGAGTTCCGTTAACTACGTTCAAGGAGTGATATTTGAATGACTGACCAAACGACCTAGCCGGAAAGGACCTGGCTTGATCGTCTTGCCGCCAAGAAACCTAGCTGACATCGGGATACAAAATGATACATATTGTCCAGTTACTCCGAGTGAGAAGACCGCCCCAATGGCATTATTACCAGCGAATGCAAGACATCCGAGTATGATGGACCAACATGTTCCAAACCAGATGGCATGAGTTGGAATCCTGGTTTGAGGATCGACGTAGTATACCCATCGGGAGAGAGGGAGACCACCGTCTCGAGAGAAGGCAAAGATCTTGATATCAACAGTCAGTACGAATGAGCGTGACAGAAGGTAGAAATTTCACTACCTGCCGAGAGCTTGTCATCATCTATGTTAAGTCAACGTGAGTACCCAGGGGAACCATACTTACTGCATGCACATACTTGATTTGTACTGATGGCGAATCTTGGGGTCGGCATCAGATAAGAAGAGTACACACGGAGTTGAAATATTTACTGTGTAAAGATGACGAATGACCACACGACGAGAGTGCCAGTTTTTCCGAAGGAATTGAACAATATCTAATCACCGGTTAACTATCCGTCTTCTTTATAATAGGACCCGTTGAATACCCACCGTAGCCATGGGTTGACCAATAGGACTATCAATGATGGTTTGGTAATCCCGGCCCATGCAGAAGACTAACGAAATGTTCATGGCTTCGTGACGAAGTCTCGTTAGCGGTCAAGACACGGCGATGGTATAATGGGAGGGAAACGAACCCCAGCCGAGGACGGTAGCAGAGAGGGTGGAGAGAACGATAGCCACCGGAACGGCTATACTCGCATTGGTGGCTTCCTCGCTCATATGGACGGCAGCATCATAGCCTCCTATAGTAATATCAGCGAAGAATGTATTCACACAAGAAACAGACCCACCAACGCCCCATAAGGGAAATAAAAAGCTCAGGATGAACGCAAACCCGTTAGGCCATCCGGATACTAGTCAATATCATGAGCCAATGAAGATTTCCTGTCTAAAAACCGACCGTTGGTGAAGTCTTCGAAGGCAAATTTTGCGTCGTTTCTGAATTCTTTAGGAGTTGCCGCTGGAATGCCTATGATAATTACACAGAACAAGCTGTGATATGGGGATTATCAGTAAATGTGTTGGAAGATGAAAAGAAACTGACAGAACGTTCATAATTACGAAGAGTGTTTGCAATCTAGCCATAAAACTCAAATTGAGGCTGCATATCAGACAGTGACAAAGCGTAAGTGCGCAATATAAACCACTGTATGGGTTTGTCAACTCCATCGGATAGTGATCGGGCGACGGGTAGTAACTCACAACGTTTGAGGGATAGTCGCCTGGAAAGCGAGATCGGACCCGATGCTAACTGCAGCCATGATTTGTACAGCACATGCCCAGTTAACACTCGCATTTCCAGCCACATTACTGATGGTGTTGGAATCTATCTCGAGTTAACGCAGACCATCGAATATAAGGCCGAGGACATACATCCTACAATCCAACATAAGAAACGGCGCCATTTCTCCGACGAGAACATGAAGGTCCAGTAATAGAGCCCGCCGGATGTCGGTGCCGCAGACGCTATGTCTGCTAAAGCGAGGGCAATTGCAGCAATGAAGATAGAACAGACAGTCCACTATAAGCGAACAGTTATTCTACTTATTACGAGCCAGTGTAAATGAAGGCGACTTACACCCCAGACCATGGCGAAAGCGCCTCCATTGGGGATGCCGTAGATTAGCACCGACCTGTTTAAAGTGAATCAGAACACTGTCTGGTTCCCCTAGATAAAACTCACTGACGTGAAAGACGGTACGATCCCAATGATACTGAAAGCAAATCCAGAAATCTCGAGTGGTGTGAAGTGTCTCCTGAGCTCTGATCAGAGAATAGTGTAAGCCTGATTAGCACGTCAATCAAGAATGTTCTACCTTGTTTATATCCAAGACGAGTGAGAAGGCCCTCATCATTGTCCACCGTCGAAAGGGAAAGCGTCTCTGTGTTGCTATCTTTTTCTTGCAGCATAGCAGGAATGGGACTCCGGGGTCGACAAACCGGTCCTGTGACATTTATAGGAAGCTCAAGATTCAGCGTCATGAGATGATCGAACCATGATCATTGGGGGCGAAGGGCCAGTGCCACAAGCCTGATATCAATGGCGCTGATTCGCTAGTGCCGTGAGTGTTGTTATAGGACAAAATATGTGATTGTTTGCGTTGATATCTGGAGACCGTGTGAATGCGCTAAGATTGTCTATGATTTTAGGTAAGTAATCACGTACGACGATTCTTCTTCATCACTGCTGGGGCATGTCGGTGTTTATGCCTGAAAGACGGCAGGTAAACACCGGCATGTATTTATATAGGTTTTTTCAAGTGTAAACACTGTACCATAAAAACCCGATGAAATACCATCTAATCTTTGCCTCGGTGTTTCGGATGATGTTTTTGCTACGAACTATCTAAATAAGTACATGATATCATTCATGCCGTGTTTTATTGCCTGTAAATGATATTAGGTGTTTATACCCTGTGTTTTCAATTGTGTTATTTGTTCCCAAAACACCTGAGCAATTACATCATGTATGATGATTCGTGTTTCTTTGAGGTGTTTATGTGAGGAAACATCCATAAAACAAAGGAAAGACCAGGTGTTTCCTGCCATAAACACCACAAGAAACACCTGCCATAACACACAGCATCTTTGCTCCGGTATTTTTGGAACAACAACACGATCGGAGTTTAAACACCTAATATCATTCACAGGCAATAAAACACAGCATGAATGATATCATGTACTTATTTAGATAGTTCGTAGCAAAAACATCATCCAAAACACCGAGGCAAAGATTAGATGGTATTTCATCGGGTTTTTATGGTACAGTGTTTACACTTGAAAAAACCTATATAAATACATGCCAGTGTTTACCTGCCATCTTTCAGGCATAACACCGACATGCCCCAGCAGTGGCATATCTGTAGGCAACAACAGTCATGTGCCTGGGCTAGTGTTGCCGCGACTCGGCTAGACTCAACTCGGCTAAGCTTATGCCGACTTTGGTAATTGCTCTGAGCCGAGTCGGCTTGAGTCCATAACCATGATGTCGGCTAAGCTAGACTTCGGCTCAAGTCGGCTTGAGCTCAGACTAATGATCTGAAAAGGAAATCACTAGATTAAGATGCACTTTCCAAGGCAAGATGGCTCATACATCCTTCAGAATCAATACCTGATGATATATAGGTGTTCATTGAATGTTCAACTGGCAAATCTGTAAGTACATCTTCAATATAGCTATAAACTACAGCCCTTCACCTTTTTAGGAAAAACATCGGCTTTACTGTGGCATTTGTAAGGGCACTGATGCTCAAATTTCAGTTGTTCCATTGTATAATATTCATGCCCATTTTGAATGTCCATTTGCCTCGATATGTGTTGGAAGTGTATTTACAAAGTGCAGGGTGTGAGCTTATGTGTCCTGGGGGAGAATAAAGGTCAGGAAGACACTGGCCAAATCAGGCACCTTTATTCAGGCTAAAGCAACTTGAGCCCGGCTTTAGCCGGCTCCTTGATGAGCTTGAGCCTAGAATTGGGCACCGGCAACTCCCTGCTAAATTCGAGCTCCGAGCATTACCGAAAATGGACCGGAATAGCCAGGTTTTATGGATGCACCTGCTGTGGGTCTAAGGAGCGAGATTCAGCAATACTTTTGCTGGAACAATTTACTCAGAATATAATTTTACATGTTTTCTTCAGGGCACAATTTTGATTTTGCATCATTTTACTTGATTTCTGCAAAACATCTCATACTTGCACAGTACATTTTCAACTTTTGCCTAGAAGAAAACATGTATTATGGTTAGAAAGGGATCCTCACAAATTTCTGGAGGATTTGGCCATCTGTGGAAGCCTATACAAGGTGCATAAGTGTACACTATAAATAAGTACAAATAGTTGCGTCGCGCCAATTTTGTCACAGCTGATGGTGACTGATTGATCCAAAGACACCATTTTAGGTAGAAATGAACGTAAATTGTCGTACAGACACTTTGGGACAGTCTGCACAAACAGACATGACAAAATATACAGTACCCCTGTCTCTCTCTGCTATGGCAGAGAGAGACAGTAGCTACAAGCAAGCTATATATATTAACAATAATAAATGGTTATTACATGATTGCCACTCTATAGAACACTATTTAGCATAGAACAGTGGGACATATACTTTACAGGTCCTCCAAAGGACCTGCGGAAGGTCATAGACGAATATGGAAGTGATTTGCCGCCGGAAGGCCTAAAAAGACGCTTACTCAGCTCACGGACCAGAACCGGGGGTCGCCGGTACCCACTAGAATGAGTCTGAGCCAATCAAGACTCAGACTCGGCTTATTAAGACTCGGCTCGTCGGCTCAAGCGACTTTAAGCCGAGTCGCGGCATCACTAGTCTGGGCGACGTCCGAGTTTGAGGATTGAAGCGGACGTAGTATACCCATTGGGACAGTAGAAAGCCTCCGTCTCGGGAGAACGCAAAAAAACTGTAGCTCTCCAGCATCAGTGCGAGCAGGGCGGGGAGAAGCAAAGCATTTTGAGTTATCTGTCGAGAACATGCGGTCAACTCTATATCAAGTCCTAACGCTGTGTGACACCATTGGGACTTACGCTACCAGATACCTGCCCCTGTGACGAACCCAAGGTTGTTAGGATCAGATAAGGTTTTCCTCCAAACACTTACTATGCCAAGATGATGAATGTCCATACAATCAGAGTCCCCGTCCTTCCGAAGGCATTGAAAAGTATCTACAAACGGGTTCGTTCGATACGACGACGTGCGTAATCAACAATGCTAATCATGTGCTGCACATAGTGGCTATAGGTTGGTCGATGGGGCTATCAGTGATTACGGACCATGCAGAAGAGCAATGAGAGCTTCATGGGTAAAAATGCTCGTTAGCTGTCAAGGCACCGTATTTGGTCTTCGATGAGATTGTCTCCGTTCATGCCGAAGTCGATGCCGCTTTGCACTGCCACCTAAGATTTTAAGATTTCACTCGCCTGACATTGCTTTCCTCCACACCGACAATGTTTATACTCGGTGTTTTTCTCCGCATCAGTATCAACGGCCTCTTCTACAACTACGCAGCCGAAAAACACCCCAGGGAGAATGCTAGTAAGTTTTCAGTCTTTGGTTCGGAATCCGGATAAGTCCGATTCACCAACTTGTTTACCCATAACGAAAAAAGCGAAGTTCAGGCAACTAGTAATCCCAGCTTACATTAGGTGCGACATGCCCGAGTCTCTAAATCAATTTATATCCGTCTTAGACTCTAACGATTTTTGAATACCATGTACCGCGAGAAACGATCTATCTGGTCTACTCGGTGCCGGGCCAGACCGCGTTCATTGGCATGTTACTCCTTTTCAGCTGCATCATTCTTGACCTGTACCGCAGGTGCTTCGACCGTGGATATCGGTCCTGTGAACCAATTGATCCCGCCATATTTCGGCAAGTAAAAATAGATGGTGGCAAGTATCAGAACACCACCTGCAAAGTCTGTCTTAACATATTGAATGAGAGGCTTAATAAAAGAACCGGCCTTGTACTGCGACTGTATAATTCATGTTGCCTACCCCCGGAGAGGGAGTAAGAGGAAACATGAACACCACGGTCATGAAAGTCATGAAGGTGACGGCAATCACAGTAATCGGGAGACTCTAGAGTTCCGTTAACAACATTTAAGGAGTGAGAAGGCATCACTGACCAAACGGCCTAGCCGGAAAGGACCTGGCTTGATTGCCTTACCTCCAAGAAACCTCGCTGACATAGGGATGCAAAATGACACGAATTGTCCAGTTACTCCAAGTGAGAAAATCGCCCCAATAGCATTATCACCAGCGAATGCAAGACATCCGAGCAGGAGCGACCAGCATGCTCCAAACCAGACGGCGTGGGTTGGGATCTTGGTTCGAGGATCAACAAAGTATACCCATCGGGAGAGAGGTAGACCACCGTCTCGAGAGAGGGCAAAGATCTTGTTATTAACGATCAGTGCGAGTGAGCGTGACAGAGGGTTAAATTTCACTACCTGCCTCGAGGCCGTCAGCAGCTATGTCCGGGTCAGTGTGAGTACCAGGTGTGACCATATTTTCGGCGTGCACGTACTTGATTTAAACTGATGGCGAATCTGGAGGTCGGCATCAGAAAAGAAGATAACACATGGAGTTGAGACATTCACTGTGTCAAGATGACGAATGACCACACGACGAGAGTGCCAGTTTTTCCAAAGGAATTGAACAATATCTAATCACCGGTTAACTATCCGACCTAGATGTCACCCGGCGTTGAATACCTACCGTAGCTATGGGCTGGCCAACGGGGCTGTCAATAATAGATTGGTAGTTTCGACCCATACAGAAGACTAGTGAGATGTTCATGGCTTTGCAACGAAAGCATGTCAGTTGTCAAGGCATGGTGGCGATATAACGGTAGGGAAACTTACCCCAACCAAGGACGGAAACGGAGAAGATTGAGAGAATGATAGCCATTGGAACGGCTATGCTGGCATTAGTGGCTTCCTCGCTCATATGGACAGGAGCATCGTAGCATCCTATGATGTATCAGCTAAGAAGGCATTTGCACAAGAAATAGGACCTACCGACACTCCATAAGGGGGTTAAAAAGCTGAAGATGAGCGCAAAGCCATCAGGCCATCCGGATACTAGTTAACATCATGAGCCAATGAAGATTTACTCAGTGAAAACTGACCATTAGTGAAGTCCTCGAGGGCAAATTTTGCGTCGTTTCTGAACTCCTTGGGAGTCGCTACTGGAAGGCCTATCAAAAGTACACAGAACAAGCTGTAATGTAGGGGTGTTTTAGTAGACGAGTAGGAGGATGGAATGGGACTAACAGGAGATTTATTATGACGAAAAGTGTTTGCACTCTAGCCATGATACTCGGGTTGAAGCTGCATATCAGACTCTGAAATAACATCAGTGCGCAATATAAACCACTGTATGGGCTTGTCAACTACATCGGATGGTGATCGGGCGGTGGGTAATAACTCACAACGTTTGAGGGATATTCGCCTGAAAAGAGAGGTCGGACCCGATACTGGCTGCCGCCATGATTTGTATAGCACATGCCCAGTTGACACCCGCAACACTAGCCACATTACTGATGGTGTTGGAATCTATATCAACTTATGAACACAGGTTGTCGAATAAAAGATTGATAACGTACATCCTACGATCCAACATAGGAAGCAGCGCCATTTCTCCGACGAGAACATAAAGGTCCAGTAATAGAGTCCGCCGGATGTCGGCGCCGCAGATGCTAGGTCTGCCGTGGCGAGGGTAATCGCAGCAATGAAGATAGAACAGACAGCCCACTACAAGCAGGCCGTTATTCGAGTAATTGCGTGTAGATGAGAACGACTTACACCCCAGACCATCGCGAATGCGCCTCCATTGGGGATGGAATATATGAATACGGATCTGCACAGTAAATTAGAATATTGACTGGTATCCCTAGATGAACCTCGCTGACGCGAAAGATGGTACGATCCCAATAAGACTGAAAGCAAAACCAAAAATCTCTAGCGGTGTGAAGTGTCTCTTGAGCTCTGATTAGAGATAGGTGTAAGCCTGATTAGCACATTTCAAGAATCAAGACTGGTCTACCTTGTTTATATCCAAGACTAATGAGAAGTCTCTCGTCATTGTCCACTGTCGAAAGGGAAAGTGTCTCTGTGTTATCTTTCTCCTGGAGCATGACAGCGAAAAGATTCCGGAGTCACAAGTCCTCAGCTATTTATAGGGAGCTCAAGGTCTAGCGTTATGAGGGGATAGACCATAACTGGGAGCAAAGAGCCGGTGCCACGGGCCCGATATCGATGGCGCTGATTCGCCAGGCCCGGGAGCATGGAACAAAATATGTGATTGGTGGCGTTGAAATCTGGAATACGGACTGTGTGATTTCAGGTAAAGAATTAAGTGCGATGATTCTTCGCCTGGGATACTTCATCCGGTTAAAGGTATGTACATCATCTTCCGGGATCATAACTGTTAGTCCGACCCACTTCTGAGAAGCCTTTTCTATTCCGCTTCGAGCTCTCCCTTGATGGTTCAAAGTCATGTTATCCATCCTTAGCTTCCAGAGCTGACTGGCCAGATATCGGGGTTCTTTCTGAGGACTAGGCATTATAGGTCAGAATACAGACACGGAGGTATCTTGGCAACATACCTGACCCCGGGAACGGTAGTTCCTCGCTGCTTCTCCGTTTCGACATTCTGTTCAAAGGACATGATAGGTAAATTGCATTCCATCTTGCCAGTGACGACCTGGTGGCTTTCACCCACGTTGTTCTTGGTCTATATCCGCTGCCGGGTACGCTTGAGGCTCTAAACGAGTCTCCGCATCCATGTGTCAGTCACTCGTAAAGTAATATCAATATGCCCATAGAAACGTTGTGCACGAATAATGATCTGTTTCTTATACGAGGTCAGCGGGACCCTGAGGTCGAGACCCGATATTACTCTTTTTCATCTTCACCGTCATTGACCTGTACCGCAGGTGCCTCAACCGTTGAGACCGGTCCTGTGAACCAATGCATCCCGCCATATCTGGGACAATAAAAGTAGACGACGGAAAGCACCAGAACGCCACCTGCAAGCCCTGCGTCAGCCGTCTGAATCACTCATTGGAAGAAACTGGCCTTGTACTGCGACTGTGTAGTTCATGTTGCCTACCCCGGGAGAGGTCGTAAGGGGAAACATGAACACAACAGTCATGAAGATCATCCAAGTGACGGCAATCGCAGCAACTGGTAGACTCTGGAGTCACAGGAGTTACATCGATCACCTTTGAACCGATAAAAGGACTGACCAAAAGACCTAACCGGAAAGGACCTGGCTTCACTGTTTGTCCGCCAAGAAACCTCGCTGCCATTGGAATAGAGTATGCCACGTATTGTCCAGTAATAAACAGCGAAAAGACTGCCCCGATAGCGTTCTCACCAGCGAAGGCAAGAATCCCAAGTAGGAAGGCCAAACACGCCCCAAACCATACAGCGTGAGATGGGGTCCGAGTATTAGGATTGACGTAGTATATCCATCGAGAGAGTGGAAAGCCTCCATCTCGGGAGAACGCAAAAATCTGAAGTCTTGGACATCAATGCGAGCGGGGCGGGAAGAAGGGAGACATTTTAAGTTACCTGACGAGAACATGCGGTCAACTGTCTACCAATCAGTTCTGATGCTGCGTGACGCCATCGGAGGACTTACGCTACCTGCACCAATGGCAAACCTAATTGTTGGCATCAGATGAGAACGTAAGGTTTTATGGACTCGAGACACTTACTGTGCCAAGATGATGAACGACCACACAATCAGAGTTCCAGTCCTTCCGAAGGAATTGAAAAATATCTATCAACAGATGCGTTCGTTATGTGTGGAACACATGAATAGGACTGTTGGTTACGCACAGTGGCCATAGGTTGGCCGATGGGGCTATCAATGATAGTCTGATAATCCCGACCCATGCAGAAGACTAATGAGATGTTCATGGCTTCATAAAAACGCTCGTTAGCTGCCAACGTAGGTCGGTGATATAGTGGTAGAGAAACCCACCCCAGCCAAGGATGGTAGCCGTGAGGATGGAGAAAATGATAGCCATTGGAACGGCTACGCTGGCATTGGTGGCTTCTTCACTCATATGGACAGGAGCATCAAAACATCCTATATATATTAACTAAGAAGGCATTTACACAATAAACAGGACCCACCAACACTCCATAAAGGGGTTAGAAAGCTGAGGATGAATGCGAATCCGTTGGGCCATCCGGTTACTAGTCAACACATGAGCTCCCAGCTAATGAAATTTCCTGTCTAAGAACCGACTGTTGGTGAAGTCCTCGAAGGAAAATTTTGCGTCGTTTCTGAATTCTTTGGGAGTCGCCGCTGGAAGGCCAACGATAATCGCAAAGCACAGACTGGAATAGGAGGAGTCCGTTGAGCCAAAGCACCTGAAAATGTGAAGAAACGTACAGGATATTGAGTATCAAGAAGAATATTTGAAATCTGGCCATATATTTAGGATTGGTGCTACATATTAGGGCATGGCAGAGGAGAAGCGCGCAATATAAACCACTGCATAGATTCGTCAACCGTAAGTCAGTGAATACGAGAAAACGCACAAAGTTTGGAGGATGGTCGCTTCAAATGTCAGATCGGATCCGATGCTGACCGCCACCATGATTTGTAGAGCACATCCCCAGTCAGTGCTCGCCACGCTAGCCACAGTACTGATGGTATTGGAATCTACGTCGATTTAGTGCCAGTGGAAGGCGGTGACGATTTAAGCCGTACACCCTACGATCCAACATAGAAAACAACGCCATTTCTTCGACGAAAACATGAACGTCCAGTAATAGAGTCCACCGGATGTTGGTGCCGCCGAAGCTAGATCTCCCATGGCGAGGGCAATTGCGGCAATGAAGATAGAACATACAGTCCACTAGGAGCGAAGCGTTCAATATTCTGATACTCCCAGTAGAAGAATGTGTTCCTTACACCCCAGACCATTGCAAAAGCGCCTCCATTAGGGAAGGAGTAGATAAGTACAGATCTAGGCGGTGCATGAGAATCGAGATAGCTTGGACTCTATAGGCAGGACTTACGAAAACGCAGGTGCAACCCCAATAATGCTGAAAGCGACCCCAAAGATCTCCAGCGGTTTGAATTGTCTCTTGAGCTCTGGATTAGAGAAGGGGATCGGGGATCAGTACGTAGCCTATGAATGAATGTAGAGTGAGGTACCTTGTTTATACCCGAGGCTGGCGAGTAATCCCTCGTCGTTGTCAACGCCCGTCGAGAGCGAAAGTGTTTCCGTATGGTTATCTTTCTCGAGCATGACAGAAAAGACTACAGAGTCACAGGACAGACGAGCCTTCACGTCATTATTTATACAAGAGGCTCACGGTCCAGCGTGATGAGACGATAATGCCATATCTGTCTGCCCGACAGTCAAAGCGAAGAGCCCTATTGAGCCCGATATCGGTGATGATTTGCTAGCCCCGGAAGTGTCATTATAGGGGACGATATGTGATTGGTTGACGTACAGTTGGATCTGTGCTCTGGGCAGTGTGGAGTGCCATAATTAAATTGCGATTGAAGGCTTTATACTTACCGGGGAAATTCAGTGAGTCGTAACGTGTAAATCGGAGAACAGGATAACTTCTCCAGTACCTCTCACTTTTCCTAGAAGTGCAGGACAGGCATCGGACCTGCGGCCACGAGGTTGAATCAACTGAACTTCAAGCACGCGGCGATCATCACATGATCCCATATGGTTTTGTTTCCTACTTCCATCACCGCTCCGCGTCGTCTAGTCAATCTACCTCCTCGTTTTCTTTCGCGGATTACTCGGCCTTTCTCATTCTCGAATGAAGCCTCTAGCCATACCTTCTGCTCCGCGTTTGTGCAGGACAACGAGGCGATTCCCAAAACGACACCTGTGGGCGCGAGAGTTGTTCCTGCTGCGGGTAACAGTGCAGCGCTGCTCACCGCAGCGGCCGAAGACTTCTTACGTGTTGTATCAGCTATGGCCTGTCACGGTGTCTCCGAACATCCTTCTGCCGCGCACTCGGTCGATGGATTTGAGGCAACCGTGCGAAGGATTTCTGGAAAATTCCCGTCGATGTCAGACATGTCCTTTTTGTTGGCTTCACGGCGGCGCAAAAGGGCAAGAGAAGGCTACCAGAGTTTCCAGCATCCCATCGAGGGGCCCAGATATCATCCTTCTCAGCTCATAGCCAGACGTTGGCCACATCCTGCAACTAATCCTTCATGCGACCTAAGCCTTCCTTCCTCAACAAGACAGCGACGGGAGATGGCCAGGCCCACATGACTCCAGCAAGAATCATAGAAGCCCAAGCTCCTGCGTCCGGACGGTTCCATTATTGGGAATTGCTGCCTCTCGCCGTTATTGGCGACGTGGCCTAAAGCTGGCACCTCATTTTCCGGTTCGTCTTCTGCCACAAGCAGCGAGATTCAGTATTTTTTAGACACATATAACGAGGTTCGAGGTGAACACGAGACTGATCTAGAGCGATAAGGCTTCCGCGGTCATTCAAGCGCAGGGAATTTGAACATCGGCTACTCTCTCCGGAAATACTTAATTTACTTCCAACTGGTGGCTACAATGCCGAATTGAAGGTCTGGCTATTGACGCTGTTACTATATCTGCCATGATGCAGCTGTGGGTTGATGAAGCTTTCATGTTCTTGTCCCAGTCTCCCCTTGGATGTGTATACATATAAATATTAAATTATATGAGGGCCACCGAATATGGCAAGTCTCGTCATCGTACGCCGGTTCTTTACGAACTCTGGAAACGTCGAAGGAGAACAAGTGCTCAGTGTTCGACAGCTGCCTTGGATTGACCACTGAATTGTTTGTCCATAGGTGAGCAACTGCAGGGTACGCTTTAGTCTTTCAATGAATCTCCACATTCATGTGTCAGTCATTCGAAATGTAATATCAATATGCCTATAGTAACGTTGTAGACGAATAAGGATCCGTTGCTCCCGATATACGCAGAGGTCGAGACTCCGTCTACTGGCATATCATTCTTTTTCATCTTCACCGTCCTTGACCTGTACCGCAGGTGCCTCGACCGTTGAGATCGGTCCTTTGAACCAATACATCCCGCCATATTTTGGAAAGTAAAAGTAGACGGCGGAAAGCACCAGAACGCCACCTGCAAGCCTTGCGTCAACGCATCAAATCGCTCATTGGAAGAAACTGACCTTGTACTACAACTGTGTAGTTCATATTGCCTACCCCAGGAGAGGGCGTAAGGGGAAACATGAACACAACAGTCATGAAAATCATCCAGATGACGGCAATCGCAGCGACTGGTAGACTCTGGTATTACAGGAGTTACATCAGTCACCTTGGACCTTGGCGTGAACATAAAATGACTGACGAAACGGCCTAGCCGGAAAGGGCCTGGCTGCACCGTCTTTCCGCCAAGAAACCTCGCTGCCATCGGGATGGAATATGACACATATTGTCCAGTAATTACCAGCGAAAAGACAGCTCCGATAGCGTTCTCACCAGCGAAAGCAAGAATTCCGAGTAGGAGGGACAAGAAGGTCCCAAACCACACAGCGTGGGACGGAATTCTAGTTCGAGGATTGACGTAGTATACCCATCGAGAGAGTGGAAAACCTCCGTCTCGGGAGAACGCAAAAATCTGAAGTTTCTGAGCATCAGTGCGAGCGGAGCGGGAAAAGCAAGATGATCAAGTTACCTGTCGAGAACATGTGGTCAACTAAATTCTAGGTCAGTTTTGATGCCGTGCGATGCCATCGCTAGGACTTACGATACCTGCACCAATGGCGAACCTAATTGTTGATATCAGATGAGAAGATAAGGATTGACGGCCACGGAACATTTACTGCGCCAAGATGATGAACGACCATACAATCAGAGTTCCGGTCCTTCCGAAGGAGTTGAAAAGTATCTATCAGCAGATGAGTTCGTTACATGTGCAGTGTTGCATGAAGAGGGCCGGAAGTTACGCACAGTGGCCATAGGTTGGCCGATGGGGCTATCAATGATGGTTTGGTAATCCCGGCCCATGCAGAAGACTAATGAGATATTCATGGCTTCGCGACGAAGGCTCGTTAGCTGCCAAGGAACGGTGGTAGTATGGTGGCAGGAAAACTCACCCCAGCCGAGGACGGTAGCGGCGAAGGTGGAGAAAATAATAGCCATTGGAACGGCTATGCTGGCATTGGTGGCTTCCTCGCTCATATGGACGGGAGCATCAAAGCATCCTATAATATATTAGCCAAGAAGTCATTTGCACAATGCACAGGACCCACCAACACCCCATAAGGGGGTTAAAAAGCTGAGGATAAATGCGAATCCGTCGGGCCATCCGGATACTAGTTAACATCGTGAGCCAATGAATACTCCCTGCGTGAACACTGACCATTAGTGAAGTCCTCAAAGGCGAATTTTGCGTCGTTTTTGAATTCCTTGGGGGTCACTGCTGGGAGGCCTATGATAATGGCGAAGCACAGACTGGAGTAGGAGGAGCCCGATGAGCCAAAAGACCTGAAAATGCGAAGAAACATACAGGATATTGAGTATCACGAAGAATATTTGCAATTTAGCCATAAATCTAGGGTTGATGCTGCATATCAAGGCATGGCAGAGAAGAAGCGCGCAGTACAAGCCACTGCATGAGTTCGTCAGGTTCGCAAATCCGTGAATTACGAGATAACGTACAAAGTCTGAGGGACGGTCGCTTCGAAAGTCAAATCGGACCCAATACTGACAGCCGCCATGATTTGTAGGGCACAGCCCCAGTCAATGCTCGCCACACTAGCCACATTACTGATGGTGTTAGAATCTACTTCGAGTTAGTGCCAGTGGTCTGCGACGCCGATTTATGTGAACCATACACCCAACGATCCAACATAAAAAACAGCGCCATTTCTCCGACGAGAACATGAAGGTCCAGTAATAGAGTCCACCGGATGTTGGTGCCGCCGACGCTAGGTCTCCCATGGCCAGGGCAATTGCGGCGATGAAGATAGAACATACAGTCCACTGGGAGTGAAGCATTCGTTATTTCGATACTCCTTGTAAAAGAATGTTCCTTACACCCCAGACCATTGCAAACGCGCCTCCATTAGGGAGGGAATAGATGAGTACAGATCTACTCGGTCCATGAGATAGATGTCCATAGTTAAGGTTCATAAACAGAACGTACGATAACGCAGGTGCAATCCCAATAATGCTGAAAGCGATCCCGAAAATCTCGAGCGGTTTGAATTGTCTCTTGAGCTCTGGATTAGAGAAGAGTATCAGGGATTAACACGAATAAACGAAGGAACTGTGAAGTACCTTGTTTATACCCGAGACTGGCGAGCAATCCCTCATCGTTGTCCACACCCGTTGAGAGAGAAAGTGTTTCTGTACGGCTATCTTTCTCGAGCATGATAGAAAAGGCTGTAGAGTCACAGGGCAGATGAGCCTTCACGTCATTATTTATACAAGGTCAAGGTCCAGTGTGATGAGACGATAAAACCATGTGTCCGACCCACAATCGAAGCGAGGAGCCTTTAGTATTGGACCCGATATCAGTGGTGACTTGCTGATAGCCCCGAAATGCCGTTATAGAATAAGATGTCTGATTGGTTGAGACAGAGATTTGGATCTGTTCTTTGGAGTGCCAAGGTTCCGTGATTAAAGGCCTCATGTCTACAGAGGAAACACATACCGTGATACAATGAGGCGTTCGTCCTCGTATCTAGGTATTTCTTCACTCCCGATTCATGGTATTCCCAGCACCTCTCGGGTTTTCATCCATGTATCCGTCCAAGTACCCGTCCTTGGGCCTCTTCACTGGGGGACCTCGAGTCGCTTATAGGATGGTCCAGTTTCGCCTGACGAAGGACGTAAGCTTCATACAAGCGACTTCGTACAAAGCGAAGATAGGAAGAGTCGCGGTTCTAAAGGCGATTTCCAGTTGATTACACTCCAGCGTTAATTTCAGCTCGGACGGTTAATGGCCGGGGCAGAGTAGAATCCTTCCAAAATGTGACCCTTGTTAACACGCCTATGGTTCCGGCCCTGAAAGTGACATTAGATTCGCTGTCGGAATTGTCTCCATAATTCTCGATTCCGATGATCCAAGTTATGGAGATCATATGGTTGATTGAGTGAACTTTCGATCTGTGCTCTGAATAATGACGCTCCACGATTAATGACTACAGACGAGGGAATACATACAGCAATGCAGCAAACCATTCTTCTTCTTCTTCCAATTTCTTCAATCAGCCTCGATTCATTGTGTTCCCAGCACCTCTCGGGTTCTCATCAGTGAACCCGGCCCAATTCTCATCTTTAAGCCTCTTCTCTTCTGCTTTTGCATCTCCTTCAACCGTGCCATCCATTTCGGCATCCATAGTTAGCTGCTCGGATGATGTTGGCGTATTTTCAGAGCCAGGGCTAAAAGACATATGTTAATATAGAGGATGAAAACGTCATAGCAGCCGACACACCCTCCTCCAGAAAGAATATTACCCCGCTGCCTCTCCACTTCAAGATACTGGTCGATAGTCATTGTTGGCAAATTGTATCCCGGCCCGAAAACCTGTGCTTGATGGCGAGCACGATCCGACGCGCCTGAAGGGAGAATCGTGAATGGTCGAAGAGGCTACATAGCACGGTTAGTAATTGATACAATTAAGTCCACTGAATAGCAGACCTTTCCTGCAGGATCCAGCAACGGTCCACCACTCGGATTAGGTTTCGGGGCATCCAGCTTCCACATGTCCTCGTCCTGCCTCTCCTTATCTTTATTTCTTGGATCATTGTCGTCGGGCCTTGGGGAGTATGGAAGTGGCGGGGGTGCTGTCTTCAAAAGCTGCAGCTCTGTATCGATGTGCGCGAGCTGAGTCTTAGAAAGAGAGAAGAAAAGACGTAAAAGAAGAAGGGTTGTTTCCCGTAGCACTTCGTCGTCTTCGTCATCGTCTCCAGAGGCAGTTGCAGAAGGAAGGAGGGAACGAATGAGAATAAAATCGGTGGTGCTAGACGCTGACTCTTCAGTAGGCTGTTGCCGTCTGCGTTTGCGAATGACCTAGCAGAATGTAAGCGTCGATATATGCATTACAAAAGCAACGCACCTCTATCCTCGTGCGCAAATCCTTCTCATGGCGGTATTGCTGTATCTTCTGTTCTCGCTTGCTTGCAGCATTGGCGGCGTTACGCGAAAACAGCTTCGAATCTCCCTCTGTAACTATTCCGTAATTCTCTAGGGCCGAGCAGTACGTTTCATAGTAATTCTGGGTGTTGCAAGTCAGGTCTCTCCCAAAATTACAGAAAGAGACGGACTTGAGCTTGGATAATGGAAACAAACCGATCTTCTCGCTCCGTCGTCCGTACGCGTCCCTGTACTTCCGCACACACATAGGATACGGTGGGGTAGATTAGATTCTGCGTGGAGATGTCCTCGAGTGTCTCGTTGCGGCTGAAAAGCGCGAGGTCGGCTACTCGAGCTTGAATTTGGCGGAGATCCTCTATGCATGACTTGACGATATCCTGCAGGACTGTTATTTTCTGTTCGATCTGAGGATACTCCAAATAAACACCTGTGTCGAATCTTCAATGGTGGGAAGGTCGTAGGCATCGGACGCCGCAGTGAGTACTCGGGCGTATAGGTGGGGTAAGGGTGTGGTCATAGTAGCTGGGTAAGAGATCAAAGCCGCTCAAGTGATCGCCGCGATCACGGTATCAATAAGCAAGTCCACGAAATTCTATACAACAGTTTTTGCATATACAAAGGTAGATGTACTAGATACATTTGGGCCCAACGTTAAAGAGCTTGTACAGGTTTTATACTACATGTTCGTTGTTTCAGTAACGTCGGACAAGAACGTCCATAGAGCCTCTGTGTTCTTATAGTCATGATGCGTGATGCTAACGAGCCATCGTTCTTTCTTGACCGAATCCAGCAATGATCTCTCTTCAGACCCCGGGCGGTAATGCGATGCCCATTCTGACCAAATAGAAAAGGCTTCATCCTTGGGCGAGTGTAAGGACACCGCCGAGCTCAGTAATAAATGGCCATACCTTCCACGACAGGAACGATTCGCGTTCAATAATCGTCGTCTGTATGATCTCTTGGCCCGTGAAAACGCCCCAAGTTACCGCATTTCTTCCATCATCAGGTATATTACCTCGGTAATCTCCCTAAGACAATCTTTAGCAATATCCATGCCAGTGAGTTTCAGCCTACCTTCGCGTTGCCAGCAAACCAGTGTACCCATCCTTTCCCGTTGTCTGCTACCTTCTTCTCGATGATGTCCAGGTCATCTTCAGTGCAAAAGAACTCTACGAATCCTTTTTGAAATACGAATCCGGCACGAGGGCCCCATCCGAATACCTCATCGCTCGATGGGGCACCATCAACAGCAGGTTGCGATCCCACCGTCCACCAGCCACGCTCTGTGAGTTTCTCTAAGTGTGGAAGAATCGTCAGCGATTCAGGAGATAGAGGCGTAGGCGAGAATGGAGTGGTTGGTATCTTCGAATGCAGATGATCCAAGAATATTGTAGTTAGGTCGTCAATAGTCTGTGGGTGTCCCCAAGGGCCCAAAGTCTAGCGTAAGGTTCAAAACATATTTCATTACACTTTACTGTTTTGCAACTCACTATAGTTCCAACATTGCCATACGGGTCTTGATCGCCATATGCCGGACTCTTGAAGTCACCAAACCGACCGTTAGGAAAGTCGTCCCATGTAGCGGCATTGTTCAACTCTCCACTACCAGCCTCGCCGTCGGTGGTAGATATAGTAGCCAATCCATATTTTGCCGCCCGGCTTGCAGAAGACGGTGTGACAGATCTATCGTCGTGGGTGTCTTGCTATTGCCGAGATGTCAGGAATGCACTAAAGGTATGAGGCGAGACAAATACCTCGATCAATTTATTATAAGTTGGGGGCGGGACACCAGCCCATTGCAAAGTCTCTAGAACGCGCTGTACACTCTTTTCAAGGTTAAGAGTACTAAAGTGCACGCCAGGAACTTTTCCTTCAGAAGTCAGTCGTCGTATCATGCCGACGGCCAGCTTGACACCATAGTCTTTAACAAGTTGATCGTCATGCTACTTTATGGTTATAATTTCTCTGATGCTGGTCAAGTAGGTACGCACCTTGATGGGATCTAGGTCTGACATGATAAACGACGGCACACTTGTGCCACAAAGCTTGATTAGCCGTAAGAACGACGAATAGGTTTGGATCGGCATGATGCCCGGGATGATTGGCACACTGATACCTGCAAAGAGTTAGCTTTCAAATTCAAAAACTTTAGACAAGGATAGAGACCTTTCGCTCGAACTTTCTTCTCCCAGCGAAGGAATTGGTCAACATCGTAGAAAAGCTGGGTGACGATGAATTCGGCACCAGCGTCTACTTTTGCTTTCAGATACTCAATTTCGGTATCTTCATCATGGAGGCTATCAGGGTGCCGATCGGGGTACGCTGCGGGTATCGTTCAGAAGGGAAAGAGACACCACGGAAGACCTAACCAGCAACACCGACGCAGAATTGGGACGAGAATTGAGGCGACGAACGGATATAGGAAACAAGGTCAACGCCGCGTTGGAAACGGGGATCAATAGGAATCCATTCCTCCTTCCCTCTCGGTGGATCTGCCCATCGATAAATTTGACGTGACAATCCAGGGTCGTATATGACGTACCGCCGCGCAAAGCCAGTATGTTTTCAATCTTCCTGCTCTTCGCACCCTAGTATCAGGTGTTAATTTTGAGGCAGCTGTGAAAAGGGCATTGTACATACCGCCAAAGCATCATCCACCATCCCTTGCATCATATTCGTACATGTGAGATGAAGAATGGTGTCGATATTATATTCTGTCTGCGCCAAGCCCGCAAGGTCCAGACTGCGATCTCTGGTACTTCCACCTGCTCCCCAGGTAATGCTGACTGCCATAGGCCTTAAATTTGACAGTCTGGATATACGAGAAAGGAGGTTCTCGAATCCCTGTTAAGACCGTACAAGTCAGTTCCCAGCGATGGCGGATAAGGAGAGGACCATGACTTGATCCGTTCGCGGAGGAAAAAACTCGAAAAAATAGAATGGATGAGGCCCATCGTGCGCTGTTATTTTGTCGATGATTTTCATCCTTAAGATGATGGTGGTCGGAAAATGGGATAGGTCGCTGTAATAGAAATAGTTTCCCACGTATGTCACCAGTCACGTGCTAGGCTCCCCCCCCCCTCCCCCCCCCCCTGCTAGGTCACACTTCGCTCATGTCACAGACTGCACGAATTCGAATTCGCTTCCTTTGTCGTCCTTTGTTCAACTGTTGCCTTTGTTTGTTTCCGGTATCTTTATGATGCATCGATTACTTCCTTGACGGCGCTTAGTGCATGTCGCCTTTGGTTTCTTATCAACTCTCACCATCTCCCCCCCATTCGCCATGAATATCGCTCTGCACTTTCTTCCAACCACCGTCAATGAATGGGACGTCACCAGATCACTGGCCGAGGTCCTTCATTCCGACGAGTTTCATCCTGTAGACGAGAATGAACGTCCCCTCAACTTCAATGTTAAGCTGAACCCGAGCAAAATGGGCGGTGTTCGCAACGACAGTACCGGCTTTTTAGAGCTTCCCACAGAGGCGATTGGCCGAAAGTTCCTGAATTGGGCGAAGGAAACTCCTATACGGATTAAAAACAAGAAAATCAAGATGTATCCGAAGGGTACTGTTCGCGACTATGTCGCTTTGACGCTGCAAAGGACGCCCTTTATCAATCCTGATATTGAAGAGGAGTGGGAGGATAAGTGCCGGCAGCTGGACATGAGGATCCGTGTTGACGTCGTTCAATTCGGTGCATATTATCGCCCTTCGTACCCCACTTCCCCCAAACAGCGACTTGCGTCGCGTGCGTACTCAATTGAGTGGGAGCGTGACTACGCCGTGAACAGTGCCGCCTGGTTGAAGTTTGAATACGACCACAAGCTGATTCGTATCACTGTCAGTCATTCTTGCATTTATACGGTATTCTTACGTTTGACCTCGTCCCTAAGCTTGGAAACGAAACTACAGAGACCGAAGGACAAACAATTGCCATCAGTTTCTCTAGTATCACCAAGATAGCTCTCGGTTATGATGGCAAACCTTGTGCGCCTTTTCATAGATCGTGCTTCCCAGTTTGGTATTTCTAACATCTCTCTTTTAGATATATGCTTCGACACCTTAACACCTCCCGTCTTTGAAGCTATCGACTTGCACAGGTCATTGACAGGCGATAACAAAATTGATAATAGCAAGTACAAGCGTCGTGTCGGCTCTCTCCATCCAGGACATGAAGCCATTTCACAATACGCCCAACATCTGCGACTGCTTCTGTACAATGATCCGAATTGTGATGTCATCGAGCAGTTCAAGAACCTCTGCGTCGTAGCTGGGATAGCGACCAATCTTATCATCTCTTTTACAGGACCCTGTAACTTGGAAGCTTCCAAACAAGGGTTCTTCGAGCAAAAACGACTTTGGAGATTGCGAAAGGACATTCAGACCTTTAGTTGGCCCATCGCGTTCCAACTGGAGTTATTACTTCACAATTGTCTTCTCCTCACGCCCGATGTCGAGACCCTCATACCCCTTGTGAAGGAAGCTTGTCGCCAGCATCCTAGTCAAAAGGATGACTACGTTGGCAGTCTCTTGCGGAGCTACGGCGAAGCTCTAGAAAATCGTGGGGACCGTGAATCTCCTCTGGATTGCTTCCGTCGTGTCAACAGGGAGTTCGTGTACCACAAACAAACACTTTCCTTAGGACATTTCCTATGCTGCCATGTCACCTTTGCGCCGACTCGCATGATTCTGGAAGGCCCTTATGCCACCCAATCCAATCGTATCATCAGAAAGTACGCCGAATATGAAGAACATTTTATTCGTGTAGACTTTCGCGATGAAGATAGACTGTCATACCGGTGGGATCGCACGGTTGATGGGAGGTCATTTGTTGATGGGCGAGTCGGTCACACCTTGAAGGAAGGGTTCGAGCTGGGAGGCCGAAGATTTGAATTCCTCGCCTATTCTTCCTCAGCATTACGCGAGCATGCGGTATGGTTCATCAACCCCTTCCGATACCAGGACCCGGATACTAAACACATATTCTATGTTACCGCGGAGTACATTCGGCACTCTATCGGGGACTTTAAGGGCACACCACTTATGACTCAGCCCTCCAAGTGGGCGGCGAGGATTGGCCAGGCTTTCACTGCGACGGATCCTTCTGTCAAAGTCAAACGTGAGGAATGGACAGAGATGCTTGATATGGGCACGGAAGAGAATTTGGCCAAAAATCAATACTTGCATACTGATGGCGCGGGCACGATATCCAAATCTCTTGGAGATGAGATCTGGGCATGTCTTTGCCAAGGTCGTCGAGATCACGGTGAAAACGCTGTTCAGCCTTCTGTTGTGAGTGTCTTACTGTTGTTGGTTTTACGATGTCGTAGTGCTGAATGGCGCATGCAGTATCAAATCCGTTTCATGGGATATAAAGGCGTCGTTGCAGTTGATCCTGAACTTGACCACGACCCTAACGGTATCAGGATGAAGCTGAGACCTAGCATGAGAAAATTCGAAGACTCTCGATTGAAGGAAGCAGATATAGAGATTGCTCGAGCTTTCGATAGACCTAATACTTCATATCTCAACAGGTCAGAGAATCCCTTCGTTCTTTATCACCGAATGCTGACACCTTACTTTGAGGCCGTTGGTGATGATATTGGAGGACAAGCAAGTTAGAAGGGACAGTTTCCAAGAATTGCAGGATAACGCGGTCGCTGATATCTTGACCATCGATGACTCCATAAGGGACTTCAACAGTATTCTCAAGGATCACTCCTTAGGCTCCCAATATCGATTATCATATATACTTGATAAAATTTCCACCCTAGGCTTCGATCTTGACCCTCAGGGACGTACTCCCAGCATCGATACACCCTTCTTAAAACAACTACGTCAAGTGGCCAAAATCGACTTATTGCGAGAAATCAAACATTCAGCCAGAATCCCAATTCCTGGAAGCTATTTGCTAGTCGGTGTGCCAGATGAAGGACCAGCGTACGAACAAGACGGATACAAGAACGTTTTCACTTTGAAACAGAATGAAATATATGGTCAGTCACTGATATTTGGAGCATGCTCGCTGGTACCTATCTTGTTCTACATTACAGCTTGCGTTCAGAAGCGCCCTGGAGATGAGCCGGAGTGGATTGTGGGTCCCTGCACTATATCTCGCAGCCCGGTGGTTCATCCAGGAGACAGTGAGTAGTTATTAACGTTTCAATGGCCACATTTTCTGACACCCATCAATAATAGTACAACAAGTCATAGGCGTCAAGCCCCCTGATAACAAGTTCTGCGCGTTTTCCCATATCCGCAACGCGGTCGTCCTTCCATCCGTCGGTAGGTTCCTTCTTGCCCGGCCGATACAAGCTTCTGAACAAATCTGTAGGCGGGAGGTCCTTGGCGTCAAAGCTTGGCGGTGGCGACTTGGACGGGTTCGTCGCGTTCGTTCCAGAACCTTGTCGTTGCTAATCGCATACTGTGTAACCAGTGATATCTATGACGTTGTCCCCAACCCGGATCTCATGCCTCCAGTTATTGATGAAGCTGCATCTTATGCTAGCGCAGGGACTAAAATCGCTCTGGATGGAGATGGTAACCCGAGAGAATGTGGTGTCAATGACATCGCCGACTTCATTGTTGAATACATCAACTCAGATGTTCTGGTGTGTTTTTCGTCTCGACAGGAAAGTTTGTTCATCTGTTTAACTTTTCGGTAGGGTCTGTTGTCAGATAGATTGCTCGTTATAGCTGGTGCGCTCAATGTCAAAGACGTACTTACGATGTTATCTAACCTTCCTTGCATGATACAGATCAATCGTCTGTAGGTATTTTTCACGTGTTTGACCGTTGCTGCCCGCTTACTTTTTATCTTAGGAAGGAATCTATGACAAAGATTGCGAATGGTTAGCGGGGCTTTGCGCCCAGGTCGGTCAGGCATGGTTAATTTTGGGGGGTTCTACTAAAAACTGTTTGTAGGCCGTCGACTATCCTAAGCAAGGAATTGCCGTTGACATTGATAACGACAACCTACCACGCACGCTTATTCGGTGCAAACCCGACTGGCATGCCGCTGAGGTGGTCGATCCGCGCACGACAGATTACTATGAGTCAACTCGGGCCCTTGGGCACATGTTCCGTTCTATCAAATGGACGAATCCTGAGATGCTGCCCTCTGACACGTCTACTTCAGACAAGCACTCTGTTTCACCGCTTTCCACGGATACTTTGTCGATGACACTCAGGACTTACATTCAGCACCAAATTTGGCCATACATTGAACCTGACGGCGAGTCTCGCGAAACGGTAACCATCTTCCGCCAGTATGAAAGTGAATTACGGTACATCTGTGCCACGCACACGCTCTCAAACACTCCAGGGGTCAGATTGTTGGAAGCCGAAGTCGTCGTGGGGACAATTCTAGCCAAGTGCACGCAAAGGAGGTGGAGGAAGGATCGTATGTGGCGCATGCGTGGTCATGCTTCGCAGCTTGTGAAGGACGTGAAACAAAGCTTGCTATGTCTCACCGGCCCCCAGCTTGATTTCATGGAAGAGATCCCCCCAGAGACGTACAGAGACGCACTTCGACTTGCATGGGACGCCTGGGACTACAGTCTCCGCCATTCGGGCGAATTTGGGGCAAAGAGCTTTGGTTTGATTGCGTTGGGAGTGATATTTGAATGTTTTGAGAAGCTCAGTGTTGACATCAGGCCAGGCGAATGAAAGCATCTTACTGTATCCGTAGTCGCATATGATTTTGTTGGATTGATACTTCTTTCTATACTGCTTCGCTATCGTCAATCGTGTAATCAAGTATTTCCAGGACTGAGCTGCGTCTTGAGACCCCACATACCCCACGATGCTTTTGTTTCGGTCCCAGGATGCCAGAGGCCCCACGTAATAGCGTAATGGTTAAGGACCAGATCTAATTCTTCCACCTCATCCAGGAACTCGAGAGTCGATATCCTGCGTATACCAATGAGCTTAGGAAGCAACTTCTGGAAAAGCAGAAATTCACCTGTTCAATTCTGCTCGACTGATGTATTGAAGACGGATGTCTCGAAGTGTAAGTGCCCGAGCAGCTGTATATCCGATGCCGGTAAAACGAGTGGGAAGCGTTCCAACGGCGGAATACGGTTCTGCCCCGGGAAGAGAGACATTACGTGCCTTAAAGAAGTGACATCAACGTTTGAACGCAAATATCATAGAGAAATAACACTACTTTGAGATTGTCAACCATCACGCGGCCAAAAGAGTCTTGAAGACCAAACATTTCGTATACGATAGTCCCAAGAAACCCATTGTTGCCAGACTGGGAGAAGTAATGCAAGAACCACTTGAGAAGAGACGAGGATGCAGATGGTGACATGTACACAAGAACACATTCGAAAAGTAAGAGTGTCGGGAGTGAGGGCGAGAGTAAAGGTTCCGAGTCCTGTGTTAGAAGAGGACCCAAAGTTTCTTGCGGGGAGAGTCTAAGGTCGGCAGGTAAAAGGTGGTACTTTAAAGCATGAAGAGCAGTTCCTCCACCGGCTGATGCAGGGTGAATATGTTACAGAACGCGACAATGTATAGGACCCACTGACAGACTTTAACATCGGCTGGGTTGCCCAAGACAGCGCTCAACTGTTTACTCTTCCGGATTGCCATCGCTTTCTTGCTTGTTATTTCAGGAAAATCAATCTCTATAGGTAGATAGGGCATCTTTCTGAGGTCCTGTCTACTGACCGATCTTTAATTAATCAAAGTATCATAGAAGCGGGTCTGACGTACCGCAATTCGCCAATATCGCGTATCACTGCCTGCCCCAAGGCTCACTATCTGACACTGTTTTCCTTCGTCATGAGATAGAGAAAGCCACTGATTGACAAGATCGTCGATAGCCGCAGTGCGGACGTAGGTTCCAATGTTGATCAAAGGCGGCCGTGCGGGTTGGAGATGGGCACGAGGAACGAAGTATTGGATGTATGGATCGCTAAGGTATTGCTTTTGAACTGCAGATAACTTAGCGAACGCAGCATCGGAGTCCGTGGAGCGTATTGAGGAGTCCGCGTCAGTAGAAGGTGGTGGAAACATAGATCGTCCAAATCTGGACATCGCCGCCTGTGAATGAGTACTTGTTACCCACTTTTGGATGAACTATCAGACGTACACCTGAGATATTCAGTCAGAGAATCCGACGGGAGTTACATCCAGATTCACAAAATACGAATAAAAAAGATAGGCTTAGAGATAATATTATGACAGTGACCGACGAGGTGATCGTTTGCGTTTTAGTATATGTAAATGACTGCCAGCTCCCGTTTCCTCTACTAGCTCCCGCCACATCGCATCTGCATCTGTTGGAATTTTCCCCACAATTTCTCGAGGCGTCTCGAGAGCGTAACCGCCAATCTCCTCGTCGTTTCCAGTATCAAGTACAAATTCTGATGGCTTTGTATCCTGCATCCACTTGGATACATTCACGGAATTGCGCTCTCGATACTTTCTCTCGTCCTCGTCTTCAGACAAATACTCTTTGCTGCGTTTAAAGGGTCGGATACATTCAGAGGAAGAGGAGCCAGTAAGTGCGGGGAGGCGGGAATCCGATTTCTCTGAGGCAAACTGCGGTAGGTTGCGGTAACAATGTGGTAGCTCTCGGCCGAAGTCTCCTTGCTGGCTCCCCTCATAGAACTTGAGTGGCGCTAAAGCATGTGATCCGCGAGATAGCCGCAGGAGTTTTGATGCTATCGTTGAGTAAACAGGGGTCTCCATTGTAAATCTAATGTAGCGAGAAGCAAGTGCTGCCACAAAGAACGGGTTCGCTCTCGATGTAACCACGAGATCATTGAATGGATCAGCGAAGGAGACAATGTCACCAGAGGAGGTTTTTCCAAATATCGGGCGAATCGGGCGAAGAGGCATTATGTTGTATTCGTACTCTTTCGCAAGAGGACATGTCTGAGATGAAAATTAGCTACTCACAAGGAAAATGATGTTGTAGTTTACTTCGTAGAAGGGTATACGGCTAGGCTGATTCCTCTTGAGGTTGTGATTGTAGCAGTCAACAATACGGTCGAAAGTTTCTCCCACGGGAGCCAAAATCCAATTAGATTCTTTGAATGAATGAATCAAGGAAGTATCCACTGCAATTTGTTTTAGAACTGGTCAGGATAATTGCCGCCAAACGACATACACCGCAAAGCATTGTCGTCCGTATCGAAATATGCGTTGATATCCCCGCGTTCAAGACCCCAGGAGTGTTCTAGGCCATCGAGCTAAGGAAAGTCCTTAGTAAAGGATACCGCCACAACTAAAGCCTCCTGGCTTCACTTCTCGAGACAAAGACGTGGGCTGAGTGTCACTGGACTGGATGAGACGATGAGACTCCGGCAGATGTGGCGACGAGGCGGTACCCTTAAGGAGTTCGAGAGGAAGGCGTTCCGGCATCCAGTTGTACGAAGGAAAGATGCAGGCCAGGAAGATGTTGGTCGTGCATATTCACAACCAGTGACTCTGAGGCTATACGACGATCATGTGATCAATGATACGTCGGACGCTTCTGGGACTCAAAAATTTCAAACGATAATATTCAATGACACAAAATCACTGTAAGTGGCATGATATTTACTTTCTATGATTACATTCTTGTCCCTCGGCACTTAGTACAGTACTTATACTAAGTACAGGATCAGTATCATCGATCAAGGGCTTACGTTAGATTCGTGAGATTGTCCACGTGCTTCAAATAAACAGCTATCAACAGCTTGTCAGCACTGCCACCCGGCTTACAAGTTCTGCACTCCCTTCATGGCTGCTCTCGCTGCGTCAGTCTTTTACTTTTTCGATATTGGTCTCCACTAAAGAGATTCACTAGACTACTTCCAAAACCTGTTTACGAGGCCGTTATTTCTGACGATGAGGAAGACATCGTTCGGCCTTCTGCCCCTTCACAGTCGCAACAAGTAATATCTACACGTATTCCCGTTCCCCCGTACGGACAACGTCAAGGATGGAAGCCAACTAGACCAGAGGATTACGGTACGTTGATCTTGCTGGCAATTCCCCCCGTACTGATTGTCGGCCAGGCGATGGTGGTGCGTATCCGGAGTGTCATGTAGCGCAGTATCCGTTGGAGATGGGCCGGAAGAAGGTGTGTCTTTATTTATTTTTGTGAAATGGTATATCTCATATAGTTCAGGCTTCGTCTGGGAACACACTAGCATTGCAGGTTGACAGCGAAGGCAACGTCCGTTACGATGCAATTGCTCAACAAGGGCAACGACCCGACAAGCGTATACAATCCCAATTCAAAGATCTCGTCCCTCTTCTCCACCGCAAAGACCTTGAGGACTCAGACCGCACAATGGACCGCCCTTCTGAAGAGGAAATCCAGGCGACCGCAGACAAAACGCGCGCGGCCCTTGAAAAGCTCGTCAACGGAAAAATCAAAGCCGCACAACCGAAAAACGTTCCAGATAGTCAAGGGAAGACGTCGTTTATACGATATACACCGGGGCAACAAAATGGTGACGGCTTGAAGCAGCGGATAATAAAGATGTCGGAAATTGTGGAGGATCCTCTGGAGCCGCCCCGATTCAAGCACAAGAAGATTCCTAGAGGACCACCTAGTCCCCCTCCCCCAGTATTGAGGAGTCCTCCAAGGAAGGCAACCGCTGCTGAGCAGAAGGAGTGGATGATACCGCCATGCATCTCGAACTGGAAGAACAACAAGGGTTTCACCATTCCGCTGGATAAACGATTAGCTGCAGATGGTCGAGGTCTTCAAGATGTTAGTGCACTAAACTATCCATTTGGTGTCTTAACTAACCCGCTTAGATTCATATTAACGACAACTTCGCCAAATTTTCAGAAGCACTATTTGTCGCGGACCGACATGCGCGCGAGGAAGTCCGGCAGCGGTCACTCATGCAGCAGAAACTGATGCAGAAGGAGAAAGCTTCGAAGGAAGAGAACTTGCGTATGCTTGCGCAACGGGCACGAGAGGAACGTGGCGGTGTTGCTCCCAAACCAACTGTTCAGGGTCAGGCAGCTATGAAAGCATCTTTGGCCAACTACGGAAGTGACAGCGAAAGCGATTCCGACTCTAATGACAGTGCCGAGGACGAGGATGCTCGAAGAATACGTGATGAGATGCGGCAGGAAAAGAGACGGGAACGAGAGCGGGAGATGAGGATGAATAACATGGGTGCGGAGCAACGTGCCAAGCAGCTTGCTCGTCAACAAAATCGCGATATCTCAGAGAAGGTTGCACTTGGTCTTGCAAAGCCAACATTGTCCAAAGAATCTATGTTGGATTCGCGGTTATTCAACCAAGAATCTCTGTCGGGAAGCTTCGCTGATGACGATGCGTACAATCTCTACGACAAGCCTCTGTTCCACGGTTCCACTGCGGCTGCGGCGATATACAAAGCTCGAGGCAATATTGCGGAGGGCAACGATGATTCGTTCGGCGGTGGTACCGATGAGGGTATTGGGAAAGCTTTGGACAATGATCGGTTTGGCCTGGGTCAAGTGCAGGTTGGGTTTGAAGGTGCGAACGAGCAAGAGGTTCGGGAGGGCCCGGTCCAGTTCGAGAAGGATACTGGTGATGTGTTTGGTCTCAACCAGTTCTTGGATGAAGCGAAGACTGGCAAAAAGAGAGGGCTGGATACTGCAGCGTAAGTGGTAATAACCCTTCCTGAGCCATGCTAATATTTTCTTCTGCTAGTGGCGGGTCTAGAAAACGGCAACAGCTGGAGAAGGCTTCGGAGAGGGAGTAACTGTATTTTTCGGCCTGATGTAGTTTTAGTTTTTCTATCAGTACGTTTATTCTCTCTTGCATACGTTAATGCATTATTTTACCAAGGTATCGATTCAAGTGGATGCGATCAGCCATGGGTTACTCGAAAGGCTTTTAATTTTTGCCTTGTCGTATCATATGATGGACAACATCAGAAGGGGTTCGCTCTGCTCGACCACCAGTAGCGTTTCTTTTGGTTCTGGGCAAGCTGAAGAAGCCCTGGTAAAAGTTCATCTGACTGGCTCAGCGCCTTGGCGAGTTCATAAAAAATTGGTGCAATGGTCCGTCCAACGCAACCCCGACGAAGTGTTCTGGATGCATAACCAAGGAACCAATCTAGTGGACCCCAGCGAGAAACCGGCTGCAGAATATTTTACTCGTTTGGTATCTTGGTACACTGGTGGAGAGTTATCGATGAACTACGCGTTGGGATATCACTTCAATTTCTCATTCTAGAAGATGCTTAACGAGGTCGATAGCGAGCTGTCCCCCGAAGTCTACACTACGACGCCGTCATCATTACCATCCGAGAAGTCAACCAAAATACTCAATTCACCGGTCTCGCTCTTACCTAGCTAACTACTATATCGGTTTGGAGTACGTTCTTCAACGTGTCCAATCACATCGAGGGTATCTCTATCGCTCAGGCGCTGATCCCTTTTGAATGCGCTTTTCCGCATTCTCGAACTCATTCATTCCGATATTGAGGCCGTCCTGTTGAAACGTTGCCAGACCATGTAATTCAACTCACCTCTTGAACGTTAGCAAATGATTGTGTTATTGGGCGGTTTTGAGGTGACCGTTGTTGATTTGAGAAGTTGACTTAGAACCGTGGAAGACTCGGGACTTCTGATGAATTGTCTTTGATATGCTAGATAACTGACACGTTCAATAGGTATTAGGACTAGCGATTGCGCCCTGGGCGCTATGCGATGGGGCCACACCTAGTAAGGCAGAGTAGCTCATCGCCTACAGGTTACTACGCGCAGAAGGCGCAGCAGCTGACATCTACTTGGAAAGCTTGTCGATATGTATATCTCAGAATCTAGAAAATAGAGAAATACGCAGCGAAGAGTAGAGTTATGTGCTACCATCGTCATTATAGTTGTCCATTGCCGATAAGTGAGCTAATTCGGAGGTCAAAGCCTTCACTTCGAATGGGCATCTCTGGAGTGTGAAAAGGATTCTTCATCACGGCATCGGCGTACGCTTCGTGCACTTTCTGCAATGTTGTTTCTGCTGAAAGCTCTGCCAGAGATGTCAAAAGGACGAATTTCGTTCCTACGCAATGTTAGAAGCGTATAGAGCAGCAGTACCGACACGTACCTGTGGCCGTGAGTAAAATCGTCATCTTGAACGACTCTCCCTCAATAACCTGAGCACCTGAACTAGACCCCATCGGTGACAGACGACTCGTAATAGCGTGGATACCGTGCAGGGTACCGGCGAGGACGAGGTACTCATTGGATGTCAGCTGGGCCAGGCCATCTACCACAGAAATGAGCACAATGGACAATACAACGACCGTATACCGACCTGCAAAGTTTCTTTGGTACACAAGGCCTCCAGCCTTGTTGATGACCTACATAGGCGATATTCCGGCAGCCATTCGCCAATAGAGAGGGAACACGTACCCAGAGCCCGAAGATGGCCATGATGGTGAGACGCCAAGGGCATGAAGCGTGAGTACGTTATTTGCTCTCTCCCTTCGCTGCCATGAAGGCCGACCACCTGCTGGCGCCTTCAGTATGGCTGCTGCTCCTTCTCTTGGCGCCGTTGCCGTCGTTCCAGGCTTCGACGTTGGGCGAGCGCGCGCTGACAGCGCTCTCTACCGACGACATCTCGATATTGGTCTCTACACCCGATCCGCTCAAGAACATGGATCCGTCGAATCCTTCCTCTCATTTATCCAAAATATTGATACCTCGTGCACGTATGTTGGTCGGTAATGTATTTGGGGACTCTCACCGACGTTCATACAGCGGATACAGACAACAATACCCTGGTCAGAAACTATATCAAGACCACACTCGAGGCTCTCAATTGGCACATCGAAGAGGACGAATTCACCGGACAGACACCCGTAGGCGAGAAAAGGTTCACGAATCTCATCGCGACAAAGGACCCAGCAGCTCCACGGCGGGTTATTCTGTCGGCGCACTTTGACAGCAAATATTTTCCTTCATACCCCGCGAATCAGGTCTGTGCTTCTCCATCTTGGTGCCCTAGGATCTGACGGGGACGCAGTTTGTAGGAGCAACTGATTCTGCTGCACCATGCGCGATGATGCTCGACCTCGCGGGAGCGTTGAATCCGCTCCTGGATAGTCGCCAAAAGAGACTGGAAGAAGGCACCGAAGACGATGAAGATGTCGCTGATATTACTTTGCAACTTGTGTTCTTCGATGGAGAGGAGGCCTTTGTAGCGTGGACAGACACTGATTCGATCTATGGCGCGAGGTGCGTTGTGCAAAAGTGATCATTTTAGGTGTCTGACCGTCGTACAGACATCTAGCGGAGAAATGGGAGACGACATATATCCTGCCTCACTCGAAACGGCGTCTCCTTGGTCCTCAAATGACTGAGATGCACGGCATAGAGCACCTCATTTTACTCGACCTCCTTGGTGCACCCCAGCCCAGGATAAGATCCTACTTTACAGAGACGGGATGGCTCTTCGATGCAATGGCGTCTGCAGAACAAAGACTGGGTGACCACGGCTTCTTTCAGTATGATGATTACCCTGGCATGGCTCCCGGACATTGGGCTTCGTATTTTACGCCGAGAAATGGGGCCGAGAGGAATCTGGGGAACATGGGTGATGACCACGTTCCCTTTTTGCATAGAGGTATCAGTGTTCTGCATGTAATTGCGGAACCTTTTCCTCGTGTCTGGCATACGCTAAAGGTAGTCCTTCTTGTGGTGTTCAGTTATTTGTCTGATCTACCCCCCAAAGGATGATGCATCTGCGCTCGACTTGCCGACAATGCGCCGATGGAATCTCATACTACGTGTTTTCATGTCTGAATATCTCAACCTTCGACCCGAAGATTTGCAAAGTAGGGAACGAAGCTCTGTATCGCGTTCTGACTCTGAACTGGTGAGCACATTGGCTATCGTCGTTTCTTTAATTCAGTTATCTGCTAGTAGCTATCGTGATTGGATCAAGATATGTTAATTGAGCATCGTAGAGGATATGGAGTGTATAATACAGAGCATTGCATTTCAGAAGACACAGAAGCAGAGCAACAAGTAAGCATAGTTCGTCGAGCCAGAAGCATCAGCAGATAGAAACAATCGTCAGCCGCGAAGGAGATCCTTGTAGTGTTTGATAAGCCTTGAAGCGTCAGTCGCGAGCTGTAGGAAAGTCAGCGTTGTAGGTTGGCGAATAAATCGGCATACTTTTTCTTTTTCCTGACTCTTGATCACTTGTACATGAGCGTTTCTTCGGCAAAGTTCTATAGCCTTTTCCCGTTTTGAAGGGTTAGATTTCACTGACATTTAATCAGACGGTGAGTATGGTAAAGCAAGAATCAACCAACGCATTTCGCCCGCGGTTTCGAGGG
This sequence comes from Armillaria nabsnona, assembly GCA_030407065.1. NCBI lineage: Eukaryota > Fungi > Basidiomycota > Agaricomycetes > Agaricales > Physalacriaceae > Armillaria > Armillaria nabsnona. The sequence goes on from JAUDQA010000005.1 coordinate 1,329,393, forward strand.
ATTCGAGACGGCGAACAAACAAATCTTGATTGGCCGTAGGATAGATTTCCACCAACTTGGCAAGGGCTTCCTGAAGAATGAGGTTGGATGAGAAACATGAGGCCGACAGCAGCGAGTTAGTCAAACATTGCTGTCTTCTCCAAGTTGGTCGAGGCCATTGGTATACTTCTCGTAGGATATCTCTTGCTGTTTCGTGACCATGGCCTGAGCCTTCAATTCTTCCCTAAAGAGCAATGTGGATGGTGCTGTTGCATAACGTGTGGGTTACTCACAGGTAAACGACGCCGTCACTCGATATCTCCTCTGCAGTCTTGCGCCCCGACGCAAACAACGCCTTCTTTTGTCCATCGAAGGCGACGGATCGAGCGGAACTTTTCTTCGCCTGCTGCTCTGTATGACAGATTAGAAGAACGAGGGCCCATCGCTCTGAGACGCACTCTTGTATTCTTGAAGAAATTTGGCCATCCTGTAGTAGAGATTAACGAAGCGAGCATAAGAGTATTTAGCACACTCACGTTTTGGCGTCGTCGTCTGAATTTTCAATGTCATCGTCGTCCTGTCTTCGACTACGAGAAGCTCCGGTAAAGCCGAAGCCGTCGTCGTCGTTGTCACTGTTTTCATTGACGAAGGACGTAGGTACTGTGACGCGAGTAGGCCTAGTTTCTAAGCATAGAGAATAAGTTGAAAGAATAATACAGCAAGGAGCAACATGCTGGGCGTTCGTGGCATATTTGTTGATGAGGGTGGAAAGAAGGATCCTAACAGCGACGCGACGCGTTTGTTTGCCTTGGACGGAAATACCCGAATTCAGGCTTTTGGCAAACAGACATCCGACATCTGTTGTCCACCTCTTTCTCGGCTGGACCATGGACTGGTGCATACATTCATATATTTATCGCCAAATTTTCTCAATAACTATACCTACAGCATAGAACTCAACATACACCAGCGAATTCTCTCCGACATCGCTTCGAGCGTCAGTGAAACCGACGACGACTATCGCTATGCCGGGACCCTCATTGCCTCGAAAGTCCAGACCAGAATAGCCGAAAAGAAAACCGACTATGTTCCCAATGGATACTCCAAGCCGAATGGAAAGGTGGACGAGGAAGGTACCGACAGGGTGTTCATGGTGCGTCACGCTTTCCAATACGAGCCCGCCTCAAAGCTAACATTTATTTCTAGCCTGCATCCAGAGTTCACTGCAATGTCGCCTTTGGAGAACTCGTTTTCAATTTTCCCGAATCTCACATTTCCGAGAGGATAGGGACCATAATGCCAGTGCTCATCGACGTTCTTCGAGATGTACCCTACATCGACTTTGACCGCTGTCTTTCGTGGGAAGGTGTGAACAGTATTCAGAACTCGACTTGGGCTTCCGTTAATGTGGTTTCAGACTGGTCACTTCCCGATCAACTGGTATTTTCGACGGTCTCCGCGCTGCTACGAGTGTCGGGACTGCACCCACAGTACAGTGATTCAGCAACGGGCGCCATTGTCGCATTCATTTCGGATATTCAAACAAAGATACCAACTACTGCTCGTACGTCAGAGACCAAGCCCTACCGTCTGTTCTCACATGTCTTGCATTTCAACAGCTTTGGATATCCTCACCCAATTAGCTCCAGCTTTACACGGCCTTTATCGCGCAATCAGCTCTACGTCGTTCGCATGGAGTACTTCACAATGGCAACAGTTGAGAGAAGCCCTTGGTGGTTTATGCTCTGTGGACAACATCGACCGTTTGAATCGACTTATTGGAGACATAGTCAATGAAGACGTAGCCGACGTCGACACCCAACCTTTCATCGAGACATTTTTAGCTCGCTACGTCTCTCGTGGACGACCTCTTAGCGGATATTTCATAGTCTGCTGCGTACTAGAGACCTCTTGGACTGTGTTGGCTCAAGTCCAAGCCCCCCCGCAAACTGGCCCTATTGGTAATTCCACAGAAGCAGTAGCGGCGAACAAGGCTTGGAATTCGTTAATGAAGCGGGCCGCCATAGAATTGGATATCACTGAGGAAGCGACAGTCGCAACTCTGAAGTCAACTATCCAGTATGCAATGCAATGCTTCAACGATTTACTGATCCAGATTGAGGATATGGACACTGATCCTCCACCTGATACGTATGCATGGGAGACCATGTCGGAAAGCTTGGTGCGAGATTTTCATCTGCCTTCGAAATTGTATTTTGAGACGGCTTCCTCCAGAAATTGGCTTCAGTTTGCTCTGTGGCTCTCCACGAACTCGACGAGGAATTGTATTCGCGGCTTCTGCTACTACTCAGCGAGGAGTCGCCGATCTTTGATAATCTTGTCCAAGAGGCTGCGCTGAAAGCAACGACCGTTCTTGTTCAAAAGTAAGTGCCAGTTCATTCGGAGCCGTTTCGTCGATTGAATGGCTTTTTGAAGCTTCCCTGAAATCGCTGCCCGGATGGCGGCTCATTTGCGACGCTTTGTTACTGCTCCTTTGTCAATATTTGAATTTGAGTTTGCTTCTGAGACCAGGGCTCCTCCCCCTTTGGCAGCTGCAGCAAAGTGCATTGCTCAGTGCATCAAGGTAACATACTTTTCCCTGTGTATGCCGCATTATCATGTCCCTGACGCATCTGTTCTAGCTGGCTCCTGGGGATGACCTTATCATGTCGAACATGTATTCCCTCTTGAATTACATAGCTGCAACGAGCAAGGAAATATATGAAAGCTCCAGCAATTCTCAGATATTCAATAACCCCCTTTACTCCGGGCAAGATCAGGGCACCCTCCACTCTGTTGAAACAGGACTTCATGGGTTGTCGGAAGATGAAAAGAGGCTTGTGGGTATCAGCACAATATCTGTTGTGACTCGATTGGCGCTCGAGTTCCGTATGGAAGAGGTACTTTCTTCCCCACACCTTTCTGACATTTTTCTGACATTTAACTAACACGAAGGTCACCCGTCTTACTGTATCGATGCTTTTGCAACGTCTTCGATCAGCGGAACCAACGATGGAGGCAGCGATCGCCTATAATCTTGTTGATTTAGCGTTGTCTGCTCCCGAGAGTGCATTTGTCGATATAATACATGTCTTCTCAACTATCAATCGTTCTGCCAATCCGGACGACCCCAGATTTTCGAACAACATGGTGATGATTTCAGCGTTGTCTTCTGAACCGTAGGGTTGATCGTTTCATAGGTGCTTGCGGCACAAACGAGGCTGGCCCAGGAACTGCATCGTCGTCCCGAACTTTATGATGTGTACTTGGTAGAATTGCTTACCCTTTTCGCCGACAAGGGTGTCGCTATCCAGAACGTGAAGATTGCGAATCATCACATCAAGGTCCTGAGCTTATACTTCCGGTCTTTGGTTTGAAATACTAATGTTGTGTAGACCGATGACATGATTGAGCAGCTGGCGTCTTTATTATTGCCTATCGATGCCCTTCTATCCCACGGTGACTTCAATCCTCATGTTGACGCGTCGCCGGCAGTCGTGGCTCTATTCCGAAACATGTGGTTCCTCTGCATCCTGTTCCACTTCACGACCGATGATGCTGTAGATTCGAATGCTATGGCATGGCAAAAGCCGGCAATGGCTCGTATCGCCATCAAGACGCCCGCTACCGTAGTCGAAGAATCCCAGGATGCTGTGGCCAGTGATGTCGAGTACAACTCGGTGATCCGTCAGGAATATGCACATACGGTAATACTTTCACTTCAATGTCGCGCTGTTGTTCCGTTACTGACCCATCTACAGGTGATTCTCAAGCATAAGACATCTCTTACCAGACATATACCACTTCGAACTAGTGATATACGCTCGCTATCGTCTGGACAGATTGTTTTCTTGTTGACGATGCATGATATGGAGACTATGCGCTCTGCGGCAGGATTGACGTCATCCCTTGTTACCTATTTTGTCAATGATAGCCTTAATCGGCATCTAGGGCTCAGTTCCTGCATGGACGCTATTGCAGAGAAGGTGCTTCAACACCCTATCGTCCCGCACACCTTTTAACAAATATGCGTTTAGGTCATTCGAGGTTGTATCAATGACTTGAACGCCCAAGCTGCTCAACAGGCCCTTCCTGAGGCATTATCATCTGAGCTGCGGGCGTTGCTCTTGTGCAGCACTCATCCAGTGGCTAGAGCAAGAGACATTGCATTCAAGTTTCTCAATCGGCTGATATCATCTTTTCCGTCCCTCATGTGTGATCCGCCTCTCGTCTTTGCGATTCTGGAGGTCCTCACACTATTGCGCCGGTCTTGCGAGAACGAGTTCACTGACGAGGTATGAATTCGTTTGTCAGTAATTTTCTTGTGCTCACAAATCTGCAACGTAGTACAACCCAGTCTACGAATACACTTCCACACGTGCGGAGATCACTCTTGAACTTACGGATAGCTACCAAGTCCGGAACGAAATATTGGCACAGCTGCATAGGAACGCTAATAATTGGTTTGAGTTAGCTCTTGGGCGCGCCCCGGTCGAGCTGCAGTCAACTTTGCAAAAATATCTAGCAGTACACCAATCAACTTCCGGAACAGATGGTGCCGAGCTTGGGGCTTCTGTCGCAGAACAATTTGGGAAAGCAATTGGTCCAGTGCAACGCCAACTGAGTAGGTTTGAAATTCTTTATTTATTACGTGCTAACCCGCCTGTAGTTTCACTTTCAGCTCTTTCGAGCAGAACATTGGACAAAGCTAACATGTTAGCGAGCCAAATTGCGAGCAAAGGCTACTTTGCTGGCGAGGCGGCTGGTATCCGGTTGGCAAGTCGATCAGGCAGGGATGACTTTATATTCGGTTTCTTCTACTAATTGTTTTTCAGGTGCTGACAGGTTGGAAAAACTGCCTCCACAGTCGGCTCCGTCTGGTGAGATACTCGCCCTCAAAGAGAAACTGGCACACACCATGGAGGAAATACGAGGCAAAACAAGTACGCTGACAGTCCAGGATTTGAAGCGCCTATTGTTCCGATGCACTGCTATGATTATTTCCCTTTCAAATGTGAGCTTACAACGGAGAATGTGTAGTTTGGCCTTTTTAACGTCTCACAACAGTGCGATTACGAGTTGCTTCATTACCTCGTAGCGCTTCCGTTTGAAGTCGCCACACCGGCTGCCATTTCTACGGGCATTGAAGTCTGGACGTGGGTTATCGCAGAGAAAAACGACATCGAGGTTGCTCTCATGAGTGAAGTTTTGTCTGCTTGGTCCTATACTATTCGACAAGAGAAGGGTATCTTTTCAACGTCTCTGAAGTTGGTTGTGTTGCCCTCTTCCTTGTGTTTCTCTGATTCTCTCTCTACATAGCTACGGTGATCCATTCTATCAGCCTGTCAATTATAGCCCCACTGAGAAGGGAGAAATTGATCGCGGGATGCTAAATGCTCGACGGTTGCTTATGCCTCACGCGTTGGTCCTGCAAATGCTCTTCAGTCGCTTGCAAGCCGCTCGATACCGCCGGCCTGGAGTCATGTTTTTGATTCAGCACCTCGTCTTGTTGTCAGCGAGAGCATACAAAACCTTGAGGTCGGTAAATAACTGTGTCATGGACAAGTTTATTTACTTTCTTATTTTAGTACACATGCGTTGGCGCGAGAGGCTCGGTTTTCTTTTCTGCTTTTCGGATTCGAAACACTCAAGAGTTCTCATCTGGACTCATTTTGTGAAAGTGAAATGCGTGAGAACTTGTATTCTGCTGCCTATTCATGGTTCGCAGTGCGGCCTCAGTATGAATTTGCAATATCTTTTACGGCGGTTAAAACTAATTCCGACTGGCAGATGGACGTATGGTGCCAATCGGGTACAGATTGATGCCGATGTCAAGGTACTCTCTGAATTCTTGTCGTATCTACAAACAGATTCGGTCCGAGCTTCTGCTGTCATCTCGAGTCTGTCACCAGCTCAGACGCCATCTCGAAGTACATGTACGTGTCGCAGCTGCTTTCTGGTGCAATAGATACTGAAGCGGTCAAAAGACTATACGAATAGGCTTCGTACGATCAATCAGCCTCTGAAGCTCCTGGTCGAGAGCGAGATCTATCGACTTCACGTCTGGGCTAACCCTGCCAATGACCCCCGTAGGGGCACTGACCATGTAATCTCGTCAGAGCGAACTTTATTAGATGTCGGTGTTTTACTTGTTTAGATCTGCACCGTATGTTCCTAACATCCCTCCGTAGACTGCATGGGTTCAAATCCTTAGGACGGCATGGAAGATCGACCCTGCCATTGCGGTGTACATGACCGAACGTTTTAAACTTCCTATCCTTCGCAGTGAGGTTGGAAGACTGGTCAAGTCAAGCACCATTGAAGTTCTTGACATTCCGGAAGCTCTACCTTTCCTTGTAGAGGATAGGGTGGACCCGGCCGTACGCCGAGATCTCAGGGTAAGCTGGTGACACTTTCTTTGCTAGCTTCTCTTGTCTTAATTGATTGGGCAGTATCTTTTGCTATGGGCACCTGTTCCTCCAGTAATAGCCAACACGTTCTTCGAGCGACGATATAACAGCGACCCGATGGTTTTGCAATATGCACACCGGGTTTTGGAGCAGCATCCTGTGGAGCTCACGTTCTTTTTCGTCCCTCAGGTGGTTCAGGCGCTTCGCTACGACGACCTAGGTCTGTCCATTTCTCCCGCAGCTGTAAATGGTGCTCATCGAATTACAAAGGGTACGTTGCCCGATTCATATTTGAGACTGCGAAGATATCACAGCTCTTCTGTCATCAAATTATCTGGAATATGAAGGCCAATTGCTTCAAGGATGATGCTGGTGAATTGGTCAGTATCTGTTATCTGCCATGTCACTTGATGCTCAATCAGGCCTCAGGAGGATCCCCTGAAGCCTACCCTTGACTCTATGACAAATATCGTCGTTGAATCTTTGTCTGGGGAAGCTCGGGAGTTTTATGACCGCGAATTTGGCTTCTTCCATGAGGTTACGTCGATATCTGGGAAACTCAAGCCCTTTATCAAGAAAACCAAGCCTGAAAAGAAAGTGTGTCTGAATCGTACATATGTGCCAACAGCAATTGAATCTGGACCCAGGCCAAAATTGACGAAGAGATGGCCAAGATCATCGTTGCCATTGGGGTGTACTTGCCCAGTAATCCCGACGGGAAAGTCGTTGATATCGACAAGAAATCCGGACGACCTCTGCAGAGTCACGCTAAGGTAAGATTTTGTGTATTATGTTGCTTCCCTACTTATCTGGTCCCATAGGCACCATTTATGGCCACTTTCAAAGTCAGGAAAGAAAGGGTCACGGTCGACACGGATCCTGACTCACTTCTCGATGGGGAGGGTGGAGGCATCGAAGTCCGCACTGAATACGATGTATGGCAACAAGCCATCTTCAAAGTCGGAGATGATTGCCGTCAAGACGTGCTCGCATTACAGATCATAGCCATGTTCAAAAACATTTTTACTAGTGTTGGGTTGACTTTGTATCTGTACCCTTATCGGGTAACTGCTACTGCTCCCGGAGTCAGTCCATTTCTCTCGTCCTATTTGAATTCCCAGTTCGCTGATTTGCGGCATAGTGTGGCGTTATTGACGTCGTGCCTAATGCTACCTCTCGGGATGAGATGGGCCGTGCAAAAGTCAATGACTTGCTGGACTTTTTCGTTGCCAAGTATGGTGGACAGGACACGATCGCGTTCCAGAAAGCGCGCATGAACTTCATACAGTCCATGGCTGCGTATTCCGTTGCGTGCTATATCTTGCAAATTAAGGATCGGCACAATGGAAACATCATGATTGACGGGGAAGGTCATATAGTGCATATTGGTAGGCCTCTGGAAGTTTTTTGGTGCAACAAGCTGACGTATCTTCACGCGTCAGATTTCGGGTTCTTGTTCGACATAGATATGTGTTTCCTTATGATTTGTACTATCTGGTCTAAACTAATGATATTATTCTCCGTCTTTACGACCAGGAGTAAGTCTCCCCTTCATGCCGCCTGTTCGCTATTCACTGTCTATTTCAGGGTGTCAAATTCGAGCCGCACTCGTTCAAACTTAACCATGAGATGGTCGTACTGATGGGCGGAAGGTCCTCGCAAGGATACCAACTCTTCCAGCACCTCACTGTCAAGGCGTTCCTCGCTATTCGACCACACGCCGAGCAGCTGATAAGCACTGTCCAGCTTATGCTCGATACGGGTTTCCCGTCGTTCAAAGGCGAAGGCACGATCAGGCGGTTGCGCGATAGGTTTGCGCTGACACTGAATGAGCGCCAGGCGGCGGAGCATATGATGGCTGTGGTGAGGAATGCCCATGAGAATGTGAGGAGTACGGCATATGATGAATTCCAGAGGGTACGTTGTTCCGGTTCTTGTGATGATATATATATCCTGATCCTTTTGTTAGCTTCAAAATGGTCAGTTAAAGATGCAGACGCGCGTCGTCCCTGACTTATTCTCCCTCTTTAGGCATTCCTTACAAGTAATAGATATCATCAGCATTGGGACTTTTGTTTCTTTTCGGAATCCGGTTTACTTATACTCCATATACTACTACCATCACCATCTCGAATTGCTCACTTCTTTGATTCTATCCTCTCGGGTCCTAAAGGGTTCCTGCTCACTGAAACTACGCTATTCACCCACTAGCTCTGGATAGACGCCTCGGGGAACCGATAGATCCCAAAACTGTCCCTTAAGATTGCCTCCAAATTATTAAAACGAGTTCCGCGCACGAGGCCGCTTGCCAAATCGGTCACGACACGACAGTCATACTAGCAGAGTCCGTAGAGGCAACCATAGGCAGCCGATTTGAGGCCACCGTGTCATCTATTGGTTTTCCCCTCTTCGAAAATCTTTTTGGGTTGCTGTGTTAAAAGATAGCTAGCTGAGATTAATACCATAATTCCATTGAACGACAAGGTCGCTTTGCCGGATTCCGACTCGGACTACTCGGTCCGAGTCAAATTTGGTCAGTGGCACAGCCATCGATTGTTCGTCCTCGTGTTCAGCACGAAGAGGATACTGCGTCTTTCCAGTGAGTACCGTTTGACGGTAGTGTTACTTTGCTCAACCCTTTGGTAGATTTACACCCCTTATAATGCTTTCTCATACCTGGTCACCTCGCCGAGTTTGCTCGGGCTGCGACTGTCCAAATCATTATTCTTCTTCCACGACCTCGTGCGACGAAGAAACTTTCCATGCTAGCTCTACATTCGGCAACCTTTTGCGCTGTAATGATCCTCCCTCTCCATCCGAAGAGCGTGAATTGCGGGATAGCATATCAGTTTGCGAAGCGCACGTTGCGGCAATTGACGATCATGTCGCTGCTCTGAAGGAGCTTCAGCAGGCGCTTTCCAGCCAGCTTGCCTTGATTGGTGCTGAATTGGAAGGCCTTGACGGCGAGCGTGGAAAGGTAGTAACCCGCATAGCACAGCACAAATGTCTTTTCTCCCCAGTCCGTCGCCTACCTCCAGAGATCCTATCCAAGATCTTTCTCGGCGCTATCATCTTCCCCATGCTGCGAGTACTATCCGGGAGATATGAATACTGGTGGGATTTTCACCCTAGCGAGAGCGCATTATGGTCAATCGAACTCGTGTGCAAAACGTGGCGCCGGGCCGTCCTTGACTTCCCAGAGCTTTGGTCGAGCATCAATATATCCCTCAGCGACGACAACTTTTCACCCTCTAACTTTCGCTACACGCGACGGCTCGGTCGTCAGATTGCACGAACGCGATGCCATCCATTGTCAATCCTGATATGTACAGGATCGCCTCAGACTTCTTCCGAATCCTTACCACCTCAGCTCTCCATGCTCTTGTTCTCCATACAAGATCGAATACAATCTCTTTATCTCTATCTACCCGCTACGATGTTCACTTTTGTTGCAACTCTACAACTTTACCTGCCCATCCTCAGAAATCTCATTCTTCTCTCCACGAACGGCGAAGAGTTCCAAAAGCTGTCTCATGTGAAACTATTTGGAGACACTCCGCTTTTAAATGCTCTTGATACTGTGGATATACAAAGCGTCGTTTCTGCGATTGATTTGCCCTACCATCAGATCACTCGTTACTCCACTTACCACGTCTCTCGCCCTGGTCGCCGTTCCGGACCTAGGCCCTCTGACATTGTCAGTACCGTTTCAAAAGTTGAAAATCTGGAAGAATGCGAATTGCGATGTGAGCTTCTGGGCCTCCCACTCCAAACACTACAATCGTGTCAAAAGCTTCAAACATTGACGTTAAGCTCGTGGTCATACGAATACCCCAAATCTGTTCTCGCTCAGCTTCTTGATGCTCTCGTGGTGCCGCACTTGTCTAACTTAAAAGTGCATTGCGTGGAGGACCCGGGGAGACATAACCGCGATACCGATAAGACCTTTACAGCTATCCGGGGGCTCATAAGTCGGTCGCAGTCGCCTTTGACCACATTTCACTTCACCTGCGGTGATATAGATGAAGAGGATCTTCTTGGTTTCTTCCACAGTACCTCATCCACCCTCCAGGAAGTTCGTCTCTTGGACGTGGGCCCTAACGCCCTGACAGACGGTATTCTCAATCGTCTGCTGATATCAAATACAGATAATGTTCTCCTACCGAGACTGCATACCCTGGATATCAGCAGCGGAATGCTGTTCGATGCCAGTCTGTTCGTGGAGATGGTGGTGTCGCGTTGGACGTGTAAGCTGCCTTCTTTCCAGCGCTTGCGAACGATCAAGTTGTGTTCAGCATGCACGTCCTATAAAGGCTGGTCAAATAGTGACAGCGTTCGCTTCTCGGTTTTGAACCGGCTGAAAAAGTACCGCGCTGAAGGATTGAAACTGTCCTACTGTACTGTCTGGGCCTCAGACTTGTCGTCCACCTACCAAACATCTTGATTTGATACTAGTATTTACACACCCTCATGTAAACGATACTCTAGTCAGACCGAATAAGACTAGCACTGTTTGACGATAGCAAGTGCATATGACATTAGCGAAGCACGATGTTAGTCCCACGACGTTTGTGCGCGTGAATTCTCACTAGCTAGTGGCAAGGGCCTACTGCACGAGCATGATCATGACAGGATCGAAATAACGCCTCTGCCTGAAGGGGGGCGGCTTATGCAACTACTTCTTAGGGGAGGCCAAATAGATTTTTCCATATAGTAACTCGTGGTACAACCTGAAACGATACTCTAGCTAGACCGAATAAGTCTAGCACTGAAGTACATATGACATCAACAAAGCACAACGAAAGAGCGAAAGCAGTCCAAGAAGAATCCGTTTGTATCCTACTCCATATCCGAGTTGCCTTCGTCAGGATGACCGCCACTTTGCCAATTATGATATAACCCTGACGTACCCTCCGCATACCCTTGATCGCCCTGGTGCTGTTCCTCGTCTTTCTCCTGCCGCCTCGAATACGAGGACGAAGACGTAGCTCTCGACAAAGTCTCCTTCTTGGGCGGCTTGATCCTGATGGTCGGAGCTCTCTGGCTGGCTGAGATTCATACCATGATTCAATTGAATCGCTTTGCCGGATTCCAACTCGGACTACTCGGTCCGAGTCAAATTTGGTCACTCATCGATTGTTCGTTCTCGTGTTCAGCACGAAGAGGATACTGCGTCTTGCCAGTGAGTACCGTTTGACGGTAGTGTTACTTTGCTCAACTCCTTTGTAGATTTACACCCCTTATGATGCTTTCTCATCTCTGGTCACCTCGAGTTTGCTCGGGCTGCGACTGTCCAAATCATTATTCTCCTTCCACGACCTCGTGCGGCGAAAAAGCTGTCCATGCTAGCTCTACATTCGACAACCTTTTGCGCTGCAATAATCCTCCCTCTCCATCCGAAGAGCGTGAATTGCGGGATAGCATATCAGTTTGCGAAGCGCACGTTGCGGCAATTGACGATCATGTCGCTGCTCTGAAGGAGCTTCAGCAGGCGCTTTCCAGCCAGCTTGCCTTGATTGGCGCTGAATTGGAAGGCCTTGACGGCGAGCGTGGAAAGGTAGTAGCCCGCATAGCAGAGCACAAACGTCTTTTCTCTCCAGTCCGTCGGCTACCTCCAGAGATCCTATACAGGATCTTTCTCGGTACCATCATCTTCCCCATGCCGGGAGCGCGATCTCCGAGGCGATATGAATACTGGGGTAATTTCTTCCACAGCAAGAGCCCGTTGTGGACAATTGAACTCGTGTGCAATACGTGGCGCCGGGCCGTCCTTGACTTCCCAGAGCTTTGGTCGAGGATCAATATAACCCTCAGTGACAAGAACTTTTCATCTTCTAACTTTCACTACGTGCGACGGCTCGGCTGTCAGATTGCACGAACGCGATGCCATCCATTGTCAATCCTGCTGTGTGCAGCAGAGGAATCATTACCGCCGCAGCTGTGCATGCTTTTGTTCTCCATACAAGATCGAATACAATCTCTCTACCTCTATCTACCCGCTGCGATGTTCACTCTTGTTGCAACTCTACAACTTTACTTGCCCATCCTCAGAAATCTCACTCTTCTCCCCACGTACGGAGAGTTCCAAAAGCTGTCTCACATGAAACTATTTGGAGACACTCCGCTTTTAAATAATCTTGATACCGTGGATATACGAAGCGTCGATTCTGTGATTGATTTGCCCTACCATCAGATCACTCGTTATTCCGCTTACCGCGCGGGTGGTTCTCACGGACCTAGGCTCTCTGACATTGTCAGTACGGTTTCAAAAGTTGAAAATCTGGAAGAATGTGAATTACGATGTGACCTTCCAGTGAGCCTCCCACTCCAAACACTACAATCGTGTCAAAAGCTTCACACATTGATGTTAAGCTCGTGGGCATGCGTATGCCCCAAATCTGTTCCCGCTCAGCTTCTTGATGCTCTCGTGGTGCCGCACTTGTCTAACTTAAAAGTGCATTGTGTGGAGGGGGGAGGTCAACGCGATACCGGCAAAACCTTTACAGCTATCCGGGGGCTCATAAGTCGGTCGCAGTCGCCTTTGACCACCTTTCACTTCACCCGCGGTGATATAGATGAAGAGGATCTTCTTGGTTTCTTCCACAGTATCTCATCCACCCTCCAGGAAGTTCGTCTCTTTGACGTGGGCCCTAACGCCCTGACAGACGGCATTCTCACTCGTCTGCTGATATCAAATACAGATAATGTTCTCCTACCGAGACTGCATACCCTGGATATCAGCAGCGGAATGCTGTTCAATAAAAGTCTGTTCGTGGAGATGGTGGTGTCGCGTTGGACGTGTAAGCTGCCTTCTTTCCAGCGCTTGCGAACGATCAAGTTGTGTTCAGCATGCACGTCCTATAAAGGCTGGTCAAATAGTGATAGCGGTCGCTTCACGGTTCTGAACCGGCTGGATAATACCGCACTGAAGGATTGAAACTGTCCTACCGTACTGTCTGGGTCTCAGACTTGTTGTCCATCTACAAAACATTTTGATTTGATACTAGTATTTATACACCCTCATGGAAACGATACTCTAGCCAGACCGAATAAGGCTAGCACTGTTTGACGATAGCAAGTACATATGGCATTAGCGAAGCACGATGTTAGTCCCACGATGTTTGTGTGCGTGAATTCTCACTAGCTACTGGCGAGGGCCTACTGCACGAACATGATGCCATGATCATGACAGGATCGAAATAACGCCTCTGCCTGAAGGGGGCAGCTTATGCAACTACTTCTTAGGGGAGGCCAAATAGATTTTTCCATATAGTAACTCATGGTACAACCTGAAACGATACTCTAGCTAGACCGAATAAGTCTAGCACTGTTTGACAATAGCAAGTACATATGACATCAACAAAGCACAACGAAAGAGCGAAAACAGTCCAAGAATCCGTTTGTATCCTACTCCATATCCGAGTTGCCTTCGTCAGGATGACCGCCACTTTGCCAATTATGATATAACCCTGACGTACCCTCCGCATGTCCTTGATCGCCCTGGTGCTGTTCCTCGTCTTTCTCCTGCCGCCTCGAATACGAGGACGAAGACGTGGCTCTCGATGAAGTCTCCTTCTTGGGCGGCTTGATCCTGATAGTCGGAGCTCCCGGTTGCACAGAGAGTCTGCGGCTCGGAGGCGCAGATCCGCTATCGTTTTTCCCAGCCGCTCTTTGTTCTTCGCGAAAAGCTGAATGCCGTGTGAGAGAAAACGGAGAAACGAAGATCATGGCCACCCACCCTGCAGATCCTCCTGTATCGTCTCGATCATATCGCCCAGTTCGAGGATCTCGAGCGCCCGTATGACATCGGCGGCTGAGATGCTCTTGTGCTGCTTTGACATCGCGACATCGTAGGCCCTGCAGCGCAGTCAGTGTGGGGTCGAGTCTGATTGCGGGGTACTTGCGTTCCAGCTGGGGAATTTCAAAGGGTCGGTCGGTCGATAAGGGCGAGACGCGTCCGAGTAGAGCAGATGGCGCACCTAGGTGGTTAATGAACACCGTCGAGCCCTTGACGAGCGCGAGGATCGTGTCCTTGGGCAGCTTCGCGTTGTCAGGGAGCTAGTGAGAAGAATCGAATTCTATACTCAGTGGTGACAACGACAGGGACGTACTGCTGATCGTGCGATACTCGTTACCAGGCTCTTCGGCAGCTCAAAGTTATCGAGACCCTCAGTAACGAGCTCCTGCTGTGCTTGGGCAGATACGATCCCAGAGATGGAAATGAGGTCGACTTGAGATTTTCGAGGCATGGAGGGGGGAGACTGCAAGGAGATAGATGCCGTTTCATTATGACAACGCCATGCTGCCCAACGACAGCCATCAACGCGCTCGTCGCTTGGGAAAATCAGAGGCTGCACCGAGAAAGCTGGAGATTTTATTTACCGACGTGTTCCCTGTGGTGGATCCTGGCGAGGACCGTGCATCTGCAGAAATCTATGTAAACTAATAACTACATGTATGTAATCCTTAAAGTTGCTCTTCGGCTGCGATAACGTGATGCAAGATGTATCCTAAAATATATCGGCTGATGAGAACCGGCCAAGAATTGCAGGTGTCACACCACGGGCCAATGTATTGTAGCTGGTAAAAAATGAACGCCTTGAAAGGCTTGTGTTAGTGAACCCTTTCTCGGTCCTGAAAAGGCCGTCAGTAAAACAGTACGTAAAACTCTCCCCCATGGAACATTGGACTTACAAAGTGCCTTGTTGTTATACAGTGCGCAAAACAAGAAGTAAAACTGAAGCTGAATTCGAAACCTTTTGAGGTCCCATTTTAGGCTACAAAAAATGCACCAGCCTCAGCAGTGTACATAAAACCTGACGAAAACCCTGAAGTTGATAATCTGGCTTCTGAAAGGACATAAAACATACCATAGCCACGGGACCGCAGTATAAAGTTGAAGCGACCGTCTATTCCTCCGGCGTATCGGAGACCAAGAAATCCTCAGCATCCGAGGACTCTTCAGGCTCCTCGTCCATATCCTGCAAGCTAGCATCCATATCCTGCATACTAGCATCCATATCCACCGAGTCGTCCTCTTCGTGCTCGTCCTCCTCTTCTATCACGGATGGCGGGCCATCAGAATGCATAGAGTCCTCTTCACCATCTTCTGCCTCATCGAGCTACGCATTTCATTCATAATACGAACCGACGATGAGGAAAGTATACGTACCTCTCGTTTCTCCTCCTGCTGCGTCTTGACACGACCAATAGGCACGATGGTCCCGAAACCTCGATTACGAATGTTGTTGTCCTGCCGCAGAGTCAAAAATAAATGCGCTGTTGGCTAGAAAGGGGACGCACCAATTCCTCCAGCTCGTGTTCCTCCTCGCTCAGCTCGTCCATCTCGCGTTGCAGGTCGCGGTAATCGTTCATACGTCCGTAGATAGCCTCATAGCCGACGTTACGCAACTGCATAGGGCGGATCCTAGGCACTGGAGGTAGCAGGTGCGGGAACCTGGGATCCCGGGGAAGAACCGTAGGCGTCGCTACTGACATATTAGCTGTCCATGGCCGTCAAGAAGTAAAATGTGTTGATTAGTGAGCACAGAGCATATTTCCCGATATGGGCAAAGCCTCCAGTGAGCCATCACAAATACAAAACTGCTAACACCGCTAGCTTATACACACACGGAATAGTGTCCCCTTCGGGGTGACATACGAAAAAATTGGAACGATACAGAGAAGATTAGCATGGCCCCTGCACAAGGATGACACGCTTTCCCGGAGTGGTAGATCTACGGATCTCAATATTTATTTTATTCATTTCACCTTTTTTTTTCGTTTTTCCAAGACCTCTCATTATAGCATTTTTTTTCCAACTTGGTATTGAGAATTCCTTTTTTTCAACGCGTATTACGGCCATGCTGATTTTCCCTTAATTTATGTGTTATCATTTTGAATACCCACATACGCTTTTTTCTTCCTGCTCGTATCTTCAAACCAGCCTGGTACAATCTCCGGCAGTGGACGGCAGATGCTCCCTGTCGTAATATTCACGGAGCAGCCTGTGAAGGCTTATACTATAATACGTCTCGAAGCGGTAAAGTCCAACACCGCATATCTCAAAGTATTAAAAGTCTAGGCAACGGTCTCGGAAGGGGCGTTGCCACGCTTGGGACCGTCTCCGAAATCACCACACATGCGATGTTAGCTTCATATCCAATGACTTCCTGCTTCTACTCCTCAGTAAAGGTCTGCGAAATTTTATCTTTTGGTATCATTCGTGCTGTATATGATCATGCGTCTCGTTGAGCTATGACTCGCCGTTCCTTAATAGCCGTGTACCGATACTGTTCGTAAATTATCATCAGATCCATTTTCTTAACGAGAGCTTATTCTCAATATCTGCAACCACCGACTTCAAACCAAAACATTTGATTCTTCAACACAATATTCCAGCATATATACTTGTAGAAGTAAAGAATGAAACAAAATTGAATATGATAAAGATATCAGCAAGGAGCTGCTCAAGTAACTACGCAGCAGCGGGAACGGTAGTAGCTCCCCAAGTCGCACTGCCATACTTGCCCACAATTCTAGCATAGCTCCAAGTACTATCATCCGCCCCGGGGAGCTCGAAGCCAGTGGGCAGACTGGTGGACGTCTTCCAGGTGGTATCCGTGACATAGGAAGCCGAAGTCCCATCGTTATACGCGACTAGGATGGTAGCAATGACACCAGCCGGACCACCAGTGTTCTCTCCATCGACTGCGAAGACATTCCGGATGGGGTCCAGCTGAGGCACGGAGTATGCTTGGGCGGTGTGGAAATCTGTGCCCGACCCGAGGGACTGGCCATTGGCATACAGAGTGTACGTGTCATCACTGTAAAGGATTACTCAATTACCGCCACAAATGAAGAGTCAAAGGTCTTACACAGTGATGACAACCTTCGCGCACACCGCGCCTTTGCCGTAAGGTGAAGTGATTGTCTTCCTGAACGCCCTGTGTCCAACCGGGGCGTTCCCTGCCGAGTTGGTCTCGCCGGTCCAGATCCAGTTGCTCTGGGTCATATCGAGTGCGCGAGGAAGCGCAGTCTGGCCCCAAGGATATACACCGTCCTTGCCCTGCGCGACCGCCGCAATCCACGCCGAGTCGTCCAAACTCGGGTTCGCGAATCCAGCTGGGGGAGCGGCCTTGAGAGTCTTCCAGGACGCGTCACTGACAAAAGTCTCAGTGGTGCCGTCGGAGTAGTCAACGAGGATGGTGGCAATCAGAGCAGCAGGTCCTCCAGTGTTAGTGCCATTGACGGTGATGACATTGTTGCTTTCTGGCTTGAGTCCGACAGTGTATACCTGGGCGCTCGTGAAGGACGCGCCTGAGCCCACCACAGCGCCGTTGACGTACAGAGTGTGCAGGTCGTCACTGGACACTTTTCTCAGAACAGTCTTGGAAGTAATCGAGAAAGCCGAACTTACGTAGCAATGAGGATTGTCGCGCACACCGGGCACTTGGTACTGGTGTGAGGGATAGTCTTGCGAAAGGGACGAGAACCGACGGGTGCGCTCCCACCAGCGCCACCTTGCTCTCCAGTCCAAATCCAGTTGGAGTTGGCTAGAGTAAGAGGCTGGGCTGCGGCACGAGCTGCGAGAGACGCCCTTTCAGTAGTCGGCACCCTGGCAAGGAGACCTGAAAAGTAGGTGAGTGCGGAATCGAAGCGTCGATCGCAAATAAATGCGTACTCCTCTCCGATGTGGGGAATGCAGTCGTGAAGACCGCAGAAATAACGACGGGCAAGAGCAAAAGAGCTGCGGAAATAATATGAGCGGGAGGAGTGAGAAAAGAGAAGGCCAGATATGCTTGACAGCTAACCTTGGGCAAACATTAAAGAGAGGAATATCTACCTGTCGGTGGATGGTTGTACTGTTCATTACCGCCTTGCTTTTATAGCGAAAAAAACGCTCTTGGCGTGAAAACACAGCGGCATTCTGGAAACTCAGCAGCGTAACAAATTTCTGACAGACAGAATCTAAGAAAGAAACAAGCGGCCCAAGGAATTTTAATTTCCTAACAGAACGACGGGCTACTGACTCTATATTGAAGGGTCAGATTTTGAGAAGTGACTGAGATGTAACCGATGACGGATCGATCCCACATGCTGGCAAGTGGAGCAAACACCGATATCGCAGACATCCACGGCGCTTCTGTGAGGCAGCGCGTATCCAAGAAACTTTATAAGATAAAAGACAGTAGCCGTAGGTGACTGCAGGATGACTCAGCCGTGAGTCAGGAAACGGAACAAAGCATCAGTGTACATAGATGACAATCATCATTGGAGCCGTTAGGATCAGTTATAGCAGAAGAGTCCTAAGTAGTAAGTACTCAGTTAAAATGACCGAGCACATGATAGAGATGTCACTGTATGACTTGAATGCACACCAAGAATAAGGAAGTTTCCGGAACATTTCTGGTCCGCAAAAACCATATCGGAACTCACTCCACTGTATCTCCCTCGGCAAGCTTCTCTTATACAGTACTCCGCTACGGAGGAGGTGCCAGTTATGTCCTATATATAGATGTCCTTCAGAGACGGGAGCACCGGAGTAGTTTCTGTTATAGTTCTCAGATGGAGGACATCGTCCAGAAATTTCCTCATTTTTGGAGAAGAACCAAAAAAGAAACACCCAGAAGCATACTGTTCGTGAATTGTCATCAGATCCATTTTCTTAACGAGAGCTTATTCTCAATATCTGCAACCACCGACTTCGAACCAGAATATTTCATTCTTCAACACAATATTCCAGCATATATACTTGTAGAAGTAAAGAATGAAACTAAAATGAATGTGATAAAGATATCCGGAAGGATTTGCTCAAGTATCTACGCAGCGGGAACGGTAATAGCTCCCCAAGGCGCACTGCCATACTTGCCCACAACTGTAGCGTCGCTCCAAGTGCTATCATCGGTCGCGGGGAGCTGGAAACCAGTAGGCAGACTGGTGGACGCCTTCCAGGTGGTATCCGTGACGTAGGAAGCCGAAGTCCCATCGTTATACGCGACTAGGATGGTAGCAATGACACCGGCGGGACCACCAGTGTTCTCTCCATCGACTGCGAAGACATTCTGGTCGGGGTCCAGCTGAGGCACGGAGTATGCTTGGGCAGTGTTGAAGTCTGTGCCCGATCCGAGGGACTGGCCGTTGGCATAGAGAGTGTACGCGTTATCGCTGTGAAGGATTGATCAATTACTGCCAATCAAATGAATAGTTAAAGGTCTTACACAGTGATGACGACCTTCGCGCACACCGCGCCTTTGCCGTAAGGCGAAGTGACTGTCTTTCTGAACGCCCTGTGTCCGACCGGGGCGCTCCCTGCAGAGTTGGTCTCGCTGGTCCAAATCCAGTTGCTCTGGGTCATGTCAAGTGCGCGAGGAAGCGCAGTCTGGCCCCAAGGAGATACCCCTTCCTTTCCCTGTCCAACCGCTGCAATCCATGCCGAGTCGTCCAAGCTCGGGTTCGCGAATCCAGCAGGGGGAGCGGCCTTGAGGGTCTTCCAGGACGCGTCACTGACAAAAGTCTCAGTGGTGCCGTCGGCGTAGTCAACGAGGACAGTGGCAATCAGAGCAGCGGGTCCTCCAGTGTTAGTGCCATTGACGGTGATGACGTTGTCGGATTCTGGGATGAGGCCGACGGTGTACACCTGCGCGCTAGAGAAGGACGCGCCTGAGCCTACCTCAGCGCCGTTGACATACAGCGTGTGGAGGTTGTCACTGGATTTTTCTTTCAGAAAGGTCTTAGAAGTAATCGAGAAAGCCAAACTTACGTAGCAATAAGGACTGTCGCGCATACCGGGCACTTGGTGCTGGTGTGAGGGATAGTCTTGCGGAAGGGACGAGAACCGATGGGTGCGCTCCCACCAGCGCTGTCCTCCTCTCCAGTCCAAATCCAGTTGGAGTTGGCTAGAGTAAGGGGCTGGGCTGCGGCGCGCGCTGCGAGAGACGCCTTTTCAGTAGTCGCCACACTGGCAAGGAGACCTGAAAAGTAGGTGAGTGCGGAATCAAAGTATCGATCGCAAAGAAACGCGTACTCCTCTCCGATGTGGGGAATGCAGTCGTAAGGACTGCAGAAAGAACGACGGGCAAGAGCAAAAGAACTGTGGAAATAATATGAGCGGGAAGAGAGAGAAAAGAGAAAGCCAGATAGGCTTGAAAGCTAACCTTGGGCAAACATTAAAGAGAGGAATATCTACCTGTCGGTGGATGGTTGAACTGTGCATTATTGCTTTGCTTTTATACCAAAAAAACACGCCCAGCGTGAAAACATAGTGGCATCTTGGCAATTCAGTAGCGTAACAAATTTCTGACAGACAGAATCGAAGAAAGAGACAAGCGCCCCGGAGTGTTTTAATTTCCTAACAGAACGGAGGACTGCTGACTCTATGTTGAAGGGTCAGATTTTGAGAAGTGACTGAGATGTAACCGATGATGGATCGATCCCACATCACCGATACTGCGGACATCCACGGTGCTTTTGTAACGCAGCGCGTATCCAAGAAACTTCATAAGATAATAGACAGTAGCCGTAGGTGACTGCAGGACGACTCGGCCGTGAGTCAGGAAACCGAACAATGCATCAGTTTACCTAGATGACGATCATTACTGGAGCCGTTACCATCAGTGATGGCAGAAGAGTCCTAAGTACTCAGTTAAAATGACCGAGCACATGATAGAGATGTCACTGTATGATTTGAATTGATGATACCGAAGAACCGAAAAATGAAACACCTAGAAGGGCTTCGACGAAAATTTTCGGTGTCGTTGGCGCGCCTAAAATTTATGGCATGTACATAGTTCTTCATCTACGGACTGGTCAGAGTTGTGGTAAGCAGAACGGATGAGAGAAAAGAAGAACGAACTTGAATGAATTGAACGCTGACAGCATAACTACTTCCGGGCCGTAACACCGTCGGTAGAAGGAATCTCAAAATTCAGCGGTGAGGAAATTCTATCTCTTTGGATTAAAAGTGCTGACAGGTTGGTAAGGGTGCGCCGTTTAAGCTCAAGGTATGTAACAAAGTCTGGTCGCTATCAAGAAAAGTATGCTTGTCAAGTATTGTTTTGGCTGAAAAAAAAGAAAAACCGCGACGCTTTGTGCAGCTGCGAGAAAGACATAAGTATGATGCAACACTTAACATCGGGAGAGTTTAACAAATGCAAGATATCCCATTGATGTGCTGGCGTTTCGGACGTATTGATTGCTGTAGTACTTGGTTCCCGTCAAACTCCCGCCTTCAGCCTACGGGCTCAACCGAGAATAATGAGGACGAAGACAGACAATTTTGCGATCAAAATGAAACTAGCGAATCGATATCTTTGGACTTGGAAATGCTGACAGGGTGGTGACGACGCGCCGTTTAGGCTAAAGGCGTGTAATGAAGCCTGGTTGTCGTCAAGAAAAGTACGTTTGTCTTGTGTTGCTTTGGTTGAAAGAGAACGACCACGACGCTTTGTGCAGCTGTGAGAAGAAATGAGTACGATACAACACAGAACATCGGCAGAGTTCAACTAACGTAAGAAATTTCTTAACGTGCTGGTGTCTCGGACGAATTGATCACTGTAGTACTTGATTCCTGTCGAACTCCGGCCTTCAGTCCACGAGCCCAGCCGAGAATAACGAAAATGAAGATAGACGATTGTGCGATCGAAATTAAACCAGCGAGAACCTCCAATAAGACGGGAAGTATGGCGCAGAGGTTTGGTCCTTCTCGATTATGCGTGGTGTCCATGCGAGCTACGGAGACGGCCGTCATGATTGAGACAACCGACGACACAGCCATCAGAACGTATTCGAAGTTTGAGTAAGGCGATGGACGGGAAGCGATGTTCTGCTCAGCACGGTCTCGAGACCAGAGATATACATGGTGAACGAAGGACAATAGCGACAGTAGTTGAATAGTCACTGGAGGCGCACAGAGAGCGAATGGTAGTACTGCGATTATCTCCTCCAAGGTTCCCCATATGAAGTTTGAGCCGCTCGGACGAGACCATGCAGCTGAAGATAATGCGAACGCAATTATCCAGTGAACGCTGGCGGCCATCTCGCCTACTGTCCAACCGAGTGTTGACGTCCGTCGTTATGTTTCGCATAGAGTTTTCTAACGAATCCCAAGGATGACACCACGTACACCAAGAGCTTGATCGTTGCATATAACAGAAGCGATTCTGTTACATAAAAGGAAGACTCTGTAGATTATCTTCATGAATGCATTTGCATGCAGAATGCGTGAGGAGATGGGCTGATTGAAGAGAGCTAACAGGAGGAATCCCAGGAATACAGCGGGGTCTGGGGCAAAAGGCGGCTGCTGAGAAGATGAACTTGAATCCATGTTTTCTAGAACCGTTGTATATAATTTCAGTTGAAATGGCGTGGAAAAATCATAAAACGGCAAAACCTTTTGTACAAATCGCTTGCGACAAGAAATGCTCGAAGAGTATGTCGGACGTTCGAATGGTTGAAGTTCAAATTTGGCGTGAGGTGGCTGTACATTTAATTTTTTAAAATATGTGATGGGAAAATAATTAAAAACTGAATAATAATTGATAATTTGAAATTCTAGAAGATTCTAGACCGCGGGTCACGATCACGTGAATATGGGGCGTCACGTTGAAATATACGTGCGACATTCAGTTCCATTTCTCGATACTTTACTTATTCCGTACGATACCCAACCATGCCCAAAATGTTCAAAGAGATGTTCATCAAGCTCTTGTACCCAGTCGTCCTGACATTTCTGAAAATCAAGGGATAGCATTCATAGCAAAGTCCTTTTCGTCCGATGGGAGCGTGTTTTTAATTCGTGTTCACATTCAGCCGGTTGAATTGTTAATGAACCACGCCAAATTCCATGATTCATCCGACCACATGGTGCCTTCTTCTCCATGTCTGCCACATCCCCCATCATGGCTACGAATGCATTTTATACTAAAAGGGTATTAACGATGGTCCCTGAAATATGTATCTGCTAACATTGTTCCTTGTCATCCATCGTGCAACTAGCAGCCCATTCTCTCCGTGTTCATCTCAGTGCCGCCTTGACTTTACCCTCGTACTCCCCAAACCAAATCCAATAGCGCTCACTGTCCGTGGAGCTATCCTCTTCTTGCGTAAAAAACGGATCATGCTCCGGAGTTGTTAGTCCTACTGCGGGGCAGGTATCTAACAGCTGCCTTAGCGCTGTTATTGAACGAGAAGAGTGTTCTGTTTCCGTGGATGTCGGACGGGGCGGGTACCGTTGTTCATTCGACCACATCTTCCATCGCTTGAACTGTCCCAACCGACCCTACACCATAAATCTGGCAGGCACGCGGATAACATTCATTCCAGAACCAGTTAGGTATAATCTTTTTCGCGCATTGAATTCTCTGCGCAGGAGTCATACCCTGGCGCTCTCGCTCCAGGTATGTAATGGCGTGTCTTAAACCCGGGTAGTCGTTGACCCACTGAGCTCTCTTGCAGAATGTAAGGTAGGATGGTGGGACGTTAGATATCTTCTCTCCTTCCGAAGTTAAACGTGTACTCCGTTGAAGAAGAGGTTGCAGGAGCTTTCGGCATGGTTATTGAAAGTAGGGGATGGTGATGGTTAATGGTCGAGCTGATTGTTTTAGATTGACTCAAACAGTCTCACTAAGTGCGAATGGAACAAATTCTGAGACAAACTAAATATTTGGATCTCTGATTGAAATATAATGGCATAAAATAACATGTACAGAATTCTGACGTCTAATAATCAATCTAAGGATACATACAACAATGCCCATTAATCCTCACACACCCTCCAAGTATCGACAAGCATCAGCCATTTTGGACGAAACAGAAGCAATCTGCCGATGAAGTAGTCAGTAAGAGCAACAGCGACAATCAAAAGAAGCTCACATTAGCAGTGGTAAACGGCTGGAAGTGGTTCCCAGGAATATCGAACACCTTCACGGGAGAAGGAGTCAGCGTATCCCAGCCTGTTGAAGCATTCTTCGCGTCACTCCGGTCAGCAAGCCATCTCGGAACGTCAGCGACGCCCTCTGGATTGAAGCCTTCACTGGATCGGAGCAGGACAATAGGCGAGCATACTCCATGCGTCGCGCGAGGGTCATAATCCTTAAGCATCGCAGCATTCATGGCGAATTGCTTCTTGACGAGCTGCCCAACTTCAGAAGCGCTGCTCCGAGAATCGAGTTGCACCGCGGCGGCGATCAGTGATTTGGAAAGAGGGACGTGGTTGATGGGGTTGGGAGAGTCGATGAGAAGGATGCCTTTCACGGTGATGCCTTGCTTCTGGAGTTGGAGAGCGGTTTCGTATGCGGCGACACCACCGAACGACCATCCTGTGAAGAATAAATAAGATTATGGTATAGAAAAAGAGGAAAGAAACTTACCTCCGAGCAGGAGTGGTCCCTTCGAAACCTGAGAAATGACCTTGGCGTACGCCTGGGACATTTCGACCACGTTCTCCCAAGGCTGCGATGAAATGAAGTGGGGGTTGTGAATCCCGTAAATAGACCGAGCCAACGGCTGAAGGCGGGAATAGTAGTTGACTAAACCGCTACCGTCGTGGATCAAGAAAAGAGGAAGGGCGTCGTTGCCAGGATGGGTTTGGATAGTGGACGGGAGGGATTCAAGTCGTAGACTTTTGACAAGATGAGACGCACTGGCATTATCGCCTTCCAGTTTCTTCGACGCAGAAATATTAGCTACCACCTTCTTCGCAGCCTGACGATGTCGCCGTAGATGGTCTTGGACAGCTCGAACCGTATTGCAAGTCGTGAAAAAGTCGCTTGGAAGATCTAACCCCAGCTCACTCTTCAGCGAATGAAGAGCTTCGATGGAGGTCAGCGAATCCAAACCGAGATGCTCGAAGTCAGTGTCATCCTGAATGTCATCGACACCGATGTCCAAAACCGTGGCAAGAACACTCTTAATGTCGGGCTCATCATCAACGGATAGCTGGGTGGGCTCCGGGAGCTGATCATCCGAAAACAACGTCGCCGGAGATGAAGGGGCACTAGTCGTGGCACGAAGAGTCGGTGACGACGGGATACTCGTGGCATTCGCCGGTCGGTTAGCCGTGACTTCACGAATGATGTCCCCCGTCGTTCGGCAAGAGGTCAGAGAATGGGCGGAAAGATTGTACTCTGCGAAGGATTGTTGGAGCCGTGCAAAGATTTCTATGGACATGAGGGAGTCGACACCGATGGCCTCCAGATCCGTGGTGGTAGAAACAGAGGAAGGACTGACGTCGCAAGTCTCAGCCACGATGGTGAGCACCGTGGATTCAACATTTGGCGCCTCCGGTTCGGAAAAACGGTGATGGTGAACAGTAGGACGACGAGCAGTAGCAGGGGCGGCGGGCTTAAGAGAGGGTTTGGGGACGGACGACTGAACAGGCTTTCCCGCAGCTCTAGCAAGGAGGCGCGAAAACGCGTTCAGCTTAAGCCGACGGAACTGCATACCTTTCATACAGGCCACAACCCGAGAAGGTTCTCCCTTCTGACACGCCCACGCCTCCGCAAGAATCGCGCCCTCATTCTCCACCCACACGTTGCTGCAGTAAACGACATATTCCGCATTCGTATCAACGAATTCAGGAATGACCTTGACAGAGCCGACTTCAGTGCAGATAAACGCGTCATTCCGTTCACCTTGCATATTCGCCACAAACCCTGCGACATGGAGTAAAGTGTCCATGAATACCGGGTGCACGACGTATGGTCCTTTGTCGTGGTCGCGGGGAAGGCGAACTTGCGCACATCCTTCCATGTGGCTAGCATCGATCGTGAGGGACTGCATAGTATGATATTCCTTGGAATAGTCGACCACACGTTGGAACAATCCATCGTACACCGTCCGAGTCGAGAAGGTTTCCTGCTGCATGCCGGGCTTCGTGACTGCAGCAATGTGGCGGTTGATGGTAGGAAGCGCACGAGAGAACTTGGTGAGGGTGGCGGCTGCAGGCTGGAGACGGAACTCGCCATGGGCATGCGAGGTCTGCTCATTCGAACCTTCTACTCGTGAGCTGACGCTGAAAGAGCCGGAGTCTCCGGTCAAAGTGATCACCGTTATAACAACGCGCGCGACGGACTCGTCATATACCAAACCATGCATGAACTTGATAGCCCGGAGAATCGCGTGTTTGTCATTAGACTGAGAGCCTAAATGACTACGAGTCAAGTCGATCCCAGCATAAAGCTGTTCCAGGTACACGGAGGCAGGACACAAAGCTATGCCTGCAACCCGATGTCCTGTAATCGAACCAGCCAACATACTGATGGGCGTCTCAAAGATGGAGGTAAACCCGTTCGCTGAAGACGGCTCCTGGATCCATTCATGCAAGAGGGCAGAGTTGGAGATAGTCTGTTTCGCAGGAACTTCCACTCGAGAAACCTTCTCAACAGCCGTTGCCTCCTTGAATGTGACCCAAAACTTCGACGGCGCAAAGGGATATGAGGGGAGACTAATGCACGACACATCCGGTACATGAGAGAATGTCTCTCGCCAAGAAACGGGAACATTCGCCTGGTAGAGCTGAGCCAGAGTCGCAGTGAGCGTTGACCACGGGTCCTGCTGCTTCCGGATGGAGCCAAGAAGTAGAGGTGCGCCATGGGGCGCCGTGATTGCTTTGATCATCGGGAGGCATGTGGTGTGGGGACCAATTTCCAACCAAGCGTCAATCTTGGAGCACTCGGGTAGCGCCATCAACGCGTGAATCCCATGATCGAATTGGACTGGCTCGGCACAATGTCTGGAGAAATACTGTGCGTCGAAGACGGACGCGTCCCCAGGGTGCACGACATCACCATGGACATTGGAGATGATGGGGATCGTTGGAGCCCTCAGAGTCACGTTCAGGGCGATAGCATCAAGATCGTCAAGGATGGGCGCCATCGCGATGCTATGGTACCCAAACGGCACAGTCAGAAGAACGTTCTTGCAGTGGACTTCCGCATCCAAGTGCTCCTTCAATGCGCGAAGCTGCTCCAATGGACCAGACACAACACAATCAACGGGGCTGTTGAAACACGAAATGCTCAACTTGTCGAAGGTGGCTGCTTTCAAAATGTCCTGAAGCAATGATTGCGCCAGATTGACGGCAATCATGCTGGTTGATGAGACAGCACATTTTGTCACCATAAGACGCACACGATGGGCAATGATGGTAAGAGCACCCCGCAACGATAGGACATTGGCAATGACGAGCGCTGCATATTCTCCGAGACTGCAACAGCATTAGCTCAGGCAAAGATCCAGACAAAATAGAGCATACCTGTGACCAACCACAGCTGTCGGTTTCACTCCCCAAGACATCCACAGTTTGGCAAGAGCATACTCCAACGCGAAGATAGCCGCTTGATAGGCTTCGAATTCTTCCGTCTCCGTTAGACCCGTACCGTCGGGTCCAGGAGCAATGATTGGCAATACACCGCAAAATCCGGATGCAGTAAGGAATGAATGGCATTCGTCGATATGAGATTTGAAGATCGGCGATGAATCGTAGAGGGTATGGCCCATCTCCAGGTACTGAGCACCTTGCCCAGAGAACACGAAAACAGCTTTTCCATCTTGGCTGGGAGATTGAACGAACTTGGCTTTTTGCAATTTCTCAATAAGCTCCTCCCTCGTAGAGGCGGCCACTGCTGTCCGATGCTCATAGAGCTGGCGGCGACTCGTAGACGTGTAAGCAATGTCCACTAATCTCTCGCCGGCGCTCTCTGAACTCTGGAGCCAGCTGATATACTTTGTGCGGAGCTTCTCCAAGGCAGTATCAGTCTTTGCAGACAGACCGAAAACAAGAGGAACAGCTTCAAGTTGAACGTGCGAAGGACGAGCAAACTCCTCCACCAATGTGGCCGTGTTCGAACCCGCAGCACCAAAGTTATTCAAGAGTGCCATCCGCGTCTGACCGCCGGGAGAAGGCTCCCAAGGAGCATGGACCCTGTCAATGATGGTGTTGTCGGCATCTAATGGGGCAATGCGCGGGTTGAGATCGTGAAGGGAGATAAGACGGGGAATCGTTCGGTGCGCCATCATGAGAAGGATTTTCGCAAGTCCTGCCGCACCAGAAGCCGCCTCCAGATGTCCAATGTTCGCTTTCACAGACGTGATATGCAATGGATTCTTGGCGCCACGCTTCTGCGCGAATACACCCCGGATGCTCTCAAGCTCGTTTGGATCTCCAGCTTGAGTTCCCGTTCCATGGGCTTCGACAACATTAATTCGGGTTGCGTCGACGCCAGTATTCTCCAAAAGCTGTTTGAAAAGTGTGATTTGGGTGGGAGCGTGCGGATGGGTGATCGAATGAGCCAAGCCGCTTTGGTTGACTTCGACGCCTCGAATAACACCCCAAATCTTATCGTCCTCGGCGATAGCGTCGGAGAGACGCTTCAAGACGAAGATTCCACACCCTTCGCTTCGGGAATACCCATCGGCGGATGCGTCGAAGGCTTTGCACTGTCCAGTTGGGCTCAGGAAATGGCCGCGATCGAGTCCCAAGAACATCTAGAACCAAAGAATATGAGTTAAAGAATAGAACAAAGAGAAGTATGACGCACGTCTGGGCTGGCGATCACATTAACACCGCCAACAATTGCCGCATTGCAGTCCCCGTTCATGAGAGCACGCGCTCCTTGATATACGGCGACACCAGAAGATGAGCATGCGGTATCTACGACGATAGAGGGACCGCTGAGCTGCATTGAATAAGACAGACGTCCACTCAAGAACGCCTTCAACGTCCCTATTCACAAGGGGGTAAGCAAATGATGGCACAGAAACCGTGCACGAGAGAGCTCACCGGTGCTATAGTACACGTCAATGTCGTCACGTAGATTCTGCAAGTAGTCGTGGGTGGCTACACCGATGTAACATCCGAAAGTGTCCGGATTGAATGAGGGAGTCGCGTTCGGAACATAGCCCGCATCTTCCAGGGCCTCGTAAGTGGTATGAAGCAAGACCCGCTGCTGAGGATCCATGCTCTTCGCCTCCCGAGGACTGATCTTGAAGAAGCGGTTATCGAATTCATCGGCCCCTTCGATGAAGTTGCCGGTGTGGGCCTTCATTTGCCGCTTGGGGTTCTTGGCCTCATTGTAATCCGATACTTTGAAACGGTTCTCAGGAACCTTAAAATATCATCCAGATGTCAGCGAATGGTGACGAAAATGGAAACAAAGTTTGAGTACCTCGCTAATAGTGTTGATACCTTGCTCCAATACTTCCCAAAGCTTAGAGACGTTGGGCGCTCCGGGCATATTCACGGCCATTCCAACGATAGCAATAGCTTCCTGCTTGCCTTTCGATTGACGCGCGATTTTCGCGTCCAAGGCCGTAAGATCGAGCAATTTTACGCGCTCTTTGCGTAAGGCCCTTTCAAGACCGCGACAGAGACCCGTTCCAGGCCCGATGTTAAGCAGGCGCACGGACGCGTCATCGGGAAGGTCCTTGAGAACGCCGGAAGTCACCAGGTCCCAGTTGACAGGCTGAGAAATAACCATATCCACAACGAGCTCAACAAGTGACCCAGTCATATCCTTCTTCAATGCCTCGCCGGTGAATGTGGAGCGGAAGGGAACATGGATATCCGCGATTTGCGGGAATTGAATGCCCCTCCGAATAACGTCGGCGAGGATCTCTTCCCGTGCTCCCGCCACATGAAGTGGCGCGTGGTACAAGGTGTCGAGTGTTGTCTTATGCACAACAATGCTAGCTGCTGAGAAGTGTGCTGTAATATGCTCCGAAAACGCGGAGAGAGTATCAGGGCGGCCTGAAATAGTGACAGAATTGGCATCCATCGTTGCAGTGACATAAAGAGGGGATGCTTCGGTGACGGTCTGCTTGAATGATCAGTAACGGAGATGAAGAATGGTGGAAGAGGATCTAACCTTTGCGAAATCCGAAATTGCCACCTCTGCATCTTCTTTGTTCAATCCAAGGAACACAAGACTCCAAGGAGAAGAGTGGACGGCTTCAGGGAACGAACCCGAAAGCGTCGTGCGGCGGAAAATTTGGGCACGTACACCAATCCATATAGCCAGGCGATATGCTTCTACGGCGTGGGAAAGGAAAGAAACACTTGAGAATGAAGTAGCGACGACAGCGGCGGGCAATATCCCTGACGAAAAGCCGAGGATGCCAACGCCGTGGACAGAGTTGGGTTTCAAAACGTCACTGAACGGGGTGAGAGACCCATTGGAAGCAACGGAGGCGTCAATGTACGCCAGGTAGCGCAGCGTCTGTAGGAGGAAGAGTGTGGTGCCGGAAATTACTGCATTATGGAGATACCGTTCGGTGGGTAGAGCAAGGATGGACTCTTTAGTCTGGAAGTCTGATAGGTCGATGTTAACTTGTGACAGCTCTGTCGAAGAGAGCGTCTCTAATTCTGCATGGAGGATAGCGTGGCAAGCAGCAAGGAGAACTGAGCCTGAGGGAGAAGAGGCGTCGAGAAGGGCCTGCTGGCGCGCCTGAGGAGAGTTGGCGGCTGCAGTGCCTTGCCCACCAAAGACAGGAACGTCAATACAAAAGGTGATAGAGGCCATGTCTAAGGGCGTAATTGTGAAGGTTCCAGAAGCGAGGACATAAGCTCTTTATTAGATGGAGATTTAAAAAAGGAAACGAGGCGAGCGGATGTATGCAAGTCCGACTGAAGGCTTGAATCACCGACCTGGGCTGTTACACAAAGACAGCCATCAGAGTGGGGCTGCAGGAGTGTAACCTCGTTGATCCGTCCAGCTGAAGATATCCGTACCTCGTCCTTCGTCTGCTGTCTGCAAGTTTCAGACAATAATCTTCGGTCCTTCAGTGAGTAAATTAGAGAATTCTCGTGCCAGAAGTCGTCCCTTTTTTCAGATTTTGCGTGGCTTTCTGCGTCGGAATTCGAACCCCACAAATATCTCCGACCGTACCTAGATGTATATAAGTATTTATCCGTGAATAACGCACTTGAAACGTACTGGAAGCCTCGCAGAGACGAAAGACGCGCTTGGCAGAGGTACGCTGTGTGATTAACATGAAGGTCATTGTTAGGATTGGAAAGAACGCGTCCTGTCTCAGAATTCCCACGCTATAAAATACGCCTTGCCTTTTTCGCGCACCTGTCGATCCTTCCATCAACCCATTCCTCAACCGGAGAGCCCGACTAGATTATTCTGACAGGCTGGATGTGCCAATGGTCTTTGCGGCACCAAAGCTGAAAAATCTGCTCGAAATTTGATATCCGTCAATCCAACTTCTGATGGCAGCACTATTCGCCCTTGCCCGTCGGGGCACAGAAACCAGTGTTACCCCACTGTAGCCGCATGGATATTGGCGCACGAATGCGGGGGTGGATATGATGTTTTGATTCATCACCGCCTTGAGCCCTAGATCGGTATACCCACCGCTATGTCCTTTTCGTTTCTTACAGCTAGCCGAACTAGTCGGTCCATCGAACGGCCTTTCAGAGTCGGAGATGATCAAACTTCCGCGATACCCCGTGTAGATTTGTACTTATCTAGCTGATAAGGCATGTCTGGCCCTCTGAAGTGGGTAAAAGGATCTGATCTGGTTAGTTCTTGTACTTTTGCGGGCAGGACTGACTTTTGCACACTAACAGTGCCTTACATGTTAATCTTTATAGCTTTGTTGATCCATGCGGCGATGGTAGTCGGCCTATTCCGCTGAAAGTTTATCATACTGTAAGATGCCGAGGGGTATGGAGGTAACTGCCCGTCCT
Organism: Armillaria nabsnona; assembly: GCA_030407065.1. NCBI lineage: Eukaryota > Fungi > Basidiomycota > Agaricomycetes > Agaricales > Physalacriaceae > Armillaria > Armillaria nabsnona. The sequence goes on from JAUDQA010000005.1 coordinate 1,361,475, forward strand.
TCATGCGCTTGGCGATAGATTCGAAATTCGAAGGCCCCTCCAGTCAGGATTATAACTAGGCCGTTTGACCATCTTTGCTCCCTAGAAAGGTGACCAGATTCCTGTGCTATCCTATACGCTATACTGCTGAATTAACCCCAGAGGTCTTCGTGCTGTGCTCACCTTTCTACGAAGTTTAACAGTTTAACGCCCCACCTCGCTTACCGATTAGACTGATCGAAACAATCGATGAGCCCAATGGCCCTGATATAGCCTCACGGGACAGAGTCAAACATGATTGAGTGTCTGTATTCTGTGTTTGTTTTCCTTGCTCTCTAATGTCGGCGATATGATTGGGCAGGCATAAGCGCTTGTACGCCAGACGTTCGTAATAAGTGGCGTATCATAAGAAGGCAGCATTCTGAGCGCTTTTTATGTCTAAAAACAGATGGCACATTTGCAGCACAGCTGTCTGGGCCATGGTCTCCGACGTCCCCGAGAGAAGTAACGACACTTCCGAATCCTGCCAATCGTGCTACGCAGACAACAGTGTCCTACGGTGATTCCTTAGTCGTCGCTACCTCCAAACCGCAGATGGTAAGCGCCACGGTAATCACACCAAAAAAAGTAACATTTCAGTTTGGCAGAAACTAATTACAAAATTGGTTATATGCCATGTATAGACATGCGCGCTCTCCCGCCCAAAGGCGGGCAAGAGGCGGGGGTAGCGGGATTCCTGTATATGGTATCTGCCTGTTTTTTCTGCCAAACTGAAATTTTGGTGTGAATTCACATCAACATGCTAAATTTATATCAGCGACATCTCACCATGTCAAGAGCTGAAGATCTAGATATCGGAACAGCATCACTTCGCAACCTTCCGCGACGCGGTTCAAACCGAATCAAACGTTTCCGTTACTCTGTTGAGTATGCAGGGCTATCATCCGAAAGAATCGTTACCACCATAACATTGAACTTATATTGCTATGGTTTTCCAGTGCGGAGCCGCAACAACCTCGGGTCTCTATGTCTTTCAATTGAATTTGAATAGCATGAGCACTGCCACTGAAGCAGTACTGAAGGTTGAAACGCTAAACCTATCAATGAAAATCTCAAACCCGAAAGGTTTTGGCGGCTCGCTAAGTGGCATTCTGACATCTCGATTGCTTGTGATCGCATAATTTTCATACCACGTCAGAATGGCAGGCTGCGGAAATGCATATAGGGAGTTAAAGCAGCGACAGCGATCTATGAATGAAACCCATTCAGTTGTTTTTCAAGATAGAATATTTTCCGTGCTAAACATATCATATCGGTGATATGACGAGCACCGAGACGTTTCTCAGGGGAACGACGTTGCGAGCACCCTCGTTCTAGGCTGAGAATATTTCTATTGCTAACACATCTGCCAGTGCCTATCAGGTCGTTGCAATGTTGAACAAAGCCGCGACTTCTTGAACTGTATGGGCAACTCATTACATTCAACATCCATCTTTTTGGCCCTCCTCTAGAGTGAGTTGCCGCCGCCGCGTCATGGGAAAGATGCTCAAAATTAGCACCTCTCGACATCACGGTTGCTTTGTCGCGTTGATGCTTTGCCGGCGGCTAGGCCTTGTTTTAGGTGAATAACATGCAGCCATATGCGCTACTGGGACCTTCAAGCGCCTAGCTCGTCTACTTATCCGCTCTTGGCATCTCACAACTTTAATGACTCCGCAACTTCCCCAGAAAAATGGATGTTCTTTCTTCCAGAAATGCGTCCCTGCTGTACGTCTCTATTGTGAACGTGCTTAATATGATTGTACCTCTGGGTTTGATCAGGACATTATCACAGAAGCCGGAGTGCTATAGTCTTGAGCTTCCCGTCTTCCAATCTCCCCTGAGGTCGACTTCGCCGCTCTGATCGACTGCTGAATGGTACGCGAGGTAAACAGCTTCGATCCTGCGAGTAAACGCTCGTCGCTCATCTGACATTTCAGTGTCGTTCCATACTGCAATTATGCTCCAGCCGCATGCGTTCATTAACCCGGAACCGCTGTTTGCCTGGGGAACAGGGGGGACATCAGAATGAACATGAATACGACACGAAATGGGGCGTGATTGTGCTACCGAACATATAGGAACATTGTTCTAGTGCATTGCTAGCTTTCAAATCCCAAGCATCTCATTGGTCGATACCCTCTGATGTTCAATTACCCCATTTCGATTTGGTGACTGCGCACTGCGCAGTCCGCTTGGAGGCTTGGTACGAACACGTGATGTGCGGCGAACCTTATTCACTGCATAGTTGGCCACGTGGATCGTCGTTCCGAGACCTCCGAATGTCAATAATCGATCATCCGTACTACGACGAGATCACCGTTATAGTATCTTTCCCGATATGCAACATCTGCTTCTCCCGCTTCCTTGATGTGTTTAGAATCTTGCTGTGAGGAATTACGAAAGTCGGCAAAAAGCCGTAGTAGTAAGCAGGGGTTGTGACTTGCTGCGCTCTATAAAGGACATGGCGCTATTCTCCATCCCTCGCTCTCGATTCTTCTCGGGATGGTTGGTCCTGGCCTGTTTATTCTCAGTGCGATCTTGCCCTTGCTTTCTCATGCAGCTGTCACCGAGACGACCTTTGCGGCTTCCAATGGCGCTCCTATAGCTCAGCCGTATGCATGGTCGCGGGCAGGTCCTACTGGGCCACTGTTACTCCAAGGTCAGTATACTGATCATTGTTGCGTCTCCTTAAACCGACCAAATATCTGCCACCAGATTTCGCCTCCATCGATCTGCTTGCCCACTTCGACCGTGAACGCATTCCAGAGCGCGTTGTGAGTCTGCTTGTACGACGTTTTATTGCGATGGATTAACCCGATCCTAGGTCCACGCTAAGGGTGCAGGTGCGCACGGGTACTTCGAGGTGACGCATGACATGAGCAACATCACGTCGAACAAGTTTCTTTCATCCCCCGGAACGCGAGCCAATGTCACAGTACGTTTCTCCACCGTCGGCGGTGAAGTCGGCAGTGCAGACACTGCACGTGATCCCCGTGGATTCTCCACAAAGATCCGGACCGATGAAGGCAACTGGGATTGGGTATTCAATGATACACCTGTCTTCTTCATTAGGGATGCCGCCAAGTTCCCCCATTTTATCCACACGCAGAAACGGAACCCTCAAACACATCTGAAAGACGCCGATATGTTTTGGGTGCGCCATTTCATTCTCAGATTGTTTCCGTTCTGACACAAGTCAAGGATTATTTATCTCTAAACCCCGAGTCTATTCTTCAGGTCATGTATTTGTTCTCTGACCGTGGAACCCCGGATGGTTTCCACAATATGCACGGATATTCGGGGCATACCTATAAGTGGACCAAGTCGGATGGTACATTTTATTATGTACGCACGACGATCCTCAGGGATACCGGTTTTAAGGTGAATACGCTGCGGATAAGAGATTTCGCGTTTCAGAACTCATCCATTTAACATTTGTAGACCCTCGACAGAATTACTGCAGGGACATTGGCAGGAACTAACCCTGATTACGGTACACAGGCACTCTTTGACACCATTGAGGCTGGTGATTACCCCACATATACCGTATACATTGTAAGCAACTCTGTATATCCTTCCTGGTTTTATTCAAACTTCTTCAGCAAACCATGACCCCCGAGCAAGCCGAGGGATTCCGTTACAACATCCTCGATCTAACCAAGGTTTGGCCGCAGAGCATATATCCCCTCCAGGAAGTCGGAAAGCTAGTTCTCAATAAGAATCCTGAGAACTACTTCGCAGAGATCGAACAGGTATTCAATTTCTCCATCATATGACCGACCGTTCGGGTCCTGACCTATGTTTACCTACTAGCTTTCCTTCGCACCATCGAATATGATCCCATACATTGAGCCCTCGGCAGACCCCGTCCTACAGGCACGTATGTTCTCGTACCCAGACACAGCACGACATCGCCTTGGCCCAAACTTCAATCAGCTCCCGATCAACTGCCCACTCTTTGTACCGGCAAACTTCCAGCGGGACGGATGGGGAACGATCTTCTCTCAAGGCAGCAGACCTAACTACCAAAGCAGCATACAGCCCTTGACGTACCAGGAGAACCCCGGATGGATCTATGGAGAGGGATGTACAGGAGGAGAGGCTTGCGATTATGAACGCAGGAGAAATCACGAGAATTTCCTTGGCGCAGCATACCGTGATCTAAGTGAATTCACTGAACGTGAGCGTCTCGTTATCCCGTGTCTCCTTCGTAGCGGTCTCATGTTATTGTCTTCTCATTTTTGTTTCTGTTAATAGTTGATTTGGAGCAGCCCCGGGGTCTATGGGCATACATCTGGAACGATACGCAACGCGCTGCCACTGTTGGGAACCTCGCAGCACACATGACCAATATCAAGAACGTTACGATAGCGAACAGACAAAGTTTGTGTACTATTTCCACCATCTCCCATCATCCTGACATTCCGCTAGTTTCCATTTTCACCGCCGTTAACAAGACTTTTGGAGATGTGAGTGTTTTCTTCGCGAAGACTCTGAAGTACTCATCATTTTTCTTCTGTAGAGTGTCGCCAGCGCCCTTGGCCTTTCTCCCGTGGACCCTTTGGTGGTCAAGAATATTTCCGAAGCCGTAAAATTCAGGGCCTATATTGGGTATTCGCTCAATATATCGGCAATTGAAGGGACCTCTAGTCTCCAAGAGATATCATATGACGACTATTACAGGGACTGACGGAGATGCCTTGTGGGACTTGAAAAAAGTGCTTTGCATTATTAAATTTTAAGTGCGAACGTTTGTTATAGTAATTGTTATGTAGTAGGTACTTAGGTTGTGCGGACCGATATGGCCGGGTAATATTTGGCTTCGGCGTATTCCGACTTCAGGGCCTCTTGGACGTTATTTTGTTCGTTCCTTCTAACCAGCCACTTAATATACGCTTTATCGTCTTTACCATTCGGAAATGCGCATCAACTTGTCAACTGGGATAACTCTGGAGGCTGAGCTGACATCACCGTCAGATGCCGGCCAGAACCACGGCGATGATGGTGGAAATAATCTGGCGATATTCCTCCATCCATGGTCGTTGCTGGGAGGTCATATGCAAGATCCGTATGTTTATTTTCAAAATAACTAATCTAGACTGACTTCCTTAGGAAGGGTTGTATCCTTATTGATGGACGTCTTTGAAGCGCACAGGTCTCACTATTATCTTTTGCGCTACAACTCTCGAGGAGTCGGAAAGTCTTCAGGCTGGCCTTCGTTGACCGGTTTGAGTGAAAGAGAGGACCTACGAGCACTTGTACAATGGGCCATTGGAACCATTGGGAACATAAAGTCCCTCGTTATTGTGGTATGAGCAGGGTCTTGACCTGCGTTTCTGCAGAATTGAAATTCACCACAGGGCTACTCTTATGGCTCGCTCATCGCCTCTCTGCATTCCACGCTACCCTCAACCTCAACCAAAGTCTCTCACATCCTTTTGTCTTATCCACTCGGACCCAGAGGGTGGCTCACAGCTTTCCGTTCCAGCGTGTACGATACAGCCTTGAAGGATCTCCTCTCCAGTCCAGAAGCCCATGTACTTGTTGTATTCGGGGATCAAGACGACTTTACCAGCATCTCAAAGTACGAACGTTGGACTAAGGAATTGCAAACGTTAGCTGGAACCGATGCCCAGCGTTTAGAGATTGTTCGTGTTGATGGTGCCTCGCATTTCTGGAGAGGTCGAGACGAACGTGTCCTTACTGCTGCGGTGGAGCGATGGTTGCAGGGGCGACAGTTATAAATACCGTAAGTTCGAGTACGTTAGGATCCTATCAGTGGCTGCTTACCAGAAAATACGCCAGCATACGACGGCTATAAAAGTGACAGACTAAACAAGGTAGTCTCATGTTATGTTACAAGAGTTGTCTGTGAGCCTCGTCTCCAAAAGCTCAATATTCAATGGTAACGAACCTGAATATGATTTTGATTACTTGTATCGAAACGATCAATGCTAGTTTCGTAAAACAAACTCAACGATCCGTACGAAGAAACGTTGCTTAGTCTGGATTCTGATCAGGGGAGAGGGTAACGATGCGATAGCCCAAGTAGACGGTCAACCGACCTCCTCAATGTTTCAAAGCACTTAATACTCCCTCGCCTCTCATTATTTAATAATCTGTGCCTTCAAAGGCTGATTCTACGCATACCACAGTCCCTGATTCCTACATCATTCCTTCTGTTAATTCTCCAAGTTGGATCGAGCGAATTCTTGAAGAGAAGTGTCATCTATCTTCACTGTGAGTATTTCGGACCAAGCATCCAACTCAATGATGGCATAGACTTGTTCCTTGTGGTAGCAACTGGTCAGGGGATGATCAATACATCAGAGCTAGATTGCTAGATCATATCGAATGAGCCCATTTATTTTCCTTGTCTGTTCTTCGAAGGAAACTTCAGAATATGAGTAGGCGTGTGTATCCATAATTATATCCTACATCGTTTGAACGCATGTAGGCTTTCAAAGTGCCCAAGAAATGGACGGGGACGAGTCTGGATGCTCCTTATACGGGATGACGTCGTCATAGCCACCGGCCTGTGGCGGCGATACTGCGGATAAATCCGAGTAGTACGATCAGTCGCGAAGCGACGTCGTTAGGTCCAACTCCATCCGTATACCATCAGTTCTTTTTCATTGTTCTTTTTCTAAACGTAACGACCTTTCCTTCTGACCGTCTTGTACTTGCCAGGACTTCAGAGGATTTTTATTTTATTCTATTCAGGTCGTGCACCTCAGTCGGCTTCAGTCCGTCCACTCATTACTCGTCACTCTTTCCACCTAACCCGACATTGAAAACCCTTTTATCATGCCAGCAATTGCCGTTCGAGATGAAAATTCCGAAGCGATGTCGACTTCGTCTTCCCTTCGCCCAATCTACATTGCTGGGTTTGTCGTAGTGGGTGTTCTACTCCTCGGCGTAGCTCTATGGCTTGCGATTAGAACACATCGGCGACGGGCCCAAGCAAAGAGGGAAGAAAATCTTGGGGCTGCGTTCTTATCTGTCAAGGGACTCGTCAGAGAAGGCGACGTCCACACTGAAAAAGCCCCCCTTCCCGAGTCTGTCTTCGGTTCCTTCTCTTTTGTTGAAATTATGCTTATGTATTCCCGATTAGAAACCTCCAAGCCATCCAAGGCTCTACGTTCTCTCGCGAGCAGCTCACCAGTTCTGTGATCCTACCGGACAAAGTGTTGATATCCAACCGTCCTGCTCCAGTACAGGAGACGCCTCAGGATATCCTTGAATTCCACCGACAGTCGGACAATTTCCCGCGCCCTTTCTCCCCCAAACCCTTTGCGTTTGCTTTGACAGTAGCAGCCCCCAATCCCCGCGGCTCTATTGTCCAATTAAACCGTTCATCAATGATCCGGAATTCCTTCATGAGCACTGCTAGCACAGTCAGCCGCTTTTCGGTTTTATCTTCCAGCTCTTCAGTCGACTCATCTCCCACCACCGGTACAACTCGTAAAATTCGCCAGCTGTTTAACCCCATTCTCCCCGACGAACTAGTCACTAATCTCGGTGAGCGGCTCACAGTCGTACAGTCGTTCGACGACGGCTGGTGTGTCGTTGGGAGGGAGAATACGTCGAATTTCAATAATGCTAAATCTCTCTTCAAATCTCCGAGTGCTCAAGCGGAGCCTAACGTGGAGCTTGGTGTTGTTCCCGCATGGTGCTTCCTCAAGCCCGTCAAGGGTCTGAAAGCTGAGCGACCCGTCCGAAGCACCAGTCTTGGGATAACGGTGCAAATGGAGGGTCCAGCGTTCTCTTCTCGAGAAGAGGTCATTTCTTGGTCTAATTTCTAGGCTCTTTCATTTTATTTATCCTCGATGTCACTTGAAGATTCGTCTTATCTTCAGATCAAGTCCCCCCGTTCCGATCGTTTGCTACTCATTTCCAGTGCACCTCTCCTGCTGGTATCAGAGCGGTTGTGCTCATACATACCCACCGTATTGTTGATATTGTTACTCGCTTACTGTTTTCTTATTCTTCCATCCTGCCAGTGGCAGTCAATTACCTCGCTTGAGAATTTTTGTATACGATTTGTTGTAGCTCTAGTAGTGTCCGCCTCGAGCATGGGAATCCACCCATTCTATGTTCATGTCATTATCACGGTTGGAGCATTCAATCGGAACACCACAAAAAAGTGCAGCGTATGCACTGGACGCATAAAAGATATTTAGCGTGAGGTCGTGGTCGTCAGGAATAAATTCAAAAATCGGCAATTGCCGTCCTTGACGCGTTTCCCAAGGATCACCTACACAAGGTGTTTTGAAAATTAGCGCTAGCGCGCATTGCAACGTTGAAATATGAAGGCCCACAGAAGCCTCCGCTACTCTCCTTAATTTCGGTCAGAAGTCCTCGGAAATTATCGAGCACCCACACCATCTTATTAATAAATAAGTCCAGTCCCAAAGATTTCGCTCAGCTGAGCCCGTGCCGGCCTTGGTACACAGCGGTAGCCACTGTAAAATACCGAGTCTCGGACTCCCAGTGGGGACGGGGTGTTGAAGCCCCGGAGGAACCAGCGCTCCCCTAAGAAGGTTGAGTGAAAGCTGATTTCATCCTCCGCTCTAAGCAGATTGGACGTGTATTCTTGACTCCCAAGTCAAATTCATTTGACCTGCTGGTTTGTTTTAGATTTTGGAATGGAGAGCCTCTTGGCGCCTGCCTGGATCTAACTTGGCACCGCAAGGAAAAGAAGGTGATTCCTGTCGCGTTTCTTCTTCCATCCTAACGGAGCCTGATCTCCGAGTCTTGATTATTTCAGTACACGATTGGACGGAGACCGATGACACACCGACCATTAGCCACGGCCGTGATCCTTGCTTGCGAGAATTTTGCCGTTGTTATTCCTTGGCTACCGTCTACTAATATGGTTAAGGTGGGTACATTTTCATCAAGCACTTCATTTTGGAACTCCTAGACGATAGAAAATGGTTAGTTCGACGTTTGTGCTGCAAGGGGCAGTCTATTATTACTGTTGAGGATGCCGAGGACGGACCTCCCGCATTGCTAACATTCATAGCAGATAGCTAGAACGGGATCTGTTTCAAGGACGACTGATTTTAGCGTTGATAAGCATGCTTGACCCCCAGCTATAATACTTATTAAATGGTTATAACAATTTTGCCATCATAGAAAGCAAGATACTCATCCGTTATCGATGGATTCCATCCACGATACAACCATACTGGTCTGCTTCGGGTATATTTCTACTGCTGGAATTTGCGTACGGTGCTTTTAAGTGAGTTATGTGATCACAAATCTAATGAGGTTGGAGCACTCGCCGTTTGGGAAGATCAAGGCGGCACTGCAATCTGTGGCGGCGACAGACAAATACTCTTTTCTAGGTCAAAGAGAGTGGTCCATAGCTCTGAAAGATAAAAGACATGATTCCCGACCCGAATCTGAACTGCCTCTTTACTGATGCTTTGCGGACACCTTCTCTGAACTGTCTGAGAATTATGATAATCGTGTTATTGGAGTCATTGATACAGTTGCATTTACAGAATGATTGTGGATGTTCCTACACTTGCTGAAAGCTGAGATAATGAGTAATACAAAGCTAATAAGAAAGAGTTTCCACGATAGCATCAAAAACCCGGAGCGCGTCAGGGATATGGAACTTCTCATATTGAAGTGCCACGGGAGTGCTGTTGGTAAATGGTATCAGTACTTGATATGAAAGAAGAGAAGATGCCACTCACTCCCATCCCGTAACTCGTTTGACGGGCGCGTCGAGCTTTAAGAAGCATCGCTGCTGTACTTGCGCACAGATCTCGGCACCCACACCCCCCGTCATCCCGGCTTCATGCACTACTACCAGCCTCCCTGTGCGATTCACGCTTTCAATCACAGTCTCAATATCCCAGGGAAGTATTGTCCGCAAATCAATGAGCTCCACCCGAGCTTTGCGCAACGCGACAGGAGCATGCTTCTCCATCTCTGGTGTTGGTGATGCGAGCATATGTATTGCGGCTTCGCAGTGATACACTGGGGTACCCCACGTCAACAACGTCAAATCTGAACCGGGAATAAGCGTTTCGGCACGTCCAACGGGAAGAGTGAAGTCGTCCGTAGGCACTTGCTCGATGGCAGAACGGTACAGAATCTTAGGCTCCATGAAGATGACCGGGTTAGGGTCGCGAATAGCACTGAGAAGAAGACCTTTGGCTTGGATGGGAGATCGAGGGATGATGACTTTAAGACCGGCAGCACCCATAAAGAAGCCTTCGGGAGACTGAGAATGATAGAGCCCTCCATGGCCAACCGCCATGGTAGGTGCACGGACAGTGAGCCCACCTACGTTATACGACCCACCGGAACGATAGCGGATCTTGGCAGCTTCGTTCACGAGCTGGTCAAATGCAGGGTATATGTAGTCGGCAAACTGGATCTCTGCAATGGCGGTGTGCCCCATCAGCGCCATGCCTATACCGAACCCTACGATGCCTTGTTCAGTCAAGGGGGTATTGAAGACACGTTCACGACCAAATTCCTCTGCTAGACCCTGAAGACCTCAACGGAAATGGGTAAGGAGAAGTGGTGCAGTCGCAAGGAACTCACCATTGTGCATCTGAACACACCACCGAAGGCGACGTCTTCACCGAATACAACAGCGTGGTCATCCTTTGACATGGCTACGCTAGAAGTCGGTCGGTAGGGGCTCTCCACAGGGCAAGACTCTCGTACCTCATCGCGTCCCGGACAGCTTGGTATAAATTCATCTTGCGTGTCTCTCTGCCACCGATGATGTTGCGTGAAGGTCCAGAGCCATCCTCGTCGGTCCACACGAGCCCAGGGGTTCGAATCGCCAAGTCTCGCGTAGGCCGGAGCAGCGATGATGTGGCTATTGAAGGTAGATGCCCGCCAGCAGGAGGGGGCTCCACCGCGGCTTCAGCGGAGTAACGTCGACAGAGTCGTCTACGTCGTGTTACACAGCGAGCTAAGGCATTGACTCTGGAGTTGGCAAGCATGAGAGAAGATGATGGCGAGAATGAAGAAGATCCGGGCCTGAAATCGTCATCAAGCGTGATAGCTAAGCAAATAGGTCCCTTGTCTTTAGCCGAAGACCATCGTGTCCTCTAGCTCGTCGTCGCCGCCGTCGTTGATGGAGAGCGAATCGACCTTCGTCGCTCCTGAGGGCGTGTATTCCATCATCGAGGAACACAAACCTTTCTTCCTGGTCGCTCACATCAACGCCCCGGCTTCTCCGTTTCCCACCCGCGTATCTACCATTGTTGTCCGTTATCCTACCGCCAAACACGGCAGCGGTGCGCCTGGATTTGCTCAATTGCTCAGTGTTGGCAACAAGGACAAGGACACGAGGAACGTGAAGGACAAGGGCCGAGAGGACGGGCATAGCCAATCAAGCAGTGATACTGGGGACGACGACGGATCGCCTCCGCTGGGAGGTGCAGAGTTGCCAGTGAGCCCAACGATACCCCACGAACACCATGCCCTGTTTTCGCACTCGGGCCCTGCAAAGAAGAAGCATGTCGGGAGGCCTAAACATAATATCCGGACTACCTCCTCGACATTCATTACTCGCGCAGACGTTCCCAAGGCGCTACAGTCCAAGCAGGGAGACACGACCTTCCTCTTCTATAACACTGGAAAGAGCTTTTTGTGGGTGGAGACTGGATCCAAGAACAAGGTACGTGGCTGGTTGACATTCACCTGTCCGCCCTTCATTGACGTTATTATACCTTTTGGACTTCCTCTAGGAACCACTGGCGAGAGTAACGTTCTCCGCCTTTCCCACTTGTCATGATGTAAACACTTTGACAGCTTCGCCCGAGTGTCTCGACGTGATTATTGGCTTTAGTACCGGCGATCTCATATGGTTGGGTAAATCATAGATATCACTCTGCCAACTGTATATTAACATTGCCTAGATCCCATTTCATCCAGATATTCTCGCCTCAATAAACAGGTATTTTTGGTCCAATTAGCATCCTTCGATGCATTTACTCCATTTCACAGGGTTGCATATCAAACTCCCCTTGCACTGCTGTCCGATGGGTACCATCTTCATCTACGCTGTTTCTCGCATCACACGCCGATGGCACCATCGTCGTTTATGATAGAGAACGAGACGACGGGACGTTCAAGCCACAGGAGCCTATAGCACACAGCGGTTCCTCAGGATCAGGGTCGCTACCTTCATCGGACGATAGCACTTCTCAGAAAGATTGGGACCCTATGGATAACATATTTGTGACCATCCCGCCGTGGCATCCAGTGACTGGGGGCGCCGGGTTGAAAAACGAGAGGGAGAGGGAGAAAGCGGTTAAGAACCCCGTGAGCCATTGGAAGGTATCTAGAAAGAGCGTCGTGGGTGCGTCGTTTTGTTTACCATTTAAAGCTTTCTATAACATATCCCATGTAGACTTTACCTTCTCTCCTGACGTCAAGTATGTGGGTGCCATCTCAGAAGACGGGTGCTTGAGGGTAATCGATGCATTGGCTGAACAGTAAGTGACAAATGCTGATGCATTGACGAGGAATAATTCTCGTCAGACTAGTCGACTGCTATGCATCCTACTTTGGTGCGCTCACATGCATTGCGTGGTCTCCGGACGGCAGGTTCATTTTGGTGAGTGTCGAGGTTCCTTCGAACTGTCGGAATTCTCATTCTACTGCAGACGGGCGGCCAAGATGACCTGTTGACTATATTCTCACCTTGGGAACAGCGTGTAATCGCGCGATGTCAAGGTCACTCATCGTTTGTAACTGCTGTTGCATTTGACGACCTGCGTTGTGACGGACGGACATACCGGTTCGGCAGCGTGGGCGAAGACAACAAACTCATCTTGTGGGACTTCTCGAGCGGCGCCCTTCATCGACCAAAATTCCAGGCAACTCACCATCAGCGGGTGTCAATGTCGTCTACTATTTCGCTTGCTCTCAAACGCGATAGATCCGCATTGTATCTACCCTCGCCTAGTACCGAGGGTAAGCCCTATCCCCGTTACCATCCTGCACCTTCGCGTAATGAGATCGCTGTCGTACAGCCTGTCTTGGTTTGTAGGTCTGTTTCTGGCCATGAACTTGCTCTGATGCTTGTTACTAGGTGAAACAGGTCGAAGGCGAACTACTGGCAGACGTGGCATTTCTTCCGAGATCGTTAATGACGGCGACGAAATCTGGCCATGTCAAGCTTTGGATACGGCCACTTGCACTGCGACCACGCCATCCTCGCCGCACACGTACGATATCTATAGACATGGATTAAGCTTAAACATCGGTGTACCAATGTTAACTTATCTCTGTTTCTGTTGGAGTTATATAAAGGATTTTGGTGTATCACATTATACCACCCCTCGTTCCGAGGAAAGATAGAGCAATGGAGGATACAAAATGAACATTTATTACTGTAGCTCGACCATCCACCGCGTAACATGACCTGCATCCAACAACCCCGCTTCCCAGTACATGAGGAATCTTCGTTCTCTCCATATTTCCAGTCCATACTGGTCTACGAATGCGATCCTCCTTGTTCTGTCTTCTACTAATCTCTCCGCCTCGTTATTGAGTGCATTTGCGTATTTCTCTGAGACATTGACAACGGATTTGATCCTGGCCGGCGCACAAATAGAGAGAATGCCAGTGAGAGAGACGAGGAGTGGCGTAGAAGTGCGCAAGGGAAGGGAACATAAAATGAAATCCTTGCTCATCCAGGCTATCTGGGGCGAAATGGTTGTGAATACGATCGTTGCCGTACTTCCAGTAGTGAGAGACTTGATGAACGAAGCGACAGATGCCTCCGTTTGAGAGTGAGGGACCACGTCGAGGTGAAGTGTTGAGGGGTTTTCGGATAACGAGAGCGGGGGAGGACCTTTCTCCCAAGTTCAAATCAAAATGAGCGCATATAGCCAGATATTTGTCACCTTTCGAGGCCTATAACTTATCAGTCTACCAAACAAAACTAAAAGTTACGATGCCTACCACGGAGCAGAGAAAATGTCCCTTCAAAAGCCACGCCATCGTCTTGGTCGACCATACCGGTTCGATGTCCAGTCCAATTCTCCATCCGTGCACTTTCAAGCGTTCACGAAACATATCCGATAAATCCTCTCTAGGATTGCGCAGTTCGATAACTCCAGCTTTCACCTTCTCGACCAGACCACTCAGCGAGAGTTCCATTCGCCGATCCTTCCAATTGACTCTGTATTTGATTGGTTGTGAATGGTTCCGTGTTGGAATGACGACGGTCGAGAGAGCCTGAAGGTGAGCATTTGTTTTGCACTTGTACGCTCGCTTCGATGCGGAGGATGTCGCTGCGAAAAACAAAAGACAAGGTACAAGCAAGAGAGAGAGCAGGGCATATCGATTCTCGAAGCAGTATTTGGTGGAGAAGACGCGTTGAAGAGAATTTGCGGGGAGAAATTCGTGAAATTTCAGGTATTCATATTGATGAGAAGAGGTGAACTCAGAAATCGCGTCCATTGATAGCAGGTCCAAGCGAAAGGCTAGCATGGTGATTGGAAACCTTAGGTTGACGTGATGCCGGATCTCCCGCAGAATTGTCATCATTTCCACGCAAAAGCCGTCTGAGGAGGAGCTGACGCTAGGAAGCACAGTGGTGGTAAGAAGAGGGAAAAGGCTGGCGACCGCGACTCGAGCCTGTGTAATTATGTAAAACTGGCAACTGAAGTGAACGATCCCGTGACATGGAAAACCTGACTCAAACTCGAACCACCACGATTTGACCACACTACAACTATCAGATATCCGATATTGTACTCGGAGTCCAAGCACTGAATTCCTGGTGGGTACCATATCAAATGTACCGTAAGTAGTCTAGTTGCTCGGCGTTTGTGCTGTCAGCCCTTTCAATTCAAGTTTTCTCTTACTTTCTCTAGCCCGTTTTACGACGACTCTGACCATTCCTTACAAAAAGGCCACATGCCATAGACATGCTCAAGACTCTTAAAAATTCCATCGAATCGGCGTTTCATTTTTTACTTTTTCGGAGACGTCAACTCAATTCAATTTGTTCATGCAAAACTCCAATCATGTGTCCAGTCATTTGTTTTCGGCTAATAGGACTCTTCTGCCCTCGCTGATGCTAACTTCGCTGGCGACGATTGTACACTGGTGCTGTGTTCGAACTAACCGAGCCACGGTCGCCCTACAGTCACTTACTGTTCACTGTACATAATTTTATGAAGTTTCTTGGACACGCGCTGCGTGACAAAAGCATTTTCTGCCATACCGAGTGGAGACGACCATATGCCGTGCCAAAGTCATTGATGCGGTTTTCAAGAAGGGAGGAGAGAGGGAGTATCAAGGGCATGCGACACTCTGAGGTTGGCGTTGAGTTGAACCAAGCTACCTTGAACGCCGAGGATAGCGCGGGGGTGTCGGCGAGGGAGGATGGTATAACGGGCTTTCGACCAATGTAGGATCGTTGGAATGGAACCTTGATGGACGATTCCGCCTGGCCAGTCTCAGTGAAGGAGGTGATGACTTCATAACACTTGATCCACCACATCAGTACATCATTCTTCTCAGTCTGCTTTCTGACTGACTTGCCAGTATCATTTTCGCTAGGACTTGAAATTCACTATCAGCGGGATCGGAAAAGTCATCTCTCCAACCCCCAGTTTCGTGATCCTCAATAGCGGTTATCTCAGACTCAAAACGGATAAATCTGGGCAAGATGCTGGATACAAGTTAGACGACAAGTCTGCCGTCACGTCCAAGACGGGACCAGCATCTTCTGCAGTAGAACTGCCGTGTATTGTTGCCTGTTGAGACTCGGTCGATGCGGTGGAAACATGATTCCGGTCAAGTTCGGACATCCCATTAGAAAACGAATCCTTCGTTGTCTGCAGTCAAAAAGACCGAGTATAATCGCTTCCAAAGAAACTTGATGCAGCTGAAAAGCGATTGGCATACAATTTTCGATAGCGCTAATGCTGTCTGACTGAGTACTCGAAGTGACAGTAGATCGGCTGTACCTGCTATTTCCCATTTCCCAGGCTTAGACAGACGTGCATTCAAGGAAGCACGAAGAGCTGCTTGCGTTGAGGAAGGAGGTGTCACAAGTTAACGATTGAATTCCCCACGCTGGTGCGGAGCTCACAATTGAATTCACCTTCTCGTTCGTTCATAATGATGAATGCACAAGTCGCATTTCATATCACGATTGATCGCACACCTTGATAATCCTGTAAATCTGTCGAGCTTGCAAGATTCCCAGCTCAAGTTGTGGCTTCCGTTTTCTCTCCGAGTCAGGATATATCATCACTCATTCCGTGACGCTGGCCGGTTTTGATAATACATAAACAATGATCTCACGTACACGAGTGCATGATGCCAACGGCACCAAAACAACAAGCGACGTTCTAGACAGTACCTTCAGGAACGGCACAAAGAAAGACGAGCAAAAAACGTACCATTAAATTCAGGTGGCTAATCACTCTAATCTCCATTTTGCCACTGGATCAATAGGTCTAAACTCATCCGCTAATCCTTCTCAAGCGTGCTCATGGGTAGCCGATATAAGATATTTTTACATCAAAAGCTGACAGCGTTAAGTTCGGTGAACAATAAGGCCAGGTAATACGGGGGAGTCCTGACAGGCTGTCGAAGCTGAAGTCTCTGATGAGCTAGATTACGGCGTAAGCGGCATGCGAGTTAATGCTATCTGCGCGTGGTTTAGGTGAACCGGCGATGAAACTCTTCGAACCACTTGCAGCAAGTAATTGTTAGAACAGAACCCAGTCCTTAAAACAGATACCGTACCTTGACAAACTCCCTAGCTGATTTCTTTGAGAACCGTTCGTACGCGTTGTAATCCACATGTCACCCCAAAGCGTGTGATATATCAGCCCATTCGAAATTGTCCAGGAAACATTAATGTCTCTTATGGAACGTTGTAAGAGGCGCGACACAAGGCTTAGAAAGGAAATTACATCAAGGGAAATCCGCTCCAGTTGAGACCAGCTGGTCTCGTGAAAGTGTAATCGACCAATTCCTGAAACCCGTCGTCTCCGCCAGCCCTGGTATCATTCAGTCTTTCGTCACCCAAACGAAGAAAGAGGGCGGCTGATGGCACAGGTTTATTTTATATGTGTTCATCCCATAGAAATCAAATGACCCGTTTACTGACCGTATCTCTTCATCTGTAAACTTCGGCAGATGCTGAATTTCGCGCAGATAGCCATCCTTTCCACGGAGGAGTCGTCTGAGGAAGGGTTGACACTAGATTGACCATGGTCCCCGATTCTTTCCGATAGTAGAGAGGAAGAAAGAGGGTGTTTGTCAAAGAGATAACGACCGATCAACCACCATAGGGTGTTGGCAGGGGCTAGTTAGTGCTGTTTGGTTGCGCGCGCTTGATCTTCTGGACCTAACTTATTTTCCCGACAGTTCCCGTTAGGTCTTAGACATGTTTAGGCCGTCTGTTTCGGCCGGTGACAACTCCTTCTATAAAAGAAGAGCCGTCGACGACGGTCAAGCCCACGAAGATGAATCCCAGTTTTCTGTTTGTTTATGCATGTGCTAAGAAATATTTCGACCAGCACAGCTCAGTGCCCTATTGTGAAAGGAGATTCATTTTTGTACACCTTTGATTCTACCGACCAAGCAGGAACGTTTTGGTACCACTCCCATCTGTGTACGAGTTTTCTGACGTCTTTACTACATGTTCTCGAGAAGATAATAATGATCCCTCTAGCTACTCAATACTGTGATGGACTTCGCGGACCATTCATTATCTACGACCCCGAGGATCCACATGCTGACCTGTATGATGTCGATGATGGTGCGTTGACATACCTTTTCGCTTCTACCGCAGGTTGACCTTGCCGCAGACAGCACTAGTATCTTGACTCTGTTGGACTAGTATCATACACCTGCTAAACAATCGGGCTTCCCATAAGTCTAGTTTCGCTTGATATCAGGCAGATGTGACAAGTAATGATTATCATAGTGCTCCGGACGCGACACTCATCAATGGAGTGGGTCGGTACGTTGATTTCATGTCTGAGACTGGGAAGCGGGTATTAATCTGGCGCATTAGATGGAGCGAGGACCCCAGCCATGGTTTGGCGCTTGTGAACATTGTACAGGGAACACAGTAGGTGTTCCATGTCTGTCTGTAGTTTCTCTCTGAAGGGTGCCATGCAGATACCGCATTCGAATGCTCAATGTTGGCTGTGACACGGCATTCACTTTCTCTATTGAGAGCCACTTGATGTAAGTATACATTACTTCCTTCCCATGTTCTTATTCACCTGTGTTGCACAGGACAATTATCGAAGTCGACGGTGTAAATCATGTTACATACACTGTAGATGAAATCCAGATCTTCTCTGGTTCATTCTCTGTGTCATTTCCTTCACGTAGCTGACAGCTTACACGACTTCATTCTCCTTCTCTTCAGGCCAACACTATTCGTTTGTTGCATATTTCTACTTCTTTTCCAGGAGACCTGTATTTCTACTGATGATCAAAACAGTCGAACGCGAACCAGGACGTTGGTAACTACTGTACGTCAATTCTGTCATGATAAAACACTCTAACATCGGCATTTCAAGGGATCGACGCCAACCCAAGTGTTGGTACACTAGGATTCGAAGGAGGTATCAATTCTGCCATCCTCCGATACGCTGATGCTGATAGCGTGGAACCCAACACTGCATCTTTCATGAGCTTATGCCAATGAACGAGACCGACTTGGTGGTACGTGCCTCTAATTTCGCCTCCAATTCCCGCTGAGACTAATGATCATCCCCTGAAGCTGGAGGCGTCGTCGTTGCGCTTAACCTTGCCTTCACTTTTGTGCGTCTTCCTGTTTGCGTCATCTCCTGCCTTCTTTAGCTTATGAGCATACAGACAACTCTGGAGTCTTTACGGTCAATGGTGTCCAATTTATTCCTCCGACAACTCCAGTTCTTTTGCAGATTTTGAGCGGTGCACAGGATGCTAATGACCTCCTTCCCAAGGGCGCTGTGTACCCACTTCCCGTGAACTCTACAATCGAAATTCCCATGCCCGGCGGGGGATAAATCTCGTCATGCTTCATCTGCTATGTTATCTGATTCATTAACTCTAGCACCCGTTCCATTTGCACGGTGTAAGTTCTCATTTAAACCTTGTTAGCCGTTTGCTCTCAAGAATTTATGGTAATTAGCACACCTTCGATGTCATTCGAAGTGCTGGTAGTGCCATCTACAACTACGAGAATCCTGTGACAAGACATCGTCAACATTGGTAACGCGGGAGAATGTTACGATTAGGTTCATGACTGATAATCCTGGACCATGGTTCCTTCACTGGTCGGTTGCCTTTTACTGCTTTTAATGGGGATATGCTAACTGGTTCTGTTTCGATGTAGCCACACTGATTGGCACCTGGAAGCGTGTGTGATTTCATGATCCATCGACTGATTACTCTTCTGGTAGCGGACTCGCCGTTGTTTTAGTAGAAGCCGTTGAGGACTGGAACTCCACTATCAACCCAACCGGTATGTCAGTCTCTTCCTCTGGGCGGATGTCATCCTGACTTCCTAACCCTCGATCAATGGGATCAACTCTGTACAATATACGATACGCCAGCCGAAGATCTGTGAGATATGCGAGCTTCTCATGGCGGACAGTTAATCGCCGTTGGGTTCTTGTATTGATCTACTTATGTGTTGGCTTATTTCCGAGGGGATTTCGTAGTATATAAGCTAGGAAATTTCGTAGTTAGTCCCCAGGTCACGTTTGCCAAAGATGTAAACTATTTCTGCCACTCACTTCGTTTCAGAACGGCCCCGCGATTCTAACAAGATCTCTAAGACATTCTTGTTGCTGCGGCAATGCTCCTTATTTCGAGCAACTGATGTTATAGTTCTTTTATTTCATAGCTGTGGTTTTTATTTCATAAATATAGCTTCAATGTGATCACATTTTCCTTGCCTTAGTGCTTTATTTTGTTCACTCTGAGCAAGTGGAGGAGATATGGGGGGGCGATAGATGAAGTGCTGGAGATAGTGGGTGCAGTTGAGGATGAAAGGTCGGTCTTACCCAGACCGAACACTCAGACAGATCAAACAGAACTAACGGGATCAAAGACATGTCGATTGGTTACAACTACAGAAACGATAGCAAACGGAATAGCGGAAGATGGGGGAATGGAAGCAAAAAAGATAAGTGATCAAAATAGGAACCATGGGGTTATATCAGTAGGTAATTGCATGTGATAATCTGTGTTGTAAGCGGGCTTACACTCACCCAGCTTTTAAAAGAAAGAGACAGTGCGAACAGAGAAAAACAACATGAAAGGGTAAGGGGAACGACATCAACGGGGCGGCATTAAAAAACCCAGTGGGAAAAAGCCGTGCCCTAACCACTTTCCTGAATAGACTCCTGCAACTTCTCCCAATTGTCGAGCACGGTGTTGTCAGCCATTTCAGTTCCAGAGATCCAGCGATCATGACCAGTGTTGTAGCCCTTGAAGGGCACCAGGTATTGCTTTCCATGGCCTTGTCTTCGTTCTTCCACAATGCAATCAACGAAGTGTTCTTCTAGACCATCTGACATGAGAATAGGTCCAGGTTCCGAAAATTCATGTGAAGGAAATAGGTCAGGGTCGTTTGGTACAAACTTGCGGAGGAGAGACATGTGAAAGGTTGGGAACATGTTTGACGAAGGGATATCTAATGTATAAGTGGAAAAATCAGTATGCGCATCAATAATAGTATAGGGACCATTGAAACATGACATAAACTTAGCGACACGGTTCTTGTGGCCAGCTTGATAATCCCTTCTTCTATGCATCGTTGAGAGCATGACTCGATCACCAACAGAAAAGGATGGTTCAGTAGAACAATGTTTGTTCACTGATACGCCGTCTACACATTCACACCTAGATTTTGTGATTTTATATAAATACTATTGCATATCTACCTTACATTAGTGATAAAAAGAGGACTATAGCTGAGGCTTCGAGCTGATAGTTAGACTAGTAGGCGACTAGTAGAGCCAGGACTTAGATGCGACACCACTAGTCACTGCAGAGGCCGGTACATTTTTAATGGCCTAAATCGGGTCCTTAAATGGTTTCGATTTCAGCTTCAGTTTTTACGCCCTTGTTTTCCCCGCTGTAAAACGAAAAGGTACCTCAAGTCCATTGTTCTATAGGGGGAAAGGTTTTTCATACCGTTTTACTGATGGCCTTTTCAGTCCCGAGAAAGGCATCGCTAAATCAAAACCTTTTAAGGTTTCGTTTTTTACCAGCTAAAATGAACTGGCCTCTGCTGTGAGTGGGTCAAATCTACCAGCTGACCATACTAGTGACATGAATGCTAGCAGGGCTAAATAAATAGGGCCACTAGTGGATGAGTAACGTGACTAGCACACCCAACAAGAGGCAGAGGACACAAATCTCATGAAGTTCAGCCACTAGCAGACCGATCTGGGCACAAACACCTAAGTCAGGTTAACTAGTCACATGGCAATCTCGAAGCAGGACTTAGAAATGAATTAGCAATGGATTAACCTTGCAGCAGATCCTACTAGCGTGATACAGATCTATTATGATTGGCACTAGTATAGCTGGGCTGTGCCTTCAATCATGATCAACAGCTGCTACAGGCACCTTCATCGGCCTAGTCATTTATCCTTGACACCAGCGGAGCGTTGCTGCGCCAAGGGTATGGAATACCACTGCTAGTGGAGCTCCTAGGCTCACTAGTCAGCAAGCGACTGTTTCTAGACCGACTATTGTGTGATTATTCACCATTATTTGTGACTAGCCAAGAAATCCTTATCAATAATACCCCCCTAGTCAGTTATTTATATCTCAATTGTGCCTTGTTTGTCAGTATATAAGTAGTAGAATAGGTGCACGCACAGCTCAGGAAGCCATCCCCGCAATTGTGATCTACTAGTCAGTATCTAGTGCCCCAATTAAAGGCTTTTGTGCTTAACCTTGATGAAGCGGCTACTAGTCGCTAAGTTACCCATAGCATAGAGTGAATTGAAGTGTCTTAGAGCAATCTTTAGTGTCCTGCAAAGGCCAAGAGTGTTTTGAAGTTAGTTCAAGCAAGTTCTCGAAGTTTAAAGTATTATTCTTAGGCCAAGAGTGCCACTAGTCAGCCCAGAGTGTGACTAGTCAAGTGTTTATCACTTGTAGGAAGCAGTATAGGGCCAAGAGAGCCACTAGTTTGAAGCAGTCCCAGTCAGAGTGAGCGCAGTAGCTCAAGTCAAGTCACTATTCACCCAATTGTGTCTTACCAACCCCACTAGTGTGAGTAGTACACTTGTATAGCTCACTAGTAACAAATAAAAGTCTTTAAAACAACTTTCCTTGATTATTGAAGTCTGCAGAGTGCTTCTATCGTACTCAAAACACCCGAATTCAATACATTGGTGATAAGTGTAGAGTTTATGATAGGTTTAGTGTTTGTTGGTGTTCATTGCCAGCCACTAGTCTGTTTGCCACTCGCCGTTACTGAGCACATCATTGCATGATGGGCTTGAGAAACCTTTGCAGCAAGCATGTTATCAGCAGCTTGAGCAGTGTCCAATTCAATCTTCTTTATACAATCAGTGGCAGCCTGGAAATCAGAGTCTGGGTTTACAAGACATTCAGGAACCAACGGGGGAATGATATGTGGGGAACGACCCATGTGTAATTGGAAACCAGAGAATCCTACAGAGGCATTGACAGTATTCATCATGTTAAAACGAATCACAGGTAATGCCTGGACCTAGCCTTTTTGATTTTGGTCGACATGGAAACATACAGCCTGATTAACAGTTTTATTGATGCATTCTGAAGCACCATCAGTTTCAGGATGAAAAGATGTGGACATTTTTAACTTAACACCAGTCAATTCATGAAGAGCTTTCCAGAATTTAGACATGAAGAGTTTATCACGATCAGAGATAATGTTGAGCAGAAGGCCATTTTCACAATACCATTCATTGAAGAAAATAGTAGCGAAGTCAGTTGCAGAAATATCAGTCCTAGTGGGTATAATGCGGATGTCAGAATTCAAACGGTCGGTAAATGTAACGATACAATTGAATCCTTGATCTTCAGACAAGGGACCAATAAAATCAATAGCAACTGAGTTGCCACGGTTATCAGGAATCAGTAAGGGATGCAAAGGACCAGACAGTTTAGTGGTAGGAGATTTATTCCTCATACAGTCTTGGCAAGCAGGGATATAAGAGTTCTCCAAGTCTTGGCACATATTAGGCCAGTAGTATGCATCACAAAGAACAGTGTATGCCTTGTCTGCACCATCATGACCGAGGGAGTCGTGTGCAAGATGGAACAACTGTTCATGGAGATCATCAGTGTGTGGAATTAGCAAGCAATCACCAATGTACCACAATCCATTAACTTCTCATATGTTTGGCAATATAGATTGTCCACTGACAAACTTTTTGCAGAACTTGTCAGAGTTGTAACCTGTCTTCAATTTCTGCAGAAAAATCTTGTCAGCAGAAATCTGTAAGACAGCATTCACAGAAGAATCATTTATCCACAAGGACCAGAGTGGTGTTTGCAGTTCCTTGGAATCCACATCAGGCACAGGGTTTGTAATATCAGTGCATCAGCCACAGTGTTATCTTCTCCTTGAATGTAGTTGATAGAGAAGTCATACTGGGACACCAACTCCATCCAACGTGCTTGTCTGCACGAAAGATCTCGTTGTTGATCAAAAATTTCTAGAGTTCTGTGGTCAGTGTAGACGGTGAATTCAGAGCCCAAGAGATCAGAACACCACTTTGTTAGGGCCCGAATGATGGCCAAGAGCTCTTTTTCATGTACAGGGTAATTTAGCTGAGCACTAGTGAAGGGGACAGAATTGAAGGCAACAGGACGAGCTGATTCCCAAGTTGTACCCCAAGATAAAACAGCCCCAGTGCGGAAATTGCTAGCATCAGTAGTGACAAAAATCTTGTTTTCACCTGGGTTAACATGATCAATCACTGTCAAACATTCATGAGAGGAGATGAGATTCTTGATGCCATCAAATGTGAGTTGATGTTCAGGTGTCCAAGCAGGCCATTCTGCTCGAGCAATATCAGAAGTGAGCAGAGACAGAATCATTGTATATTTGGCAAGACAAGGCAGAAAAGCAGCAAGGTATCGTACCAAGCCCAAGAAGGATTTAACTTCTCCAGCAGATTTTGGTACAGGCCAATTCTCAATCTTTTCGGCCTTCTTTTCACAGGCAGCAATCCCTGCCCTTGAAATATGGTGGCCAAGGAAATCTACCTCCAAGAGGAAGAATTTCGACTTTTTGGGGTTACAGGCAAGATGGTGTTTGTGCAACGTATCCATAATTAAACACACATGTTTCAAGTGGTCCTCCAATGAATCAGACCAAATGATGATGTCGTCAAGGTAAATATGGCAGAATTCCCCAAGAAATTCATGAAGAGCAGCATTTACGCAACGTTGATGAACAGGTGGTGAATTCTTCAAGCCCTGAGGCATAATGGTCCATTCATACAATCCAAATGGAGTGTTCACAGCAGTGAGGGGAATTGAAGCTTCATCCAAATGGGTATGAAAGAAGGCATCAGTCATGTCAAGCTTTGACCAATACTTTCTGCATGCAGCATCTGTCAAAATGTCATCAACTCTTGGTAGGGGATGTTGATCGGAGACGGTATTGGCATTCAATTCATGGAAATTGTTGACCCAGTGGGGCAAGACTGCAGAGTAAGGTTTTGTTAGACTCAAACTCCTAATTAAGAGTAGATAGCGGCTGTCTCGCGTTCGGGCAGTCACCGCTAAGTCTTCTTTGTCAAAAGGAGCTAAGGCTAGGCACTAGTTCTGGGCTTTGATTAGATAGCGAAGTTTGATATAGATTAAACGTTAGCTCGAAGCTAGGGTATATACAATGAGCGCTAAGCCTTTAAATACTGTGAGTTGTGAGTCTATACATAAGTCGTTCGTGAGAGATAGAAATGGATAGAATCCGATAGAAACGTAGCATGCAATAGCGAAGCGATAGTGTGGGGCTTTTGGAGCAGGTGTCCCTATGATAGACGGTCCGGTCGGCCCGGTCGGATAAGATAAGGAAAAAAGTGAATAAATCATAACATTACCCCCTTCTTAAGGCAGGTGTCCTGACTGCTGTTAAGGTATCTCCTGCGGCTCCCAGAATGATTTAGTGTCTCCTGATAGATCGTCGTGCCCTCCTAGCCAGTCCCAGTATTCGTCAAAACGCTTGTCGTACCATTCATGATACCATAATTGTTCCCCAGTGAGCGGGTTTGTGTGGCATCGTAAAGGTCTTGTTGTTATGGCATCGACGTTTTTGTGTAGGAATTCTTTGACCAATTCGTCGGCATCCATGTCGCTCTCCTGTACCCAACTGTTTGATTCTGGTCCGTAGCCCTTCCATTTTACAAAGTAGTCTGTTACTCTGTTTGGAGGCTCTCCTTGTCTTCCCCTGACAGTTCGCTGTCTGCTATTCAGGACCTTTTCCACCTTGTAATGTTCTTCACCATCGATAAGATCTGGTGGTGGTGGAGGCGGTTGTTCCTGATTGGGAAAGGCGGGAGGAATATATGGAGTAAGTAACGATTCGTTAAAGGTGGGGTGGATTTTCCAGTTGGTTGGTAGTTTTAGCATGTAAGCTGAGGCACCTTTCTTGTTCTTGATTTCGAAAGGGCCTGTTCGCTTGTCGTCGAGTTTCTTTTTTGGTCGAGGAAGATGGAGATTAGTCATGTCGAGCCAGACTTTATCTCCTATCTTATATTCGATGGCTGGGCGTTTCGACTTGTTGTACTGTGTTTTCATTTGTACGGCAGCCTTTTCGAGCGCCTTCTTGGCAGTAGTGTGGATCTCCTGCATTTTAGAGATGAGTGCGTCGGAGGAGGGAGTGCGGAAAAGGGCTGTGGATTTGGTTCCTGGTAAGACGGCGGGATTATATCTGTAGTTGATTTCGAATGGACTTTTACCAGTGGAGGAGTGAGTGCGATTATTGTGTGTGAAAGCGGCGAGTGAAAGCCACTCCACCCAGTCTGTTTGAAGGTGATTGACGAACATCCGAAGGTACTTTTCGATTTCTTGATTGACTCGTTCGGTTTGTCTGTCCGTCTGGGGATGATAAGCAGTCGAGGGGTTGCTTTTGATCTGTAGGAGGTCGTAGAGATCCTTCATGAATTTGGACACGAAAACAGTTCCTCTGTCAGAGATAACAACCTGAGGCATTCCATGTTTGGAATAAACCTCATCGCGTAGGATTTTTGCCCATCCTTCCGATGATAGTTCTGTGGAGCATGCTACTGGGATGATTTCTTTGGAGAAGCGGTCGACGATTACGATGATTGCATCATGGCCGTTGCTTTTGGGTAAACCCGTTACCATGTCTACCGAGATGTGAGTCCAAGGTCGGGACGGTATCTCGTTAGGATGGAGCGGAGCTGCCTTGGCCTGTGTGCTGGCCTTTGTTTGTTGGCATACTTCGCAGGCTTTGACGTAGGTTTCGACGTCCTTTTTCATCTTTGGCCACCAGAATTCCCGCAATACAAGCTCCTTCGTCTTCTCGATACCTGGGTGCCCAGCCGTGATGTGATCGTGAGACCGAGCAATGATTTCTCCCCTCAGGGTGTGATCTCGAGGAACATAAATTCTGCCATCGTACCAGATAAGTCCATCAGCTATTTTCATTCCACGATCGTGATTAAGAGAACCAGCGACTGTGGTATCCCAAAGATGGACGTTTCTGGTGGCGGTTTTTATGCTTTGGTGGGTTTCCTCAATCATCGGCATGATCATGGCATGGAAGTGTTCAGGGGACAGGACCACTACTTGTTTGTTGTCATCTTGCCCCTGGTCGTGATCGGCTCATCTGGATAAAAGGTCCGCCTTTTTGTTAGCAGTGCCAGCCTTGTGATGAAGGGTGAAGTGATATTCGGCGAGCTCGGTGATCCATCGAGCTTGACATCGATTCACTTTCTGGGGCTTCCGGAAATATCGGAGGTTTTGATGGTCCGTCCAAATCTTGAAATCTTGATAAGCTCCCATAAGGTAGTGCCTCCATTCTTCGAGTGCGAGCATGATGGCTAGGAGTTCTTTGTCATAGATCTCATAGTTACATTCAGTAACTGAAAGAGATTTCGACAAGAACGACACAGGTCTCCACTTGCCATCCTGCTCTTGGGATAGGACTGCGCCAATGGCTCCCTCGCTAGTGTCTGCTTCTACTCGGAATTTCCCCTCGTTCGTTGGTATTGCAAGCACCACATCCTCTGCCAACTGCTTCTTGAGCTGCTCAAAAGCCTCCTGCTGGGCTTTGCCCCACTTCCACGCATCGTTCCCCATCAGCTGAGTCATCAGCTTCACGATTTTACTGTAGTTCTTTATGAAGCGTCGATAGAAGTTTGTGAATCCCAAGAAGGATTGGAGTTCCTTCTTTCTAGTAGGCGCTGGCCAGTCGAGGATACCTTTGATCTTTACTGGATCCATGCAGATACTTCCTTTGCTGATAATGACCCCTAGGTACTCCGTCTCTAGGACTTTGAATTCGCACTTCTCGGCTTTAAGGAACAGTTTGTGCCTTCGTAGCGTGGCCAAGACCTCCCGTGTGATTCGACGATGTTCTTCTTTGGTCTTTGACATAATAAGGATGTCGTCGAGGTAAATAGTTACTTTCCCTGACGCAATAAGATCCTTGAAGATATCATTCATCATCCACTGGAAGGTAGCGGGCAAATTTGTGAGGCCAAAGAACATAACCGTGGGTTCGTACAGTCCGCGGTTAGTTCTGAATGCCGCCTTCCATTCATCCCCAGTTTTGATGCGAACATTATTGTATCCCCAGCGAACGTCAAGCTTGGAAAAATATTTGGCACCATGTAATTTATCCATGAGTTCTGAGATTAGAGGAAGGGGATAACGATTTTTAATTGTCATCTCGTTGAGCTTCCGATAATCTTGAACCGGCCTTAGCTTTCCATCCTTCTTTTTGACGAAGAAGAAAGGTGAAGCCATAGGCGACTTGGATGGGCGTATTCTCCCACTAGACAAGTTCTCGTCGAGAAACTTGTCGAGCTCTTCTTGCTCTGCTCGATTGAGTGGATAGACCTTGCAGTCGAGATTGGCATTAGCGTTTGGAATCAGTTCAATGGCATGGTCCCAGGGTTTAGGTTCGGGGAGTTCATCGAAATTCTCTTTGTCAAAGAGGTCTCGGAAGTCCCTACACCATTCGGGAACCATTTCTTCGAATGTTTTGGCTTTCTTTTCCGCAT
The DNA here is from genome assembly GCA_030407065.1 of Armillaria nabsnona. Classification (NCBI taxonomy): domain Eukaryota; kingdom Fungi; phylum Basidiomycota; class Agaricomycetes; order Agaricales; family Physalacriaceae; genus Armillaria; species Armillaria nabsnona. The sequence continues at coordinate 1,389,722 of JAUDQA010000005.1, forward strand.
TGGCTTTTGCTGCCAGATCATTTGCCACGTGCCGCATTGCTCTGATGCAAATAGCCTCTTCAAAGCTTATCACAAGAATAGTTTCTCCCTCCTCAAGTTCCTCGTCCCACTTGTCATATGGATCCACATCTGGTAACGGTATTGGGATATGATGGCATTGGCATTGGGCGAATGTCATTTTCGTGGTTTGCCAATTGATTAACGGATTATGCTTGGCCAACCAGTCATGTCCCAGGAATATGTCACGGTCTTTCAAATCAGTGATAGTGAGGCCTAGGCGCTCAGCATGATCTCCGATAATGATGCGTACTTCTGCGAAGGCGGTGATCTGCCCAGCGTTATTTTTTGATCTGTCTGCGTTGTAAACAGTGATAGGTGCCGCAGTCGCTCAGCTAGGAATGTTGTGTTTCTCAACGAAGGTTCGGCTGATGGCGCTACTAGTGCAACCACTGTCGATTAAAGCCGACGAGGCGATAGAGGTATGATTTTCTAGGGTCTCGACTCGAACATCGGTAGTCAGGGCCTTGTCGTTCCCGCTTAGCCGACAAACGTAGCGTCTAGGCTGTTGCAGTTCCTCCATCCATTCTAGCACGTTGATGCGCGTGGCTCCTCGTAGGCCCTCAAGCAATTTGTCTACTACTTCCTCTGCTCTCGCTCTGTGAATCCAGTTTTTTAGGATGGCTTTCGCTTCTGCCTCTGTCTTAGCTTCTTTAATTCCCTGCAATGTCCATTCGGCACCGAACGGCTTGAGCCATTCAGATGGGACCTTCTCAGCCTTCGCGCTGAAACCTATTGGTTCGGCTACCGTTGGCTGGGTCACCTCAGGGACTATACGGGGTTTTTTGTTAGCATTCTGACTTCGTTGGAAACTAGTGTCGTCCTCGTCATCTGGAATCTCCTCCAACTGTACCTGATGCCCCCTTTTCACCGCCTGGGCGCTAGCAGTTTCCTGTCCTTCGGCTGTCTCGGCCAGGGCCGTTGTGCATCCAATGGTTCTTGGTCCAGAGTCGGTCGGACATGGGGTGTGTTTCCCAAGGGCGTCATCCCCTAAGGGAACAACGGGTATAGTCTGTGTCGCTTCAGACGGCAAAGAGTCGCTCAAGTTACGATGGACGTCGCCTGCTGCCCTCGAGCCCAAAATCGGGTCCACCGTTACTTTCAGCGTCCCGGATCGCCCTGCGTCTTGACGAGCATCCATGCTCCGGGGGCACTTATCCTGTAACTGGCTCCTGTCCTCGGTTTGGTCTTTTCTCACTGAGATTGGTTCTTTTACGCTGCTTGGGAGGCGGGAGTTCCGCGAAGGTGCGTCAGCCGACGCTGCATGAGACGTCCTGTGATCATACGGTGGTCCCTTGTCAGAGCAGGCACCAAGTGCCTGGTCTGTCCCCCCCAGTTGTACCTGAGGCAACGCCGTTGAAAGGGGTATCACTATGGTGGGTGATTTTTTGTTCCCAGCTTTCGCTCGTAATGAGTTACTTGCCGAACGCTTAACCGGTTGCGCAGTCTTGGGGTCGGCGGCCCCCGCTGCCTGTTTCGATTCTTCCTTAGATTCCAGTCTGGTAGTGAAGTCGCAAATGGGTATATTCAAATGTGTATGGTCAACTACAGAAGTACAATAAGCCTGACTAGCGGGCGACGAATGCGTACCAGATGAAATCAAGTCTTTGGCCAAGTCAGTCGAATCGTTTACTGCTTGGCCTCCTCTTTTACCTCTTCAATCTTTGAATCGGTCTTTTCCTCCATAGCGACATGGTCCCAATACCAATTGAGTCGCCGTAGCGCTTCTTCCTTCGTCTTTGGGGATTTAGGGCAATCCTGTTTGAAGTGTCCGATTTCACTGCATCGGAAACACTTTGCCTTGGCAAGTATCCTGTCAATATCCATTGGTGTGCCTGCTCCTCCGTATGTCGTGCCAGTCCCCGTCTTCTTTTCCGGGGCACTGGTCTGCTGCTGCTGACTTCCTTTCGTCGGCATATTTGTCTTTGCCTGTTGCTTCCACTCTGTTAACTTGGTTCCCGCTCCCGACTCCGCTTTCCGGGTCCGCCAGTTATGGTCAATCCGGAGTATTCGGTGTTTCCACTGCTGGTAGGTAGTGGGAACATCTCCGTCCGACGCATAGATAGTATCTTTGGCAGAAGATCGGCATGCCTTTTTAACTTGTGCCATCATCATTTGGTCAATCCCGATAACGCCTGCTTTGAACGCGAGAGACTTGAATTGTTGGAAGAATAAATCACTGTCAGCGAAGTTACTTTGTCGAAGTCTCTCCCATTGTGCGAACTTGATCTCGGCATTGGTGTCCTTCCAGAACCGTCGCCTGACCTTGTCCACGAAGTTGTTGTAGGACGGATAGAATTGGTCCCCGTTGACATTCTTTCCTAGTTCCCGTGCGCATAATTCCCACCAGACTTGAGTGTCTTTGCGGAAGCACGAGGCGCAGAAAATGACCTTATGAGGATGGTCACGAAAGTACTGGTTATAGGAGGCAAAGTACATGTCACATTGCGAGAAGAACCGGGCGATGTCGTTGGAGTTGCCATGGAAATCTTCAGGCACCTTGACCATCTCAGGTTTCAGCGCCGCCCATGGTCCTTGATTAGCTACCGTGAGGAGCCATGGAAGAGGCGGGTCAGGTGGCTTGGGAGGTGATGGGAAACGAGGAGGGACCCATCTCAGCGGAGCGGCAGGTGGTATTGGTGGCCCAGTTGGTCCGGGTGGTCCGGTCGGAGGCTGAGGTTGATTCGGCGGTTGGCCGGCTGGCGGTTGTCCGGATGGTCCTGCGCCGTCGTCGGCAGCAGCAAAGAGTCTGGACATTTTTTGCGAGCCAGGCGGCCCATACCCTTGGGGATATGTGTAACTTGGCGCAATGTTCGCGTAACTTGGCACGGTAAACGGGTAACTCGGTGTTGCGTAGGCATAGACGGGTACAGAGGCTCGCTGCAGCGGTACCGGGGGTTCATCTGCCATTGGTTCAGGGGTATACGAAATCGGGGGTAGATCGATCTGTGGTCGATGATATCGCTCGGGGACCCTAATAGGTTGATCCGGATGGATCATATTGTAAGTCAGGCATGCGAAGTGTCTGGCTTCCTCCTTTAGAATATAATCAACGTCGTAATAGGCATAATCAAGTCCAGCCGGGGTTCTGGCCCAGTCCTGATCCACTGGTAGTTCTTCCATGAAGTAATTAAATAAATCAAGCAGGGGGGCATGAAGGAGTATTTCCGGGGTTTCAATCATTTTGCCTGTTGATAGAAGGTATAGGGCTCTCTGAATGGTCATCTGGGGGATCGGTTGAGGGACCGGCTGGAGCGGGACGTGGCCAGGGAGAGGGGGGTGGACTTCTTCCTCCTCTGACGCCATTGAGGTACTCCTCCTCGGGGAGGGTCTCGGTACTGGCGCCGGAGTAGTATACTGTTTCTCCTCGGCTGTCGATCCCCACTCTTTGGAATCCGTGGCTCTCATCGACTGTTCTGAATACGGCCGCTCGCTCTGCCTCTGCCTGCCGCCTGTCTCTGTCACACTGGGTGAGTCCCTGGCTGTCGACTGAGGGAGATCTGTCTCGGCGGGGAACGTCGAGTCTGTTTCGCGGTTCTGGTCGAGGCTCGAACTCTGGCGACAACTCTGTGGGAGTGGCAGGCTGCTCGGTGATTGATACGGGCTGATCCTAGTATCCAGGGGCAGCGTAGCGATTGAGGTTCGGCGAGAGACTGGAGATTGGGATAACGGGAGGCTCAGGATGCTGCTCCACTGCTGGCTCCCTTGTTTGATAGGGATTGCCTCGTCGCGGGAAGAAGGCGGTGGTGGGAAGGCTGATGTTATCCCAGAGAACGCTGAGCTCAATTGTGGAGAGGGCTGAAGAATCTGTGACTTCGATACTCCTAGAACGACGGTGGGTAGGTTGCTCTGTGGCTGGGGAACCTCGTGGGCCTGCTTCTCCCAGCCCAAGTCGGACGAGGTACCTTGCCAAGTCTGCAGCATCGAAGGTAGGAACGGGTCATATTCCACGGGGGGTATCGCCGGCGCTTGGGCTAGAGGACGGGTTTGGAGAAAGGCGGATAAAGGGGAGTCTTGCTCCGGCAATATCTCCATCGCCTCCTTCCTGAATACTGACCTCCACTTCCCTAGGATGGATTTCTTTGTTTCCCCTGTGGAAGCGAGGGTGCTCGTCAAGCATCAATGCTCGGCGTGAGGATACAGATGTCCCACGGAGGAGGACCGCTGATGGCTGCTGTGGGAGGACATTGTTTATGTCGTGGTGATCGTTGTTTTGATCAGGGCGGGGGCGAGGGTATAGCCCGTAGTGGTGTAGGACTGCTATTATGATGGTTACAGCAAAGAGGGCAACGCTGACACTGAAGAAGACAGCGACAAGGAATATTTCAAGGGGTGTTAACATGTAGGCTCCGGTGAAAGAGCAAGGAGAAGCTTCGAGCTAATTGTTAGACTCAAACTCCTAATTAAGAGTAGATAGCGGCTGTCTCGCGTTCGGGCAGTCACCGCTAAGTCTTCTTTGTCAAAAGGAGCTAAGGCTAGGCACTAGTTCTGGGCTTTGATTAGATAGCGAAGTTTGATATAGATTAAACGTTAGCTCGAAGCTAGGGTATATACAATGAGCGCTAAGCCTTTAAATACTGTGAGTTGTGAGTCTATACATAAGTCGTTCGTGAGAGATAGAAACGGATAGAATCTGATAGAAACGTAGCATGCAATAGCGAAGCGATAGTGTGGGGCTTTTGGAGCAGGTGTCCCTATGATAGACAGTCCAGTCGGCCCGGTCAGATAAGATAAGGAAAAAAGTGAATAAATCATAACAGGTTTCAGAATTAAGAAAGCCAGAGATGCATAAGAGGAAGAGGAAGGGTGGATGTGGCCAGCCTCCAGATGTTGATCAATCAGATCCTTCCAAGCTTGACGGTATCTCCGTGGACATGAGTATGAATGGGAAGCAATCTGCTTATCAGTGTTCTTCAGTTTAATAGAACAGGTAATGTCGGTAGGTAATTCATCAACATTTTTGATGGGTTCGAAAACATCCTTGTATTCAGTTTTTATGTCTTCTCCCATTTCAGTCAATCTTGCTTGAAACTCGAGCACTTCAATACACATATGGACAGCAGCAACAACATCAGCATCACAAAGTGTATTATAGACATGATCAGTCTGTACATTGAAGGCAGTTTCTAATAGTGGTAACAGGTGAAAAGGCAGTGATCTGGAAGTAGCTACATTCAAAGAAATAATGCGTTAATGAGCCTAGACTTCTGTGGCAATGGCAATACCAACTCAGAATGAGATTGGATAATTAACGTAGTGACACAGCAATCAAGGTGATCGTGTGTGCGAGTGGGTTCGGGGCACCTCTGTGCAGTAAATCAATTCCTCTATATGCAAGTATACACTGTGACTTTAAGTCTGCAAAGTAGTACTGCTTGGTAGTCGAGTACTAGATGCACTGGCTGTAAGCTGGTAGGGATCTCTCGAAGTGAGAGGGAATGAAGATGGGTATGACGTGAATACCACAAATCCATATGAGAAAACGTAGCTGGACGTTAATCTGAGTGGGGTGAACAATGGTAGAGAGACTAAACGGTCAGCAATAGTCTATGGGTGAATGATACAATAGGAAAACAGAGTAGAGATGACATGTGGTGAGAGAAAACATTAAACGAGGTGCTGGGAGTGGAATAGTGAGAGAAAATGTGGGGCTCTGAAAACTGACGATGAAACTAGTCCTATACGATGTGATGGTGCTGTGTCGATGTCAAACTGGTCCTACGATCACGTATAGGCACAATATGAGTGTGTACCAATAGTGTTAAGAGCAATGATGAGCCTAGACTTCCATGGCAATGGCAACACCCAAAACTCTGAGAGAGCTTAGGCAAGTAACATAGCAACACAGCAATCAAGGCAAAGTGTGTGTGAGTGGTTCGGTGCACCTCCGTGCGGTCAATTCCTCTATAACACAAGATACACTGCGACTTTAAGTCAGCAAAGTAGTACTCTTGGTCAATGAGTACTAGTAGACATTGGCTGTAAGCCGGGAAGGATCTCGATAAATGAGATGGGACAGAATCTGGTATGACACAGATACCAAGAAACTGTGATAGAAACTGATAAAACAGTCTAGAAATCATGGGGATGGGCTAAAGAGCATGAAAATAGCTCTAGAAATCGTAGCAATGCACTAGAAATCATAGCAACGGGCTAGAAATCATGGGGAAGGACTAGAAATCATGTCCTGAAGGTGTACTGTGATGCTGAGTTGAAACAATGGCAATTAACATGTGGAAACTGCCTTGGAAATGGAAGAAAACATAGCAGCTGTGGTGCTGAGTGAGGTGTTGTGGCAATAGATGCACGGCAACTCCGAACGATGATAAAGACAAGGGCGATCCTATGGAGAATGGTACTGAACTGGGCCTACACGGAGGCAATACTGAACTGAGCAGTGAAAACGATGGCAATGTAGAAGGTGAAAGTGATGAAACAATCCTATGTGGTGAAAGTGAAGCAATGTTGCAGCATTAAAAGACAAAAGCAAGTTATTGGTGCGAGATTCCGTGTATTGGTGCAATATACAAAGCAAACCAACAACGTTAAAAGTAAAGCAAGCAGTGAGGGATAACTTGGAGTAACCGTAGCTGACTGGAATGCTGCAGTCTTGTCAACTGGGTAAGAACTCCCTCTATAAATGTGGTATCTACCTAGTTTTATACTACAAGTACAATTTTATAAATAGAATATTCTTCGGAGCCTTAGTAAGGCTGTAAGTCCTTGGCTTTTGTAATAGCCGTAGTAAACATATGGAATCTGTGGTTCTAAAGTAACAGCAAGTCTTCGACATTGCCATGTATGGATGCGAACCGTGTGGTTTTATTAAGCGATGAGCGGATCATGAGGTGCTGTTTAGCTGCGGATTACTGAGCTGCAGTTGCCTTGCTGAGGTGTACACTTGGGTCAACAATAATTCGAAGTCTTGGCACTGTAACAGCCTTAGTAAACGTGGTCTGTAGTTGCCATGGCTGTAGTTATTGTAGCTGGAAGGGTACTCATGTCAATCATATCATTTAATTAAATGATTGATGGACACATCAACTAGGTGCTTCTGAGTGATGTAGCAACCCTGTTTTGGATGATTGGCAATCAAAGGTGCCTTGCTGTGATGGGGTATGGTAATTATGATGTGCGGCAAGCTGGGAAGGATAATGGAGTGTTGAAGGAGTATGAAGGGTATGGTTTTAGGATTGTATCTGTGTGTGGGTGGCCTATACTGCAAAACTCTGTGGTATTATCGAGTGTTGACAGTGTTATGGAGTGAGTGGAGATTATAATGGAGTCGTTTTGAAGGTATTGTGCGATAAATGGATAAATCCGCAAATTCTGAGCATACAGAGCCTGGAGGCTCATCAGCGAAGAGTGCGTAGCGAAGGACTCTTCACAGTTAAAAACTGTGGAATAACTCTGGTGAGTTTTCAAGAGTTGATGTGCAATCGAGAATATGTGGGGCAAATGGTATATTGCCATAGAATGGTGAATAGACATGGTTTACTGTCGCTAGACTAGAGTGTGACGAGAATTGACATAGGCTGGTCAACTAGAGATGAACTACCCTGTAACTACGTTTTCTAACTAGTTTTTATACTACAAGTACAAATTTATAAATAGAGTAAATACATGAGACTTAGTAAGGCTGTAAGGCCTCGGCTTTGTAAAAATCATAGGAAACATATGGTCCTTGGTCTTCTCAAGTAACAGCAACTTGTTGACGTTGCCATGTATAGGTGCGAACCATGTGGTTTTATTGAGTGGCGAGTGGATCATTAAGTGCTGTTTAGCTGCAGATTACTGAGCTTCGGTGGTCATGCTGAAGAGTACTAGTGAGGCAACATTTTCTTGAGGCCTTGGTGAAGTAACAGCCTTAGTAAACATGGTCTGTAGTTGCTGTAGCTGCAATTGTCGTCACTAGGAGAGTACCCATGCCAATCATATCATTTTCATAAAGTGATCAATGAGCACGTCAACTAGGTGCTTCTGAGTGATGCGGCAATTCTGTATTGGGGTAATTGTCGATCAAAGGTGCCTTGCTGTGATGGGATATGGCAATTATGATGCGTGGCAAGATGGGATGGATAACCAAGCATGTGAAGAGTAGTTGCTGTAGGATGAAAGTGGTATTGCCATGTGTGGAATTATTAGTTTGCTGAAAGGCCGTTGGAGGGCTAGTAGCATTAATTAGCAGATAAAATCCATGAATTCTGAGCATACAGAGCCTGGAGGCTCATCAATGCATGCAAAAATGAGATATGTGGAAGCGCACACTGGATATCACATATATTGTGAACAAGACAAGTTGCTGGAATGCATTTTGATGGACCTGCACACATCAAGAAGACACTATCATGGTGGTTCATATTCAGAACATCTGCGTGAACCACATTGGCCATGGTCACCCATCGTAAGAGTACAACATAGGAGCCATCTGATGTTTGGGCCAACTCCCTAACATAGAAATGACGATGCTTGTCCATCGCTGACTCCCAGTTAGCCCACATAGGTGAAAGCTCATCAAGTTCAATTTCTTCAAGCCATTTTGCAGCCTGCCATGTCTCAGAAATAGTACCACCTGTCTCAGGATATGGCCGAATATACCTATGAACAAAGGGATTACTCCAGTCCTAGTACCAGAGTAAGTAATAGGATACACTTCTAACTGAGCAAGCATACCAATGCAAACAGCTGAGAGGGGTGATTCATATAGAAGTGGTTGCCAAGCGATGAGGTATGATGTTTTGGAGTGAGATTGACTGTGTGAGCCAAGGAGGACTGCATCTTTCATAGAGCTGAGAATGCTGGAACATTTGGTGTTCCACACTCTCTCATTACCCACAGAATAGCTTTGAGGTGATCATCCAACAATCATAATCTGGGCAAGTTATCCAGTAAATCCAGCATGAACATCTACATGCGCATTGATAAAAGACCAGATCAAGAACACCGCACAACATACCGTTTTGGAGGCATGGGGATACCATTCTGAGGCATCAGGCATGTGATGATCATAACTCAACTCATCACCATGACTCTCTTCATCATGGTCCAACTCCAAATCTGCAGCCACACAGTCAAGAGGCATATACTCACCACCAGATAACCTGCACACACTGAGAGCCTCAATATTGGCTGTCAATTGAGCCACAAGAGAATCGTCAAGACTGTCATCAGGCTCGGAGTCATCATCAAACTGGGTGAACAAGGTATGTCTTCTTAGCAATGAGAGATTATCTAGTTCCTCATTCAGGATATCTCTGTGCTTTTCGGCTATAGTTTCATCCTGCTGGCCAGCTGAGAATCCATGATGCCACCAAAATTGTCATAGTATAACCCAGTGACACTATCCATCTTGAGTTCATTGAACAAATTTGATGGGACTGGGTCTTGTGTATTGTCCTCAGTCTCCGAATCAGATTGCAGAATGTCATCCAGCGAGGACAAGGTCACAAATTGGGTATGGACAGTGGTATCCTGTGAACATGGTGCCAGGTGTTCATGCTGAAGCATAGGAATGTTGGATTCACTGTCTTGAGTCGAGGCTGCCACCAGTGTATGCTTATGCATCTTGGTTGAAATATGGCCAGGTTTGGATGTCTTTTTGAAGTGGACATCTGTCTCATTTTCCAGGAGGTCTAAACAGATACGACAGATTATTTAACTGCAATCACCAGAAAATGGCACAAAGACTGGGTACTGTCAGTCAGTTTATATTTGTTCAGTATTGTTAGGTATGCATACTACTTGTGCTTCGTTGTACAGGCATCTGATTGGAGAGTGCTGGTCCTGCATGCTTCTGGTCTTCACTGCCACCATAGATAACATTCTTCCGCACCTGTCTCAACCGTGAGAATATTTCCTGGTGAAATTTTCTTCTCCTCTTCATCTTCACAACTGCTCTGTTGTCTTTTCAGTCCCACCTCTGAGGGTGCATTTGCATACAAGTTTCTCCTTCTATTTTTACATGGCTGAGACTATTGATACTTACCTCAACAGCTCACCACCTGGCAGCCCAAATCTGAGTCTTCATGACTCAGAGGAGGACAACTTCCCTGGCAATCCTGCTCCCTACACCCTATTGGCGTCTCAGGCTATCGCTCCAGATGGATCACATCAACTCATGGCGACATCAGTGATAGTCTGCCTGGATATAGGCCACTTCACTTTAGCCCTTTCTTGCAACCTGGGGCTCAATGCAGCAGCTCACAAAGAGCTGATCAAGTTTGCTCGAGTTGGTACAATCATGTATTATTTCTATCTCTGACTTTCCTGCCTCTGGTCAGTTTCCGAATGCAAACGAGGCCATTGTCTGGCAAGCTGGCCAGATACTCTCCCTCAAGGAGACCATCGCTGTAATCTAACCTCCCAATGCAAAGTTTGAGATTCCTGAGGTTCTTGATGTATGTAACTTTTTCGGAGGTGATCCAATGCTAATTGCAATACCATTATTGCAGGGGAAAATTGATGATCTCTCTGTGAAGATCTTTCTTGATCCAACCCTTTCTGCATACAAAGACTGTTGATGAGCCTCCAGGCTCTGTACGCTCAGAATTCACAGATTTACCCATTCATCACCCAATATCTTCGAAACGACACCATTATAATCCTCACACACTTGATAATACTGCCAACACTCAATAATACCACGGATTTTTGCAGTATAAGCCACCAACACCCAGATACAATCCTAAAACCATGACATCCACTTCTCATGCACTCCGTTATCCTTCCCAGCTTGCCTCGCATCACAATTACCATATTCCATCATGGCAAGGCACCTTTGATCGACAATCATCCTAAAACAGGGTTACTACATCACTCAGAAGCACCTAGTTGATGTGCCTATCAATCATTTAATTAAATGACATGATTGACATGAATACCATTCCAGCTACGATAATTACAGCCATGGCAACTACAGACCACGTTTACTAAGGCTGTTACAGTGCCAAGACCTTGAATTATTGTTGACCCAAGTGTACACCTCAGCACGTGTTAGACCCGACGTCTGAACAAGGGTAAATACACAGTTGTATCGTGTTCGTACAATCACTGTTAAGTCCCGTGGAGTTCAAGTGTCAAGACTAAGGCTTTAGCACTTAGCGAGAAGTGGAATGTTTTGGTATGTTTAAACATTAGCTCAAAGCTAAGGAATATACAGCTTTGAGTAAACTACTTATATACTAGAATGAGGGTCTAATAATAAGCGCACCATGTTAGAAAGTGAATAAGCCAAGTACACGGTGACCGAGATAAAGTACACATCCGTGGAGTAATGACGAGCATGGTGATGATGTGAAGATTTATGAAGGTCTGGAGTAAGTCTGGGGTTGCAGGCCTAAAGATAAAAATAGATAAGCACTGAAGATAAGATAAGATAAGAGGCGCTTAGGTAAAGAAATGAATAAATCATAACATTACCCCCCCTTTAAGGCAGGTGTCCCAACTGCTAGTAAACTTGGTCTCCCCCTTTTTCAAGGGAATTCCGTTGGTTCGTCCGGTCCTTTGGTATCTGTTGAAGGGTCGTCGTGGCCACCAAAGAATTCCCAGAGTAATTCTTGGTCATACCAGACTTTTCGTCCCATGAATGGGTCTGTGTAAGATTGCCAATCTTCGAATTGTGGCATGTCTGTATAGTTTAATCTCTTGGCGAGGTAGTCATCTATGAGCTCGTCCGAGGCCATGTCATTTTCTTTTACCCAGCTGTTTGATTCTGTTCCGTAGCCCTTCCATTTGACGAAGTAGTCCGTGACCCAATGCGCTGGTTCCCCTGCTTTTCCCCTGACTTTATGCTCTCTATGGTCAAGGACTTGCTCAACTTCATAATGTTCTTCGCCATCGATGAGATCTGGCGGCGGCACAGGTGGTTGTTCTTGGTTTGGGAATGCTGGTGGTATGTATGGGGTGAGGAGTGATTTGTTGAAAACTGGGTGGATGCACCAGCCCGTCGGGAGCTTCAGTTTGTACGCTGATGCTCCGACTTTTGCAATGATTGGGAAGGGACCTGTTCGTTTGTCTGTGAGTTTCTTTTTTGGACGTGGTAAAGAAAGGTTGGTCGTGTCGAGCCACACCTTGTCTCCTACTTGGTACTCGACTGCAGGTCATTTCTTTTTATCGTATTGGGCTTTCATTTGGTCGGTGGCTTTTTCCAGAGCTTGCTTTGCTTCAGCATGGGATTTTTTGCATCTGTGAAACGAATGTGGTTGAGGCCGGTGTTCTGAAGGGTGCTCGGGGTTTTGCGCCAGGGAGGAGGTCAGCATTATAGCCGTAGTTAACCTCGAAGGGGCTTTTTCCCGTAGCGGAATGGGCGCGGTTGTTGTGAGCGAAAGCCACAAGAGAAAGCCATTCCACCCAGTCATCTTGGAGATGGTTGACGAAGATGCGGAGATATTTTTCAATCTCTTGATTGACGTGTTCTGTCTGTCCATCCGTTTGTGGGTGGTAGGCAGTAGATATGTTTGCCTTGATCTGTAGCAAGTCATAGAGGTCTTTCATGAACTTGGAGACAAACATGGAGCCTCGGTCAGAGATGACTACCTGAGGCATTCCGTGCTTGGCGTAAACTTTGTCACGTAAGATTTTGGCCCACCCTTCCAATGACAGCTCTGTCGTACATGCTATTGGTATGATTTCCTTAGAGAATCAATCGACGATCATTAAGATAGCATCTTGACCGTTGCACTTAGGTAAACCAGTGACCATGTCAACAGAAATATGAGTCCATGGTCGGGAGGGTATGGCGTTCAGATGGAGAGGCGCTGCTTTTGCCTGAGTGCTCAACTTGGTTCGTTGGCACGTCTTGCAAGCACAGACATAGGCCTCTATGTCTTTTTTCATCCTGGGCCACCAGTATTCTTGTAGGACGAGTTCTTTGGTCTTCTCAATGCCAGGGTGTCCCACTGTCCTATGGTCGTGATGCATCGTGATGATTTCTCCTCGTAACGCATGATCTTGCGGAATATAGATACGGTGATCATAGAAGATCAAACTGTTATCTAGAGACATCCCTCGGTCGTGGTTGAGAGATGCGGATACATTTTTGTCCCATTGGTGGTGGTCAAGTGTGGCTTGCTTGATTTTGGTATGAACTTCCTCGATTGTGGGCATGACCATTGCCCGGAAGTGCTCGGGTTTGAGGACGATAACCTCATCGTTGTCCTCCTGTCCTTGCTTGTGATCCACTTGTCAACTGAGTAAGTCGGCTTTCTTGTTTGCTGTCCCTGGCTTATGATGTAGCGAGAAGTGGTATTCGGCGAGCTCAGTTACCTAACGTGCTTGGCGTCGGTTGAGTTTTTGGTGCTTTCGGAAATATTGCAGATTCTGATGATCTGTCCATATCTCGAAGTCCTGAGCCGCTCCCATTAGGTAGTGTCTCCACTCGTCCAGGGCTAGCATGATGGCCAGCAGTTCTTTGTCATAAATTTTGTAATTTTGTTCTGTAACTGTGAGGGACTTGGACAGAAACACGACTGGGTGCCATTTTCCATCCTGCTCTTGCGATAATACAGCACCAATCGCTCCCTCACTTGTGTCTGCCTCTACGCGGAACTTGCCTCCTTCTGTGGGTATTGCCAGTACCACTTCTTTGGCTAGTAGTCTCTTCAATTCTTTGAATGCGTCCTGCTGCACTTTTCCCCACTTCCATGGATTGTTTCCTGTTAGCTGTGTCATAGGCTTGACGACTTTGCTATATCCTTTGATGAAACGTCGGTAGAAGTTGGTAAAGCCTAGGAACGACTGAAGCTGCTTTTTCTTGGTTGGAATGGGCCACTCCGCTATTCCTGCGATTTTGACTGGGTCCATGCGAATGCTTCCTTCACTGATGATAACCTCAAGGTACTCGGTTTCCAAGGTCTCAAACTCGCATTTTTCTGCTTTAAGGAATAGCTTGTTCTTTCGTAAGATCTTTAGAACCTCGCACGTAATGCGACAATGCTCTTCCTTGGTTTTGGACATGATCAAGATGTTGTCGAGGTAGATGGTGACGGCGCCTGATGCAATGAGGTTTTTGAAAATGTCATTCATCATCCACTGGAAGGTGGCGGGCGAGTTAGTAAGCCCAAAGAACATAACCGTGGGTTCGAACAACCCCCGATTAGTTCTGAATGCCGCCTTCCATTTGTCACCGCTTTTGATGCGCATGTTGTTGTATCCCCATCGAACGTCAAGCTTGGAAAAGTACTTGGCACCTCGTAGTTTATCCATTAGCTCTGAGATGAGTGGAAGCAGGTATCGATTCTTGATCGTCATCTCGTTGAGTTTACGGTAATCTTGTACTGGTTGCAGCTTGCCGTCCTTCTTTTTGACGAAGAAGAAGGGCGAAGCCATAGGCGACTTGGAGGGCCTTATTCGTCCACTTGAGAGGTTCTCGTCTAGGAACTTGTCGAGTCCAGCTTGTTCGTTCCGATTAAGAGGGTAGACCTTGCAGTCGAGATTGGTGTTCGCATTTGGAATAAGCTTGATTGCGTGGTCCCACGTCTTTGGTTCGGGAAGTTCATCGAAACTATCTTTGTCAAATAGATCGCTGAAATCCCGGCACCATTCTGGGACCATTTCTTCGAACATCTTTGCTTTCTTGTCTGTGTTGGCCATGGCAGCTAAGTCATTAGCGTGATGAGCACGTATGAGTATAGCCCGTGTGAAGTCTATTGCAAGAATTGTATCTCCCTCCTCCAGCTCCTTGTCCCATCTGTCGTCGGGATCCGCATCGGGTAGTATGAATGGGTTCTTGTGGCATTCGCACCGTGCAAACGTTAATCCTCCTGTCTTCCAGTTGATGATCGGATTATGCCGGGCTAACCAATCGTGACTGAGGAAGATCTGTTTATCGTCGAGATCTGTTATGGCTAGATCTATTCGTTCTGAATGATCCCCGATTTTAAGACTGATCTCGGCATATTTGGTAATTGATCCTCCCTGGTTTTTGGTTCCGTCGGCATTATAGACCGGGATTGGCGCGGCTGTGGCGTGAGTCAGGATGTTGTATTTTTCGACGAACGTTTTATTGATAGCGCTGCTGGTGCACCCGCTATCTACCAACGCCTTTGTGGCAATTCGGACAAGGGTTCCTGGTATTCCGATTTCAACGGGGAGAACCAGGTCCTTCCCTTCATTGCTAAGTGCGCTGATGTATCGTTTTGGCTGTTGTAACTCTTCGAGCCATTCAAGTGCGTTAGTTTGCTCCATCCCCCTCATTGCTTCTGGCATTGCGTCGACTACTTCTTCTGTGCGCGTCTTATGAATCCAATTCTTTAGGATTGCTTTCGCCTCCGCCTCTGTCTTGGCTTGGGCTACGCCGCGCAGAGTCCACTCAGCTCTGAATGGTTTAAGCCACCACTCGCTGTAAGTCTCGCCACTAATATAAGTGCGCGAGAGTTGCGGGGCCTCTCTAGCCTTTGCATCGACCTGTGAGGGCTCGACTACCGTTGGCGAGGTCACCGCAGTTTCTAAAGGGGATAAATTAGCCTTTTTGTTCATCATGAAACTAGTAATGTCCTCGTCGTCAGGTACTTCTTCAATAAAAGCTACCTGACACCCCCTTTGCACTGCCTGGGCACTAGCAGCTTCCTGGTCTGCGGCTTTCTGGTCGTCCATGCCCATCGCCAAAGCCCCTTGTTGTTTAAGGGATTTAGACTTTGGTAGGCGTACGGTAATCTCTTTTACCAGAGGAGGTTTCGCCGTAGCTATTTCCTCGAAACTCCCAGCGAGGCTGGGACTCCGTAGAGCCGCTTGGTCAGGGGGGCGAGACACTCCAAAGGAGCCGCTTGTTCCCCTGGGTCCTCCGGTCGCACTCGCACCACTGCGCATGCTCTAATAGAGTTGCTAGGTAACGGTGATGCCGTTGAGAGGATTGTCACTATGGTAGGTGACTTATCGTCCGATGCTTTTGCCCGTAATGGGTTACTTGCCAAACGTTTAGTTGTCAGTAGTCTAACTACCACGACATCTGGTCCTGGGACAGAGAGTTGATTCTTGCTTAGTTTCTGGTCTGATTGTGAAGTCGCGGGTATATTTGAATGCGCAGGGGTAACTACAACAGGTATATAAGTACATTGATAAGTCGCGATAGGCGTACCAGCCGAAACTAAGTCCGTAGCCGAGTAAGTTGAATCATTTACTCCTCGGCGCTCTCTTTTACTTCTTCGATCTTGGGGAGCTGCTCCTGGGTGTCCCAATATGCATTGGCACATCGTATGCTCTCTTCCCGGGTTTTGGGCGCATTGGGGCAATCGCACTTGAAGTGGCCCTTTTTGCCACAACGAAAGCATACTGATGCTGCCCTGGCTGCATCAACATCCATTGGTGCGCCGCACCCTCCGTAAGTTGTTCCTGTCGCTGTCTTTGTTGACGGCGTAGGAACTGCTGGTTGACCACCCTTAGTAGGTGTGGTCGTCTTCTGTGGTCGTGTTGGTGCCGCCATAGATCCTTCTGCCTGTTTCAGGCGCCAGTTGTAGTCGATGCGGAGGAGGCGAGTCTTCCAGCCTTCGTACGTAGTCGGTACTTCCCCATCGGCCGAGTATATAGTATTTTTACTCGACTGGCGGGTGGCTTTCTTGATTTGATGGAGCATGACTTGCTCGTTGTCGCGCACCCTGGCACGGTAGGCTAGTTCTTCAAACTCTTGGAAGAACTGGTCGCCGTCCTTGTTGTCCGACTGCCTAAGCTTTTCCCATTTTGCGTATTTTAGCTGCGCATCAGCATCCTTCCAGAACCTCTTTCTGAGCTCTTTCTTGAAATCGTCGTAAGATGGATAGAGCTGGGCCCCTGTTGCTTGGTCCTCCCCTAAGACTTGTGCACTTAACTCCCACCACTTCTCAGCATCTCCTGAAAGTCGTGAGACACAGAAGAGGACTTTATGAGGGGGGTGGCGGAAGTGTCGATTGAACACTTCAAAGTGCAGTTCGCACTTTAGGAAGAATCGGGTGATGTCAGTAGGATCACCTGTGAAGTCATCGACCTCTTTGACGATCTTTGGTTTGAAATCGTCATAGGGGGCGACGGCTCCGTCAACTAGTTGCCAGGGTACTGGCGGGTCTGGAAGAGGTGGTGGTGCGGGATGGAGCAGGAGCATGTATCTTACTGGTGGCACTGGTGCGGCGGGAGGTTGCGGTGGCTGTGCACCACTGCCTCCTCCACCGCCGGCTCCATGACCGCCACCGGCAAATGGCTGATTGAATGGTATGTAGCCGGTCTGGTAAGCCCCCAGTGATGCCAGTTTCCTAGTATAGGAGAAAGCTCCGGTTGATCCTGTAAAGGATGATGCTGTCGGCTCGTATGGTGCTGGTTCCTGGACCTCAATTTCAGCAGCTTCTTCTTCGTAATCGGGAAGCTCCTCCATGGGAGCATCTCGATGTATGTCGTTCCATAGGAAGCGAGCATTTCGCTTTACTTCGTACTGGAGTATGTAGTCGGCCGGGAGTCCTCTGTTTCTCTTCATAAAATAATTGTTTCCGGCTTGGGACTGTCCCCAAGTCCGGTCAAATGGGAGTTCATAAGCAAAATATGTAAAGATGTCTTCATAATTTGATTGCCTTAAGATAGCCGGTATACCTATATCCAGTCTTTCGATCGTTGCTTCATAAAACCTAATCGCATCGGCTAGAGTCATCGGCGGTTGATCTGGGCGGGAACTCGCTCGACGACTCGGTGGTCGACTGCCACCTCCCATTGACAGTGATGACTGGGTATGGGGTGGAAGGTCGGGGTGTACGCTGTGACTCGATGACGGTCTCTGAGGCGCTCATCTCACGCGCTCTGAGATGTTGGGCAAGTCGCTCCCAGTGAGTGTCTCGGCTTCACCGACCGCAGTTTGCTGGGGGGTAGAGATGGGTGGAGGGGCCGGCGACGGGTCCCTCGACAGGCTTGGGTGAGTACGGCCGATTCTGTATGTGCTGGTCCCAGTGTCTGTACTGAATGCTTCCGCTCGGGGGAGGGGAACGGTGGTCTGGCGAGCCTCGATCGGAGGGGAAGTAGGCACTGTAGGGGATATCGACATTGTCCCAAAAGAGTGCTGAAGGGATACCGGCTGGGGGTGGTGGAGTAGGGTTCCTGTCTGCCCAAGTATCGTAATTGGTGATGGGGGCGACGGGTCTGATGTCGTGGCCCACGTCGAATCCCCCAACTCGGGCGGCGAATCGGGCATACGTGCCGGGAGAGGGAGTTCGAGGGACGTACGGGATATATTCGGGTGAGGGAGGAATGGAGGGGTGGATGAATGTAGCTCTTCCGGGAGGGGAAGCAGCTGTTCTTTCTGGGATGATGGGAGAAGTCGACTCAGAAACAACTTCCTCTTCTTCTGCGACCCCTCCCCGAGCGAGCTCGTTGAGTGGGATCGGTCGGCATGGTATGGGTGCGAAGATTCGGGGTGGCTGCTGCTCGAGCGGAATGGCATTGACATTGTCAGAGAGGGTTGGGGTTGTAGTGACTGTGGGGGCGGTAGGGGATGTCACAATTCTTTGCGGCGGTCTGCAGAGAGTCCTGAGCGTGAGAATGAGAACGAGGGAGATAACAGTAGCGCTGGGAATTCCAAGTGCAATGGCTAGATCTTGGGCAGTACCGTTAGACATGGAAGATCTTGTTTAGAGATCTAAAGAAAAGCTTTGAGCTAATTGTTAGACCTGACGTCTGAACAAGGGTAAATACACAGTTGTATAACATTCGTACAATCACTGTTAAGTCCCGTGGAGTTCAAGTGTCAAGACTAAGGCTTTAGCACTTAGCGAGAAGTGGAATGTTTTGGTATGTTTAAACATTAGCTCAAAGCTAAGGAATATACAGCTTTGAGTAAACTACTTATATACTAGAATGAGGGTCTAATAATAAGTGCACCGTGTTAGAAAGTGAATAAGCCAAGTACACGGTGACCAAGATAAAGTACACGTCTGTGGAGTAATGACGAGCGTGGTGACGATGTGAAGATTTATGAAGGTCTGGAGTAAGTCTGGGGTTGCAGGCCTAAAGATAAAAATAGATAAGTGCTGAAGATAAGATAAGATAAGAGGCGCTTAGATAAAGAAATGAATAAATTGTAACAGCATGGCAACTGCAGCTCAATAATCCGCAGCTAAACAGCACCTCATGATCCGCTCATCGCTCAATAAAACCACACGGTTCACATCCATACATGGCAACATTGAAGACTTGCTGTTACTTTAGAACCACAGATTCCATATGTTTACTACGGCTATTACAAAAGCCAAGAACTTACAGCCTTACTAAGGCTCCGAAGAATATTCTATTTATAAAATTGTACTTGTAGTATAAAAACTAGGTAGATACCGCATTTTTAGAGGGAGTTCTTACCCAGTTGACAAGACTACAGCATTCCAGTCAGCTACGGTTACTCCAAGTTATCCCTCACTGCTTGCTTTACTTTTAACGTTGTTGGTTTGCTTTGTATATTGCACCAATACACGGAATCTCGCACCAATAACTTGCTTTTGTCTTTTAATGCTGCAACATTGCTTCACTTTCACCACATAGGATTGTTTCATCACTTTCACCTTCTACATTGCCATCATTTTCACTGCTCAGTTCAGTATTGCCTCCGTGTAGGCCCAGTTCAGTACCATTCTCCATAGGATCGCCCTTGTCTTTATCATCGTTCGGAGTTGCCATGCATCTATTGCCACAACACCTCACTCAGCACCACAGTTGCTATGTTTTCTTCCATTTCCAAGGCAGTTTCCACATGTTAATTGCCATTGTTTCAACTCAGCATCACAGTACACCTTCAGGACATGATTTCTAGTCCTTCCCCATGATTTCTAGCTCATTGCTACAATTTCTAGTGCATTGCCATGATTCCTCGTGCATTGCTACGATTTCTAGAGCATTGCCACAGTTACTAGAGCTATTTTTGTGCTCTTTAGCACATCCCCACATTTTCTAAAACATTTTCACAGTTTCTATCACGGTTTCTTGGTATCCACATCATACCAGATTCCGTTCCATCTCGTTTATCAAGATCCTTCCCGGCTTACAGCCAACGTCTACTAGTACTCATTGACCAAGAGTACTACTTTGCTGACTGAAAAGTCGGCGTGTATCTTGTGTTATAGATTTTTTTTTGACTGCATGGAGGTGCACCAAACCACTCGCACACACATTGCCTTGATTGCTGTGTTGCTACATTAATTTCCTAAGCTCTCTCAGAGTTTTGGGTGTTGCTGTTGCCACGGAAGTCTAGGCTCATCACCGTCCCAACAAAAAATTACATGTATGCTATTCTCTCTTGATTCTCGGTTTGGACTTGATCTGAATTCTAACATGGCCAGACTGCACTGAAGAACCGTGCTGCTGAAAGTGGCTTCACACAGTCTATACAGGGTCAAAAGTCTGCTATGAAAGTCATCAGGAAGAAGATCAGTACTCGCTTTATCCATCATCGGAATGATGCCAAGGAGGCAGTATGTTGAATCACCTTTCTGTTGACCTTCTTCCATTTCTGATTTACATGCAGATTGCAACATTATTTGGAGAATTTGATGAGAAGACTGGGAAGTTCGCAGGCCCATCCTTAGGTGTTATTGCACTCACAGAGGCAATCATTATGGCAGTTGGAGGTCGGTCATACGAGCATGGTATTTCAGTGCCTCTGGTCCGTTGTGTTGCATTTTTAGTATGTGCCATTGGTCAGACAAAATTAGAACCAGGCTGATATAGCTGTATAGCGCCACACCTATGCACTCTGTCCCAAAAACAACAGCACAGGCTGAGTGTCCGCAACATACTGGGATGAGGTCAACAAGTCCCTTGACAAGATCCATAAAACCAAGGAGAATGACAAGAATTGAATCAATTGGTCAGTGTTTTTGTTGTACAATTGAAGGATATACTTTTAATGATATGCTATAGTGTCATAAGCAAGATTCTCGATGATGATCAGAAAATGTATGGAGACCTGTTCAACCCCGAGGATGTCGACAGTCTCCCAAAAGCAGTAGCCTTAGAGCTTGAAGTCGAACAAGATTAAGTTGTAGTTTACATAGATTTATATTCTCAGAAATAGTGAAAATAAGAATACATGGATTGTCCTCAAAGAAACATGATTTGATTGTTGGAATAATGGCTGGGGAAACAGCAAAGGTACAGGCAAAATAGATCCCCAGGCTGCAAAATATCTCCTTGTCAGATGTTCCCCTAAACATCATGAGGATATCTTGTCGAAGAACACATTCATGATTTATGATGTGCGGTTTTTCAAATATGGCTGAAACCTATTACTCATCCTCATGGCAGCATAGCCACATGGGAATCTTAGTATATCCTGATGGCATCCAGTCCAGAGGGCAGTGTAGCATTCTCTTTTATGCCCAATGCAGTAAGGTCACCCGTAATAGTACTTTTCAGATGCCATGCCAGTAGTGCATTCTGTTGCCTCTTTGCCTCAGCTTCAGCATTCCATTCCAGCTTTCACATAGCCTCATCCTTATCTGTAGAGATGATGATGCCAATACTGTCTTCCTCCTGCTTGTTGGAATCTAAGCCAGCAATCTTGAGATCTCCACCCATCTGAGTGGCTCTTTATTTTTCTGGATCAACAGCATTGCTCTGAACCCATGCCACCACAGCATCATCAAGTCATGCATGCTGGCAACATCATTGTCTCACTCTTCTGCAGGCCAGCACAGATAAAGTGTATTTGATAATAGAACCTCAAGATCCTGTCCTTGCTACCCTGCTCATGGTCAGCATCCTCATTGTTGATGACCTCTGCTTGACAGATTTTGCAAACCATGATACCACAAGTAAAATGCATAAGCTGATCAGCATCCAATACACTATATGACTCTTTACATTGAGGATAAATGTATGCCTTGTTACTGAGTTGCTGTGGCATAATGAGTAGGCACCTAAAACAAGGCTGAAGGACCTACATTACAAAGCTTGGAATTGATTTTGTAGTGCATCTTGGCAATTCTCCATTTCACTACATTGCAGAAATGCTCATAGTCTATATAGTAGTACTGTTTTCTGACTGCTCATTGAGCTCCTTCCCTCAGCTCATTCTGCCTGTATCTATACAGTGAACATCAGCAGCATTCCAGATGTGACATAAAATGACTTGAATATACACTTTGACCAGCTTGTCATTCAACAGAACAGCAACAATCCTGTTGAGTTTCTTGAATTGTAACCCTAGCAGACTTGCCAAATTGTCATCCTTGAGACTGCCCAGGAAGAACAGAGTGGTAATAAGAGAATAACATAGAAGAGATACATGTTCAGCATTTACAGAACTCATCTATGGTGCCAATACTTACACTGGATGTTGAGAAAGTTGGTCTATGATGATGATGCACTGAGCATTATAAAATACTTGAGAGACATGTAGAACAAGGAGCTGCAAAGCTTCTTGATCCTCTTTAGTAGCCATATTATTGCATGTGGAGGGCCTATGAGGCCTTGGATCTGGAAACATAGTACAGTTCATGAATGAGCATAGGTGAAGATTGTGGAGCAGAGAAAGAACAGACACCATCACATTCAGGCATGACATGTGTTATTTGCTTAGGTTGGTGATGAGCCTAGACTTCCGTGGCAATGGCAACACCAACTCAGAACGAGATTGAGTAATTAATGTAGTAGCATGGCAATCAAGGTGATCATGTGTGCGAGTGGGTTCGGGGCACCTCCGTGCAGTAAATCAATTCCTCTATACACAAGTATACACTGCAACTTTAAGTCTGCAAAGTAGTACTGCTTGGTAGTCGAGTACTAGATGCAATGGCTATAAGCTGGTAGGGATCTCTCGAAGTGAGAGGGAATGAAGACGGGTATGACATGAATACCATGAATCCATATGAGAAAATGTGCGTCAAGACTAGAAAACATCGCTGGACATTAATGAGGCAAGGAGAAAATGCAGTGGAGACGATGTGTGTCAAAAGGAAACGTGAAATGAGGTGTTGAGGGTGGAGTGTCGAGAGAAAACATGGGGCTACGAAAACTAGTGGTGCTGCTGATCCTATACGGTGCGATAATGTCGAAGTTGATGTTGAAACTGGTCTGGTACTGAAACAATCCTATCCTATGTCAAACTAACCTTCAAGTCCACTTGAGGGACTGATACTATACAAAAACTGGCTGAAACTGGTCCTATACTGATCCTAAGTCTGCTCAGAGACTACCCAAGTGGGCAATGATAACGATGGTGAAAGTGAAACTGTAAAAACTCCAATGTTGTGAAAGTGAAACGATGACGGCCTATAAAAGATAATGGGGACAAGGTAGAGCATGGTGATCATGTATTGGCACAATATGAGCGTGTACCAATAGTGTTAAGAGTGAAGAGTGAATGTCAAGAGACTCTTCACAGTTAAAAACCGTGGAATAACTCTGGTGAGCTCAAGAGTTGACATGCAATCGAGAATATGCTGGGTAAACAGTATATTGCCATAGAATGGCAAATAAACATGGTTACTGGTGATAGACTAGAGTGTGACACAAATTGACGTAGACTGGTCAACTAGAGATGAACTGAACTCCCTATCTACGTTTTTATAGCTTGTTTTTATACTACAAGTACATATTTATAAATAGAGTAATCATGCATGACTTAGTCAGGCTGTAAGGCCGTGGCTTAGTAAAATCCATAGGAAACATATGGTCGTTTGACTTCTGAAGTAACAGCAGCTTGTCGATGTTGCCGCGTATGGGTGCAAGCCCGTATGGTTCCATGGAGCGATGAACGGATCATTAGGTGCTGTTTAGCTGCGGACTGGTGAGGTATGGTTTTTATACTGAGGTGCACGCTTGGGTCTATGTCGTTTCAAGGTCTTGGCGAGGTAACAGCCTTAGTAAAACGCAGTCTGTAGTTGCTGTGTGCTCAAAATATCTTGGATGGATGAGTGGCCGCAGCAATCACATCATTTCATTAAGTGTTTGATTGATGCTTCCATGAGGCTATGGGAAGTGATGCGACAATTCTGTTTTAGGACGATTTGCAATCGAAGGTGCCTTGCCATGAGGAATACAGCAATTATGATGTGTAATGAGATGGGATGGATAACAAAGCGCATAAGGAGTGGTTGCCATAGGATGAAAATAGTATCAATGTGTGTGCAATCTCTGGTTTGCTGAAAGGCCGTTAAAGGGATGGCAACATTAATTAGCAGGGAAAATCTGCAAATTCTGAGCATACAGAGCCTGGAGGCTCATCATCGGCCTTGTTGTCCTGTCTAGACTTTGAGAATGACCATGACCATGTGAAACAACAGCCTCTCATATTGTTTTGTTTTCATTCAGTTGTATAAAATCTTGGCAGTAATAAATAATTTTCAAGTTATCTTTATCTTTATCTGCAATGGTAAACAGTCACTGGCTGCATACCTCTGGTTCTTTTAACCTCATTTTATCTCCTTAGATCAGACAGCGACAAAATCTGTCTTATGGAGCCTGTTTGATATCAGGCATCTCTTTCAAAGTTATTCTCAGAGAACAGGAGAATCTCAACATTTCATTAACCCTCAGTGTTCTTGATCATGAAATATATCTGCTGCCAGACATTCTGACCCATCTCTACACTGGTGCAATACAATCTACTATTTCTAAGTCCATTATGAACTCAGCTGCACACTGCATAATGGCTATACATGTCTTACTACAAGATGAACATATCACTTATCCAGAGCTCGTTGAACATGTTGATGAACTTCTGTACTGTCTAGTGCTAGGGATGACATGGACCCTTGACTCCATCATCTCCTCTCTTCAGATCTTCATTCCTACACTTCCAGTCAATAAAAACATCTGCACAAATATCATCACTGCAACTGGTCTTTGTGCTTTTCTCATCATTGTGCCTCACTTCTTCTCCAACTCTTCTGAAACTTCCTTTTCTCCAGCTATTTTTGAGCTATCTCTCTATTACTCCCCAGAATAACCCATATATAGGAGCCCTGGCTGTAGATCATAGCCTTCTATCTCAGGATATAGCCATGCTAATCTATTAAATTCTCAGGGGGCCTAGCCAGAACTTGGTTAGGTCTTGGCTGGCAATATTTTACTAATATTACTGAAATGAGTGCTTTGTAATTGTCAAGAGGCACTGCTACCTCCTGTTTGGGTCAAATGTGCTCTGGGGCTGTTGAGGCTGCCTCTTGCACCCTCCTGCTCACTGTTTGGGCTCACCAAAAATTGATGGGGCCGAAAAAACATTATATTTTTAGATCTCACATTGACCACACCAATCTGCTGCCTATATTGGCTGGATGCACCAATTTGACTCTGGATGGACTTACTCATGGGAACATATCATTTCCAATGTGGCAGGTGCTCACTTTTTGAAAATGAGCTTAATTTTGGCTCAAATATTATTATAGTTAGTGAAGAGCATGGGTGTCCTATGGGTACATGATACCTCACCCATATCCCTACTTGCCAGTACCCACACCTTCAAAATGGGTATGGGTTTTGACAGGGTTCCAGTGGGTGGACCTTATGGGTCATAGATCAGCAGGTACTTGGGCTAAGTATGCATGATCAATATATATATTGCAAATGTCTATACAATTTTATCAAAATCCTCCAGCATCATAACATCACCATCTTCATCGCCTTCCTCCTCTGGAAGAAGTGCTACCTCCTGAACATTACTATCATGAACATAGTCAAGTAGACTCCATTGCCTAAGGCACATCAGAGCTTGTGAGGTTTGCACACTGAGACAATTTTGAATGTGAGTGATTAGGAGACAGTCACAGCTAAACACCCATTCAATGTCAACTGATGTAGCTATTGAGTGAGGTGTAATATTAGTATCTCACTGGATCAATATAAATAAAAAACTTGCATCTGGAATGAATAGATAATCATGAGCCATTCTCGACAGCCCTGGATACATCTTCTCCTTCTCATACCACCACTTCAAAGGGTCATCTACCATTTCCGGGTCTGTTGAGAGGTAGTGTTCCAGCTTGTCATGAGTCTCCTGCCATTTGGAGCATCTAAGCATTGAGATACTATCAAAAATGTTGCCACTATGAAAGTCCTACAAAATATAATCATTAAAAAATAAGTAAGCATTGCAATTGTCAATGCATCTTGTCTGTATCATCTTCCTCCTTTGCCTCAGGGTTCAACCTCTCAGAGAGGTGCTTGTACTGTGCATTATATGTGTCCTGTACCAATTTCTGAGCATTGTCGATCCATGAGGGTTGCCATTGAACCTCAGCAAAGTAATCCAATTTGTACCAAGGATGGAGAACTGTGCACAGCGTAATCATGAAAGATACAGTCAATAAATCAAGACAGGCTTACTTATAGCAATGTGATACAGCTCCAAGGCATCTGTCTTGCTGTAGTACCAGTTGAGAGTCCGCTTTGCAACCAATAGACTGGCATGAATGGCAGGAGTGAACAACTCTTTGGTAAGGGAGGATGTAGTGAAAACATTGTCAATGTGGTCTATTGCAGGGATTACAGTTGCCAGATTCAGAGTAGAGTGAGAGAAGTAAAGTGTTGCATCCTTAAGGACCTGAGAGAAGTGAAGAAGGATGAGTCAGTGTCATGCAAGTTACTGTGAAACCAGCATGCCTTTAACACATCATACAGCTCCTTCAGTATCTGCCATTCTGACCAAGTCAGTGAGTACTCACTGATTCTGTGGGTCTTGTCACTTGTTATTTTTTTGACAGCTGCCTTGTATGCTGGTGCAACATTCAGCATGTCAAAGGTCAAATTCCAGCATGTCAAAACATTTCAAGGCAAGATTTTTTTTAGCCAGTTTCAGCTCAGCAACAATTTTTTTCCATTTGGGAAGCAGGATGATGCTTGAATGAATGATTTTGAAGGCAAGTTTGCAGATCTGGGATTGTTATCATGAGAAAAGGTGTGTTCAGTGTCTTTATACATTTTTATTTATCTTAACCAAAGCCATTTTCACAGGCTGGGTCTCAGTCTCCCACAGTGCCCAGTCTGCAACATTGATCAGCCTCCAGGCTCTGTACACTCAGAATTCGTGGATTTATCCATTCATCACCTAATATCTTCAAAACGACTCCATTATAATCCCCATATACTCCATAACACTGTCAACTCTTGATAATATCATGGATTTTCACATTATATCCCACACACACACAGATACAATCCTAAAATCGTGACATCTATACTCATTCAATGCTTTGTTATCCTTCCCAGCTTGCCATGCATCACAATTACCATATCCCATCATAGCAAGGCACCTTTAATTGACAATCATTTTAAAATAGAATTGCTACATCACTCAGAAGCACCTAGTTGACGTGCCCATCAATCATTTAATGAAATGACATGATTGATGTGAATACCCTTCCAGCTATGATAATTGCGGCCATGGCAACTACAGGCCATGTTTACTAAGGCTGTTATAATGCCAAGATCTTGAATTATCATTGACACAAGTGTACATCTCAGCATGGCAACTGCAGCTCAGTAATCCACAGCTAAACAGCACCTCATGATCTGCTCATCACTCAATAAAACCACACAGTTTTCATCCATACATGGCAACATCAAAGACTTGCTGTTACTTTAGAACCACAGAATCCATATGTTTACTATGGCTTTTACAAAGCCAAGGACTTACAGCCTTACTAAGGCTCCGATGAATATTCTATTTATAAAACTGTACCTGTAGTATAAAAACCAGTTAGATACTGTGTTTTTAGGGTAGTTCTTACCCAGTTGGCCAGGCTATAGCACTACCAGTCAGCTACGGTTACTCCAAATTATCCATTCCTGCTTGCTTTACTCTAAATGTTGTTGGTTAGCTTTGTTAATTGCACCAATATATGAAATCTTATGTCAATAACTTGCTTTTGTCTTTTAATGCTGCAACATTGGTTCACTTTCACCACATAGGATTGTTTTATCACTTGCATCTTCTACATCACCATTGTTTTCATTGCCCAGTTCAGTATTGCCTCCATGTAGGCCCAGTTTGGCACTGTTCTCCATAGGATCACCCTCATCTTCACTATTGTTCAGAGTTGCTGTGCATCTATTGCTGCAGCATCCCACTCCTAGCCCCAGTTACTATGTTTTCTCCCAGTTTCAAAGCAGTCTCCACATGTTTATTGCTATTGTTTTAACTCACAATATTATGTACACCCCCAAGCCACATTTACTAGGCTATTTTGATGTTTTCTTGTCTATTACTATGTTTTCTAGATCACCAAGACACATTTTCTAGGCTATTTTGATGTTTTCTAGTCCATTCCAATGTTTTCTAGTCTATAGTCATGGTTTCTAGAGCTATTTTCATGCTCTTTAGCCCATCCCCATGTTTTTGAGACTGTTTTAATGGTTTCTATCATGGTTTCTTGGTATTCACATCATACCAGATTCCTTCCCATCTTGTTTATCGAGATCCTTCCCAGCTTACAGCCAATGTCTACTAGTACTCATTGACCAAGAGTACTACTTTGCTGACTGAAAAGTCACAGTGTATTTTGTGTTATAGAGGAATTGACTGTACAGAGGTGTACCAAACCACTCGCACACATACAACACCTTGATTGCCATGTTACCATATTAATTGCCTACACTCCTGACATACTAGAGTTTCTGCACAAAGGAAATGTGTAGCAGCACTGAAAGAATTTCCTTATATAGTTTCTGTCTGGCCAGAAACAGAATTCTCTCCACCAAATTCAGATTTCCAACAGATGGAAACACATCTAAGGAAATGTTTTCAGCTCTGTGAACAATTTACATTAAGTTTTCTTCAGGCCAAAATTGTTGGGAGTCAGGAGTGCTAAGCTCTCTCTGAGTTTTGGGTGTTGCTGTTGCCATAGAGCTCTAGGCTCATCAATATTAAGCTAGCCTACCTCATCAACAAGCCCCTCAACATCATCCCTCTTGATGCCCCCTCCCCCTTCTGCCTCTGCAAGCCTGGTATTGATATCCTTGTACTCCAACCCCTCTGCCAAGACCAGAAGATCTCTCTTAGTAGCATTAATGGCATTATCCTTACTCTTCTTTGGAGGCTCAAACTGGTTTAAAAGACATTTCGCAACAAGATTCACCACATGTGCAAAGCACAGAGTGTGATACTCCTCGCTGGGGTACTCTGGAACTCTGTTAGCAAGATCATCAACCATTGTGCCATTGTTTGTTGCATTGTCACAGGTAATACTCAGGATCTTTGTTAGACCCAATATCTCAACAAGGGTAAATACACGGTTGTATTGGGTTCGTACAATCACTGCTAAGTCCCGTAGAGTTAAGATGTCAAGTTTAAGGCTTTAGCACTTAGCAAGTAAGAGAGTGATTTGGTATGATTAAACGTTAGCTCAAAGCTAAGGAATATACAGCTTTGAGTAAACTACTTATATACTAGAATGAGGGTCTAATAATAAGCACACCGTGTTAGAAAGTGAATAAGCCAAATACACGGTGACCAAGATAAAGTACACGTCCGTGGAGTTATGATGCACACGGTGATGATGTGAAGATTTATGAAGGTCTGGAGTAGGTCTGGGATGGCGGGCCTAAGGATAAAAATAGATAAGCACTGAAGATAAGATAAGATAAGAGACGCTTAGGTAAAGAAATGAATAAATCGTAACATTACCCCCCCTTTAAGGCAGGTGTCCCAACTGCTAGTAGCTTCAGTGTCCCTTTCACTAGGTCAACAATGATAGAATTTCCTTCTGCCATTGCTTCAGGGTATTTCGGTTGGTTCAAACGGCGATTTCGTATCTGTCGAAGGATCGTCATGGCTGCCGAACTGATCCCAGTCTAGTTCTTGGTCGTACCAAACTTTTCGTCCGGTAAATGGGTCCGTATAAGATTGCCAATCTTCAAATGGCGTCTCTGTACAGTTTACCTTCTCGGAGAGGTAATCATCTACAAGTTCGTCTGCGTCCATATCGTTTTCTCATACCCAGCTGTTTGACTCTGGTCCATAGCCCTTCCATTTGACGAAGTAGTCCGTGACCCATCGCATTGGTTCCCCGGTTTTTCCCCTGACTTTGCGTTCTCTATGATCGAGGACTTTCTCGACTTCATAGTGTTCCTCGCTGTCAATGAGATCTGGCAGCGGCGCAGGTGGTTGTTCTTGGTTTGGGAATGCAGGTGGTATGTATGGGGTAAGGAGTGATTTGTTGAAAACTGGATGAATGTGCCAGCCTGTCGGAAGCTTCAGTTTGTATGCTGATGCTCCCACCTTTGCGAGGATTGGGAAGGGACCTGTTTGTTTGTCTGCAAGTTTCTTTTTGGGTCGTGGCAGACTAAGGTTGGTCGTATCGAGCCAAACCTTGTCTCCTATTTGATACTCGACTGCAGGTTGCTTCTTTTTGTCGTATTGGGCTTTCATTTGATCAGCGGCTTTTTTGAGGGCTTGCTTAGCTTCAGCATGGATTTTTTGCATCTGTGAAACGAATGTGGTTGAGGCCGGTGTTCTGAAGGGTGCTCGGGGTTTTGTGCAGGGAGGAGGTCAGCATTATAGCCGTAGTTAACCTCAAAGGGGCTTTTGCCCGTCGCAGAATGGGTGTGGTTATTGTGAGCGAAGGCCGCGAGAAAAAGCCATTCTACCCAGTCATCTTGGAGATGGTTGACGAAGATCCGGAGGTATTTTTCAATCTCCTGATTGACTCGTTCAGTCTGACCATCTGTCTGTGGGTGATAGGCGGTGGATACGTTTGCCTTGATCTGTAGCAAGTCATAGAGGTCTTTCATGAACTTGGAGATGAACACAGAGCCTCGGTCAGAGATGACTACCTGAGGCATTCCGTGTCTGGCATAAACTTCGTTGCGTAAGATTTTGGCCCACCCTTCCAATGACAGCTCCGTGGTACAAGCTATCGGTATGATTTCCTTGGAGAATCGGTCGACGATCATTAAGATAGCGTCTTGACCGTTGCACCTAGGTAAACCAGTGACCATGTCTACAGAGATGTGAGTCCATGGTTGGGAGGGTATGGCATTCGGATGGAGAGGCGCTGCCTTTGCTTGAGTGCTCGACTTGGTTCGTTGACACGTCTCACAAGCACGGACATAGGCCTCTATGTCTTTCTTCATCCTAGGCCACCAGTATTCTCGTAAGACGAGTTCTTTGGTCTTCTCAATGCCAGGGTGTCCCACCGTCCTATGGTCGTGATGCATCGCGATTATTTCTCCTTGTAACGCATGGTCTTGGGGAATATAGATACGGTGATCATAGAAGATCAAACCGTCATCTAGCTTCATCCCTCGGTCATGGTTGAGAGATGCGGATACGTTCTTGTCCCATCGGTGGTGGTCAAGCGTGGCTTGCTTGATTTTGGTATGGACTTCCTCGATTGTGGGCATGACCATCGCCCGGAAGTGCTCAGGTTTGAGGACAATAACCTCATTGTTGTCCTCCTGTCCTTGCTTGTGATCCGCTCGTCAACTGAGTAAGTCGGCTTTCTTGTTTGCTGTCCCTGGTTTATGATGTAAAGAGAAATGGTACTCAGCGAGCTCAGTTACCCAATGTGCTTGGCATTGGTTGAGTTTCTGGGGCTTTCGGAAATATTGCAGATTCTGATGATCTGTCCATATCTCGAAGTCCTGAACCATTCCCATTAGGTAGTGTCTCCACTCGTCCAGGGCTAGCATGATGGCCAGCAGTTCTTTGTTGTAAATTTCATAATTTCGTTCCATAACTGTTAGGGACTTGGACAGAAATGCGACTGGGTGCCATTTTCCATCCTGCTCTTGCAACAATACAGCACCGATCGCTCCCTCGCTTGCGTCTGCCTCTACGCGGAACTTGCCTCCTTCTGTGGGTATTGCCAGTACCACTTCTTTGGCTAGTAGTCTCTTCAACTCTTTGAATGTGTCCTGCTGCGCTTTTCCCCACTTCCATGGATTGTTTCCTGTCAGCTGGGTCATAGGTTTGACGACCTTGCTGTATCCTTTGATGAAACGTTGATAGAAGTTGGTAAAGCCTAGGAACGACTGAAGCTGCTTCTTCTCGGTCGGAACTGGCCATTTTGCTACTCCTGCGATTTTAACTGGGTCCATGTGAATGCTCCCCTCGCTGATGATAACCCCAAGGTACTCGGTTTCCAAGGTCTCGAACTCGCATTTCTCCGCTTTAAGGAATAGCTTGTTCTTTCGTAAGACCTTTAGAACCTCGCGAGTAATGCGACGATGCTCTTCCTTGGTTTTGGACATGATCAAGATGTTGTCGAGGTAGACGGTGACGGCGCCTGATGCAATGAGGTTTTTGAAAATGTCATTCATCATCCACTGGAAGGTGGCGGGCGAGTTAGTAAGCCCAAAGAACATAACCGTGGGTTCGAACAACCCCCGATTAGTTCTGAATGCCGCCTTCCATTTGTCACCGCTTTTGATGCGCATGTTGTTGTATCCCCATCGAACGTCAAGCTTGGAAAAGTACTTGGCACCTCGTAGTTTATCCATTAGCTCTGAGATGAGTGGAAGCGGGTATCGATTCTTGATCGTCATCTCGTTGAGTTTACGGTAATCTTGTACTGGTAGCAGCTTGCCGTCCTTCTTTTTGACGAAGAAGAAGGGCGAAGCCATAGGCGACTTGGAGGGCCTTATTCGTCCACTTGAGAGGTTCTCGTCTAGGAACTTGTCGAGTTCAGCTTGTTCGTTCTGATTAAGAGGGTAGACCTTGCAATCGAGATTGGCGTTCACATTTGGAATAAGTTCGATGGCGTGGTCCCACATCTTTGGTTCGGGAAGTTCATCAAAACTATTTTTGTCAAATAGATCGCTGAAATCCTGACACCATTCTGGAACCATTTCTTCGAACGTCTTTGTTTTCTTGTCTGCGTTGGCCGTGGCAGCTAAGTCATTAGCATGATGAGTGTGTATGAGTATAGCCCATGTGAAGTCTATTGCAAGAATTGTATCTCCCTCCTCCAGCTCTTTGTCCCACTTGTCGTCAGGATCTGCATCAGGTAGTACGAATGGGTTCTTGTGGCATTTGCACCATGCAAACGTTAATCCTCCTGTCTTCCAATTGATGATCGGATTATGCCAGGCTAACCAATCGTGGCCAAGGAAGATCTGTTTATCGTCGAGATCTGTTACGGCTAGATCTATTCATTCTGAATGATCTCCAATTTTAAGACTGATCTCAGCGTATTTGGTAATTGATCCTCCTTGGTTTTTGGTTCCATCAGCATTATAAACTGGGATTGGTGTGGCTGTCATGTGAGTCGGGATATTGAAACGTTCGACGAATGTTTTATTGATGGCGCTGCTGGTGCACCCGCTGTCTACCAACGCAGTTGTGGCGATTCGGGTAGAGGTTCCTGGTATCCCGATTTCGACAGGGAGAACCAGGTCCTTCCCTTTGTTGCTTAGTGCACTGATGTATTGTTTTGGCTGTCGTAGCTCTTCAAGCCATTCGAGTGCGTTGATTCACTCCATTCCCCTCATTGCTTCAAGCATTGCATCAACTACTTCCTCCGCACGCGCTTTGTGAATCCAATTCTTTAGGATTGCTTTCACCTCCGACTCTGTCTTGGCTTGTACTATGCCACGCAGAGTCCACTCAGCTCCGAATGGTTTAAGCCATTCGCTGTAGCTCTGGCCACTAGTATAAGTGCACGAGAGTTGCGGGGCTCTCTAGCCTTCGCGTCGACCTGTGAGGGCTTGACTACTGTTGGCGAGGTCACCACGGTTTCTAAAGGGGATATTAAATTAGCCTTCTTGTTCATCATGAAACTGGTAATGTCCTCGTCGTCAGGTACTTCTTCAATAAAAGCTACCTGATGCCCCCTTTGCACTGCCTGGGCGCTAGCAGCTTCCTGTACTGCGGCTTTCTGGTCGGTCGTGGAACGGGAGGTGCGTTGCACGAAGGAGTCACCCCATGAAGGGGCAACAGGTTGGGCTGACACCGTATTACAGTCGCCTTCACCTGATTCCTTTGAGCCCGTGTTCCTAAGCGGGTCCCTCATTTCTTTCGGCGTTCCCCCATCCTTGAGTCGCCCTGCATCTTGACAGGCATTGGCAACTGGTTGGGGGCCCTTACTCGAGTCTGGTTTGTCCTTGTTCATCGTCTTCTGGTCGTCCATGGCTGTCTCCAAAGCCCCTTGTCGTGAAAGGGATTTAGACTTTGGTAGCCATACGGTAATCTCTTTTACCAGAGGAGGTTTCGCCGTAGCTATTCCCTCAAAACTCCCAGCAAGGCTGGGACTCCATAGAGCCGCTTGGTCAGGGGGGGCGAGACACTCCAAAGGAGCCGCTTGTTCCCCTGGGTCCTCTGGTCGCACTCGCACCACTGCGCATGCTCCAATGGAGTTGCTAAATAACGGTGATGCCGTTGAGAGGATTGTCACTATAGTAGGTGACTCATCGTCCGATGCTTTCACCCGCAATGGGTTACTTGCCGAACGTTTAGTCGTCGGTAGTCTAACTACCACGACATCTGGTACTGGGATAGAGAGTTGATTCTTGCTTAGTTTCTGGTCTGATTGCGAAGTCGCGGGTATATTCGAATGCGCAGGGGTAACTACAACAGGTATATAAGTACATTGATAAGTCACGATAGGCGTACCAGCTAAAACTAAGTCCATAGCCGAGTAAGTCAAATCATTTACTCCTTGGCGCTCTCTTTTACTTCTTCAATGGGGGCGAGCTTGTCCTGGGTGTCCCAATATCCATTGGCACGACGTAGGCTCTCTTCCTGGGTTTTGGGTGCATTGGGGCAGTCACGCTTGAAGTGGCCTTTCTTGCCACAACGGAAGCATACTGACGCTGCCCTGGCTGCGTCAACATCCATTGGCACGCCGTGCCCTCCGTAAGTCGTCCCTGTTGCCGTCTTCGTTGACGGCGTAGGAACTGCTGGTTGACCACCCTTAGTAGGTGTGGTCGTCTTCTGTGGTCGTGTCGGTGCTGCCGTAGATCCTTCTGCCTGTTTCAGGCACCAGTTGTAGTCAATGCGTAGGAGGTGAGCTTTCCAGCCTTCGTAATCAATTGGTACCTCCCTGTCAGCCGAGTATATGGTATTTTTACTCAACTGGCGGGTGGCCTTCTTGATTTGATGGAGCATGACTTGGTTGTTGTCACGTACTCCGGCGTGGTAGGCTAGTTCTCCGAACATTTGGAAGAATCGGTCGCCGTCCTTTTCATCTGCCTGCTTGAGTTTCTCCCACTGTGCGTACTTTAGCTG
Source organism: Armillaria nabsnona (assembly GCA_030407065.1). Taxonomy (NCBI): domain Eukaryota; kingdom Fungi; phylum Basidiomycota; class Agaricomycetes; order Agaricales; family Physalacriaceae; genus Armillaria; species Armillaria nabsnona. The sequence goes on from JAUDQA010000005.1 coordinate 1,424,877, forward strand.
TGTGTCAGCATCCTTCCAGAACCTATTCCTGAGCTCTTTCTTGAAATCATCATAAGACGGATAGAGCTGGGCCCCAGTCACTTGGTCCTTCCCTAAGACTTGTGCACTTAATTCCCACCACCTCTCAGCGTCTTCTGCAAGTCGTGAGACACAGAAGAGGACTTTGTGAGGGGGGTGGCGGAAGTGTCGGTTGAACACTTCGAAGTGCAATTCGCACTTTAGGAAGAATCGGGTGATGTCGTTAGAATCACCTTTGAAGTCATCAACCTCTTTGATGATCTTTGGTTTAAAATTGTCATAGGGGGCGACAGCTCCATCAAGTAGTTGCCAGGGTACTGGCAGATCTGGGAGCGGTGGTGGAGCGGGATGGAGCGGGAGCATGTATCTTACAGGTGGGGCAGGAGGAGTGGGAGGCTGTGGTGGTTGTGCGCCGCCGCCTCCACCAGCTCCATGGCCACCACCGGCAAATGGTCGGGGAAATGGTATATAGCCGGGCCGGTAAGTCCCCGGTGGTGCCTGTCCCCTAACATAGGAGAAGGTTTCGATTGATGCCCGGGGTGATGACGTTGGTGGTGTATCTGTCATTGGTTCCTGGATCTCGATTTCAGCAGCTGCTTCTTTGTATTCGGGGAGCTCCTCCATGGGAGCATCTCAGTGTATGTCGTTCCATAGGAAGCAGGCATTTCGCTCTGCCTTGTATTGGAGTATGTCGTCAGATGGGATTCCCCTCTGTTTCTTCATGAAAAAGTTGTTTCCGGCTTGGGTTTCCCCCCAAGCCTTATCAAAAGGGAGTTCATAAGCAAAATAGGTAAAAATGTCCTGATAGTCTGATTGCCTGAGAATAGCCGGTATACCTATATCTAGGTCATCGATCGTTCTTTCGTAAAACCTAATCGCATCAGCTAGAGTCATCAGTGGGGGGTCTGGGCGTGAGCTTGCCTGACGACTCGGTGGTCGACTGCCACCTCCCATCAACAGTGATGATTGGGTACAGGGTGGAAGGACAGGGTGGACGCTGCGGCTCAATGATGGTCTCCGAGGTGCTTGACTCGTGCACTCTGAGATGTCAGGCAAGTCGCTCCCAGTGAGTCTCTCAGCTCCACTGACCGCGGCGTGCTGGAGGATGAAGGTAGGTGGAGGGACTGGCGACAGGTTCCTCAACTCGTATAGGCTCGGGTGTGAGCTCCCGGTTCTGTATGGGCTGGTCCCAGTGGTGATGGTTCCTGTATCCTGCTGGGGGAGGGGAACGGTGCTCGGGTGAGCCGCGATCGGAGGGGAAGTAGGCGCTGTAGGGGATAGTGACATTGTCCCAAAACTCTGCTGAAGCGATACCGGCTGTGGGTGGTGGAGTGGGATTCCTATCTGCCCAGGTATCGTAATTGGTGACGGGCGAGATGGGTCTGAGGTCACAGCCCACGTCGAATCCCCCGACACGGGCGGTGAATCGGGCGTACATGCTGGGTGAGGGAGTTCGAGGGATGTACTGGGTATATTTGGGAGAGGGAGGAATGGAGGAGTGGACAAACATGTGCCTTCCGGTAGGGGGAGTAGCTGCTCTTTCCGGGATAACGGGAGAAGTCAACTCAGGAACAACTTCTTCTTCTGTGACCCCTCCCCGAGCGAGCTCGTTGAGTGGGATTGGTTGGCGTGGTATGGGTGCGAAGATTCAGGGTGGCTGCTGCTCGAGCGGAATGGCATTGACATTGTCGGAGAGGGTTGGGGTAGTAGAGACTGTGGGGGTGGTGTGGGGTGCCTCAATTCTTCGTGGCGGTCTGCAGAGAGTCCTGAGCACGAGAATGAGAACAAGAGAGATGATGGTAGCGCTAGGGATGCCAAGTGCGATGGCTAAGTCCTGGACGGTACTGTTAGACATGAAGGATCTTGGTTAGAGATCTAGAAAAAAGCTTTGAGCTAATTGTTAGACCCAATATCTCAACAAGGGTAAATACATGGTTGTATCGCGTTCGTACAATCACCGCTAAGTCCCGTAGAGTTAAGATGTCAAGTTTAAGGCTTTAGCACTTAGCGAGTAAGAGAGTGATTCGGTATGATTAAACGTTAGCTTAAAGCTAAGGAATATACAGCTTTGAGTAAACTACTTATATACTAGAATGAGGGTCTAATAATAAGTGCACCATGTTAGAAAGTGAATAAGCCAAATATATGGTGACCGAGATAAAGTACACGTCCGTGGAGTTATGATGCACACGGTGACGATGTGAAGATTTATGAAGGTCTGGAGTAGGTCTGGGGTGGCGGGCCTAAGGATAAAAATAGATAAGCGCCGAAGATAAGATAAGATAAGAGGCGCTTAGGTAAAGAAATGAATAAATCGTAACAATCTTTGATATGTGTGAGTTTCAGTCTAAACAAGCCTATGCCCCATGTCTTCGTCACGATTGCCGGCCCCTTGTACCTCAGGTCCCAGCAACCTGACTGCAACACGGGGCTTTGGCTTGTTGGGGCCCGCCCCAAACCCGGCTTTTTACTACATATGTCATTGAATCTCTATTATTTGTTTAGAGTCACTGCAATATAGCAAAATACTTTTTATGAGTGCCATAAAGCTTTGTTCTGTTACTTCTGTAAGCCATGTAATGGACAGGTAGGGACTCTCATGATTTGGGTGATCATTGTTAATAGCTGTCATTACTCACAGGAGAGAGGGAGAGATATATATTCTGGTTCTTATGTCTCTGACTCAGATATCTGACATGGTGGGCTGCTATAGTCATCATTTTTAATTTCTATAAGACTTATATCTATTGACATTCAATGCTCATTGTCAACTTGTTGCTCAATCATTGCTCATTGCTTGATACTCATGCTGTTGCTATAGTGTGGATAAGTAGTCTCAGTTGAAACTCAGTTAGGAGCCAGTCACACCAATGATTTGCTGTGGTAGAGTAGAGGCTTGGTAGAGGCAGCAAAATTGAAACTTACCTGGCTTGCACCATGGTATGGCAATGGCTGCTTATGACATGGTAACTGGGTAAGAATGTCATAGCTGAATTGTTAAAGTCAAAGCCCTCTGGAGCACCTCACATGCTGTCATCCCATCTTCTTGCTTGTCATTGCAACAATCTATTGAGGATTTAGCCTACCCCAACTGGTACTTGTTCTTACTTGCTTCGATCTTACCTGCTATATTTAGAATGTTATCCCTGGTACCATCGCATATACTTTTGTTTCACCCCTCTTTGCACCTCAGCTATTCACCATGACTATGTGTGACTGACTGAGGTGCATATATCGTTTCTATTATCCACAACTACTCGTTTCTTACAATACATCTTATAGCTGTTATTATTCTAACAGGTCACATATCTAATACAGCTGTTCACTATGACTATGTGTGATTGACTGAGCTGTTATTATTCTAACACAATCCCCTTCTTGGACATTATGACTATTAGTTCATTTCCATGTTTTAGTTATTATGTTTAGGGATGTGCATCATACCATTACAAACATGACCATAGCAATGGAACTGTAGACCATGTAAAAGTTATTGGCCATGGTATGGTATGGTTGCTGTCATATCCATATCATGTCCATACAGTTATCTATATATGGATATCTGGTGCCAAAAGGTGAGTATTATGTGCTTCTTTTAGGTCATACATACTAACCTTTATGGCATAGGAGAGTCATCTGTCCCTCTCTCAATGACCATATTCAAACCATATGAATATGGCTGTATTTTAAGTCATTAAAGTGGGCCACAGTACAGACCCATATCCATATACACCATACATAACCACCATACTACAGGTATGGTGCACATCCCTACTTATATTCCTTGCTTCATCAGATTTTAAAGTAGTATGTATACCTTGTATTTGTATTTGTCACCTCAGCTTGTTGCTCTATATGGACAGAGAAAGGCTGAGCAGTGAGGTGAGCTGTTCTGTATTTCTTGTATTTCTTGTCTTAATTACATCTCATAGCATAGCACATATTCTTACAGGTAATATCATCAGCTTATTGCTCTACATGGATAGAGAAAGGTTGAGCATATCATGTATTCTTGCATAAATGATTTCCTTTCCATTTCTAACTGCTGGGGGAAGGCTTTGTAATAAGCCAATTATGGCATATTCAGTACATGTATATGTGTTACTTGTCTGTGGATGGTCTCCTGGTCCCTAATCCTACCTGCTAATTTGTCATTTGATGCTTGTTGTTAACTCATTGCTCAATGCTTGTTGTTTGATACTCACTTTGGAGCATACAACATCCTGTCAGCATGCATAGATAGTCAACAGTCTCAGTTCAGGGAATACTGGGTGCAGGACATGATTAGCTATGTGGGGTTGGAACACTAGTAAGCACTGTAGAGAGGCAAAAGGTGGCAGTGATGGCAGTGCAACATAATTGAAACTCAGCCGGATTATGCCAGGGGATGGCAATGGCCGGAAATTTCAAAGTCCGCTAATTTTACATAAGCAAGTGTGTGGCTGTGGTCCACCTGTATTAATATATAGATTCAATGTGTGGGTGATGATAAACATACATTGTCGCAGATACCAAAATCCTTCAAAACCTTCTTGAACACTTCAGCCAGGTTTTCACTGGAATGAGACTATGTAAGTGTCAAGCTAAATGTCCATGAAATAAACTGATATGGCACACCTTAGTGACTTCTACAAAGTCCAATAACAAGCTCTAGGCCTGCTATGGTGTGTTAGAAGTCAGTCTCTATCAATATGGTCAAAGATTTATGAACCTGTAGCATCTTTGCAATGCAATTACATGACTTGGCAAAGACTGTCTTCACATCTCAAGAGATTGTAGTTGGATGGGGAATATAACATTCTGGCTGGCCAGTCTTCATAAGGCAGCAAAACCCACAATCCTTTGCAATTGAAAATGGCTGTAAGCTTTCAGAGACCCCGCACACAAACTTAGCTCTGTTTCTAGTGAGCATGTATCTATTTACAAGAAGCTATATGAACTCACTGAGCTTGGGGTTTAGTGTATTCACAATAGGTGTATGAAACTGTACCCTTCCCTTGTGTATGCAAAAATGCTGCAGTGATAGAATCATTTTTGAGAGAACATTGGTGAGCCTTGACAATGATTCTGGCATTCTTGAGGTTTTTAACAGTGTCTGCTGCCTTTAGAACATCTTCACCCCAGCATTTCCTGACATGAGTTTACAAATTCTTTGTTGAGCCTGAATCCACAGTGTCCAGGAACCAAGCAACCTCATAGCTGCAGCCCTTTGCTGAGTATGTCCACACATAGTATTTATGGCCCTCACAGTAGATGATGCTCAGAATAGGGGAGTAGAAAGCATAGACTGTGGCATTCCATGTCACTGTATGGAGAATTCAATATTGTAGCTTAAAATATTGAATTCTATAACTATTTATTTTTTTCCATGGAATATTGAAAGATTATTTTGAATATTATTTCAATATTCTTGTTTATTGAAAAAATATTGGAAATTTCCTAAATATCACAATTATATTGAAAATAATATCTCAATATTTTAGTTTAATATATTGAAAAAATAAATAGTTATAGAATTCAATATTTTAAGCTAAAATATTGGATTCTCCATGCAGTGTATCTTCAGTGCCTGTTCTAGATCATTCTGAGTATGTGATTACCTTATTATGTATCTTAAATCTGCTTTCAAAGTTTTTTCTCATCATGATCTTCGGTCATTCTGTTAGACCCAATGAATTAACAAGGATAATTAGTCAGCTGTATCGTGTTCGTACAGTCACTGCTAAGTTCCTGTGGAGTTAATACGTCAAGACTAAGGTTATTAGCACTTAGCGAGAAAGAGAGTGTTTCGGTATGATTAAATGTTAGCGCAAAGCTAAGGAATATACAGCTTTGAGTAGACTACTTATATACTAGAATGAGAGTCTAATAATAAGCACATCATGTTAGAAAGTGAATAAGCTAAATACACGGTGACCGAGATAAAGTACATGTTGGTGAAGTATGATGGTGTGATGATGTGAAGATTTATGAAGGCTTCCATGGGGTCATGGATCTAGAGATAAGATAAGATAAGCGCTGAAGATAAGATAAGATAAAAGGTGCTTAGGTAAAGAAATGAATAAATCGTAACATTACCCCCCCCTTAAGGCAGGTGTCCCAACTGCTAGTAGATTTGATTTCCTTTTACTCTTGTCAACACCAACAGCTTGTACTGCCTATGCTTCAACACTTATAGCTGCTACTTTAACAGATCAAATAGTGTCAGTTGACACATAGTGAAAAGACAATATGAGCATCAGTTGTAAATATTCAATTTCTCAGGATTATATGGTATATTAGTCAGCAGGCCAACTCTTGACATCATGACATCATCAGAAAATCTGACAGACTCGGGAATTGAACTCAGGATCTTAAAAAGATATTTCATAATATCACATGACTTTTCCAAGCAAACATGCTAACCACTATACCATACTGACATTATATATTTATGTAATCATCTCTCTATAGGGCCTTTCTCTCTTATATTTATAACAAGCCTATGCCTCATGTCTTCGTCATGATTGCCAGACCCTCGTACCTTGGGTCCTGGCAACCTGACTACGACATGGGGCTTCGGCTTGTTGGGGCCCACCCCCAATCTGGCTTTTTACTTACATTATGAGGTATCAGGTCAAGAAGAAATATATATTATGAGTGTAATAGAGCTTCAGGATATACAATATTCAAAGTATCTGTATAATTTTCTGTAGGTGGAAAGAGAACTTGAATCCGTTGTCCTGAAGTGCAGCGGCTAAGTGCCACATAGAGTTGTCCATGTGAAAAAACTGGAGTATGCAAATCCAATCCAACATAGGTAACTGACTGGCCTTGAGACTTATTGATTGTCATTGCAAAAGCCAGCCTGACTGGAAATTGGCAACGTGAAAATGCGATAGGGAGCTCAGCTGTATCAGCATTGATTGTGATACGTGGGATGAAGACAGTCTTGCCTGCATTGTTGCCACTGAGAAGACAACATTCCAATACATGAGGATGAAGACATGTAAGAATCATTCGTGTCCCATTACATAGGCCATTTGCTGGATCCAGGTTGTGTAGGAGCATGTGTTACAATTTATTCATTTCTTTACCTAAGTGCCTCTTATCTTATCTTATCTTTGGCGCTTATCTATTTTTATCTTTAGCTCCGCAACCCCAGAACTTCATAGATCTTCACATCGTCACCATACGCGTCAGGCTCCACAGACGTGTACTTTATCTTGGTCACCGTGTATTTGGCTTATTCACTTTCTAACACGGTACCCTTATTATTAGACCCTCATTCCAGTATATAAGTCGTCTACTCAAAGCTGTATATTCCTTAGCTTTGAGCTAACATTTAATCATACCGAAACATTCCACTTCTCGCTAAGCGCTAAAAGCCTTAGTCTTGACACTTGAACTTCACGGGACTTAGCAGTGATTGTACGAACACGATACAACTGTGTATTTACCCTTGTTCAGACGTCGGGTCTAACAATTAGCTCAAAGCTTTTCTATAGATCTCTAACCAGGATCTTCCATGTCTAACGGTACCGCCCAAGATCTAGCCATTGCACTTGGAATCCCCAGCACTACCATTATCTCCCTCGTTCTCATTCTTGTGCTCAGGACTCTCTGCAGACCGCCGCGAAGAATTGTGACATCCCCTACCGCCCCCACGGTCACTACAACCCCAACCCTCTCCAACAATGTCAATGGCATTCCGCTCGAGCAGCAGCCACCCCAAATCTTCGCACCCATACCACGCCGACCGATCCCACTCAACGAGCTCGCTCGGGGAGAGGTCGCAGAAGAAGAAGAAGTCACTTCTGAGTCGACTTCTCCCGTCATCCCAGAAAGAGCAGCTGCTGCCCCTGCCGGAAGAGCTACGTTCATCCACCCCGCCATTCCTCCCTCACCCGAATATATCCCGTACGTCCCTCGAACTCCCTCTCCCAGCACATATGCTCGATTCGCTGCCCAAGTCAGGGGATTCGATGTGGGCCGCGACATCAGACCCGTCGCCCCCGTCACCAATTATGATACTTGAGCAGACAGGAACCCTACTCCACCACCCCCAGCTGGTATCCCTTCAGCACTCTTTTGGGACAATGTCGATATCCCCTACAGTGCCTACTTCCCCTCCGATCGAGGCTCGCCAGACCACCGTTCCCCTCCCCCGAGCGGAAGCATCCAGTACAGGCACTGGGACCAGCACATACAGAATCGGCCATACTCACCTGAGCCTGTCGAGGGACCCGTCGCTGGTCCCTCCACCCATCTCTACCCCCCAGCGCACCATGGTCGGCGAAGCCAAGACACTCATTGGGAGCGACTCGCCCGACATCTCAGAGCGCGTGAGTCGAGCGCCTCAGAGACCATCGTCGAGTCGCAGCGTACACCCCGACCTTCCACCCCGTACCCAGTCATCACGGTCGATGGGAGGCGGCAGCCGTCCACTGACTCGTCGAGCAGGTTCCCGACCAGATCCCCCACCAATGACTCTAGCCAACGCGATTAGGTTTTATGAGAGCACGATTGATGACCCAAATATGGGTATACCGGCTATCCTTAGGCAATCAGATTACCAGGACATTTTTACCTATTTTGCTTATGAACTCCCTTTTGACCGGACTTGGGGACAGTCCCAAGCCGGAAACAATTATTTTATGAAGAAAAACAGAGGACTCTCAGCCGATGACATACTCCAGTACGAAGTAGAGCGAAATGCTCGCTTCCTATGGAACGACATACATCGAGATGCTCCCATGGAGAAGCTTCCCGATTATGAAGAAGAAGCTGCTGAAATTGAGGTCCAGGAACCAGCACCATACAAGCCGACAGCATCATCCTTTACAGGATCAACCGGAGCTTTCTCCTATACTAGGAAACCGGCATCACCGGGGGCTTACCAGACCGGCTACATACCATTCAATCAGCCATTTGCCGGTGGTGGTCATGGAGCCGGCGGTGGAGGAGGCAGTGGTGCACAGCCACCGCAATCTCCCACCGCACCAGTGCCACCAGTAAGATACATGCTCCTGCTCCATCCCGCACCACCACCTCTTCCAGACCCGCCAGTACTCTGGCAACTAGTCGACAGAGCTGTCGCCCCCTATGATGATTTCAAACCAAAGATCGTCAAAGAGGTCGATGACTTCACAGGTGATCCTACCGACATCACCCGATTCTTCCTAAAGTGCGAGCTGCACTTTGAAGTGTTCAATCGACACTTCCGCCACCCCCCTCATAAAGTTCTCTTCTGTGTCTCACGACTTTCAGGAGATGCTGAGAAGTGGTGGGAGTTAAGCGCACAAGTCTTAGGGGAGGACCAAGCAACAGGGGCCCAGCTCTATCCATCTTACGACGATTTCAAGAAAGAGCTCAGAAAGAGGTTCTGGAAGGATGCTGATGCGCAGCTAAAATACGCAAAATGGGAAAAGCTTAGGCAGTCGGACAACAAGGATGGTGACCAGTTCTTCCAAGAGTTTGAAGAACTAGCCTACCATGCCAGGGTGCACGACAATGAGCAAGTCATGCCCCATCAAATCAAGAAAGCCGCCCGCCAGTCGAGTAAAAATACTATATACTCGGCCGATGGGGAAGTACCGACTACGTACGAAGGCTGGAAGACTCGCCTCCTCCGCATCGACTACAACTGGCGCCTGAAACAGGCAGAAGGATCTACGGCAGCACCAACATGACCACAGAAGACGACCACACCTACTAAGGGAGGTCAACCAGCAGTCCCTACGCCGTCAACAAAGACAGCGACAGGAACAACTTACGGAGGGCACGGCGCACCAATGGATGTTGACGCAGCCAGGGCAGCATCAGTATGCTTTCGTTGTGGCAAAAAGGGCCACTTCAAGTGCGATTGCCCCAATGCGCCCAAAACCCGGGAAGAGAGCATACGATGTGCCAATGCATATTGGGACACCCAGGAGCAGCTCCCCAAGATCGAAGAAGTAAAAGAGAGCGCCGAGGAGTAAATGATTCAACTTACTCGGCTACGGACTTAGTTTCGGCTGGTACGCCTATCGCGACTTATCAATGTACTTATATACCTGTTGTAGTTACCCCTGCGCATTCAAATATACCCGCGACTTCACAATCAGACCAGAAACTAAGCAAGAATCAACTCTCTGTCCCAGGACCAGATGTCGTGGTAGTTAGACTACTGACAACTAAACGTTTGGCAAGTAACCCATTACGGGCAAAAGCATCGGACGATAAGTCACCTACCATAGTGACAATCCTCTCAACGGCATCACCGTTACCTAGCAACTCTATTAGAGCATGCGCAGTGGTGCGAGTGCGACCAGAGGACCCAGGGGAACAAGCGGCTCCTTTGGAGTGTCTCACCCCCCCTGACCAAGCGGCTCTACGGAGTCCCAGCCTTGCTGGGAGTTTTGAGGGAATAGCTACGGCGAAACCTCCTCTGGTAAAAGAGATTACCGTATGCCTACCAAAGTTTAAATCCCTTACACAACAAGGGGCTTTGGCGATGGGCACGGACAACCAGAAAGCTGCAGGACAGGAAGCTGCTAGCGCCCAGGCAGTGCAAAGGGGGCATCAGGTAGCTTTTATTGAAGAAGTACCTGATGACGAGGACATTACCAGTTTCATGATAAACAAGAAGACTAATTTAACACCCCCTTTAGACACTGGGGTGACCTCGCCAACGGTAGTCGAGCCCTCACGGGTCGACGCGAAGGCTAAGGAGGCCCCGCAACTCTTGCGCACATATACTAGTGGCGAAACTTACAGCGAATGGTGGCTTAAACGGTTCGGAGCTGAGTGGACTCTGCGTGGCATAGTACAAGCCAAGACAGAGGCGGAGGCGGAGGCAATCCTAAAGAATTGGATTCATAAGACACGTGCAGAGGAAGTAGTCAACACAATGCTTGAAGCAATGAGGGAGATGAAGCGGACCAGTGCACTCGAATGGCTCGAAGAATTATGACAGCCAAAACGATATATCAGCGCATTAAGCAACAAAGGGAAGGACCTGGTTCTCCCCATCGAAGTCGGGATACCAGGAACCCTTACCCGAATTGCCACAAAAGCGTTGGTAGACAGCGGGTGCACCAGCAGTGCCATCAATAAGACATTCGTCGAAAAGTACAACATCCTGACTCACGCAACAGCCATGCCAATCCCGGTCCATAATGCCGACGGAACCAAAAACCAAGGGGGATCAATTACCAAATACACCGAGATCAGTCTTAAAATTGGAGATCATTTGGAATGAATAGATCTAGCTATAACAGATCTCGACGATAAACAGATCTTCCTCGGTCACGATTGGTTAGCCCGGCATAACCTGATCATCAATTGGAAGACAGGAGGATTAACGTTTGCACGGTGCGAATGCCGCAAAAACCCGTTCACACTACCCGATGCAGATCCTGATGACAGATGGGACGAGGAGCTGGAGGAGGGAGATACAATTCTTGCAATAGACTTCACGTGGGCTATACTCATACGTGCTCATCACGCTAATGATTTAGCTGCTGTGGCCAACGCAGACAAGAAAGCGAAGATGTTCGAAGAAATGGTCCCAGAATGGTGTCGGGATTTCAGCGATCTATTCGACAAGGATAGTTTCGATGAACTTCCCGAACCAAAGACGTGGGACCACGCAATTGAACTTATTCCAAATGCGAACACCAATCTCGATTGCAAGGTCTACCCTCTCAACCGGAACGAACAGGCTGAACTTGACAAGTTTCTGGATGAGAACCTCTCAAGTGGACGAATAAGGCCCTCCAAGTCGCCCATGGCTTCGCCCTTCTTCTTCGTCAAAAAGAAGGACAGCAAGCTGCGACCAGTACAAGATTACCGTAAGCTCAACGAGATGACGATCAAGAATCGATACCCGCTTCCACTCATCTCAGAGCTAATGGATAAACTACGAGGAGCCAAGTACTTTTCCAAACTTGACATTCGGTGGGGATACAATAACGTGCGCATCAAGAGTGGCGACGAATGGAAGGCGGCATTCAGAACTAATTGAGGGTTGTTCGAACCCACGGTTATGTTCTTCAAGCTTACCAATTTGCCTGCCACCTTCCAGTGGATGATGAATGACATCTTCAAAGACCTCATTGCATCAGGCGCTGTCACTGTCTACCTCGACGACATCTTAATTATGTCCAAAACCAAGGAGGAGCATCGTCGCATTACGCGCGAGGTTCTAAGGGTCTTACGAAAAAACAAGCTATTCCTTAAAGCAGAAAAATGCGAGTTTGAGACCTTGGAAACCGAGTACCTTGAGGTTATCATCAGTGAAGGAAGCATTCGCATGGACCCAGTCAAAATCGCAGGAATAGCGGAGTGGCCCGTTCCAACCAAGAAAAAGCAGCTTCAGTCATTCCTAGGCTTTACCAACTTCTACCAACGTTTCATCAAAGGATATAGCAAAGTCGTCAAGCCTATGACACAGCTAACAGGAAACGATCCGTGGAAGTGGGGAAAAGTGCAGCAGGATGCATTCAAAGAGTTGAAGAGACTACTAGCCGAAGAAGTGGTACTGGCAATACCCACAGAAGGAGGCAAGTTCCGCATAGAGGCAGACGCAAGCGAGGGAGCGATCGGTGCTGTATTGTTGCAAGAGCAGGATGGAAAATGGTGCCCAGTCGCATTTCTGTCCAAGTCCCTAACAGTTACGGAACGAAATTACAAAATTTACAACAAGGAACTGCTGGCCATCATGCTAGCCCTGGACAAGTGGAGACACTACCTAATGGGAGCGGCTCAAGATTTCGAGATATGGACAGACCATCAAAATCTGCAGTATTTTCGAAAACCACAAAAGCTCAACTGACGCCAAGCACGTTGGGTAACCGAGCTTGCCGAATACCATTTCTCCCTACACCATAAACCAGGAACGGCGAACAAGAAAGCCGATTTACTTAGTCAACGAGCAGATCACAAGCAAGGACAGGAGGACAACAATGAGGTTATCGTCCTCAAACCCGAGCACTTCCAGGCAATGGTCATGCCCACAATCGAGGAAGTCCATACCAAAATCAAGCAAGCCATGCTTGACCACCACCGATGGGACAAGAACATATCCGTGTCTCTCAACCATGACCGAGGGATGTCTCTAGATAACGGTTTGATCTTCTATGATCACCATATCTATATTCCCCAAGATCATGCATTACGAGGAGAAATCATCGCAATGCATCACGACCATAGGACAGTGGGACACCCTGGCATTGAGAAGACCAAAGAACTTGTCTTACGAGAATACTGGTGGCCCAGGATGAAAAGAGACATAGAGGCCTATGTTCATGCTTGTGAAATGTGCCAACGAACCAAATTGAGCACTCAAGCAAAAGCAGCGCCTCTCCATCCAAACGCCATACCCTTCTGACCATGGACTCACATCTCCGTTGACATGGTCACTGGTTTACCTAAGTGCAACGGCCAAGACGCTATCTTAATGATCGTCGACCGATTCTCTAAGGAAATCATACTGATAGCATGTACAACAGAGCTGTCATTGGAAGGGTGGGCCAAAATCTTACGCGACGAAGTTTCCGCCAGACAAAGTTCATGAAAGACCTCTATGACTTGTTACAGATCAAGGCAAACATATCCACTGCCTATCACCCACAGACAGATGGACAGACAGAACGAGTCAATCAAGAGGTTGAAAAATACCTCCGGATCTTCGTCAACCATCTCCAAAACGACTGGGTAGAATGGCTCTCTCTCGCGGCTTTTGCTCATAACAACCGCACCCACTCCACTACGGGCAAAAGCCCCTTCGAGATTAACTAAGGCTATAACGCTGACCTCCTCCCTGGCACAAAACCCCGAGCACCCTTCAGAACACCGGCCTCAACCACATTCGTTTCACAGATGCAGAAAATCCATGCTGAAGCAAAGCAAGCTCTGGAAAAAGCCACCGACCAAATGAAAGCCCAATACGATAAAAAGAAATGACCTGCAGTCGAGTACCAACTAGGAGACAAGGTGTGGCTCGACATGACCAACCTTTCTTTACCATGACCCAAAAAGAAACTCACAGACAAGCGAACAGGTCCCTTCCCAATCATCACAAAAGTCGGAGCATCAGCATACAAACTGAAGCTCCCGACGGGCTGGCGCATCCATCCAGTTTTCAACGAATCACTCCTCACCCCATATGTACCTCCTGCATTCCCTAACCAAGAACAACCACCTGCGCCGCTGCCAGATCTCATCGACGGCAAAGAACACTATGAAGTCGAGAAAGTCCTCGATCATAGAGAACGCAAAGTCAGGGGAAAAGCCAGAGAACCAGCGCATTGGGTCACGGACTACTTCGTCAAATGGAAGGGCTATGGACCAGAATCAAACAGCTGGGTAAAAGAAAATGACATGGCCTTGGATGAACTGATAGACGACTACCTCGCTGAGAAATTAAACTACACAGACACGCCGCAATTCGAAGATTGGCAATCTTACACAGACCCATTCACGGGACAAAAAGTCTGGTACGACCAAGAACTACTCTGGGACACCTTTGGTGGGGGCGACAGCCCTTCACAAGATACCAAAGGACCGGACGAACCAACAGAATTCCCTTGAAAAAAGGGGAGACCAAGTCTACCAGCAGTTGGGACACCTGCCCTAAAGGGGGGGTAATGTTACGATTTATTCATTTCTTTACCTAAGCACCTCTTATCTTATCTTATCTTTGGCGCTTATCTATTTTTATCTTTAGCTCTGCAACCCCAGAACTTCATAGATCTTCACATCGTCACCATACGTGTCAGGCTCCACAGACATGTACTTTATCTCGGTCACTGTGTATTTGGCTTATTCACTTTCTAACACGGTACCCTTATTATTAGACCCTCATTCCAGTATATAAGTCATCTACTCAAAGCTGTATATTCCTTAGCTTTAAGCTAACATTTAATCATACCGAAACATTCCACTTCTCGCTAAGCACTAAAAGCCTTAGTCTTGACACTTGAACTTCACAGGACTTAGCAGTGATTGTACGAACACGATACAACTGTGTATTTACCCTTGTTCAGACGTCGGGTCTAACAGCATGAGAGGGCATCCAACCTTGAGAGCCAGCTTTGCACGTGGTAAACTGGAGGCATTGAAATTTTGAAGAAATTCGACTGGATAGAGGGTAGCAGCATCATCCAATTCATCCTCTATTGTCTTGTCTGTACTTCAATATACTGTCTCCTGTCCTGGGAACATCTCCAGAACCTGCTGATTGACTTCATCAACATCATCATTGCGTCCAGAGAGAATTGTTCATTCTAAAAAGAAACGGTCTTGGAAGTGGCCAGCTTGAATGTTTGGATAGATATATTTAATGAGTTCAGAGAGTGAATTGTTGGCCAGACGCATAGAAGCAGGAAGAGTGATAGTACGATCATCAGTAAGTCCTTCACCTGCACCAACTGTAAGCAGCCAATGTGCAAACTCTACATTTTCAGGAGTCTGATCCAGGTGCATGTTTTTCTTCAAATGGATGACTTCAATGTGAGGCCATAAAGGTGAACGGCAAAATGAAGCTGCAACAATCTGCTCCCGTGATCCTCGTGAAACAACTGGCAATGTCTGACGAAAGTCTCCTAAAATAAACAGTCAGAAATAATGATCTATAGTGACTCAAAGTAAATACACATACCACCAAAAAGAACTGTTTTTCCACCAAAAGGAGCATCCTTATTGCAGATATCACGAAGAGTATGATCAACAGTCTCAATATCATGTCGGTTCTGCATAGGAACCTCATCCCAAATGATGAGAGAGGTTCAACAAAGAAGTTCAGCCAGATGAGTCCCTCTACGAATGTTGCATGTTGTATCATCACGTGAGGGAATTGGAATTTTGAAGGTGCTGTGGCTTGTATGCCCTCCAACTAAGAGAATTGCTGATATACCGGAGGAGGCACAGGTCAATACAATCTGTCCTTCAGCACGAACAGCAGCAGCAATAGTATTGCACACAAAAGTCTTCCCACCACCTCCAGCACTATGCAGAAATACCAATTTCCCTTGTTGATTCATAGCAGAGTCAATCACAATATTGTAAGCAGTCATTTGCTCTTCATTGAATG
The DNA here is from genome assembly GCA_030407065.1 of Armillaria nabsnona. Lineage (NCBI taxonomy): Eukaryota > Fungi > Basidiomycota > Agaricomycetes > Agaricales > Physalacriaceae > Armillaria > Armillaria nabsnona. The sequence goes on from JAUDQA010000005.1 coordinate 1,440,949, forward strand.
TTTGAAGGTTGTTAGCAACTAATTGCTGCAGAGATGGGAGAGCCAGCTGTGCAGCCAGAAGAGGATTATCCTCATAAGCAGCCCAGTCCATGGTAGAGGCTGGCATCTGGGTCCACTCAGAGAGATGACGACCATGAGATTGAAGGAGTTTATTGATAAGATGAAGACCAAAATCATAGAGCTGAGCATTTGTTGGATTTGGAACATCACGTTGGTGGAGTTTATGTGCCAGATCATCACAAATATTCTCCTTGAACTCCTCCCACAGCTCATCTGGCTTTGCTGGCTGGCAGAAGAGAAGGAGGGTCACAAATAATGATTGCAACTGTGCTCCTGACTGCATAATTGCAGCCTCCTCTAAGCATTGCCTCCATTCATTATCATTTTCCAGCAAACCCATGGCTATGCATGCCTCCTTGAAGGTAGCACACTCCACATTGTTGACAGTGCATAGATGTTGGAAAGATTGAGTGCCAGCAACAGCTGTCAAAAGAAGCCACAGATAGAACCGCTCGCCAGATGAGGGGGCAGCCTGATACATTCGGCCAATAGTACCACCAATAGTTGTGTGTCTTTGACGTGTATTCCAGCGTTTTTTGTTCTTGTTCCAGGTATAGTGGGCAGGAATGTCTTGATACAGATACCGACGTGCACTGGGATCTTTTTTGTTGAGATTGAACCATTGTAACAGAGTTGTTGTCTTTGCCTCAGCTGCTGCTAAGATCTCTTCTGGACTGTCAGTCTCATCATATGTGATGAGATGTTCATCAGGAAGATGGACCTGCAGATGCACAACATTTGGCTCCTCCTGATGTAGCCGGAAAGAAAAGATCCTCCAGCATGACTCAATAGCAGAAATGTAATGTGCATCCAGAAACTCCTTGATCTCATCATGATCCTGAACCTCCAATGTAGTCCTATCATGGCCCTTGTAGATGTATTTGTGGATATATTTTATGGCCTTAACAGATACACAGACCTCCACATTGATGTGACAGTTGTATCGTGCACTGAGATATGGATTATATGGGACAATATCATGGTTGGTGTAGACAGTTCGGGTCTCGCCACGCATCTTGACATACTCGCGACCATTGTTGGGACGTGCCAGATTAGGATATCCATCAGTGGTAAACTCTGTCTGCTCATTGAACTCCTTTGGAAAATTCTTTGTGCAGTGGCCATCCTTCTCACAACGATGATCACAGGGACCATGCACCATGCATTTTGTGACCACCTCATGAAGAATTGGATGTGTTTCAGGATCAGGTATCTGAGCACATGAGACTGAATCAGCATCAGCAGGTGTGTGAATTTTGTCTTCTGGATCCAGAAAAATCAGAAGATGCATATGAGGGAGTCCACGCTTTTGAAATTCAATAGTATGCACCACAGCTCTGACTTTGCCAAATATTCCACCCTTTTTGATTTCCTGCAGTAGGGCCTCCTTCTTTAACTGAAAGACCCTGGCCACAATATCTGGTCGATCCCCCACTTTCTGATCTGGTCCATCTGTGCACTTCAGAGCCTCAACAATTTCTGGCCACTGTGGGTTTGCTGTCATTGTAAGAAAAATATCTGGCTTCTGCAAAGCTCTACAAATTGCCATAGAGTCCTGATATAGCTGATACATTGCACGGGGACTGCCAGTATGTGATGAAGGGAGGACAATACGCTGGCCAGAGTCTTGCAATCCATCAGCATTAGTAGCTGCATCCACCACTCCCTTATACAGATCTGCACGGATAGTTTTCTGATTGTTCCGAACCCAGTTGAGATCACTTTGTTCAATTGAGGCCCATGCATCCACAATATACTGCTGGGTCAGGTTCCCTCCTTTAAACAATGGTGCATCTGGTTCAATGGTTGGGCACTCATGAAGACGATAAGCATAATACATATGTTGGGTGACCTTTTTATGCTCTGCACGGGTTCCTGTCTCCTCCAGAGGGATATATTGATTCCAACCCAGTTCTCCATAAGGAAAGAGAAGAACATAATGAAGAGACTGATAGCTTGGATGTAGCTGGCTGATGCGTTTAAGAGATTGATCATGCATACGTAAGACGATATCTCGTTCATTCTTCACTGGCTCTGATCCATCTCCAGGAATGACAGCAGCCAACTCATCTGCTGTTGGCAGATTGTACCGCCGACCATCAGTGCCATCACTCACATGCAGTCGCACTTCAAGATTTGAATACTCCTCACAGAGTTTGTCCTTCATGATGAGATAGGCATGTCGATATAAAGGGACATATGGATTTACATCATGAAGCAATCCCTGCAGTGCAGACATAATCTCAGGCTTCAGATTAGGATTGCGACGATTACGCATTCCCAATGCCTCCATCGGATCATGTATATACAGCTGTGCATAAGACATCTTTTGGTTTTCTCCAGGTAGCAGAGATCCCATCCAATGGTGAAGCTCACCGGATACACGAAAGGAGTATGGTCCAGAAGAATTTGTAACTGCCTCATCCACCTTTACAGCCACTGATGTAAATGCTAAAGCTGCATTGTACTGTCGGATATTTTTCATAAAAGTATCAGACATTGGACTGATGCCACACAGAAGATTTCGGAGAATGCCAGGAGCAGAATGGAGATTAGGGAGTTTGACCTGTCCTTGCAAGCAGCACATGCCAAAACGGGGTCTGGTCCTTGACTTGGACTTGAGATGCTCATTATACCAATGTGGTGCACCACAGTATTCACAAATCCACTCCATTTTTCCAATACTCTGCTGAGAATGTGGTTCAACATATGAACGTCTTGCATGAGGAAGCAAGGAAGGTATGGTCCTTGGTGGTGGTGGAGGTGGTACAGGTGGTACAGGTGGTGGAGGTGGTGGTGGTGATGGTGGCGGTGGTGTTGGGATTGGAGCTGGTGGTGGTGGTGGTGACATTGGTTGCATGTCAATATCTGGTGAGACAGGCGGTTGGTGAACAACTTGGACTGCACCATGCCCATGCCCACGCCCACACTCATGTCCATGATTCTGCAGAGGCTGTATTACAGGGACCCCACCGTGCAAGGAAGACTGACCACCTGGAGCACCACCACGGCCAGAACCACATGGTCTGCCACGACGAACACCTCTGGTGGCCACAGCAGGCACTACAGGCATTGGATGTTCATGTGGACAGTCCAGCTGAGATGGAATATGAGTCTCCAGTGGAATATGGAAGCATGGAAGGGTAATATTAGGATCAGGACCTGGATGTGGAGATCGGCTATGGCGATGGGAAGGAGAGGTCATTTGCAGACGCTGAATGCGCTCACGCTCATGCTGAGTATGGCGAACACGCTCAGGCATAATTGGTGGAGAATCAATCTCATCATGTGCTCTGGATAGAGTAGAAGGGTTCCTATCAGAGAACAGTCTATCAGAATTTCATCTGATAAGAGATAAGAGATACGTACATTGCAGGATATAGAAACGTAGGAATACTGAACTTGATCACAGCGTAATAAACCTCTATACTACAGAAATCTACAAATGATTGCTACCAAACCAAAAGATTTGATACAAAGGAATTCAATGCAACAACAGCAGTTTATGGAGCTACACTTCCACAAATGGAAGGGGGGGGCAACAAATCTAAGAGCTCTTGTCTTCACTTTGACACAGAAATTGAGGGGATCACCCAGCAGCACCTTGATCTACTCTGTGCAAATGATCTGGACTGAAAGCAGCCAAATATAGACTCCAGAAGCAAAAAGGAAGTCACTTCCATGAGAGAAAACGCGAACCGGAGCAAGGACACCTGAAAAGAAAATCAGCAAAAATGATCTTCCATCAAAGATTGATGAGCAGCACCGTGAATAGGGCACGAAATTTGACTAAAAGAGTGTGATCAGATGGGCCAATATCATCAAAGATGGAACTAATGCTTACCTGGGATAGACGCGGTGCGGGGAGTCTCAAATGGGGCACCGAAGGTGGTGGAAGGAGGCTCTGACCACGAAAACGGCAGGTGGCAGTGCTCCGCGGTTCAAACTCAGCCGGCTTGCGCCGTGGGATGGCAAAAGCCGTTTATTTCAAAGTCCGGTAATTTTACCTAAGCAAATTGTGTGGCTGTGGTCCACCTGTATTAATATATAGATATCCCAATTGGGCCCTCCCTTTGGTGCGCTTTTTTTTCCTTATTGGGCTGGTCAAATCGGCCCATCAATTGCACCTAGAATTGGCCTTCCCATGGTATTGATGGCATCAATATCAGGCCATTTTTGGATAAAATTCGCATTTTGGCTCATTTTGGGCTTCCTCATGCTACTGGGTGGGTCAGGGGATGGTACTAGTATATGCCTAAACATAAATAGCATAAAAGCAAACCCTCTGGTGAGGTATGGGGGCCCTGGGGAGGGGGTAAAATAGGTAAAATAGTGTAAAATCACCAAAAATTCATGTTTTTGGAGTACTACGTGCATTGGATCACTTTGAAAACTTGACCAATGAATTCCCTGACCTTAAAAACCCCCAAACAGCCCCTCTACAGTACATGTGGCGCATTTTATGGCTAGGCATAATCGGAAAAATTGGCTTTTTATAGTGCTGTGTACATTGGATTGCTCTGGGGATGTTACCAATCAATTTCTACACTATATAAACCCTAGAATACATCTTCATATGTTATATATGACCACCGGAATGCAATGAAAAATGGGGGATTAGGGGGGAAACACGGTTTATTTTGTTTTCTAGGCGTTGCGTCGGTCTGAGGACATCACCAATCAATTCCTTGATCTTTAAAACCCCCAAACGACTCTTGGTTACATTTATGGGGTCTCAGGAACAATGGAAATAATGATGTAACAGTTTAGGAGGAGCACACATGAAAACTCGCATTTCTGAGCTTTGGAAAGCTTCGGAGTTATTGCCAATGGATTTCTTGACCTTGAAACCCCCCAGAACACCCCAGGAACACATTTAAAACCTTTGAAATCCGTGTTGAAAAAAGTGATAGTGAAAATATGCAAAATACTATATAGCTCGCATTTCTGAATGTCAGAGAGGGTCATTCTGGTATAGAATACACTATATATATTGTATAATAGTGTATACAAAAGATTAGGATGATCCAAAATGTATTAGCAGAGATATAAGGAAATCTTTCTGAAAATGAAAAAGAGCACTCCCCAGATTTCAATGTTCTGGTCATCCTATGGCCTGGGGAATATCAGATTCGGATTCCTGGACCCAAAAAACATAAGATTCACCAATTATCCATGGGGGTAATTTTTACTAGGGTATGATTCATGCAGACAGCATAACTTTGTGTATAAATGAGAGCACATTCATTACTTCAGAGTTTTGACACATGAACCCTATGGATGATTGGTGAATCTTATGTTTTTTGGGTCCAGGAATCCGAATCTGATATTCCCCAGGCCATAGGATGACCAGAACATTGAAATCTGGGGAGTGCTCTTTTTCATTTTCAGAAAGATTTCCTTATATCTCTGCTAATACATTTTGGATCATCCTAATCTTTTGTATACACTATTATACAATATATATAGTGTATTCTATACCAGAATGACCCTCTCTGACATTCAGAAATGCGAGCTATATAGTATTTTGCATATTTTCACTATCACTTTTTTCAACACGGATTTCAAAGGTTTTAAATGTGTTCCTGGGGTGTTCTGGGGGGTTTCAAGGTCAAGAAATCCATTGGCAATAACTCCGAAGCTTTCCAAAGCTCAGAAATGCGAGTTTTCATGTGTGCTCCTCCTAAACTGTTACATCATTATTTCCATTGTTCCTGAGACCCCATAAATGTAACCAAGAGTCGTTTGGGGGTTTTAAAGATCAAGGAATTGATTGGTGATGTCCTCAGACCGACGCAACGCCTAGAAAACAAAATAAACCGTGTTTCCCCCCTAATCCCCCATTTTTCATTGCATTCCGGTGGTCATATATAACATATGAAGATGTATTCTAGGGTTTATATAGTGTAGAAATTGATTGGTAACATCCCCAGAGCAATCCAATGTACACAGCACTATAAAAAGCCAATTTTTCCGATTATGCCTAGCCATAAAATGCGCCACATGTACTGTAGAGGGGCTGTTTGGGGGTTTTTAAGGTCAGGGAATTCATTGGTCAAGTTTTCAAAGTGATCCAATGCACGTAGTACTCCAAAAACATGAATTTTTGGTGATTTTACACTATTTTACCTATTTTACCCCCTCCCCAGGGCCCCCATACCTCACCAGAGGGTTTGCTTTTATGCTATTTATGTTTAGGCATATACTAGTACCATCCCCTGACCCACCCAGTAGCATGAGGAAGCCCAAAATGAGCCAAAATGCGAATTTTATCCAAAAATGGCCTGATATTGATGCCATCAATACCATGGGAAGGCCAATTCTAGGTGCAATTGATGGGCCGATTTGACCAGCCCAATAAGGAAAAAAAAGCACACCAAAGGGAGGGCCCAATTGGGATATTATAAATATAAGAGAGAAAGGCCCTATAGAGAGATGATTACATAAATATATAATGTCAGTATGGTATAGTGGTTAGCATGTTTGCTTGGAAAAGTCATGTGATATTATGAAATATCTTTTTAAGATCCTGGGTTCAATTTCCGAGTCTGCCAGATTTTCTGATGATGTCATGATGTCAAGAGTTGGCCTGCTGACTAATATACCATATAATCCTGAGAAATTGAATATTTACAACTGATGCTCATATTGTCTTTTCACTATGTGTCAACTGACACTATTTGATCTGTTAAAGTAGCAGCTATAGGTGGCATACCAGCTGAAACTAAGTCCTTAGCCAAGGGAGTCGAATCGATCACTCCTCGGCGCTCTCTTTTACTTCTGTGATTGGGGCAAGCTTTTTCTGGGCGTCCCAATATGTATTTAGGCAATGTAGGCTCTCTTCCTGGGTTTTGGGCGCATTGGGGCAGTCGCACTTGAAGTGGCCTTTCTTGCCACATCGGAAGCATACTGATGCTGCCCTGGCTGTGTCGACATCCATTGGCAGACCGCATCCTCCGTAAGTTGTCCCTGTCCCCGTCTTTGTTGACAGTACGGGAGCTGCTGGTTGACCACCCTTAGTAGGCGTGGTCATCTTCTGTGTCTGTGGTCATGGTCATGTCGTTGTAGACCCTTCTGCCTGTTTGAGGTGCCAGTTGTAATCAATTCGTAGGAGGTGGGCTTTCCAGCCTTTGTAGTCAGTTGGTACCTCTCCGTCAGCCGAGTATATAGTATTTTTACTCGTCTGTCGGGCGGCTTTCTTGATCTGATAGAGCATGACTTGGTCGTTATTGTGTACCCCGGCGTGGTAGGCTAGCTCTTTGAATTGCTGGAAGAACTGGTCACCGTCCTTGGAGTCCACCTGCCTAAGCTTCTCCCACTGCACATACTTTAGCTGTGCATCTGTGTCCTTCCAGAACCTCTTGCCGAGCTCCGTCTTGAAATCTTTGTAAGACGGGTAGAGCTGTGCTCCAGTTGCTTGGTCCTTCCCTAAGGTCTGCACATTCAACTCCCTCCACTTTTCAGCGTCTTCTGCAAGTCGTGAGACACAGAAGATGACTTTGTGAGGGTGGTGTTGGAAGTGTCGGTTGAACACGTCGAAGTGCAGTTTGCACTTTAGGAAGAATCGGGTGATGTCGGTAGAATCACCTTTGAAGTCGTCGACCTCCTTTACAATTTTTGGTTTGAAATTGTCATAGGGGGCGACAGCTCCGTCGACTAATTGCCAGGGTACTGGTGGGTCTGGGAGAGGTGGTGGAGCGGGATGATGTGGGAGTATGTATTGTACTGGGGGGGCGGGAGGTTGCGGTGGTTGTGTGCTGCCACCTCTGCCTCCACCAGCTCCGTGACTGCCACCGGCAAATGGTAGGTACCCGGGCCGGTATGTTCCTGGTGGTGCCTGTCCCCTGACGTAGGAGAAGGCTCCTGTTGATACCCAGGGAGGTGCTACTGGTGGTTCGTCTGGCATCGGTTCCTGGATCTCGGTTTCGGGTGCTGCTTCTTTGTAAAAGGGAAGTTCCTCCATGAGGTCCTTCGGGTGTAAGTCGTTCCAGAGGAGACAAGTGTTTCACTCTGCTTCGTACTGGAGTATGTCATCAGCTGGGAGTCCTCTTTGTTTTCTCATAAAATAATCATTTCCGGCTTGGGTTTCCCCCCAAGCCTGAACGAAAAGGATCTCGAATGTGAAATGAGCATAAATACTTTAGTAGTTTGCTTCTTTGAGAATGTCCAGTATACCTATAGTTAGGTCATCAACGGTTTCCTCATAGAATCTAATGGCGTCGGTTAGTGCCACAGTGTGGTGTCCTGGAGTTGGAGGGCGTGTGCTCGCGCGACGACTTGGTGGTTGACTGGGGAATGCCATCGGGGGTGGTGTCGGGGAATGGGGTGGCTGGTCGTGGGGGTTGATGCTGCGTCTCAATGGCGGTCTCATCGCTGAGCCGTGCTCGCTCCCTGAGTTGCTGGGCGAGTCGTTCCCAGGCAGTTGCCCAAGGAGGATGGTTTGAGAAGACATTTCGCCAGCCACTTTGTATGGGGGAATGTACATGTGTTGAGGAGCTGGCGACGGGTTTCTCGACCTGTATAGGCTCAAGTGTCTGCTCCCCGTTTTGGACAGGCTGGTCCCAGGTCTGGATATTTTCGTATCCTGCTGGGGGAGGGGTACGGTGGTTAGGCGAGCCATGATCAGAGGGGAAGTAGGCGCTGTAGGGAATATTGACATTGTCCCAGAACTCTTCTGAGGCGATACTGGCTGCGGGTGGTGGAGTGGGATACCTGTTGGCCCAGGTGTCATAATTGGTGGCTGGAGTGACTGGTCTGATGTTGCGGCCCACGTCAAATCCCCTGACACAGGCAGCAAATCGGGTGTACATGCCGGGTGAGGGAGTTTGAGGGACATACTGGGTATACTCAGGAGAGGGAGGAATGGTGGTGACAAACGTGCGCCTTCCGGGAGGGGTAGGAGCCCTTCTTTCTGGGATGATGGGAGAAGTCAACTCAGAAACGACCTCCCTTTCTTTGTCAACTCCTGTCCCAGCAAGCTCGTTGATTGGGATCAGTCGCCATGGTATGGGTGCGAAGATTCGGGGTGGCTGCTGCTCGAGTGGAATGGCATTGACATTGTTGGAGAGGGTTGGGGTTGTAGAGACTGTGGGAGCGATGTGGGGTGTCTCAATTCTTTGTGGCGCTCTGCAGAGAGTCCTGAGCACGAGAATGAGAACAAGAGAGAGAATGGTAGCACTGGGAATTCCAAGTGCGATGGCTAAAACTTGGGTGGTATCGTTCTCCATAGAGGATCTTGGTTAAAGATCTAGAAAAAAGCATTGAGCTAATTGTTAGACCCAATATCTCAACAAAGGTAAATAGACAGCGGTATCGTGTTCGTACCATCACTGCTAAGTCCCATGAAGTTAAGATGTCAAGACTAAGGCTTTAGCGCTTAGCGAGAATGAAGGTATTTTGGTATGATTAAATGTTAGCTCAAAGCTAAGGAATATACAGCTTTGAGTAGACTACTTATATACTAGAATGAGGGTCTAATAATAAGTGCACCATGTTAGAAAGTGAATAAGCCAAATACACAGTGACCAAGATAAAGCATACATCAGTGGAGTATAACAATGTGATGATGTGAAGATTTATGAAGACTCCTGTGGAGTCGTGGATCTAAAGATAACATAACATAACATAAGAGGCACTTAGGTAAAGAAATGAATAAATTGTAACAGTTGCACGAAGGCGTCACCCCATAAAGGGGCGACAGGTTGGGCTAACACCGTATTACGGTCGCCTTCACCTGATTCCTTTGAGCCCATGTTCTTGGGCGGGTCCCTCGTTTTATTCGGCGTTCCCCCATCCTCGAGTCGCCCTGTGTCATGACAGGCATTGGCAACTGGTCGGGGGCACTTACTCAAGTCCAGTTCATCCTCAGTCGTCATCTTCTGGTCGTCCATGGCCATGGCCAAAGCCCCTTGCTGTGTAAGGGATTTAGACTTTGGTAGCCATGCGGTGTTCTCTTTTACCAGAGGAGGTTTCACCATAGCTATTCCCTCGAAACTCCCAGCGAGGCTGGGACTCCGTAGAGCAGCTTTGTCAGGGGGGGTGAGACACTCTAAAGGAGCCGCTTGTTCCCCTGGCCCATCCAGTCGTACATTCGTCACTGCGTGCACCCCAGAGAGGTCGGGAGACTGGTGTAACGCCATTGAGACGGGTGTAACGCCATTGAGACGGGTGTCACTACAGTAGGTGACTTATCGTTTGATGCTTTCGCCCACGATGGGTTACTTGCCAAACATTTAGTCGTCAGTAGTCTAACTACCACAACATCCGGTGTTGGGACAGAGAGTCGATTCTTGCTTAGTTTCTGGTCTGATTGCGAAGTCATGGGTATATTCAAATGCACGGGGGTAACTACAGGTATATAAGTACATTGATAAAGCGTGATAGGCATACCAGCCGAAACTAAGTCCTTAGCCAAGGGAGTTGAATCGATCACTCCTTGGTGCTCTCTTTTACTTCTGTGATTGGGGCAAGCTTTTCCTGGGCATCCCAATATGTATTTAGGCAATGTAGGCTCTCTTCCTGGGTCTTGGGCGACAAAGGGCAGTCGCGCTTGAAGTGGCCTTTCTTGCCACATCGGAAGCATACTGATGCTGCCCTGGCTGCATCAACATCCATCAGCGCGCCGCATCCTCCGTAGGTCGTCCCGCTGGTTGTCTTTGTTGACGGTATGGGAACTGCTGTTTGACCACCCTTAGTAGGCGTGGTCATCTTCTGTGTCTGTGGTTGTACTGGTACCGCTGTAGACCCTTCTGCCTGTTTGAGGTGCCAGTTGTAATCAATTCGTAGGAGGTGGGCTTTCCAGCCTTTGTAGTCAGTTGGTACCTCTCCGTCAGCCGAGTATATAGTATTTTTACTCGTCTGTCGGGCGGCTTTCTTGATCTGATAGAGCATGACTTGGTCGTTATTGTGTACCCCGGCGTGGTAGGCTAGCTCTTTGAATTGCTGGAAGAACTGGTCACCGTCCTTGGAGTCCACCTGCCTAAGCTTCTCCCACTGCACATACTTTAGCTGTGCATCTGTGTCCTTCCAGAACCTCTTGCCGAGCTCCGTCTTGAAATCTTTGTAAGACGGGTAGAGCTGTGCTCCAGTTGCTTGGTCCTTCCCTAAGGTCTGCACATTCAACTCCCTCCACTTTTCAGCGTCTTCTGCAAGTCGTGAGACACAGAAGATGACTTTGTGAGGGTGGTGTTGGAAGTGTCGGTTGAACACGTCGAAGTGCAGTTTGCACTTTAGGAAGAATCGGGTGATGTCGGTAGAATCACCTTTGAAGTCGTCGACCTCCTTTACAATTTTTGGTTTGAAATTGTCATAGGGGGCGACAGCTCCGTCGACTAATTGCCAGGGTACTGGTGGGTCTGGGAGAGGTGGTGGAGCGGGATGACGTGGGAGTATGTATTGTACCAGGGGGGGGGGAGGTTGCAGTGGTTGTGTGCTGCCACCTCTGCCTCTGCCGGCTCTGTGACCGCCACCGGCAAATGGTAGGTACCTGGGTTGGTATGTTCCTGGGGGTGCCTGTTCCCTGACGTAGGAGAAGGCTCCCGTTGATACCCGGGGGGGTGCTACTGGTGGTTCATCTGGCATTGGTTCCTGGATTTTGGGTAGTGCTGCTTCTTTGTAAGGGGGAAGTTTCTCCATGAGATCCTTCAGGTGTAGGTTGTTTCATAGGAAGCAAGCGCTTTGCTCTGCTTTGTACTGGAGTATGTCGTCACATGGGAGTCCTCTCTGTTTCTTCATAAAATAATTGTTTCTGGCTTGGGTTTCTCCCCAAGCCGGAGTGAATGGGAGTTCGAATGCGAAGCAGGCATAAATACTTTGATAGTCTGCTTCTTTGAGAATGTTCAGTATACCTATAGTTAGGTCATCGGCGGTTTCCTCGTAGAATCTAATGGCGTTGGCCAGTACCACTGCGTGGTGCCCTGGAGTTGGAGGGCGTGTGCTCATGCGACGACTCAGTGGTCGACTGGGGAATTCCATCGGGAGTGGTGTCGGGGAATGGGGTGGCTGGGTGTGGAGGTGGTGGCACGGCTGCGGTCTCTGAGGAGCTGAGCTGTGCTCGCTCCCTGAGTTGCTAGGCGAGTCATTCCCAGGCAGTTGCTTGAGGAGGACGGTTCGAGGAGACATTTTGCCAGCTACTTCATGCTGGATGTATGTGGGTTGAGGAGCTGGCGACGGGTTCCTCAACTTGTATAGGCTCGAGTGTCTGCTCCCAGTTCTGGATAGGCTGGTCCCACGTCTGGACATTCCCGTATCCTGCTGGGGGAGGGGTATGGTGGCCAGGCGAGCTGCAATTGGAGGGGAAGTAGGCACTGTAGGGAATGTCGACGTTGTCCCAGAACTCCTCTGAGGCAATACTGGCTGCGGGTGGTGGAGTGGGATACCTGTTAGCCCAGGTGTCATAATTGGTAGCTGGGGCGACTGGTCTGATGTTGTGGCCCACTTTGAATCCCCCGACATGGGTGGCAAATCGGGCGTACATGCCAGGTGAGGAAGTTCGAGGGACATACTGGGCATATTCGGGAGAGGGAGGAATGGTGGTGACAAATGTGCACCTTCTGGGAGGGGGAGAAGTCCTTCTTTCCGGGATGACAGGAGAAGTCGACTCAGGAACAACCTCCTCTTCTTCGTTGACTCTTGCCCTAGTGAGCTCGTTGATTTAGATTGGTCGCCGTGGTATGGGTGCAAAGATTCGGGGTGGCTGCTGCTGGAGCGGAATGGCATTGACATTGTCAGAAAGGGTTGGGGTCGTAGAGACTGTGGGGGCGATGTGGGGTGTCTCAATTCTTTGTAGCAGCCTGCAGAGAGTCCTGAGTGCAAGAATGAGAATGAGAGAAAGAATGGTGGTGCTGGGTATTCCAAGTGCGATGGCTAGAACTTGGGTGGCATCATTTTCCATGGGTGGTCTTGGTTAGAGAGCTAGAAAAAAGCTTTGAGCTAATTGTTAGACCCGATAAATTAACAAGGATAATTAGTCAGCTGTATCGTGTTTGTACAGTCACTGCTAAGTTCCCATAGAGTTAATACATCAAGACTAAGGTTGTTAGCGCTTAGTGAGAAAGAGAGTGTTTCGGTATGATTAAACCTTAGCTCAAAGCTAAGGAATATACAGCTTTGAGTAGACTACTTATATACTAGAATGAGGGTCTAATAATAAGCACACTGTGTTAGAAAGTGAATAAGCCAAATACATGGTGACCGAGATAAAGTACACGTCGGTGGAGTATGACGGTGTGATAATGTGAAGATTTACGAAGGCTTCCGTGGGGTCGTGGATCTAGAGATAAGATAAGATAAGCACTGAAAATAGGATAAGATAAGAGGCGCTTAGGTAAAGAAATGAATAAATCATAACACATTTCAATCTCTTTGACTGATCCAATATCCAACTCATCATCGCTATTACCAACCTCAATGAGATTAGGCAAGTCTACCGTACGAACTGAAACTGAGAAAGCTATGAGGTAATCAGGTTCTGTAAGATTGTGCTTAAATATTAAGTGGCTCACCTGATTTCTCATGATTAGATACCATATTGCTAGCTGCAGCAGAATCCAGAGGAGCAGAAGAAGAGGCTTGAGTAGAGGTTTCTGCTAGTTGCTTTGTTGGAGTAAGCTTACAAATGACTATTTTGACAAGATTTTGAGCCTTGGAGACAACTTTAAACTTTTTTTTTTGCATGAGAACCAACTGTTAATATCACAGATGTTTGATCAGATCCTGCAGAAGTTTGGGCATTGTCTGTCTTACTCTGTTTGGTCTGAACACACTTTTATTTACTTTCAATGATATTCGCTGCATCCTTAGTAGAAGTCATGGTAGAGATAGGTTGACATCATGCATATTTTTTTGTCCTTTATTTCAGTATAAATATTATATAAGAACTGTACAGTTGATTACTAAACAAAAGCAAATTGTTACTGAGTGGGTCTATAGATACAGGTGGGTCAGGCTATTGTTGTGGCAACTAACCTACACCCACATAACCTGTACCCACAACCTGCAAAGACCCACAAGACCCATGCTTTCACTAATTATAATATCAGAATGTTGTTTAAATAAATGTAGATTAGACTAATCTATCATTATTTAACTATACTAGCATTACAACTCTTCTCAAATGTGAGCAACAATGGAAAGAAATAGAATGTCAATGAATTTTGAAGTTTGCCGAGCTCACTGAAAATAAGCAGCAGCACACCATCTTTTTGTTGTTTGAGAATCCTGAAGGCTTTCTATGCTCAATTAATGTTACACATAGTCAGAATATGAATGATTATACCTGAATATGATGTCCTTTGGCTATACAAGGTATTCAAAGAACAGATAAATGCAAATAATGTGTTCAGAATGTCCTAAATCTGAGCTTTTAAAGGGTATATAGTACACTGTACACCCAAATCTCAGTATACCATGCCAAATAGAGTGTCTTACATCATTTAATATAATTCTACACAAATATATATCCCTGCCCTGAAAGAAATACTATGTGAGAGCAACAATATGCTTAACGTGCATATGAAACTTTCAATGGAATTCACTTTCATCTAAGTGAAAAAGTAGGTAATGAAAGATGTACTGGCAGATCAGGGTGGATCAGACAATTTTGGTGGGTATTATGATGTAGATAGTACTACTATCAAAAGGAATTACAGTTATTGAGATGCTTTGTGGGACTGCAGAGCTTAAATACAGTTCAAAATATATAAAATCTAAAGTTTTGAAGATAAAATAGTCATTAACAATGAATTATATACATTTTAAGTACTACAAACTACCTACATATATCTTAACTTGCTTAAATATCATATCCCATTCATTTTCAGGGCCTCAAAGTGTATGCATCGAGTAGCAGAAGCATCCCAAGTGCTCATTCTGCTTGCTTGATCATCTCAGACTATATGTCTGTGCAGCAATTGAGTGGCAGTGCTGCTTCTTTTTCTTTCTTTCTTCACCACTTTGCCTCACCTCGATGCTTGCCTAGCACTCAAATCATGCCTTTTCTCAGTTAAATTGGTATGTTTCATTTACTTCTTTACTTTTAATCTTGTTTTAGGTCTTTTTCACTCATCTGGTGGCCCCAAGAGCTCTGAATAGTGTGCATACTTCTCCCACCATCTGCATAAGTCCTCAACCAAGGCTGCATAATATTCTACCCCCAACAAGAATGAATATGACACCTCTGCCATTGATGATGATGATGACAACTCTCACCCATGCCCTGCAACAGTCTCAAATATTTGGTCCGTCCTCATCCCAACATATCCACTATCACCCATATTGACATCAGAGTTAATCACTGCTAATCATGACTTTCACACACTGCAAAAGTATATAGTATATTCAGGGATTCAATATTGACTGCCATCTTGGCTCAGGAGGGACCATGGAAGGCGAAATGGGCTATGACAATGACAACTAAGAAGACAACAGCAATGACAACAATGAAGGCAGGGGTGGTCATATTTTGATGCACAGCCCTGGGAGTATGTGGGGGAAGGATACTGGAGAAGGAGGATATGGAGGGAGCATACTGGAGGGTGGGGGACATCAAGAAGGAGAGTAGGACAATGTTCAGGACACTGATGACCAACGTTGACAATGACAGCCATGCCCTTTCAGGCATTGAAGAGCAATTTCAGGGTGCAACAATTGTGCCTAATATTATTTCCATATGACCATTACCCTGCCCACTGCTGTCTGCCCTGCCCAAATCCAACATCAGACTCCCATGCACTCTTCAGCCCACCTAACTACCTGATATCTGTGTACCCCCTATTTTCTGGGTGGGGGAACACAAATCAGATATGTGCTAGGTGATCCGATATCCTGCTTGTTATACATCAGCACCACATTCCCATCCCCACTCTCTCTGTCCTATTCTTGTTCCTACTGTCTACCCACTGCTGCAATGACCTCACCACCCCTGTTCTCAACCTCAGGAAATCCAGTGATGCAGTTTGTTTCCCTCCAAGATCCCTCCATCACTGAAAGCAGCACTCACACCTCCCAGACCATTTTCCCCATTCCACTGACATCATGACCACCACAACAACCCACAAACCATCTGTTTGCATGTGTGGCATACCCATCCCCTCAATTAGTGTGCCTGCCATGCCCTCCAGTCATCTCTACACTTGTAGTGCTCACTGCAAGGACATATTTTTTTTAAAAAATTTCTATAAATATTATTGCTGTACCTATGTATTAAATGTATTTTAGCTATATGTAAAGGACTATTGGTGTAGTGGTTATCTCTGACTGTCAAGTGTTTGATTTAGTGCAGTGCTTGAGTTTGAATTCTTTTGAGTGTATTGAATTTTTTTCAGTTTCTGAAAAAAAAGTTAATCCAGATGTTGCCTGATGAATTCAGCCTTTCATGGGCACCTGACATAGGGGTTGCATCAAGCATGGGTTTTAAAATATATTTTTAAATCCCTCATTTTTTTACCTATCCCAGCAATGAGTGGGAGGGCACAAAATTGAGCTCAATGCCATGCCAGGCATTGAGCTGGCTATTTTGCCTGTGACAGTGCTCTAGGCTGATGACCAAGCACACAGATTCAGCCACTTATGAAAATGTGGAGCTAGCCAGTTGTGGCTAGGTCTCTTGAGGATTTAATGGATTTTGCTGGCTCGCTCCAGGTCCAGAGCCTCAGACTGATCACCACAGGTATACATGGATCTTATCTGTGGAGCTACACTTCCACAAGCCCACAGATATTCTTCCCTTGGCTATGAAAGGGCTCCTATTGGGCCAATGTGGTTAGATATAGAGGGAGTAACTGATCCAAGTGCTGCAATCTCTACGTGTAGATCACCTCACATCCTGTCTCCCTCAGCTCATATCACTCATACAAGAGCAATACAACTCAGAGGTGATATAGAAATACCTTCTCCTTAACATCTTAATGGTTAAAATTTTCAGCTCCCCATTGAGCATGTCCACCTCCCTCACCAATACTCTTCTTCTAAACTGCTCAGTTTACTGAATATGCTAACTAATCTGCCATGCCTAACTTGTCCACAAATCTTCCAAGGTCATCCACTACACAAAACAAACTATCAAGATCTGTTTAGACTGCCTCAAATCAATATTCCTGATCAGCAAACTGTGATGGATTGTGCAGGCTATTGATAGCAGCTTACTGACATACATATTTACAATTAACAAATCTTTAAAAACTATCAACTTGATCCTGGAAATTATAAACATTAACCTTGTCTGGTGTATGATTCTACATGCTGCACATAGAGCTATGAAACATATCAGGCCTGTACCAACAGCCACTTGGCAGAAGCTTGTGGCAAGCATTTCCAACAGATGGGAACTTTGCAATCATATTAATGCAGGATTCAATCTGTGTGGAAATGAGAAAAAGGTGACAAGATTGAATGCTGTTTCTCTTTACTGACTTTATCTACAGTGTCCTCTGCCTCCTAATAAACCAATCCAACTTGAACAATGCACAGGATGTAGCATCACCTTTTGTTCACCATTGTGCCAAAGGGAAGCTGGGGAAGATCACCTATGTGTCAATGACAGAGCAAGAAAGGTGCATAAGAGACTACCATCTGCATTGTGATGCAACTCACACACCAATATCTCATAGCTGAATATCCTGAAGACTTTTCCCATTGAAATTGCATCTATCTACAACTTCTCATCAAGGACATGCTCATGAAGAAACAGACTCTGATGGAAGAGAAGACCTCTGAATGCACTCCCTCCAAGACGGTTCTTGTATGGTTGGATTATACCTCGCATCCTAGGCTTATTTCCTTTGCATCCCTCAATGAAATTTAGCAAGTCCATGCTGATAATAACAATTTACTTGAGGCAATTATGATGGCTGAAAACACTGTTTCAACAAAATATAAGAAAGAGAAAACAAAAGGTATTCTGCTGCTAACATTTATCCCATAGGGAAACCGACCTCATGTGAATCTCCAATGGCTGAAATTTTGCCCTCTGCATGATCTAGGATGTTTCCAGCTTCTCCAAGAACCAAAACTCATGAGTTCATTCATTTTGACATGTCAGACTATGTAACAGGAGATGGAGTGGGTAGACTTTTCAGCTGTGGCATGGATCTGCAGTTCTTCACTGGAAGTATTTTGCACAAAGTCTAATTATCAATGTCTGGATCAATAGTTGGAATGACAACTGTACAATACTTCTTCCTGAAACCCCTGCATGCTAAGCTACTCAGATAAACAACAGACCCTCCATTATCCAATGGATATGTATCGTACAATAGATATAATAGAAAATGTCTTGGTTAATTGGTCAATGAATAAATGCTAGTAAAGGCCAGTGGTAGTTTTTATTCTACTCAATGTTCTTTAGAAGGAAACAAATCAGAGCTGCATTACATGTGTATTATGTATATACCATCATAATACACTATGCTAACTCTGTGATAGACATATAATAACTGCCCTGAAAGCTCAACATAAGAGATAGAACTTGAAGACAAGAGATTCAAACATACCTCCAGAAACAAAATGAAACCAAAGAGATGAAAGTCTCCAAAGAGACTGATAAAGCCAAAAAATTTCACAATCCAGTTAACTAAGAATAGTCTGAATCGAGTTTCCCCACAGACATCTAACCAAACCCAAAGGTTGGTTGAGAACACCCAGTGACATGCCACAAAGTGAGCTGAAGAACTCAGATGTGAGCATCCATCCAGCTGTCCAGAGATGTCCCTCATATGCCCTACCAATACCTCCTACCCTGAACTATGACTGCTGCTGTCACTGCAACACTGGTATTGAGATAGATGAATGCAATATGGATTATTGACATTCTGAGCAGTAAACATGGATCATGCACAAAATAGTGTACACCCAGTGAGTACTCATGTATGGAGCTACTCAGGCTGCAGGCAATGTACAAAGGCCAAGGAGGCAGATAGACCAGGGGTGCAACACAGCAGGGTGAGGCAGTCAATATTGGTGTCTAGCTATGGAAAGGTTTGTCAAGAACTAGCTGCTGCTCAGCCTCTCAAATGTCTTTCCTGCATTCCTGAAGGTACACATGGGTGCTGATAGTAGTCCAGAGAACAGATATATGTATCAAGCACACAAGCCCAATCTCTGCAATGACTTTCAACTCATCTGATGCTCATCCCTCATCCCAAAAAGGAGTATCTTTGGGATTAAGAGTGACAGAGAGATATGTCTGGTATATTGTTTGGCTATTACAGCCAGACCCAGCAAGAGCCAATCAAGGGAGACAATATACTTAGACATTACCCGCTTGCAAAAGAGAATAGTGAAGTTCTGTGTGAAATGAGTATTGCACCATTGAGTCAACTGGGGCAGTGGGGAAAAGAATTAGGGGGTGGTGCCTTCTTATATATGCAGTGTATTTGGTTGTGTTGTTTGTCTCATTCAAATAGGATCACCCAGCCTTACCAGCCCACTGTCTCTTTTTCTCTATCATTATGTCTGCTCTATTAAAAGTGATGACAATGATAGCAACATCAACATCAACATCAAACCAAGCAAAGACCCATAATGCAGGCAACACATCATCCATATCATCCACTCCTCAAGACAAAACATTGATGAGCCTAGACTTCTGTAGCAATGGTAACACCAACTCAGAATGAGATTGGGTAATTAATGTAGTAGCATAGCAATCAAGGTGATTATGTATACGAGTGGGTTCGGGGCATTTCTGTGCAGTAAATCAATTCCTCTATATGCAAGTATACACTGTGACTTTAAGTCAGCAAAGTAGTACTACTTGGTAGTTGAGTACTAGATGCTCTGGCTGTAAGCCAGTAGGAATCTCTCAAAGTGAGAGGGGACAAAAACAGGTATGACATTAATACCACAAATCCATATGAGAAAACAGAAGATGAGACTAGAAAATGTTTCTAGATGGTAATCCTAGTTAGTGTTCTGATGACTCAGCTTTCTGCTGCATGCTGAAGCAGTCATGCCAAGAAATGCTGAGCTGAGGTGAGTGACCTGACTTTGGCAAGTCACAAGATGCCAGTCATGTAAATTGGCTTGACTTCAGCTTTGTGCCATGAAGCCAGTGGCATGTGACCAAATTCAGTCACCTCCACAAGCTTCACTTTTGGCCACATCACCAAAATTTGTGGTACCCTCTGATGGTTTCCGACTTGTGTGCTGTCTTGGTTTTCAATCTTTTGGTGCTCTGCTTTCCTCTACTGGAGCTTTGAAGTCACCTCTGGAGATAACTTGCAGTCAAATAATTGGATGGAAATTTTCAAATCATGTATGCTTTGTTCTTATTTTTTCACATCATTAGCTTACTTTTCCTCCTTCATGTCCAGTCCTCAATGGAGTGTTGACTGATGGTGCAAGGCATGTTTCAAGCATGTTCCTTTGCTAATCTCATTAAAACAAGTATGTATTTTGTGTTCATATTGTGATTCTCCTTGATATTTTGCCTGTAGCCAAGCAATTATTTCTCTCAGATTTCAAGCACCATCTGCATGCTTCAAGGGCTTGTCTTCTCTCTCAGTTTTTTTGTGTAATAGTATGGAAAAAAAATTTAGCAACCAATTTATATAGGATAACATTTGTGCAGTGTTTCTCTTGTAATCATTCTCTTATACTATTGAAAAGTCATTGTTTCATGGCCCTGACAGTGTACTGCTAGGATACCACCAGTTGGAGCATCCCATACTACTGCACAACATCTAGGAGGGACTATTGAAACCATATTTAAGGCCAATCCTAGTGTGTATACTATTTCTTGTCATCATTTTACTGCTCATTATGCATTTTTGTCAAGCTACTCATTGAACTTGACATACAGCTCAACTGTCTTGGCTCCCATCACTGGTGGCCCAAGATGAAGAAGGACATAGAGGCCTACATCCGCGCCTGCAAGACATGCCAACGAACCAAGTCGAGCACCCAAGCCAAGGCAGCACCACTTCACCCCAACACCATCCCTTCCAGGCCATGGACCATATCTCCATCAACATGATCACCAGCCTACCAATCTGCAATGGCTACAATGCCATCATTATGATTGTCGACTGTTTCTCCAAAGAAATCATTCCTATCGTGTGCTTTACAGAACTCTCATCAGAAGGATGGGCCAAAATCCTACATGATGAAGTATATGCTAAGCACAGCATGCTGCAAGTGGTCATCTCTGACTGAGGAACGGTGTTCATCTCCAAGTTCATAAAGGACCTCTATGAATTACTCCAAATCAAAGGCAATGCTTCTACCGCCTTTCACCCCCAGACAGATGGACAGATGGAATGAGTCAATCAGGAGGTTGAAAAATACCTCTGAATCTTCATCAATCATCTCCAGGACAACTGGACAGAATGGCTATCACTTGCCACCTTTGCTCACAATAACTGCATACACTCAGCCACCAGCAAAAGTCCTTTTAAAGTCAATTACAGTTACAATGCCCACATTCTACCAGGAGCCAAACTCCAGACCCTCTTTTGAATCCCAGCATCAACCACATTTGTCTCCAAAATGCAGGAAATCCATGCTGCAGCAAAGTGATTGCTCGAGAAAGCTGCTAACCAAATGAAGGCACAGTACAACAAAAAGAAACACCCAGCAGTTGAGTATCAAATAGGAGACAAAGTGTGCCTTGATATGACCAATCTCCATCTCCCTCGCCCAAAAAAGAAGCTCGCAGATAAACGAACAGGCCCTTTGTAATCATCGCAAAAAGGGGAGCCTCAGCATATACTCTCAAACTTCCCACCAATTGGCACATCCACCCAACATTCAATGAAGCACTCCTCACACCCTACAATTCACTGGCTTTCCCAAACCAAGAACAGCCACCACCACCACCACCAGATTTCATTGATGGTGCTGATGAGCCTCCAGGCTCTGTATGCTCAGAATTTGCAGATTTTATCTGCTAATTAACGCTACTAGCCCTCTAATGGCCTCTCAGTAAACTAATAATTCCACACACGGCAATACCACTTTCATCCTACAGCAACTACTCCTCACGCACTTTATTATCCATCCCATCTTGCCATGCATCATAATTACCGTATTTCATCATGGCAAGGCACCTTTGATCAACAATCATCCCAATACAGAATTACCGCATCACTCAGAAGCACCTAGTTGATGCACTCATTGATCACTTAATGAAAATAACATGATTAGCATGAGTACCCTCCTAGTTACAACAATTGCAGCTACAGTGACTACAGACCATGTTCACTAAGGCTGTTACTTCACCAAGGCCTCAAGAAAACATAGCCCCGCACATACTCCTCAGCATGACCACCGAAGTTCAGTAATCTGCAGCTAAACAGCACTTAATGATCTGCTTGCCGCTCAATAAAACCACAAGGTTCACACCTATATGCAGCAACGTTGAAGAGTTGCTGTTACTTTAGAAGACCAAGGACCATACATTCCTTATGATTTCCACAAGGACAAGGCCTTACAGCCTTACTAAGTCTCGCATATTTACTCTATTTATAAATTCATACTTGTAGTATAAAAACTAGTTAGAAAATGTAGTCGCAGGTTAGTTCATCTCTAGTTGACCAGCCCACGTCAATCCTCATCACACCCTAGTCTAGCGACAGTAAACCATGTCTATTCACCGTTCTATGGCAATATACCATTTGCCCCGCATATTCTCAATTGCACGTCAACTCTTGAAAACTCACCAGAGTTATTCCACGGTTTTTAACTGTGAAGAGTCTTTTCATTATGCGCTCTTCACTCTTAACACTATTGGTGCACACTCATATTGTGCCAATATGTGACCATCACACTATACCTTGCCCCCATTATCTTTTATAGGCTGACATCGTTTCACTTTCACACCATTGGAGTTTTTACCGTTTCACTTTCACCATCATTATCGTCGCCCACTTGGGTAGTCTCCAAGTAGACTTAGGATCAGTTTAGGACCAGTTTCAGCAAGTTTTGTATAGTATCAGTCCCTCAAGTGGACTTGAAGGTTAGTTTGACATAGGATAGGATTGTTTCAGCACCAGACCAGTTTCAACATCGACACAGCACCATCACATCGTATAGGATCAGTTTCTTTGCCAGTTTTCATAGCCCCACATTTTCTCTCACAATACCACTCCCAGCACCTCGTTTAACATTTTCTCTTGCCACATGTCATCTCCACTCCGTTTTCCTATCGTATCATTCACTCATAGACTATTGCCGACCATTTAGTCTCTCTACCATCGTTCACCCCACTCAGATTAACATCCAGCGATGTTTTCTAGTCTTGTCGCGCGTTTTCTCATATGGACTCGTGGTATTCATGTCATACCTGTCTTCGTTCCCTCTCCCTTCAAGAGATCCCTACCAGCTTATAGCCAGTGCATCTAGTACTTGACTACCAAGCAGTACTACTTTGCAGACTTAAAGTCGCAGTGTATACTTGCATATAGAGGAATTGATTTACTGCACGGAGGTGCCCCAAACCCACTCGCAAACACAATCGCCTTGATTGCCGTGTCACTACGTTAATTACACAATCTCATTCTGAGTTGGTATTGCCATTGCCATGGAAGTCTAGGCTCATCAGCACTGAACATTATGAAGTCAAAAAAGTACTCGACAGTAGACTTTGTAAAGTACAAGGAAAACAGGGAGAACCACCTAGGAGGGTCACAGACTACTTTGTTAAATGGAAAGGCTATGGGCCAGAATCAAACAGTTGGGTACAAGAGGACAACATGGACACTGATGAACTCATTGAGGAATTCCTCATGGAGCACATTGATGCTGTACCAACCCATCAACTGCCCACTTGGCGATGCTACATCAATCCTCTCAACGGGGAACAATTATAGTATGACAAATAGTACAATAGCCCAGACTGGGATTGGTTAGGAGGACATGATGATTCATCAATGGATACAAAATCGCCTTTCAAACTGCAGGATACCTTAACAGCAGTCGGGACACCTGCCTTAACAAGGAGGTAATGTTACGATTTATTCATTTTCTTTATCTAAAGCATCTATTATCTTATCTTTGGTGCTTATCTTATCTTATCCAGATCTGTGACTCCACAGAGCCATGACATTGTAACATTGTCACCATTGTCCACCTTGTGCCAGTTCCCTCTTCTTTCTGACATGGTGTACTTATTATTAGAACTCTCATTTTAGTATATAAGTACTGTAGCTCAAGCAGTATATTCCCTAGCTTTGAGCTAAAGTTAATCTATACTGAAACACATTCTCTCTTGCTAAGTGCTATAAACCTTAGTCCAGAACTTCCTCTCATCATGAGACCCAACAGTGACTGTACGAACGCGATACAGCCATTGTTTACTCTTGATTGAAAATTCGGGTCTAACACTTTCCAAGCATGTCAATGCTCTGGATAAATGTTGGGTCAGGTATGCCAATGTTGACTGGCCATGTGCTCCTCCTTCACAAGTACCATTTGATCTGTTGAATGTGGGAAAGCTGTTTGAGAGGTGGTATGTGGTACACCGCAGTTCTGACCAGATGTCAGTCTGAGGTTAAGGAAACTGTTATGATTTATTCATTTCTTTACCTAAGCACCTCTTATCTTATCTTATCTTTGGCGCTTATCTATTTTTATCCCTAGGTCTGCAACCCCAGACCTTCATAGATCTTCACATTGTCACCATGTGTGTCAGACTCCACAGATGTGTACTTTATCTCGGTCACCGTGTATTTGGCTTATTCACTTTCTAACATGGTGCACTTATTATTAGACCCTCATTCTAGTATATAAGTAGTCTACTCAAAGCTGTATATTCCTTAGCTTTGAGCTAATGTTTAATCATACCAAAACATATCCATTCTCGCTAAGTGCTAAAGCCTTAGTCTTGACGTCTTAACTTCACGGGACTTAGCAGTGACGGTACAAACGCGATACCGCTGTCTATTTACCTTTGTTGAGATATTGGGTCTAACAATTAGCTCAAAGCTTTTTTCTAGATCTTTAACCAAGATCCTCTATGGAGAACAACATCACCCAAGTTCTAGCCATCGCACTTGGAATCCCTAGCGCTACTGTTCTCTCTCTTGTCCTCATTCTTGTGCTCAGGACTCTCTGCAGACCACCACAAAGAATTGAGGCACCCCACACCACCCCCAGTCACTACAACCCCAACCCTTTCCGACAATGTCGATGCCATCCCGCTCGAGCAGCAGCCACCCTGAATCTTTGTACCCATACCACGGCGACCGATCCCACTCGACAAGTTTGCTAGGGCAGGAGTCAATGAAGAAGAAGTCACTTCTGAGACAACTTCTCCTGTCATCCTGGAAGGAAGAGCTCCTTCCCCTTCCGGAAGGCGCACGTTTGTCCACCCTGCCATTCCTCCCTCTCCTGAGTATGCCCCGTATATCCCTCGAACTCCCTCACCCGGCACGTATGCCTGATTTGCTGCCTGTGTCAGGGGATTTGACATGGGCCGCAACATCAGACCAGTCACCCCAGCCACCAATTATGACACCTGGGCCAACAGGTATCCCACTCCACCACCCGCAGCCAGTATCGCCTCAGCAGACTTCTGGGATAATGTCGACATCCCCTACAGCGCCTACTTCCCCTCCGATTGCGCCTCACCCAACCACCGTACCCCTCCCCCAGCAGGGTACAGGTGCGACTGGGACCAGCCCATACAGAACTGGGAGCTCACACCCGAGCCTGTACGAGTTGAGGAACCCATTGCCAGTTCCTCCACCCACCTTTACCCCCCAACACGCAGTGGTTGGCAAAATGTCAGGTCTCTGCGCTGTCGAGAAACTAACTGGGAACGACTTGCCCGACACTTCAGAGAACAGCCATGCGAGTCAAGTGCCTCAGAGACCGTTGTCGAGCCGCAGCATCCACCCCATCCTGCCACTCCATTCCCAACCGTCACCATCGATGGGGTACTACAGCCGACCACTGAGTCATCGCGCGAGCACACGCCCTCCAACTCCAGGGCCCCCAGCAATGACTCTAGTCAACGCCATTAAATTCTACGAGGAGACGTCTGATGACCCAAGTATAGGTATACCAGACATTCTCAAGTATTTGGACTACCAAAGTATTTACACATACTTTGCTTATGAACTCCCCTTCTCTCTGGTTTGGGGAGAAACCCAAGCCGGTAACGATTATTTTATGAAGAAACTATGAGGACTCCCAGCCGACAACATACTCCAATATGAAGCGGAGCAAAATGCTTGCTTCCTATGGAACAACCTACACCCAGAAGCCTACAAGGAGGTGCTTGACCCCTATGAGGAAGCAGTAACCGAAGTTGAGACACAGGAACCAATGCCAGATGCACCGCCAGTATCACCTCCTCATGTATCAACTGGAACCTTCTCCTACATCAGAGGACAGGCACCACCAGGAACATACCAACCCAGTTATCAACCATTTGCCGGCGGCGGTGATGAGCCTAGACTTCCGTGGCAATGGCAACACCAACTCGGAATGAGATTGGGTAATTAATGTAGTAGCATGGCAATCAAGGTGATTGTGTGTGCGAGTGGGTTCAGGGCACCTCCGTGCAGTAAATCAATTCCTCTATACACAAGTATACACTGTGACTTTAAGTCTGCAAAGTAGTACTGCTTGGTAGTCGAGTACTAGATGCAACGGCTATAAGCCGGTAGGGATCTCTTGAAGTGAGAGGGAACGGAAGTGGGTATGACATGAATACCACGAATCCGTATGAGAAAACATGTGACGAGGCTAGAAAACATCGCTGGACGTTAATCTGGGCTGGGTGAAAGATGGTAGAGAGACTAAACGGTCAGCAATAGTCTATGGGTGAACGAGGCGATGGGAAAACGTAGTAGAGATAATGTGTGGTGAGAGAAAACATTAAACGATGTGCTGGGGTAGACTGGCAAGAGATAACATGGGGCTATGAAAACTGGTGATGAAACTGATCTTATACAATGCGAGAGTACTGTGTCGATGTTGAAAACTGGTCTGGTGCTGAAACAATCCTATCCTATGTCAAACTAACCTTCAAGTCCACTTGAGGGACTGATACTATACAAAACTTGCTGATACTGGTCCTGAACTGATCCTAAGTCTACTCGGAGACTATCCAAGTGGGTGACAATAACAATGGTGAAAGTGAAACTGTAAAACTCCAATGGTGTGAAAGTGAAACAATGTCGGCCTATAAAAGATAACAGAGGCGAGGTATAGCGCAGCGGTCACGTATTGGCACAATATGAGCATGCACCAATAGTGTTAAGAGCAAAGAGCACGTAACAAAAAGGACTCTTCACAGTTAAAAACCATGTGAATAACTCTGGTGAGCTTTCAAGAGTTGACGTGCAATCAAGAATATGCGGGGCAAACGGTGTATTGCCATAGAACGGTGAATAGACATAGTTTACAGTCACTAGACTAGAGTGTGACGAGTATTGACGTAGTCTGGTCAACTAGAGATGAACTGCACTGTAACTACGTTTTCTAGTTAGTTTTTATACTACAAGTACGAAATTATAAATAGAGTAATCATGCGTGACTTAGTCAGGCTGTAAGGCCATGGCTTATTAGAATCCATAGGAAACATATGGTACTTTGTCTTCTAAAGTAACAGCAACTTGTCAACGTTGCCACGTATGGTTGCAAACCCGTATGGTTTCATGGAGTGATGAACAGATTGCACAGTGCTGTTTAGCTGCGGACTGGTGAGGTATGGCTTTTATACTGAGGTGCATGCTTGGGTCTATGTCGTTTCAAGGTCTTGGCGAGGTAACAGCCTTAGTAAAACACGGTCTGTTATGATGCGTGGCAAGATGGAGTGGATTAACAAAGCACGCGAAGAGTAGTTGCCATAGGGTGAAAGTGGTATTGCCGTGTGTGGAATTATTGGTTTACTGAGAGGCTGTTGGAGGGCTAGTAGCGTTAATTAGCAGGGAAAATCCATGAATTCTGAGCGTACAGAGCCTGGAGGCTCATCAGCAGTCATGGAGCCGGCGGAGGTGGCAGTGCACAACCACCGCAACCTCCCGCTCCACCAGCACCACCACCAAGATACATGCTCCCACTCCATCCCGCACCACCACCTCTCCCAGACCCGCCAGTACCCTGGCAACTAGTCGACAGAGCCATCGCCCCCTATGACAATTTTAAACCAAAGATCGTAAAGGAGGTTGATGACTTCAAGGGTGATTCTACCGACATCACCCAATTCTTCCTAAAGTGCGAATTGCATTTCGAAATATTCAGTTGACACTTCCGCCACCACCCTCACAAAGTCGTCTTCTGTGTCTCATGACTTGCAGAGGACGCTGAGAAATGGTGGGAGTTGAATGTGCAGGTCATAGGGAAGGACCCAGCGACCAGAGCCCAGCTCTATCCGTCTTACGACGATTTCAAGACAGAGCTCGGCAAGAGGTTCTGGAAGGATGCTGACGTGCAGCTAAAGTACGCACAGTGGGAGAAGCTTAGACAGGCAGATTCTAAAGACGGCGACCAGTTCTTCCAGAAATTCAAAGAGCTAGCCTACCATGCCGGAGTATGGAGCAACGACCAAGTCATGCTCCATCAGATCAAGAAAGCCGCCCGACAGACAAGTAAAAATACTATATACTTGGCTGACGGAGAGGTACCAACTGACTACAAAGGCTGGAAAGCCCGCCTCCTACGAATTGATTACAACTGGCACCTCAAACAGGCAGAAGGGTCTACAACAACATGACCACGACCACAGACACAGAAGACGACCATGCCTACTAAGGGTGGTCAACCAGCAGCTCCTGTACCGTCAACAAAGATGGGGACAGGAACAACTTATGGAGGACACGGCGTGCCAATGGATGTCGATGCAGCTAGGGCAGCATCAGTATGCTTCCGATGTGGCAAGAAAGGCCACTTCAAGCGCGACTGCCCCCAATGCGCCCAAAACCCAGGAAGAGAGCCTACGTCGTGCCAATGCATATTGGGACACCCAGGACAAGCTCGCCCCATCGAAGAAGTAAAAGAGAGTGCTGAGGAGTGAATGATTCGACTCACTCGGCTACGGACTTAGTTTCAGCTGGTACGCCTATCGCACTTTATCAATGTACTTATATACCTGTTGTAGTTACCCCCGCGCATTTGAATATACCTGCGACTTCGCAATCAGACCAGAAACTAAGCAAGAATCAACTCTCTGTCCCAGCACCGGATGTCATGGTAGTTAGACTACCAATGACTAAACATTCGGCAAGTAACCCATTACAGGCAAAAGCATCGGACGATAAGTCACCTACCATAGTGACACCCATCTCAACAGCGTTACACCAGTCTAGCAGCCTCACTGGAGCATGTGCAATGACGAATGTACGACCGGATGGCCCAGGGGAACAAGTGGCTCCTATGGAGTGTCTCGCCCCCCCTGACCAAGCGGCTCTATGGAGTCCCAGCCTCGCTGGGAGTTTCGAGGGAATAGCTACAGTGAAACCTCCTCTGGTAAAAGAGAACACTGTATGCCTACCAAAGTCTAAATCCCTTACACGACCAGGGGCTTTGGCAATGGGCATGGACAACCAGAAGACGACAACCGAGGACAAACCAGACTCGAGTAAGTGCCCCCGACCAGTTGCCAATGCCTGTCATGACACAGGGTGACTCAAGAATGGGGGAACACCGAATAAAACGAGGGACCCGCCAAAGAACATGGGCTCGAAGGAATCAGGTGAAGGCGACCGTAATATGGTGTCAGCCCAACCTGTTGCCCCTTCACAGGGTGACTCCTTCATGCAATGCACCTCCCATTCCACGACCGACCAGAAAGCCGCATTACAGGAAGCTGCTAGCCCCCAGGCAGTGCAAAGGGGGCATCAGGTAGCTTTTATTGAAGAAGTACCTGATGACGAGGACATTACCAGTTTCATGATGAACAAGAAGGCTAATTTAATACCCCCTTTAGACATTGCGGTGACCTCCCCAACGGTAGTCAAGCCCTCACAGGTCAACGTGAAGGCTAAGGAGGCCCCGCAACTCTTGCGCACTTATACTAGTGGCAAGACCTACAGCGAGTGGCTTAAACCATTCAGAGCTGAGTGGACTCTGCGTGGCATAGTACAAGCCAAGACAGAGTTGGAGGCGAAGGCAATCCTAAAGAATTGGATTCACAAGGCACGTGCAGAGGAAGTAGTCGACACAATGCTTGAAACAATGAGGGGGATGGAGCAAATCAACGCACTCAAATGGCTCAAAGAACTACAACAGCCAAAACGATACATCAGCACACTAAGCAACAAAGGGAAGGACCTGATTCTCCCCATCAAAATTGGGATACCAGGAACCCTTGCCCGAATTGCCACAACTGCATTGGTAGACAGCAGGTGCACCAGCAGTGCCATCAATAAAACATTTGTCAAAAAACACAACATCCCGACTCACGCAACAGCCGCACCAATTCCTGTCTACAATGCTGATGGAACCTGAAACCAAGGAGGATCAATTACCAAATACACCGAGATCCATCTTAAAATTGGAGATCATTCAGAACAAATAGATCTAGCCATAACAGATCTCAACGATAAACAGATCTTCCTTGGCCATGATTGGTTAGCCTGGCATAATCCGATCATCAATTGGAAGACAGGAGGATTAACGTTTGCACGGTGCGAATGCCGCAAAAACCCATTTGTACTACCTGATGCAGATCCCGATGATAGGTGGGACAAGGAGCTGGAGGAGGGAGACACAATTCTTGCAATAGACTTCATGCGGGTTATACTCATACGTGCTCATCACGCTAATGACTTAGCTGCCATGGCCAACGCAGACAAGAAAACGAAGACATTCAAAGAAATGGTCCCAGAATGGTGTTGAGATTTCAGCGATCTATTCGATAAAGATAGTTTCGATGAACTTCCCGAACCAAAGATGTGGGACCACACAATCGAACTTCTTCCAAATGTGAATGCCAATCTCGATTGCAAGGTCTACCCTCTGAATCGGAACGAACAGGCTGAACTCGACAAGTTCCTGGATGAGAACCTCTCAAGTGGACGAATAAGGCCCTCCAAGTCGCCCATGGCTTCACCTTTCTTCTTTGTCAAGAAGAAGGATGGCAAGCTGTGACCAGTACAAGATTACCGTAAGCTTAACAAGATGACAATCAAGAACCGATACCCGCTTCCACTCATCTTGGAGCTAATGGATAAACTGCGAGGTGCCAAGTACTTTTCCAAGCTTGACGTTCGATGGGGATACAACAACATGTGCATCAAAAGCGGTGACAAATGGAAGGCGGCATTCAGAACTAATTGAGGGTTGTTCAAACCCATGGTTATGTTCTTCGGGCTTACCAATTCGCCTGCCACCTTCCAGTGGATGATGAATGTCATTTTCAAAAACCTCATTGCATCAGGCACCATCACCGTCTACCTCAATGATATCTTAATCATGTCCAAAACCAAGGAAGAACATCTTCACATCACGCACAAGGTTCTAAAGGTCTTACAAAAGAACAAGCTATTCCTTAAAGCGGAGAAATGCGAGTTCGAGACCTTGGAAACCGAGTACCTTGGGGTTATCATCAGTGAGGGAAGCATTCACATGGACCCAGTCAAAATCGCAGGAATAGCGGAATGGCCCGTTCCAACCAAGAAATAGCAGCTTCAGTTATTCCTAGGCTTTACCAACTTCTACCGACGTTTCATCAAAGGATATAGCATAGTCATCAAGCCTATGACACAGCTAACAGGAAACGATCCATGGAAGTGGGGAAAGGCGCAGCAGAACGCATTTGAAGAATTGAAGAGACTACTAGCCGAAGAAGTGGTACTGGCAATACCCACAGAAGGAGGCAAGTTCCGCATAGAGGCAGACACAAGCGAGGGAGCGATCGGTGCTGTATTGTTGCAAGAGCAGGATGGAAAATGGCGCCCAGTCGCATTTCTGTCCAAGTCCCTAACGGTTACGGAACGAAATTATGAAATTTACGACAAAAAACTGCTGGCCATCATGCTAGCCCTGGACGAGTGGAGACACTACCTAATGGGAGCGGTTCAGGACTTCGAGATATGGACAGATCATCAAAATCTGCAATATTTCTGAAAGCCTCAAAAGCTCAACCGACGCCAAGCATGTTGGGTAACTGAGCTTGCTGAATACCACTTCTCGCTGCATCACAAACCAGGAACAGCAAACAAGAAAGCCAACTTACTCAGTTGACAAGCAGATCACGAGCAGGGACAGGAGGACAACAATGAGGTTATAGTCCTCAAACCCAAGCACTTCCGGGCATTGGTCATGCCCACAATCGAGGAAGTCCATACCAAAATCAAGCAAGCCACACTTGACCACCACCAATGGGATAAAAACATATCCGCGTCTCTCAACCATGACCGAGGGATGAAGCTAGATGACGGTTTGATCTTCTACGATCACCGTATCTATATTCCCCAAGATCATGTGTTACGAGGAGAAATTATGACAATGCATCACGACCATAGGACAGTGGGACACCCTGGCATTGAGAAGACCAAAAGAACTCGTCCTACAAGAATATTGGTGGCCTAGGATGAAGAGAGACATAGAGGCCTATGTCCGCGCTTGCGAAACGTGTCAACGAACCAAGTCAAGCACTCAAGCAAAGGCAGTGCCTCTCCATCCAAACACCATACCCTCCTGACCATGGACTCACATCTCTGTCAACATGGTCACTGGTTTACCTAGGTGCAATGGTCAAGACGCTATCTTAATGATCGTCAACCGATTCTCCAAGGAAATCATACCGATAGCTTGTACCACGGAGCTGTCATCGGAAGGGTGGGCCAAAATCTTACGCAACGAAGTTTACGCCAGACATGGAATGCCTCAAGTGGTCATCTCTGACCGAAGCTCTGTGTTCATCTCCAAGTTTATGAAAGACCTCTATGACTTGCTACAGATCAAGGCAAACATATCCACCGCCTATCACCCACAGACAGATGGACAGACTGAACGAGTCAATCAAGAGGTTGAAAAATACCTCTGAATCTTCGTCAACCATCTCCAGAACAACTGGGTAGAATGGCTCTCTCTTGCGGCTTTCGCTCACAACAACCGCACCCACTCCGCTACAGGCAAAAGCCCCTTCGAGGTTAACTACGGCTATAATGCTGACCTCCTCCCTGGCACAAAACCCCGAGCACCTTTCAGAACACCAGCCTCAACCACATTTGTTTCACAGATGCAAAAAATCCATGCTGAAGCCAAACAAGCCCTCGAAAAAGCTGCCGACCAAATGAAAGCCCAATACGACAAAAAGAAGCGACCTGCTATCGAGTATCAAGTAGGAGACAAGGTGTGGCTCGACACAACCAACCTTAACCTGCCATGACCCAAGAAGAAACTCACAGACAAACGAACAGGTCCCTTCCCAATCGTCACAAAAGTAGGAGCATCAGCGTACAAGCTGAAGCTCCCATTGGGCTGGTGCATTCATCCAGTCTTCAACGAATCACTCCTCACCCCATACATGCCACCTGCATTCCCAAACCAAGAACAACCGCCTCCTCCACCGCCAGATCTCATCGACAGTGAAGAACACTATGAAGTCAAGAAAGTCCTTGACCATAGGGAGCGCAAAGTCAGGGGAAAGCCGGGGAACCAATGCGATGGGTTACGGACTACTTCATCAAATGGAAAGGCTATGGGCCAGAATCAAACAGCTGGGTACGAGAAAATGACATGGACGCAGAAGAACTTGTAGACAATTACCTTACTGAGAAGGTAAACCGTATGGATACACCAATTGAAGATTGGCAATCCTATACAGACCCATTCACTGGATGAAAAGTTTGGTACAACCAAGAACTAGACTGGGATCAATTTGGCGGCCACAACGACCCTTCGACAGATATGAAATCGCTGTTCAAACCAACAGAGATACCTTAAAGCATAGGCGGTTATTCACGTCAATGCTTGCCTAGGAAAAGGGAGACCAAATCTACTAGCAGTTGGGACACCTGCCTTAAGGGGGGGGTAATGTTATGATTTATTCATTTCTTTACCTAAGTGCCTCTTATCTTATCTTATCTTTGGTGCTTATCTATTTTTATCCCTAGGTCCGCAACCCCAGACCTTCATAGATCTTCACATCGTCACCATGCACATCAGACTCCACAGATGTGTACTTTATCTTGGTCACCGTGTATTTGGCTTATTCACTTTCTAACATGGTGCACTTATTATTAGACCCTCATTCTAGTATATAAGTAGTCTACTCAAAGCTGTATATTCCTTAGCTTTGAGCTAATGTTTAATTATACCAAAACATATCCATTCTCGCTAAGTGCTAAAGCCTTAGTCTTGACATCTTAACTTCACGGGACTTAGCAGTGACGGTACGAACGCAATACCGCTGTCTATTTACCTTTGTTGAGATATCAGGTCTAACAGAAACAACGAAACAGGCACATCAGAAATATAGTGTAATGGCCTCGCACTGATGACATGGTGCTATTAGGATTGAACTCAGAAAATGATCAAGCAATGGACAGATCATTTTCCAACGCTGGCAGCTAGATTGTCATAATGACATTGTCCTCAGTTGTTTTATTCATGTTGATACTTATATGTTAACATGATATTCTAAGAACCTTGAAATAATGTTCAGATTGTGATGCTCCAACACATTAAATCCCTCACAATGATGTGGCCAGATGGCTGTATTGAGCTTGCTAGAGCCACTGGCTGGTATGTTATTGAAATTTCTCTCATCTCTGTTTATTGTTACTTTGGCCAATGAGCATGCTTAACTGCTTATTATTGCATCTGGTCAGAACGGCGGTGTACATATAATATATATTCATTTTGATGCAGGCTTTGAGAAGCGCACGCTGATGAGCCTCCAGACTCTGTATGCTCAGAATTCATGGATTTATCCTGATAATTAACACAACCGTCCCACCAACAGCCTTTCAGCAAACCAATAATTCCACACATGGCAATACCACTTTCACCCTATGGCAACCACTCTTCACATGCTTGGTTATCCATCCCATCTTGTCACGCATCATAATTGCTGTATTTCATCACGGCAAGGCACCTTTGATCGCCAATCATCCAAAACAGAATTACCACATCACTCAGAAGCACTTAGTTGATGTGCTCATTGATCACTTAATGAAAATGATCTGATTGATGCAAGTACCCTCTTGGCTATGATAATTATCCCTATGGCAACTACAGACCATGTTTTACTAAGGCTGTTACTTTGCCAAGATCTCAAGAAAATGTTGCCCCACTAGTACTCTTCAGCACCACCACTGAAGCTCAGTAATCCGCAGCTAAACAGCACTTAATGATCTGCTCATCGCTTAACAAAACCATATGGTTCACATCCATATGCAGCAACGTCAACAAGTTGCTGTTACTTTAGAAGACCAAGGACCATATGTTCCCTATGATTTCCACAAGCCAAGGCCTTACAGCCTGACTAAGTCTCACATCCTTACACTATTTATAAATTTGTACTTGTAGTATAAAAACTAGCTAGAAAACATAGTTCAGGAGGAGTCCAGCACAGTTCATCACCAGTTCATCTACAGTTGACCAGTCTATGTCAATTATCATCACACTTTAGTCTAGCAACAGTAAACCCCGTTTATTCACCATTCTACAGCAATATAGTGTTTACCCCACATATTCTTGATTGCATGTCAACTCTCGAACTCACCAGAGTTATTCCACAGTTTTAACTGTGAAGGGTTTCTTGACACTCACTCTTCATTCTTAACACTATTGGTGCATGTTCATACTGTGCCAATACGTGACCACCGTGCCATATCTTGCCCTTGTTATCTTTTATAGGCCGCCATAGTTTCACTTTCACACCATTGGAGTTTTTACAGTTTCACTTTCACCATCATTATTGTTGCCCACTTGGGTAGTCTCTGAGTAGACTTAGGATCAGTATAGGATCAGTTCAGCAAGTTTCATATAGTATCAGTCCCTCGAGTGGACTTGAAGGTTAGTTTGACATAGGATAGGATTGCCTCAGTACCAGAACAGTTTCAACATTGACTTCAGCACCATCACACTGTATAGGACCAGTTTCATCACCAGTTTTCATAGCCCCACGTTTTCACTCGCCATTCCACCATCAGCACCTCATTCCACGTTTTCTTTCAACACATGTCATCTCCACTCCATTTTCTCATCGCCTCATTCACCCCTAGACTATTGCCAACCATTTAGTCTATCTCCCATCATTCACCCCACTCAGATTACTGTCAAGCAATGTTTTCTAGTATTGTCGCATATTTTCTCATATGGAGTCATGGTATTTACATCATACCTGCCTTTGTTCCCTCTCATTTTGAGAGATCCCCACTGGCTTATAGCCATTGCATCTAGTACTCAACTACCAAGCAGTACTACTTCACAGACTTAAAGTTGCAGTGTATACTTGCATATAGAGGAACTGATTTACTGCACAGAGGTGCCCTGAACCCACTCACAAACACGATCACCTTGATTGCCATGTTACTATGTTAATTACCCAATCTCATTCTGAGTTGGTGTTGCCATTGTCACAGAAATCTAGGCTCATCAACACTGAATCACCAGGAAACAGTAAGGAAGCAAGGGTGTATGCGGTCACCAGAACAGAGTCAGGGATAACTATGATAGGAGCTGAGAATGGATGATAACAAGAGAACATATGACTGGATTTTAGAAATTATTCTTAGAAGTCTCTAAGATTGAACTGAGAATAGGACCTGAGCCTTAACAGTAGTAAAGATACACACCTTCAATCCCAGATTCCCAATGATATTCCATTCTCACTGACAGTCTTTCACATTCCTTGTCACATAATGATCTGCCACTTGCATATCACTATTGAGATGATTGTGAAGAGTCAGTCAAGACTCTAGAGTGCAAGAATAGGAAACGCACACTGCAAGACTGGTTGCCACCAAATTGAAATCAGGGCTTTTGCAGGTTACTAGGTTGGGTCTGTCTGATTGTGTAGGTGGCAGTTAATATGCATTGCCGAAATCACTTAACAGAGCAAAAATTGAGATGGTTGGGTGAGCAGACACCAGGACTTATAGGAAGAGGAACAATCTCCTCAGTCACAAGTGCCTGGGTGTGGAGAGAACAAAATGAACATGAAGAGGAGGATGGTGAAAGAGTGAAAGACTCACAGTGGCAAGATATCGAATGGCTGTGACCATCATAGCATGTGATGCTAGTTTCTGAATCTGAGTCAACAATGAGTCAATAGTTGAAAATTCAAACAAGTCAAAGATCTAATAGTCTAGAGATAATCTGACAGTAAATATACACTGCATGGAGAAACCAATATTTTAGCTTAAAATATTGAATTCTATAACTATTTATTTTTTCCAACATCTAAGCTGGAATATTGAAAGATTATTTTAAATATTATTTGAATATTTTTGTTTATTGAAAAAATATTAGAAAATTCCCAAATATCACAATTATATTTAAAATATTATCTCAATATTTTAGTCCAATATATTGAAAAAATAAATAGTTATAGAATTCAATATTTTAAGCTAAAATATTAGATTTTCCATGCAGTGATATAACCTGGACATCAGGGTAGAAAATGACAAGGCAAGCAAAGACTATAATGCTTGAGAGTGCATTGCCATGACATTGAACCAAGCACTTTGATGACATCAGATGAAGGCTAACCTCTGGACCTCAATTCAGTGTCTCAGTCTGATGTCAC
The DNA here is from genome assembly GCA_030407065.1 of Armillaria nabsnona. Lineage (NCBI taxonomy): Eukaryota > Fungi > Basidiomycota > Agaricomycetes > Agaricales > Physalacriaceae > Armillaria > Armillaria nabsnona. The sequence continues at coordinate 1,478,654 of JAUDQA010000005.1, forward strand.
TTCAACCAGGACCAAAAAAACATTAGGTTGATGTCTCTACAACCAAGATACATCATCTACTCTTGGCCTCGTCACATCATTTTCCTCTGACATTGCTATGTCAAAACTTTGGATTTGTGATGTATACAAGGGAGTTTCTCCTGGGATCTACAAGTCTGAGTGAGTGGACTGCATTCTTTCGGTTCACTTTGTTAATACTCTGTACAGTCATCACCCGGTCTTTTGGACACCACTATTCCTTTATACATTGAGATATAGTTTCTCTTTCTGCTGTGTTATGGTTCTGATTTTATTTTTATCTTACAGAGTACACACCAAAAAAAAATGAAGTCAAGGAGGCTTGTATTGGTCAGGAAAAAATCAATAGTGACTGATATGAAATTTGGGAAAACACAAATACAGAATTAAACAAGAGTGAGGGTACTGGGTAATATAAATTAATATTTGAAATTGTTCTAATTACTATAAGAACATATTTCTCCTGCAGAACCATGGGCCAGAGACTACTTCTTGTGGTGCTATAGGCAAAACAAGCCAGAACTGCTCTCCAGAGCCATGAGAAATTAATCCAAAATGGAAAAAGATTGCCCAAATTTAGCACATGGAAACCAGTGTACAGAGGTCCTGGTAACTGGTAAATTTGGACTTTCATTGAAAATATTCACCACACAATCAAATCATTATAGAATCACCCCAAACTTATAACACTGCATGGAGAATCCAATATATTGGCTTAAAATATTGAGATAATATTTTCAATATAATTGTGATATTTGAGAAATTTCCAATATTTTTTTAAATAAACAAGCATATTCAAATAATATTCAAAATAATCTTTCAATATTCCACCTTAGATGTTGAAAAAAATAAATAGTTATAGAATTCAATATTTTAAGCTAAACTATTGGATTCTCCATGCAGTGTAATATACACTCTTAAATATATCATTGACATTATAATATACTTTTCTGGATGAAATGTGAATGAGAGAGGCTTTAAAATCCACCAGAAATTTGCCTGTACAATGGACCGAGTGATGACTGTACAGTTTAGAACATTCAATCAACATGGCTGGCATATCTGGTTGCCTCATGGAATCTTTTGAGTCATTAGCTGTTACCCATAGGAAATTTTGTGATGTTCTTTGTGATGGGGTTATGAAAGTATTGGCTCAATAGTTGCAATCCTATAGTCTAATTGTTTGAGACTGCAATATGATCATTCAATGATGTCAGTTACTGAGTGGTCCATGTGCTGAACACAATATTCATCTTGGTTTGTATTCCTTCCTACTTTTCTCTAGATAGCTTATTCCTCACAATCTACCAGTCTTCTATCTGTGTTCAACCTTTGTGGTAACAGACATCATGCTATAATCCTACAACAGTCTCTCTACTGAAAACCAACAATGCATTAATTCTGATGCACTTCTTTGGATGTCTGTGATGTCAGGTCTAGAAACAGCTGTTGTTTGTTACCAATGTCTCTGTGGCAGCCTGTCATCTTTTTTCCCCCACCTCACCATGACCTCTGTTGTGCACAAAGTGAGAGAGAGACTTCCTTCTCTTGGTCAGTTTTTTTTTTTGCTTGGTGAATAGAAATAGGACATTCATTTTCAGAGAACAGCTCTTGGTACACTGGACACCATATTGATGGAGGATAATTCAGCTGCTCAACTCAAGAAGCAGAATGATGGTGTGTTGCAGTTTGTTACTGATGGTGTTCATTTATCTTTTTATTTCATTCATCTCAGCAGTCAAAGACTGGAAACTCGCTTGGCCAATGCAGGCTCTGATTTTACTTCCTTTTGTGCCAAGTGCAAAAGACCTTGAAGGACTTGAATCTTTGGATCCATCCCATCCGTATGCCATCATGGTACCCTATTCCATTTCACCAACTGCAGAAAAATACCTTTGCATACATTATCATAATATGTGTTTTCACCATTTGCATAGCAATAACCACTAACTAGCTGCATTGGCAGAATATCCATGCTGTTTTGTTTACTGGGAGTTACTGGAATTTGAGACACACTGCCCCTGTAGACCACACTGGTGTCTTTGACATCAGGCTTTTCCTTATGCCATGGAATGATTTGAAGATTTGAGGGTTGTAACAAAGGTGCCCATCGATATGGCTGGGTGTATATACTGTGGTGGTACTATAAACTGTGCCTATCTTTGTTTAGATGGCTCTGCCCTGATCAAGGCATATACCCCCAAGGATGGAGTGATTCAGTGTACGTATACATGCTGCAATCTTTTTGAAATGACCACCTATGATCTAGATTATTAGATATTTGTACTAGTACTAGTATAATTGAAGGCTCAGGGCTATATTTGAAACTGCTAAGTCACATGATGTCATTGACGCTTCACTACACACAGCCTGACTTCCAATAAATATCTGTATGCAATAGAAACAACCTGGTCAATAAAGAGGTGCTTTTGATACAAGTTGGAACAATGAAGAGCCTTTGAGAAGGCCAATGGCTCCTCTTCATCTCACACTAGCCACCCAGTTTCTTCCGATGTCTACATATCCTTTTCAGATCCTTCGAGTTGGTATCAACAGCCTCAGCAACCAGGCATCTCTGATAGGGGCTATTGCTCCACCTATTTTTCAGCTGACATTGCTTGACAGTATAACAAGCTCATACCCCTCACCAAGAAGAGATGAATGAAGACTGACAGCATCAATGATGACTATGCTCAGTGGATCCCTGGGTCAGACAAATATGAGGTGCTAGAGGACTATCTAGAATGTGATGTGATGTTGGGGACATTGTTCATAGATCCATCAGGGGAAAAGAATTCTGCAAGAAGTAAGAGAAAGGGTTATGATAGCTCAGTGAGTTATCCATCTGGCAGCAAGGGCACTATTGGGTTAACGAAATAGTCAGAACAATCCTATGAAGGTGTGGCAGCAGTTAGAGGGAGATTTTCTGGAGGAGACAATTTGCTGAGCTGTTCTGGGGAATGGCTCTGGCAAACCCTCTTGTTGCCAGTGCCTTAAATGATTGTGAGTCACTGAATGGGACAATACAGTTGCAGCTGTTGCAGAGGATGAAGAGTACATCACTGAACTGTTTCATTGCAAGACATGTGGGGAGTTCACAGAGTGTAAAGAGTGCTGCATTCATTGACATCAGAGAACTCCATTGCACAATATTGAGGTGAGTCTTATTCAAAGTGGGTCAGTATAAGTTCTTACCCACTCTTTAGCAATGGAATAGTGGTTTTTGGGAGAGGACTACACTACAATCCATGGGCTTGATCTTTCAGCTTGGCCATGGTGGTGGTCAGTGTATCTTTCCAGCCAGTATTCCTTCAACGATGACTGTCCTACACACCAATAGTGTACATCAAGTTTGCTACCAGTATTGTGGCTATGACATGTCGGACAGTGAGAATAAATGGTGGCAACTCAAGTGAAATGGCTGGTATCCAGCTACAATCTTGCAACCAGTGACGTGCACAACATTTGAATGTCTGGATACCTTTTGTCTCCTTCAAGTCATTGCTACTGTGAATGCCCATGACTATGTCACTTTCTTGGAGCAAACAACAGATCCTCTGGGTATGACCTAGGTACCTGACTGGTACAAATGCTTTGGTTGTATGGCCAGGCAGTGGTCTTATCTGATGCACTTCTGTAGAGCCATAGTTGGCCATGCAGACAGTGGGATACCATCAGCAACGGCAGGAGTGGTTGCGATATGGTGTTGGACATGTCCCAGAGTAGGGGTTAACTTGCTATCAGGTTGAGATGAGGTTGGGAAGGACAAAGCATGAGTTTCATCTTTCATGTTCAAGTGAAGACAATTCTGAGTGATATCTCATACATATCTATACAAGAAAACATTTTCCATCAAGGCTAATTTTCAAATGATGAACCGCTGATGAGCCTCCAGGCTCTGTACGCTCAGAATTCATGGATTTATCCATTTATCACCCAATACCTTCAAAACGACTTCATTATAATCTCCACCCACTCCATAATACTGCCAACACTTGATAATACCACAGATTTCCCCAGTATAGGCCACCCACACACAGATACAATCCTAAAACTGTGCCCTTCATACTTCTTCAATGCTCTGTTATCCTTCTCAGCTTGCTGCCCATCATAATTACCATACCTCATCACAGCAAGGCACCATTGATCACCAATCATCCCAATATAGAGTTGCCACATCACTTAGAAGCACCTGGTTGATATGCTCATTGATCATTTAATTAAATAACGTGATTGATACAAGTACCCTTCCAGCTACGATAATTACAGCCACAGCAACTACAGACCGTGTTTACTAAGGTTGTTACAGTGCCAAGACCTCGAATTATTGTTGACCCAAGCATACACCTCAGCATGGCAACTGCAGCTCAGTAATCCGTAGCTAAACAGCACCTCATGATCCACTCATTGCTTAATAAAACCACATGGTTTTCATCCATATATGGAAATGTTGAAGACTTGCTGTTACTTTAGAACCACAGATTCCATATGTTTACTATGGCTATTACAAAAGCCAAGGACTTACAGCCTTACTAAAGCTCCAGTGAATATTCTATTTATAAAATCATACCTGTAATATAAAAACTAGGTAGATACCGTGTTTTTAGTTTGAGTTCTTACCCAGTTGACAAGACTACAGCATTTCCAGTCAGCTATGGTTACTCCAAGTGATCCCTCACTGCTTGCTTTACTTTTAACATTGTTGGTTTGCTTTGTATATTGCACCAATACACGGAATCTTGCGTCAATAACTTTCTTTTGTCTTTAATGCCGCAACATTGCTTCACCATCACCACATAAGATTGTTTCATCACTTTCACCTTCTACATCGTCATCATTTTCATTGCCCAGTTCAGTATTGCCTCCATGTAGGCCCAGTTCAGCACAATTCTCCATAGGATTGCCCTCATATTTATCATTGTTCAGAGTTGCTGTGCATCAATTGCTGCAACACCCCACTCAGCACCATGGTTGCTACATTTTCTTCCAGTTCCAAGGCAGTTTCCACATGTTAATTGCCATTGTTTTGATTCAGTATCACAGTACACCATCTGGACATGTTTTCTAGTCCTTCTCCATGATTTCTAGCTCATTGCTACAGTTTCTAGAGTATTGCCACGGTTACTAGAGCTATTTTTGTGCTCTTTAGGCTATCCCCATGATTTCTAGACCATTTTATCAGTTTCTATCATGGTTTCTTAGTATTTGCATCATACCAGATTCCATTCCATCCCATTTATCAAGATCCTTCCCGGCTTACAGCCAATGTCTACTAGTACTCATTGACCAAGAGTACTACTTCATTGACTGAAAAGTCACAGTGTATCTTGTGTTATAGAGGAATTGACTACACAGAGGTGCACTGAACCACTCACACACACAATCAGCCTTGCATGCTAGATTTCTACTTAAATAGTGTCAGTTGACACATACTGAAAACACAATATAAGTGTCACTTGAAAATATTCAATTTCTCAGGATTATATGGTATATTAGTCAGCAGGCTGACTCTTGACATCATGACATCATCCGAAAATCTGGCAGACCCAGAAATTGAACCCAGGATCTTAAAAAGATTTTTCATAATATCACAGGACTTTTCCAAGCAGACATACTAACCATTATACCATACTGGCATTATATATTCATGTAATCATCTCTCTATATGGCCTTTTTCTCTTTAAAAGCGAACCCTCTAGTGAGGTATGGGGGCCCTGGGGAGGGGGTAAAAAGGGTAAAATAGTGAAAAATAGTAGAAAATCACTGAAAATTTGTGTTTTGGGGGTACTATGTGCATTGGATTGCTTCAAAACTTGACCAATGAATTCCCTGACCCTGAAAACCCCCAAACAGCACCTCTACAGTACATGTGGCACATTTTATCGCTAGGTATAATTGGGAAAATTGGCTTTTTATGGTGCTGTGTACATTGGATTGCTCCAGGGATGTTACCAATCAATTTCTACACTATATAAACTCTAGAATACATCTTCATATGCTATATATGACCACTGGAATGCAATGAAAAATGTGGGGGGTTAAGGGGGAAACACCGTTTATTTTGTTTTTTTAGGCATTGCATCACTCTGGAGACATCACTAATCAGTTCCTCGATCTTTAAAACCCCAAAATGACTCTTGGTTACATTTATGAGGTCTCAGGAACAATGGAAATAATGATGTAACAGTTTAGGAGGAGCACACATGGAAACTCACATTTCTGAGTTCAGAAAGCTTTGGAGTTGTTGCCAATGAATTTCTTGACCTTGAAAACCCCCAGAACACCCCAGGAACATATTTAAAACCTTTGAAATCCATGTTAAAAAAGGTGACAGTGAAAATATGCAAAATACTATATATCTTGCATTTCTGAATGTCAGAGATGGAATTTCTGCTATAGAATACATGGTATATACTGTATAATAGTGTATACAAAAGATTAGGATGATCCAAAATGTATTGGCAGAGATATAAGGAAATATTTCTGAAAATGAGAAAGAGCATCCTTCAGATGTCAATGTTCTGGTTATCCCATGGCCTGGGGACTATCAGATTCAGATTCCTGGACCCAAAAAACATAACATTCACCAATCACCCATGGGAGTAATTTTTACTAGGGCATGATTCATGCAAAAAGCATAACTTTATGCATAAATGAGAGCACATTCATTGTGTTTTCAGTATGTGTCAACTGACACTATTTAAGTAGAAATCTAGCATGCAAGGCTGATTGTGTGTGTGAGTGGTTCAGTGCACCTCTGTGTAGTCAATTCCTCTATAACACAAGATACACTGTGACTTTTCAGTCAATGAAGTAGTACTCTTGGTCAATGAGTACTAGTAGACATTGGCTGTAAGCCGGGAAGGATCTTGATAAATGGGATGGAATGGAATCTGGTATGATGCAAATACTAAGAAACCATGATAGAAACTGATAAAATGGTCTAGAAATCATGGGGATAGCCTAAAGAGCACAAAAATAGCTCTAGTAACCGTGGCAATACTCTAGAAACTGTAGCAATGAGCTAGAAATCATGGAGAAGGACTAGAAAACATGTCCAGATGGTGTACTGTGATACTGAATCAAAACAATGGCAATTAACATGTGGAAACTGCCTTGGAACTGGAAGAAAATGTAGCAACCATGGTGCTGAGTGGGGTGTTGCAGCAATTGATGCACAGCAACTCTGAACAATGATAAATATGAGGGCAATCCTATGGAGAATTGTGCTGAACTGGGCCTACATGGAGGCAATACTGAACTGGGCAATGAAAATGATGACGATGTAGAAGGTGAAAGTGATGAAACAATCTTATGTGGTGATGGTGAAGCAATGTTGCGGCATTAAAGACAAAAGAAAGTTATTGACGCAAGATTCCGTGTATTGGTGCAATATACAAAGCAAACCAACAATGTTAAAAGTAAAGCAAGCAGTGAGGGATCACTTGGAGTAACCATAGCTGACTGGAAATGCTGTAGTCTTGTCAACTGGGTAAGAACTCAAACTAAAAACACGGTATCTACCTAGTTTTTATATTACAGGTATGATTTTATAAATAGAATATTCACTGGAGCTTTAGTAAGGCTGTAAGTCCTTGGCTTTTGTAATAGCCATAGTAAACATATGGAATGTTAGACCTGAGTTTCCAATCAAGAGTAAACAATAGCTGTATCACATTTGTACAGTCACTGTTGGGTCTCATGATGAGAGGAAGTTCTGGACTAAGGTTTTTAGTGCTTAACAAGAGAGAATGTGTTTTGGTATAGATTAACCTTAGCTCAAAGCTAGGGAATATACAGCCTGAGCTACAGTACTTATATACTAAAATGAGAGTTCTAATAATAAGTACACCATGTCGGAAAGAATTGAGAACTGGCACAAGGTGGACAACAGTGATGATGTTACAATGTCATGGCTCCATGGAGTCACAGATCTGGATAAGGTAAGATAAGCACCATAAGATAAGAGGTGCTTAGGTAAAGAAAATGAATAAATCATAACATTACCCCCTTGTTAAGGCAGGTGTCCCGACTGCTGTTATGGTCCACTCCAGTCATTTACCAAGTCTGGTTGGTATGGTTCATCATAGTGATACTTCTGATCCTCAGTGTTGACCTCTCAGTATTTCTGAATTAGTGATAAGTACAATGGTACTTGATGCATGTAGAACCACATTTTGACTTGTGGTCCATATTGTGGGTGGTCTCCTGGACGGATAAGATATTGCCATTCTTCTTGGAGTCCTTGCCCATTAGGGTGTCTGGCATCAATGATGATGATGGTGGATTGTGGATGATTGGTGGCGACTGCGTTGACTCGTTCTGCGAGGAATTCCTCAATGAGTTCATTGGTATCCATGTTGTCCTCTCATACCCAACTGTTCGATTCTGGTCCATAGCCCTTCCATTTAACAAAGTAGTCTGTGACCCTCCTAGGTGGTTCTCCCTATTTTCCTCGTACTTTATGAGGTCTACTGTCGAGTACCTTTTTGACTTCGTAGTTTTTGGCACCTTCAATGAGATCTGGTGGTGGCGGTGGTGGCTGTTCTTGGTTTGGGAAAGCTGGTGGGTTGTAGGGTGTGAGGAGTGCTTTGTTGAATGTCAGATGGATATGCCAATTGGAGGGGAGTTTAAGAGTGTATGCTGAGGCTCCCCTTTTTGCAGTGATCATGAAGGGGCCTGTTTGTTTGTCTGCAAGCTTCTTCTTTGGTCGAGGGAGATGGAGGTTGGTCATATCAAGGCACACTTTGTCTCCTATTTGATACTCAACTGCTGGGTGTTTCTTTTTGTTGTACTGTGCCTTCATTTGGTTAGCAGCTTTCTCGAGCAATCACTTTGCTGCAGCATGGATTTCCTGCATTTTGGAGACAAATGTGGTTGATGCTGGGGTTCAAAAGGGGGTCTGGGGTTTGGTTCCTGGTAGAATGTGGGCATTGTAACTGTAATTGACTTCAAAAGGACTTTTGCCAGTGGCTGAGTGTATGCAGTTATTGTGAGCAAAAGTGGCAAGTGATAGCCATTCTGTTCAGTTGTCCTGGAGATGATTGATGAAGATTCAGAGGTATTTTTCAACCTCCTGATTGACTCATTCCATCTGTCCATCTGTCTGGGGGTGAAAGGCAGTAGAAGCATTGCCTTTGATTTGGAGTAATTCATACAGGTCTTTCATGAACTTGGAGATGAACACTGTTCCTCGGTCGGAAATGACTACTTGTGGCATGCCATGTTTAGCGTATACTTCATTGCGTAGGATCTCGGCCCATCCTTCCAATGAGAGTTCTGTGGAGCACGCGACAGGAATGATTTCTTTGGAGAAACAGTCGACAATCATAATGATAGTGTCGTAATCATTGCAAATTGGTAGGCCAGTGATCATGTCGATGGAGATGTGAGTCCATGGTCTAGTAGGAATGGCATTGGGGTGTAGTGGCACTGCCTTAGCTTGTGTGCTTGACCTGGTTTGTTGGCATGTCTCACAGGCACAAACATAGGCTTCTATATCTTTCTTCATCTTGGGCCACCAATATTCTTGTAGTATGAGTTCCTTGGTCTTTTTGATGCCTGGGTGTCCTGCTGTGATATGGTCATGAGATTGTGCAATGATCTCTCCTCATAATGCATGATCTTGGGGAACATAGATTCAGCCATCATAGTAGATTAGTCCATTTTATATTTTCATTCCTCGATCGTGATTGAGGGATCCGGAGACATTCTTGTCCTATAGATAGTGATTGAGCATGGCATTTTTGATCTTTGCCTGTGTTTCTTCTATTGTGGGCATGAGCATTGCTCAGAAGTGCTCAGGCTTCATGACTACAATCTCATCATTGTCCTCTTTGCCTTGTTCATGGTCTGCTTGTCAGCTAAGTAAGTCAGCTCTCTTGTTTGCTATGCCTGGTTTGTGATGAAGAGAGAAGTGGTATTCAGCAAGCTTGGTTACCCAATGTGCTTGTCGGTGATTTAGCTTTTGGGGTTTTCAGAAATATTGGAGGTTTTGGTGATCTGTCCAGATTTCAAAATCTTGAGCTGCTCCCATTAAGTAATGCCTCCACTCATCTAGGGCAAGCATGATGGCGAGCAGTTCTTTGTTGTAGATTTCATAATTTCATTCCATAACCATGAGAGCTTTGGATAGAAATGCAACTGGGCGCCATTTTCCGCCTTGCTCTTGTGACAAAATGGCACCTATTGCCCCCTCACTAGCATCCGCTGATGAGCCTCCAGGCTCTGTATGCTCAGAATTCGCGGATTTATCCATTCATCACCCAATATCTTCGAAATGATGCCATTATAACCCCCACACACTCCATAATACTGCCAACACTCGATAATACCATGGATTTTCGCAGTATAAATCACCCAAACACAGATACAATCCTAAAACCATACCCTTCATACTCCTTCAACACTCCGTTATCCTTCCCAGCTCGCCACGCATCATAATTACCATACCCCATCACAGCAAGGCACCTTTGATTGCCAATCATCCAAAACGGGGTTGCTACATCACTCAGAAGCACCTAGTTGATGTGCCCATCAATCATTTAATTAAAGGACTGATTGACACGAATACACTTCCAGCTATGATAATTACAGCCACAGCAACTACAGACCGCGTTTACTAAGGCTGTTACAGTGCCAAGACCTCGAATTATCATTGACCCAAGCGTACACCTCAGCACGGCAACTGCAGCTCAGTAATCCACAGCTAAACAGCACCTCATGATCTGCTCATCGCTCAATAAAACCACATGGTTCGCATCCATACACGGCAACGTCGAGGACTTGCTGTTACTTTAGAACCACAGACTCCATATGTTTACTACGGCTATTACAAAAGCCAAGGACTTACAGCCTTACTAAGGCTCCGAAGAATATTCTATTTATAAAAACCGGACTTGTAGTATAAAAACTAGGTAGATACCGCATTTTTAGAGGAAGTTCTTACCCAGTTGACGAGACTACGGCATTCTAGTCAGCCACGGTTACTCCAAGTTATCTCTCACCGCTTGCTTTACTCTTAACATTGTTGGTTTGCTTTGTACATTGCACCAATACACGGAATCTCGTGTCAATAACTTGCTTTTGTCTTTTAATGCCACAACATCGCTTCACCTTCACCACATAGGATTCTTTCATTGCTTTCACCTTCTACATTGCCATCGTTTTCACTGCCCAGTTCAGTATTGCCTCCGTGTAGGCCCAAGTTGCCGTGCATCTATTACTGCAACACCCCACTCAGCACCACAGTTGCTACGTTTTCTTCCATTTCCAAGGCAGTTTCTGCATGTTAATTGCCATTGTTTTGACTCAGCATCACAGTACACCTTCAGGGCACATTTTCTAGTCCTTCCCCACAATTTCTAGATCATTGCTACGATTTCTTGTGCATTGCTACGATTTCTAGAGCATTGCCATGGTTACTAGAGCTATTTTTGTGCTCTTTAGCCCATCCCCACGTTTTCTAGATCATTTTATCGGTTTCTACCATGGTTTCTTGGTATTTGCGTCATACCAGATTCCGTTCCATCTCGTTTATTGAGATCCTTCCCGGCTTACAGCCAACATCTACTAGTACTCATTGACCAAGAGTACTACTTCGCTGACTGAAAAGTCGCAGTGTATCTTGCATTATAGAGGAATTGACCACATGGAGGTGCACCGAACCACTCGCAAACACATTGCCTTGATTGCTGTGTTGCTATGTTAATTGCCTAAGCTCTCTCAGAGTTTTGGGTGTTGCTGTTGCCACGGAAGTCTAGGCTCATCACCGCTTCCACACAGAATTTGCCCTCCTCTATTGGTATTGCTAATACCATGTTCTCCGCTAGTTGCTTCTTTAGTTTGTCGAAAGCTTCTTATTGTGCAGTCCCCCATTGCCATGGATTGTTCCCCATTAATTGAGTCATTGGTTTAACAATTTTACTGTAGCCTTTGATAAACTGTTGATAGAAATTTGTGAAGCCAAGAAATGATTGTAGCTGTTGTTTCTTGGTTGGTACTGGCCATTCTGCAATTCCCTGAATTTTGATCAGATCCATGTGAATGCTTCCTTCACTGATGATGACTCCTAAGTATTCTGTTTCTAAGACTTTGAATTTGCATTTTTCCACTTTAAGAAATAGCTTATTCTTTCGCAAGACTTTAAGAACTTCATGTGTGATATGGCAATGCTCTTCTTTAGTCTTGGACATGATGAGGATGTCATCAAGGTAGATGGTTACGGCTCCCAATGTGATGAGGTCTTTGAAAATATTGTTCATCATCCATTAGAAGGTGGCTGGTGAATTGGTGAGTCCAAAGAACATGACAGTGGGTTCAAACAACCCTCTGTTAGTTCTAAAGGCTGCCTTCCATTCGTTGCCATCTTTGATGTGTACATTATTGCACCCCCATCGAACATCAAGTTTAGAAAAGTATTTGGCACCTCATAATTTGTCCATGAGCTCAGAGATGAGAGGGAGTGGATAGCGGTTCTTAATCATCATTTTGTTGAGCTTGCGATAGTCCTGTACTGGTCGCAATTTACCATCCTTCTTTTTAACAAAGAAGAAGGGCAAAGCCATGGGTGATTTTGATGGCTGTATTCTCCCACTCGAGAGGTTTTCATCCAAGAACTTGTCAAGTTCTACTTGTTCATTTTGATTAAGGGGGTAAACCTTACAGTCAAGATTGGGACTTGTGTTTGGAATAAGTTCAATGGCATGGTCCCACCTCTTTGGCTCAGGGAGTTCGTCAAAATTGTCTTTGTCAAATAGATCTTTGAAATCCCTACACCATTCAGGCACCATTTCTTTGAATGTTTTGGTCTTTTTCTCAGTGTTGACTTTAGCAGCAAGGTCATTCATGTGATGAGCATGGATGAGAATGGCCTGCATGAAGTCTACTGCCAGAATAGTTTCCCCCTCCTCTAACTCTTCATCCCACTTGTCATCAGGGTCAGCGTTGGGAAGTATGAATGGGGTTTTGCAACATTGGCATTGGGCAAATGTCATTTTCCTGGACTTCCAGTTGACAAGCAGATTGTGCCTTGCCAGCCAATCATGTCCAAGGAAGATTTGTTGGTCACCTAATTCAGTGACAGCTAGATCTATTCATTCCGCATGATCTCTAATTTTAAGGTGGACCTCGGCGTACTCGGTGATAGACCCTCCCTGGTTCCTAGTTCCATCACCGTTATAGACTGGGATGGGTGTGGCAGTCACATGCATGGGGATGTGGTTTTGTTTGACAAATACTCGGTTGATGGAGCTGCTGGTGCATCTGCTGTCTACTAATGTGGTAGTGGAGATTTGAGAGATGTTTTCTAGTGTTTCGAGTTGAATGTCGATTACTAGATCCTTTCTGCTTCCACTCAGATGAGTGATGTACCGCTTTGGGTGTCGTAACTCTTCCAGCCATTCAAGTGCCTTGATCTGAGTGGATTGTCGCATCCCTTTGATCATCTCGTCAATGACTTCCGCCGCTCGTGCTTTATGAATCCAATTTTTTAAGATCGCCTTCGCTTCTGATTCTGTTTTTGCTTCTACAATCCCACGTAATGTCCATTCAGCTCCAAAAGGTTTGAGCCAGTTGTGTGGGACCTTCTCAGTCTTCGTGCCAAAGTCCAAAAACTTGGCTACCATCAACTGAGTCACCTCAGGTGCTACAGAGGGTGTTAAATTAGCTTCTTTCGATTGTCGAAAGCTGGTGTCATCCTCATCATCAGGAACTTCTTCCATATGTACCTTAGGCATCTCCCGCCTTGTTTGGGCCCCCTTGTTCCTGTTGGTAGGGGTCTTTTTCACAGGGCCGGTGATGAGCCTCCAGGCTCTGTACGCTCAGAATTCGCAGATTTATCCATTTATCACCCAATACCTTCAAAACAACTCCATTATAATCTCCACTCACTCCATAACACTTCCAACACTTGATAATACCACAGATTTTCACAGTATAGGCCACCCACACACAGATACAATCCTAAAACCACACCCTTCATACTCTTTCAATGCTCCATTATCCTTCCCAGCTTGCTGCGCATCATAATTACCGTACCCTGTCACAGCAAGGCACCATTGATTGCCAATCATCCCAATATAGAGTTGCTGCATCACTCAGAAGCACCTAGTTGATGTGCCCATTGATCAATTAATTAAATGATGTGATTGACATGAGTACCCTTCCAGCTATGATAATTACAGCCACAGCAACTACAGACCACGTTTACTAAGGCTGTTACAGTGCCAAGACTTTGAATTATTGTTGACCCAAGTGTACACCTCAGCACAGCAACTGCAGCTCAGTAATCCGCAGCTAAACAGCACCTCATGATCCACTCATCGCTCAATAAAACCACACGGTTCGCATCCATACATGGCAATGTCGAGGACTTGCTGTTACTTTAGAACCACAGATTCCATATGTTTACTATGGCTATTACAAAAGCCAAGGACTTACAGCCTTACTAAGGCTCCGAAGAATATTCTATTTATAAAATTGTACTTGTAGTATAAAAACTAGGTAGAAACCGCATTTTTAGTTCTAGTTCTTACCCAGTTGATGAGACTATGGCATTCCAGTCAGCTATGGTTAATCCAAGTTATCCCTCACTGCTTGCTTTACTTTTAACATTGTTGGTTTGCTTTGTATATTGCACCAATACATGGAATCTTGCATCAATAACTTTCTTTTGTCTTCAATGCTGCAACATCACTTCACCTTGAACACATAGGATTCTTTCATCACTTTCACCTTCTACATCGCCATCATTTTCATTGCCCAGTTTGGCATTGCCTCTGTGTAGGCCCAGTTCAGCACCATTCTCCATAGGATCACCCTCATATTTATCATTGTTCAGAGTTGCCATGCATCTATTGCTGCAACACCCCACTCAGCACCACAGTTGCTACATTTTCTTCCATTTCCAAGGCATTTTCCGCACGTTAATTGCCATTGTTTCGACTCAGCATCACAGTACACCTTCAGGACACATTTTCTAGTCCTTTCCCATGATTTCTAGCCCATTGCTACGATTTCTAGAGCTATTTTCATGCTCTTTAGCCCATCCCCACGATTTCTAGACTGTTTTATCAGTTTCTATCACGGTTTCTTGGTATCCACATCATACCAGATTCTGTCCCATCTCGTGTATCAAGATCCTTCCCAGCTTACAGCCAACATCTACTAGTACTCATTGACCAAGAGTACTACTTTGCTGACTTAAAGTCGCAGTGTATCTTGTGTTATAGAGGAATTGACCGCACGGAGGTGCACCAAACCACTCACACACACATTGCCTTGATTGCTGTGTTGCTATGTTAATTGCCTAAGCTCTCTCAGAGTTTTGGGTGTTGCTGTTGCCATGGAAGTCTAGGCTCATCACTGGTTAAGTCCTCGATCTTCACCAAAGCCCCTTGATGAATAAGGGATTTAGACTTTGGCAGCCTTACGGTAATCTCCGTTACCAGAGGAGGTTTCGCCATAGCTATTCCCTTGTAACTCCCCATGAGATGGAGACTCTGTGGATCCACTTCATTGGGGGGGGTGACAAATGCTTGTTCCCCTGCCCCATCTGATCACACCTTTCCAGTTGGCTTGGCCCTTGCCTGTGCCTCATTCCAGTGCATCATTGAGATGGGTGTCACTATAGTGGGTGACTTGTCACTTGATGCTTTCACCCGTAATGGGTTACTTGCTGAATGTTTAGCCGGAAGTTTTACTACTACGGCGGTGCCTGTTTCTGCTGGTTGATTCTTGCTTAGTTTCTGGTCTGTTTGCAAAGTTGCTGGTATATTAGAATGTGTGGTAGATACTACAGATATATGAGTCCAACTAGCGGGTGTGACATGTGTACCAGATGAAACTAAGTGCTTGGCCGAGTAAGTCAAATCATTTACTTCCCGGCACTGTCTTTTACCTCCTCGATCTTGGAGTCTGTCTTCTCCTCTGTTGAATGCATGTCCCAGTAGTAGTTGAGACGTCTCATGGCCTCTTTCTGGGTTTTGGGTGCATCAGGGCAGTTGTGCTTGAAATGCCTGAGCTTGCCGCATCGGAAATGCTTTGCTGCAGCACATGCTGCATCAATGTCCATCGGCACTCCCTGTCCCCCATATGTGGTTCCTGTTGGTGTCTTCTTCTCCGGCGTATATGTTGACGCTTGACCACCCTTCTGGGGTGTGGTCACCTTCTGTGCCTGCTGTTTGGCATCAAGTTGCACCACTGTGGTGCCCTCTGCCCTTTTGAGCTGGTAGTTATAGTCCATGCAAAGGAGATGAGCCTTCCAGCTTTCGTAAGTGGTTGGAACCTCACTGTCAGCCACATATATGGTATTTTTGCTGGTTTCGCAGGCAGCCTTCTTAATCTGAGCAAGCATGACTTGCTCATTGTCACGGACTCTGGCGTCATAGGCCAGTTCTTCAAATTTCTGGAAGAATTGGTTGCCATCCTGGTAGTTTGCTTGTCTGAGCTTTTCCCATTGAGTGTGTTTAATCTGTGCATTGGCATCCTTCCAGAACCTCTTCCTGACTTCTACCTTGAAGTCAGCATACAAAGGGTACTTTTGTTCCCCCTCGTTGTCTACTTCGAGTATTTGGGCTCCAAGTTCCCACCACTTCTGAGCATCCCTGGCAAACCGTGATACACAAAAGATTACTTTGTGTG
The DNA here is from genome assembly GCA_030407065.1 of Armillaria nabsnona. Lineage (NCBI taxonomy): Eukaryota > Fungi > Basidiomycota > Agaricomycetes > Agaricales > Physalacriaceae > Armillaria > Armillaria nabsnona. Next base: position 1,495,313 of record JAUDQA010000005.1, read on the forward strand.
TGTTGTGATGGAAGTGCCAATTAAATAGGGAGAAGTGCATTTCGCACTGTGAGAAGAAGCGGGAGATATTGGTGGATTCTTTCTTGAAGTCTTCGACCTCCTTTAGGATCTTTGGTTTAAGATCATCATGGGGAGTGGCATTGCTCTGTGTCAGTACCCATTGGGCCGGGGGAGTTGGTGGTCTCAGTGGTGCCATGAGTCGTGGTAGTATCCATGCCCTGGGGATAACAGGAGGTGGTGGGAGCAGAGGTTGATCAGGTTCTTCTGATGGTCCTGCCCTGGCAAAGGGGATGTAACCTTTGCTATACATTCCTGGTGCACCTGCCCCTCTTCAATAGGAGAAGGCTGCAACCGGTGCCCAAAGAGGTGGTTGTGGGGGTTTGTCCAGCATTGGTTCCTGGATTTTGTCATCAGGGGGTAGATCGACCATGATCTTCTGATAGAGACTGAGCACCCTCATTGGTGCCTCTGGGTGAATGTCATTATAGAGGAGGCAGGCATATTGGCCGGCCTCTTGCTTGTAAGATGTTATCAACAGGGATTTGTTTTGTGAAAAAATAGAAATAGTCGATTCCGGCATTGGTGCTTGCCCACGCTGGACTGGAAAGGAGTTCATAAGCAAAGTATCTAAATAGGTCGTCATAGTCCGCTTGTAATAATACTTCTGGCATCTGGATGAATTTCCCCCTTTCAAGTATGTGGATTGCTTCTGGTAGTGTCATTGGTGGGGGGCTCAGGAGTTGAGGGCGTGGGACTTGGTTGGAAGGTCGCATTGAGGTACTCTGCTGTGGGGAGTAGCTCTGTGGCAGTGTCTGAACTGGCTGGTTCGGCTGTCCAGTTTCTGAATGACTGTACTTTTCCAATCACATTGACTGTCTCGCCAAATTGGTTGAGACAGATCAGGAGGTAACGCTCATTGATCTCTCACCAGGCAGATTGAACCTGATGGGATGGTCTGGTGACTGGTTCTGGGGTGAGTTCTCTGTTTTGGACCAGTTGGACGATCATGGGGAAATTGGGGTCTGCTGGCGAGGGGAAGCATGTGGGGAAGTAGGCACTGTAGGGAATGGTGAGGTTATCCCAGAGAGTGTTGGGATCGAATGGGGCTGAGGGTGGTGTAGTTGGTATTCTTGCATTCCTGTTATGATGGATGCTACCTGGCTCGGGAGTGGGGGGCCTGCTGAAGTAGCTTGAGCCCAACTGGAATCATATGATCCACTCGGTGAGGGTGTCATCTGAAAGAGGGAAGGGAGATCGAACAACATAGGGGGTAGTGCTGGTGGAGCTGGTGGAGCTGGCAGTCGTGGAGAGAATGATGAAAAGTGTGTGCCTTCTGGGAGTGGTGGTAGATCTTCCTTCTGGAATGTTGACTTCAGCCAGCTGAAGATTGACCTCCTCCTCTCTGGTGTCTGTAAGGATGTTGTTGACTGGTGCCGCTCATCGTGGTATGGGTGCATGGATGGTCAGCTGTGGCTGGAGCAGGATGTTATTATTAATGTATTGGGGGTTTACTTGTTGATTGAGAACAAGAGTGGGGGTTGGCGCTGGTGCCAGTGCTGTTCTGCAAAATCTTTCAACGAGAATGGCAGTAAGGATGAGGCAGATGGTACCAGGTGCTAGGGCTGTGGCAAGGATGATGACATTGTTTCTTTCCATGAGGGCTTCAGTTAAGGAGTAAGAAAAGCTTTGAGCTAATTGTTAGACCCAAATTTCCAATCAAGAGTAAACAACAGCTGTATTGTGTTTGTACAGTCACTGTTGGGTCTCATGATGAGAGGAAGTTCTGGACTAAGGTTTATAGCGCTTAGTGAGAGAGAATGTGTTTTGGTATAGATTAACTTTAGCTCAAAGTTAGGGAATATACAGCTTGAGCTACAGTACTTATATACTAAAATGAGGGTTCTAATAATAAGTACACTGTGTCAGAAAGAAGGGGGAACTGGCACAAGGTGGACAACAGTGACGATGTTACAATGTCATGGTTCTGTAGAGTCATGGATCTGGATAAGATAAGATAAGCACTGAAGATAAGATAATAGGTGCTTTAGATAAAGAAAATGAATAAATCGTAACAGAAAGTGTTCACACATGTAATTTCATAAAATGTATTAATACATACATTTTATAAAACCTGGATACCAAGACAATGAGATATACCTTAGAGCACAATGTCCTAAGTGTGGGCAATGAAATACCTTGAGTAATGTTCAGTGGAGCACATGGCTTAACTGTAAAGTGATACTATAAGAGTTACACTAAGTAGAAAGTCCCAGCACTTGACACTGAGTGTGCTGACAATGCACAGATGATGTGTGCTAAGAATAGAACCAGAGAAACTCAGGAGATAATTAATACTTTCCATAGCTTTGATCTATGATGCACAAGGCCCTGCCATGCCGGTAGCTAGTGCTCTAGACCTAAGAATGTCAGAATCAGAGTAAGACCAATGTCTCTGACTTCAGCTGACGCACATGAGGCCTAAACTAGGAGCTGGTTGTCCTAGAAGACCATGGAAGTCACTAGAAGATATTATTACCAGAAATGCAGGTTGTGTGGTAGGCTACAACTCTGAGGAGATACTAAGTGATGTTAATACATATAGATAGCGTGGCTAACCAATGTTGCGCCACTGAGAGATCAGAATTTGGCACCAAGCCAGAGCTCTGAGTAAGTGCCAAACAATGATGTGATTATGGCAACATGTGTGGGACCCAGAAAAGGAAGTTCTGCAGGCCAAGAGTTACTAATTAAGGTTGTATTAAAATATAGAGCGCATAGTATATAAATACTTTAGTATAGTAATAGTATAAAAGTTTCAGACCTCCCTTGTTGGAGTGCAAAAGCCCTCAGCTTAGGACTCTAGCTTCAGGACTTGTTTGTAACTTCAAGCAAGAGAATAGACTTTTTATGAATAACATCTGAGTGACTTGAGTAGCATGTGAGGCATAGAAAGCTAATGCAGCACTTGTGTACTATTTGAGTGATTGGTTGATTTGCACTCTAACCTGAGAATAAGAGATTTGGTTCATTGTAGATGCGCTCTTGAGTTTTGAGGTTTTCTTGTGATGCAAGGTACTACAGGTGGCAGAGGTTCAAACCCTTTGGCTTGTGGGCAGGGTTTATTTGGTTATTGTGTCTCTGGAGTAGAGATCTTCATGATTGCGTATCCGGATACATCCACATCTGTGAGCACAGGTACCCATGGCCAAAGGTCCATACTCATCATCCATAGCAACATCCATGCCATGGATGATCCGATCCATGCCATAGGTACCCGCATCTGTGGCAGGTATCTGCACCTACCTGGATACATACAGGTGCCTGTAGGTATTTGCATGAGTACCTGTATCATACTCATCCAATTCTCACTAAATAGACTACATTATGCATGTAACTAGCCCTACATGGTGAATGAGGAGGAGGAGAGAGTGACCTACAGTTATGGTGACACTGACGGAGCAAGGAGAAATGGAACAGGGACGTGCTGGAGTTGTCTGAAAGGCATTGAAAAGGGCTTTCAAACGCTCCAACAATCGAGAGAAACTGTCAAAAAGCGACGAACATATGGACCAAACAAAATGATGGCTAAATCGGACAGTGATGGTAATGATAAGAGGGCAGCACTGTGAGATGGTGATGGATAAGGGACACTAAGGGGGGGTCAGAATGTATCAAAATAGAGCTTTCAGATGGTACCAGGCATGTAGGGAAGCACCCATCCGAACCCAAAATAGCTTGAATATGCTCTCCATCCTTTGTCAAAAGAATGATCCCTTCATAACTCTGCAACAATGTGGCCGATTTTACTGAGTAGGGTGTCGTTTTGAAGCCATATGCCAGGGCATTCCAACGCTTCCAGCCGCGAGAAAAACGGGTGAAAATTGAAGGAGAAATTGTTGTGACAAGATGTTGATCTGAGCTTATGAGCAAGAAGTATGGTCTGTGGACATGTGAGAGTTAAAAGTTGAGCTCTAGGACCAAGGGCTGAGATGAAATGACTGAGAGAGCCATTACTGGACACTAACAGGATCCACAAGAGGGCAAGGTGGTGGGATGAGAGAGTATTCCAGTTGCACAGGTACCTGTGATGGGTACCTGTGACATCCAGAGCCATACCTGCCATCTGCACAACACCCAGGTGTCACAGATACTGTGACATCTGCGGATGCTCACCTGCCAGATACAGATGCCGGTTAATCCGTGGGTACTCATCAAATACCCGGCAATCGTGAAGATCTTTACTCTGGAGCACATAAGCTCAAACCCTGTGGGTCTATGATCAGTTTGGAAGCTTGAGTGCATAGGTTCAAATCCTGTGGCTTGAGTGGATGTATTGTGAAGGGTTTCTGCTTAGAGCACAAGCTTTGAGTCATGTTTAGAGTGTGTTTAAGTTGTTTGTGGTCACCTGTGTGTGTCATGTGAGACTTATTGAGGATTTGTTGGTGTGTGGCGATGTGTTGTGTATTGTAGTACACTTTTGCCTTGAGGCCCAGTGACATCTGTCACTCCTCTTGTTAGAAAAGCCTTTGGACTTAGAGAGATCTAGATACCCTACAAGTGCTATCACTATATGTGTGTATTGTATATTCTGAGAGTTTAGTTATTTTGCTTCAATCTGCTTCTATCACATAATATCCCCCCAAGACCTTGAGGGTTTGTGTGTGTAGGGTTGGGTGTGAGTGTGATCAGTGTCTTCAACACTGTTGCATTTCTAGCTTGCATGCACAGAGTCTCTTCACTGTTCACATCCTTCTCCCAGAGAATCACAGGCTGATACTAGTTTGCTTTCCAATCCACAATTGGGTCATCTGCATCATCTGAGCTTTTCTCAGGGTCTGTCATCTTAGTCTTACCTTCACCAAATACCAGTCACATGCTAGATTCGCCAAGCAAGGCTTTCAAACCTCAGCTGGATTGTCCACCCATTCTAATGTCTTGCAGAAAACAGAGTAGGAGAGCAGGAACTCTCCAAGCATTGGCTATTTCAGAGCAATCTGTTGATAAAGTATAAAAGAAGCTCACATTAGCAGTGATATTGAAGTGGTTCCCAGGAATATTGAACACTTTCACTGGAGAAGGTGTCAGTGTATCCCAATGGGCCACAGGATCACTCTGGTCAGTGAGCCATCTCAGAATGTCAGCAACACTCAAGATTGAAGCCTTTACTGTGGAGGACTGGCAGGACAACAGGAGGACATATTCTATATGTCATATGAGTGGTCATTGTAATAATTGGTCCTTGCTGCATTGCAGACCTGTCAGGTAAGAACTATGACAATTGACTTCGACCCTGACCATGATGATATCATTGGAAAATCTTTGTCAAAGTGTTTGGGCAATGCTTCTGTGCATTTCATTTTAAAAATTTCTTCAGTGATGTCAACTCTTTTCATACAGTCAAATCATTCGGTCATTTGTGATCTTGAGTGCTCCAGACTTTCCTGCTGGCTTTTCTAAAGTAATAATTTGTGTCTGCATATACTGATGCTTTGTTTTGATTTCCTAACTCACAGCTGAGTTGTTCTACACTTATCTACAACTCACTTTGTGATATCTTATGGAGGTTCTTTGATCCCCATTGCATCACAGAAGCTTCTGGTGCCTGTATGCTTTTACTACTCGACAATATGTTGGGACCATTGTCAACATCTGTTACATCTAATTCACTTTCAAATGTCTACCCTTCAAAATAGCATTGGCAGCCCTTGTTACTATTATGAGATTGAAGCTTCTTGGAACTCTTTCTTTCTTAGATTCTGTCTGCTAAATTTGTTATACTGTTGAATTGCATGTGTTTTTCTTTCTTTTGCTATAAAAGCAAGGCATCAATCCACAGTCTAACCATCTCCCACAAGTACATATCTCTCTATTCAATGTTTGCCAAGAGTTAGCTTTCCAGCCTATCTAGTGTACTCTTGTCATGCTAATATCATTTCTATAGCTCTTTTGCTCTTGCTCATGACTGCATTCTGTGTAGTGAAAAGCATGGGTGCCCCGGGTTTTGCCAGGTTGCTGGATCAGATATCATATGGGTCAGGTATGGGTCAGCATGTGGCAACCCGGGGTGTACCTGGCTGACCCATGATAAACCTGTTGTATGGAATTACATTGACCAAAAGCTCTAAAGCAATTTGGCATGGTGGTTAAAACAACTGCTTTGGTTCTGTTTTGCATCATGCAAGTCAGTGAGTTCAAGTCTTGCTCGCTGTTACTTCATCATGATGTCATCTCCGGTTGTGAGATTAGTTTACAACCAGAAATGAGGTCATAGCTTAGTATATCTGTCTTAAATAATATTGTTTATTCCATAATATAATGTAATGCAGTATAATTTAAAAATTCCTCATTTGAATACCCAGCAACCTGGCAACCCATGAAAAATACCTGCAACCTGGCTGCAACCCATACCCATTGCTCTGGGTTATTACCCTTGTGGGTATGGGTTGGCTTTCTGAACCTGGGGGTTTACCTGGGCTATTCACTAAAATTTCTGTGCAACAGACAGGGGTACATGTTGTAGCTTCCACTCTAATTCCATACTCATCTAATTTTCAGGTCTCATTGCTGGTACAATGACTCCTGATAACACATCCCTCATGGTGCATGATGGTCAGGCTACATCCCGGCCTCTTACTCCAGCTGACTCTAATTGGATTTGGACTGGAGAGGAGGACAGCCCCAGTGGGAGCACACCTGCTGGTTCTTGACCTTTCCACATGACTATTCCCTGCAACAAGGACAAGTGCACAGTATGCACAATGATCTTTATTTCTATGTAACTTTGGCTTTCTCGATTACTTCCAAGGTTTTTCTGAAAAACAATTCCAGTGATGACCTCCACACACTATATGTCAACAGCAATGAAATCGGCTCAGGAGTGTCCTACACATCCACACAGGTGTACACCATTGGGCTCAAACAAAAGTTGAAAAATGACATCGCTGTCAATGCTACCAACACTGGAGGACCCACTGGTATGATTGCCACTGTCCTCATTGACTACAGTGACAACTCCACAGAGACCTTTGTCACTGATGCATCTTGGAAAACTCTCCAGTCCGTTCCCCCAGTCAGATTCACAAATCCTAGATTGGATGACTCATCATAGATTGCAGCTTCTGAGGAAGGAAAGAATGGCATAGATCCTTGGGGCCTGATGTAAGGCTAGCAAACTCTCTGGTAAGAGAAAGTCATGTCTGCTTCTGCAAGATCTTTTGTATATGCAAGGAGGGTTACTACCCACTCTGAAGGGATCCGATAGAATCTGCTCTGTCTGCAGATATGATAGAAAGAAGTAGTCCAAGCTTCCACTTAGGATACTGGACTGAGAGTGGTTGTGTGAAGATAGTGAAAAAGAGGAGAATTCCTTGCAATCTGCTCATAGTGCTAGGCTCAGAGGCAGCTAGATATGCTTAGGAGAGTAGTGGAATTTATTCCTTTAGTGTGCTATGAGCAAGTGAGATTAACTAACTTTCTAAGTACATTATATGTGCTTATATAGTAGCAGATCTCAATCTAGCTCCCCGCTTCCACACCTGCCCACTCTGATAGCCCTGAATTTATCTTCAAAGCTGGTATTTGACACAAGCTGTCACACTGAAATCCACTGCGCAAGCTACTCCAGCGTCATTGAGTGCACTCTGCAACACCTTCCTCATCTGGTCTGGTTTGAGAATAGCCATATATGGCTATCCACTGTCAGCCAATTTGTCTGCTCTCTCAAGGATGATCCTTCTGCCATCCGCTGGTGTGGGCACTTTAGGTTGATAGCTGTCAGCTCCTGGAGCCTAGGCTAGTCAAATTCTCATGAAACGAGGTGGTTTTGTGGTGGTGATGAGCCTAGACTTCCGTGGCAATGGCAATACCAACTCAGAATGAGATTGGGTAATTAACATAGTGACATGGCAATCAAGGCAATTGTGTTTGCGAGTGGGTTCGGGGCACCTCCATGCAGTAAATCAATTCCTCTATATGCAAGTATACACTGCGACTTTAAGTCTGTGAAGTAGTACTGCTTGGTAGTCAAGTACTAGATGCACTGGCTATAAGCTGGTAGGGATCTCTTGAAGGGAAAGGGAACGAAGACAGGTATGACATGAATACCATGAGTCCATATGAGAAAACGCGCAACAAGACTAGAAAACATTGCTGGACGTTAATCTGAGCGGGGTGAACGGTGGTAGAGAGACTAAACGGTCAGCAATAGTCTATGAGTGAATGATACAATAGGAAAACAGAGTGGAGATGACGTGTGGCAAGAGAAAATGTTAAATGAGGTGCTGGGAGTGGTATGCCAAGAGAAAACGTGGGGCTATGAAAACTGGCAAAGAAACTGATCCTATATGATGTGATGGTGCTGTGTCGATGTTGAAACTGGTCTGGTGCTGAAACAATCCTATCCTATGTCAAACTAACCTTCAAGTCCACTCAAGGGACTGATACTATATGAAACTTGCTGAAACTGGTCCTAAACTGATCCTAAGTCTACTCAGAGACTACCCAAGTGGGCGACAATAATGATGGCAAAAGTGAAACTGTAAAAACTCCAATGGTGTGAAAGTGAAATGATGTCAGCCTATAAAAGATAATGGGGGCAAGGTATAGCACAGCAATCACGTATTGGCACAATATGAGCATGCACCAATAGTGTTAAGAGCAAAGAGCATGTAGTGAAGGACTCTTCACAGTTAAAAACCGTGGAATAACTCTGGTGAGTTTTCAAGAGTTGATGTGCAATCAAGAATATACGGGGCAAACGGTATATTGCCATAGAATGGTGAATAGACGTGGTTTACTGTCGCTAGACTAGAGTGTGATGAGAATTGACATAGACTGGTCAACTAGAGATGAACTACTCTGCAACTATGTTTTCTAACTAGTTTTTATACTACAAGCACAAATTTATAAATAGCATAAGGATGTGAGACTTAGTCAGGCTGTAAGGCCTTGTCCTTGTGGAAATCGTAGGGAATGTATGGTCCTTGGTCTTCTAAAGTAACAGCAACTTGTCAATGTTACTGCATATAGGTGCAAACCATGTGGTTTTATTGAGCAGCGAGCGGATCATTAAGTGCTGTTTAACTGCGGATTACTGAGCTTTGGTGGTCATGCTGAGGAGTATGCATGGGGCTACATTTTCTTGAGGCCTTGGCAAAGTAACAGCCTTAGTAAACACAGTCTGTAGTTGCCATAGCTGCAATTGTCATGACTAGGAGGGTACTCACGCCAATCATGTCATTTTCATTAAGTGATCAATGAGCACGTCAACTAGGTGCTTCTGAGTGATGCAGTAATTCCATATTGGGGTGATTGTTGATCAAAGGTGCCTTGCCATGATGGGATATGGCAATTAAGATGCATGGCAAGATGGGATGGATAACAAAGCATGTGAAGAGTAGTTGCCATAGGATGGAAGTACTATTGCCGTGTGTGGAATTATTGGTTTGCTGAAAGGCCATTGGAGGGCTAGTAGCGTTAATTAGCAGCTAAAATCTGTGAAGTCTGAGCATACAGAGCCTGGAGGCTCATCAGCAGATAACATATGGCCAGGCAGACGATGTATTGCTTGGTGGACACAAAGCAGATGGGCAGTTGCCTGGGCAGATTCCGCAGGAATTCCATTTTTGAATGGTAGGAAAGTGTGACTGGAGGAGCAGTGAGTGAAGGTAGTTGTAGCATAGCACCTAGTCACTGTATCAAGGTGAAAGCTAAAATTTGGTGCACACATAGCTGTGGTGTAGCACACCGACCTCTCTTCCTCCCACACTTGATATCAAGCAGAGCAACTGGATTTGGACAAATAAGACTGACTTGTCTGGGAATGCTCTGGTTGGACACAGGGCATTCAGGAAGACAATCAATTCACCTATTGGCAAGTGCGCCATGTGTGCCAAGGTAATCCTCACTGTGTAGGTTCTTTCAATGACTTCTCATTTGATTAGTGGTAATTAATCATACCTTCACAGTGATAACACGTACACTCTCTATGCCAACGGCGAGTCCCTCAGATCAGGTGCAGACTACCACACTGCCCAAGCATACTCCATGTGCCAACTGGACCCCAACCGGAATGTGTTCACTCTCAATGGAGAGAACACTGGTGGTCCGGCTGTTGCCATTGCTACTATCCTGGTTGCATATAATGATGGAACCTCTGTTTCCTACATCACTGATTCCTTCTGGAAGGTGTTTGAAGGTGTTCCCAAAGCATTCCAGTGTCCTTCCACTGATGATAGTGAGTGGACTGAGTGGAGGGATGCTACAATTTTGAACAGGTATGGTGTTGGCCCTCAGGGAAGTGTCACTGTTCTGCCTGCGCTACTTCTATCTTCACATTATTTTGGGTTTCATAGGCTTCAATACAATGTACAATGTAACATATCTATCATACATGAACTTGTGCAACATTAAGCTCCCATCAAACTTTGTCCAGAATTAGCATATTTTTGGCCTCCAATCATGACAACTTTGTTTGGGTTTAGCCTATTTTGCAGGTGGAAAGGCACTCTAAAGAACAGTGTCAGTAGTGCAGATAGTGGAAACTGGGACAGAAACTATGAGAAATTCACTTTCTAGGCTCAAACTCCTGACCCAATCCCTCTGTAGAGCACCGCAGTTCACATAAATCGGTAAAAAGATGATTTTGGTAGCGGAACCAGCAGCGTCGGCAGCTTCGGGCTGGAGTTTTGTCTGCCATTGCATATTTTACCACCCAAATGATGCACACTTGTGGCATAATTTCCACAAGTTTGCCAGACAAATTTTGGCGGGGGGCCTGGCCTGGCCTGGGGCCGAGCATGTCATGCATAACACTATTGTCACAGGCAGTGCTCGAGGGGCTGGCCTGAACTGAGAAGCCGAATTAGCCGAATTTACTTATTGGCAAAATCATCATCATCATCGTGCCCCCATTTTCTATTTCCTCCTCCGTACACCGAGTTCCTTTTTACCATCATACAATACAGTTTTTGTAACTTCAACTCGACTCCAGCAGAAATCTGCCTGGTCGCTTTGTCAGGATGTCTACTGAAGATGGTGCGGATCTCCAAGAGGTGTTTTCTCCCGAACTCCGGATACAATCATTTATTAAGACATGCTATTTAGATGGAAATCACCAAGGAGCATGGCGAGATGTATGTATTTCAGTGGATAGCCTCGACAGAGAAGAAAAGCGCAGATACACCTCTGGTACGTTGTCAATTTATTCTACCAAGTATTGTATACATATTTTTCTGCAGTCTACTCTCAAGGCAAAGCAAGCAGATATCGAGGCCACTCTGGTGAAAATTGTCACTGCTCCCAGTCCTTTCCCGGCCCCAGGACGCGCCATCCGGAATGTTGTAGCACGATGCCTCGTCTCTTTGTATACCCGGTCGGAGACGCGGACACTGTTCGACACCATTCAGGCGTTCCTCAAGATTGTTGGTGACTCGAAGACGGCTGATAAAGATACTCGTCGGATGTACGTATTGCAAGCGCAGTTCCTGTGATTGAAGAACTTACCGCAGGATGACAGAGCCGCGCTGTACTGTATCGGCGAAGTGATGCTTGCTTTTGGATCACAGGTATGTCTGGCTGATTGTAAATGATGTTTTGCTGAAAATCTGATTTGCAGTTCATGTCTTTTATGGCAGAGATTGCAACAGTGACGCTGCGCCTATCCAAATCCTCTTCCAATGTCGGTTTGCTCGAGTGCATATTTATCTTCTGCTTAAAATACATTTCTCTAGTCTCCATTACTACGTTATCATGCTATCTTGACACTCCAGAAATCCCTTTCCTCTGCGAAAAGAGCAGTCGCCGACAATACAGTCAAGGATATCATCAAGCAGATGAGGTCTGCCTTGGTCGATAAATGCCATCCCGTTCAGAGGGCGTCTGCAGAGGTCAGATGTTCCTTCTCCCCTCTCAGTCGACAGATGGCTTAACATCGCACTTATTAGGTGCTCATTGTGATGTATTCCGGCGACAATCACCCTTCCACAAGCGACATTGACACCATTATCGCTCTCAGTGTCCGAAGTCTGGAGCATGCGGATCATGCTACCGGTGCTCTCTGTCCCACCTGGTCGGGCACCTGTTGGCTTCCACCCAGATACCAAGGGTTGTCCCAAGCCCTGAACCACCCGTTAAGAAAAGCTCTGGGGCCGAATTCTTGGACACCGAAGATACGTCAGCGGGCCACGCTGCTGCATCTGAAGTCACGAAACCCTTTCTCACCCCGATAGAAATGCTGTCGCACTGGTCGACACAATACAATAAGCTGAACCTGTCCCGCAAGTGCCGCATAGGATTGTTTGATTTTTATGCAGCACTCTTTATAAAGCTCGGAGGCGCCTTCACCGAAGCCAACTATTCCTTGATCGTTTCTCATCTCATGACGGAGATTGTCTCAAGCCCGCGGAGTGGAGGCAGTCGCTATGAGGTCTTATTAGTTTGCCGATTAGTCGAGATACTGCTGAGAGATCTCATCGGTGTTCATATGTTGAGTGAACAGGGACAGATAGGCACTATCCAGGAGCTAGCTAGCTCTTACCTTAAACGGTGGCCCGCCTTGATGCCGGGTCAGACAGCGCCTTCTTCTATGGTTCTAGCTATCGTGTTGCGGGAGGTAGCTGGATTATTACAGCAACTTGGGAACACCCCGCCTCCTGTGCAGGTGTGCCTTTCTCTTCCTTTTTTCTGACCTTGATGTTGAGCCTTAATGACAGGATGCAGTACCAGAGCCTTTGGTGACATTGCTTGCCCACACGAGCTACACTATCAGGGTAAATGCTTCATGGACTCTTCAATGCTTCTGTTCGTCAACACCTCTACGATTGCCGAAGACGATCATCACCGTCTTCGAGCTATTGCAAAGAGACATGACCACTATCCTATCCCCGGCAGCTCCTTCTGATATCAACCCGCGATCACTTGGACACGCGTACGGTCTATTGGCACTGGTCTCAATCATCCCTGAGCGCCCGTTGTACATGACTTACAATGTTAGTGCCAAGGTCCTGGACATGGCCATCCAATTGCTCAAGCATTCAGCTGAACACGATGTCAAAATTGCAAGTATCGAGGTGGAAGTGGCATGGACTCTGATAGCATCGTTGATGTCTCTTGGACCGAACTTTGTCCGAACTCATCTTCAGCAACTGCTAGTCCTTTGGCGGAACGCACTTCCTAAGCCAACCAGTAAGGACGTCGTTGATAATACCACGTGGCCCCTGGAGGAATGGATGTTTCTGTTCCATTTGCGAGAAGTGCCCTCAGTGCCATTCTGTTGTTCTTGAAGCACAACTCTACGACTCTGGTAACCTTAGATGTCGGGCGTAGAATTGCGATGGTTCTGAGCAACACCCTGTTGTTTGCGAATAATTTCATAAACCATGAAGTCGATGACGGGACCGATACTCAAATCCCTAGTCCTCAACCCAAGGAATTGACTCTAAAGGGAAGGGAAGCTTTGCTGCGACGGCGTGTATACGAATGTTTCACCGCTCTGGGCTTCTCAAATATTCCAGATGCCACACAAACCACTCTTCTCCAATCAGCTGTTATGCTCTTCACAAGTGTGGATGGATATGCAGGTTCGTCTGTTCAGGCAGCGATAGCATCATCTTCAGGTACCTTCACCTCAGTCTGGAACAGTGTGGATGGATATGCATACGGCGTAATGTTTACTGAGATAGTGGACCATGGTGACCTTGGCGCATATAGTGATTCTACAACCAAAGGAAAGGATCAGCTGAATCGAGATTCTATTGAAGCGTTGATCAACTCTTTGGTAAGGAAACACTTGTTCATAAAAAATGTTCTTTTTTTGCTCATTTGATCCGCAAGCTTCGCAAACCGATTTTTGGCGCACGCGAACATGACAAACTGACATTATGTCATACACAAGTAGCGGGTGAAACTAACAAGAGCCACCACCTCCAGCCACGGCAATTGTAGATGCAGCCATTGACCTCTTTGCTCGACTACTACCACTCCAGGACACAGCATCGACTGGACGGACAATCATGCAGCTGCTTGAGGCAATTCGTTCTCCCAGGCTGGAGAAAAACTCAGGTTGTAAGGCTGCTGTCACAATCAATGCTGCAATTGCATTAGCGCTTATATTACGGAACGCAACGACATCTCATTACCGCCAGGCTCGAGATACTTTTGGTAGTAACCAAGTGACAAATCTTTTATCTCTGTTTTTAAAGGTAACTTCCGCTGTTAATTTCACGACCAAGAATCCTAATCGTCTTTAGGACACTCTGGTAGATGGTGACCATGTTCTGCGTTCAGTCATCAGTGAATGCATATGTCGGTTGGCAAGCTTGGGAGGTACCAACTTCCTCACGAATCAGATTAAGCAGCTGGTGGATCAAGTTGTCAGTAACCGAGATCCTTATGCTCATGCCGGCTGCGCTCTTGCTTTCGGCGCTGTATATACTCACGTAGGGGGGCTTGCTGCAGGTCCTCTGTTGAAGACAACCGTGAATGTCCTCATGTCTCTCAGCAATGATCCTCATCCTCTGGTTCACTTCTGGGCATTGAATGCGCTGGCATGGGTCATCAACGCCGCCAGTTTGGCCTATGTGCCGTTCGTGTCGAGCACCTTGGGAACGCTTCTCAAAATCTATCTGGTGGATTCTCATGAGTGTAGAGGTGGTTCACTCTCTAATGCTGTCGGAATATACGAGAGAGTTCGAGCAATCCGGCAATCCGGCATGCTGAGTAAGATATTGATTGGATAGAAATTACTAGAATAAGCGTAGTTTAGTATAAATATAGGAAGTCAATGGGCAAACTCCTCACGAGTTTGTAACCCAAAGACTATAGGTCTTACAAGCACTGTACTAGGATATAGTCCTATCTACAACAAATGCCAATCTCAACGGCGACTATCCGGCTTATCCAGTGGTCTGTCAGATCATTGATGCCGTCATTACTGTCCTTGGCCCTGATATACAGGAGTCTTCAAAGACCAGAACCCTCGTTCTTAACCTGGTACATGAGTTTTCTTTGGAAGTGGACGAAGGCATTCGGGTCGAAGCTATAAAATGCTTCCAACATTTCCTGATGTTCGCTCCCGAACACGTCGATATAGGTCAATCATTTCCGCAGCTACCTATCTTCAACATGTCGGCCATTGAAGGTCGCGTCAATGAATGCGCTTTATCAACTCGTGCAGAAGGATGCTCTGGCTATGTCTAAACTCGGTGGAGATCAGTTAGTGGAGAATCTCTTTAGCATGCTTGATGACGACGCATCTGTCGAAGGCGTTCGAAGCGTCATTACAAGCTGGCTTCATCAAACGGTCGTCTACAATCCGTTTGCATGGATTGACCTGTGTCAACGGATTATGTCTCGAACAACAGCGTCGCAGCAAATTGCTGATGCTGCGACACGACAGAATATGCGAAACGATGAAGGTGAATCTTTGAGTGTCGGTATGGCCCAAGACGGAGGCGACGACGCACGCGCACATCTTACGTCGCGCTGGAGGACCCAATTGTTTGCTCTTCAATTCTTGCATCAGATCTGTTCCATCGTTGCCGAAAGCGGGAGGAAGGAGCATGTAGATGTTGTATTTGCTCGCACTCAGGGATTCCAACCTCTGGTCTCCTGATCTCCCGGGTAACAGATTTGATTAAAATGGCCTTCACTGCATCCACGGGGTATGTAACTGAAATACGGATGGAAGGGCTTGTTGTCTTGCGTGATGTTATTCAGGTGCGTCGACATCTTGGTACCAGATCTATGTGCTAAAAGTGAATTAGATATTCGCTACATCTCTCGACCCTGCATTTGAGGACTCCCTTCTTTTGGAGCAACACCAAGCGCCTATTACTGCAGCGCTGACTCCAGCGTTCTCCGCCGATTCGACCCCAGAAATTCCGGCCTCTGCAGTTCAGGCCTGTGCTATATTCGTTCGATGTGGCGTAGTGAATGATGTCAACCGAATGGGCCGTATACTGAAGTTGCTTACAACTGCTCTTGAACAGTCGAAAGGTCAGATATGTCAACAGCTTCTTTTGCTTTCTCCTGTCTCAAGCCTCGTACACACAGATTCGGGGATGGTGAAACTTGGAGAGACCGCAGAACTAAGTCCTAACGCTTCTGCTATGCTGAGAATATCAACATTATCTGCATGGGCTGAGCTTGAAGTCTCTAGCACTCGGCAGTCCTACCTCAGGAACGTTGTAGACCCTTATCGAGCATCCCTTGCGACGTTGTGGCTGGTCTCTTCGAGATTACGCTAGCATCAGGACCGACTCGGAGTTTCTTCATGATACTTCTTCAGTCGCATTGGACTCAACTTACTCAAGTCTAGGGAAGGAGGTGCTGTTGCCGGTGTGTCCCCTCACATTGAACTTTATGTGACGCTAAAGTGCAAACCTATAAAGTACTATGCTCAATCTTGGTCCCTCATACTTCAGGCGGTAGCTACTGCAATGGAGGCAAATGATCCGCATATTCTCGCTGCTATGCACGGCCGTGAAGGCGGTGATGCCGGACTTGCCACCATAAATGGCAACGGACATGAAGAGCCATCCGCTTTGTTCTTCGCCATATTCGGATTGGCGTATGAGGCGCTCGTATCATCTGCCGATTCTAATTCAATGAGCTCTACTCAGCAACCCACAGTCCTGAGCGCACTGATGGCTCTAAAGTGCCTCGTTCTACCACAGTACACCGGCAAGGCCATAATGGAGCCAACAATATTCGATGAATTCATCGCAGTCTGTTATCGCATGGCTATGACTGAGACTGCATCTATACACATCTTGTTGAAGTACTTTCCGTCTTTGCCCTTTCGCAAGAAGTCTCGGCCGACAGGTAAGAAGCCGCTATACTTGGGATGCTTTGCATTAACATGACAACTACTCAGCTCACTCGACATGCTCTCTGCAAACTCTCCAAAAGCACACTGTTTGAGAACATGTGCTTATATACTTAGACATACAACATCTGCTTCCCGGGGCCCCATCATCCGTGAGTTTTCTGTTGAAGTGGTATGAAAAGTGGGTTGAATGCTCTTACAGAAGGGGATATCGCGGATCGTATAAAGACGATAACGGCCTGCTTCTCCGCTTTTGGAAGCATCGCGGCGTCCCTAAATACATCTCAGCGAGAAGATATACGCAGTGTAGCAATCCTTCTCTATAGTGGTATGTCTAACGCCTGCTCTTTTCTGTGAAAGGGACAACGGATTCTATGATTTCAGAAATGCTCAAGGATGAATCGTCTGAAATTGACCTCGTTGGCCCTACCCTTCCCTGTCTCAAGGCGTTGCTGGATCTTCCTACCTCGGCGGGACTCGAAGGATCGATATAGTCGTCTGGTGCATGGCCTCATATCGGCTTGTTTGCTAAACATCGACGGCATGAGGTAGGTGCCTCAGGATATATGCCTCAATCTATCATTCAACATTTCCCCAGAGGACGGCAAGGGTTCATATCGACCAAGAAAGTCAAGAACAACCTATTAGCGGCCGTTCTCATATTAACTGTAATACCGCCGACTGTTAAAGTCGGGCGGGCAGTTCTGGAACATGCTTGCTTCCTGATTTCTCAAAAGCTACTGGATGCCGACTCGGTAAGAAGGGCGCGTTATTATGAAGCACAACCTAACGTGGTGTATTAGGCGTCCTTGACCGCTGCTCATTGTGCCAAGACTCTGATGATCGTTTCCACCTCGGGTAACCCTGTACTTCGTCAGTGCGCAAAACTTTTGGTTCCTAGTCTGATAGAGTACATTGCCAAAATGGCGCCTCTCGCAAATGACGGATCAATAACGGAATCGCATGCTGCCGCTATTGGCGAGGTTTGGAAGGCGTTTTCATCATTCTTCGCCTCTGTTGCAGAAGAGCATCGTATGTCTTCTACTGGTGTGTGTGTACAAACGTTTAATCGTGTTCTAGGCTCGCGATTGCTGGGCGTTATACTACCTACAATCACCCTCCTTCTCACGAACACGGAAGCACCACCTTCGCCAGTCGTTACGCAAAGCATTGCACAACTACTATCATATGCGACGTCCCCTCCAGCGGCCTTCAAGGATGTGGCAGGCAAGCTGGAACCGTCATCTCGCGAGTTATTAGAGCAGTCGGTACGCCGCGCAATCGGTGGCAATGCCACATCGGCAAACGGAGCTAATGCTGCGAAACCCCAAATATCGCTACGATATTTCTAGGTAAAGGGGCCTAAGAAATAGAGAGCTATACCAATTCAAGGAAGATGTATCGCTAGTTGTTTCTGGACATGATCAAGTTATAATATCCCAGCTGCATGCAATCGAGTTCAACAATGCTACGAGTAGGCCAGTCAAACTGAAAGTACTGTCACCTGCGACGACGGAATAAGGCCCTCGCCCCGACTGGCAGAATAGTAATATTAGGCGACCACTCAAGAAGGATTTCCTCTGCTCCTCGACGCCTTTATCACGCAAATCATACGGCACCAGGTGACAAGCGCAGCCACGTGGCGATGCATGGCTGGTCACGAGCCTAGGCCGACCCAAGCAAATAACACATGTCACACCTGAATGTGACGGTGTCTGCTCTTTCTCTGCTCCACAACCTTCACCTACGCTCGTCCGCGAACTGTACCGCGTTTCTGGATCCAAGGCCTCATAGGCCCTCGGCGGGCGATAGTATGGCTACTAAAGAGGATCAAGAAGCCTTGCGACTCCTCGTTCTACATGTCTCTCGAGCTTTTTACGATGCCCGGTACATCATCATCATGGATCAACTTTCTCGACATCCAGTGTAAGTATTGGCACCGCAGATGAGTTCTGTAGATGCTGAACATGCATCTCTTCCGTGTTCCTCTCCTATTGTCCCTCTGTTCTTCCTGGGCAGTCTCAAGGATGATGATTTGGCAAGTCGGCTGGGGTTACAATCCAAGGAGCTCAACAAGATTGTCGCTGTTCTGTCGAATGACAAGCTGGTCAAAGTGTATGTTCAGGTCGCTCTGTGTTACATCTAGAACGCTGCTGATATTTGTTGTAGATACAGGCAGAATGAGCTGAGGGAAGGAGCTCAACGAGCGGTCGGCAAACAGTACTACTACATAGACTACGAACATTTCTGCAACGTAGTGAAATGGAGGATTGCTAAGATGCACCACAAAATTGATTCTAAGCTTCGGAATGTACGTTCTTCAGACTTGTTTTGGGCGTCTACTCACTGCGCCACAGCAACTCGGCAACAAGGGGTACATTTGCCCTCAATGTAAAGAGTCATATAGCGCATTGGACGCCGATCAGCTCATGGACTTTACTCGTGGTATAATGGTTTGCAAAATCTGCCAGGCGGAGGTCATCGACAATGAGGATGCCGACCATGAGCAGGGTAGCAAGGACAGGATGTTGAGGTTCCATCATCAAATGCGCTTTATCCGTGCTGGGCTGCAGAAGAGTGAAGCGATGACGTTGCCCGCGTGCGTGACTTGATGATGCTGTATTGACTGCGAACTGACCTTTTCTTAGGTTTGATGTGGCGGCATGGGTTCAGAGCAATGCTGTTGATCCAGAAAAACAAAAATCCACTCAGGCGGGCGGAGGTCTCAAGATTGCTGGCTCAGATCCCAACAAGAAGGAGGAGGACGGTATCGGCGTTGTCATCTCTACAGATAAGGACGAGGCTACGCGAAAGCTGGAACGGGATGCCGAAGCCGAGGCAAAGAGGCAACAGAACGCACTACCGGCATGGCATCTGAAAAGTACCATTACGGGCGACCTCACCGCGTTGGGCATAAAAGAGAATGCTAGGGCAGAGGCCAACGGGAATGTTGCGCCTAGTTCAAACGATGATATATTGCGAGGACTAGGGGTAGTGGGAATGCGCCCAGATCGTGTGCCCGAGATCATCAGTGTTGAGCAGGACATCAAGCCGACCATCAATCGTGAAGCTGAATGTGAGCAGCTTTTCCTACAAGCAAGTCTTCCCGCTAACATTCACCTCAGATTACGAGCAGTATTATGCGTCACTTGCAGCGTCCGCTGCTGCATCTGCGCAAGCTACACCTTCAGGACTGAGTGCCCCTGGTAGCTCGGACTTTGACGACTTTGGGGAAGAGGAAGATCGGAAGCCGAATATCGAATATCTTGATTCATTGAACGATTATAGGAAACGGTCACGGTCCCGAGAGGATGAGGGTGTCACTGGGAAGAATAAAGTCCCAAAGGTTGAAGAGGCACTGACGCCGTATATCATGAACGGCGACATCTCAAACAATGGGGCTGGACCCGATCCTGCGCCAATGGATGCGGATAATGACCCTATCGTTTATGGTATGTCGTCTCCACTCTTAAGAAGCTGGGGTTTTCCCTGACCTTCAACTTTGCAGTCAATGGTAAACCGGTTGCCTTCTCAAAGGTGACTGAAGAGGACCACGAGCTAATGACACCGGAGGAGTATACGGCGTATTTCGAAGTGATGCAAACACAAGAGATGTAGGGTTAATATCTTTAGACGTATTGTATCATATGCTATGTATAATAACAAGCGGCCCACCGGCCCTTTCACACCAACCACGATCATCACCTTCGATTCGTTGCCAACAAAAAAAATTCGGACTGCCTAGGTTTCGTCAGCCACTGCCACATCCAAATTCGGCGCCAGGCACAACCGTTGCAGTGCCAAAAACATAGGTACTCGAATTCCCGCTCTTGCGCTCAGTAATCAGGCGCGCAGGACAGGGTATGAGGACGGAAAAATATATTCAATGATCTACTGTACAATGCCCGACGGAGCGCGCACGAGATGGATGTGACGCGGCCGCAATGGATTACCTTGAATATTACACTTTGGAACGAAGCATACAATAAACGCAGCCAAAGAGAACTGAACGAGCAACCGACAAATTAATAGTCACGGATTGTAACAGCTACACCGAAAAGCCATACGTATATGTTAAGTCATACACTATATATTTACCTAGGGTCACAAGGAATATTCCAAAATAAATTACCCGCCATTGTGCCGGGTGCGGCGGGGTGTCGACGTTGCGGACAACAACGGGCATGGTGTAGTCGGCAAGGTAGGGACCACATCCGACCGAATACGATGTTGCGGGGCGGCAGGTCGGGGGATTGGGATGGTAGGCGAGAAAAAAGGCGGCAGGTCGGTATCGAGTCTGTTTGACGGCTGGTGGGGGGGCAAATAGCGACATAATGCCTACCAGGAGATTTCCCATGGGGTTTAATGGAGGTGGTAAGGTCGTTGCGAGCCTGGCGCCCCTGCTACGGGCGATACGGGACGAAAAGGACGGGCGTCGGCATGATGAGCGGGCGCACGACGAGCACGCCATCAGGAAAGAAATCCGACCACATATTCGTGATCCCCCGCTCAAAGAATTGCAGATCCACGAGCTTGGGGTTCGTAGGAGGTCTGGGTCGCGTGAGGCAGCCCAATGTTGGACGGGGTCGGGATCGGCGGCGACGGCGGTCGTGGGGGTCGTGGGGGTCAGATTGCCGGATTTTTGGGTGTAATAGATGCGCCGCCGAGTCGTCCACCGATGACCCGAAGCGTGCGCCCGTCGTCGTCGTCGTCGTCGGCTGTCGGCGTCCCGATGTTGGCCCCGCCCTCCTGCTCGTACCCTCCCGCCCTCCTAGGGTCTTCCTGCGTCTCCTCCTGCCCCTGCAAGCCTTGCCCTACGACCTCCCATGGCACAGCAGCAGAGCACGAGGAGCCCTGCTTCTAGTCGTCGTCGCCGTCGTCGATGCATTCGTGGTCGTCATCGTCGTTCGTCGGCGGGGATTGCGCTCTCCTACGCCCAGATGGCAGCCGATATGGCATCCCCAGGCATATTTGAAGTCTTTTAGTAGTATGAATATTGTGGTGAACGTCGATTGTCCTCGATGTTGATGAGGGGTGAGCTGGGTGGGTGGGAATGGGGACCGGGGGCTTGTTTGACAGATTGGCGGGCTATTCTGGTCCCTGGCGTCGTCGTCGTCGTCAATGTTAGTGACCGTCTCGTCGAGTTTATGGGACTACGCATGGAGCTGCCTCGTTGGAAGGCTTACGCGCGGTCGTGGGGTGGTGGGTTGGTCGCTATCCGGGGCTCTTGGCGCCGCCGGATGTGCAAAGAAGTATCTAAAAAGAATAATAAGCATAGAGAGAACAAGTACATACCTTTTTGAGCCCACGAAAGGGCTGTTGGGCGAGCAGACGGGCGTCGTGGTGGTTGCAGATTGTGGTAAAAAGTCAAGAAAGAAGCACTTAGACGCGGAATAGACAAAAGGAGAATGACAACGCGGTCCGATGCCAAGAGAATAGACTACCGGAGGCATAGAAGCAGACATAACTTCGATTCAGAGGCCAATGCCAACATGGCACGGCGCCATTCTCATTATTCCAGCGAGGAGACCTGGTATACCACGACAACCACCTCGGAGATCACCATGAGACTCCTGACATCTTTGTATGTTCGAGTCATATCGCAGAGGCCATCTATGCGTCGATTTATAATGAGAATCGCACATAGATTAATAGCGCCTTAGTACAAGACTTACGTATTTCGCTCTCTTTGATCGCCTTCCCGCTTCTTATGATACTGATTTCGTTGGAGCTGGGCTAAAGTATTGCTCCGTACAGCCCACTCGATAGTAGATGACATCTCTCCAGTCCAGAGTATCCTAGCGGTGATGGATTCGGTGTACTAGAAGCATGAGATGTAGGTGGTGGAAGATGACAAGCGGGTCCTGGTTTTGAGAACGGTCCCATCGAGGGTAGCTCCGCCGTTGTTAGGCCAATCCTGAAGGACCTTCCATACTAGGCTCCAACATCGTTAGTGTCTTGCCGTTGCAATCAAGCTTGACCCCTCGTTATCGTTCGTAGACATGGACCGTCGTCTCTGCTTCCACACCACTTGAATGCAAACTTTATGGTATTGCTGGGAAAACTGCAGCAGCAGCATCTAGTCGTACTTTCTGTCCTCGCTCCTCGCTCAGAACATCAAAGACGCGACGCTGCTAGAGATAGGGTGAAGTTGGGGCCCTCCGGACTACCTGAGATTATAGAAGACTCACCCATCATTTGGCCCTTGTTGAACGGTTTCCTGCTTCTAGGGCACTGATTTTGTCGCCGTATGATTGTTGACACTAGCTATAGTCAACTGTCCAAATAAAGTCCCATGGCACCCCGCTCGATGGATAGTGCCTAGAATTCCCAGATGAGGAAGTATTTGGAAGCAGACTCGGAGGTAAAAATACGCACCTTCATTCCCACAAACCGCCATGACGAAAACCAAAAGAGTTGGAATACCTCCAACGCCGTCCAAAGGCTCAAAACATCCAGAAGACCCAAAAGACACGTCCTCGCAACAAACTGTGTCCTCCGTGACATCCCGAGTCGTCAACAAAGGAAGTCGAAGACATTCATCAACCAATCGGGCACGAGCAGAATTCGCTTATACCAGATTATATACTATTGGGAGAACGCGCGTATGCAGATAGGACGTACTGACATGCTTGGATAGATACGATAAAGCTAGTGCGAGATAGGATCCGTCCCATGGCTAGACTCAGATACTGACACTGTCAGATCCATTCCCGTCTGTTGCAACGCCTCGAAATCGCTAACCAACCCCGGCCTCAGGACCGAACTTTTGTAGAGAGAGACTGTTACAGTTTGAAGTCGTTTGTTATCCCCATCAGCAGGCATCGTCCTTCGTATCGACAGCATTCGAACGAACATGTCGTTGATAAAGAGTGCCGTTTCAACCCTGGAAAGGTCCCGTATTTGGATCTTGAAACAAGTCAGACCGGGTAAGATAGCTGGTCGAAAAGGGGTCGCAGGACTGGCGGCAGGGGCAGCCTTCGACTCCATCATCGCGGTGATGAGAAGTTGTATCGTTCGATCCAAGGGGTTGCTCCACCAGGCGAAGTACATCTCCAAGGAGTCCAGCATTGGAGCATGTTGGAGGACGGGAATGAGTTCGTGGCTGATGTCGACTTCTGCTAATACCAAACGAGTAAGAGAACACTGAGAGGCGGTTATGAGGCGTAGCAGTGAAGGCAGCGTGTCCTCGGGACAAAGTGACTGGCAGGGCTTGTCGGGTCCAAGCCATACGTTCTCTAGCGCTGGGAGCGAAAGACTGTCGAGAAGAGCACTCTCAGATGTTTGGAGGAACCGGATAGACGTGCTGTTGATACGTGTAGTGAATGGTCTAGACGCAGTCGTAGTGCAATTGTGATAGTACGCCCAAAGCGAGTCGAGATTCGGAGACTTGAGGATAGTGTCCAGAAGGGCTCGGTGCAAGTCGACATCGCCATATGCACGATCGTTACGATAAGCCTGGAGGCTTTCGGACCCACAGGGGACAATGGTAACTGCATCATGATCACTGCGGACAACGATATTAATGTCGTTCAAGAGCGGGGTAATTTCGAAGGCATCGATGCGAGATGGAGGCTGTCCAATACCGTGGTATTTGATAGTCATGCTCGATAGCCTGTCGAGACGTCCGCGCACAACAGAAAGGGATGACAAAGAACCGGGTTGTAGGTCTAGAATGACGTTGCTCCAGCGGTTCGGCACTTTGAACAGTAGATTGAGCATCTGTTTGGCGGGGTATTCTTCGATGCTAGTCTCCCAGAACTCGATGCGCAAATCGCTCTGACCCGACCGGTTGAGCACCGTCTTCAGAAGCGAAACAGGGTCTTGGCAACGATAAGCACAGATCTCGATGAGGATAGTCGACCATAGTCTAGGGCAATGGGTGATTATGATTTCTCTCCAAGTGCTGCACACTTGTGCGATGATCCACGGCCCTTTGGATCTGTCGAACGCGTTAACAACGACGCCGTGACGAAAAACCTCAATGAAGATTTCGGTCGGAAGGAGTCTAATAGGCGAAAGCGCAACCTTGACCTGCGATTTTTGCCAGGAAATATGGTTCTCCTCGAAAGGAACAGCGCCTACTTCTACACGAATTTCGGCGCTGGGGACATGTTGGAGGTGTTCGGCCAGATGAGAAGCGGCAGACGACGACGTCGCGGCATTGCCTTGGAAATTGACGAGCGACTTAGAGATATTGAGTTGCTGTGAGGATGGCGAAGATGTAGAATCTCTGCCGTAAACCGTACAAGGATAGAGAACAGCCATCTATAAAGCAATTGAATCTTGTGCAAATAGCGATTTAAGAATGGACTTCAATACCTTGCAAGGAATGGATAAAACGGGCGAGAGGATAGTAGTAGAGCCTGAAGTAGCTATGCAGACAATGGGAAGGAGGACACAGAATGTCGATTACGGCATCAATTACTTGTGAAGTACTTACCTCGAGTTCCCAATGACAAATCATCACAGCTACGCCATTCACGCAGTCGATACATCCGAACGCCTTAATTTTGAAAGACTGACTTGACTTGTCCTCGCCTTGACTTCATTTCAAATCTACGGAAAATGTCTCTAATTGGTCAACAAATAAACACTAGTGAAGGGACTCTATGATTGAATAGACATATACAAGCCGCCCTGAACGTTTGACATGAGAAATGGAACGTGAAGGCAAGGGATTCGAACATACCTCCAGAAATAGATGAAACCAAAGAAATGAAGTCTCCGAAGAGATTGAAAAAGGAAAAAATTTCCACAATCCAGTCTGAATCGAGTTTCGCCACGGACGTCCAAAGCCAAAGGTCGGACGAGGACGCCCAGTGACGCGCCACAAAGTGCGCTGAAAACTCAGATGCGAGCATCCATCCAACCGTCCAGAAATGTCCCTCGTACGTCCTACCAATGCCTCCTAACCCGGACCCCACTGGCTGCTACCGCAAGGCTGGTATTTGTCATAGACAAATGCAATGTGTATGATTAACATTCTACGCAGTAAAAGCGGATCCAGCACGTACACCCGATGCCGGTGAGCACTCGTGTATGGAGCTACTCAGGCCTCGGGCGACAGGGAATTGCCTCGAAGGGCCTTCAGACCAAGAGAACAACACAGCCGGGAGGGACAGTCGACACTGGCGTTCGGCTATAGAAAGGTCGTCGAAGACAGCACCGCCATTGCAGCGAAGTGTCTTTCCTGTGTTCCTGAAGGTTCCGAGTCCTGTGTATACAGGCTCGGTCTTATGCGGTTTCTTGAGTCTCGGTGGCGGTGCATTTTGGTTAATTACGTGTATGTCGGCTCACCGGTCCGTTCGGGTTCCCTGTACGCAGTTCGGCTGTTACCGGCTCCTGAGCACTGTTGCTCTGTTTAGCTTTTCCGTTCATATCTGTTTGCAGGCTTAATTATCTCTGCAGCACCTCATATTTATGTTGATGTACATTCAGTATCCTGCTTCACACTTCAGAGGTCTGTTAACCTGTCTTTTGCTCTCCTTGATTCAATCTCTCTCCTTGTCTTCAATGTACATGGCAAGCGGCAACTTTGGCTTTAGTGAAATGACACAAGGTGGCAATGCCAGTGAGCACATACTCAATCTGCCTGTATTGAGTCCTCTCTCAAGAGCCACATACAGCCAGAAGTGCGAGGCCTGACGCTGCTCCCTCTAACAGGCTTTCAAGGCTAAATAATGGTGGAGAAAAAGCGAAGGCCAATGCATGTGCAACATTATGGGTCTCTCATCAGTGCTTGTACATGTTTGGTCCTATTCCTGCCTATATTGCTTTACCAAACATTTTTCAGGTTCTGGCAACACTGGCAAAGAAACTTTGTCCATAAAAGCTCCCTCAGAGGACAGATCCTGCATGTCGTCACTGTGTTATCCTCTGTATCTATCTTAGAAGGATTGTGATGTTTTTCCTAGTTCAATGCAGTGACATGTGCAGCATCCATTCTGGATGATGTCTACAGTAAGCACTTTACCCTTCTTTGAAGGACTATTCATGCCTGATGCTGATGCAGTTAAGAATTGTCACAGCGACTCTTCATATGCCCATTTACTGCCATCCATACAAGATCACCACAGTTTGAATATTTGATGACAACTTACCATCAGCAACATCACCAGGATCAGACCAACAACCATTGGACAACCACAGAGGTCTGCAAAGAATGCCTCGACTGGGTATGGGTTGCTAATTTGAATGCCATAATACTGTGGGTTGAACATCTAAGAATCAAACTCTAACTGAACACTTCACCTCAAAAGCACTAAGGACAGTGGTGATGACTTGCAACTGTTGTGCATCATGACCACCACCACCATAGAGCTCAGACATGGCTTACTTCTGTGAGCTTTTGCTTAGCACCACAACAGCCTTGTAGAAGAGACATGATTACAGAAGACACTGTCCTTCATATTCCGGTATGCTGGTCTTTTGTTTGATGGTGAGTTCTCACTGTTCTATTTTGTACAGTAAACCATTTGGCTACTTCTAATTCATCTACCTTGTGAGTTTGAACTATTAATTATCCATTATCTTCACCCTCACCATGACCAGATTAGAATTTGGGCTCATTCCTCAGGGCTGAGTTCCAAGTATGTCACTGGACTATTCCTACCTATTGTCTCTCAATCATCATCACAGGAGAACTCCAGGCTGTAATGATCTTCATGGTCTGCACAATAATAGTTCCTTTTAACTTCTATAACAATTTCTCAAGGAAGAAAAAGTACAAGTTATACACAATGGTCTTGTGTGGGCAGACCTTACTCCATCAAAGTGATGTCTCTGATACAGAACTTGGGAGAAGTCTTCTCAGCTGATGGGTACACAGAGGCAAAGATGCTGGTAGTGCAGAGAGAAGGAAATCCACTATCAGAAGCCAAGGTAATGCGCTGATGTGGATAATTCAGTCAGTCCCATGTCATTTCCAGGATGTCGTGTGGTCTAATCTTCTTTTAGGCGTCCACAAACCTTCAGATTTATGAAAATTGAATAACCAAGTCAAAGGATACAAACTGTAAAACACTGTTGACTGTTTCTAGGGTAATGTATCTCAGACAAAAATGCCCTACAGTACAATGTCTGCAAAAACGACAAAACAGAAACTCATGAGGGCCAAAGCAGTATTATCTCACTGCTGGCCAGTTTCCTGGTGCCTGGGACAAGCCTCTATGGACAAGAGGTGACCGGTGACCTCTGAATTCCACTCACAGTATACAAAAACACCTGTGTCCTTTTTATTTCCTTTCCCTGACTCGTCCTCACTTCAGAACGACATGTTTTCCTGAATCCAAGTATACTGTGTTTCTTTCTTAGTAGCTTTACATGAAACTCTCTCAGTGGGCAGAGAAAATCATAATTTCAAGTGTATGCCCATACCCAACAGCGATATCTATGGTAGCCAATGTGTTACGATTTATTCACTTTTTTCCTTTATCTTATCTCACCAGGCCGCCTGGACCGCTTATCACAGGGGCAACTGAACATCTGCTCGATGACCACACGCTATCGCTTCAACATTACACCTTATCGCTTCATTATTGTGTGCTACAGTTTCTATCTCTCACGGATGACTTATGTATAGACTCTCACTCACAGTATTTAAGACATAGCTCTTGCTGTACATACCCCAGCTTCGAGCTAACATTTAATCTATATCAAACTTTGTTATCTAATCTAAAAAGCTCAAGAACTAGTGACTAGCCTTAGCTCCTTTCAATAAGAGACCTAACGGTGACTGCCCGAACGCGAGACAGCCGTTATCTACTCTTGATTGGAGTTTGAGTCTAACAATTAGCTTGAAGCTTCTCTTTGCTCCTTAACTGGAGCCTACATGTTGACCACCCTTGAAACAGTTCTTGTCGCTGCCTTCTTTGGCGTCAGTGTCGCTCTCTTCACTGTAACCGTCATACTAGCAATCTTATTCCACTACGGGATATATCCTCACCCCCACATTGATCAATACAACGATCATCCCATCATAAACCATGTCCTCCCACAGCAGCCATCAGCGATCCACCTCTGTGGGACACCTGTATCCTCACGCCAAGCATTGACACTCGACGAGCACCCTCGCTTCTACAGGAGACACAAAGAAAACCTTCCTAGGGAGGTGGAAGTCAGTGTTCAGGAAGGAAGCAATGGAGCTACTGCCAGAGCAAGACTCCCCTTTATCCAGCTTTCTCCAGACTTGTCCCACCCAAGTGCCGGCAATACCCCTCGTCCAGTATGACCCGTTCCTCCCGTCACTGCCGCAGACTTGGCAAGGTATCTCGTCCGACTCGGGTTGGGAGAAGCAGGCCCATGAGGCTCCCCAGCCTCTGAGCAACCTACCCGCTGTCGTCTTAGGAATGACAGAGCAACAGATTCACCAGCCCTCTCTGCATTCGAGCTCAGCGTTCTCTGGGATAATGTCAACCTCCCCACCACTGCCTTCACCCCATGATGAGGCAATCCCTACCAAACGACTGCCCCAGGCTTCATCTACGACCCCTGATACGAACAGTGGGACCAGCCTGTCCAGATCACCGAGCAACCTGCCACCCCCACAGAGTCGTCACCAGAGTTCAAGCCCCGACCAGGGCTGTGAACTAGGCTTGACGTTTCCCGGCATAACAGGTCCCCCTCAGTCAACAGTCAGGAGCTCACCCAGTATGACAGAGACAGGAGACAGGCAGAGTGAGATCGAGTGGCCGTGCTCAGAGAAGTCAACGAGAGACTCCCCAACATTGGAATTGATGAAAGAGGAGAAACCGTATACTACTCCAACACCGCTACCGAGGTCCTCCCTGAGGCGGAGTACCTTAACGGGACCGGACGAAGGAGCCCAACGCCGTCTCCAGTACCAACAGTGCCAATCCCCACCACTCCCCCAGCTGATCACCCTGATAACCATCTCTAGGGCCCTGTACCTCCTATCGACAGATAAAATGGTCAAAACTCCCAAGATACTCCTTTGCACCCCCCTGATCGACTTATTTAATCATTTCATTGAAGAGCTAGTAGCGGATCAGGACTGGGCTAAAACCCCAGCCAGACTTGACTACACCTATTATAATGTTGAATATATCCTAAAGGAGGAAGCCAGGCACTTCGCCTGTCAGGCTTACAATATGATCCACCCGGATCACCCAATTCAGGTCCCTGATCGTTATTGATGACCACAGACCGATCTCCCCCTGATCACATACACCCCTGAGCCGATGCAAGATGAACCGCCAGTACCACCACAGTGGGCCTCCATACCCATCTACACGTACGCAGTACCAAGTTATGTGTACACTGTGCCAAGTTACATGAACATTACACCAAGCTACGTGTACCCTCAGGGGTATGGACTGCCCGGCTCACAAGGGCCATCCAGACTCTTTGCTGCCGCTGACAATGGCATGGGAACGTCCAATCAGCCTCAGCCGTCGAATCAACAGACTGGGCCCCCCGCTCCATCAGGATCACCCATCGTTCCACCCGTCGTACCCCAGAGATGGGCACCGCCTCGTTTTCCCTCACTGCCCAAACCACCTGATCCACCCAACCCATGGGTGCTCACTGCCACCAATCAAGGACCATGGGCAGCACTGAAACCCAATATGGTCAAGGAACCCGAGAACTTCCACAGCAACTCCAACGATATCGCCCGATTCTTCTCGCAGTGTGACATGTACTTCACCACCTACAATCAGTTCTTCCACGACCACCCTCATAAGGTCATCTTCTGCACCTTGCGCTTCAGCAAAGACGCTCAAGTGTGGTGGGAATTGTGCGCAAGGGAGCTAGGAAAAAATATCCATGGAGACCAGTTGTATCCAGCCTACAAGCAGTTTGTGGAGGAGGTCAGGCGATGATTCTGGAAAGACACTAATGCTGAGATAAAGTTCACACAATGGGAAAGGCACCATCAGAGCAACTTTTCCAATGGCGACTTATTCTTCCAGCAGTTCGAGTCACTCATGTTCGAGGCAGGGATCATTGGCATTGACCAAATGATGATGGCACAAGTCAAAAAGGCATGCCGACAGTCCACCAAAGATATCATTTATGCCTCAGATGGAGATGTCCCGACTACCTACCAAGAATGGAAGTGTCGGATACTTTGGATCAATCATAACTGGAGAACACAGAAAGCTAAAACGGGAGCAGGGGCCAAGTTAACAGAATGGAAACAACAGTCAAGGACTACTCCCTCATCGAAGGGAAGTCAGCAGCAGACCAGTGTTCCGGAGAAGAAAACGGGATCTGGCACAGTATACGGAGGACAGGGCACACCAATGGAAGTCGACACTATGTGCACCAAAGCAAAGTGTTTCCGATGCGGGGAGCTCGGGCACTTCAAATGGGATTGTCCCAAATCCCCAAAGATGAAGGAAGAGGCGATTCAACAACTCAATTATTATTGGGATCATGTCGCCACAAAGGAAAAGACCGATTCGAAGATTGAAGAGGTAAAAGAGGAGGCCAAGCAGTAAATGATTTGACTGACTTGGCCAAGGACCTAGTTTCATCTGGTACACACTCGTCACCTGCTAGTCAGGCTTACTGTACTTTTGTAGTTGAACATATGCATTCAAATATACCCTCTTGCGACTTTACTACCAGACCGGAACTTAAGGAAGAATCAAAACAGGCAGCTGGGGCCGCTGACCCCAGGACTGCGCAACCAGCTAAGGATTCGGCAAGTAACTCATTACGAGTGAATGCTGGGAACGAGGAGTCGCCTATCATAGTGACACTCCTTTCAATGGCGTTGCCCCAGTTGAGTGACTCCATTGGAGTACACGCAGTAACGAAGGCACGACTGGAGGGGGCAGACGAAGCACTTAGTGCCGACTCTGACAAGAGAATACCGCACGACTGCGGGATATCTTATGTGGCGTCATCTGATGGTGACGTGTCTCTACGGGGCTCCCGTCTCATGGGCAGTATAGAGGGACTAGCTTCGGCGAAACCTCCCCTGGCAAAAGAGTCTCATGCGAGGACATCGAAGTTTAAATCTCCTGGCAAGGCGGAGGCTTTGACAAACAAGGACAAGATCATGCGCAGTGGACCAATTGTGCGATCAGACGATCAGCAGCAGAGCAAGAGTCCCAGAAGTGCTAGCCAACAGCAAGACAATGGTTGGCACCAGGTTGGTGAAGGCCCCGGGAAAGAAGAGCAGAACAATTCCTATAGTCCAAAGGGAAAGGGTGAGACTGTTCCGCCTTCTGCGACGGTTCAAGTGCAGCCCGCTGACACGCTTGGAAAGTGTTCACACATGTAATTTCGCGATTTGTAGAAATGAGTACAGGCAACAATGCCCAGATACTAAGGCAATGAGAAAAGCAACAGAGTGCAGTGTTTATAATGCCAGTAATGATATTACCAGGGTAAAGCTGGGTGGAGCGCATGGCTTAACCTGAGGATGGTACTAGAAAGGCCGTACTAGGTATAAAGTCCCAGTGCTTGACACTGAGTGCTCTGACAAGGCAAAGCATACGTGCACTAAGAATAGAGCAGGACACACATGTGGGATAATTAAGACTTCATGTAACAGTGATCTATGACGCACAAGGCGCAGCAGGCCCAGAGCTTAGCATTCCAGACCTTATGATGTCAGAACTCAAGTAAATCCAAAGTTTCTGACTTCTGCCAAAGCGCGCGAGGCCTAGACAAGGAGCACGTTGCCCTCACTACAATAGAATTCCCTATGAGAATACTAGGAAGCAAAATGAGAGTCATGGGGTAGGCTATAACTCCAAGGATATGGCAACCGATGTCAATACACGTGTAATAGTGTTGGTAACCAACATTGTGACAATCAGAGACAGGATCTGGCCCTGGGCTGGACTCCTGAGTCAGCGCCAAGCTATGGCATGATAATTGTGACATGCGCGGGATGCAGGCAAAGGTGCCCCGCAGCTTAAATAATACTATATTTGGTGGTACTAATTTGTAGAATGTAAAATAGATAAATAGTGCAGTGTAAATGTAGTGTATAGGTTTCGGACCCCTGCTGTAGATGTGCGCAAGCCTCCAGCTTAGCACTCTAGCTTTGGGATCAGTTTGTAGCTTCAAGCAAGAGAATAGACCCTTTATTGATAACATCAGAGTGACTTGAGTAGCACGTGAGGCGTAGAAAGCTAATGCGGGACTTGTGTACTGTTTGAGTGATTGGTTGACTGCGCTCTAACCTGAGAATAAGAGATTTGTGTCATTGCGGATGCGCTCTTGAGTTTTGAGGTTTTCTTGTGATGCGTGGTGCTACAGGTGGCAGAGGTTCAAACCCTTTGGCTTGTTGGACAGGGTTTATTTGGTTATTGTGTCTCTGGATCGCACGAGTTTGAACCCCGTGGGTCTATGATTGGTTTGGAAGCTTGAGCGCATAGGTTCAAATCCTGTGGCTTGAGTGGATGTTTTGTGAAGGGTTTCTGCTTAGAGCGCAAGCTTTGAGTCGTGTTTAGGGTGTGTTTAAGTCCATTGTGATCACCTGTGTGTCGTGCGAGACTTATTGAGGGCTTTGTTGGTGTGTGGCGACGTGTTGTGTATTGTAGTACACCTTTGCCTTGAGGCCCGGCGACATCTGTCACCCCTCTTGTTATAAAAGCCTTTGGACTTAGAGAGATCTAGATACCCTACAAGCGCTATTGCTATACATGTGTATCGTATATTCTGAGAGTTTAGTTGTTTTGCTTCAATCTGCTTCTATCGCATAATATCCCCCCAAGAACTTGAGGGTTTGTGTGTGTAGTGTTGGGTGTGGTGTGATCAGTGTCTTCGACACTGTTGCATTTCTAGCCTGCATGCACAGAGTCTCTTCACTGCTGGCCTCGAGCGATCTTTCACCATGGAGACCAGCCCCGGTGTCAGGAGGAACTTGCCGCTACAAACCAATACTCCCCTGGGTGATCCTGACGAAACTCATGAGACAAAAACCGTTGGATGTGCAATGGCCCCGACTGCCAAAGGACAAGAAGCTGCTAGCGCCCAGGCAGTAAAAAGGGGGCCACTAGTACTAATAGAAGAAATTCCAGACGACAAAGATGATACCAGTTTCCGGCGAAGTCAGAACGCTAACCAAAAACCCTGTGTAGTTCCTGAGGCGACCCAGCCGACGGTAGCCAAGCCAATAGGCCACGGCATGAAGGCTGAGAAGGTCCCATCAGAATGGCTCAAGCTGTTCAGAGCCGAATGGACATTACAAGGAATTAGGGATGCCAAGACAGAGTCAGAAGCAAAAGCGATCCTAAAGAATTGGATTCATAAAGCATGGGCAGAGGAAGTGGTCGATGAGTTGCTTGAGGGACTACGAGGAGCCACGTGTATCAATGCCTTGGAGTGGATGGAGGAGTTACGACAACCCCAGCACTATATTTGCCGCCTAAGCAGGAGCAATAAAGCTTTAACCGCTGATGTTCAAGTTGAGACGTTAGAAAATCGCACCCACTTATCTTCCTTGGCTCTGATTGACAGTGGCTGCACTAGCAGCGCCATCAGCCAAACCTTTGTCAAAAAACATAACATTCCCACTCAGGCAACAGTGGCGCCAATCACTATTTATAATGCGGACGGATCAAAAAACAGCACAGGACAGATCACTGCTTTTGCTGAACTACGCATCATTATCGGAGATCACGCTGAATGTATCGATCTCACTATCACCGATCTAAAAGACCGAGACATATTTCTAGAGCACGACTGGTTGGCGAGGCACAATCCCCTAATTAATTGGCAATCGGGAAAAATGACATTTGCCTGATGCCAATGTCACCATGTTCCAATTCCACTGCTGGACGCAGATCCATATGACAAATGAGACAAAGAGCTGGAGGAGGGAGAGACCATCCTTGCGATAAGCTTTGAAGAAGCTATTCGTATAAGGGCAATGCGGCACATAGCAAATGACCTAGCAGCGAAGGCCAATGCGGAAAAGAAAGTTAAAACATTCGAAGAAATAGTCCCAGAATGGTGCAGAGACTTCAGAGATCTCTTTGACAAAGAGAACTTTAATGAAATCCCTGAACCTAAACCGTGGGACCACGCCATTGAACTTATTCCAAACACAAATGCCAACCTCGACTGCAAAGTCTATCCACTCAATCGGGCAGAGCAAGAAGAACTTGACAAGTTCCTTGACGAGAACTTGTCGAGTGGCAGGATATGCCCTTCTAAATCACCCATGGCCTCACCGTTCTTCTTTGTCAAAAAGAAGGATGGAAAGCTAAAGCCCATTCAGGATTACCAGAAACTCAATGAGATGACAATTAAAAATCATTATCCACTCCCTTTAATCTCAGAACTCATGGATAAATTGCACAGCACTAAATACTTTTCTAAGCTCGACGTTCGTTGGGGCTACAATAATGTTCGCATCAAAACTGGAGACAAGTGGAAAGCGGCATTCAGAACTAACCGTGGCCTGTACGAACCCATGGTCATGTTTTTCGGTCTCACGAATTTGCCCGCCACCTTCCAGTGGATGATGAATGATATCTTCAAGAACCTCATTGTGACAGGGAAAGTAACCATCTACCTCGATGACATCCTCATTATGTCCAAAACCAAAGAGGAACATCGCTGGATCACACACAAGGTCCTGACCATCCTTCAAAAACATAAATTGTTCCTGAAAGCCGAAAAGTGTGAATTTGAGGTTCTAGAAATGGAGTATCTAGGTGTCATCATCAGTGAGGGGAGCATCCACATGGATCCAGTAAAGATCAAAGGCATCCTCAACTGGCCGACACCCACCAAAAAAAAAGGAGCTCCAATCCTTCCTGGGATTCACCAATTTCTACCGACACTTCATAAAGAACTACAGCAAAATTGTGAAGCCCATGACACAGCTGATGGGAAATGATGCGTGGAAATGGGGTAGAGCTCAGCAGGAGGCTTTCAAGCAGCTCAAGAAGCAGCTGGCAGAGGACATGGTACTGGTGATACCAACGAATGAAGGAAAATTCCAAGTAGAAGTGGATGCTAGCGAAGGAGCCATCAGTGCAGTTCTCTCTCAGGAGCAGGACAGCAAATGGAGACCCGTATCATTCCTATCAAAATCTCTCTCAGTTACCGAGCGTAACTACAAGATTTACAATAAGGAACTCCTAGCCATCATGCTCGCTCTCGAAGAATGGAGGCATTACCTCATGGGCACCTACCAGGATTTTGAGATCTGGACTGATCACCAAAACCTTCAATACTTCCAAAAACCCCAGAAAGTGAATCGACAGCAAGCTCGATGGATCACCGAGCTAGCGGAATATCACTTCACCCTTCATCATAAAGCCGGCACCATGAACAAAAAGGCAGATCTCTTATCCAGATGAGCCGATCATGACCAGGGACAGGATGACAATGATCAGGTAGTAGTCCTATCTCCTGAGCATTTCTGTGCCATGATCATGCCAATGATTGAAGAAACCCATTGGAGCATAAAAACTGCCACTAGAAATGTTCACTTGTGGGACAACACGGTCGCCGGTTCTCTCAATCACGACCGAGGCATGAAGATGGATGATGGACTTATCTGGTATGATGGCAGAATCTACATTCCCCAAGACCATGCCCTTCGCGGAGAAATCATTGCGCGATCGCATGACCATATCACCGCTGGACACCCAGGCATTGAAAAAACCAAGGAGCTTGTATTACGAGAGTTCTGGTGGCTGAAAATGAAGAAGGATATTGAAGCATACATCCGAGCCTGCAAGACCTGCCAATGGGCGAAAAGCAGCAACCAAGCCAAAGCAGCCCCACTCCATCCTAACAAAATACCATCCCAACCGTGGACTCACATATCAGTAGACATGGTTACCGGATTACCCAAGAGCAATGGCTATGATGCTATCCTTGTAATCGTCGACTGTTTCTCCAAGGAAATTATCCTGGCCACATGCTCTATGGAACTGTCATCGGAAGGATGGGCAAAAATCTTACGAGATGAGGTATATGCCAAACATGGCATGCCCCAAGTTGTCATCTCGGACAGAGGCACCATATTTGTATCAAAATTCATGAAAGACCTCTACAATCTTCTTCAGATACAAGGCAATGCCTCAACCGCCTACCACCCTCAGACAGACCGACAAACCGAACAGGTTAATCAAGAATTGAGAAGTACCTTTGTATGTTCATCAATTATCTCCAGACAGACTGGTCAGAATGGCTCTCTCTCGCTGTGTTCGCTCTTGTTTTGTGATGTTTCTTGGATGCATGCTGCGTTAGTACAGAAGCACCTTCAATGTCTAGTGTCTATGCTTTCTCTACTTGACAACATGTGGGATCCATCATCTGTTGCATCTCATTCATTTCTACACATCTGACCCTTCAATATAGAGTCACCAGCCCCTCATTCTCTCCAGAAATTAAAAGCATCTTGGGACGGTTGTTTCTTTCTTCGATTCCGTCCATCGGTAATTTATTATGCTGTCAAATTGCCAGGATGCCACTGTGTTTTCACATTGAGAGTGTTTTTGTCGTTATAAAGGCAAAGTGGTATTACACAGTCTAACCATCCACCAGCAGGTAGATATTTCTCTCTTTGATGTTCGCCCAAGGTTAGCTTTCAAGCCTATCTGGCTTTCTCTTTTCTCACTCTTCCCGCTCACATTGTTTGCATAGCTCTTTTGCTCTTGCCCATTGTGCTTTCCACAGTCCTTATGACTGCATTCCCAGCATCAGAGAGTACGTATTTCTTTGTGATCTATGCTTTGATTCCCCACTCACCTATTGTTCAGGTCTCCTTGCCTGTGCGGTGACTGCTGAAAAGGCGTCTCTCACAGTGTGCACTGCAGCCCAGCCTCTTACTCTAGCCAACTCCAATTGGATCTGGACTGGAGAAGAGGACATCGCAGGAGGGAGCACACCCATCGGTTCTCATCCCTTCTGCAAGACTATCTCCTACACCAGGACCAAGTGCCCGGTATGCATGACAATCCTCATTGCTATGTATGTTTGCCTTTCTCGATTACTTCCAAGACTGTTCTGAGAAAAGTGTCCAGTGACAACCTCCATACTCTGTACATCAACGGTGCTGAGGTGGGCTCAGGCACGTCCTTCTTGAGCGTGCAGATATACACCATCAGACTCAACCCAGAAATCAACAATGTCATCACTGTCAATGGTACTAACACTGGAGGACCCGCCGGTCTGATTGCTACTGTCCTCATTGACTACTCTGATGGCACCACTGAGACCTTTGTCACTGACTTGTCCTGGAAGACCCTCAAGTCCTCTCCCCCAGCTGAATTCGCAAATCCAAGCTTGAACAACCCGGCATGGATTGCAGCGGTCAAGCAGGGCAAGGAGAGTGTATCCCCCTGGGGTCAGACCGCACTTCCTCCCATGCTTGATATGATGCAGAGCAACTGGATTTGGACCAGCAAGACCAACTCAGCCGGGGACGCCCCAACAGGGCATAGGGCATTCAGGAAGACAATTACTTCACTGTATGGCAAAGGTGTGGTGTGCACAAAAGTAGTCATCACTGCATAGGTTGTTTGTTCCTTTGACTAGCAGCGGTAATTGATCAAATCTTTTACAGCAATAATGGGTACACTCTGTATGCTAATGGCCAGTCCCTTGGATCAGGCGGAGACTACCATGCCGCCCAAGCATACTCCATGCCTCAGCTGGACCCTGACCAAAATGTTTTTGCAGTCGATGGAGCCAACACTGGTGGTTCAGCTGGTGTTATTGCTACCATCCTGGTCATGTATAACAACAGGACTTCGGTTTCCTATGTCACGGATACTACCTGGAAGGCGTTCACCAGTGTGCCCACTGGCTTTGAGCTTCCCGCATTCAATGATAGCACCTGGAGCTATGCTACAATTGTGGGCAAGTATGGCGGTGCCCCTTGGGGAGCTATTACTGTTCTGACTGCATAGACATGAGTGACAAGTCAGGTGACTAATTCTGAATATCTTCCTTCACATTCATGTTAGTTTGATGCTTTAGTTCTACATTTATAGTAAGTATACTTATATGTAGGAACATTAATGTAACTTGTCTTCTGTCCCATTGACCTCTGGCTTGTGTTGAAGAATCGTAGCAGGATACTAAGTATGTGGGCATGGTGATTTCCAAGATGTTCTCCAGCATGGCAATGCTTGAGAGCAAACGGTTGTATACCCTTGACAGAAAAGCAGACACCTTGGAATGGAACAAATTTCGAATGGCTGATAGAAAGAGGACTCTTCAATAGTTACAGTGATCACCCGGTCCTTTGTACAGGCAAATTTCCGGTGGTTATTTAAGCTTCTCTCAATGGATTTTCATCCTATAAAGTTTACCATGGTGTTTAGCCTATTCTCAAGGGTATGGGTTCTAATTTTCAGGTTATTCGATGATGATTTGATGGTGTGGTGAATTTTTTCAAGGAAGGCCCATAATCTCTGGTTACCGGGACCTTTGTACATTGGTTTCCATGTGCCAAATTTGGGTGACTATTTCCCGATTTGAACACATTTCTCACGGATCTGACGAGGTTTCTGGCTTGTTTTGCCTACAGTACCACAATGACTGATCCCTGGCCCATAGTCTCACAGGAGAAATTCATCATTATAACTATATAAACAATATAAAACACTCCTATATCCTATATGCATCCCAGTGCCTGTACTTTGCTCTAAACCTGTATTTGTGTTTTGCCAAAATTCATATCCTTCACCTTTGATTTTTTCCTGATGGATACAGGGCTGTTTGACTTGATTTTTGTTGATAGTATGATAGCCTATACTGTGCTTGAGAAAATAAAAATAAAACTGGCACCATTTTGGCACAAAAAGAGAAGTTATATCATGGTGTACAAAGGAATGGTGGTGTACAAAGGACCGGGTGATCACTGTATTCATCAAGTGGAAAAGTGAAAAATGTTATGTTGAATCAATACAATGGTTTGTAGAAAAAACGAAAGAGGTGAGATGAATAAAATAAATATTGAGATCCGTAGATCTACCACTCCGGGAAAGCGTGTCATCCTTGTGCAGGGGCCATGCTAATCTTCTCTGTATCGTTCCAATTTTTTCGTATGTCACCCCGAAGGGGACAGTAGTTACTAGTTGCATTGTAAAGTAATCTTCGGAGTTTTGTATTTACGTCGAGTCACTGGCCAACGACCATGTGGCAGCTGCCCTTGATGGGTACCTGCAAACAACCGGTATCCCAAAGTCCTTACGTACCAGCTTGACACGATATATATATTCTTTGACCAACAACAGCGAACTATTACATGTGAGACGGAGGAAATGGCCGGATGGACCAGCGATTCATGCCGCGATGTGTAGGCTTAATATCATCTGCAGTAAGAGCTAAGACGAACCAGCCTCAGACTTAGAGAATGCTGTAGTACAATTCCAATTCTTCAGCAGAGTATTTTTCCAGCTTGGACAAAACCAAGGCGCGACCAAATTCCCCAAATTCCCTGTCTTTATCGCTGTCGAATACTTGACACAACTTGATCGTTTGCAGCCGCCGCAAAGAAGGCAGCCGACACGTCCAACGCGACACCACCATCTCCACGAAAAGATTGGCATCGAACAGCATTTCGCCACTGATATGCAGGGTATGGAGTCTTGGTAGGAGAACATTATCCGCGTCCGATATTACCAAGGGTGCGAGGATGCCGTCTGTCAATGCCATAGGACCCACGTCAATGAGACGAACTTCCTGGAGGGTGGATGAGACACTACGGAACAAAGCGAGAAGATCTTCTTCATCTATATCACCGTTGGTGAAGTGAAACGTGGTCAAAGGTGACTGCGACCGGGTTATGATCCCCCGAATGGCTGTAAAGGTTTTCTCGGTATCGCGTTCGTGTCCCTCGTCCACGCAGCAGTCCACTTTTAAG
The DNA here is from genome assembly GCA_030407065.1 of Armillaria nabsnona. Lineage (NCBI taxonomy): Eukaryota > Fungi > Basidiomycota > Agaricomycetes > Agaricales > Physalacriaceae > Armillaria > Armillaria nabsnona. The sequence goes on from JAUDQA010000005.1 coordinate 1,535,959, forward strand.
GTAGACACGTGGGGTATTACGAGGGCATCAAGAATCTGAGCGAGGACAGACCTGGGGTATACGTATGCCCACGAGCTCAACGTCAACGTTCGTAACTTTTGACAAGTTCGTGGAATAACTTCCTCTAATTGGGTTGACCGAAGCTCACATCGTAAATCGCATTCCTCCAGATTTTTAAGTTTTGACAGCACACCGAGGATGTCAGAGGTCGCAGGGCCGGGATTACAATGCCGGTGAAAGACGTGGTAAGTGGAGTAATGTGTGATCTGATCGTAGGGCAAATCAATCGCAGAAACGACGTTTCGTATATCGACGGTGTCAACAACATTTAAGAGCGGAGTGTTTCCAAATAATTTCGTGCGAGACAGCCTTTGAAACTCTTCACCATCCGTAGAGAGAAGAGTGAGATTTCTGAGGATGGGTAGGTAGAGTTGTAAAGTTGCCACAAAAATGAACATCGCAGCCGGAAGATAGAGATAGAGAGACTGTATTCGATCTTGGATGGAGAACAAGAACACGCAAAGCTGCGGTGGTAAGGATTTGAAAGAAGCCTGGTCCGATCCTGCACATATCCGGATTGACAATGGATGACATTGTGCTCGTGTAACCTGGCGCGCTAGTTGGCGAAGGTTAGAAGATGAAAAATTGTCGTCGCTGAGGGATATATTGATGCTCGACCAAAGCTCTGGGAAGCCGAGGGCGGCCCGGTGCCACGTTTTGCACACGAGTTCAATTGAGAACAGCCCGCTCTCACTAGGGTGAAAATCCCACGAGTATCCGTCTCTCCGGGGTTGCACTTGCGGCATGGGGAAGATGATTGTACCAAGAAAGACCTTGTATAGGATCTCTGGGGGCAGACGACGGACTGGAGAGAGAAGTCGTTTGTGCTCTGCTATACGGGTTATGACCTTTCCACACTCGCTGCCAAGGTCTTCCAATTCAGCACCAATCAAGGCAAGCTGGCTGGACAGCGCCTGCTGGAGCTTCTTCAGAGCAGCGACATGATTATCAATCGCGGCAACGCGCGCTTCGCTCGCCGATATGCTATCTCGTATTTGACATTCTTCGGATGGAGAGGGAGAGTCATTGGAGCGTAGAAGATTGTCAAATGTAGGGCTGGCATGGACCGTTTCTTTGCTGCTCGAGGTCGTGGAAGGAGAATAATGATTCGGACAGTCGCAGCCCAAGCAAATTTGTGGTGACCAGGTATGGGGAAGCATTTTACTATAGAAAGAGTTGAGCAAAGTAGCACTACCGTCAGATGGTACTCACTGGCAAGACGCAGTATCCCGTTTGTGCTGAACACGAGGACGAACAACTGAGTAACACTTTTCAAGCTCCGCCCAGGATACTTATATTCTTAGGGATAGAGGTATTACATGTAAGCGAGACAGAGGACATAGCTCGAATAGACTGGTGATGTATGCTGCCACGTGTAAAATTATCATCTGCAGGTCACCGACCTAGAGAATGCTGTAGGACAATTCTAATCCTTCAGTACAGTATTCTTCCACCTTAGAAAAGGCTAATGCACGACCGGCTTCCTCCACTGCCCTATCATCTTCAATATTCAAGGATCGACGCAAAATGATCGTTCGCAGACGCCGGAAAGAGGGTCCTTTACACGACCAACGCGACTCCACCATCTCTGCGAAAAGATTGGTATCAAACCGCATTTCGCCGCTGATATGCAGGGTATGTAGTCTCGGTAGGAGAACGTTATCCGCGTCTGATATCACCAGAGGGATAAGGATGTTGTCGGTCAAGGCCATAGGACCCACTTCAAGGAGACGAACTTCCTGGAGGGTGGATGAGGCACTGCGGAAGAAACCAAGGAGATCCGTTTCATCTATATTGCCGTGGGTAAAATGAAATGTGGTTAAAGGCGGCTGCGACCGGGTTATGATCCCCCGGATGGCTGTAAAGGTTTTCTCGGTATCGCGCTCGTGTCCCTCATCCACGCAGCAGTCCACTTTTAAGGTAGACAAGCGGGGTAATGTGAGATCATCAAGAAGCTGGGCAAGAACAGAATTAGGGTATTGGTATGCCCACGAGCTCAGCGTCAACGTTCGAAGCTTTTTACAAGATTGTGGAACATTGCCGGCTGACAGAAGCTCACACCGCAAATCACATTCTTCCAGATTTTTAAGTCTTGAAAGCACACCAAGTATGTGAGAGGTCGCAGGCCCAGGAGCTCGCCGGCCATGGAAAGCGTGGTAAGTGGAATAACGGGTGATCTGATGGTAGGGCAGATCAAGAACAGAAACGACGCTTCGTATATCCACGGTATCAAGAGCATTTAAAAGTGGAGTGTCTCCAAATAGTTTCGTGTGAGACAGCTTTTGGAACTCTCGACCATTCGCGGATAGGAGAGTGAGAGTTCGGAGGATGGGCAAGGAAAGTTGTAAAGATGCAACAAAAGTGAACATTGCAGAGGGTAGATAGAGATGGAGAGATCGGATTCGATCTTGTATGGAGAACAAGAACAAGGAAAGCTGCAGTGGTAAGGAAGTCTGGCCTGATCCTGCGCATATCAAGATCGACAGTGAACTGCATCGGGTTCGTGCAATCTGACGGCCGAGCCGTCGCACGTAGCGAAAGTCAGAGGATGAAAAGTTCTTGTCACTAAGCGATATATTGATGCTCGACCAAAGTTCTGGGAAGTCAAGGACGGCCCGGCGCCACGTTTTGCACACGAGCTCAATCGACCATAATGCGCTTTTGCTAGGGTGAAAATCCCACCAGTATTCCTCTCTCTGGGATTGCGTTCGCAGCATAGGGAAGATGATTGTACCGAGAAAGATCTTGAGTAAGATCTCCGGGGGTAGGCGACGAACTGGGGAGAGAAGACGTTTATGTTCTGCTATGCGGGCTACCACCTTTCTACGCTCGCCGTCAAGGCCTTCCATTGCAGCACCAATCAAGGCAAGCTGATTAGAAAGTGCCTGCTGGAGCTTCTTCAGAGCAGCAACATGATCGTCAATCGCGACAACGCACGCTTCGCCCGCTGATACGCTATCCCGTAATTCACATTCTTCGGATGGAGAGGGGGAATCATTGGAGCGTAAAAGGTCGTCGAATGTAGGGCCGGCATCTGCCGCTTCTTCGTTGGGCGAGGTCGTGGAAGGAGAATAATGATTTGGACAGTCGCAGCCCAAGCAGATTCCTGACCAGGTATGGGGAAGCATCATACTACAGAAAGAGTTAAGTAACTGGGTCAGTTTCACTACTACGGCCAACTCACTGGGAGGACGCAGTATCTAGAAGATGTTGATGAGCAGAGGAGCAAGTTCGGCTTTGAACTCCGCGGCCGTTCTGATGGCCAGCTAGTGATAGGCGCCGACATTGGAACCGACGAGACGAGAGACGCTGGTCAACGAGCTTTTCAAACTCCGCCTTTCTTTCAACCATCATGTACCGTGCCGTCCTCAGCCGCCTTCACCTTCATGGTATACGTCGTCTTTCCGCCAGCTCTGCCGGAGAACGCATGGTTCTCCTGGACCGTGCAGCACAGACGCTTTACGTCTCGAAGGATGTCGCGACCGCCCTCGGTTGGCATGCTGATTAAGTTTCAGAGGTGCCTCTGACATTCTCTAGGCCGAAGATCTCTTGACGCAGAGCAGTATTGGCATGGGTCTTATTAATTACTTTAATCTGCATTTGAACCCTAATTTCAACACACTGTCGCCGCCGAGATGCAAAATGCATTAATCTCAGAGCGTGGGAATTCTCAGAGTAAGCACTTCGTTGGATGGGCGGCATGACGCTGGCTGTGACTATCCCCTACAACCATGCCGAAAGCTCTTGCAACCTCGTCTTCAATGGAGTACACGTTTTACTTTGGCAAACACAAAGGAGTAGAAGATATCTAGCGTCCCGCCCCCCCTACCATGCAATCTGCAAGTGATTGGTCAACGACTTCCGGGTTTGAAATATGCCATCTCAAAGCTGAAGCTTATGCCAACGCGCGAAGAGCATTATACCTGACTAGTTCTGGAATAAATGCTTTATATGTGCATGCCATATTTATGATGTAAGGTTGGTTGGTACAGTTAAAGCGATGGAAGAAACATGACTCTCTTCTCGCTCAATAACAGCGCTAAGACAGCTGTTGCCCCGCAGTAGGTCCAACAACCCCGGAGCATGGTTCATTTTTCACACAAAAAGAACATGGCTTCGGATGAATGCTATGGGGTTGGAAGACGGAGGACATAGCTCGAATAGACTGGTGATATATACTGCAATGGCTAAGTTTATCATTTGCAAGTTGGTTACAGACTCAGGGGATGCTGTAGGACAATTCCAACCCTTCCGTACAATATTCCTCCAGCTTAGAAAAGGCTAATGCGCGAGCGAGTTCCTCCTCTTCCCTATCATCCTCAATATTCAATGATTGACGCAAAACGATCGTTCGCAGACGCCGGAAAGAGGGTCCTTTACACGTCCAACGCGACTCCGCCATCTCTGCAAGAAGATTGGCATCAAACCGCATTTCCCCGCTGATATGCAGGGTATGCAGTCTCGGTAGGAGAACGTTATCCGCGTCTGATATCACTAGAGGGATAAGGATGTTGTCCGTCAAGGCCATAGGACCCACGTCAAGGAGTTTTACTTCTTGGAGGGTGGACGAGGCGATGCGAAAGAGGGCGAGAAGGTCTTCTTCGTCTATGTTACCATGCGTGAAGTGAAATGTGGTCAATGGTGACTGCGATCGGCATATGGCGCCCCGGATAGCTGTAAAGGTCTCTGCAACATCGCGTACATGTCCCTCATCCACACAGCAGCGCACCTCAAGAGTAGACATGCGGGGTAATGTGAGAACATTAAGAAGCAGAGCAAGAACAGAGCTGGGGTATGCATATGCCCACGAGCTCAAGGTCAATGTTTGAAGCTTTGAACAAGTTTGTGAATGAGCTTCAATCTCAGACGTCTCCGACGTTCCTTTAGTTTCACATCTCAAATCACAAGCTTCCATATTTCCCGTCTCTGACAAAAAGCAGAGGATATTGATAGTCGAAGGTCCAGGATCACGACGATGGTGAAAGATGTGGTAAGTGGAGTAATGAGTGATCTGATGGTAGGGCAAATCAAGGGTAGAAGTGACGTTTTGTATATCGACGGTATCAAGAACATTTAAAAGTGGCGTGTCTCCAAATAGTTTCAAGCGAGACAGCTTTTGGAACTCTTCACCATTTGTGGAGAGAAGAGTGAGTTTTCTGAGGATGGGCAGGTAAAGTTGTAAAGTTGCCACAACAGCGAACTTCGCAGCGGGTAGATAGAGATAGAGAGATTGTATTTGGTCTTGCATGGAGAACAAGAGCGTGGAAAGCTGAAGCGGTAAAGACTGGGAATACTCCGATGTCTGGCGAGATCCTGCACATATCAAGATTGATAATGGATGACAACGCGTTCGTGCAACCTGGCGCGCTAGTTGTCGAACGTAGCGAAAGTTAAAAGATGAAAAGTTGTCGTCACTGAGGGAGATATTGATGCTCGACCAAAGCTCAGGGAAGTCAAGGACGGCCCAGCGCCATGTTTTGCACACGAGCTCAATTGTCCACAACGAACTTTTGCCAGGGTGAAAGTTCCACCAGTATCTATCTCTCTGGGATTGCGTTCGCGGCATGGGGAAGATGATGGTACCGAGAAAGATGTTGTATAGGATCTCTGGAGGTAGACGACGGACTGGGGAGAGAAGGCGCTTATGCTCTGCTATGCGGGCTACCACCTTTCCACGCTCGCCGTCAAGGCCTTCCATTACAGCACCAATCAAGGCAAGCTGGTTGGAAAGCGCCTGCTGGAGCTTCTTCAGAGCAGCGACATGATCGTCAATCGCGACAATGCGTGCTTCGCCCGCTGATATGCTATCTCGTAATTGACATTCTTCGGATGAAGAGGGGGAGTCATTGGAGTGTAGAAGATTGTCAAATGTAGGGCTGGCATGGACCATTTCTTCATTGTGCGAGATAGTGGAAGGAGAATAATGATTCGGACAGTCGCAGCCGAAGCAAATTTGTGGTGACCAGGTATGGGGAACTTGAAGCATTATACTACAAAAAGAATTGAGCAAAGTAACACTACAGTCAAATCGTACTCACTGGCAAGACGCAGTATTCGGAAGATGTTGATGAGGCGAGGAGCAAGTTTGGCTTCAAACACAGCGACCGGCGTGGTTCTGACGGCCAGCTATTGATAGGCGCTGACATTGGGACCAACGAGATGAGAGACGCTGGTCAGGGAGCTTTTCAAACTCCGCCTTTCTCTCAATGACCATCATGTATCGTACCGTCCTCAGCCGCCTACCAGCTCTGCCGAAGAACACAAGGTTCTTCTGGATCGTGCCGCACCGACGCTTAATGTCTCGAAGGATATCGCGACCGCCCTCGGTTGGCATGCTGATTTTTCAGAGGTGTCTCTGACATTCTCCAGGCCGAAGCATCTCTCGACGCAGAGCAGTATTGGCATGGGTCTCATTAATTACTTTAAACTGCATTTGAACCCTAATTTCAACACATTCTCGCCACCGATGATGGTGAAGGATCAAAATGCATTTATCTCAGAGTAAGTACTTCAATGGGCGGCATGACGCTGGCTGTGACTTTCGGTATCTCGCAAATCTCGCTCCTAAGCGGGTCCCCAATACATTCGATAGGATTTAACACTCATCTTTTTGCGATGTGTTCCTTCATTAAAACCGCTTTACTCGCAATCATGGTACTATCATTCTATTACCTAGAAGCTGAACTTGACTCGGAATTGCTCGGAACTTTCACTTGGAGGCTACAAATAAGTGCAAACCATACTCACTTCTGCATTCTAGCCTACGAGGTGCGGTTCTAGTATGCTTTTTAATACTGCGGTGGGGGTACGCGCTTGCCAGTCTGAATCCCGGAATCCCTTTCCGAGTCTGCTGGATTTATGGAATCAACCCGCTCGGCGCTTGGTGTCACCATCGGACTCGGACTGGAGATTGGACTCGCAAAAGGTAGGTATTATGTATATGATTGCTGTATCAGTAACGGATGGATATTTCCTCACATGTTCTATAGGGATCAGAGTCCGGCGTTCAACGCTACGCAGACTGTCTTTTTTGCCGATGACAGAGGTACGTATATAGTATGGTGTTCATCTGTGCGGATCAAAGGATGTTACCCTAAGGTATCCCCACACTGACGCAGATTTTAAATCCCCAGCTAATAAAGGACTTATGTCCTCGTATCTGGAACCTTCACTATTGCGCCCTTAGACATGGCCTCTACCACCCTTTGTATTGACGTTCCTGTCTTTGGTGGGCAAGGCACTGCAGCTGCCGACTCTCCTCAGGCGCGCCAGCAGGCACTCCTCGATACCTCTTCTCCCTCAGGCTCTGTTCTCCTTGCTGCTTGCCACGCGACGCTCCATACAGAATTGGAGGCGCTCTCTTCAACAGAGCTGTCTCAAGTTAACATCGACCTGTCAGACTTCCAGACTAAAGAGTCCATCCTTGCTCTACCCACCGAACGGTATCTCCATAATGCAGTAATTTCTGGCACCACACTCTTCCTCCTACAGACGCTGCGCTACTTGGCGTACATTGACGCTTCCGTTGCTCCCAATGGGTCTCTCACCCCGTTCAGTGATGCTTTGAAGCCCAACTCTGTCCACGGCGTAGGCATCCTTGGCTTTTCGTCAGGAATATTGCCCACCGCTGTCGTCGCTACTTCATTCTCAAGTGTTTCTTTCCTTTCCCACGCCGTAGAGGCATATCGCCTGGCTATATGGATTGGTGTACGTGCCCAAATTTTCCGCCGCACGACGCTTTCGGGCTCGTTCCCTGAAGCCGTCCACTCTTCTCCTTGGAGTCTTGTGTTCCTTGGATTGAACAAAGAAGATGCAGAGGTGGCAATTTCAGATTTCGCAAAGGTTAGATCCTCTTCCACCATTCTTCATCTCAGTTATTAATCATTCAAGCAGACCATCGCCGAACCATCCTCTCTTTATGTCACTGCAACGATGGATGCCAATTCTGTCGCTATTTCAGGCCGCCCTGATACACTCTCCGCGTTTTCGGAGCATGTTACAGCACACTTCTCAGCAGCTAGCATTGTTGTGCATAAGACAACACTCGACACTTTGTACCATGCACCACTCCATGTGGCGGGAGCACGGGAAGAGATCCTCGCCGACGTTGTTCGTAGGGGCATTCAATTCCCGCAAATCGCGGATATCCATGTTCCCTTCCGCTCCACTTTCACTGGCGAGGCATTGAAGAAGGATATGACTGGGTCACTTGTTGAGCTCGTTGTGGATATGGTTATTTCTCAGCCTGTCAACTGGGACTTGGTGATTTCTGGGGTTCTCAAGGACCTTCCCGATGATGCGTCCGTGCGCCTGCTTAACGTCGGGCCTGGAACGGGTCTGTGTCGAGGTCTTGAAAGGGCCTTATGCAAAGTGCATGTAAAATTGCTCGATGTTACGGTCGTGGACGCGAAAACCGCGCGTCAATCGAAAGGCAAGCAGGAAGCTATTGCTATCGTTGGAATGGCCGTCAATATGCCTGGAGCGCCCAACGTCTCTAAGCTCTGGGAAGTATTGGAGCAAGGTATCAACACTATTAGCGAGGTACTCAAACTTTGTTTCCATTTTCGTCACCATTCGCTGATATCTGGATGATATTTTAAGGTTCCTGAGAACCGTTTCAAAGTATCGGATTACAATGAGGCCAAGAACCCCAAGCGGCAAATGAAAGCCCACACCGGCAACTTCATCGAAGGGGCCGATGAATTCGATAACCGCTTCTTCAAGATTAGTCCTCGGGAGGCGAAGAGCATGGATCCTCAGCAGCGGGTCTTGCTTCATACCACTTACGAGGCACTGGAAGATGCGGGCTATGTTCCAAACGCGACTCCCTCCTTCAACCCGGACACTTTTGGATGCTACATCGGTGCAGTCAACAGCGATTACTTGCTGAATCTACGTGACGACATTGATGCGTACTATAGCACTGGTGGGCTCTCGCTCGTTCACAGTTTCTGTGCCGTCATTTGCTTACCCCCTTGTGAATAGGCACGTTGAAGGCGTTCTTGAGTGGACGTCTGTCTTATTCAATGCAGTTCAGCGGTCCCTCTATCGTCGTAGACACCGCATGCTCATCTTCTGGTGTCCCCGTATATCAAGGAGCGCGCGCTCTCATGAACGGGGACTGCAATGCGGCAATTGTTGGCGGTGTTAATGTGATCGCCAGCCCAGACGTGCGTCATACTTCTCTTTGTTCTATTCTTTAACTCATATTCTTTGGTTCTAGATGTTCTTGGGACTCGATCGCGGCCATTTCCTGAGCCCAACTGGACAGTGCAAAGCATTCGACGCATCCGCCGACGGGTATTCCCGAAGTGAAGGGTGTGGAATATTCGTCTTGAAGCGTCTCTCCGACGCTATCGCCGAGGACGATAAGATTTGGGGTATTATTCGAGGCGTCGAAGTCAACCAAAGCGGCTTGGCTCATTCGATCACCCATCCTCACGCTCCCACCCAAATCACACTTTTCAAACAGCTTTTGGAGAATACTGGCGTCGACGCAACCCGAATTAATGTTGTCGAAGCCCATGGAACGGGAACTCAAGCTGGAGATCCAAACGAGCTTGAGAGCATCCGGGGTGTATTCGTGCAGAAGCGTGGCGCCAAGAATCCATTGCATATCACGTCTGTGAAAGCGAACATTGGACATCTGGAGGCGGCTTCTGGTGCGGCAGGACTTGCGAAAATCCTTCTCATGATGGCGCACCGAACGATTCCTCGTCTTATCTCCCTTCATGATCTCAACCCGCGCATTGCCCCATTAGATGAGGACAACACCATCATCGACAGGGTCCATGCTCCTTGGGAGCCTTCTCCCGGTGGTCAGACGAGAATGGCACTCTTGAATAACTTTGGTGCCGCGGGTTCGAACACCGCCACGTTGGTGGAGGAGTTTACTCGTCCTTCGCCCGTTCAACTTGAAGCTATTCCTCTTGTTTTCGGTCTGTCTGCAAAGACTGACACCGCCTTGGAGAAGCTCCGCACGAAGTATATCAATTGGCTCCAGAGTTCTGAGAGCACCGACGAGAGATTAGTGGACATTGCCTACACGTCCACGAGTCGTCGCCAGCTCTATGAGCATCGGACAGCGGTGGCCGCCTCTACGAGGGAGGAGCTTATTGAGAAATTGCAGAAAGCCAAGTTCGTTCAATCTCCCAGCCAAGATGGAAAAGTTGTTTTCGTGTTCTCTGGGCAAGGCGCTCAGTACCTTGCGATGGGGCGTACCCTCTACGATTCATCGCCGATCTTCAAATCTCATATCGACGAATGCCATTCATTCCTTACTGCATCCGGATTTTGCGGTGTATTGCCTATCATTGCTCCTGGACCCGATGGCACGGGTCTAACGGAGACGGAAGAATTCGAAGCCTATCAAGCGGCTATCTTCGCGTTAGAGTATGCTCTTGCCAAACTGTGGATGTCATGGGGAGTGAAACCTACAGCTGTGGTTGGTCACAGGTATGTTCTATTTTGTCGGGATCTTTGCCTGAGCTAATGCTGTTGCAGTCTCGGGGAATATGCAGCGCTCGGCATTGCCAATGTCCTATCGTTGCGGGGTGCTCTTACCATCATTGCCCATCGTGTGCATCTTATGGTGACAAAATGTGCTGCTTCATCAACCAGCATGATGGCCGTCAATCTGGCGCAATCTTTGCTTCAGGACATCTTGAAAGCGACCACCTTCGACAAGTTGAGCATTTCGTGCTTCAACAGTCCCGTTGATTGTGTCGTGTCTGGGCCATTGGAACAGCTTCACGCATTGAAGGAGCACTTGGATGCCGAAGTCTACTGCAAGAACGTTCTTCTGACCGTGCCGTTTGGGTACCATAGCATCGCGATGGCGCCCATCCTTGACGATCTTGACGCTGTCGCCTTGAACGTGACTTTGAGAGCTCCAACGATCCCTATCATCTCCAATGTACATGGCGATGTCGTGCACCCTGGAGATGCGTCCGTCTTCGACGCACAGTATTTCTCCAGACATTGTGCCGAGCCAGTCCAATTCGATCATGGGATTCACGCGTTGATGGCGCTACCCGAGTGCTCCAAGATTGACGCTTGGTTGGAAATTGGTCCTCACACCACATGCCTCCCGATGATCAAAGCAATCACGGCACCCCATGGCGCGCCTCTACTTCTCGGCTCCATCCGGAAGCAGCAGGACCCGTGGTCAACGCTCACTGCGACTCTGGCTCAGCTCTACCAGGCGAATGTTCCCGTTTCTTGGCGAGAGACATTCTCTCATGTACCGGATGTATCGTGCATTAGTCTCCCCTCATATCCCTTTGCGCCGTCGAAGTTTTGGGTCACTTTCAAAGAGGCAACGGCTGTTGAGAAGGTTTCTCAAGTGGAAGTTCCTGCGAAACAGACTATTTCCAATTCTGCCTTCCTGCATGAATGGATCCAGGAGCCGTCTCCCGCGAACGGGTTTACTTCCATCTTTGAGACGCCCATCAGTATGTTGGCTGGTTCGATTACAGGACATCGGGTTGCAGGCATAGCTTTGTGTCCTGCCTCCGTGTACCTGGAACAGCTTTATGCTGGGATCGACTTGACTCGTCGTCATTTAGGCTCTCAGTCCGATGATAAGCATGCGATCCTCCGGGCTATCAAGTTCATGCACGGTTTGGTATATGACGAGTCCGTCGCGCGCGTTGTTGTGACGGTGATCACTCTGACCGGAGACTCCGGCTCTTTCAGCGTCAGTTCGCGGGTAGAAGGTTCAAAAGAACAGACTTCCCATGCCCATGGTGAGTTCCGTCTCCAGTCTGCGGCGGCCACCCTCACCGAATTCTCTCGTGCGTTTCCTACCGTCAGCCGCCATATTGCTGCGGTCACGAAGCTCGGTTTGCAGCAGGAAACCTTTTCGACGCGGATGGTGTACGATGGATTGTTCCAACGTGTGGTCGATTATTCCAAGGAATATCATACTATGCAGTCCCTCACGATCGATGCTAGCCACATGGAAGGATGTGCGCAAGTCCGTCTTCCCCGCGACCACGACAAAGGACCATACGTCGTGCACCCGGTGTTCATGGATACTGTACTCCATATCGCAGGTTTTGTGGCGAATATGCAGGGCGAACGGAACGATGCGTTTGTTTGCACACAAGTCGGCTCTGTCAAGGTCATTCCTGAATTTGTTGATACGAATGCGGAATATGTCGTTTCTTGCAGCAACGTGTGGGCGGAGAATGAGGGCGCGATTCTTGCCGAGGCGTGGGCGTACCAGAAGGGAGAACCTTCTCGGGTTGTGGCCTGTATGAAGGGTATACAGTTCCGCCGGCTTAAACTCGACGCGTTTTCGCGCCTCCTTGCTAGAGCTGCAGGGAAGCCTCCTCAGTCGTCCCTTAATCCTGCCGTCCCTTCTGCTGCTCGTCGTCCTACTGTTCACCATCAGCGTTCTTCCGAACCGGAGGCGCCTAATGTTGAATCCACGGTGCTCACCATCGTGGCTGAGACTTGCGACGTCAGTCCTTCCTCTGTTTCCACTGCCACGGGTCTGGAGGCCATTGGTGTCGACTCCCTCATGTCCATAGAAATCTTTGCACGGCTCCAACAATCCTTCGCGGAGTACAATCTTTCCGCTCATTCTCTGACCTCTTGCCGAACGACGGGAGACATCATCCGTGAAGTCACGGCTAACCGACCGGCGAATCCCACGAGTATCCTGTCGTCTCCGACTCTTCGTGCCACGACTAGTGCCCCTTCATCACCAGCGACGCTGTTTTCGGATGATCAACTGCCAGAGCCCACCCAGCTATCCGTTGACGATGAGCCCGACATTAAGAGCGTTCTTGCCACGGTTTTGGACATCGGTGTCGATGACATTCAGGATGACACTGACTTCGAGCATCTCGGTTTGGATTCGCTGACTTCGATCGAAGCTCTTCATTTGCTGAAGAGTGAGTTTGGGCTGGATCTTCCAAGCGACTTCTTCATGACCTGTAATACGGTTCGTTCTGTCCAAGACCATCTACGGCGACATTGTCAGGCTGCGAAGAAGGTTGTGGCGCATATTTCTGCGTCGAAGACACTGGAAGGCGATAATGCCAGTGCGTCTCATCTTGTCAAAAGTCTACGACTCGAATCCCTCCCGTCCACTATCCAAACCCATCCTGGCAACGACGTCCTTCCTCTTTTCTTGATCCACGATGGTAGCGGTTTAGTTAACTACTACTCCCGCCTTCAGCCGTTGGCTCGGTCTATCTACGGGATCCACAACCCCCACTTCATTTCATCGCAGCCCTGGGAGAATGTGGTCGAAATGTCGCAGGCGTACGCCAAGGTCATTTCTCAAGTTTCAAAGGGACCACTCCTTCTCGGAGGTAAGCTTCATTCTTCTTTTCCTAAATAATAATCTCATTTATTCTTCACAGGATGGTCGTTCGGTGGTGTAGCCGCCTACGAAACCGCTCTCCAACTCCAGAAGCAAGGCATCACCGTGAAAGGCCTCCTCCTCATCGACCCTCCCAACCCCATCAACCACGTCCCTCTTTCCAAATCGATGATCGCCACTGCGGTGCAACTTGATTCTCGGAGCAGCGCTTCTGAAGTCAGGCACCTCGTCAAGAAGCAATTCGCCATGAACGCTGCGATGCTTAAGGATTACGACCCTCGCGCGACGCATGGAGTATGCCCTCCTATTGTCCTGCTCCGATCCAGTGAAGGCTTCAATCCAGAGGGCGTCGCTGACGTTCCGAAATGGCTTGCTGACCGGAGCGACGCGAAGAATGCTACAACCGGTTGGGATACACTGGCTCCTTCTCCCGTGAAGGTGTTTGATATTCCTGGGAATCACTTCCAGCCGTTTAGTACTGCTAATGTGAGCTTCTTTTGACTGCCACTGTTGCTCTTACTAACTACTTCATCCGCAGATTGCCTATGTTTCTTCTAAAATGGCCGATGCTTGTCAATACCTGGAGGATGTGTGAAGATTCATGGGCATTGTGTGCGTACCTTAAGATTGGTTATTAGAAGCTAGAATTCTGTACATGCCATTGTAAGTATGCCATTCTATTTCAATGCAACTTCAAAGAGATCTAAGTCAGTCTGAACCTTCGAAGTCTTGTTCTATTCGCACTTATAAGGATTGTTTTTTTGAGGATCGATCTGGCTTGACCATTCCCCTCTTCAATACTCCCGCCACCTCGTCTTCAACAAAGTACACGATTAACTTTGGGTAAACACAAACGGGAGAAGATAACGAACGTTCCGCCCACCTACCCTGCAATCTGCAAAGAGAAGGATTGGTGAACGACTTTCGGGTTTGAAACATGCCACCTTGAGGTTGGAGCTCCAGCACCCAACTGACTGGTTCTGGAATGAATATTACTCAGGCGCCTACCAGATTTATGGTGTAAGGTAGGTTGGGACACTTAAAGCGATGAAAAATATGGCCGGGACTCGCTGTTCAACGGTACCCGCCCGGTCCAACAGCCACGGAAACGGGATTCTGTTCTCGCTCAATAACAGGGCCAAGGGATACCTGCCCCACAGTAGGGCCAACAACCCCGAAGCATGGATTGTTTTTTTACGCAAGAAGAACATGTTTTCGAATGAACGCTATGGGGTTGCGAGACGGAGGACATAGTTCAAATAAACTGGTGATGTATGCTGCAACGGCTAAGTTTATCATCTACAGGTTACAGACTCAGGGAATGATGTAGGACAATTCCAACCCTTCCGTACAGTATTCCTCCAGCTTAGAAAAGGCTAATGCGCGAGCGAGTTCCTCCTCCTCCTCATCATCTCCCTGGCTCAATAATCGACACAAACTGATCGTTCGCAGACACCGGAAAGAAGGACCTTGACACGTCCAACGCGACTCCACCATCTCCGTGAGAAGATTGATATCAAACTGCATTTCTCCGCTGATATCCAGGGTATGCAGTTTCGGTAGGAGAACGTTATCCGCGTCTGTTATCACCAGAGGGATAAGGATGTTGTCCGTCAAGGCCAGAGGACCCACATCAAAAAGACAAACTTCCTGGAGGGTGGATGAGGTATTGCGGAAGAAACCAAGGAGATCCGTTTCATCTATATTGCCCTTGGCGAAGTGAAATGTGGTCAGGGGCGACTGCGACCGGCGTATGAGCCCCCGGATAGCTGTAAAGGTTTCCTCGGTATCGCAACGTTGCTCATCCACGCAGCAGTGCACTTTTAAGGTAGACAAGTGGGGTAATGTGAGATTATTAAGAAGCTGAGCGAGAACAGAATTGGGGTATTCGGATGCCCACGCCCTCAACGTCAACGTTCGAAGCTTTTGATAAATTTGTGCAACATCGTCGTTTGACAGTTGTTCACACCACAAATCACATTCTTCCAGATTTGTAACTTTTGAAAGCACGCCAAGTATGTGAGAAGTCGCAGGCCCGTGAGTTCGCCAGCCAAGATAAGAGGCGTGGTAAGTGGAATAACGGGTGATCTGATGGTAGGGCAAATCAAGAACAGAAACGACGCTTTGTATATCGACGGTGTCAAGAACATGTAGGAGCGGCGTATCTCCAAATAATTTCATGCGAGACAGATTTTGGAATTCATCAGCATTCGTGGAGAGAAGAGTGAGTTTTCTGAGGATGGGCAGGTAAAGTTGTAGAGTTGCCACAAAACTGAACATCGCAGCGGGTAGATAGAGATAGAGACATTGTATTCGATCTTGCATGGAGAACAAGAGCGTGGAAAGCTGAGGCGGCAAAGACATGGAAGACGCCGACGTCTGTCGAGATGCCGTACATATCAGGATTGACAATGGATGGGATCGCGATCGTGTAACCTGGCACACTAGTTGTCGCACATAGCGAAAGTTAGAAAATGAAAAGTTATCGTCGCTGAGGTATATATTGATGCTCGACCAAAGCTCTGGAAAGCCAAGGACAGCCCGGTGCCATGTTTTGCACACGAGCTCAATTGTCCATAACGGGCTCTTGCTAGGGAAGAAATCCCACCAGTATTGGATTCTCTGGGATTCCGCTCGGGGTATGGGGAAGATGATGGTACCGAGAAAGATCGTGTATAAGATCTCTGGGGGCAGGCGACGGACTGGGGAGAGAAGTCGTTTATGCTCTGCTATGCGGGCTATCACCTTTCCACGCTTGCCGTCAAGGCCTTCCAATTCAGCACCAATCGTGGCAAGCTGGCTGGACAGCGCCTGCTGAAGCTCCTTCAGAGCAGCGACATGATCGTCGATCGCGGCAACGCGCGCTTCGCCCGCTGATATGCTATCTCGTAATTGACATTCTTCGGATGGAGAGGGGGAGTCATTGGAGTGTAAAAGGTTGTCGAATGTAGGGATGGCATGGACCGTTTCTTCGTCGCGCGAGGTCGTGGAAGGAGAATAATGATTTGGACAGTCACAGCCCAAACAAATTCGTGGTAACCAGGTATGGGGAAGCATCATACTACTACAGAAAGAGTTGAGTATCTGGGTCAGTTTCACTACTACCGCCGTCAACTCACTAGAAGGACGCAGTATCTGGAAGATGCTGATGGGATAAGGAGAAAGTTCGGCTTTAAACTCCGCAGTCGTTCTGACGGCCAGCTAGTGATAGGCGCCGACATTGGAACCCACGAGACGAGAATTACTGGTCAACGAGCTTTTCAAGCTCCGCCTTTCTCTTAATGACCATCATGCTATTCTATGCCGTCACATTTCCGTCCCGCCCTCCTACCTTGCAATCTGCAAGAGGAGGATGGGTAAACGACTTTTGGGTTTGAAACATGCCATCTCAAAGCTGAAGCTCATCCCAACGCACGAAGAGCATTATACCTGACTAGTTCTGGAATAAATGCTTTCTATGTGCCTGCCAGATTTATGATGTAAGGTTGGTTGAGACATTTAAAGCGATGGAAGATATGGTCGAGACTCGCTGTTATGAACCCCGTCCGACAGTCACAGAAACAAGACTCTCTTCTGGCTCAATGACAGCTGTTGGATACTTGCCCTGCAGTAGGCGGAGCATGGTTCAAATTTTCATGCAAAAAGAACACGGTTTCGGATGAATGTTATTGGGTTGCAAGGCGGAGACCATAGCTCAAATAGACTGGTGATATATGCTGCAATGGCTAAGTTTATCATCTACAGGTTACAGACTCAGAGAATGCTGTAGGACAATTCCAACCCTTCAGTACAGTATTCCTCCACCTTAGAAAAGGCTAATGCACGACCGGCTTCCTCCTCTTCCCTACCATCCTCAATATTCAATGATCGACGCAAAACGATCGTTCGCAGACGCCGGAAAGAGGGTCCTTTACACGTCCAACGCGACTCCGCCATCTCTGCGAGAAGATTGGCATCAAACCGCATTTCCCCGCTGATATGCAGGGTATGCAGTCTCGGTAGGAGAACGTTATGCGCATCTGATATCACTAAAGGGACAAGGATGTTGTCCGTCAAGGCCATAGGACCCACGTCAAGGAGTTTTACTTCTTGGAGGGTGGACGAGGCGATGCGAAAGAGGGCGAGAAGGTCTTCTTCGTCTATGTTACCATGCGTGAAGTGAAATATGGTCAATGGTGACTGCGATCGGCATATGGCGCCCCGGATAGCTGTAAAGGTCTCCGCAATATCGCGTACATGTCCCTCATCCACACAGCAGTGCACCTCAAGAATAGACAGGCGGGATAATGTGAGAACATTGAGAAGCTGAGCAAGAACAGAACTGGGGTATGCATATGCCCACGAGCTTAGGGACAGCGTTTGAAGCTTTGGATAAGATCGTGGATGGTCTTCAATTACGGACGTCTCCGACGTTTCTATAGTTTCACATCTCAGATCACAAGCTTCCATATTTCCCATCTCTGACAAAAAGCAGAGGATATCGATAGTCGAAGGTCCAGGTGGAAAAAGATGGTGAAAGACGTGGTAAGTGGAGTAATGAGTGATCTGATGGTAGGGCAAATCAAGAGCAGAAGTGATGTCTTGTATATCGACGGTATCAAGGACATTTAAAAGTGGCGTGTCTCCAAACAGTTTCAAGCAAGACAGCTTTTGGAACTCTTCACCATTCGTGGAGAGGATAGTGAGTTTTCTGAGGATGGGCAGGTAAAGTTGTAGAGTTGCCACAAAACTGAACATCGCAGCGGGTAGATAGAGATAGAGACATTGTATTCGATTTTGCATGGAGAACAAGAGCGAGCAAAGCTGAAGTGGTAAAGACTTGGATGTCTGGCGAGATCCTGCACATATCAGGATTGACAATGGATGGGATCGCGTTCGTGCAACCTGGCGCCCTAGTTGTCGAACGTAGCGAAAGTTAGAAGATGAAAAGTTCTCGTCACTGAGGGAGATATTGATGCTCGACCAAAGTTCTGGGAAGCCGAGGGCGGCCCGGCGCCACGTTTTGCACACGAGCTCAATTGACCACAACGAGCTTTCGCTAGGATGAAAATCCCACCAGTATCTATCTCTCTGGGATTGCGTTCGCGGCATGGGGAAGATAACGGTACCGAGAAAGATCTTGAGTAAGATCTCCGGGGGTAGGCGACGAACTGGGGAGAGAAGGCGTTTATGTTCTGCTATGCGGGCTACCACCTTTCCACGCTCGCTGTCAAGATCCTCCATTTCAGCATCAATCAAGGCAATCTGGCTGGACAGCGCCTGCTGGAGCTTCTTCAAAGTAGCGACATGATTGTCAATCGCGACAACGTGCGCTTCGCTTGCCGATATGCTATCTCGTAATTTACACTTTTCGGATGGGGAGGGACGGTCATTGGAGCGTAGAAGGTTGTCGAATGTGGGGCCGGCATCTGCCGCTTCTTCGTCGGGCGAGGTCGTGGAAGGAGAATAATGATTTGGACAGTCGCAGCCCAAACAAATTCGTGACCAGGTATGGGGAAGCATCATACTACTACAGAAAGAGTTGAGTATCTGGGTCAGTTTCACTACTACCGCCGTCAACTCACTGTCAAGACGCAGTATCTGGAAGATGTTGATAAGGTGAGGAGCAAGTTCGGCTTTAAACTCCGCGGCCGTTCTGATGGCCAGCTAGTGATAGGCGCCGACATTGAAACCGACGAGATGAGGAGACGCTGGTCAACGAGCTTTTCAAACTCTTCAAAC
Organism: Armillaria nabsnona; assembly: GCA_030407065.1. NCBI lineage: Eukaryota > Fungi > Basidiomycota > Agaricomycetes > Agaricales > Physalacriaceae > Armillaria > Armillaria nabsnona. Next base: position 1,555,076 of record JAUDQA010000005.1, read on the forward strand.
TCCGCCTTGCTCTTAAATAATGACCATCATGTAACTCTATGCTATCACATTTCCGTCCCGACCTCCTACCTTGCAATCTGCCAGAGGAGGATTGGTAAACGACTTTCAGGTTTGAAACATGGCATCTGTTGGGAAAAGTCGCGCCGCTGTCGAGGTGATGATGATGAGGGACGAAGAAACGTGAGAGCTCTCAAATTTCAAAGCTGAAGCTTATGCCAACGCGCGAGGAGCATTATACCTGACTGGTTCTGGAATACATGCTATCTATGTGCCTGTCAGATTTATGATGTAAGGTTCGGACAGTTAAAGCGATGGAAGATACGGTCGAGACTCGCTGTTATGAACCCCGTCCGACAGCCATGGAAACGAAACTCTCTTCTTGCTCAATGACAGCTCTTGGACACTTGCCCCGCAATAGGGCCAACAACCCCAGGAGCATGGTCCATTTTCCATGCAAAAAGAACAAGGCTTCGGAAAAACGCTATTGGATTGCAAGACGGAGGACATAGCTCGAATAGACTGGTGATATATGCTGCAATGTATAAGCTGCAGGTCACCGACCTAGAGAATGTAGGACAATTCCAATCCTTCCGTACAGTATTCCTCCAGCTTGGAAAAGGCCAATGCGCGAGCGAGTTCCTCCTCTTCCCTGTCATCTTCATCATTCAATAATCGACACAAACTGATCGTTCGCAGACACCGGAAAGAAGGTCCTTTACACGTCCAACGCGATTCCACCATCTCCGCTAGAAGATTAGCACTAAACTGCATCTCGCCACTGACATGTAAGGTATTCAATCTCGATAGGAGAACGTTATCCGCATCCGATATCACCAGACAGAGAAGTATGTTGTCCGTCAAGGCCCTAGGGCCCACGTCAAGGAGTTTAACTTCTTGAAGGGTGGATGAGGCGCTGAAAAAGAGGGCGAGAAGATCCTCTTCGTCTATATTACCGTGAGTGAAGTGAAATGTGGTTAAAGGTGACTGTGATCGGCATATAGCGCCACGGATAGCTGTGAAGGTCTGCGCAGTATCACGTACATGACCCTCGTCCACACAGCAGTGCACTCCAAGAGTAGACAAGTGGGGCAATGTGAGAACGTTGAGAAGCCGAGCGAGAACAGAACTGGGGTATTCGAATGCCCATGAGCTTAGGGACAGCGTTTGAAGCTTTGGACAAGATCGTGGATGGTTTTCGCCGTCGAGTGTGTTCGCTATGACTTCACATCTCAAATCGCAAGTCTCTAGGTTCCTCGTCACTGACAAAAGCCGGAGGATATGAACAATTGAAGGTCCGGGATCACGATGAGATTGAGAGACGTGGTGCATAGAGTAATGTGTGATACGATAGTAGGGCAAATCAAGGGCAGAAACGACACTTTGTATATCGACGGTGTCAAGAGCATCTAAGAGCGGTGTATCTCCAAATAGTTTCAGGTGGGACAGCCTTTGGAACTCTTCACCATTCGTGGAGAGGAGAGTGAGCTTTCTGAGGATGGGGAGGTAAAGCTGTAGAGTTGCCACAACAGTAAACATCGCAGCGGGTAGATAGAGATAGAGAGATCGTATTCGATCTTGCATGGAGAACAAGAGCGTAGAAAGCTGAGGCGGCAAAGACATGGAAGACGCCGACGTCTGGCGAGATCCTGCACATAAGAGGATTGACAGTGGAAGGCATCGCGTTCGTGCAACTTGGTGCGCTAATTGTCGCACATAGCGAAAATTGGAAAATGAAAAGTTGTCGTCGGTGAGGGATATATTAATGCTCGACCAAAGTTCTGGAAAGCCAAGGACGGCCCAGCGCCATGTTTTGCACACGAGCTCGATTGTCCACAACGGGCTCTCGCTAGGGAAGAAATCCCACCAGTATTCATATCTCTGGGATGGCGCTCGCGGTATGGGGAAGACGATGGTACCGAGAAAGATCTTGTATAGGATCTCTGCTGGTAGGCGACGGACTGGGGAGAGAAGGCGTTTATGTTCTGCTATGCGGGCTACCACCTTTCCACGCTCGCTGTCAAGGCCTTCCAATTCAGCACCAATCGAGGCAAGCTGGTCGGACAGCGCCCGCTGGAGCTTCTTCAGAGCAGCGACATGGTCGTCGATCGCGGCGACGCGCGCTTCGCCCACTGATATGCTATCCCGCAATTCACACTCTTTAGATGGAGAAGGAGGGTCGTTTGAGTGTAAAAGGTTGCCGAATGTAGGGCCGGCATCCGTTTGTTCGTTGCAAGGAATTGTGGAACAAATACAATGGTTTGAGCAGTTGCAGCCAGGGCAAATTCGAGGTGACCGGGTATGAGAGAGCATCATACTGCTAAAAGAGTTGCGTTCGATATCCCTATGGGCGTCAAATGGTACTCAATGGCAAGAAGGTGAGAAGCAAGTTTGACTTTATGTAAACTCCGCGGCCGGCGTGATTCAGATGGCAGGCTAGTGATAGACATTGGAATCGACGAGCAATCGAGACAGTGAGCCGACGCTTGACTGTGCCATCCTCAGCCGGTGAGTTTTTCAAACTCCGCATTTCTTTCCATAACCATCATGTACCGTGCCGTCCTCAGCCGCCTTCACCTTCATGGTATACGTCGTCTTTCCACCAGCTCTGCCGAAGAACACAAGGTTCTCCTGGACCGTGCCGGACAGACGCTTTATGTCTCGAAGGATATCGTCAGCCCCCTCGGTTGGCACGCTGATTTTCCAGAGCCTGAGGTGCCTCTGAAATTGAATGGTCGTGAAGGCTATATTGCTATCACCAAAGCAGGCAGTGACTCGGAGGCCCTTGCTCGGGTAACGATAGAGAGTCTGAAGGACCACAAAGTGCAAGGGGTCCTTCAAGGATTGAAGCAGTCGGATCAATGACTCGTGGCCCCCGAACGGCTCATGCCGTCTACCGTCACCCGCCTCCTCACACCGACTTACGCGACAATTCTCAATACGTGTCTAGTCCATCCTGCAGAGTCCATCGTCGTCAAACCCAATGAGCTCAAGTCGGCTTTGGTTCGCCCCTTGCAGATAGCACGCTACGAGTCCCATAGAAGCGAAAGATATCGGGCGGCCAGTCTGGCATATGGGATTGTGAAGAGTGCCTATCATCTGCTCTCTTGGGATGGTTCATGTGCTGATGATGGAGTAGACCACCCGTTCATGGATGGGAACAAACGCACCGGATTCTTGCTAGGGCATATGTATCTGAGGGCGCAGGGACTTCCGGGACTGGTTACGCAGGATGAGGACGAGACTAGGATTGTAGATCTCTTCGTCGGCGTGGCAGATGGCAGTGTTGGTTTGGAAGAACTAAGCAAGATGCTAGAACGACACCCGTGAATCATCCTCGCACCATATCTCGACTATTCTCCTGCGATTTTTCCTTCATTCCATCTGGAAATGACATGGTGACGCCCAGAGTCTTGAATGTCCTGCCCAGACGACTGGAAATACAAGCATTGCCTTTCCTTTATGATGCAATGAAAACGAAAAGCAACATGCTGTAATCACCAGGCTCGCGCTTGTGTCCACGAATATTTTACTTGCTTAGGGCAGGATCCATGTATGGGTGGGTTTTTTACTCCGAGGTGACGCTCCTAATTCTGACCACGTCTTACAGGATGGAGTATCGTACAGTGTGTTAAGCATCAAAATTGCTTCATGCCTGATTTAGGGCTTCGCGTCGCCCTAGCACCAGCAGAGCGGCTGTCTATATTCGGGGTAATGCTAATCTGTAACAATGGTTGCATGTCTTCAAAGTGCGATGTACTATATCATGGCAGCTCGAGTCACTTCATTCATCCAAGCAGGGAGCTCATTAATATTGTTGGCACCGAATTTCGCCAAGTTTAGGTACAGATATTTTGTTTTCGGACGGTGCTCACAATGATAGCTATGAACACAACGTCTCGAAAGCCTTACGCAACATGTCTGTTACGCCCGTGTGATAGAAACAATGTGGTAGTAATCTGTTGCATTAAGCCATTCGGCAACATGAATGGCTCTTGGAATAAGATTAAGGTGCATTTGAGGCACTCTACCAATTCACGCCATCAATTGCAACACATCAGTGAAATGGGTCGCAGAAATAACTGACAAGGGGTGCTGTGAAAGTACCGGGGCACGGTGCAGGGCTATTACAACGGGTTAAAGGGAATCAAATAATCAAATAAAATTACAGGACGAGAACTTACAAAACAAATAAGATATATTTGAGAAGCGACATTTATGATCATTCTATCATCTTATCGTCGTCTTTCGGCACCTCAGGACGAACAGCGCCGACAGAATCGTCTAACCCCTTTGAATCTTTTCTGAGCTCCTCGTCCTCGAGCGCGACGGTATCCTGCAGCTCTTCCTCGTCTTCATCCTGCTCTTCTTCATCAATAATTTCCTCTTCCTCGACTATCTCCTCTTCCTCCTCCTCGGCCACCTCTTGGTCTACGTCCATAGCTATAGGGCCCGTCGATATTGATTCGGAAGGGGCAAGTTCTAAGGGTATCGACGTGGACGGCGTAGTTTCGGAAGGGGCAAGCCCTAAGGGTGTCGACGTGAACGGCGTAGTGGCCTTCTCCTTGCCTTTGATCTTGATAGTAGGTACGGCTGGTGCTGGAGCAGATACAGAGCCCACTGCTAGCTTGACGCCTGGCGTAGTGCGGAGCACCGGAGTTGCAGAGGACGTAGCCCGCTTGGTCTTGTCGGTTTTGCTGAGTTCACGGTATACTAAAACCTCAACACTATGAGAAACGGCGAGGGAGATAAAAGACGACGTAAACGCACCTTGCAGTTCCTCCTGAAGATTCTGCACCAGGTCGCCCAGTTCCATTACTTCGAGAGCACGGAGGACGTCTGTTGCGCTGATACTCTTGTGTTGTTTCGAGAGAGCAACGTCATGAGCACTACAGAGGATGAGATACGAGAAAACGCGTGAGAATCAGTGTACTTACGTAGCAGCTACGAATACGAGCCCCAGTCAGGACGCGTCGTTGTACCGTGTCAGGTTAACATACCGAGATAGTTGATGAATACCGTCGACCCTTTCACGAGTGACAGAATGGTTTCCTTCTGAAGCTTAGCACTGTCGGGAATCTGCCAGGAAGAAATTTGCTGAGTGAAGAGATAAGTTAGAGTGGGTGACCAGACTAACCGCCGACCGCGCAATCTTGGTTATCAAGCTCTTGGGGAGTTCGAAGTTCTCGATGCCGTCGGAAACAGCGTCCTGTTGGGCTTGAGCGGTGATGGAGCTCGTGTTTGTTTCTTTGCGTGGCATGATGAAGGATTTGGGGAAGAAAGTAAAAAGAGGGGAGGACGGTTCGCCAGTCAAGAATTTCCTTTTTGGTACATAGCTCCGCGCAAGCAACCTCCATAAGGCACTATAGCCAAGTGGTTACGGCGACAGATTCGAATGCTCAAAGAGTTATCTGTTCCTCTCTGAGGGCGCAGGTTCAAATCCTGCTGGTGTCGATTTTGCGTTTTAACTACAGTCAATTTTTAGATTATTTGACTTTTATTCAAATTTATTTCTCACGGAAGATTCTAAGACTAAGTTCTTACCTTTCAACTTCACTGGGAGATCGCAATAAGCATTTGGCAAGTTTGAACTTTCGATGCTGCAGACAGACGGACCACGGTTTATCGTGGAAGCAACAGTAGTTGTTCCATTGACAACGTCATCATAAATTTGGTAGGTACAGTTTAGGCCAGTCTTCTGTACACTGTGTAGAGCATCATTCCTGTCATGTTCTTGGGTTGTGTTTGGGCTTGAAATTCAGTTTAGATGCTATGCTTCAAAGTGTGACACTTTCCATGCCTATTCGTGCGCTGTGTGAATTGTGTAAGACCATGCTGCATAGCGATTTACAGGGCTTGGTTCAAGCCCGAAAACCAGGCCAAGCCAAGCCTTGCAAAGCCCGGCCTGGTAAAGGGCTTATACAGGGCTCGGGCTCAGGCTTTGACTTGAGAAAGTCCAAGCCCCGGGCTTCAGGCCAGGGCTTTGAGATCGCACTTCCGTGGTTATCGAAGGTACTATTCTTGAGATCAGAGTGTCAGAATGTACCTCAATACACATCTACTAGTCATAATCAGAAGAAATTACAGTCTTGATCTCTATTCAGATCACCTAGTAAGCTTCGCAACTCATAAAACATGCATTAATGCTTCCAAACATATCTACAAGCCCTGGCTTGAGCCCGAGTCTGATAGGCTTTGGCCCAGGGGCTCGGGCTTGCAAAATTGAAAGCCAGGCCCGACGAAAGCCAAACACAAGCCCGGCCCTGTAAATCAGGTCCTGGTCCTGGTTCATGCGTTTGTAAACCCGTAAACTGCCCACTGCGCCTCAGCACATTATTCTAAAAATTTGAAAACATTCACGTAGTATATAAAGCCATATAGGAAGCTTCGATGCCAGAATGAATTATGAGGAACGACCAACGAGGGTTCAAAAGATTTCATATCAAGATTTGATGTATGGTTGATAAATAACTGTATGGCCCTCGGTTATTCAACCGACTTCCGGTCCGGCCACGCATCACTGCATTTTAAATATCAGACATGCTGCTTCTGAGCTATAAAGGTCGGCGCCGAAAAGTTTTCGTAGGCACGCAACATGGCCTTCTACAGCTCCCCCTTCCCCGATGTTCCCATCGTCAATCGCTCCCTTTTCACCCACCTTCTGCACAAGAGTAGTAGAGATAGTAAACTCGTCGGCGGCCACCCTGCTGATTCACCTGTCTTCGTCGACTCTGCTACTGGGACTGTCTTGATTCGAGAGAAACTGCGATTTCTGTGTCTTTCTCTTGGATACGGTCTCCGGCATCATGGTGAAAAACGAGGAGATACGATCCTCGTGTTCTCGCCCAATGCGCTCGCTTACCCTGTCGTCCTTCTTGGTGGTGCGTCCTTCGCGCGTAAATAACGCCTATATAACTACTGAAGACTGTTGCAGCAATCGCTGCCGGCCTAAGATGCACGTTGGCCAATAACGCTTACACTAGCCACGAGCTTGCACATCAATACACGGACAGCCGGGCACGGCGTATATTTACGACCGAGGACAGTCTGCCTGTTGTGCGCGCGATGTTCGAGGAAATTGGTGTGAAAGCTGATGAAGCTGATGCGAGGATTATCGTTCTTGGCAAGAGCCTAAAATGGGCGGGTGGCCCCGATGCTCCACGCACGTCAAGTTTGCTGCACATGGAAGATTTGCTCGGAATCGGCTCGTTGGAAGAAGAGGAGAAATTTGATGGGGATCGCGCGCATGAGACTGCCCTGTTGTGTTATAGCTCAGTAAGCACCTACCTTCCGTTACGGCATTCAGTTTAATCTTAATACGGCACAGGGAACAACCGGTAAACCGAAGGTGCGCTTCGTCCCTTGATGTGCATCTCTCATCACAATACTAAAGATCTACTAGGGTGTCGAGGTAAGCCCAGACCTTTTCATATCTCTATGGCGTAGCCATCTCCGAGTTCTCTCTTTGTGCCTCGTATCGGTCTTTCCAAAGACCCGACAATTAGCAAGTATGTCCTGGACTAACTCCTTTCCCAGACTACACACCAAAACCTTACATCGGAGATTGACATGCTCGCCGCAGTATGGACTCATGGTACTGGGAACAAACATCTCGGTTTCCTACCCATGTATCACATCTATGGCGCCGTCATCATCCTTTTTCTCACCCAAAAACTTGGGCATACGAGTTACATCCAACAACGCTTTGACCCACTGCGATTTTGCGAAGACATTCAAAAATACAAGATTCAAATTGTTATGCTTGTTCCACCCATAGCAGTATTCCTCTCCCGGCACCCATGTAATTTCGTCCCATTCCCTCGAAAATTGCAATCTCACTCATCTTTACAGTGGTGGAGAAATTCGACCTTTCGTCGTTGAAGTTGTTGACGTCTGGAGCTGCTCCATTAGGCCCTGAATTGACGAATCAGGTGGGTGGCGAACCAGACCCATCCCTGCTTTCTTAACTCAAACCGTCCGAGGTCACGGCTCGACTGCCGTCGCTCAACGTAAATGCGGCGGTTATTCAAGGTTTCGGCATGACTGAACTTTCACCCGTAACACATCTGCTACCCGTGGCCGATGCAACACGAAAGGCAGGGAGCATAGGTTTGCTCCTGCCTAATCTTCAATCCAGAATTGTTGACGAAGACGGACGTGATGCTCAGCCGGGAGAGATGTGGATTAAAGGGCCTGTCGTGATGAAAGGGTATATCAACAATCCGACCGCGACGGTGAACACCATCACGAAGGATGGGTGGTTAAAGACGGGTGACATCGCTATCAGGGATGATGAGGGGTATTTCTTCATCGTGGATAGGGTGAAAGAGTTGATAAAGTACAAGGTGAGATCTGGTTTCATTGGGTAGTCTCGAAGTTTGGACTGAGTTCCACAATGCAAACAGGGATTCCAAGGCAAGTTTTGCATGAAATATTATTTTCACCGGCTAAATTTACCGTACTCCTGTCAGTTCCTCCGGCAGAGCTAGAAAGCGTACTTCTCAGTCATCCTGGAGTGGCTGATGTGGCTGTGATTGGTATTGAAGACGCTGCAGAAGCTACAGAGCTACCTAGGTAACTCCTTCACTTTTTCCTAGCATATTTTGCTGAATAGCCATGCCAGAGCATATGTCGTACCTACGCATCCCGAGAAAGTGAAGACTGACGCGCAGAAGGCTGAGTTTGGCTCGCAGATAGCCGAATGGATGAAGTCCAAAGTCGCTAAGCATAAATTTTTGCGTGGAGGTACGCTTCTAAAGCCCTTAGTCACATTCATCGTGATAACGTTCATCATAGGCGTCGTGACAATTGATGTTATACCCAAGAGGTGAGTGCATAATGATTTTACGATGCGCCCGTTGACATGAATTCTGCTTAGTGCTGCGGGGAAAATTCTTCGACGGCAGCTGCGTGATCTGGCGAAGAAGGAGATACGGAGTCGATTGTAATATCCACATTCTCAGACCGTATTTCGCATGGGTACTGTCACTGTTTAGTCTAGTTTTACGCTAATAACTTTGAGTACTACGAGCAGGCGAGGCATCACCAAGTAGAACATTGGCCCTTCTACAACTGCAGGAACAAGAGGTCTACTATCTGTACCGCTTTATATTCCAGCGCATCGTTGGCTCTTGCTCCATATATGGGCATTCAGTGGCTGTGCTCCAGCCGGTCAACAGGAATACAAAACTGTTAGGGTGACCTTTCATCAACCACACTTAGTATTGTCCCCTTCGGGGTGACATACGAAAAAATTGGAACGATACAGAGAAGATTAGCATGGCCCCTGCACAAGGATGACACGCTTTCCCGGAGTGGTAGATCTACGGATCTCAATATTTATTTTATTCCTCTCGGTTTTGTCTCTTTTTCGTAATACGTATTTACTAGGGTTGCGCACGAAACCTCCGGGGGGTGTAAGATACCGTTCTGTACCGACCCCTCCGCGAGGGGGTGTTTTGATACGGTAATTTACTGTTACTTACCCTATCACATGCATAATCACATGCCTGACACATGGCATTTGCAAAAATTTCCCAGCATCTTCATCTTCTTATTCTTCTACACATTTTTCTTTCTCATGATGTGTGATTCATTGATAATTGCTACAGAGATATGTTTTAGGCTATCAATACGATATATATACAATAGGTTGAATATAGTGGTGATATTACTGCTCATATGTCATGACATGACAGGTAAGTTACCTCGATGAAAAACCCTCCAGCAGGGGGAGGTAAATTACCAGTAACTAACCGGTAACTAACTGGTCCGAAACCCTAGTATTTACTTCTGGGATCTGCAGTGCACAGTGCACACTGCTGAGTACATCCTTCTACGAATCATGCAGGCAAGGTTATAATAAGTTACCGTGTCGACCAGTGAGAGCTTAAACCATAGGACACATTTTACGACCATCATAAACGGCGTTATCATCTGCAACTGGCGAGAGTCTATATAGATGGAGACTTACTACAGCATGTATTGATAGTACTGTCGAACACAGATCTCTCAAACCTATATTTTACATTCTTACTATGATCTTGTCACTACGTGCCTCTTTTTATGACATCAGCAGCCTGGAGGGCATCAGCGACGGCCTCGAGTATAGCATGTTACCTACCATCTCTCCCACAGCATATGCGCTGGACTGTGTATGACTTGCTAATTCCTATCAAGGCACTTAGTCAAGTTCATCGGCCACCGAATCTACTCACCATCGGAAACACAGACATGTCAACCTGAAGCGTTATTAGACTCGATGACTATACAAGAGTCGACGTTGACATACCACGCGCAGGTTGTCCGTTCCATAAACTCTTAGCGTATTATCTACGACACCCCCCAGGTCCCGAGGCATCATTGCTGCAGTGCCGAGCGGGTGGTATACCGTAGAGCATGTGTTCTTGACAAACTCCTTTAGTCTATCACCTTCCAGGTTGTCTTTGGCTGGAAACACTAGCCCATCTGGTACCACAAGCTCAGTAAGCGGTTCGGTCTCGTAAAGCTTCAGCGCCAATTTGACTGTATGTATAAGAATCTCAAGATCGACAGAGTTGGAAAAGTATTGTGGATCGATAGCCGGCGGCTTTGATGGGTCACTCGACTGGATGTGCACGCTCCCCCGAGAGAAGGGATGCAGGATACTAGCGTTAAGCGTCATATATCTCTTCCCAGGTTTGGGCTGGAGCGTGGGCACAGGGAAGTGACCGTTGTAAAAGGATACTCTGCAGGATGAGTCACAAGATGATTCGCGTTGGGCGGAGATCGTGGCTCACTCTCCCTGCGCATGGTTCTCGTCACAGAACCACCGTTGCTGGATCGCATACTGCCTTGCGAGACCGGCACGAAGTTGAGGATTGTTTATACTGGCGAGGTAGGCGGTGCACTGGACGTCGGCTGCATCCCGCCATGCTTGGGCGTCGCCGAGCTTTGATGCGGGAATAAAGATATACGCGGGAGCTTGAAGTGTCGATAGAAGACCCTTCTTCTCTTTACTGCGTAGACACGGAATAAACCACTGGACAAACTGTCAGGTCGATGTACTTACTACAGCTCAGCGTGTCTCTGCGCTTCCGCGGAATCGTGTAGCACGTCCACCGTTTCCAAAGATGCGTCGATCTCGGCGACAGTGAAAGCCATGACGTGATCCTCTGTATTCAATCAGGACATATTTTGCGACAAGTGGAACTTCGGCACTTGCGCAAGTTCTCACCCACTCCAGGAAGTTCCACTAGAGTCTCGATACCGTGCTTCTCAAGAATTCTGGGATTCCCGATTCCAGAAAGCTACCCGGGTATTTCAGGCTGAGAATATGATGATGTAATTTTGAATACGAACCTCTAGAAGCTTAGGAGATTGGAGGGATCCTGCGGAATCCTTGAGAAGACTGTACAAAGCTTACACGAGTTTGAGGAAGTACCGGCTGAGAGTATGACATCCTTCTTTACAGCTACCCATAAACGCGACCCATCCTTTATGAATTCGACGCCGATGGCTCTTCTCTTGCCTTCTCGAGAATCTCCTGTATCAAAGACGACCTAAAAAGCTCTTTGTTTGGGCCCATGCTGTAACTACAAAAATAATAATATGTACCTTCGTAGCTGAAGCTCCTGTCAGCACCAAAAATTTCGGCCGTTCCGCATTGGGTTCGTAATACCCTGTTGCTGCATACGATCGCGTTGCTGTATGTGGATCCACGGTGTTGTAAACGAATGTCGAGCCAACAGCGAAGCCTCCACCCTACATGCTAGATATTGGTAACACAAAAAACGGAAAATGAGGAGTGAGGTAATTACGGGTTCAGGGTTCCTCGGGACATGCAGATGTTCCAGTGCATCGAAAAGCTTGGCATAAACGGAGCTTTGAGACGTCGAAAACGACTTGATAATGGGTCCTGCGAAATAATGGGAATGAGAATGAGAGGTGTACCTCAGTGTAGACGTACCGTTTTGCCCATGGAGTGCGGGATCTGGTCCGATCGCGAGCTCTTGAGCTTGTTCTGGGGCGCGTTCGCTTGGTACTGTGTGCTCGCTCTACAGAGAATAAATTCCCTTTCCCTAAGCAATCGCAATAAACAGACAGATGTTCTCGCACTCTTTTCGTAGCTTCAAGCAAGGAATGCCAGTTCCATCCCTCATTTCCCAGCTCTTCGAGGGCATCATACTCGTCCTTCGATGGCCTCACTATTCCGAGAAAATTAATCTACGCATCTTAGTATGCATCATTGACTCGAAGGAGTGAATCCTCATTCACCTGAGACGAGCCGCCTAAACCTTTACCCTGAGGTAATCGCATCTTCCTGTCATTGACGTGCGATTGGTGCTCAGTATTAAATGTCCAGTCATAAGCGGGATTTGCTACCGCACCCCCGAGGAAGCCTGGAAATCATCAAACACTGCCCTTTGTGATGGGGAAATACGCTAAAAGTGAACCTGGAACATCGATAACAGGCACATTAGGGTTGTATTCGCCTGCTTCGAGTACGCCCACAATGGTATCTCGGTCCTCGCTCAGTCTACCAACTCTCAGCATAATATATAGATCATAACGAGATTGAGCGTACCTAGCAGCAAGACAGAGGCCGGCCGTTCCACCTCCTACAATGAGGTAGTCAAGGGGCTTGTTGAGAAAATCCTTCAATGATACGATAGGCATTCAGTCGATACTCTGGTCCTTTCGGTGAAATCGCATTTTATATCGAGGAGAAGGGCCTCCGTATTCCAGATCGAGGATAAGCTAAGTACTTCGACGTCCGATATCAAACGTTTCTGATGTCGCTGCATTGACGCTGCTCGGGATTTTCCGAAGCACTGATGGCCAATGATTGACTTTCTCCGCCTCAAAGTCGACTCAGTCGATCGCTCAGTCAGTCAACAATAGGGCTATAGGGCACGCGACCTAGCTATGTGTCGTTTGGCCGTGAGACCATAATGAAGGATGGGCTCAACGTGATTCGTACCCCAACTGCCTCCATACGCCGTACGTTTTGCTGACCGGGTCGAGTCGCGGTGGGTTATCCATCCTAGTGCTTTGAAGACGCCTGCCTAGTCATCAGAAGATTGACCGTGAATTCCGTCCTACTTCATCTAATGATCCATCTCTAGTCGCGAATAGTAGTGCTGATTTGGAGCACTATCAGGACCTTTGAGGTACACATATTAGTGGGTACGCGGGATAGCTGTGAATCGGCAGCTTTCTCACAGGTCGTGGACATCAACCGCCTCTGCCGCCTGACTGCTCCATTGTCATGCTTCACCCAGCTTGGAATGCTGGCTGCAGCAACGACCCGATGATTATTCGCCTCACAGCTTCTCCTCGGGTGCCTATTGTCGTCTCACACCCACAACCCTCTGCTTATGGAGAGTGTCAATGTCGATACCCACGCGTACATTTCGCTCGGCACGACCTTCGATTCTATGATGGTTCTCAGTGCGAAACAAGACATATAAGACATTTCGTCCAAACTGACCGCCCCCAATCCTAGCCAAACTGATGAAGCTGACCATCGTCCTCTCCGTCTACATTCACCTCTTGGCTGCGTCCGCAGCTTTGATATGCGAATACTGCTTCTGTTTCGAGGACGCTGCGAATATCGGCCTCCCAATCCTGACCAGTCAGTACTGCGCTGTATCTTCCGAGAATCCGACTACTCACTTCTGTATGGAAGCCAAGGGAGCGTGCAACAGTTTTCAGACCTTGACGGGATGCGAGACGAAATTAGTCCTTTGCCTAGATGGTATTGCCTCGGAGAAGAATGCCACCGACATCCAGTAGGTTTTTTGAACACTGGCTACTTAATATCTTTCCTGACAATCCTCGAGAGCAGATAGTAAATGACCTCAAAGGGAGGATGCCGCTCTATATTGGACTTTTCTATCCTGCCGATGAGCGCGCACCCAGTATAGGGTTTGAAATGGGAAAGATGCCAATATTCAGTCCTACAGTCCGCTGTTGCTTGGTAATTTGAGTCTTTGAAAGTTGCATGAAAAAAGTGCATGAAGTCGCAAATTGTAATTGCAGTTGATATAATTATAATGTAATCTCGTAGCTCGCACCGCTGCCAAGCTACAATCAGAGACGAGGATCCGTCGCTAGATATACCGGCACATACCTCCTCAGCAGGCTCTTCGTCCAGACTCTGTAAAATTCGAATAAAATTCGACTTCCTGCCTAGCTAGCGCTCCGATGATCCAAAATAAGTTTTCGGGCTCGGATATCGACCTTGGAAGGACAGCGACAATGTTTCAGGTTAAGCTTTGAGCCTGTGAGATCCTTGATGGTGAGGAGACACAGTCGTTGTGGATCACGATCGACACGTGAGTTGGCCCAAGAGTCAACCAATCAACATCATGATAAGCTCCATATCCTTCTATTATCAGCGTACACAGTACAATTATTCGACTAATGATCTTCCCTCCAAAGCGCGCTACTACTTTCTCAAAAACCATTTGTTGAGCTCAAGGGATGGGAGCTGGTTGTTTTAATGTACCCGTTCACTACGGCGTTTTGTAGTCCTTGTTGAGGGATGCATAGCGTCAGGGGGACAGAGAGGGCCGTGGACCATAACGACATCTGGCGAGGGCGTTAACTTCTTTTTGGCAGAAGTCGCATAGTGAACTAGTGAGGGAGTGAGTAATATTACCTCATTTCTTCGACAGTATTCCTGACTGGCGCTAGATGGCATCGCTGCCGGTAATCTGGCGTGCCGTCTTGATCCTGCACGGGAATAGGTAATGGCCGTGTTCAAAACGCACCGTGGGCGGCAAATTCTTCTTTGCTTCCAGCGTTCAACATGCCTACAGCATCTGACGTCCTTCCCGAGAATTCTGGAGGGCCAGCGGTCACCAAACCAGAGGTCACGAATGTCGAAACCACGGGTAACCTTGATGAGGAAGAAGACGTCGCTGCTCCAGTGCAATCGTATGCTGAATATGTTGATCCTGCCAAGTCGAGCAAGAGATTCGGACTGAAAGGACCTGCTCCTTTCCGGTCTCCCAAAGGTAAATCACATTTATGTGCCAATGAAATTGGTCTCATCGAACGACATCAGGCAATGATCCTTTCAACTATGAAGAAAAGTATCCAGAAGATGCGTATTGTGAAGAGTTGGGAGCGAACGCTAGGGTATTTCGGACCTACCTTGATGAGCGTGCGATATATGATGCAAATATGGTCGAAGAGTCAAGGGATGGTGTTGATGTTCTTCTCGTTTTCGTAAGTCACCCATGTTTTATTCTTCTCTTTGCTCATCTCTTTGTGCCAGGCGGGTCTGTTCTCGGCCGTCGTCACAACTTTCCTCGCCCAAACGTCTCAGAGTTTACAAGCAGACTACTCAGAAATGTCTGCCAATCTACTCTTCGAGATGATCAATATCCAGCGCGCTATTGCAAACGGTACTTCCTTGGACAATGTCGCTCCTTCCTCCCTTAGTCCCAACATTCCTTTCATTGCGTCGGCCTCCAGTGTCTGGGTGAATAGCTTGTGGTTCACCAGTCTTGCACTCAGTCTCACGACAGCGCTCATGTCGGTGCTAGTCAAGCAATGGCTCCACCACTATATTGCCCTACCTTCTGGAACACCGCGGGAGCGGAGTCTTCTGCGACAGTTCCGATTTGCGGGACTGCAGAAATGGCGTGTTCTCTTTATCATCGGGCTGCTCCCTGTTCTTATGCACATCGCCCTTGCCATCTTCTTTATTGGTGTCGTGATCTTCCTCGGTCCGTTGCGTGAATCCATTGCCTGGGTTGTTGGCACGTTCACGGTCATCGCGTGTACGGCATACTTGATGGCGCACATCCTGCCTCTCATTTTCCCCCAGTGCCCCTACCGCACCTCCTTGTGTGACCTTCTCCATATCTCATACGGTTATGTGATGGAGTATGCCGTACATTCCCTCAGGCACTGTCTTCGCCGATCTAGGATGGACGTGTACATTACACTGCCCGACGAGTCTGCCTCCATCGTTGTGAGATGGGGGGACTTGAAAAAACTGGAGTCAGATGCAGTAAAGTCAGTATCGGGCGAATTATCAGTCGAGGCCCTTCATTGGCTCTTTTCTATGTCCTCGAATCCTACTGTCCAGAGTATTGTCGTTCAAGCTATTGGCGGTTTGCATCCAGCATTGCAGGAGAAAGCGAAAGGGCTGTTCAATGATATTGGCTTAGTGGAGCAATTATTAAGGCAGTGTGTCTCTCCAAGTCCAACACAGTCCTGGAATTTGACACCAGTCACTGGCCTAGAGATGAAGCTTGAGCGATTACTACGCTGCAACCTAGTTCTCCGTCACCGCTCACCCCTCTGTATTGACATCCCAGACACCCCAAGTATTGAACTTCCACTATGTGCCGTGGCCCCAGTAGAAATGCACGCTGGTCGAGAATATCTGTTTCTCAAAGAGGTTTTCCGCAATGCAGCCATGTCATTCTCCGGTCACGAGTTATGGTGTTTCCATCCCATCGTCTGGATAAACCTTATCAATGATGCAGCCTCAGTGCTGGAATCCTTTTCCGTGGACATCACGAATGATCCCTTTGCAATAGATCTATGCATAGCAGTTATTCCTGCACTCATAGACTGCCCTTCAAAGGAAAAAGACCATGCCCAATCAAGTGACAAACCCATATCATTTAAGGATGCTGTTCGCTCATATCTGTTCACTGACATCACAACCTATCTCCTACGGGTGTTTGCTGCATTAGTGCACCCCTCAAATGTTCCCTCCATCCCTCCATCTCTGCGGATGCTCTGGGTGTTTGCCGAATTTCTCATCTCAAGGCTTACCTTGGAAGAACAAGTGGATCCGGGTGCAATTGAGCTCCAAGCTCTTTCCTCTGTACTTGATGGCATTTCGCGCCATGACTTATCTCCATACACCTGACATCCTTTTCAACGTTTGCTCTATCCTGGCTGTTGGTCCAGGTGTCCCCGGTGGATATGGTGGATTGCGAAGCAAGAAGCGTATTCTGTCGCTCGTCCAGATTCGGCCCGATGCTCCTGTATGGGATGAATGCCGACGTCGCCTTCAACAATTGCTCGAAGAGGATGGAATAGACTTTTTCCATCGGCAGACTTACGTTCTTGGAATCACGCGATTTGCTTTGTCGGAAGAGAGAATAGCGGAACAGAGGGAATCTATTCGTTTCGCAATTGAGATTCTGGACGCATTTTTCTCACGCAAGTGGGAAGACGAACTGGTGAGCATTTACAGGATTACCCTACTGAGTCCCGGCTGAAATGATTTTAGCCTGAGGAGGAAGGCGACATTCGCCATGAACATCCCGCTGCAGCTGGGCCAGATGCTCCGCCTATTCCACGAACTCAGGCGGGCTTGCGCGGTCGCCTGCATCACTTATTACCTTGGCATGGCCACGAAGAGACAAGCGACGCTGCGAAGAGCGTTTGAGTTCATCGGCCGGCCCAAGTAATCTTCAGCACCTTGAGTTCATATTGGAAGGTTCTCCCAGTAAACGATGGATTGGCGTACGATCGATGATGAGCTATGATTCGGATAGTCGTAGAAAGGTCAGATTCTGTGGTGGGTAAATAGATACTCGAGGGATAGTAGGTTACTGTGGCAAATGGATGTAGGAAATGAAGCACCGGTAATCTAACCACGCGATGAACCAGAAAAAGGATATCCGCGGGAGTGATAGATCAGGATAGAGTGGAAACACGCGCCGAGGAGTGTTGAGGTGCAATTCGTGTATTGGAAAGCATATTGACGGCCTTGAAGCATTGTGCCCATGGTTCGATGATTTCTGATTTAGCTGAGCGAGACCACTGGCCAAGAGAGAAGCCGGAAGGATGTCGTATTTCTAGCGTCGAAAAGCTCCGTGAGAGTCCGTTTTGAACTCGAGTTGGAAACAAAGTTCGATAGCAGATTCTGTAAGAAACTTGGGTTGGACTTTCTACAGACATCGCGTGAGGCGTGTCGAGCGCATTGAGAACAACGCCTTGCTGGAAGGCTAGACGCACTGCCCAGGGAGACAAGGTGACTTGAAGCTAGGCGCTCAGCCATGTAACGGGCAGATAATTCGGCTGGAAGGAAACCGACGTAAATTTGCGTGAAAAGTGGATGAAGTTGTATTTTGTGGTTGATACAATTGGTACACGTCTCGTAGCCGCACCACTGCAGAGATCCAATCAAAAACGAGGATCCGTTGCTAGATATACTGGGCCCTGGCACATACCTCCTCACCAGGCTCTTCGTCCAGTCTCTATAAAATCCAACTACTGTCTAACCAGGGTTCCGATGATGTGAAAATGAGATTTCGGGTTCAATTGTCGACCTTGGAAGGTTCAGCGCTCAGCTCTGAGCCTGTTAAAAATGCTTGATGGTGCATGGTACATGGTTGAGGCTGCCACCGAACTGGAAGGAGGAAAAGGCCGTCACGGTCGTGGTCGTGGTCGTTGCCGTGGTAGGTCACGACTCGGATCACCCTTATGTCCCACGAACCAATCGACGGCTTTGTGGCAACGCCTAGGCTCACCGCGCGCGCCATTTACTGATTGGACGGTCACCCTAAATCTGAACGTCCGCCTGCATATAGTATAACAGAACGGTAATTGCTCCATTTCGCTGCTATCGCTGTCGTAGTGAAGCTGATGATGGGTCCTAGAGTACATGCACCATCGTATCGTACCTTGTAATGATGAGATGAGATGTAGTCAAATCCATATCGGTCGTTGCCGTCTGCAAACGCGTCCCTTGTGGCACATGGTCAGTAGCATGCGGCATATACTCCCTTCGCGTCTTTGCACACCACCACGATGTCGTCTTTGGCCACTGAGCTCGCCGACTACGAAGCCAAGCGCAAGGAATTGATATCCAAGGATCGATCTCTTCGCCTGGACGTTTTAGATCATGATAAACTATCCGCTCTCGAGATAGAGGCAGACGGCTTGATTCGTAGCATTCGTGCCACTGAGGCCGAGTCTGTATGGAGTGTAGATTACCCATCTATACCTCATCCATTCCCTGGGATGGAGTTTCTGACCGGTGAGTCGATCTGGTCCGTTATCTGGGTATTTTACTTATCCATGTGCAGGTAGGAGTATCATCGTCCAAACAGAAATATTCAAGATTCTATGCAAAGTATGGCGTACTTTATCGTCTACAATGACTGGATTTCTTACACTTCGTCCAGATGCCCAAAGGCGCGCTTTTGCATGCCCATCTCGATGCGACAGTAAACGCCTCGTTCCTATACGACCTCGGACTGCAAGAGCCGTCAATTCACATTCAAGTTCCCCAAGTTATCAATGCTCAAACTCTGAGTACTGCTCTCCCGAAGTTCAAGGCGCTTCCTGCAGAGCTGCACAACAACGAAGCATTATCGCTTACTTCACCATCCTACGTTCCGGACTCATGGATTTCTCTGGCTCATGCCCGACAGCAATTCGACCCAGCACTTGGAGGTCCAGATGGGTTCGATCGATGGGTTCTTAGCTGCTTGACGATCAATCCTGCAGAGGCGTATGGAACACACAACACCGTTACCAAGGTAGTCATAAGAGTTATTGGAATAGTCTGAAGTGGGAAACTCATTTGTTCTTCAGATCTGGCAAAAGTTTACCAGCACATTTCGAGTCGCCGACGTAGGCTCCCTTTTTTCCTCTTCATTTTGCAAGTCCTCATGACTTTATTTTAGGGTCTTATACATTACGCGCCCATTTTTACCAAGTATATTCGCGAGTTCATCCGGAGCTCCATAGAGGATGGGATTTTGTATGTCGAGCCGAGGGTCAATTTTTGGATCAAGTGCGTGTCCGTGTAGAGCAACATAAGCCGCTCATAGAGTCCCCGTCCACAGGACCATGGTGAATGTTGACGGCGTCGAGGATGTGACACATAGAGGGCTTCTCACGATCTTCGAGTCCGTCCTGGAGGAGACTATTGCCGACTTGAAGGGTCAAGGAAGAGAAGACGAATTTGTTGGAGCAAAGGTTCGTTTGCCTTTCATTCGGGCGAGCTTAAACTGGACTTTGCAATGCAGATCATCTACAGCACCCTTCGTTTCCTCGAACCAGACGAGCTGGATTGGTATTTTGAAGATTGTATCGCGCTCAAGAAAGAGTTCCCGCACTTGATTGCAGGTATATCCTATTTTCCCTCTAGTACTCCATTTTGACTCTCATTGTCCAAGGTTTCGATCTTGTTGGGGATGAAAATGTCTTATACCCGTTGTCGCATTACACAGAGAAACTATTAAAGTTTCGTCATATGCAGAAGGATGCTGGTGTCGATATCCCGTTTATTCTTCACGCTGGAGAGACCCTTGGTGACGGTTCCAAGGCTGACATGAATCTCTACGATGCTATTCTGCTAGGGACGAAGAGGATTGGACATGGGTAAAGCCACGCCTTACCTGACTTTTGATAGGCTTACTCACCATCCCGTAGATTTTCCCTAGTCAAACACCCTGAGCTGATGAACATATGTAGAGAGAAGAACATCGCGCTTGAAGTGTGTCCGATATCGTAGGCGTCTTCTTTCTATACATTGCCGTTCTAGCTAATGTTCCTCCTAGAAATGAAATTCTGGTAATGTCTGGCGCAGATTCTTTTGCCTACCTTCCTCTGACTGCGTCTCACAGAGACTGACATCTTCGATGCCCATGCATCCGCTCCCGATTCTTCTCAACCACGGAATAGCTGTGGCGCTTTGCTCCGATGACCCTTCTGTCTTCGGTAACATGGGGCTGTCTTTCGATTTCTTCCAGGTATGACTCTCAAGGTATATTACCCCATACTGCCATTGATGTATCCCTGGAGGTCCTTGTATCAAGTGAAGTTACCGGTCTTATCCAGCTAGGCGCTATGGCTAGAGATAGCATCAAGGTATCGTGATCCTCTTTTATTAAGAATATACTTTTGACAAGATAAATTTAGCACTCCATGCTTGAATCGGACCGGAAGGAGGTCGCCCTTGAGAAATGGCATAGACAGTGGCAGAAGTTCTTAGAGTATATTGTGTCTAGAGCGTAGATGCTGATCGATTTCATAGTAGGGTTCTGCTATATTCGTCATACCGCTCTACTGATCACTAAGTAGAGGATATAGTTTCCGTGTAAGCTTGGCTATGTCACTCGCGAATTTCACGAGCACGCAAGTTCGAAATCAACTGCAGCGATGCAACGAATGTCTGGTATATTTTTTTTGATTTGAGGATTCGCGATTTTCATCTCGCTCGGAGAATGACATCCAGTATGCTCGAAAAGTACAAACTGACGTGACCGTTGTTTGCCTCCTCCGTTGGAGACGCGAATGAGCGCGCTGCACCGGTTGGTCCGGCAGGCTACGAGGCCGTGGGTCACACAGAATGTATGTGTTCGCAATCACCACTTACTGCCTTGAGTGTACTGGAAGGCGCAGGAGTGTCCCTCACCGTAACGCCGTTGCACGCGTCGACTGAGAATACCATGGCTAGCGAAGAATGTCATAGTCGCGACAAACTTGTAAACCTACCATCGTTAACCGCGACGGCCTTTGCCTGTCCTGCGAAGAGGGAGACGCTGACAGCGGCTAATGTGGGTGGCTGCAGTTGTTGGAACTGACCTCACGTACGGCAATTCGGTCCGGATATTTTACGATCGCCTCTTCACCTCTCTTCACCAACACAGTAAGCGTCTGCATGTGTAAGGACTCGATGCTAATGAATATTTTCCTAGTTCTTTACCCACTTCATGGTAATTTTACGGTCTTGTCGTCTTCAACTGCGACCTTCAGCTTAGAAAAAGCGCAGCACTGCCATCCAAACCTCTGACTCGGATGTCACGACGAGTTTGAAGCAGCCTGAAGAACATGTATAGAATTTGTGAAAACTACGCAAACGAGCTATTGTATGGACTACCTAGCTCTTCGTCATGTTCAGTGACGTTGCCGCGTTAGTTGGGGACACAAACGAGCACGCCGCAATTGTTGTTTCGGCAGGCTGCGAAACCATGAACTTCAGAATGTACGTTTTCGAAATTGCTACTTACTGCCTTGAGAGTCCTTGAAGGCGCAGGAGTGTCCGACAGAGTAATGGTTGCCGCCGTTGCACGCGTCGACTGAAAACATCACGGTCAGCGAAGACTGTCATAGTCGCGAGAGAGTTCGATGCATACCAGGGTTAGCTGCGATGGCGTTTGCCTGTCCTGCGAACAGGAACACGGCGGCCAATGCCATAGCGGTCAACTTGATTTGGAACATCATCTTTGTATGTGGATAGATGGTATGCAAGGTGGTGGTTATAACTGTGCGAGTGTGGTTGTTGGATGCTATGATCGAAACTGGCTGGCTTTTATAGGCGAGTTATGCAACTCGTGCTTTTACAAATCCCAAATACGAAGGAACGGAGTCCTTGGCATGAATGTTTCAAAAATGGCACGCGCACTCCGAAACACCTTCTCAGTCTCTTGGCTCGATGGCCAGGAAGTGACCCGACGGTGAGTTATAATTAGTCTCAATGTCAGATTTTTGTGGCGCTGCACTGAGCACATGGTGCACAGGCTCTCGAAGTGAATTTCTTGAAACTATCAGTGTATGGGGGGTTAGTTGTTGAGTACATCGAAACGGGCCAGGCATGTTGAGGCATGCTGGAGTCTCGAAACCAGAACTAGCTTTTGACATTTTGTTTCAGGAATTACGGAATGATGGCCACTTCTAGGTAGGAATGCTGTAGCAGGTGACTCTATTCGCATGGACTGGTTCTATATTGTGGTCCCATTAACCACTGTTCATTAGAGCTAGCAAATATTAGAATAGACCCATTTACTGTTGTAGCAGAATTCTGAAGCCATACCATAGTATCCTTTCGAAGAACTAGAGTTGCTATAACGAGTAGTTGGTAAGTACCATCAAAGATAATTCCGGTATCCAACAGTAACCTGTGCAAGCCTGCGTCGCAACATCTTAACACTGTCTTCGAGTGCAACGTTGCGTAACTGCTGTCTCCTTCAATGCAATCAGTCCTTCCAGACCTGATGACCCCAAGTAAACTGTTGACCAGCAGATGTTAAAAATTCCAAATAGACAGTAAGAGATCAGGCCCTGCGCATTGCTTTGACTCTGACCATTGAATTATCTTGGCTTCCTTGGGAGTCTAGTATGTGGCTATTACTCGTCTCATCGCAACTCATACAAGGCATGTCCATTTGGATACGTCTCGTGGACTACGTTCCTCCTTGAAACATCTCTGGAACAGATTTCTTCGGCGTGAGAGCTCCTTCCATTGAAACTCACGAAATTTTTACAAACGCAGGAATGATACTGAAAATGGAATTGTCTGCCTATAAAACCTCAACTAAGGGATATTTTCTCTATCCAACAACCTCGTCCACACAGACTTTACTGCTCACAGTCAACCTTTGTAATCTTGCTCGTCCTCTTTCGAAAATGATGTTCAAATTCGCCTCCATTGCCATGATCGCACTCACGGCCATGTTCTTATCCGCGGGGCAGGTCAATGCTGCTGCGCTCATTGCAGACAACGCTGGTAAGAATTATCACTACATATCCCAGATTTGTACTCAATTTGATTGTCCTAGTCGATGCGTGCAACGGTTCTAACAACTATGGTGTGGGACACTCCTGCGCCTTCAAGCAATCTCAAGGCGGTAAGCAGTCCATATACTGTAGTGCTATAATCGCGTTACTAACTGCTTTATCAGTCTGTAGGAAAAATGCGTGTGGAAACTTGGTCTGCAAGCCCAATTAATTGGGGCGCAAGCCTCGTCGAGCAATCGTCGAGTTGAATGGGGTTCGCAAATGCTTTTAGGAAGAGAAATCAGACATGCCTTCATAGTATTTGTTAGCCATATTTCCTACAATCCAACCGACGTCTTCTTTCCGCTTCCCTCGCGTCTTCGTGGAAATCCTGAAAGTGAAATTATAAATAGCTACGATCGATCATCGGTGAACGTGCCAAATGGTGCAAGTCCGAGGAAGTCCGAGCCTTGGCCTAGAACGTCCATGCTGAGGTCTTCCTTTTTCAACACCACCATCACCTTCCAAAGGTCCCTACGGCGACTAGCCGGTTAGTTACCTTGTTTTATATTGGGCTGATGATTGACTTTTTATACAGTAGGACCTCACCGTCACCACACCACTGTGACTGCTGCTTCAGTCGAGCTTCACTATACGGAGCTTATACCACCGGATGGCAATAAGACTGACCGAGCGCTTGTGATACTTCATGGATTATTGTACGAGATTTGCTAAATATTCCTATGAGTAGTGTCTGACGCCTTATCAGCGGTTCTAAACGGAACTGGACATCTCTCACCAAAGCTTTCCTGCGCGACCTGAACCGACCTGTGTATGCCTTGGTCCGTTCGTTTCCCTTTCGTCATTTTCAGAAAATTATAAGATGCGCTAGGACCTTCGCAATCACGGAACGTCGCCTCATGCCTTGCCTATGACCTACTCTTCCATGGCCTCAGACGTTCTCCACTTCATCTCAAAACATCATTTAACTAACGTATCATTGCTGGGGCACTCTATGTACGCCTTGCCAGCAGTTTATATCCAAATTCTTAATGTTTTGTAGGGGAGGTAAAGTTGCTGCCGCCGTAGCATTGGATCCCAACCTTGGAGCTTCAACGCTTTCTCACCTTATTTCGGTGGACATAACGCCTGCTAGAGGAAGTCTCTCGAATGAATTCCAATCATATATTGAGGTTATGAAGAGGATTGAGGCCATGAAGGTGAAGACACGGAAGGAAGCCGTCGAGATTTTACATGAAATAGAAAAGGTTGCCTTTCAACGATTCGCTATTGTTTTCCTAGTTGACATGTGCAAAGGACCCAAGTATCGTCATGTTCCTACTCACAAATCTTGTAGTGCCTCCGCACACTTCACACGAACATGCGCACTTCCGAATCCCGATTAACATCCTCGGGAATTCAATTCAAGACATCGGGTCATTTCCTTATGAAGATGGAGAACGGCGATGGGACGGAAAGACCTTGTTTATCAAAGGAACAAAGAGCGCGTAGGTCTAGACGCTGACTCTGCTTTGGTATAATTCTGACGTATACACAAGCTATATTAATCGACATAATATCCCAATCGCCGCATCGTTCTTCCCCAGCATGGTGCTTGAGACGTTGGACACTGGACATTGGGGTGCGTTAAATGCCTCGTTACCCCAAAATTTCGTGACTAATGAATAGCCTCTCTAGTTCACGCTGAGCGGTAAGTTGTATGCCGTGCTTTTTGCCATGTGCTCATATTTTCCATTCAGGCCGATGGAGTTTAAGAAGCTCGTCACGGATTTCATATCATAGAAGAGCAGACACGAGGTGTTAGAATCAGGACGAAACACCTTCGGTGGATATCTCGTGTAGACATAGAAATACAAATACATTTGGCCCTGCTTGTTTTGATGGAGAGAAGCAAGCTTGTGATACGTCCTACCAATGCCTCACGTTTCTCTGACTTATATAAGACAGTAAAAAGGAAAAGGCGCTAGCTCTTGTAGCCGAGTTTGAATACGGGCCAAGGTTGGACTGTAAATTTCTCAAGGAAGGAAGGAAGTTTTATTACCTGACGTGGCTCCTCGGAGTCAAAAGGAATAATCACACCTCAGAGTCAAAAGAACACATTTGACATGTAATCCTCATACTCCTTACTAACCGCATGCAAAGATCCTATACAGCATAAATACACCTTTTACATACTTATCATAAAATACGCTAGGTTCGGCTGATGCACACATCGCCGGAAGTACCTCGACACTTCAAGTTCACCGTCACAAGAATGCTCCAACCTTGATAGGTTTGCGAACTGCGGCTGAATTGCCTTCGGCAAACTTGTACGCCACGCGGAACTTTTTCTCGACGGTTTTATTATTCGTGCCTCGAACACTACTGGAGGAGTGGATAATTAGTCGTCCGAAGAAGTCCGTTGGCGGCTAGCAAAAGTGGATTCAAGACAATGCAAGATGTCGAATGCAGAAACAACTTACCCGGTCTGCGATATCGATTTCTTCCGTTCTGACACGTTTCGTGGGACGACCAGAATTTGGATCAGAAGATTGATCATCTGTCCGTGCCTTTGCCCTGCATTCGATCTTTTAGCGGTTACCCAAAGAATGGTAATGACAAGTACTGACGCGGGGGTTTTGTCAAACAAGTTGGCATGCTTCCCTTTCTTCCCTTTTTCAACGATGTCGGTTTGCATGGCGGTCAATTCGGCATCGACCTATGCAATATCAGTATACCCGTCGAGTGCATTGACATGCCCTAGACTAACCTCTTTAGCAACAAGGTGTCGAACAGCGTAACGTGAGACATTGATATCGGCTGTACGTTTCCCGTCGTAGGTGACAAAAACATCTATAGGTCTTGCAGGGGTAGGGTTCGGTGTCAATATACGTATTCCTGTCGCAGAGGCTGACTAGCTCACGGGTCAAGTCGATAGGTTAATTGGCCATCTTCTGCTCGTTCTTGCACGAAGCGCAGTTCCAGCCTCGTCATAATCCGAACGAGTCGTGTTAGTAGAGCTCGCTCTTCGGGCTTGATAATTTGAGAGTTAACCTAACAGTGGCTTGTAAGTTGAACTTGTGATGACAAAGAATACACACTTACTGGACGCAAAGGCGGAGATATAATCCTGTTTAAAAGAGGAGCAAATTCTAATTGCATGATAGGAGTGTGAACAAGATGGCGGAAATCGCCCCCGAGATGAGCGCTGGCTGTGTGTAGACCACGTCCTAAAGACTTGTAAATCTCTTCATTGGCTTTGGTGGTTTGTACATTCTGATTTTACAGATTAACACGAACAGGACAAACTGAACATCAGATAATTGGCGCACCTCCCAGTCTGATTGATCCCTTTCCACTCGCGGACCGCCTCGTTCTTGAAACAAGGGATAGAACGGAACGAGGGTATACGGCAAATACTGGCTCAGCGCAAATTCTCCTTCTGTGTACATGGCCGAGGAGAAACAGTCGAAAGTCATCAACCATTCATTAGCTTTTTGATACCGCGAGAAATCGGCATCATGCTGTCGAAGATTAGCGTAGTGAGAAAAACAGCCTGTATGTCGGTATAAGTTCAGTCCTTCTTGAAATGCTGAGAAAACCTTTACCGATGGCAATACTGGAGTCCCTGCCACAGGACTCAACGACACGACTCAGGCGTCCAACGTAACGAGATTCCTCTTCATCTCCCATGCCCAGCTCCTTTACGCGTCTTTTCGACAAGGGACTGAAAAGATCGTTTAGGGCAGAGATAACCGACATCTCTGCTTCCTTCATCCCAACGGTAGCTTTGCGAATGATATCCTCTGTTACAGCTTCCCTGCGGGATTTGATGAACTATGACGATGTTAGTGTCATTGTATCTGCAATGTCGTCTACATACCTGAAGAGTATTGATGCATCCTCTTAGGTCACCTTTAGCAATCCCTACGAGAGCAGAAAGGGCTCGGGTATCAGCTCGAAGTCCTTCAAGCTCACAAACCTGTCGAAGTCGCTTTACAGTGTGTACATCTGCAGGCTTTTGCAGTCTAATCTGGTAGGCATGCGGCCGCAGTTTCGCAAGTGAGGATGCATTGATGTCGTTGCAGATACAAATGATTGGGCGCAATATAGGTCGTTTGGCGTTGGGATCCCGCTGTTGTCCTGCGCGCGCTAGCTAGAAGGTTAGCTAAAGCAATAGTGGCAAGCGGACCCTCCCACCCTTTTTCCGTGGTTTATCAAAAGCCAATTGAATAAGTTTGTAGATGAAGCTCGACGTCTGCAAAGAGGTTTTAGATGGACATCAATCTGGTCACAAAGAAGAACCCTGACATTCTCTCCCGCACCCGTGGCCCCGTCAATCTCATCAATGACGACCAGTACTGGTTTTGAACTGCCGACAGTGGAACCAGATTCAAGGGTAGGTCGTATTCGATCGTCGACAATTTGTCCGGAACGAGCGTCACTAAATGATATTTGACATTTATACTAAGAAGGCTGTATGAGTCAGTCAAGCTGTCGTACCTAGCATTGATTTCTACGACTTCATATCCGGCTTGACGTGCAATGACATGAGCCATTGTAGTTTTCCCTAATCCTGGGGGACCGGATAACAACAGGATCT
Organism: Armillaria nabsnona; assembly: GCA_030407065.1. NCBI lineage: Eukaryota > Fungi > Basidiomycota > Agaricomycetes > Agaricales > Physalacriaceae > Armillaria > Armillaria nabsnona. The sequence continues at coordinate 1,583,145 of JAUDQA010000005.1, forward strand.
GCGTCATGTGTCAAAACATGGTTATAAGCGAACGCTTGCAGCAAACCTTCTCTTTGGGACGATGATACTCGTCCTCAAAATCGACATTCTCGTCGTCATCTCGTACGCGTTTCTTTCCCTTGCTCTTTCCAAATACACACCAATCCCACTGCTTCACCCAGGATAATATCTCCCTGGCGACACGTTCGTTGCCCATGAGGTCTGTGAATCGCTGAGGTCGATAACGGTCTACCCATAGCGTGTGTTCGGGTGCGTGACTCGAGTGTAAGGGTCGTTGGCTTTGAAAGATGATCTATTAAGACACTTCTAGCCGTTCCGATTGGCACACTCACCGCTCGCTAAGTTCTATCGCTTTCTCCCTGGAAAGATTATCGAGAAGTCGGTGTATGGGCACATCAAGCAAGTTACCCATTCCCTTGGCGGACAAAGTCGTCGTTTTCTGACAATGTGATCAGTAAAATACAGGGCAAAATGTTTGGCCACTTACTGTCGTGCCCCGAGAAGGTTTGTGTTTGCGCCTAATAAAGACGGTCCGACCATCAAACGTTCTTGCCTTGAGAGTAAATTTGGACGTGGACTGTTCGAAATGAGGAAAAGGCGCTGTGCTTTTTGAATGTGTGTGATGAACGCCGGAAGCTTCAGGGAGTTGCGGTATATCATGGTCTTTATTGCCGGAATTGAGAGGGTTTTTTGAACGCGTGCAAGACATAAACCGTACCTTGTGAGTTCAAGCTGCCAGATAGAAGTCCAGTTGAGATGAATGGGTCTGATACTCGTTAGCAAAACGAAAGGAATAGAGACTACAACACACCGGATAGCAAGCTTTCACTGTTGTTAGAAGACAGAAGTCCATTAGACCGGAACATTGGCGTCTCTAATGCTGGTGATGTACTTGCGCCTGTACAGGATTAGACAACTGGGGAGAAATAGCCTGTAACGATAACACACCTATCCTAATAACGTCCAAGAAAGACTCCATGTCCTTTAAGGCATCAATACCACTGACCAACTCTCCTTCTGCATTCGATTCCGTAGCTGGCAGCGACGCCTCCACCGTTGATGTGGCGAACGTGGTTAGAGCAGGAGCTCGCAGAGACGAAGGTCCCGCAATTGGAGCCTCGATTTCATCAGTGAGAATATTTGCCGCGCTTGACAAGCTCAAAAGGCCGTTGGGTATGAAGGAGGTCGCAGACGCCATGGTGGAGGAGAACGACGCGCCTGTCACGCGTCTGTCACACTGACAGCATCGTCAACGGAAGCAATTACCGGATTCGTGCCTGTACTGCACCCTTCACCAACACTTATCGCCAGCATCTACCATGTCTGACTCTCATGATCAGCCAATTATGACGCCCTTCGAACCTATAGATACATCCGACCAAAATCTTTCTCCGGCTATATTGGCAGCTCTGCGTGGGTGCAGCCCGACTCGACCAACGCCACCACTTAGGCTGTTCACGACGTTTGAGAATGGCGTCGCTGATGTTTCGCACAAGCACTACGCTATCGGCGATTACCCAGATATGTTGACAAACAAATACCAGCTTGTATGCCCTAGGGACGAATGTCGCAGTATCATCCTGAGGGAAGGAGTGGCTCGTCTTGAGGAGCGAGAAGCTGTTCAGGTCAATGGAATCGACTTCTGCATCCTTGACAATGCCAACCGATTTATAGATGCAACCCAGTCATTTGGAGTTACACCCTTTGATGCTCCCGATCCCGGAAGCTCCTGAGAAATCATCGTGGTGGCTCGTTGGCCCGACGCCGATGGAGTTCGATAATATCGGATTCTCAAAGACTGTTGATTCTGTACCGCTCTCTCCCAATGGTGAGCGGTCCAAGTCGAAAAAAGCCATTCATTTTGATTATTTCTCTTTTCAGGAAAGAAGATTAAACTGCTTTCATGCGCCGAATGCGACCTTGGTCCAATTGGTTGGTGTGAAGAGGGCGGAAAGGAGTTCTGGCTTGCATGCTCCCGTGTTGGATACAGATATATCGAGTGAATGGATTTTCAATATATCTCGGTATGACTGCTTTGCTCGCAGTGTTCTTTGTGCTTATTCTCTCCTCAAAAGACCGGTTCGTTTGTATCTGTGTTTATCTATCCATCGAATCAGGCTGTTTCAAATAGGTGTGCTACTTAGCTTATCTCCGCCGTCTTCATAATTCCATTCAATCCTGTGAAATTCCCTGAATGTATCCATACCGCGATAAATGTTATTGTTCGGCTGCGTATTTTGTCAAAGTGTGCCTACGATGGCAAATACTACTCCGGGGGTTTGATCCGGGTCTGAACTGTCTCATTCTTCACTCTGAGAAGGAGAACGGGGGAATACTTCCAAGGTATCTACGCATAATATCGTGGTCACAGATTTTTCTCGAGGCTGATAGACACAGTAAAAGACGAGATCCAGGAACGTTCATGTGCGGCGCCATTTGTTACGAGACCTCCAGGCGTCCATTTTCTTCTTCAGATGTATACTCTCCTTATTTTTGAAGGTGAATATCGGCCAGGAAATGTGGAACACTCCTCTGCGGTAGACTTCAAGGAGCAAGAACGTTACTAGACAACGCAGTAAGTACATTTAAGTCGCATCGTCCAAGAACCTCAGGACGCACATATGATTTCAGTGTCATGGGCGAGATCATGAGACCGAAATTCTAGGTAATGGTCCCCTAATGGTCCTATTGCAGGGGTGAACCTCTTGGGAGCGTCCGGGCGGTAGGAGCAGTTGAAATGGAACTGTCCTTTCGTCGTATCCGAATCGACATCATAAAGCTGTTAAGAACATGCTATGGTGCCGCGCCATGATTGGAACACAAGGTGCCTACCGTCAGAGAGTCCACCCCAACGTTCCAAAAGTATTCGGTATCAAATCGAGTGCAGATAGGAATCAAGCCGTCTCTGGAAATTTATGGTGGGTGAACGCATGAGGGAAAAGTTGTGAATGCCACTCACTCAAAGGCTACTTCTATCTCTTGAACCCCATCCTGGTCGATAACCGCCGGAACGTTATTCAGCCGTTGGAAGTTGAATAACATCAAAGGATCGGGTTTCGTCCAAATAATTTTTGAGAGTGTTTTTCCCAGGGGATCGTTCAAGAGAACCCTAAGCTTTTCTTGATCTGCAGTATCATGCACCGTCATGATGGTGTAAACCAACTCCCCGGTGTCAACGTCGACCAAGCGACTTTGGAAAAAATCGGGGTTAGAGAATTTGAGGATCATATAGAGAGCTGGAGAGAGGATGGGGAGAAGGAGGATGGGAGGAAGGCAGAATATATAGTTCGAAGGTACAGGTAATTTTTTGAATTCTAAAAATTAGCAAAGTACTGTGAAAAGCAACCAAGAAGCAACAGTTTATTGTCCATTGTCCGTTGTTCAGGAGCATAATGCCCATTTTCGGATGCACAGTCAAGGGGTATCCTAACGTTGTTATGTCAAATCGCAGTCAAAGAAGAGATTCAAGTGCTCTTGAGGTCAGCGCGGCATTGAACGTCGCGGACCGCCGTTAAGTCTGAGAATGGAAATTGCCGACGGTTGCCCGATTGTCACGTGGACAGTTTGGACAACTCTGTTTGTGCATGTTGTTCGCCTGCCACCGACTCGTTGTTGTCGACGACATTCTGCGCGCTATCTTGCCCTTCGTTCCCCCGTTCTAGTCAGTGGAGCGTGCGCCGAGCAGTCCAAGCCGTCGCTTTACATGGTCGTCGGTTCTTGTTATGGCCCACCGTCGTCCTTCGCCTCAGACAGTGAACTCGTCCTCGGCAAGTTCACCCCCTCTGGCGCGCAAAAAGTACCCTCTGCGACCTTCTCCCAGCTCCCGGAGGCGAAACAACGATTTGTATTTGGACACATCCGTCGGACATAGGCCGTTGCGTGGTTCGACATCATCCACAGAGTCACGTCCTGTTTTGGTTCCTTTGCAGCCCAATCTTCGCCGCCTCCCTTCTCGTGTATTCACGAATCAGAAGGGCGCTCTAGAAATGCATATCGGGAGACAAGCAGACCCTTGTGTTGGTTCGAAACGGAAACGCGTCGCGGGCAGCAATGAAAACGCGCAAAACAGTGGTCGTCCGACGCGTGGCTCGGGAGTGCTGAAGAGGCTCAGGAGTAGCTATGAACGTCGAAGGGAGTTTATCAGCGATGAGAGCGATGCTAGCTCTATGGATATCGACAGCGCCGCCCCATGGTCCATATCACGTAATTCAGATTCCGAAAGCGGCGAAGAAGAGCAAATTGATGAAGTCGACGAAGAGAGTGAGGAGTCCAGTATGTGTGCTGTATCTGTTAGCCAAGAAGGCCGTAGACTCATTTTGGCCTATTTAGCCGATGACCACCTTATCAATTCTGCACCACCTAACCAACTACTTCGCCTTCGCAAAGACGAACTCGTGCGGTTATATGCCCTCACTGGCCTATCTGAAGATGCAGAACAACTGACCAAATCGGACATTGTCGACGCTATCATTGCGGCTCGAGATGACATTGCATCGTTACCTCCATCTTCTCCTCCCGGGCAAGGCAATTCAAGTGACTATTCATCCGATGAGGGCAATGTCGCTGAAAATGAAAGGGATGATGCCCGGGGACTACCTTATGTCCCCATCGGGAATCTTCGTCGCCGCGCTACGACAAACGACTTAGGAAAGAGTCGAGGCAGACCCCTCAAGGGTAGAAGTTTGTCCATGGGAACATCTCACGGGGACGTTGCAGTTAACACTGCAGCGTCGCATTCGTACAGAAGAAGTTCTAGAAAAGGTAGTGGTGGATCTTCCGGAAGTAATCCAACTCGGTGAGAAGATCATAAACCTTTTTTACAGCCTCTCTGACGGTCTATTAGTAGGCGCACTGCCTCAACTCGTTCATCGCCGCTTGCGTCTACGTCCTCGTCTGTGCAGACCCCTCCCGTGACTCGTCTGCGCTCACGAAAAGTTTCCACTGAAGCAGCACCCCAAGCTTCGGCCTCAATACCAGCGCCAGTCCGGACTCAAAGGTCAAGTAAAGGGAAGGGCAAGCAGGTTGAATTCGATGCCCAGCCATCACAACCGCTCAAGTCGCATACGTCATTGGAAGAAGAAAGCGATCTAACTGAACTAGAGGAACTAGAAGCTTGTTTGAGCACCCGCCCTGAACCTAGTCCTCGTCGGTTGAGAAGCAGGGACAAGGAGAGGGAGCGTGAGAAAGATGCAGGAACCCAGGATGCACGGAGAGTGACTCCTATGCGCCAGGCGAAGGGACGGATCGCAAGCCTAAAAGAGTCCGAAACTGAGGAGGGGGAGGAGGAGGAAGAGGAAGAAGAAGAGGAGGAGGAGGAGGAGGAGAACGCAATCCCAGATATCAGTGTGAGCGATGATGACGATGTAGAGACGGAAGAAGTGGATGAGCTCATCTCCACCGCCTCTCCCTCACCCGCACCATCTTATAGACGAAGGACGCCTTTACGGCGTCGACTTCGCTCTAGACCTGGACCAGAGGGTACTGCTAGCGATGGAGACGACGAGGATGAGGACGACGCTGAGGGAGAAGAGGATATTGATGAAGCGGAAGAGGATGCTGACGAAGAATCGGGTGCTGAGGAGGAAGGAGAGGAGGATGCCGAAGGTGAAGATGACGATGAAGTCACCATTGCTGTTGAGCCCCGAAGATTACGCAATGGGAAGATTGTAGGCGAGGAAGAGGAAGAGGAGGACATGGATGTTGATTCTTTGGTAGAAGATAATGAGGATCAGGACGTTGATGTCGAAGACATCGATATAGATGCTGAAGGCGACACCGATGAAGAAGAGGGAGAATCGGAGGGCGGCGAGGACGGCGATGAGGAAGATGATGACGGTATTCCTCTTGTTATGACATCCTACACGACGAGTTCTAACTTGCTTCTTAGTCGATCTTACCGTTGCTACAACAAAGACCCTTGTCCGTTTGCGGAGAAACGACCTCGTTCGCCTATGTGAAGTCCGCGACTTAGAGCCTGTAGGCACTAAACCTCAGCTTGCAGAAGTACTCCTCCAATGGCGGGATAAGCAAGCGATCTCATCGAGGTCTTCCTCTGGTACCGTACGCCCACCGTCCACCATCAAGCGGCGGCGACGTAGGCTCAATAGTTCTGACACCGTCTCCTCGCCCATTCTCCTTCGCTCTGAGCGTGTCCATACAGATGAGCCGCGTACTCCGCAGGTGTCCCAAGAGCCCGAACTGGAGTTGGACCTTGGTACACTTGGCTTGGAGGACCGGGAGATTCCTCCTGAAAAGCTACAGAAATTGGAGAAGATTGGCAGTGGCGGGTTCAAGGATGTTTTCATAGGCAAATTCAAGGGTAGGAGAATCGCTATATCAGAATTCCGAGGACAGCTCACTGCCAGTAAGTTGTCAGTTATGGGTTTTCTTTGATGTACTGATCTTGTGCTAGTGGATATCAAGGAACTGAAATTACTTGGAGGCTTTGACCATCCGAACATAGTCCGTTTCGTATGTTATTTGTCTTGTTACTGTGCATCATATGTTGATTTCTATCGACAGCTTGGTGTCAGCGTTCCCGAGAATACCAAAGAAGTTCCGGTCATGATGATCAGCGAGCTTTGTTCGAACGGTGATCTATTTGATTATATTCGTAACGTCCACCCACCCTCCTTGCATAAAGTTGTAAGTGTTATGTTGTTCTCATATTTGACCCAGACGTTGACTATGACCGTTAGTTGGTTATGATGTTAGACATCGCGCGGGGTCTAGAGTATCTCCATCTCAGAAAGCCGTCTGTCATCCATCGGGACTGCAAATCTTCGAACATTCTCATCACATCGAAAGGGATTGCTAAAATCGCCGACTTTGGTCTGGCCAAGGTCAAGCAATCTACTCGATCCATGGTTCGGAGCCTAGTCGGCACGGTCAATTGGCAGGCTCCAGAGCTATGGCATGCCCATCCCAAGTACAATCATAAAGTCGACGTCTTTTCTTGTGCTATGGTGTATTGGGAGATGCTCCAATGGCATCAGCCGGCCAAGAAGTTCCCTTGGGAGGTACTCATCGCTTTCATCTACACGGTTTCTACCTATACTAAATGTATCACTTAGGGCATGAACGAACATGCAATCTACGAGATCGTAGGAACAAAACGCCAACGGTATGTTTTACTACAATGTTGCTTTGTTAGGTCTTTAGCTAACGATGCACTCAATGCAGTCCTTCGATATCCGGTCTTCGAAAACAGTGGTGTCCTGATGTCGTCGATCTCATCGAACGCATGTGGGCCCACGAACACGAGAAACGCCCAACCATGTCTGAAGTCGTTTCGGAACTCGAAGACATGATTAAGCGGTGGTAGCATATAGACATTTGACATCTTTTCAACTTTGCAACAATGGGTTATTCCCCTCAAACACCCGTGGCGACCCGTAGATCACGTACGAATCCATCGCCAAGGCTCTCTTTATACTTCACTTTACAACTCTCACATCTATTGCTCCAATGTTCAATATCACACTTGCATTTGTATCTTAGTCTACGACAGAATGTCAATCAAACCCCGAAAAGTCATATACCCCTGTTCTGATACATAGCTCGTTTCATTAGTGGGCAAACCGGTACTCAAGTGTCCATAATAATATCATAAGCCGGAAAATAATGAATCTCAAGGCTGTGCGGGTGGTTATTTGCTAGATCAGTTGCGACGTATGATACAAACAGTAAGTAATGCCAAAGAAAATTACGATCTCTCCGCCATGAATCTCGATACTTTCTTGGGGGGTTTGCGTTCTGCAACCGGTTGATTTCCCGATGGATTGGCTTCTTTCACCATAGAAGACACAGGCACTACAGTAGGTGGCCTTTGGGGACGAGATGGTTCTCTCCTCTGAGGCTGAGATGACTCCCTTACTGCAGACGACATCACTGTGGGACGTGATGTCGATGCTGTTTGAGGCTGTGGGAAAGAAGGCGACTCGACAATCATGGACATCACGTCTCCTGCAGGGAAAGACGGCGAGTCCGTGATCGTGGAGGGAAAAACATTTGTAGCGGCAGGTGGGAGCTTGGGCGACGACCTCTGTACCTTCGACACAGGCGTGGATGAATCACTCTGAGACGAAGGCGTAGCCGGCCTCCCAGCCTGCGACCGTGCAGCCTTGAACTTGGACGGTTTCGTTTTTGGTAATAGTGGGGGGAGGTTTTCGGGGAGGATGGAGCCTTTCGTACTGCTACCTTGGGTCTTACTCGGTCCGGCATTGTACGCTTCGCCCTTCTCAAGGAGCCGGATGATTTCCTGGACTGCCTCGTTGTCTCCTTCACTGTCGCTCTCCGCTCCTCCCACGAGCCGGTTGTCTGAGTCGAGTTTGCCTAAGCGGACGGCGTTGCGTAAGGTCTCTGCGCCTGAAACAGGGAGGACGGCAGCGCCAAGCGACTGAGACGCAGGAGAAGAGGATGATGAAGGAGAAGAAGCACCGTAGGAGGATGCGAGTCGTTCAGACTTGAAATGTGATAATGGTGTTTTCTTCCTGGGTGCAGAACTACTTTGTTGTTCCTGCTAAATATCATGATTTTAATGAGCAATGGTAACATGACAAACTCGGCCTCACATCCTCGTCTTCTTCGTGTGTGTGTGACCGCATGGCAAGAGAGACGTCGTGGCCAATGGTCCGTCGTTTCTTGTGGTACTCCAAGGCAATCTCGCGTTGGTGCTGGGCATAATCCATATCGAAACCTTCTTCCACTTCTTCGTCTCCATCAGAAGGATTATCCGATGACGACCCGCCTTCAGATAGCGGAGGCTCAGATTCGTCATCAGAGTCAGCCAGAATTTGGGGCGGCTCTGAAGGTGGGTTTGACTGGCCGGGCGCTCGCTCGACCACCGACATCTTCATGGGGAGAGTGCTGTCATTTAATTTTGAAAGCAGTGTGGGTCGTTTGGCCGAGTTCAGTCGTCCTTGAGCCACGTCGCCCCATTCATGCATCGGTTCCGCCTCCGCCTCCTCCTTCTCGGGTTCAGCAAACGTTACCGTCTTTTGAGGTCCTTTCTTCGCCTTCGCCTTTTCCTTCTTCAAATCTTCTGCCTCTCTCTCCACCTTCTCTTTTTCTTCCTTCTCCCTGGCTTCGGCCATGTTACGCAGCAGCGCTTTCCCCATCTTCTTCTGAATTTCTCGCGTTTGGGCAAAATCCTTAACCCCTTCACGGCTGGCTTCCTTCATGTTCTGCAGAGCCTCGCGTCTCCGTTCTGTTGCTACCTCCTTTGTTTTTCGTTCCAACATTTCCTCCTCCGTCTCCAGCATATCCAATATCCGATCCCGTTCGCGTTTCCGGACTTCAAGTTCTCCAGGAGACAGTGAGGATAGCGGAATGAGATCGGGTTCGGCTAACGGTATATTCGAAGATGATCCAACCTCGAGATCAGGCTCGTTGATATCGATAATGGGGAGGCCTTCTTCATTTAGCTGCGGCTGTACAACTGTTCATTAGCAGCTATATCACTCTATTCAGCGTGAACATACCTCACCCCCGCTGTTTGCATTCAAGGTATCTTTTGCGGCATCCACGGCTCCTGAGAACTCAGTTAGTTTCTCAGACAGACGCTGAAGGGCCTCTGGAGAGAGGTTTTTGTCGGCGCCGGGTTCGATGGCGTTGAAGAGAGCACGAAGAGCTGGATACGGGTCAGTAGATTATAAAAATACAGACTGAAGAGGTCGTTAAACCTTCAGGGCCACCCTCAGCTAGATGTCTGGCAGATGTCATGGCAGTAGATAGTAGTAGGGCAGAGGAAGCGCGAATTGCACTGTAAAGCCGGAGTCCGGCCCGACTCTCCGGCAATCCAAGCACGTCCAAATACTTTGTTCCCACCCTCCTCAACGCCAACGAAAAATCTCGCCGTCGCCGTCGACATCATCAAGACCCAAAACTATCCGTCATGTCGGTGAGTGAGGCATCCTTTCATGCTCTTATGCCAGACTATGTCACTTTGGGTGGAAAAACGAAGTGGAAGAGGATGGATTGAAGGATTCCAACTTGGATGACGTTTGGCGGAGGAGTGCATTTGCTGATATTCTGTATCCAGGAATCCAACTTCAAGCGTTTCGTCGAGGTGGGCCGTGGTGCGTTCAACAGTTTTGTATTACAAACGCATTTTTGACGATCCTGCTAGTGGTCCTACTCAAATCTGGCCCCAGCGCCGGCCAGGTTGCAATCATTGCTGAAATAATTGACCACAACCGGGTGCGTCGTCTTTCCTTTTCGAACTTTATCACAATGCTCATATGACACGTACCTAGGCAATAATCGACGGCCCTACCACCTCCGTTCCCCGCCAGGCTTTCCCCTACAAGCACCTCACCCTAACACCCCACAAACTCACCAAACTCCCCCGCGGTGCAGGATCAGGTGTCATCAAAAAGCAGCTCGAGAAGGAAGCTACCATCGCCAAGTGGGAGAGCAGCAAGTGGGCGACGAAGCGGGCAGCGCTCGAGCAGAGGCGGAAGCTCAATGACTTTGGACGGTTCGAGGTGCAGCTGTTGAAGAAGCAGAGACGGGATCTCGTCAGGAAGGCTCTGGCGAAGAAGGCATAGACGTCGGATTGTATGATTTGTGCATCCATGCTTTATCTATGCTCATACTGCGCGCTTCAATGGTATCTTTTGAGTTAGGCATGATTTCGGTTCTCGTAAAAGACTTAATCATGACAGCAGACGTGGAGAATAATGTCTATGCTCATCGGCGCTGTCATTGTCCACCCAGCAAGGAACATTTTTGCCAGAAAATTTTTATGAGATGTTCAAGGCACTTGGACCGCGAGTCCCGGTGTTGGTGCCAACACGGTTCTAGATATTTTGTACACGCAATCCCGAATGTGAGATATCCGCGAATGGTCACGTTGTTTCCAGTGTATCCTATATTACATTACGAGGAAGGTAAATAGCCATACAGCTCTAAGTAGTGTAGTATACATGCATGATGTATGGATATGATCACAGTGCTCGTTGTCGCATGCGGCTGCTAACCGTCCTCAAGCCAGCATACACCTTTCCGGGTGGAGATCCCAGAATAAGCGAGACGATAGCGTCCCGAGCAACTTTGATATTTTGAAAGGAACCCATGATGTGTATTTTTCTACCAGATACGAATGAGTTGAGTTTGACCAAAAGTACGGAGAGACAATACGTACGTGTCTGCTAGAACTATGCGTGTTCTGCTAGCGTTTTCGATTGTGAATTTTGTTTTGCCGTCTTGGCCCGCGATTCGGCCTGCAGGATGGAAAGATCAGTGAAGCAGAATTGTAATTGGGCGAAATTCTCACCAATGGCTCGTGAGAGATGGTCTCCGTGTAACGTTTTCACGTCCTTAATCTCAAACGAGTCAAGATAGAGATCATCAAGACGAAGAAGAGCGATGGCATCCTACAGACGCATCAGCATGACGAATGGTGAGGAGTGGTGGGTACCAGTACATTAACATCAAATCCTAGCGCGTAGGCTTTGATAAAGTCAGCGCCTTTCTGTATCGCGCCGATATCCTTCGTATGTTTTGACGTCTGTAGTCGAGATGGAGGAGCATTCGATAGAAAACCGGACCAAACTCACTCGTGCCTCGACACATCTACGTTGGACGTTCATCCGTACTTGTAGCCCAAGAATCTCTGTAAGAGGCCCAAATATCAACACCCAGTCCTTTTTGAGAGGCGTCATCCGGTGTGGCGGTATAGGTATCCGCCTCGTTTCCGACTTGAGTATCGTTCTATCGGCATTGGCAGGTAATGGCCCAAACGTTGGTGCTGCTGTGGGTTGGGGTATCGTAACGGAGTCGACGTCAATCATCAGCTCGTCGTCATCCCTTGCGCCTAGGACGGGCTGAGCGTCGGGCATATCCTGGTCGGCATCTGCATTTTTGGACGTTTTCTTGCCTAATTTTCGCCGGTTCTTTTTGGGTGCAGTCGAGGTAGATGAGGAAGGTTGTTGAGCGTGAGTTGCGACCATTGCAAGCGAGCCGTTTGGTTGAATGTGTTCTGGTCCTTTCAACGTGCCCTAATGGAAAAAAATGGACAGCTTGGCTTCGGTGTTGGATACAAACAAATGACGCATCACGGGACCCAGATCCCAACACGCGCCGCGATCTTCAACTTTCAAGTTCAAGCCTCTTACTTCCTTACTACCACCATCTACTCGTGCATCGGTTTCCGTAATATCGGATGGCTCTATCTCGATATCTCGTCTACGCGATATCTTTCTCCTTGGCGTTCTTAACTTGCACTCTAGCGGCTGACCCTGCCTGGAATGGGCATACTACGCCAGGGTCAACCGATATCACTGCTTTCACGCCTTTCTACATCCCGCCCGGGTCGAAAGCTTACGATTCTTCGTCCTCACTGGTTCTCTACCGCGGACACTGGACGGAGTCCTATCATGGTGACCATTATCGAGGGTCTACCCGAACAACGAATGACAAACACGCCGAAGTCACATTTTCGTTCACTGGCACCGGAATCGAATGGTTTGGGAATGTTGGCAGGTATCACGGCGCTCACTATGTCTACCTGGATGGAATAATAGTGCAACAGGTCGATTCTTGGAGCTCTGTGTCAAGGAAGGGTCAAAGGATATTTAGTGTATTCGGTCTCAAGCCTGGGAAGCACATCCTGAAGATCAAGAATACCGACAAAGAGCTTCATCCCGGTTCTCGTTCTGTTTTGGATATCGATGCCTTCGTCGTTACTCAACAATTACTATCGTCACCGTCTGCTACACCACCTGTACAGCATAGTCTTCCCGCACCTTCACCTTTTCTCAACTTGATGGAAGAAGCACCAGCCAATCCACCCTGGAAGCTTATTCAAAAGGGCGAGACCGGAGTTAATGCTATGCAGCTAGCGGTAATTTCTAATACGCACGCGATCATCATCGACAAAGTCGAACACAATCCTCTCGATGTCGACGGGCACCCCGCTTGGGGCGCACTATACAATCTCAATAACCACACTCTCAAACCTCTCCGCTTGAAGTCGAATTCTTTCTGCGCAGGTGGCACCTTCCTTCGTAATGGGCAACTGATCAATGTTGGCGGTAATCCAGTTGTCGTGGATCGCACTTCTGCCGCCGATTTTGGCGACACCAATGGACTGCAAGCTATCCGTATTTTCGACCCTTGTGATCACGAGTCCGTCGATAAATGCGATATCTACGAGGATCATTCCAAGGTTCGAATTGCTAGTCCTCGATGGTACAATACCGTTATTCGCATTTCGGATGGATCCGCCATGATAATCGGAGGCTCGAAAAAAGGTGGATGGATCAATAACGCTACCGTGAACAATCCCACCTTTGAGTATTGGCCTCCCAAATCAATACACGGATCGAAGGGCATGCCGATTCATTCCCCGTTCCTTGTTGACACTCTCAATTCCAACTTATTTCCTATCGCGTTTTCACTCCCAGACGGCACAATCTTCATGGCAGCTAATCGTGACGCCATGATTTACGACTGGAAGACCGACACGGAACGGAGGCTTCCTCAGATTCCTAACGGCGTTCGAGTCACCTATCCCATGACTGGCACTGGCTTGCTTCTTCCATTGTCAAGTGAGAATGACTATGCGCCGGAGATTCTTCTGTGCGGTGGGTCCACCGTCGATGATCAGAAGGCTTCGTACGACATCTCCTCGCAAGATCCTGCCTCTTCGCTGTGCTTCCGGATACTTCTTACGGACGAAGGGATCAGTAAAGGTTGGCAAGGCGAAACTATGCCTCAAGCTCGAACTATGGCAGACGCTGTGCTTCTTCCTACAGGTCAGGTTGTCATTGTCAACGGCGCTGGTTCTGGGATAGCTGGCTACGGCAACACTAAAGACCAAGTCGGAGCTTCCAATGCTGATCACCCAGTCTTGGAATCCATCATATATGATCCCACCGCCGAATCTGGCAAGCGCTTTTCATCTACTGGCGTTACAAGTGACATTGCGCGGTTGTATCATAGTGTGGCTACATTGACGCCGTCTGGCAGTGTCATGATCGCAGGAAGCAATCCAAACCTGGACCGCAGCGATGTGGAGTATGGGACGGAGTACAGGGCAGAGTGGCTCAACCCACCTTACATGGATATGCCCAGACCGACCATCGACCATATGCCGGAGCAGATACATTACGGGCAGAAGATACGCGTGTGTGTCACATTTGGAGGCACGGAACCTATTGGTATAAAGGGTACGTGCGTTCTACCTTTGCATATCTATATATTTCTCACTCGTGAAATTACAGTCGCGCTAATTGACTATGGATATGTGACGCATGGAGTCCACGCAAACTCTCGGCTAGTGTATCTGGACGTGGTTATTGAGGGCAAATGCCTCGTTGTTACCGGACCTCCAACACCGGAGATATATCCTCCGGGTCCTGGTTGGATGCATGTCCTAGATAATGGCGTTCCGAGCAAGGGCCTCAAGATTATGGTGGGCGATGGCAAGGATCCGCATGTCGACAAAGAAGCGCTGAACTAGTGAGTGGCTTGTTTTCCTTGTTTTCGGCATGTTCTTACGGGAAATTTTTATAGCGTCTTGAAACACACAAAAGTCGTTTAAAATTTCGTCTCTTTCCTCTTCTGTTTTCATTCGCATTTCCAGTTTTTATTACCGTTCGATCTTTTCACGATACCATTTCGCATGCTATACCCTAACACTTCAGTTTACCACTACAATGTATACCCTCTAATCCAACTAACCATGCAGTACGTAGTCTTCTAGTCGACTTTGAACCAATCAGAGGTGCTGTATTCCCAAATAGGTAGGATGAGGGCGGCAAAGTCGGCAATAAAAAACTCATACCCCACCTTCTACCTTCGTTTATATCCTTTGCGTTCTCGTCGTGTCGTGCGTTGTGCATGTTTTGTCGCCGACGAGGCCTCTCTCTATTCCGCTACTACACCACCAGCACAAGGGCAAAGCTCAGATCTGAGCCCTTAATCTTCAAGCCAACATTTAGCCGAGCACCTACGGAAGCAGGGAAATTCGGGCCTTTAGCTCATCACAAATCCTTAACCCTGGACGCGATGGCACCGAATACTATTGAACCGGCTGCAGTAGTGAAGGAGCTCGAGACGGTCGAGATTCAGGTCGAATACTCGAAAGAGACTCTAATCGAGACGAGTCAAGTTGCGAAGGGGATTCAGGATGAAACTTTGAACCATGTCACGATGGACGTAGGGAAGACTTCGGCGCCAACTATGGATAGCGAGAGTCACGCAGGGCACGTTAGGACTGTTGAGGAACTGGGGGACGAGCCGGCTGTTGGGCCACCTCCAACCAAAAAAGTACGAGTTGACAAGAAGAGCAGCAAAAAGGCCGACAAGAAGATGCGAAGGTTACGCAAAACCATGCCAGAACATTGCTCCCCAGAGGATGTCCAATGGCAAGATATTGTGGCGCTTTTGGGAAAGGACGTCGTGGATCAGGCTATAGAATCGGAGACAGAGTTCTCCTCACCATTCGAGAAATTCGAGGAGCTCGAGGTGAAGGTTGTTCATATGTGCTCCAATGGTACGTGACTCGCGCTTTGTTTAGATTATTGATTCTGAACTTTTGAATGGTAGCAACTTCATTGGCTCTCGCGCCCGAATCAAAAGGCCGGCCGTGGGTATTGGTTATACCCTTCTGTTTCCCGGGCGAAACAGTTCGTGTCAAGGTGCATCGTCATGAGAGACTGCACTCGCTTTGCGACCTCTTGGAAGTTGTGGAACCCAATTTGGAGATTAGGGATGAGAGCTTGGTCAAGTGCAAATACTTCAGGACGTGCGGAGGGTGTCAGAGTCAGGTGAGAATTATAATCGCGCTTTCATTGGTATTGCTTCTGAGCCTAGCACAGATGGTTTCTTATGAGAATCAACTGAAGTTCAAAAGAAACGTCGTGCTCAACGCGTACAAAAAGTACTCAAGTGAGTGATCGCATCGTACTGCAAAATAGCAGCTTATGCTGCTGTAGAACTCCCTGATTCTGAGGTGCCCGAAATTCTACCGACGATCGGCTCGCCGTTGCAGTATGGATACCGAACGAAGATTACACCGCACTTCCAGTTGAAATCGAATGGCACTCCCGGCGATCCCTTTTGTATTGGCTTCAATGATGCCTCTAGACCGCGTGTGGTCGACATCGAGGTAAGTGGATGCCCGATAAACGGACTCGTAATTGACCTTCCTCTCAGGAATGCCCCATAGCCACTCCCGTTTTGAACGAGACATTACCTATTGCTCGAAAGAAAATTCATGAGTGTGTTATCTGCTCTCCCGTGTGGGGTATCCAAGCTAACCTTTTTGTCAGTACTCTTTCAACGTTCAAGAAAGGCTCAACCCTACTTTTGCGGGAGTCTCTAAAAACCGATGTGCCTCTTCCCTTATCTTCATCCCTGACACCTGATGAACTCGCCGATGCCATGAACACCAAGATCTGCATAACGAACAATAATGCATCAGTGCGAGAACGTGTGGATAACACGTTTTTCGAATTCAATGGGGGATCGTTCTTCCAAAATAACAACTCCATTCTTCCCACCTTCACACAATATATTCGCGAAGCCATCTTTCCCCCCGGCATCGTCTCGAAGCCGACTCATCTTATCGATACTTACTGCGGAGCGGGCTTATTCGCCCTTACTCTGGCACCCTATTTCGACGTCGTCTCAGGTATCGAACTCTCTGCAGATTCGATCATGTACGCCAAGCGTAACGCGCGACTCAACAACATCCCCTCGACGAAATGTTCATTCAGAAAAGGAGACGCGGCAAATATTTTTGACGTCGTCAAGGAATTTCCTCCGGAACATACAGCGGTGGTTATCGACCCACCTCGAAAGGGTACAGATATGAACTTTATCAATCAACTGGTTGGCTTCCTTCCGCAGACGGTGGTGTATGTGAGCTGTAATGTTCATACGCAGGCGAGAGATATCGGGCTGCTTTTGAGGGCAGTGGAGTTTGATTCGAGAGGGAAAAAGTATGTGTTGGAGAGCTTACGAGGATTTGATCTGTTCCCTCAGACTTCGCATGTGGAGTCTGTAGCAGTACTCAGGCTTTGCAATAGAGAGAATTGAAGCAGTTACGAAAGCCCTTCATGTTTTCGCCCGATGACATTATGTGTGTGCTCCGAAGGTCCGATCGCTGATAGTCGCTGATGTGATAAAAATACATCTATGATAAGATTAAAAAAAATTGAAGAAAGTTTTCCCCGGCGATCGTCGTTCTGTCACTCACCACGATAATTTCCCACTCCCGTCCACTCACTTTTCACACGAAAGGAAATGTCTCTCTGGAAATCTGTCAGTAACTGCGTCCTAGAGGGTGTTTCTAGCGTTCCGGATCTTGATGTGCGCATACTACTGAACGTTTTGTGAGCGGTTTGAATTTCTGACTCGATTTCTAGGCATCAAAGCTCACCATTACGCTTGCCGACTCCTTGAAGCCTGTACCGGATAACGAGTCGTTGGTGTTTGGAGCTGTGAGCCTCTCTTCAACTTCAGCATCAATCTCATACTCATTTATCCTTACTTTTAGGTCACCACTGACCATATGCTGGTTGTCAGTTTCGAGCCTTCAACGGGATGGTCCACACCCGAAATAAAACCATATGCACCTCTAAGTCTGGATCCTATGAGCTCTTGCTTCCAGTACTGTACAAATCTCTTCGAGGGAATGAAGGTATGTGCGTCATGATCGTACAACTGTACTGGTTTGCTAACCGTCGGCCACAGGCTTACGTGGGTCCAGATGGGAAGCCTCGCTTGTTTAGACCTGAGAAAAATATGGCACGTCTCGCGAGGTCTGCAGAGCGTGTTGCTTTACCCGTAAGTCCCCCGTCGAATTCGGCAACGAAATCTTGCAACTAACTCGGGCTCGTGGATCAGCCATTCAACACGGATGCTCTCCTGGCATTGATAAAGCGCCTAGTTATGGTTGAACAGCGTTGGATACCCACTGCCGAAGGACACAGCTTGTACATTCGTCCTACTATCATTGGAACACGCGCTGCTTTGGGTGTTGCCGCTTCCGATCAAGCACTCCTCTACGTGATCGTATCCCCTACGGGCCCCTACTTCCGTACAGGCCCGAAGCCACTTTCTCTTCTTGCCGTGAATGAAAATGTGCGTGCCTGGCCAGGAGGAACAGGCGGTCACAAGCTTGGATTAAACTATGCTCCTGGATTCCTTCCCCAGCGTATCGCGGCGAAGAGAGGTTACGATCAGATCCTATGGCTCCTTGGAGATGCCGTCACTGAGGCAGGCGCCATGAACTTCTTTGTTGTCATCAAGCGTGACGACGATGATGGCGTAGACGTCGCTACTCCAGAGCTAGACGGTACAATTCTTCCTGGAGTGACCCGCATGTCTGTTTTGGAGCTCATGCAAGCACACAATGACGGCCGGACAAATTTGAACGGGTTGCCTAAGCTCCATACGCAGGAGAGAAAGGTGACTATGTCCGAGCTGAAGAAGTTGAGTGACGCAGGCAAGCTACTGGAGACGTTCGGAGTGGGAACGGCAGTTATTGTGGCTCCCATTGGCAGGATTGGCTTTGAAGGCGATGATTTGACGTTGCCACCCCACGAGAAAGGGTTAGGACCAGTGGGAGGCGCACTCTGGCGCAGACTGGTTGATATCCAAGAAGGTCGAGTGCAGTGGGAGAATTGGGGAGTTCTTTGTGAAGACGCTTAGAGGTCACGTATCTAGACAATTATATCTATAATTTTTTTTACTTGTTTATCTGTAATGTTTAGCGCCCCGGTGTAGTCCAGAAAGAGTTTCTTCGAACCGAGATCTAAGTGAAGAGATTTTTCGTGATGTGAATTTGAACTCAGAGAGCTAGCTTTCATCTCCGCAACTGACCTGTTTCCAAAACGGTCATGAATCTAGTTAGTTGGCCTCGTTTATATAGCACATGATGGTATGTGGAGAATGCCCCCTTATTGTCGCGTCTTCAATTGCATACCTTGTGGTTTGTTTTGTGCCTTAACAGTGCCTTCGGATTTTGATGCCAAAATCATATCGACTTCAAACGATCACGCTGAAGAATGTCTTGTTCGACGCGTCGATGTTCTGGGAAAACGGCTTTCCCTACCTTTTGGCTTTCAAAGTTTTCTCTCGGTCGCTAGTCCTCCTGCGGGAATATTTACTATCTCTGTGGCGCGGCGGTGGCGGATTCAGTAATTACTTACTATGAACTGGTCGATCCGAGTTGACCGTCATTTAGTGATCTATAAACTTTGTCGACGATGTTCAATGGTGTTATACATCTTGGCGCTTGATGACGGTCTGCTGCAACAGAGGCCCCCACTGGGCTGCCCTGGAATTCCAAAACGGCACACGCAGCTTCCCTTTTGAATCGGGACCAGGCCTTCAAGAACGTTCTGAGAACCCTTTTTTTGGTTTCTGCCTTTATTTAACCGCAACAAGTAATACACTCAATTGTCGGTTTGATTGGTTTTGTACTCAGGTCCCTCCTTCTCGTGACCACAGCCCATCCTCCCGGTTATTCAATTTCTTCAGGTGATTTGTGTATTTTGTGGGGGTGTAACCTCCGTTGCCGCCTCGGCCGATCATAATCAAAGGACGCTGTAATTGCAGGACACTGGATATACAGTCGAATCGATGTACTAATCATTATTGAAGGTGGTGACTTTTTCTCAGCGCTTGATTATGAACGGACGGTCCTATCACGGGCGAAGGTTCTTTTGATTAGTTCGATATCGAAGAGACATGGCTGGGAATGTGCGCACCGGGTTGTGCGGGGACGTTCAGGGAAACTGAAGGCCATGCTCAACACCTCGAGAAGCCAGCGAAAAGGCTGTTCTATCTTACTATACATTTTAACTGGTATGTCCAATTTTGGTGTGCTCTATTATTGGCTTTCGCCTCCTTGGGTTCCACGACTTTTTCGTTTTTATAGCGGGATTTCAATCCCTCGTGGGTTCCACAACTTGTACCCCCTGCTCCCTTGTACGAGGAGACCCCTCCTCCTTAATTTACTCTCACATACACATAAAAAATGGAATCCTCCTACCAGACACCGACATTAAACGCTGTGCGTTCTTTGGTAATAGCTTATGCGTCTTTTTCGGGTTGAGTCCCTTTCTGACGAACGATAAAATATCCCCTTCGTAGTCTATGAAGCCCTTTCTTCCCCTTCCGCAACAACCAAGGCGTCGAGTAAACTCTATGGTATTGAATCTCTATCGGACTAGAATATCAGAGGGCGTCTCTCACTCGTTTACCTAGCCAGTACAACACTCCAGTCTGCACAGCACTCCCACTTACAAATTCCCTCCGTGGTTGGACGACCTTGACTTCGACACAGCGAAATCCAGGGTACTCATCTTGTACATGGTAATACTCAAATCTATTATTCGTTTGTTCATCTCAATCCTATTCAACAGAGGGTTATTTTCTCGACGGACTATCATGGAAAATGCGTTGAACATGCTCTATCCGATTCCAACTGATTTTGAAAACACGCCTCTGAGACCAGATCTTCACGTTTTCATCCGGAAAGCGCCGTTACAGGCCTGACATGCGCCATCCCACTGTTCCTCAACCATTCATTCGCAAAAGTTCCACTCTCATCAGCCCGTAAAAGGTCCAACGAATCATCTTGATCAATTCTTTGACTATTTTGTGAACTATCACATCCACTTCCAGACACGGACACCGCCTTTCCGTTCATCACCATCGCCTTCCCAAGATCGACCTCGATGCCATACCTCCGTGTATCCCTTTCCAATTAATAGGTCTTCTATGCCTTCTTCTCTCAGCAAAGCACCAAAAAAGATTAAGTGGCGGGGCCACTCGTGAACCCAGGGGTATACATGGGTGGTTGAAGCGCCGGCAGGCGAAGTAGGAAATGGAGAGACAGGAAATGTTGGATCAACCGCAGGCGGAAAGCGTTCTATCAAATACTGGTATGGCGAAGAAAAAAATACGTCTGTCTGATCACGATATGTAGATAGATCTTGCTGTCTGTGTTCCCAGTTTAGTCACAGTCAATACACCCATCGAATTGCTTACCCGAGAGGAGGCTCACAACCCAAGGCCCACATTCCCCCGTTCTCGAGCTCTTTCCGATGAATGTACGCTTGACCAGGCATAGAATGACAAGGCATCAAGATCCCGATGCTCCCGCCTTGGAGCTCGTTGCTAGGTATGCCCCTGATGTAGGATGTGGCACTGATTGGACTACTGCAATATAATGATACGACGTATGCCGCAATTGGTATAGGGACCAGGAGAATTGCGAGGAATTCTTTGCGAACTGGCGGAAAATAGGAAGTAATTGACGCACGAGGTTTGGGATTCGTCCTTACAATGGTCGCGGATAGATCGACCAAAGACTGAGAAGCCAGTACGTGAAGGATAGGAAGTAACGGATGGATGAAACGCCACTCTTTGTGCCCTGTGAAAGAATAGACGCCTATCGTCCACGCCACCATTTTCCACATGGTCCTCGTAGCCGTGTTGCTGCCACTCCCTTGCGTGTACAAGCTGTGGACGGCGAAAGGTAATGCGGTGGTACAAAGTATCGGAAGGGCTTGAGAGAAGTAGTAGTGCCAAGGATTTCCACCATAGAATAAGGCAACGCCGGACAGATTTGTGATGAGGAAGTTGACTGGAGCAAAAGTAAATTTTCCGTAATATACGCAGTCCAGCCCAACGACAGATGTCAGAACGAGCGTTCTATGGTTCTTGGTGTTAAAATAGGTTTCAGAGTCAGTGAATGAAGCTTACCCTATAGTAATAGCATCACAAAGAAGGAGGAGTAAAGTCCGCCGATAGCTCCGAAGAGCCCAAACCAAGTTGGAAAATAGATAGGTCCAAATGACTGCGTTCGTCGGCCGGATGGCACAGGCAAGAGCTGCAAACGCGAGACTTTTCCGTATCTTCGATCTGGACCATATGAATGTAGAAGTGATTTGCAATAGTCTCGAAGTACCTGTTGTATATCAATTGGGGGCTTAATCTTGTGCTGGCATCCCAAGGATAGTATGAGAAGGCGATGGTCGTCAAAGACGTCTCAAGGGAGTTTGAAAACGACCGTGAGAGTGAGAGGGCGTGAAAGAACGAAGTGAGCGACAAGAACAACTGGCACGTGTATTAGTACGGAGGCAGAACGAAGAAAAGAAAACTTACGGAAGTAGATACATACCGGTCCCCAATTGTTCGTCGAGTCAGGGAGCAGATCCAGATGTCGGTGCCTGCCGCTAGTGTTCCGTGTAAGATACGCGGCCCAGTGATCTAAGTCAATTTCATAAAATCGAGGAATCAAGCTGTCATGAGCAACATACCAGAAGAAAATCACCCCAGGGCCTAATTTCATGTATTCCAGTAACCTTTAACGCCCAGTAAATGGGTACGTTCAAAGCCGGATACAGGATGCTTCGGATGGGGAGTGGGTTTAGCCATTCCCATGTAAGATTCCCGTATCCAAATACGATATTATGAGCCGGTTCAAGGGCTTGAAAATATTCATCTGGCTGAAAGAAAGTTCGGGTACACAGTGCGATTACCAGTCGCACAGTCAAAGCATAAAAAATCACGGACATCTAGAAGTTCGAAGCCAAGGACGAGGACGGTAACTCGGACCGGACCCTTGTTTGTCTGCAGCCCTATGGCCCAAGCACATGAATCGCAGCAAACCACTGCCGCTCGTCCTCCGACCACGACATTAGGCGTTTCATATGGACTCGATACGTGTTTCCAAGGTACGGCTCACTGCCCAAATACATATAATATTTCTCTGACAAATTTGTTCAGGTTGAACGTGTCACTTGCACCAAGTCCGGATCTACTTTAACCGGTACGATTCATCTTACGGCCCACCACCTCATCTTTCAGTACGATGAAGACAAAGAGAGCGAGCTTTGGGTGAGATATAATTCTGCTATTATTGACTGCGTACTTACTATATCTCAGGTTCCCTATCCCCTGATATCACTTGTTACGCGCCTCCCCCAGACAATACAGGGCCAGTGCCCTTTGACATTTAATTCACGAACTTTCGAGACATTTACAGTGTCTTTCGCGAGGGAGTCTGATGCTACTGATGTCTTCGATAGTGTGAAAGAGCTCACGGTGGCAAGTGCGTCGAACCTACTTCTTTCCACATGGCTCCCTTGCTGATAACAATCAGCATCTGTCCAGCAACTGTACGCATTCTTCTACACCCCCAAACCCCCATTTCCGCAAACGGATGGGTGGTCTTTGTATTCTTCGCGAGAAGAGTTTGGTCGCATGGGGGTCGGGACCCGATCCAAGGCTTGGAGATTCACGGACATCAACAAGGACTACTCTGTGGGTAGTGTGAATGTTTCTTCAGGTATCACATATAGATGACCCTCAGTACACCTAGTTTTGCCCTACATATCCCGCAAGACTAGTCGTACCAACAAGGATCAGTGACACTACTCTCCAATATGCGTCAAAGTATAGGAGCAAATGTCGAATACCAGTCCTCAGCTATCTTCACTGGTCGAATTACGTGAGACAACTGACTTCTTCCCCTGTATCGTGTCTCATTATGCTTGGTATGGGTGCAGGGAAGCATAACTCGGTCGAGTCAGCCTATGGTTGGAATCACACAGAATCGATCCGTCCAGGACGAGAAGCTAATCGAAGCAGTTTTTCACTCACACCATTCGCCTGAATCCCGGGCATCAAAGGCCCCAGTTTATGGTGCAATGACAACCAATCTCATCATTGATGCACGTCCGACAACTAATGCAATGGCAAATACGGCGAAGGGCGCCGGAACAGAGAATATGGACCATTACAAAGAAGGAAAAAAGGTCTATCTTGGAATCGATCACATTCACGCAATGCGAGAATCTCTGGCGAAAGTTGTAGAAGCGTTGCGTGAAGCGGAAACTATTTTAGCGAGTATCAGCACCGATCTCTCAAGCGACGTTTCGGGGATATCCGTTTTGGATAGACAAGCTCTTCGTCGTTCTGGTTGGCTGCGTCATATATCGGCCATATTGGAGGGTACAGCTCTGATCGCTCGAAACGTCCACGTTAACTCCTCTCATGTTTTGATTCATTGCTCCGATGGATGGGATCGCACCTCGCAACTCTCCTCGCTTGCTCAGCTCTGCCTGGATCCCTTCTATCGCACCATACGTGGATTTGAAATACTCGTGGAAAAGGACTGGTTGTCATACGGACATAAATTCTTGGATCGATGCGGGCACCTCTCCTCGGACAAATTCTTCGTCTCAGCGCTTGAAAATGCGAATGCTGGTAGTGGCGCGGATGCAGCGCAAGCATTTTTGGCGTCCATGCAAAACCGATTTGCGTCGCAGAATCACATCAAAGAGACGAGCCCGGTGTTCCATCAATTCTTGGAGTCGGTCAGACAAATTCAGCGCCAGTTTCCGGACCGTTTTGAATTCAACGAGCGATTCCTCCATCAGCTCTACTACCACCTTTATTCATGCCAATTCGGAACTTTCCTTTTCAATTGCGAGAGGGAGCGTCGCATGGGAGACGGCGATGGGCCACCACCTTGCGAACGTACAGTCAGTGCTTGGGATTTCTTCAATTCACCTAGCGAATTGGAGCAAAATCGGAACGCCACATACGATCCTTCTTTGGATGATCCCAGGAGTCGAAGTCCGAAAGCAGACATGGGTGTTCTCTTTCCCAATCCTAGGGACGTCAGATTTTGGCATGAGCTTTATGGGCGTACAGACGAAGAGATGAATGGCAGACTGGTCACGGCACAAGCGCTGGGGGTAGAGGTAACTGTTGAGAGTAGCCAGGATAATCCAATCCAAAGGTCTAATACACCTTCCTCCATTCCACTGCCGTCCTCCCCATCCAAATCACCTGCACCCTCTTTGTCACCGTCTCGTTCCACAAGCATATCTGTCGTTCCACGAAGCATATCACCGATTCCATCGTCTTCTTCTTCTCCCATAACAGAACCACTTCCACTTCCTGGACCTCCATCTCGGGTAGATAGCTTCAAACCCTTCGGTGCGTCCACATCTGCCATCTCCATGAAACCCGCCAGCTCCTCTACGACCCTCGCCTCTTCTTCAAACCGTGTAATACCGAAAACGCCGGATTTCTTTGGGAGTAGCGGGGTAAAATCCGTATGGGGGAAGCTCTCATTAAACGCATCCGCGGCATTCTCAGCGGTACAGGAGGCTTATGTGGGCTTAGCCCAAGATCCCCGAGGGGATGATACGAAGACGGAGGAGTTACGTGGGAGGGATAATCTTAACACTTGGGGAGAATCGGAACCAAGTCAATCGATGGGTACCAATACGATCAATCCTTGGTCGACGATGCCAAGTTCAAGCCCGTCTTCACTCGTCCTTCCTTCACCATTCGAAAACCCCTGGGGTTCCATTCGTGGGTCTCCATTGAAAGAACCAGAGGCCTCAGAATCATTGAATCCTTCAAGTCCTCTTCCCTTAGACCCAACTGTCCCCCCTGCTTTACACTCCTCACTTCCTCGCGGTGTCGAAGAGGATCTTAGCAGACTGACCTTGGCTGAAACACCGAAAGCGAGAGAGAGCACACCTCCCCAGACGCCAGAGAGTAGTAATACGGATCCCCTTGGCGTTGGTTTATTTTAGTTTTTAAGTCGATAATCATGACTTCGTTGTAATATATCATCGTAGAGCCGTAAGTTTGCATCATGACCAGGATTCAGCTTTGTGTTTATAGACACTCGCTGTAATATAATGATTTACTTAGATTATTCATCTGTGCCATTCAACTCTATGTGAGTGTTCTATCTGGTGTCTTACATGGCTTTGACAACAAACTGCTCTCTTTCCTATGTACAAAACCAATCCATCGCCATGTAGAAAGAGGATATTCTTTGAACTTAAGGCCGCTTTGACTGATGATGGAAGGGCTGTGGTCCTCTCTGGTACGCACCGGAAATCCGGTCCGTATGTTTACCCGGGTCCCGTATCATTCTTTTTCTCTACTTCGACTTGCCTTGGACGAAATGAGTTCTTTCCCTTAATGTCGATGAATTTGGTATACATATGGCGATCCGCCTGCCTGCGGGTTGTTTCGCCTAACAACCATCGTCTCTTCAGCACCAGTTCCCCATGGAACGCCGCCAGAAATCCCGAGGTGCCAATTCGCATGGAGGATTTTGCTTGCGACGCTATACGGTAGGCCTCATACTACGAGAACAAGTATTATGATAAATGAAGCTATTCTTGTAGTAATTTCTCCATAATAGCACACATCGGTGAGCCAGTGTCATCTTATGGCCTTATAGAGCGACATGGTGACACTCATGCCCAGATCATGGAAAGTCAACGCTTGCGGATAGGTCTGTTCTTGTTTTCCATACTCTTTCATTGACCTAACATGATGCACTAGGCTCTTAGAGGTTCCCATTTCCCTGCTGGATGCAAGAATTCTATTTCCTTACGTGACCTCCCCAGCTTACCGGGACAATTCAAAAGAAGCGGACAGGGAAGAATGAGCAGGTTTTGGACAAGCTCAAGGTGGAGAGAGAGCGAGGGATCACTGGTGCTGCCCTTTTCTCTTCTAGCGTCCAGAAGACTTACTATTTGCGCGCACAGTGAAAGCCCAAACGGCCAGTATGTTCCACAAGCACGAAGAAAAAATGCACTTGCTAAACCTTATCGATACTCCAGTGAGGTGTTACAACTATCTTGTTCTTCGCTTCACTAAAAG
The DNA here is from genome assembly GCA_030407065.1 of Armillaria nabsnona. Taxonomy (NCBI): domain Eukaryota; kingdom Fungi; phylum Basidiomycota; class Agaricomycetes; order Agaricales; family Physalacriaceae; genus Armillaria; species Armillaria nabsnona. Next base: position 1,609,815 of record JAUDQA010000005.1, read on the forward strand.
TCTGCAAGGGACACGTAGATTTCGCGTGGGAGGTCTCTCGATCGTTGGCTGCGTGTCAGGGAGCTTTGTTGCTGGTATGGACTACATCTATTGTCACAATATCCCCGTCTCACAGTTTCCCAGGTTGATGCTAGTCAAGGAGTTCAAGCACAGTCAATATCTGTTTTCCATATAGCAAAAGAACGAGGGCTCAAGATTATCCCTGTTCTGAACAAGGTGAGAACCTTGCCTCGGACTGCGAATTAGTACCGACAATTGGTCCCGTAGATCGACCTGCCTGCCGCACAACCAGAGCTCATGGCTGCACAGATGGAAGCTGCCTTTGGGATTGACCCGACAGATATTCTTCACATATCGGCCAAGACGGGGAAAGGCGTAGAGGAAGTCTTGAAAGCCGTCGTCGAGCGAGTACCCCCGCCAGCGGGAGATCGAAATGCGCCAATGAAAGCATTTCTTTTTGATTCTCTGTGTGTGTTTTCTTGTTTTCACGAGCTGACACAATGTATTGAATATTTTCAGGTACGATCGTTACAGAGGTGTCATTTCCTTGATTAGCGTACAAGGAGGAGTTCTACGGAAAGGTGACTTTTTTGGAATACGTGCCATTTCCCCTCGACTGAAGCCGTCTAGGCGACAGAATATCTTCATGTCACACACGGAAAAGATACGATATCACAGAAGTAGGGATAATGCACCCGGAAGAAATCCCCACAAATGGTCTGTACCCCGGGCAGGTAGGGTATATTGCTTGCAACATGAAGGAATCGTCAGAAGGTCAGTGATGTTGATATAATGCCTGTTGTTGCCGGTGTCACATTCAAGACTAGCTCACATCGGTGACACATTACATCGCCATGGTACACCCGTTGAGCCTATGCCTGGTTTCAAGCCATCGAAAGCTATGGTTTATGCCGGGGTTTTCCCAGTAGACAGTAGCGACTTCCCGAAGCTTGAAGAATCCATCAAGCGGGTATCGTCCTTCCTCGTATAAAGCCTTCATCGTTTCACTGACACTTTGAATTCCCTAGCTTACTCTCACCGACAGAAGTATAACCATACAACGTGAATCTTCCTCTGCTCTAGGGCAGGGTTGTCGTCTGGGTTTCTTGGGGACCCTGCACATGGACGTTTTCCGGCAACGTCTGGAGGACGAGTACGACGCAAATATCATCATCACGGCACCGACAGTGCCGTTCAAGGTAATCCCGACAAAGGGCAATGACTACTTCATCAGTAACCCGACGGAGTTCCCAGACATTGCCGAAAGCATGGGCAAGGTCAAAGAGGTTCAGGAGCCAGTTGTTAGTGCGAGTATAATCGCTCCGGAAGGTAAAAATGCATCCTTGTGGACTGACGAACTTTCTGACAGTCCACTCTAGAATACTTTGGGGAAATTACGGACTTGTGTTTCATTCATCGAGCCGAGAACCTAGATCACAGGTATCTGGATGCTGGTTCGGGTCTGGCGTCGTCGAGGGTTATCATTACCTGCGTTATGCCTCTAAGCGAGATCGTAACCGACTTTTTCGATCAGCTGAAGAGCCGGACATCTGGGTTCGCCAGTTTTGAGTGCGTGTATCTTCTACTTTATTTTCAGTCTGGTCTTGACCGCGCAATCTTTGTTAGTTACGAGGATGCTGGATATCAGAAGAGTGATCTGGCCAAGGTGAGAAGACCAAGGGCGTCTGTGCAAACGAGTACTTACGTCAGTTCTCTAGATGGTTTTCTTACTGAACGGCAAGCCTGTCGATGCCCTTGCGCTGGTTGTGCATAAATCCGCACAGGACAAGATCGGTCGCGCCTGGGTTAAGAAGCTTCGTAAGTCCCCGATGTATTACTGATGTTCATTGCGGCTCAATCCGGAACAGATAAAGTAATTCCTCGGCAGCTGTTTGAAGTCCCCATCCAAGCAGCGATTGGTAAAAAAGTAATCGCCAGAGAAACCCTCTCTGCCATGAGGGCTGATGTCACCGCGGGACTGTACGGAGGTGCGTCGTAGTACTTGACGATAAGAAGACCACCGAAGAACTGACGTTGGGTAGGTCATTATGAGCGGAAAATGAAGCATCTAGAGAACCAAAAGGAAGGGAAGCGAAGGATGAAGAAGGTCGGAACGGTAGAGCTTCCACAAGAGGCTTTCTTCGATATTCTCAAGAAATAGTCGGATGGTATACAACACTAGCACTACTCTAATTATACTGATATAGGATGACTGGCTGCTGTAATGTATCGTCGGATCTATAGTACTGTATCTTCGTCGTCGTAGGTTTCTTTGAGTAGCCTGGTGGGGTAGTTGGATGAGTCAGAGACGGGAACAGAAAGGCAACGACTGACCGATATATTGATGATGGAGGATGATCGCCACTGTGAAAAGTATCAGTATGCATCACATTCCAGAAAGATAGTTCACTGACTCGTTCGTGATATACGCATCGACCAATTCCGGACAAACGTAGTCATAGAATGGGTTGACAACGTTCACCTTGTCCACCAAATCACCTTCCTCAAACCCGAGAACCTTGCTGGGATCGGAGAAATCCAAAGCTCCGTATTCGTGGTAGAGATTCCAAAGTGGGGTTACTTTGAATTGACCTGCACAGACGACAACGGGGGTGCTATGGGCTCGCGCTGCGGTGGCGGCTATTTGTGCACCAGATGTGGCAAACATGCCACCATTTGCAAGGATTGCGTGGGCACCGAGGATGACTTTGTTGACTCGAGACATTAGGGCGAAGATTGATGAATCGGGGACTAGGAACGTTGAGATACCGGCAGAGGAGAGAGATGCAGCTAAATCGCGGCCGCCGTAACTAGAAAACAGAGATTAGTAAGGCGAGATTGTGTAGAAGACTTGGTACGGACGTTGGCGCTGTCTCGGCGACTATGACAGTGTATTTTCGATAATGTGCGGCAGTCTTGAGGAAGGTCTCTACGGTCCTCGACGCGCCGAGAGTAAGAATGATTTCGCTGGAAGCAAGTTTAGTATCAAGTCGTGCATGGAACGATGCTCTTACTCTGAATGTATATGATCCTTGGCATTTTTTGACACGTTGTCGTACACAGTTTCCAGTTCATCAAATATATCTTGGATGGCTTCCATGAGAACAGGTTTCAGTCCTCGTGCAAATGAGTCGGGATCTGTTGAATCATCCTCCTTGAGCGTGCCTTTCGTTTCTGCTTTTGTGATGGTAATATGCTTCCGCGGCTGCCCCTGCAGAACGAATTTCGCTATTGAAAATGATTCGGGTATTGAGGCCGTCGTCCCTTTTGTAGCAGTATGGTATTCTTCTCGAATATGATGCAGAACCTTTCGTACGGTATTACCAACGGAGTGCTCTATGGGCATGAATTTAATGAAACTCAGTGTAATGACACAACAACGCACAAACCTTTTGGCTGCGCCTCCACGAGTCTTCGGCCCACAGAGCGAATGATATCCACGAGTTGTTCAAAATTAGAGAACCGTGCTTTGGCGACAACTTGACGTATTACCAGTAGAGTTTCGAGAGCGGATGCGCGTGAACCGACGACTTGTCTGTTGAATCATGAGAGAGAAGCAAAACCGTTTCCTGTGAGCACTGACCGCCGTCGTAGCCGCAGTGCAAGACTTTCGACGATGCGTTGGTCGCCAGCATCGGAAGTCATCATGGAGGACGTGCAGAACGTTGAGGACGAGTCAGTTTTCGGCTATCCCCGTTTGGTATGAGCCCCGATTGAGGCACCAACGACATCATCCACCCATCATCGCTTATAGACACGCGTCAGAGAGGTTGAGCTGCCTCCCTGTGCCGAACCACCATCATCCTTGCCAATGCCACCTCAGGTCGACCTCGTCGTTACATTCAGAGCCTCCCAGAAAATTGCTCTGTCGAAACAGCAAATTCGCGACGACGCCCAGAAAGCAGAGCAGCAGTATGCTCGCCTCCTTGAGACATTGAAGTACGGTGGTCTTCGAGCGGTAGCCAGGAGGGGAGAGGCCCTTGGGCATCTGCTTATCTTTGTATACTGTCCTGAAGGCCTGGTCAGGAACTTGGTTAAGAGAGAGCGGTATGTCATTTCACCCGTCGTAGCCTTCCGCGTGGTGTTCATCGACCGCCAGGCATTCAGATTTTCTCTCCGGCCTTCCGACGACACCCGTCAAATCTGGCACTCAGTTACCGCCGCTGAGTATTTCAGATCGCCTTCGTCTAGTGCATTCATACATAACGTCGATGCCCATTGACGGCGGTTTGGGAATCACACCAGGAACCTCCCAATGGGATCTCGTAGAGTCTGTTATGTGCTTGCATGACCGGAACTTCAACGAGCAATGGAAGCATACGTGGAAGAGTCGAAAGATTGCTTCAGTCTCGGACGATAGAATACGGGATCAAGTACGTCTTCATTACTAGCAGGTCAAATTAACTGACTCGTTTTAGTTTGGCGACTCTGTGGCTCTCTACTTCTCGTTCCTCCACTCCTACACTCGCGCCCTCATAATTCCGGCTATCCTTGGTCCTGCCTTCTACTTCTTTGGCTCGCCTTATTCACCTGTGTACTCCTCCTTGCTTCTTCTCTGGTCAGTCACGTTCGTCGAATGGTGGCGTGTCCAGGAGCGCATTGTCTCCCTCCGTTTCGGAACGCGAGGTTCCTTCCGTGTAGAAAAACGGCGTGCCCAGTACAATCCCAATTTCTCGTGGTGGCAGCGAGACCTTCGAATGCTTGCAAGTCTTCCGATAGTCTTACTATTCGCTGGCGTCCTTGTTGCTCTCTTGACTGGTATTTTCGTGTTTGAAGCCTTCGTCACGCAATTGTATACAGGTCCCGGACACAAGTACATTGTGAGTCTAGTGTATATGTTGGTGACCTCATTAACGGGCTTTCTCCAGAGTCTTAGTCCTACCATTTTATTTGCGATTCTAGTCCCGCGGTTACTGGCTGTCTACCAAGTAATAGCCACCAAGTTCACATCATGGGAAAACCATGCACATCATTCTTCCTACATCTCTTCACTTAGTCTGAAAACCTTTGTCCTGACTTCCCTTGTTGCATATCTCGGTCTTGCATTGAGCGCGTTCGTCTACGTGCCGTTTGGTGAAGGCGTCATGCAGTTTGTACAGCTACAAATCTTCCACACCAGTAGCACCTCCGAGGATTCACCCGAAAAACCGACCGCGAGCATCTGGGAGGTCGATGCCACCATGGCTGGTCGCAAACTCAACCCAGGACGTCTCCGCGACCAGATGTTTGCCTATACGGTGACGAACCAGGTTGTGAATACGTTCATGGAAATTGGGTTGCCATTCGTTCTGCGCGCTGTCGAAAATTACAGAAACAAGAGAAAAACCAATTCGGGAACATCATCTCCAAAAGGTAAAAAGAAAGTTGTGTTCGAAGACGAGAAGGAAAAGGGAGGCGCCGAAGAGAGAGAATTTCTGGAAAGGGTTCGCAGCGAAGTCGCTTTACCCGAATACGATATCTTCGGGGATTACAATGAGATGGTGATTCAATTTGGCTATGTCGCATTATGGTCGACGATATGGCCCTTGGCTCCTTGTAAGTGGTAAAACTCTGACAAAGGACCTGATACTCAAGTTTCATTCTAGTGATGGCGCTGGTCAACAACTTCTTCGAGCTTCGATCGGATGCTTTCAAAATCATTACTCACGTCCGCCGACCCGTTCCTGTAAGGGTTGATACGATTGGACCCTGGCTGGACGCGCTCACTTTCCTCGCTTGGCTGGCCTCGTTGACCAATGCATCACTTGTATATCTATTTTGTCCCCGGTCACAGGTTCATTGCAATACCACGCCTTCTTCAATCGACAAGGTCAGCCAGCTCTTCTCGGCTGCTGGTGTTGCAGGGATCGAGGGGCAGGCCGCGACGATGGACCTACTGAAAACTGCATTACTGATTGCATTTGCTGCCTCCCACGGATATATGCTCCTGCGTGTCGTCGTTCGACACGTCGTTGAGAGGATAGTGTGGAAGACCAGCGAGGAGGTAAAAGAGCGGGAGCGGGAGGAAAGGGAAATCAAGGAGTCCTTTTTGCGGGGTACAGCTGAAAAGGGGGAAGACGATGTGGCAGAGGTGAAGAGCGACGATGCTGACGCTGATGAGGTGTTTTGGAATCACGACGAAGGGTTGCAGGAGATTCAGAGAATATCGAAAGAGGCATGAACAAGATTGTAGTAATGTACACGTATGATTTTTTTCATGGTACACGTATATATATCCGACGTTGCTTATCGCTTCCGTGGACTTCGATGATATATTGGAAGCAACACGAAGCAGTCGGACTCTGCAGGGATGTTGAGGAGTACCCGGACGTGCAGCCCGATAGGATGCATTGGATTATAGATAAGTATAAGTACATTGGATCAGTTACATAACAAGACGAGGTTTTAGTACATCACTGCGGCTTTCCATTTACATCCTACACGCGCCCATCACATCACCACGTAGTAGCATGCTCGGCTGATTTTGATCTGTGCGGGCTCTCGACGCAAGCGATCAGCCTCTTGCTACTCCCTTCACTGCCATTCAGCTTGTTGCCTCCTCCACTGGGCCGCTCGCTCCTCTCTCTGCCGCTCTTGCTCGTCTTCCCGCCTGCGTCGTTCTATAGCTTCTGCATGTTCAGCAGCAATCCTTTCCTGGTCCCTTCTAATTTGATCACGCTGCTCTTGCGCTACCCGGGCAACCTCTTCCCGCCTGCGTTGCTCCATAGCCTCTGCATGATAAAGAGCAATCCTATCTTGTTCAAATCTATCTTGATCATACTGCCCTGGCGCTACCCTGGGAGCTTCTGGCTCGCCAGCATCAATGCTTCCATGCACGGTACCCATGTGGTCATAGATGTTGGTGGTGTCGAAGACTCCCATACAACGCCAGCAAATATGGGCTCCGCATCTAGAAACGTTATTCAGTTTCAAGTAGATGGAAGGATTAAAACACGAACGGGCACGTCATATGATTGCATCCTTCCGTCTTCTCTAGGAGGCGTGAGCAGGTCGGGCATTGCTTGATATCACGTCGCTGCAAAAGCCATATCTCGCTCATCCGTTCCTGCTCCGCGGGGTTATTATGAATGCGAGCATATTCGCAGCTCATTCTTTCATGTGAATCCTCGCCACATGAAGAACATATCTCGGAGAAGCAAGATGGACATCGTAAAACAGACACCGCTTCCGACCTGCGGTATATCTGCATACAATCTGGTGTCTTGCAGTACCTGAACTCCTGCGGACGTTTGTCAACATGCGTCGTGAAAACGGTTTCTAGGAGGTGATCAAAGGCAGTCGGTGGAAGGAACTTTTGAATGACAGGAATGGAGATGGGTGTTCCACAGGTTGATTCGTTCCCCATACATACGAGCGGAAAACTCCCGGTTTTGGCGGCGGAAGTGAGGAAGTGTCGGATGCATCCCGTGCAGTAGACGTGCTCGCATACCAATTGAAACGGTGTCGAGACTTCGTCGTAACATACAGGACACGTATGGGATCCGAGAGCGACGTTCACATTGATAGGCTTGAGGGACTCGGTGATGTGATTGTTAAGATGGAGTTGGACCTCCTCGCCTCCTCTAACCATGATTTCAGCAGAACGAATATCCAGTGTCACGTTCTCTTCCCCAAAAACTTCTCTCATTGCCGCAAGACCGATGCGGGCAAAATATCCGACCGAGGGACGTTGCAGCGTTACAGTGACTTCTAGAGACGCAAGCCGCTTCAACTCTTCCATCACAACTGTTTTGGCCTTTTCCACCGCCTTCGGCTCTCCGTAAAGCTTGAGCGTCCGCTTCCAATAGTCCGAGCGTAAAAAAGCGCCCGCCTCAGTGATTTTTTGCACTAGATGTACCTGAGGATAAGTGAGATGGTCGTGCCAGCCGTCGATCTTTTCACCAGCAGCTAAATTTTCGACGCGGACCTTGAGTGCACCAAGCGCAGCCTTGATTGTGCCTGAGACTTGGATACGGTAGTCCCCGCCGTTGAGCTCACGAATAATGATGTTACACGCTTTACGATCTTTGATGTTCCCTTGGAGCTCTTCCCAAAGGGTTTCTTGAGCGCGATACTGTCCGGATGGTATAGTAATGGTGTAAAGCGCTTGAGGGGCGATTCGGAGCCAAAACATAGAGTTGCAGATATAACTGAAACGTCGGTCGAGGAGAGCGTCGTGAACCTTCTTTGCGTTATCCCATGTATTGAAGCGGGCACGAATTGAAAGAATTCCAGCTTCGTTATTGCCTCGGGAAATAACATCGAAAGACTCTATTTCGACACCCTCTATCCGATTGATATGCAGCTGTAGAGAGCGAATTGCTGAATCAATGTCAAAGCTAAGAGGTTTGAGAGGGCGAATTAGGTGGGACTGGGTGAAATCAGTCACAATGGCAGGGGGTACAACATCAGGCAAGTTGCTAATCTTGATGGTGTTTGGTCGGAAGCTGGGCACGACACGCCCGGGGGGGAGTTGGTTCATTTCCACCTTCACCCGCCGTCCGGCACATATACGACCATTGAGTTCCGCCACTTTGGTGCGACAGAAAGGTATGTCGGGATATTCAACGACGTAACGGACGGACGGGGCGCGGCAGGAGATTGTCAGCGTGTTTTCATCCCTTGGTGTCAGGGCATCCATGGCACCAGGTGCATTAAACACCCCAACTTCAAACTCTAGTCTCTCGTCCCTGAATTCGAGGCCTTGGCCTTCAAGCCCAATGGCTAGTGACTGTGCAACGTCGGCATTCGTGACGATGTCCGCCTCTTGCTTTCCATTTCTCCCGGGCATCTCCATGACAGATACGACGTGGAACTCGAACTTGTTAAGGCCCTGCTGAGTGAATAAGTGTGCGATCTCGTTTTCACGCGCATTACGGGGGATATTCTTGACACGGATTCTGCACGATTCGAAGCCTGTGATAGTGTTCTCGATGGCGAGGCCAGAGCTGAATGTGACAATAGAACCAGCGAGGACGACACGCTGTATAGTGGCCTGGGCATCAGCTACACGACGCTGCTGGTCAGCGCATCGTTGTTCCTCTTCTTGACGACGTTGTTGTTCCTCTTGCCGACATCGTTCTGCTTCTCTCCTCCGTCGGACCTCTTCCCGCTGTTGCCTTGCTTCCTCCTCTTTTTGACGTTGCTCTTCCTCCCTTTTGCGCTGTTCTTCTTTCTTTTTATGTTGCTCCTCCTCTAGGCGACGTCGTGCTTCTTTAACTCTCCTCTGTCGAGCCTCTTCCTGCCGTTGTCTTGTTTCCTCCTCCTCTCTTTGACGTTGCTCTTCTTCTCTCTGTTTTCGCGCCTCGTCTAAGCGCTGCTTTACATCTTCCCTCTGTCGACGCTCCTGTTCTTCTTTACGGCACCTTTCTTCCTCCTCCCTTCTGCATTGTTCTTCTTCTCTTCGTCTTCGTGTCTCTTCTTCTCTCCATCTTCGTGCCTCTTCTAAGTATCGCTTTGCCTCATCCCTCCGTTGGCGCTCCGTTTCCTCCCAACGCCTGGCCTCCTCCTGTCGCTGACGCTCCTCTTCTTCCCTCTGTTCCTCAGCTTCGCGAGCCAATCTCGGGAGATCCATCACAAACTCTTCCTGCTGCCTCCTTTCCAATTCCAGCTCCAGTTTGATTCTTTCAGTCTCCATACGCCGTTCTTCAGCTTCTTGAACTTGTACGTATGATTTAGCGATTGACTCTTCCTGGTGCCTCCTTTCCAACTCCAGCTCCAGTTTGATTCTCTCAGTCTCCATACGCCGTCCTTCAGCTTCTTGAACCTGCACGTATGACTTAGCGATTGCGAGACCAACATAATTATTTACATACTTCAGGATCATGAGCATAGAAGCATTTCTCCCCTTTGGCGCAAGATCCACTCTTCCACGAAGGGCATGGCAGTTCGCCTTTCTTTATACGATGAGAACTTGACGCTTGCTGTTCGCTTCTTTCCTTCCGCTGCCGCTCCAGGTAAGCTGAAGCGTCTGATGGTGAACTTTCTACCCCGTTGACCTTGATAATTTGATTAAGTACTTGATGTTGTGACCCACATCGGAAACAATACGTACTAGCTCGGTATCCGAGTTGTGGGCAAAATTGCTCTGCTCTCCTTGGTCGCAGGTTCCTCTCTGCAACACAGAGCATGTTGTTGTGTCCTTGGAATCGCAATCTTCTGGTGATTCCAGTGAGCTGAGATTAGATTGAACATCAACGTTGTGAATAACACGCTGATTGGAGCTATCGTTCCGTTTCTTCCCTTTGTTTTTACTATTATGAGCTGTGTGCGGCGTCCCCTGCCATGAAGACCTTTGTAAGTGAAAGGCGATGTGAAAGATGCCAGTGAAGCTTACAGAAGTCCCACCAATATGCTGGTATCTACAGCGAGCCCCGTGCTTGCATTTTCCTCTGAGAAAATTGCGGCATACCGTAGAGTTTGTGGCAGACATGAGGGCGCTAAAGCCATCTATTTTGAGGCGCCCATATAGACGCACATGCTCAGACGTCCCCCGGCCGAAACCGCTGAGTCGACGGAGAGCACTAGACCTAGTAGGTGCCCCAGCACAAATGACTCGCTACTTACCAAAAATTCCAGTCTCGTGCTTTGGGTAGATATATATCATGGTTCCAACGAAGAGCTTCGGTGCCCCCGCTTCTGACGACGCAATGGCAGGAAGGAAGTTTTCCTTCAAATGCCAAAAAGGGCTTCGGTCCTGACAACGGGCCGGGCGCCTTGTCATTTTGACGGACTTTAAAATTTGCTGCGATTAGCCGACTACTACGATGCTCGCCACACCGTGACAGACTGTTCCCATCCAAAGATCCGCTGGGCCTCTATCTTGTACAAAATAATCAATTTATCAAAACATCCCTAGCAGACAGCTATTTATTCCTAGCTGCTGTCACCCAAAAGAGTGATAAACGAAGCCAATTTCGATTCGAACTACTTACTAGAGTCCTTTGCCGAGAATGTGTTGTATGTCGAAACTTGAAGACATAGAACATAGTTTTGAGTATGATATGTGCGTATTCTCAAAGCGCATTTACGCACCATCAACACTGGAAGTCATGTAAAGTCAGCGATTTTCAAGTTGAGAAATTTGGAACACCTCTTTGCATCGAGTCGGACGCGTCTTACGTCTACGTACATGAAGTTAAAAGTTATTGGTGAACCTTGGTATTGATTTTCCGAACCGGGACCACTGGTAGTGTTCCGAAAAGTCCACATCAGAATAAAAATTCCTCGTCATACGTATCATTGACAGCGGATAAGACTCCAACATGTAATTTATTTATTTACCTGAGACATGGGACGACTCAGCGTCTCCCGCTGTGCCTTGCGCGGTATATTCACGGTCGCGAGACCGAGTCGGAGATACCTCGATACCTCAGGATTTCCATAGGCTGCAGAGAGCGCATACGACATCATAGTTAGATGTATCTCGGCAATGGACAGTGGTGAGGCGCCAGGTATTCTGAAAGTCACTGGACGGGGGTGCTGGCGATGGAGAATGGAGGGCATCGTTTACAAAGACGCCAGAGGAACGAAAGTGAACAGAAGAGGCCAGTTGAATTTTAGGAAATATGATTAAAAAGTACTACGAAGAGATATCTGATCGCTTTTCCTAAAATCATTTGCGAACTCGACAAGGCTTCTGCCCCATTAATTGGGGACGCAGATCAAGTTTCCACAAGCGTTGGTCTCACAGACTAATAGAAACAATTAAGAACAGTACATGGATGAAAGAGACGATCACTTACAGCCTTGAGACTGCTGGAAGGCGCAGGAATGTCCCACACCGTAGTTATTAGAACCGTTGCACGCATCCACTAGGACAATCAAAGTGAGTATAAATCTCGAGTATGTAATGATAGTTCTTACCAGCGTTGTCTGCAATGAGTGCAGCAGCATTGACTTGCCCCGCGGATAAGAACACGGCCGTCAAGGTGAACATGGCAATAGAGGCGAATTTGAACAGCATTTTCGAGAGGATGAGCAAGATTGTAGCGGTTCACTGTGAGCAGTAAAGTCTGTGTAGACGAGGTTGTTGAATAGAAGAAAGATCCTTTAGGCAAGGTTTTATAGGCAGACAACGCCAATTCCAGAACCATTCTTGCGTTTGCAAAAATTTCGTGAGTTTCAATAGGTGGAGCTCTCACACCGAGGAAATCTGTTCCAGAGAGGTTTCAAGGAGAATCGTTGTCCACGGGATGTGGCCAAATGGACATGGCTTGTATGGGTTGCGATGAGACGAGTAAATGCCACATCCTAGACTCCCAAAGAAGCCAACATTATTCAATGTCAGAGTCATAGCAATGCGCAGGGTCTGATCTGTTAATGTCATTTTGGAATTTTAAACAGATGCCAGTCAACAATCTGCTTGGAGAAATCAGCGCTGGAAGGACTCACTGCATCGAAGCTGACAGCAGTTACGCAACTATGCACTTGAAGATGTTAAGCTGTTACGACCTTGCGACGCACAGGTTACTGTCGGATACCGGAAGCTATTTTTGATGATACTTACCAGCCGCTCGTTTTAGCAACTTTTGTTACTTCGAAAGGATATGATGTGGCTTCAAAACTCTGCTACAAACAGTGATCGACGGAACCACGATAAAAAACCAGTCCTACTTACTGCGTTGGAAGTGAAGATCTTCTCCAAGTCCGTGGCAAGCAGAGTCACCTGCTATACCTAGAAGTGGTCATCGTTCCGTAATTCCTGAAACAAGAAATCAAAGGCTGGTTCTGGTTTCGGTACTCCATCATACTCCAACATGCCTGGCCCGTTTCGATGTGCTCGACAAATGGTGCCCACCATACTCTCTGATAGTTTCAACGAATTCACTTCGAAAGTCTGTGCACCATGCGATCAGTGCGGCGCCACCAAAATCCGACATTGGGACTAATTGTAACTTACCATCGGGCCAGGGAACTGAGGTGTTTCGGGGTGTATGTCATTCTTGAAACATAGATGGAAAAACTCCGGTCTTTCGTATTGGGACTTGTAAAGCATCGGCTGCACAACTCGCCTATAAAAGCCAGTCAATTTACGAGCATATCATCCAACAACCATACTCGCACAGTTATAACCACCGCCGAGCATACCATCTATCCACATACAAAGATGATGTTCCAAATCAAGTTGACCGCTATGGCATTGGCCGCCGTGTTCCTCTTCGCAGGACAGGCAAATGCTATCGCAGCTAACCCTGGTATGCATCGAACTCCTCCGTGACTATGACCGTCTTTGCTGACCGTGTTGTTTTCAGTTGACGCGTGCAACGGGTCCAACCATTATTCTGTCGGACATTCTTGTGCGTTCCAGGACTCTCAAGGGAGTAAGTGGCGATTTCTAGTACGTACATTCTGAAGCTCATGGTTTCTCAGCCTGCCAAAACAACAATTGCGGCGTGCTCGTTTGTGTCCCCAACTGACGAGGCAACGTCACTGAACATGACTAAGAGCTGAATAGTCTGTACCATAGCTTGTTTGCGTAGTTGTCGCAAATTCCATGCATGTTCTTCAGATTGCTTTAAAACTGTCGTGACACCGGATCCTTGGATGGCAGTGCTGCGCTTTGTCTAAGCTGATGGTTGCAGTTGGAGACAATAGGGCCATAAGGATTACTATGAAGCGGGTAAGGAGCTGTAAATTACGCAGGAAGATACTCATCAGCATCAAGTCCTTATACAAGTAGACGCTTACTGAGGGTCATTGGACGTGCTGGGTGCCCGGTGAACGGTGAACACTGAAGAGGCGATCGTAAATTTGAAATATCCGGGCCGGACCGTATTGCCGAAAGTGAGCACATAAGGTAGTGACTATTAAGCAGATGTTCATCTTTCGTTCATCTGTCTGACAATGATACTTATTCTTACTAGCTGCTGGGGTCCTTTTTGCCCTCTCGACTGGTATAGTCGTGTTTGAAGCCTTTGTCATGCGATTGAAGACACAAGTTCATTGCAAGTCTACTGTACTATACTTGTGTTGGTGAACTCACACTTTTCGTTAGAGTCAGACGCGTCTTACGTCGTACGTGATGCTTAGAGGTGTCGTTGGCCTGGGTAGAGATCCCTGCGCTATGCGTCTCACACTCGATAAGAACTGCAGGAAAGATAAGATGTAGCACTGACAATGGATAAGATTCTGATACATGTAATGGAATTCAATGATATACAGACGAAAGGAGTGCAACCTCAACTGTCCCAGATCAAGGCGTTCAGCAAATCCAATCAAGCTGCTCCTATCGTCCGATGAGATATTGATGTTGAAGGCCCATTCAATTCTCTCGAAATCAAGATGCTGGAACAGTTTTCCGAAGGGGAGAACGGGACTCAGCTCGCTGATCTCGGAACGAGACAAACTGTGACTATCCGGAAATCCAGGGAGTACATCCGGCGTGAATGGAGAGATATCGCAGGGTCCAGGGTGCTTAAAGGTAGAGGGTAGTACCACAGGTGATCCTGATCCAAAAGGGACTACGATTGGAATTCCTTCGTCACGAGACGCAACAAGGATTGCGAAAGGATCAGAGGCCTCGGGGGTATTGGGCCTGATGGCTATGGCTACGACAAGATCTGCCTTGTGCTTGGTGGCCGATCGGCTCCATACGTCTACCTCCTCGAGTACCGCGGGCCAAGATTCGTTTCGGAAGGCAACCTCGATGATGATGCCAGGCAAGGATGCCGAGTCCGAAGCAAAGGTAGAAGACGTCTCCGATCCCGAGACTTGAGCGGTATTTTCAGTTGGCCTAGGTAAAGACAAAGTAGGAGATATGGTGATTGAACCATCTGGTTCCTTCATCATCTTGTGATGACCTTCGCCTGGATGAATGATACTGTGGAGGGGCGATGCACCCTAAGAAAGATGGAACAAGTAAGCGACTGAAAGCCGGTTTATGGAGTAACACGCACCGTTGAGATGATGGACTCAAAGACGTCCACTGTCTCGTTTATATCACCAAAGTACTTTGCCATGACATCAACGAACCTTCGTCTCAGGATGCTCAAAATCATCACCATGAGCCTGCCAGCCATGAACTGGTGAACAAGAGAGGGGTCCCCGTATATGTGAACGTATCCCGTCGCAAGGTCATAAGGAATGGGGTATCTGCTTTTTTCCCGTCTGTCGCTCCAAGCTTCGAACACAGGCTGTCTGATGGGCTGGGGAACCTTCCAGGGGCCTTCTCCTTCGACTTCTTGATAGCGCCCGATAGTCTGCTGAAATGCAGACGAGAATTGCTTGACTTCGTCCTTTACATCTGGTTCGAGAGTTGGAATTTCCCATAGACCTGAGTCGAAATCGCCCTGTGTATCCACTGGCAATCCTTCGACCTCGACATTAACTCCTATCGTTTGTTCTTCGACCAACAAAGATAATCGAACAGAGGTCGAGGAGGGCGGTCTAGAGACTAGAAGTGAGTCGGTGAATGAGGGAATAACGTCGAACGAGGTGGGGAAGGTGGTGGAGCAGAACACAGATGTTTCTGACTATTTGAAGCCACATCGATTTTCGGACCGAATATCCGTCTCTTTGCTTTTGACCGTCATGGCTCCCTATCGTCCTGCACCCTCGACTACTCGTAAAGCTCACTACAGGACCCCGTACTCGCGTAGGTCATTTGTTATTTTACTTTACACTACCTGACCGGACACTTCTCTTCCAGCCATTAGGCCCTACAAACGATCTCCACTGCAATACAACCGCTACAGGTCTGGTCCTCGACGAAGTACCCCACCAGAATCTCACTCTCGTCGAGTCTCGAATAACTGGCACCAACGACCACTTCTTCTTGATCCTATCTATGAGAGCCCTCTTGTCCGGAGGAGACAGGATGTATCGTTCGACTTTGAAGACTCTTTTCGCGTGCCAGTCCAAAGGGAGGAAGATGACGACGACGACGATCGCGTATTGTTTCCCTGGGAGGATGAACAGACACTCATAGCTGAGCTCTCGCACGATGGGTGAGGATTGACGCGCATATATCCAGGTTTTCCTGTTCTCAAACCCCCTAAGCCGTGTCGAAGCAGACGACGACGAAAACGCTCTCAAGCTCATCGACTCACTGGAACACACTTTTACGTGCCACTCCAATATTCTCGTTGACGACATCGCGCAGACGCTTGTTCCTGCTGTCAGACGCGTCAAAGAAGCTCACCACGTTCTCAACACTCGTGTCGACGAGGACTTCGGGAAGGGACTATGGGAGTTCCATGAGGCGTGCAAGAAGATGGAGCTCGCGACGTTGAGGGATGCGGAGGAGGTAAAGGACGAGTATGAGGCTGCGCAGGTGAGTGGATTTCCTGTTTCCATTGTCTGGCTTTCATGTTTTCCTACTAGGTGCGTATTGCGGATATTATGAGTAAGCTTGAGGACGCGTATGCTCGAAGGGACCAGCTCTGGGTCGATTTTGAAGTTAAACTCAATAGCCTTGGTACCGCTCTCCGTCTTTTCGAGTGTACCCCTCATTAATGCGGTTACAGTGGACCCGATGATTGAGATTCTCAAGGACCTTCCCGCTAGAATGGAACGTGCTATTTCTGAGGTCGATAAGCAGAGCAAGAAATTGAACAAGGACGATGTCGGACCAGAACAGACGCTAAAGGACCTCTTGACGAAACTGAATTGATCTGTGCTTACTTGGACTTGCTTCTTGCTATCATCCTACTCCTTTGTCTCGGGCTTTGACCGTCGTTCCTTGATACGACTCCGATATGCTTCTGAAAATCTGCTTACAAACTATAATCGAATCGCGCCAGTGCTTCTTATGGTTTCCGGAACCCTTTTTCGTCAGATTCGACTGCACATCAAGCACATCAATAGCTGTCCCGTCATGGACGTCGTCCTCGCAAATGATGGAAGTGACTACAGGCGAGGAATGCATGGGCAGCTGGAACACGGATTATGCTTTGCCGTTCTTCGACGGTCACTGGTCAGAAGGACGATACTCGGTGTTTTATCAATGGAATGCATCTGCCGTTAACGGCGGAGAACAACGTCAACCTAGCATCGCCTGTGTCAACCGGTGACTGGCTCCCTCCATTGGACCTGCTTCTGTACTGACCTTGCCCTATTCTTTTGTTTAGAGAACTGTTTAGCTCCGGTATGCTTTTAAAACTCGCGGTCTTTGACCCCTCTATCATTGACAGACGAATTTGATGCAGCGATGCTCCGGTTGTCGATGCTCGGCTGGTACTTCATCCTTTACTGTGCTTCTGCAGCCCCAAGCCCCGGGCTGCCACGATCTTTACTCAGTTCATTCTACTCGTCGGGTCTTTCTGTCGGCAAGTATCACTTATCTTTGCTGCATGCACTATAGGTGTGCCTCTTGGATTTCCGCTATCTTGGGTTTTTAAGGTTCCGACCGGCTTCCCCCACGCTTGCTCTCGCCTGTGCTTACTTTTTGTATCTCGTTCGACATTTTCTGTGCCAGCTGCACTTCGTGGGGACATGGCCGTTGATTGAGGCCGAATGTGTTCGGTCCCGTCATATAGCATAGTACACATATAAACCCTTGATTCGTTACCTTCTCAGGAACATCGACCAGGACAAGGTACTCCCGTGCGTCATTGCTGCTTCTGCCGGTTTCTGGAACTCTGTTGTCAGATTCGACTTTCCCCTTAGTCCTGAGGTGGACATCAATAAGTTGATGTCCTGTCATGAACGTTGTACTCATAAATGATGGATGGGACAAGAACCTACATACCCACCTGGTCAGTCTGTTGCTCCGCGATGCTTTCTCATGTGCAGATAATGTTCTTTCCAGGTGTTCCTAACGAAAAATCGATGATAGGTATGTTACTTTTCTGTCTTCAGCTACTCATATAACTTCACCAAGGATTGCCGAAGCACAGGAGTAAAATCTGATCATGAGCAGCAGTACCACTTGGTCATTCTACTTCGGAAGTCACGTTGTAATGGACCGAACAAGGTATACTGAGTGAGTTTCCCTTTGCCTGCCGCAAGAATGAAATAAACTTGATCTATTTAGTACTCCTTTCGCATGCCAAAACAGCTGCTTTTCTGTGAATGAACAGCGGTTCTTACCGCGGGAACCGCCTTTTCCATTCCGTTTTTCGGGCTCTTTTCTTTACCTCAAGGGGGTACGTAAATGTTCCCACGTTCAGCTTGTTTTTCTGAACTCGTTTTTATGATTAGAAATGAAGCCTCGTTTTTCCGATTGGAAAATGTATTGGCCCTAGCAGTGAATGTGAAACAGACTTTTCCTCCCCCAAGCGCTTTGTTAGAAAATAACAGATACGGTGTGTGGACTTGTAAGCTGCCGTCACTCGATAGTCAGAAGGTGGTCCGTGGAAGTGAGTCGATACTCGGTGTCTTTGATTGATATCTGCCGTTTGAAGAGCAACGGTAGCTGTCATCACCTGTTTCAACCGGTGACTAGCTCCATCCGCTGATTGTTGATATCGCTGACGTTGAACGTTGAACGTTGAACGCTGAGCATGCGTCGAGCACCGGGGCGAATGCTGAAGTTCTCTGGAAATTAACTTGACCAGTACTGTAGGTCCAAATCTGAAACGTATGACTTGCGTGCGGTGATAGAACTACGACGCCCCCGGAACTCAGACAAGTATCCGACCTGCTCTTTTCAGGTTGGCTCCTTCGATGATTGGCAAGGTACATATCGGCTTCGATCACTCGTGCTGTTCCTAGCAGGGGCGAGGAGGATGAACGCCCAGCACCCTTGCTTATCACGCTATCCAGATCAAGGTACCATCCGTTCGGGAACAATAATAAGGTGGCGGGGCCTGAATGCGATGATAATAGAGACGAGGATGATACAAGTAATACATAGCGTACATACACACAACAAGAATCCGCAGATAACCAAAGCAAGGATAGAAAGAGAAACTACTGCAAGGAACAACACTGGCAATCAGTTCGTTGTTGTCCATAGGGATCCTCCGCCCGCCCAACCGGGCCCCACACTGAGGGGACCTGTTGTTTTTGGTGAGCGAGAACCAAGGATAATCGACATGAGACGTACGAGGTGGTCTTTTGTTGTTTTGCAGTACCGTATAAGACTGAGCGCCGGTGAGACAATGGCAGCAGGAAGGGAGAAGGACGTACCTGGCACTGGCCTCGCTGACCCTCACTCGCGGCCGGGCCAGGTCCTCTCTGAGCCGCTGATTATGTTCGAGCAGCCGACGGAGCTTGAGCTCGGACATGGCCTGGCGGCCTCCTGTGCGGGTGCTCATAGGGGGCGATCGGGGCTGACGGTAGCCGTATTCACGATCTTGGCAAAAACGGTGAGCTAAGCGGCGGCAGTTACGGTACAAGGGCCAGCTCACTCAGGCTGGGCTATTATGAGGCAAAGGATAACCGTGAGCGACGGTATCCTTTGGCTACAAGGTTGGCTGGTTGGCTGTCACAGGTAAAGATACATATATACTCGGCATCACTGCGGGTATTTATCAGCACTCGCACATCACACATTTGCCTTTTTGCGAACTTTGGCTTGTCCGCCCGTATTTATGATTCGCGTTCCACGCTGGCTATAGACAGTCTACTTATATCTAACATAGGATTCGGGCAACAGTGACGGGACAAGAGAAGCGAGTCGATGACCAATAAATTTATAGTAAAGCAACGACCTGATGATATACCGAATGGTGATGATAAGAAAGCAGCAGCAAAGAAAAAATAATGTAGAGGTGAAAACTGGATATTGATGGCGATTGGATGCCAACCGAACAGGATCGGTGGGCGGGTATCCTGTTGGTGAGGGGCGAGGGGGTAAACGAGTGTGAAGGTTGGCTTGTTGAGGGGCAATCCGAATATCATGTCTGCCTTGGTACAAATTCCGAACGACTCCTCCATGAGTGATGAAAAATCCGAGTATAAAAACAGGAACAACAGAGAGCAATCACATAACGACACAACTGCAACCCTGTGCTGGCGGTGCGTACGGATCCTCTCCCTTTCCGACTGGTCCCCATACTGAAGGCACCTGCAACAACCGTGAGCCAGTCAGCGAGAACAGCCAGGTAATGAACATACGAGATGGTCTTTCGTCGTTTTGCAGTAGCGTATCAAGCTAGCAAAATCGGTCAAAGTTGTCACCGCTGCACAGAAAGGAGACATCTAGGCCGTACCTCGCGCTTGCTTCACTCACTCGCACCCTGGGCCTCGCAAGGTCCTCCCGCAGCCGCTGGTTATGCTCAGTTAACCGTCGAAGCTTCAGCTCGGACATTGATTGCTAGAAATTTCCGTTAGCCAACGTTCCAAAAACCAAGTCAACGAGGCGCACTTTGTGAGGCCGCGCATTCATGTTGATAAGGGTGATTTTAACTGGATTACAAGGAAAGGAAGCTGGAAACGGGGATGAGGTGAGGCTGGCGGAAGGGGCTCGTGCGGCTGACCTTTTGAAGAAAAGGAGAGGAGGTAAGGGTCGAAGGGTTGGCAGACTGGAAAGCTGGATCAGCGGACTTTGAATTTCTGCTACTGATGTAGTCAACAGCCATCAACAGTCTTCCTCATCCTGCAAGTCTCCATTTATTCTACAGGCAATATTGTTAATTTTCATTCAGGCATAATAACACTACCGGTCAATTACCAGTACATATCTACAGGCCCCGGCCATACGCTACCGAGCCTCGCTTAGCTTCCACCGAGCACCTCATACTTACGAAAGCTCCCGGCTATCGCAGGGATCATTCCACGAGGGGGGATGCACAGCTCGACTCTAGACATGTACATAAACAGAGCCTTGAATTCCACTTTCTCTAACATGCCCCCGGACGGAAAACCTTTTCTTCCGACCAAATTCAACCTCGTTGTTCACTGTACGCCATTACGGGGGACGAAATCTAGGTATTACCCCGGCGTGTGCTTGTTCTGATTCTGATGATGCGACGGAGACACAGCGCTCCAGAGAAGAATGGCGCAACTTAGCCGCGCGAAGAATCTCCCACAAGCGCCGGTGTTCATAATTTCTCCGCAGAGACGTCATGGCAGAAAACAAGACTTCGTGGCCCATGTTCACCGGTACTACAAGGAGCTTCGTATCGATTCTGGCCGTCATGGAAGAAAGAAAAGCAACGCATCTCAAAGTTTGTGCGCATCGAAAATGAACTACTCCATCTCACGTCTTCTTATATCCTCGTAGCTCGCCAACGAAATGTCATACTGAAGCTTGCATATGCGAGCTATTCGTTCCTGTATCATTGATTCTCGCTTGGCACGCGTGTACATGAGCAAGTTCTGCGAATAGCGCGCATGATCTTGATACAGTACGGAGACACAGCGCTCCAAACGAGCCATCGTTCGATTTCTACTCCAAGTATGGGTGCGCAAACCTCTCTCAACAAAGTCCCTTCGAATCAAGAGCCACTTTAATACACCGGAGTCCCGGGGAAAGCTTGTGGTGAGCTATCGATTTAATTCCCTAAAGTTCCATTTAGCAGTTTGGACCCTACATAGCATAGCAGGGGTCTCAACACGCGCTCACACACTTTAGCCATGACAGCTGGCAGTGATTTTGATGAGACGGCGGAGACACGGCCATACTTATAGTGCTATTCTGAACAGCACTTTGTATGGGACCTGTGTGAGTTCTTGAACGTGTTTTATGTTTTAATGTGTCACATAAACTTACGATTCGATGGAAGGGTCGGAACGTTTGTGTTTTCACACTGATATCCGGGCACAGGGTGATTACCAGAGGACGAGGAAAGTGTAACAGAATTCGTGAGCTTCCTGGTATGATCGATCATGTTCCTCGGTCCTGATATCTTATTTAACAGGGTTTAGAAGTGTTGGTGCGTAGCAACTTGAAGTATGAGCGACACTATGTCAACTGATGAGAAACCCAGGAATAATTCACCCAAATTCTGTCTGTGAAGTCCCTCCATCAATCTCGTCGCACCAAATGCACTACGAGACATCCCGGAGTGCGGTGTTAGAATCCGGATGCTACAGTGGATGTTGCATCGTGCATACGAACGTGTAGCCGACTGTCGGAGAAGAGCAAGCAGACGTATTCTTTCACCACTGCGCAAACGAGCAAGTAGACTACTAAAGTGTACAGGCATCCTTACCGACTCAGGCTCAGTATGGATTTCCTAAAATTTCAATCTGTCGCTCACAGCCCGTTTATTAGAATAGATAGTGCATCTTTCGACGGCAAAACTTGAAAGTACTGGGTCCCATCGATTAGAGGGCACCTTCCCGTCAGCCTAATGTCTCTGGTTTGATCGCCTGGCTGTAAGGCTTTCTACGTACAATGGGTTTTTCATTTCGGTAATACTAATTACGAGTTCATTAAGATGGTCAACAAGATAAGAGTATTACTGAAACGTATCTAGAACAACCGCCCGCCCGAGTTGATCGATTCTCATCAACTGGTGGACCCTTCTTATCTTCGTACTATACACGAGGCTCTTTGCCGTGTCGTCTACACTTATTTCAGATGCTGCCAAGTGTGCGGAAATTCTCCGTTAGGAGAAGGAAAAGATACGTGCGGATGTCGAGGTCATACCCAATCTCGGGTCGTCAGAACCTTACGGTGTCCTGCAAAGCCAAGCGTATAACTTTTCGTAAAAACAGAAGACGTTATTCATACTTTCTAGAATCGGTATCCTGTCGTTCAATATTGAATGTTAACAGTTGCTCTATATGTCCTTCAGCTCAGCCATCTACGTCTTCGATGGTATGGGTATTGCCAATGGTATTGGTACCGATGTCGGTGAATTAGTAACTGATCGTATCCTTCGTGAAATTCTTCTGGCATCTGGTCTTTCACCCGGTGAAGTTCTGAGACACTCTGCGACGAGTGACGGCAATCCATCGTGAGGAAAAACGTCTGGGGGCAGTTTCAGCGGGGGGCGATTTCTTCTGGCAATAACTTCGGTCATAAAAATACGGTCATTTCGGATATCACTGAAAGGTGGTCTTCCAGTAAAAACCTCCATTAAATGCCATGAGAATGAGATGATGGAAAAGGCACTGTTGGCCCTACCTCGACGACAGTGCATCCATAAGCATAGCTATCCCTAGCAGCGATGCAGGATTGATCGAGTGAACCCGGAAGTATGTACTCTGGGGCTAGCCAGCAGAGGCTTCCTCTCCTCATCCCAGAAGTAGTGCTGAGGTTCTATGATTCTGCAATTAAAGAGAGGCCAAAATCCGCCAGACAGCAGCGTCGATCATCTGCGACAAGAATATTTGCCTAAGACCAAACTATGTTAGAGCATGACAAAGATGCACACAGCGAACACACCCCACGAATGTCCGCATGTACCATTGGAGGATCGAGATTGTGTAAATATTCCATGGCATCAACAACCTGAACCAGCGAAAGATGACTTCGTTTCTCACATGATGTAATATTTTAGCGCACCGATGTAAGGCGATCGTGATCAGGATGTGTTTGGAGGTGCAGTAACTAGGAGCGAAAAGGTCTTCGCTAACTCCCAAAAAGGGAAGGACATTGGGATGTCGGAGCTGTCTCCATACGAGAACTTCCTGGCAAAAACTCTGCGGCAGGCAAAGATATAGTTTGGCTTTGCATGTGCACGACGCACTCTGATCACCTCAGCCTGATCTTTTCCAGAGATGATGACTTTCAAGCAGACCTGAGTACTATCATGAAGGCGTCCTTTCCAAATGTCCTGTCAAGAATTACAGTACATAAGACTCATAAAACAAAATCATTAACCAAGAGTGAACACTCACTGAAAATCCACCACCCCAAACGAGACTTCTCCCTTTTTTAATCACGTCTCGATAAGAAAAGGAAGACGGAACAATGTTCCAGGCTTTGCTTGATGTTCAAAGGCATTTTCATGCAGACAGCACGATACTCATCGGGACAAGACACATCATCCAGCTCCTGATGATTCGTTAGATCCTCTATTGTTGCTAAAAGCTCTGCGGAAAACATGCCTGTTGTAGAACATCCTTAACTACTACTTCCGCTGACGGTGATAGCAAGTCCACGGCCCTCCAAGGATGCGTGGCACCATGAAGTAGACTCTGAATCTGGGTGCATACATCAGTTCCTTCGTCATTGAGGCTGATATGAGTCCAGCTGCTCAGACTTGGACGCCGCTCGAGGCATTCTTGCCGTGCCCGTGGATACTCCTCTTGTCTCCATTGAGTGTGATTACGCTCGCTGGTTGAGTCTGTTGGGATTTGTGCAAGGGGAGCACGCGCCTTCGATGCGTAAAACAATGTCGTACTGTTCTTATTACCGATATAATTCTCCAGAATCTGTGAAGATGGCCTAGAAATCTGGAATGCGGACGCACGGACAGAATACTTTGATGGTGTCCGCAGCTCCACGACCCACCCCGGTTCGGCATACGACTTCGATGCCCCCGATGTCCATCTTTGAGTCGGTCTGGCCCTCATGGGTAGGGACGCAGAACTCGAGGGGTGAATACACGTGTAGCCGGCTCACTGCTTCCAAGAAATGGAAACCTGTGGTATTTGCTGTAACGTGGGCTGTGGTTGTGGTGCCTGTCTGAAGAATCTGCCTTTCAGTCAAATCTTGTTTCGTTGGCAGCAGACGTAAACACCCACAACAGCAATGGAAGGAGGGATGCTGAGAGAGGAGCCTAACCGGCAATAGGAAACCTAGTAGAATAGGCACCCAGTATCACAATGGGAATTATGTTATCTCCCATAGGGCCAAGCTAGCATGGTCAATCAGAACATGTTGCACGATACCAATTACCGAAAGATTTGTACTTGGGAATATCTTGCTAGGTATTGTCACAGTAGGAGGGATACAAGGTACGAGCTGGTTGAATTTGGGGCAGACAGAAATCGCAAAGACGTGATACCAACCAGATCGAGGAGAAAAAGAATCATGAAAGTTGGTTTATGTTGAACGCGGGGAACTGCCCCCCTTCAAAGTAACCTTCCCCACGCGCACCACGTGATGTCAAGGGTTGTTCAACGCGTCCAAGGGGGGTCCGATGACTTACGACGTGGCTTTGAACGAAGGGGCTCACGAGTCTCACTGCTATCATTCAGCCATCTTTGTCATCACTGCAGGCGGAATTGGCGAAGTTATATTAGTGGCTGAAAACAGAAGAGTAGTAACCTACGTATCATCCAATTTTCATTGGAAACACTTGGAAAAGGAGCAACGTCTCATCCATCAGTTACGAGGACAGACGCATTCACAAGAAGCATAATCGACGAAGTGCCCGGTCAAGCATTGACAACTGGAGCATCGCTGCATCAGGTTGATTTGTCAAAGGTCGAGCCAGGCTCCTGGCGAAGATGTGCTTAGGTGATCTACAGGCCATCCCCACGAAATAAGCTCTCTGGGCTGTATGCAGCGACACGTAGCACACATATATCGTCGGAGGAGGTTCAAATCTCGCGCAGAGAGCAAATCACAAAGACTTTTCCAACCAGTGGGTGATGCCAAGTAGACCTGTAACCGGTCGTCTTCCATATATGGGAGCAAGCTCACGATATATTCATAAGACGACCTGTACAACTGAGTTTAAATATAGCAGGTTCATTTTTGCTGACCACGCACCTTCCTAATAAGATATAGCATCCAAAACGGGAACACGCGTCTTCAACCAGTACCTCTCGTATACTCGCGCTGCGCCGCGTCTTTCTCCCACTGTATGCTTCTGCATTTTCGACCATGATAATCCTTGATCTTATATGTCACAGAAACACTCTACGAAGCTCTGCGTGATGCTCAGATCGTAATTTCCTCCGACGCTTGATGAACTCTGAGTCGACTCTCACCTTCTTCATGTGCCCTGGTCCAAAGCTCCTTGATTTTTCTTCTTCCAGCTGCTTCCAAATGAATGCTTGATCGTCTCAAAATTCTTCTTCTTGGATGGTAGGCTACTCACAGAACACAAGCAGCACGCTGCTTGGAGTTCTTGCACTGCCGCATCGTGCTAAATTATGATTCTTTTATGGTTAATTCCACTACGTAGGCGCAGCTACGCAGACATGGCATATGTCCGTCTTTACTGTCTCATTCACAATTCAAGATTCAAGATTTAATCAAAAAATTTGACCCGTATATGTTGATGACGAGTTGATGATGTATATTTCGGCGTTCGCTTTCTTGCTGGGGTAACAGTACCATGTTACTGTTGCAGTGTTTGGCCAGACTGTACTCAGGGATTCGGATTCTTATTATTTCTTGTAAAGGTGTACTCGTGTCGCGACAGGAAGATGACGGCGTTGGACAGGGCGCAAATGTCCATATGGGTTGTCTTGACTCTTCCTCCGATGATGGCAGACTGATGGTGTTCTATGGCTGAAAAAACGGTGCTAGGGACGTTTGTGGTAGTGTTTCCAACAGACACGGAGTTGAAACTTTTATCTTCGTCATTACTGGAGGGAGCCGTGTGTTATCGACAGTAGAATCCATGCGCGAAGGCATTTGCAAGAGCGTTCCCGTTTTGGATGCTATATCTTATTAGGAAGGTGCGTGGTCAGCAAAAATGAACCTGCTATATTTAAACTCAGTTGTACAGGTCGTCTTATGAATATATCGTGAGCTTGCTCCCATATATGGAAGACGACCGGTTACAGGTCTAGATGCCAAGCTGGTCAGAATTAGCTCTACAACGTATTCCGAATGGAGCGAAATCAAGACGCGCCAATCACGAGTAGATTGCAGTTTATAAGAAGAGTGTTTCCAAGATATATCGGGGTCACAGCAGGATACGAAGGCTAAGCATTCTCTTCTAAAAGGACAACATCAGTATAGAAGCATATCCATGGAGGGAGTCAGTCACCAATTGACACAGGCGATGCTATCAACCGTTGACGTTGTTCTCCTCAGTTAACGGCGGATACAGTCTATTGATAAAACGCTGAGTATCGTCCTTCTGACCATCGAAGAATGGCAAAGCATAATCCGCAACTGATCTAAATGCCTATACAGTCATCACCTGTAGTCACTTCCGTCATTTACAAGGACGACATCTATGAGAAGACAGCTACTGATGTGGATCTGCCACAAAGAGGTAAGTCGAATCTGGCGGGAAAAAAGGGTTCCAGAAACCGTAAGAAGCACTGGCGCGATTCGATTACAGTCTGTAAGCAGAATTTCAGAAGCATATCGGAGTCGTAGCAAGGAACGATGGCCAAAGCCAGAGACAAAGGAGTAGTAGGATGATAGCAAGAAGTAAGTCCAAGTAAGCGCGAATCAATTCAGTTTCGTCAAGAGGTCCTTTAGCGTCTGTTCTGGTCCGACATCGTCCTTGTTCAATTTCTTGCTCTGCTTATCGACCTCAGAAATAGCACGTTCCATTCTAGCTGGAAGGTCCTTGAGCATCTCAATCGTCGGGTCCACTGTAACGGCTTTAGAAAGGGGTACACTTGAAAAGTCGGAGAGCGGTACCAAGACTATTGAGTTTAAATTCAAAATTGACCCAGAGCTGGTCCCTTCGAGCATACGCGTCCTCAAGCTTACTCATAATATCCGCAATGCGCACCTGGTGAGAAAACATGAAAGCCAGACAATGGAAACATGGAAACTCACACTCACCTGCGCAGCCTCATACTCTTCCTTTACCTCCTCCGCATCCTTCAACGTCGCGAGCTCCATCTTCTTGCACGTCTCATGGAATTCCCATAGTCCCTTCCCGAAGTCCTCGTCGACACGAGTGTTGAGAACGTGGTGAGTTTCTTTGATGTGTCTGACAGCAGGAACAAGGGTCTGCGCGATGTCGTCAACGAGATTATTTGAATAGCGCGTAAAAGAATTTGCAAGTGAGTCGATGAGCTTGAGAGCGTTTTCGTCGTCGTCTGCTTCGACACGGCTTAGGGGGTTTGAGAACAGGAAAACCTGGATATATGCGCGTCAATCCTCACCCATCGTGCGAGAGCTCAGCTATGAGTGTCTGTTCATCCTCCCAGGGAAACAACACGCGATCGTCGTCGTCATCGTCTTCCTCCCTTTGAACTGGCACGCGAAAAGAGTCTTCAAAGTCGAACGATACCTCTTGTCTCCTCCGGACAAGAGGGCTCTCATAGATAGGATCAAAAAGAGGTGGTCGTTGGTGCCAGTTATTCGAGACTCGACGAGAATGAGATTCTGGTGGGGTACTTCGTCGAGGACCAGACCTGTAGCGGTTGTACTGCAGTGGAGATCGTTTGTAGGGCCTAATGGCTGGAAGAGAAGTGTCCGGTCAGGTAGTGTAAAGCAAAATAACAAATGACCTACGCGAGTACGGGGTCCTGTAGTGAGTTTTACAAGTAGTCGAGGGTGCAGGACGATAGGGAGCCATGACGGTCAAAAGCAAAGAGACGGATATTCGGTCCGAAAATCGATGTGGCTTCAAATAGTCAGAAACATTTCTGTTCTGCTCCACCACCTTCCCCACCTCGTTCGACGTTATTCCCTCATTCACCGACTCACTTCTAGTCTCTAGACCGCCCTCCTCGACCTCTGTTCGATTATCTTTGTTGGACGAATACCAAAAGATGCACGTAGAAGAACAAACGATAGGAGTCAATGCCGAGTTCGAAGGATTGCCAATGGACGATTTCGACTCGGGTCTATGGGAAATTTCAACTCTTGAACCAGATGTAAAGGACGAAGTCAAGAAATTCTCGTCTGCGTTTCAGCAGACCATCGAGCGCTATCAAGAGGTCGAAGGAGAAGGCCCTTGGAAGGTTCCCCAGTCCATCAGACAGTCTGTGTTCGAAGCTTGGAGTGACAGACGTAAAGGCAGATACCCTATTTCTTATGACCTTACGACGGGATACGTTCACATATACGGGGACCCCTCTCTTGTTCACCAGTTCATGGCTGGCAGGCTCATGGTGATGATTTTGAGTATCCTGAGACGAAGGTTCGTTGATGTCATGGCAAAGTACTTTGGTGATATAAACGAGACAGTGGACGTCTTTGAGTCCATCATCTCAACGGTGCGTGTTACTCCATAAATCGGCTTTCAGTCGCTTACTTGTTCCATCTTTCTTAGGG
Source organism: Armillaria nabsnona (assembly GCA_030407065.1). Taxonomy (NCBI): domain Eukaryota; kingdom Fungi; phylum Basidiomycota; class Agaricomycetes; order Agaricales; family Physalacriaceae; genus Armillaria; species Armillaria nabsnona. The sequence continues at coordinate 1,638,721 of JAUDQA010000005.1, forward strand.
TGCATCGCCCCTCCACAGTATCATTCATCCAGGCGAAAGTCATCACAAGATGATGAAGGAACCAGATGGTTCAATCACCATATCTCCTACTTTACATAGGTCGACTCAAAATACCTCCGGATCGGAGACGTCTTCTACTTTTGCTTCGGACTCGACATCCTTACCTGGCATCATCGTCGAGGTCGCCTACCGAAACGAATCTTGGCCCGCGGTACTCGAGGAGGTAGACGTATGGAGCCGATCGGCCACCAAGCACAAGGCAGATCTTGTCGTAGCCATAGCCATCAGGCCCAATGCCCACGAGGCCTCTGACCCTTTCGCAGTCCTCGTTGTGTCTCGTGACGATGGACTTCCAATCGTAGTCCCTTTTGGATCAGGATCACCCGTGGTACTACCCTCTACCTTTAAACACCCTGGACCGTACGATGTCTCTCCATTCACGCCGGATGTACTCCCTGGATTTCCGGATAGTCACAGTTTGTCTCGTTCCGAGATCAGCGAGCTAAGTCCCGTTCTCCCCCTCGGAAAACTGTTCCAGCATCTTGATTTCGAGAGAATTGAACGGGCCTTCAACATCAATATCTCATCGGACGATAGGAGCAGCTTGATTGAATTTGCTGAACGCCTTGATCTGGGACCGTTGAGGTTTGCACTCCTTTCGTCGGTATATAATTGAATATCATTACATGTATTAGAATCTTATGCACTGTCAGTGATCTTTCCGGGAGTTCTTATAGAGTGTGAGACAAATAGCACAGTGACCACTGCCCAGGTTCAACGACAATTTTAAGCATCACGCACGACGTAAGACGCGTCCGACTGTATTGAAAAGAGGTGTTCCAATTTCTGAACACCGCGGACTTTACGCCACTTCTGGTGTTGACGGCGCGTGAAGGTGCTTTGAGAAAGCTCACATGTTATGCTGAGATGCCTGCTCCGTATATTCTCAAGATTCTGCTCTTAGGAAGGAGAGTTGAGAAGAGCAGCCTGCGTCACGGTGCAACGAGCCACTGGTCGCAAAAGGCGCCCGGCCCGCCGCCCGTTGTCTGGTCCGAACCATCAAATCCCATTTTTCGGAAATACTTCCTTCCTGCACTTGCAACCATGATACATATGTCCCCAAGGCACAACAATGACTGCAAGTTGTGGCAAATAACTAGTCATTTGTGCAGAGCCTAGGTCCAGTGCTCCTGATTCCAAAGTTGTGACCGGTGGACGTCTGAGCTTCTTTGATGCATGTCCGTATGAACGCCTCAAAATAGATGGCTTTAACGCCCTCATGTCTGCCACAAACTCCACGGTATGCCAATTTTCTCTCAAAGGAAACTGCATGTACGGGGATCGCTGTAGACACCAGCATATTGGTGGAACTTCAGTAAGCTTCACTGCCGTGTTTTCACATCGCATTTCACTTACAGAGGACTTCATGGCAGGGGACGCCAAACACAGACAAAGGGAAGAATCGATGGGATCGTATATCGAAGAACGATAGTTCGAATCAGCGTAGCATTCACAATGTTGACGTTCAGTCAAATATCAGCTCATCGCAATCACCAGAAGTTTGCAGTTCGAAAGACACGGTGTCGCGCTTTGTGCTTCAGAGAGGAAGCTGTGAACAAGGAGAGCGGTGCGATTTCGTCTGCGACTCAGATGCTGAGCTAGTACGTATCTTCTTCTTTCTAACATGGATCGCGACATCAAGTAATACAGCTATCAAGGTCAACGGGGTAGAAAGTCCAACATCAGAGGCTTCAGATTACCCTGAGTGGCGGCGGAAGGAAAGAAGTGGACGGCATGCACAAGCCTCAAGTTCTCGTCGTACAAAGAAAGGCGAACAACCATGTTATTCGTGGAGGAATAGATCCTGTGTCAAAGGGAAGAGTTCTCTGTATGCCCGTAATCCTGAAGTATGTAAACAATTATGTTCAATTGTCTCGCAATCGCTAAGTCATACGTACAGGACCAAGAAGTTGAAGGCCGGCGTATGGAGACTGACAGAATCAAACTGGAGCTCGAGTTGCAGAAGAGTCGGCAGGAAGAGCTTGCAATGGAACTCGCAAGATTGGCTCGCGAAGCTGAGGATCAGAGGAAGGAAGAGGAACGCCAGCGCCAGGAGGAGGCCAGACGTAGGGAGGAGAAGGAGCGCCAACAGAAAGATGAGGTAAAACGACGCTACGCAGAGGCACGAAGACGGACAGAAGAACAACGCAGAAGGGAAGAGGAAGAAAGGCGTCATAAAGAAGAACAGGAGCGTCGACAGAGGGAAGAGGCACGAAGACAGAGAGAAGAAGAACGCAGAAGGGAGGAAGAGGCAGTAAACCGACGCCAGGAAGAGGTCCGACAGAGGAGAGAAGAAGAACAATGTCGTGTTGACCAGCAGCATCGCGTCGCTGATGCCCAAGTCACTATACAGCGAGCCGTCCTCGCTGGTTCTATTGCCACGTTCAGCTCGGGCCTCGCCATTGAGAACACTATCACAGGCTTCGAATCGTGCAGAATCCGCGTCAAAAATATTCCCCGTGACGCGCGTCAAGACGAGATCGCAGCCTTATTCACTCAGCAAGGCCTTAACATGTTTGAGTTTCATGTTGTATCTGTTAAAGACATGCCTGGGGGAAATGGGAAGCAAGAAGCGGATATCGTCACGAATGCCGATGTTGCACAGGCATTAGCCATTGGGCTTGAAGGCATCGAATTCAGAGACGAGAGATTGGAGTTTGAAGTTGGGATGTTCAATGTGCCTGGTGCCATGGGTGCTCTGGCACCAAGGGACGAGAATACATTGATAATCTCGTGCCGCGCCCCATCCGTCCGTTATGTTGTCGAATATCCTGACGTAACCTTCTGTCGTACGAAAGTGAGGGAGCTCGACGGTCGTATATGTGCCGGACGGCGGGTGAAGGTGGAAATGAACCAACTCCCCCCCGGGCGTGTCGTGCCCAGCTTCCGACCAAACACTATCAAGATTAGCAACCTGCCTGATGTTGTCCTTCCCGCCATTGTGACTGACTTCGCCCAGTCCCACTCAATTCGCCCCCTCAAACCTCTTAGCTTCGACATAGATTCAGCAATTCGCTCTCTACAGCTGCATATCAATCGGATAGAGGGCGTCGAAATGCAGTCTTTCAATGTTACTTCCCGAGGTGATAACGAAGCTGGGATTCTTTCAATCGTACCCGTTTCAATACGTGGGATGATGCAAAGAAGGTTCATGATGCTCTCCTCGACCGACGTTTCAGTTACATCTGTAACTCCGTGTTTTGGCTTCGAATCGCCCCTCGGGCGCTTTACACCATTACTATACCATCCGGACAGTATCGCGCTCAAGAAACACTTTGGGAAGAGCTCCAAGGGAACATCAAGGATCGTAAAGCGTGTAACATCATTATTCGTGAGCTCAACGGCGGGGACTGCCGTATCCAAGTGTCGGGCACGGTCAAGGCCGCCCTTGGTGCACTCAAGGTCCGCGTCGAAAGTTTAGCTGCTGGTGAAAAGATTGATGGCTGGCACGACCATCTAACTTATCCTCAGGCCCGTCTAGTGCAAAAGATTACTGATGCGGGCGCATTTTTACGCTCAGATTCCCGGAAGCGGACGCTCAAGCTTTATGGAGAGCCGAAAGCGGTGGAAAAGGCCAAAGAAGTTGTGATGGAAGAGTTGGAGCGTCTTGCATCTCTGGAATTTACTGTAACCTTGCCACGCCCCTCGGTGGGATACTTTGTCCGAACCGGTCTTGCAGCGATGAGAGAAGTTTTCGGTGAGGACAGTGTGGCGCTAGATATTCGTTCTGCGGTCATCACGGTAAGAGGAGGTGAGGAGGTCCGACTCCATCTTGACAATCATATCACCGAGTCCCGCAAGTCCGTCAATGTGAACGTCGCCCCCGGAACCCATACATGTCCAATATGTTACGATGATGTCTCGACGCCATTTCAATTGGTGTGTGAGCATGTATATTGCACAGGATGTATCCGCCACTTCCTCACCTCTGCTGCCGAAACCGGGAATTTTCCACTTGTATGCATGGGGAACGAATCAAAGTGCGGAAGACCCATCTCCATTCCTGTCATTCAAAAGTTCTTTCCACCTACTGCCTTTGGTCACCTCCTAGAAACTGTTTTCACGACACATGTTGACAAACGTCCGCAGGAGTTCAGGTACTGCAAGACACCAGATTGTATGCAAATATACCGCAGGTCGGAAGCGGTGTCTGTTTTACGATGTCCATCTTGCTTCTCCGAGATATGTTCTTCATGTGGCGAGGATCCACATGAAAGAATGAGCTGTGAAGATGCTCGCATTCATAACAACCCCGCTGAGCAGGAAAGAATGAGCGAGGCATGGCTTTTGCAGCAACGTGGTATCAAGAAATGTCCGACCTGCTCACGCCTCCTAGAGAAGACGGAGGGATGCAATCATATGACGTGCCCGTTCGTGTTCAATCCTTTCATTTGCTCGTTGAAGCTAACTAGCTTTTCTAGATGCGGAGCTCATATTTGCTGGCGTTGCATGGGAGTCTTTGACGCCGGCAACATCTATGACCACATGGGTACCGTGCATGGAGGCATTTATGCTGACGAGCCTGATCCGGTCCCGGCCCAACCTCAGGCTGCTGTACCACCGCCTCCAAATCCAGATGTGGATGTTTTTGAAGACATCGATTACCTTGAACAAGTGCGGTTTCTTAACGAGGTGGAAGCTCGTCGTGTTGCACAAGAGCAGTATGATCGAAATAGAAGGGAGCAAGATAGGATTGCTGTGGAAGCTATGGAACGACGCAGGCTGGAACAGGCTGAGCAAGAACGAGCCCGGTGGGTAGCGCAAGAGCAGTATGATCGAAATAGAAGGGAACAGGATAGGATCGCTGCAGAAGCCATGGAACGACGCAGGCGAGAAGAGGCTGACCAGGAACAACAGAGATTGGTGCGAGTGGCCCAGTGGAGGAGGCAGCAACAGGCTGAACACCAAAGAAGAGAGCAGCAACAGGTTGATCGCTTGTATCGAGAGCAAGCCAATCGATGGCGCACAGATCCGAATGAGATAACTCGACAAGCTACGCAAAGACAACAACTTGACAGCGTTTGGCAACAGCAACCTCCTCAGCCAGTACACTCGGACAACGAGGGATCATGGTGTATGGTGATGTGATCAGGGTGCTTGGCTTCCGCCTGTAGGATGTAAAGCGGAGGCTACAGCGATGCTCTCGTTCTTGCTATGAATATGGTTCTTGCTATGGATATGCACTTGTAACTGATTCAATGTACTTATTTAATGTGTTATCGGTTGGAACTTGGTGGGAACACACGACATTCATACGAAGCTGTAGATCCGACTTGGCCAGTGTCCCGCCCCGGTCCTGGCCCGAGACTCATAATGGATACATTGCTTGAAGAGTAGAAGTAGTCGAAAGAGTTCTCTCTTGGACGGACATCTCTTCGCTTCGTCAGGACTTTCTACTGGGATGATGGAGATGAAGACGACCCTTGCACCGTACTATGGGGAGAATCCGCTATCGCTGATAAGTATGCTGCGAACGCGATGTGTGTTCGGTTCGTCCAACTTGCAATCAACCACGATAGAAATCTCACCATCCATCGACTACATACTTAGCTATACTTAGTTGATCAACAGCGTGAGAATGATATGTACCTTTTTTTTTTTTTGAACTCTGCATTTAAGTATGTAACGTTTTAACCGCCGCAAGTACATTAGCTACTAAGACGTGGTGGACTCGGTACAAGTCCTCAGGCACTCTCCCTCCCTCTTGTCCCAGTCCCTCCTCTCTTGCATTTGGTTTCTCTGGGTGTTTCGATGTGTGATGTGTAGGAGAGTAACGAACTTAGCCGGTATTTTTGCACCCCGAGGTGGATTAATTGCGTTGGATCTGCATTTGGATATGTACCGGACTGAACATCATTTATATAATACCCGGGTCCAAAAACAACTTTGCAAGTGCGACGTAAGACTCGCACCCTCCTCTATTTGTGCGCTTGTTTTACCCTTGATTCGTGCTTTCTCGCTCAATACACTTCGTTCAGAGCCTCAAAATGTACCGTCCGTACTACGACAATTGGCTCCTGAAAGGCGGGAAAAAATCGACACCCATTAACCGTATTCCCGACGACATTCTGTACATGATATTCCGAATGGTTGTAATTGGGATGTGGCAGTGGAAAGCCACTGTTCTTCTGGTTAGTCATATCTGCTCCAGGTGGAGGTCCATATCTCTTTCAACGCCAATCCTATGGTCATACATCAGCACAAAAACAGCCAAACAAACGTTCCAACGTGCTTTCGTCAAAATGCACATCAGCCGCTCTGGTAATGCTCTCTTGACGATTGAGATTGGCCACTGTGATTCTGGTTGTCTCCAGGACGTACACCGTCTGCCATCGATGGAAGTCTGCCGCACTCATTGTCCCCCGTCCCAGCATCGCCGAGCTCAACGCATCTATAAGGAAAACTTCCCTGTTTGCCTCACCTCAAGGTGGGCTTCACAGGTGTAGGTACTGTGGAGGACTACGCCGAGCACCCAACTTACACCGCATTTTTCGACGCGCCGATGCTGTGCTCGATCGCGTTTGACGTCAATTGGTGGGATAAGGAGGAGGATGATATGCTTCTGCAGTAGAACCAGATCACATCCGTCGACGCGAATTGTAGAGGCGCGTCATACTGTCGGCTGGGCCTTCCCATAATTCGACATCGAAGAACTAAGATCCCCCAATTATGTTCCTCATGCCGGGCGTCACCTTACCATACAGCGTTCCGTCGCAGCCGCTACCAATCTCGGGTCTATATATATCACCTCCCTCACCATCGACGCGTGGAATATCAATCCCCCAGGAGACGGGAAAGACTGGCTCCTTGGGATGTCTTTCCCCCTCCTCGTTGAGCTGAATGTCCTTTTCGAGTTCACCAGAGACCCACCCGTATCGTCGGTGTTGTATGGACTTCGGCAGGGATTCTGCGTCTCTCACTCGTCACCCAGTCAATAGATGCAATCTGCACAGGCGACAACATCCTGCGTATCATCAGAACTGCCAATACGCCCACTGGTCTTACGGAGCTGGAAGTCGCAGAGATTTGGCTTCATTATGGAGTCCACTGTCCCGGTCCTGGCCCAAGACTCATAACGGATTCATTGCTTGTAGAGATGAAGTCGGAGGAGTTCCTTCCGGAACTGGCGTCTCTTCGCTTTGTGTGGACCTTCCACTGGGGTGATGACGATGAAAATGATCCTGACTTCGCAGAGCATCGTGTTGGACTATGGGAAGAGCCCGCTATGGCCGATAAGTTGCGAACTCGATGTGTGTCCGGGTCGTCCAAAACAAAGTCTGTCGTCCTGGCTCGCAATGACAAAGACGAGATATCAGAAGAGATTGTCGATGTACTACGTGCTTTGAGGACGATGGGCATTCACACCCGTCTTGAGTGATCAACATTGGTTCTTTTATGGATTTACTTACCCATTAGCTATCACTTGGTAGACATCCAGTAACCGTGGGACTATAATCGCGAATAATATGGTGGGACCAAGACTCTGGGGAAACTCCGTTAACGAGGTCACCAACGTATACACGAGACTCATAATGTACTTCCTGGACCTGTATACAATTGCGTCACAAACGTTTCAAACACCATGATACCATTCAAGAGGGCAACAAGGACGCTGGCGAATAATAAGACTATCGGAGAGATCCTCCGCTCACGTTCGGCAACACGGTCTGGATATTTCAAGTTTACGATCGCTTCTTCATTTGTTCTTCATCCTTTTCACCAACACAGTAAGGGTCTACTTGTATAAGTACTCGATGCTGATGAGTATTTTCCTGCGTAATTTACAGCTCCTTACCCGCGTCATGGTAATCCTTACGGCCTTGTTGTCTTCAACTGCTTGTCAACTGCGCCGACCATCAGCTTAAAAAAAGCGCAGCGCTGCCATCTAAATTGTGTCACGATATATTTGAAGCCGTCTGAAGAACATGCATGGAATTTGTTAAAACTACAACGAGCCATTGTACAGACTATTCAGCTCCTCGTCATGTTCAGGAACGCTGCCGCATCAGTTGGGGACACAAACGAGCACACCGCAACTGTTGTTTTGGCAGGCTGAGAAACCATGAGCTTTAGAATGTGCGTACTCGAATTCGCCACTTACTTCCTTGCGAGTCCTGGAACGCACACGAATGTCCGACAGAGTAATGGTTGGACCCATTGCACGCGTCAACTGAAAACATCACAGTCAGCAAAGACGGTCATAGTCACGAAGGAGTTCGATGCATACCAGGGTTAGCTGCGATAGCGTTTGCCTGTCCTGCGAAGAGGAACACGGCGGCCAATGCCATAGCGGTCAACTTGATTTGGAACATCATCTTTGTATGTGGATAGATGGTATGCTCGGCGGTGGTTATAACTGTGTGAGTAGGGTTTGTTGGACGATATGCTCGAAACTGACTGGCTTTTATAGGCGAGTTGTGCAGCCGATGCTTTACAAGTCCCAATACGAAAGACCGGAGTCTTTGCATGTATGTTTCAAGAATGACATACACCCCGAAACACCTCAGTTCCCTGGCCCGATGGGCGGGAATTGACCCGACGGTGAGGTATAATTAGTCTCAATATCAGATTTTGTGGCGCCGCACTGAGCGCATGGTGCACAGACTTTCGAAGTGAATTTGTTGAAACTGTCAGAGAGTGTGTGACCACCATTTGTTGAGCACATCGAAACGGGCCAGGCATGTTGGAGTCCCAGAACCAGCTTTTGACATCTTGTTTCAGGAATTACGGAACGATGGCCACTTCTAGGTAGGAATGCCGTAGCAGGTGACTACGGACTGGCTATGGACTTGGAGAAAAGTTTAATTCCAACCCAGTAAGCAGGACTGATTTTCATCATGGTTTCGTCAGTCACTGTTCATTGAAGCTAGGTAATATTGGAATCAACACGTTTGCTGCTGCAGCAAGCCACGCATATCCTTCCGAAGTAACTAAAGTTACTATAACGAGTAACTGGTAAGTATCATCAAAAATAGCTTCCGGTATCCGACGGTAACCTGTGCGTCGCAAGGTCGCAAGGTCGCAACAGCTTAACATCTTCAAGTGCTGTCCGCTTCGATGCAGCTAGTCCTTCCAGCGCTGATTTCTCCGAGCAGATTGTTGACTAACATCTGTCTAAAATTCCAAATAGACAATAAGAGATCAGGCCTTGCCCATTGCTATGACTCCGACATTGAATTATGTTGGCTTCTTTGGGAGTCTAGGATGTGGCATTTACTCGTCTCATCGCAACTCATACAAGTCATGTCCATTTGGCCATGTCCCGTGTACAACGATTCTCCTTGAAACCTCTCTGGAACAGATTTCTTCGGTGTGATAGCTCCACCTACTGAAACTCACGAGTAAATTTACAAACGCAAGAATGGTTCTGGAATGGCGCTGTCTGCCTATAAAGCCTTGTCAGAGTGGTCTTTCTTCTATCCAACAACCTCGTCCACACAGACTTGACAATCTTGCTCATCTTCCTTCGAAATGATGTCCAAATTCGCCTCCATTGCCATGATCACCTTGACGGCCGTGTTCTTATTCGCGGGACAAGCCAATGCTGCTGCACTCATTGCAGACAACGCTGGTAAGAATTATGATTACATACCCGAGATTTATGCTCAATTTGATTGTTCTAGTCGATGCGTGCAACGGTTCTAATAACTACGGTGTGGGTCACTCCTGCGCCTTCCAGCAGTCTCAAGGCGGTAAGTAATCGTCTCTTTCATCCATATACAGTACTTGATTGTTTCTATTAGTCTGCGAGAACAACGCGTGTGGAAACCTGATCTGCGTCCCCAATTAAATGGGGCGGAAGGCTTGTCGAGTTTTTTAGGAAGAGAGATCAGATATTTCTTCGTTGTACTTGTTAATCATATTTCCTAAAATTCCACTGGCTTCTTCTGTTCGCTTTCATTCCTCTCGCGTCCCTGTGAATGACGCCCTCCGTCCCCCATCGCCAGGCCACCCCTGCCGAGCGACTTTCGGAACGCCTGGCGCCTCACCGCTATCCGGTACCGAGATACGTCTACGTACAACGTCACAAGCGCTCTCTGCAGGCTACGGAAATTCGAGAGGTGTCGAGGTATTCCCTCGTGCTCGGTCTCGGGAGCGTGAATATACCGCGCAAGGAGTACGTTTGTGAGGCAGTGAGATCGTCGTTAAAGTACAAAGAGATCGAGCGCACCATAGCTTCAATGTCGACGTGCTTCAAGGCGGTATGGTGATTGATGAGTAAAAGACCGATGCTGATAGGAGCCATGCTACTGGCGACAGTCCTTGACGCGACCGAAGGTTTCAGACCTTTTCAAAATGGCGTCCTTGAGTATGCTGATGTATCTGGCTACCTATGTCTCTGTCATATAACCACTCGTCGGTAATTATTTTCTATAAGAATTCTCAGATTCAATTCCACGATTGAACTGGAAAGACGCACATGGTAAAAATACGGTTTTCCATCTGAATACGTATGCTTCGTCCAACCCATAGACAAAACTTCTTCCTCTCCCCTAGTACGACGATGAGTCAAAATTCTGACAGCCTCGGGAGAGAGCACGCATACGTTTCAGGCGAAATGCGCCTACATGTGTTAAAGTCAATTTACATAGCAGGTACTGTGAATTTGGATGGCGTCCATTTGTCTCTAAACACTGCGAAGTTAATCATCACTGAGTGGAGCGAAAGGAAAGCACTGACATGAGCGTCTTCTTGTCGTAGTGTCCTATCCCCAGATGGAAGATATTCTTCGAACTCTATCTCGTCCTTGAGCCAGTCGTATGTAGATTCAAGGGAACTGTTTTGCGGTTGGATTATGTGCTCGACGATTGTGTGTTTCGGTGGAAAGGTTGCATACTCCTTGGATATGTACGACGACGACCTTCTGTCTGCATTGCTGAGCAGGTTCTGAGTCTTCGGAATGGGGGCAGACGGCCTAAATGTGATGGTGCCGAACGTACACCGGGAGACCTCGCACGTTCAGGAAGTGTCAATTTGTGTACTGAGTTGACGGGTGTTCCTGCCACAGTCGATGGCAGTCTCTGAGCAGTTGTTATAGGTATGGGTGAAGGGCGAGGAGCGGCAGAGGTAGGCAAAGGTACAGGCGTAGTAACAGTTGTCTGTTGCTGTGAATCAGGAACAGGTTACAGGCCTGTCGACTCTCCTTTAGGATTCGCATTATCTTCTCTGGCAGTGCCAGTTATTTGTCTGCGAATGCCGCTCATAATCGCAATCTGCTCGCTCTCCAGGTCTTCTCACCATTCGATCAGTATTCATCATCTCTGCTCTCTTTCCGTCTCGGTTTGCGTAGCCCTTGATCTGGCATTCGCTTGCCTGGTACCCGTCCATCAACTTCTTCCTCTGCGCAGGGTCAATATTATCCCCACCGAGGCTAGCAAGATCATACTCGAGCTTCTGCTTGGCTTGGGGCAGTATCCTTGAAGGTAACGGAGAGCTTCTCCTTAAGCTCGGTTTCCATTGGTCATCAGGTTCGTGTCATTCGTAGATATGAAAACGGGTAGGTAGATGAGGATTTGGACGAGTGAAGGGATTGGCTGCAGACGGCTGCAAAAATCAGAACTCGGAGGGGAAACACGTGTAGTCGGCTCACTGTTTCCACGAAACTGGAAATCTATGGTTTTCGCTACGAAATGACTAGGAAATCGGCACTTAGCATCAACGTCAACGTCAGGTAATCGCAAACAATCAGAACCTAGGACACGGTGTCAGCCAGGCAGGTTTTCACTGTGGAATCTATTGCTGTTGGAATATCCATAATGTGTACTGGGGATACCGAGGCACGATCGTGAGGGCCGTGAAGGTCCTGTGTTCATTCTATCAGACATTTTAAGATATGATGCTAGAAAGCAGTGCTGACCGTCAGATATGCAGAGATGGATCAAGGTAGGTTGGTGTTCAGTCGGCCATCACAATTAAATAGTCATCGTGCTCGTGTTTTGCACTGCTACTGAGGCCTGTATCACACCGTAAACCATTACACCAGACAAAGGGTTCCGATGTAAAGCTAGAACGAAACTTGATTCAAGTATCCAGCCAGTGTAACGGCGAAAAGACAACGAAAAGAGATAGAGGCCGATTTGGTATGTATGGCAATTCGATCGTCCTGTCAAGCACAAATCGAATTTTACCGCAACCCTTTTCAAACCATTTTCATTCCAGTCACGGCTTCACACCAGAGTCAGCACCGCCCAACTTCACATCCTCCAGTCTCCCGCCTTAAGAATAATACGCCGACTCGCCTTTTCATCCTGAGGCCTGAACTGTAGTAGAAACCGCCTCGCTTTGGGAAAATCGGGATTTACCATTGCCAACGAGCAACGAGTGGCTGGGTTCGTTGAGCTGCATCAGGCATTGCAGTGATGCTAATGAAGGCATCATTCGCAGATAGGCATGCGTACAACTGGGATGCGTGTAAACTCTACGATCTGATAATTCACGCGCACGGACCCCAACTCACTCCAACTCGCACCATCACAATGTCAAAGGACCTCTTCGTCTACCTCAAACAGCGCCCACCCATGCCCAGATCGGCCGACACGATTATCCATTATCGTACCGCTATGCCACAACAAACTCGTGCTGTCCTATACCAAAGCGATTGCTCTTAGCTTCAAGCTTCTTCATCGCTTAATTCCTTCCCGCCACAACCCCTGTTTCTCATTCAACCGCATTTCCGACCCGAGTCTTACTCGCAGCATGGCCAAGACACGGCCGGGATAGGCTCGAGCATGTCTTGCAATAGAGAGATAGATGACCGTGGAAGTGGGACCGTCGACGGGCCTTCTCCGACTCGAAACCTCCATGTCAGGAAACATTCTCTAGACGTCCAAATAGCCACGCTCTCCCCTCCTCAAATGGTTCGCAAGAACACCCACAAGCCCACTACCAATCCACTTTCGAACAGCTGGTGTCGTAGGAGAGTGCGATGAGCCAAACACGCCTGGATGGGAGCTCCACTACTGGGCGAGCCACTGATCGATACGAACAAGAACATCACTTTGACGGGGAGTTCATGCAGAGATCGTCGTGGTTAACCTACAGTCGGGTTTCTCTCTGAGAATTGTGAGTACTCCCTTTTTTCTCATTTCTGTGGACCCTAATTTCTATGTAGCTGGCAGATGGGGGTAACAAGGTGTTGATGGTTCGTGGCGCCCACGGGACATATGACTATCTAGACGTGCTTTTCGAAGAGCTGGAGTTTGCGTTTTAGAGATGATCGATGAAGGATCTGCCAGGTAGAGTATCGCGTTTATGTTTTGTGTGTGTGGTCGTGCAATTCTAATGTGCTCAATAGATACCGGAAAAAATTAATCATAGCTGACAGGAAATGCGTACGCAGAGCTGGCTGCCGTTCCGTTACCTACACAACCAATGTTCGATCCAGAAGGTTTCTCCATGTCAATGCTGAGTGTTATGCGAGTCTTCGTTTAAGATGCCGGGCTTCACTTCCAGATTGTCGGAGCGTTCAACTCGCACACAGACGGCACACAGATGTCGCATTTCTGATATCCCGCTGGGCTTACTTGCCCAATTGATCGAAGCTTGCCGGAGCGTGGCTCGAGATGGCCTATACAAAGCAGATTCTCGAAAGTGTATCTCGTTCTTGATTGAAATTCAACGAGAGTAGCCGATATCGTACCGTATTGATGGTTTACGTTGGACTGTATAGTATTCAGGCGGGATGCCAGCGCCTTGTGACTTTGCTACGAGGTTCGCCGCTAGGCAACCAAGGTCCGCATAGCTTCGCTGCCATCACGTTCAACTTTTCCTACTGAATGGACGAATGCTATTGCTGATAGGCCAGGGTATCGAACATCGGGCAGTGATAGCATTCCTCGGACGTTCGCTTCCCTGAAGAATTGAACCGAAGACACTTGGCAGTACCTCAAGTCTTCGCAAGACTACTCTTTGCAGCAGGCACACGCTTCTTCCGTTCTTTGGAAAGCCACTGTTCTTTGGCGGCCTCAAACTGGAGGCGGTACATCTTCTCTGCGGAAGAAGAAGACATCAAATGTCGTGACATTTCAATCGAAAGCACGAAGGAAACCATGTGTCGTTAGGATCGGACAATAAGCCGTTTTAGGTACGTGAGAGATGCACTAAATACGTTCTGACCAAATACAAAATTCTTAATTGCCTCTCAGATCTCAGGCCCAGGTACGACATTTTTAGAATAAACTCACCGACGCCTTGGAAATGGTTATGGTCCAAAAATACTTGGTAAAGAATTTAGTGGCAATCCCGCCCTGCTTATCCTCATGGAGGTTTATACTGTATCTTGGTTCGCTCGCTCAAAAGCACTGGTGGACATACTTGTCATCGTAGGCCAGATCCAGTCAAGGTATCCAAGAATGAACAGCGGTGATAAAGACGCGAACATTTAATTAAGAATTATTCATTGTCTGACGATAGGCTGTCCTTCCCTCCGATCAGTGGATCTGTATCGTCGTCGTGACGATCGCCCTAATTACAGCAGCCCACCACGTTAGGATCCCTGTCTTGGCTGAATCCCCATGAATGCTCATGCTGGGCATAGTGTCGTAGACAAGCTCTAATCAACGCGTCCGAGAACGAACAACAGCCATAACTTTATGTACGGATCTACATTGTCAAAAGCAGGTAATCACTTGTTGTTACTTTTTTCGAAATAGCTAAATGTGTAACGGTTGCAACACTTGCTCACCCATGTTAGGATCCCTGTATTTTGGCTGGCCCCTCGAATGCTTCTAATGGACATACTCGTCATCGTAGACATATTGCGGCGTGAAGAGGGCGCACCCAACCTGAGCGAATCAAGCCAACCCTTCCTCATCGACAACAGTGAACGCGTCCGAGAACGAACAACGGCGATGGTGTGTCCAAATCTCTGTTGGCAACGACACCGACGTTGAAATAGCTAGTCATATAAAGGTTGTCACACTTGCTCATCAATGCTTTACTCATTTTTGCCCGCATTACCATGTCTTCCAACAGCATTTCTAGCGTCAATGTTGGTGTTGGTCTAGGTGGAACCACTTCCGTGCTAGCGTAGGTTCTTGTTACTTCCCCATGTCGCTCGCTGTCATCTCACCCTATCAATATACAGTTGGATCCGTCTCCTCCCAGGTGTTCGGTGTGTATTCCATTCGAATATCTTATTTGTGAATCAATGCCCATGACTTTCACGGGGGACCATCCAGGTTCGCACTTTATTCATCTATACTTCTCTCTGACTAAATACCCAATAGTCTGTCAAACTCCGTCGAAGAGTAAGTGCACTTTGTATTGATTCAAGAGTGATATATATATCATATGGCACATCACAGATTCATTGTTTGCTCACGAGGGACTAATACTAGCCAGGGCTCTGCAGGAAATGGTGGGGGAAAGGTCCGGCCTCCTGGTGGACCCAAGAGCGGAGGACAGACTGCTGATAGCAAAGGCTCTACGAAAAATAGCAAGTAAAGGTCGACGATAGGAGACCGGTCTCTTTACGCGTCTGGGCTCCCTTTTATATCTGTCTACTGGGATAATTCATGTTCCCTTGTCCTTCGATATCTAACACTTAGTATTCCTTCACCTATATGATAGTCTTTTCTTCACAGCGAGCAAGAGCTTCCCCCCCTTCTCTTGATTGCATTACTACCCTTACTTACATTGATATAACATTGTACTTGTACGGAGAATGCATTCGTAGTTTGAAATTTGAAGGTAAGAAATTGGACTCCACAGAAATAAACATACTTTCTATAACGTCTGGGTTAGTCGAAAACTGTATATCACCGTCAAGTTGAAAGTTTCGTGCAATAGCGGCGCACTGCGCAATGAATTGGCAGTTGTTGTTTCGACAGGTCGACTTCTCACTTTTCCGACA
The DNA here is from genome assembly GCA_030407065.1 of Armillaria nabsnona. Taxonomy (NCBI): domain Eukaryota; kingdom Fungi; phylum Basidiomycota; class Agaricomycetes; order Agaricales; family Physalacriaceae; genus Armillaria; species Armillaria nabsnona. The sequence continues at coordinate 1,654,634 of JAUDQA010000005.1, forward strand.
GTTCAGCGCTGGTCGCCCACAGTCCACTGTTCACTGGTTTTGACTTCAAGTTGCGCAACACAACATTTTGGATCTGGGACCTTGGTACCGACTCCCGACTCAGCTGAGTCGTCACTTGCGTCTCGGATCCATAAGTCCAGTAAAAGAATTCGCCTTTGGTACAAGGCTTAATGAACCAGCTGTACGTATCTCGTCCGCAGGGTGGCAGGAGCAGAGAAACGGGACATGAGGCACGTCCTCTATGTCATTGCCGCACATTCTGCAAAAGCACCGTTCCCTACATACTCACCGCAGCCCATTTGCCCCGCTGGGCTACCGCGAGATTATGGGTTGATGTGAGCTCGTGTGAGAGCAATGCGACGTGCGGTGATACGGACGTCCAGATAGTGGCGCAGAGCTGCAGGTGCAGTATTAGTTTCCGAAAAGCGAGATGCGAGCAGAGGTTGAGGGCAACACTGTGATCTCGTCGACGTCGACGATCTCCATCTTTCACATAGCTTCCACCGCAGCGATAACATCCGTAACATAGTCACCATTATAGAGATCATCAGGGGAGATCTCGATGGGATGATACACATTTGGATTGCATAGTACAGTACAGAATAGGTGACTGCATCTACAGATTGGACAGTCGAGTGATGCTAGAGGGAAACAGGAAGAGAGAGCAGCGAGCAGCGAGCAGGGAGACGCGGCGCTTCGAAGTAGAATTAGTAACAGATTACGAAGCAGAGATTGATGGAGCAGAATGGAAGAGGGGAACAAGCACAAGGTCCCAATAAGGAACGACCAAACCCATAGCCCTGACATGGCGAACCATGCGCTGTGGCCACGAAGGCTCATACCGTTGTGATCACACTACATATTGAGTGCATCGCATGGAGTAGGGACTCTTCGTTGAGAACATTAAAGACAATAGACCATGATGCTTGAGTCTGACACTGGCAGCGGGAAGGTCAAGAGAAGTAGATGATAGAGTCTGCGCTGTATGGACCTGAGACCGCGACTGCATTTTCCAGTACTAGTCGCACTCGATACCTTGAGTGGGGTAGAATTCGGTGCTAAATGGCTGAAATGCCCTCAGTACGTCGATACAAAGATGCCGACATTGTGTCCGACAGGGAAAATCTCTACGTCGACTATGCATTCGGCGAGACAAGGTTGTATCAACAGTGACGGAGTGGAATGGGAGATATGTCAGACATGACGTACGGACCCGTGTGTGAGGGGCGTAGTGTTCGGGTCCACGAAAACGAACAGGACGAATTGGCGAGCGTAATACACAGACGCGGGGTCAACACAACACATGAGAACACGAGAACACAGACACAAGATCAACAATGCACGGAAACACATTGGGCAGTAAACACAGGAATGGGAACAGGATGCAAGGGAAGAAGATGCTTATGAAAGAGGAGACGAAAAAGAGGAAGGCACACAATAAGCTTGATCTAAATGTCGAAGATGAATGGCTTGGTACTCCCTGAAAAAATACTAGTAGTCAAAGTCCTTCATACCGGTAGAGAAGTCGATGAAAAGAGCAGGCAATTTATAGCACTACTCATCAACGGCTGCAAGGATACGAAGAAGCATTAACGTCAGGCCTGTGAGCGCCATCCAGGGTGTCGACAAACCTTTGCGCAGCGTGAGTAGCCAAAGACATTGATAGTGCATGATCAAGAACAATACCGGCGGTGGTGATGGAAGGGATATCAAAGGAATGCCAATCTCGTTTGAGTATAATGAAGCGCAATGTAGAAATGGGACTGGTCTACCACTGAAGGCTACCAGTTGTCACGGTTGATTCTGAGAAGAATAGTAGCTCGATTCATATTCTTCGCGAGCGAAAGGCTGGCCATGGGAAGGAGGAAAGCAGTTTTGATTTTGTGCCATGTGGGATGTCGCATTGTCGATGATGATAGCCGAAGTAACAAACAAAGCACGGGAATTCGCATGGTGTGGGAAAATTTACGGTCACATGCAATCATTCCCCCTAATCCGCGGTGCTTGGACAGGCGAGGCCCAACTTCAACACCATGGACGTTTGTTCGGATGATGGTGTATGCAACCTTGCCTGACTCATAGAATTTACAGGATATAGATAATCTATCCCCTCTCTCTCGAATACACTGCTTTTCCCCATCTTTCGCCTGCCGTTGATAATTCACGGACGACTGAAACCCCAACTCACCCTCCAACTCACACCACCACAATGTCAAAGCACCTCTTCGTCTACCTCATGCCGTGCTCAACCCATACCCAGCTCGGCCACAGCAATTACATCATCCTCCAAATGTCCTTATATGGCCACTTTCATGCACCGTCACGGAACTGCGCATCCTCCAGTGCCCCCCCCCCCCCCCCCCCATCTACGACGCCCTCTAAGAGTTCCTCAGATCATCCCTCGCCCTCAGCGACTTCAGAACACATGGCACTGGACCGCTGTGCGCTACCGAAACACGTCTGCATATGACATCGTAAACGCGCTTTGCATGCTACGCAAATTCAAGCAGTATCTCCTCGTGCTCGGTCTCAAGACCCTGGGTATACTGCGTACACGCAGGTCTCAGGGAGACGTCAATATATGATAGAACGTCTAGAGTGATCCTCATATTGTCTGCCCTGATCGACAGGACTCGAACACAGATAGGTAGGTGGAGTCGTAGATTCAATGACTAAGTACTAATTCCGGTCCATCCTCAGTCATATGGAAAACGTATCGCGCCTATCGTGAGCAATGGCGACTAACCATTGAAGCTAGTGAGTGTGGATGCTTTCTCTTTCGTCTGATGGCCTTCAAGCCGTTGTTCTAGGATACTGAACTGGTTCCCTCCGTCAGCTGGTAAGCGATGCTAGGGATTTTGTGTTCAGGCTAGTCTAACCGCCATAATTTGAGGGAAGTCCGATATTGTACTTCAGCCATTAGCCCAAGAGCGAAACCTACTTGGTAACGCTCCGGATCAACATCATGCATAATGTCGACACGTACATATTTACTGGAAACCTTTTGACAGATGCGCCGGAATCTCTGTTATGCGTGAACGAGATCGAAGAACTGCAGCACATCAGCAAGTCAGCGTCGAAATATTCATCGAGTTCAAATAACATACCACAACTTGTATGTTGGCTTCTTTCACCGCTCCACGCGTCCTCCTTGTTCTAGTTTTTTGTTACACCAGGGCTGTTGCTGGTAAGCTACTAGGCCATTCGGAGGGCTTCTCCCAGTCCTGATATATTAAACCCTCTCCTCCGACGGTCGTCGTGTAGTTATCTGAACACCTGGTCTAAAGCTCTTCATTGTCTTCGGTGTAGGTGGCACAATGAATCTGAACTTTTCATTCAACAACAGAGTTCTCATAGAGTTTGTAGTCTCCGTCGACAATCGTAGCGAACTTCAACACCCGTAGGACGTCTGTCCTGAGGTGCTCTGGTGCGTTGAGACCGGGGACTCAGCCTCGTCGTTCGGAATTCCGCGTCGTGTAGTCATCTATAGTACAACGTCAGGTCTAAAAGTCTTCCCCTCAACTGACTGGCCGGTCTTGTCTTTCGCATACACGCGGTTTGTTGTGTTCTCCGCGTTGACGCCGGGCACCAAGCGTGCGGGAAAATTCCTTTAAGAGAAGGAAGGGATATGTGTTCATGCCGAAGTCGTACCCAATCTCGGTCGTCGGCGGACCCTTGCTCGGTGTCCTGCCTTTTGTTCAAAGCCAAGCATAGTGCATAACTTTCCGTAATATTTGAGATATCGTGCATATATTCTAGAATCGGCATATTGTCATTCGACATTGGATTTTATCGACCCAGAACTGGTCCCTTCGAGCATACGCGTCCTCAAGCTTACTCATAATATCTGTAATGCGTACCTGGTAGGAAAACACGAAAGACAAATAATGGAAACATGGAAACCCACATTCACCTGCGCAGCCTCATACTCCTCCTTTATCTCCTCTGCATCCTTCAACGTCGCGACCTCCATCTTCTTGCACGTCTCATGGAACTCCCACAGTCCCTTCCCGAAGCCATCGTCGACACGAGTGTTGAGAACGTGGTGAGCTTCCTTGACGCGTCTGACAGCAGGAACAAGGGTCAGCGCGATGTCGTCAATGAGAATATTTGAATAGCGCGTAAAGGCGTTTTCGAGTGAGTTGATGAGCTTGAGAGCATTTTCGTCATCATCTGGTTCGACACAGCTTAGGGGGTTTGAGAACAGGAAAAACTGGGTGTATGCGCGTCAAGGCACACCCATCACTCGAGAGATCAGCTATCAGCGTCTGTTCGTCCTCCCAAGGAAACAACATGCCGTCGTCGTCATCATCGTCTTCCTCCCTTTTCCCTGGCACGCGAAAAGAGTCGTCAAAATCGGACGATACCTCTCCTCCAGACAAGAGGGTTCTCATACATAGGATCAAGAAGAGGTGGTCGTTGGTGCCAGTTATTCGAGACTCGACGAGAGTGAGATTCTGGTGGGGTACTTTCGTCGAGGACCAAACCTGTTGCGGCTGTACTGCAGTGGCGATCGTTTGCAGGGCCTAATGGCTGGAAGAGAAGTGTCCAGTTAAGTAGTATAAAGTAAGATAAGAAAGGACTTACGCGAGTACGGGGTCCTGTAGTGAGTTTTACGGGTAGTCGAGAGTGCAGGACGATAGGGAGCCATGACGGTTGAAAGCAAAGAGGCGGATATTCGGGCCGAAAATCGATGTGGCTTCAAATAGTCAGAAACATCTGTGTTCTGCTCCACCACCTTCCCCACCTCGTTCGACGTTATTCCCTCATTCACCGACTCACTCCTACTCTCTAGGCCGCCCTCCTCGACCTCTGTTTGATTACCTTTGTTGGACGAATACCAAGAGATGTACGTCGAAGAACAAACGATAGGAGTTAATGCCGAGGTCGAAGGATTGCCAATGGATACACAGGACGATTTCGACTCAGGTCTATGGGAAATTTCGACTCTTGAACCAGATGTAAAGGGCGAAGTCAAGCAATTCTCGTCGGCGTTTCGGCAGACCATCGAGCGCTATCAAGAGGTCGAAGGAGAAGGCCCTTGGAAGGTTCCCCAGCCCATCAGACAGTCTGTGTTCGAAGCTTGGAGCGACAGACGTAAAGGCAGATACCCCATTTCTTATGACCTTGCGACGGGATACGTGCACATATACGGGGACCCCTCTCTTGTTCACCAGTTATGGCTGGCAGGCTCATGGTGATGATTTTGAGCATCCTGAGACGAAGGTTCGTTGATGTCATGGCAAAGTACTTTGGTGATATAAACGAGACAGTGGACGTCTTTGAGTCCATCATCTCAACAGTGCGTGTTACTCCATAAATCGGCTTTCAGTCGCTTACTTATTCCATCTTTCTTAGGGTGCATCGCCCCTACACGGTATTATTCATCCATGCGAAGATCATCGCAAGATGATGAAGGAAACAGATATTTCTATCACCATATCTCCTACTTTGTCTTTACATAAGCCAACTGAAAATACCGCTCAAGTCTCGGGATCGGAAACGTCTTCTACTTTTGCTTCGGACTCGGCATCCTTGCCTGGCATCATCATCGAGGTTGTCTACCGAAACGAATCTTGGCCTGCGCTACTCGAGGAGGTAGACGTATGGAGCCGATCGGCCACCAAGCACAAGCAGATCTTGTTGTAGCCATAGCCATCAGGCCCAATACCCACGAGGCCTCTGACCCGTTCGTGGTCGTCGTTGCGTCTTGTGAGGATGGACCTCCGATCGTAGTCCCTTTTGGATCAGGATCACCTGTGGTACTACCCTCGACCTTTAAGCACCCTGGACCGTACAATGTCTTTCCATTCACGCTGGATGTGTTCCCTGGATTTCCGGATAGCCACAGTTTTTCCCATTCCCAGATCACCGAGCTACGTCCCGTTCTTCCGCCTGAAAAACTGTTCCAGCATCTTGATTTCGAGAGAATTGAACGGGCCTTCAATGTCAATATCTCATCGGACGACAGAAAAAGCTTGATTGAATTTTCTGATCGCCTCGATCTGGGATCGTTGAGGTTTGCACTCCTTTCGTCTGTATATCATTGAATTCTATTACATGTATTAGACTCTTATGCACTGTCAGTGATACGTCTTATCTTTCCTGGAGTTCGTAATAGAATCTGACTACTACCCAAGGAGCTTTATGCTTCACGCACGATGTAGGACGCGTCCGACTCTGTTGAAAAGGTCTTCCAAACTTCTAATAATTGCGGTCGGATTCTACGCGAATTCTGGTGTTGACGGCACCTGAAGACCTCAAGGCGCTTTGAGAAATCAAGATTCTACATGAAAAAGAGTATCCGCAAGGATTCGAGGCCTCTACTAGCTTGCCACTAGCTCGAATTATTGGCTTCGTTTAACCATTTTGTGCGCGACAAGTTTACTAGCACCGTTGTTTGCCAGCGGTACGTTTCTATAAATTACTCATCGTAACAAGACAAAGGTCCGGCGGCTCTTTGGGTGGAGAGTTGAGAAGTAAGAGCAGCCTGTGTCACGGTGCAACACTGCGACGAGCCAGCGTTGAGCATCGCAGTCGGCCAATTGGCCAATTGCATCAAAATGAAAAGGCGCCCGGCCCGTTTCCCGGCCGAGCCTGGCAAATCCTTTTTTTCCCCCAGGAATACTTCCTTCCTGCAACGATGATACATATGTCCCCAAGGCGCGACAATGACTAGAATTTACGGCCAATAGCTAGTCGTTCCGTGCAGGTTCTAGGTCCAGTGCTCCTCATTCCAACACGTCGACTCCGGGGGAAGTGTGAGCTTCTTTGATGCGTGTCCTTATGAGTGCCTCAAAATAGACCGCTTTAGCGCCCTCATGTCTGCCACAAACTCTACGGTATGCCGCAATTTTCTCAGAGGAAAATGCAAGAATGGGGCTGGCTGTAGATACCAGCATATTGGTGGGGCTTCTGTAAGCTTCACTGACGTGCTTTCACATCGCCTTCCACTTACAAAGGTCTTCGTGGCAGGGGACGCCACACATAGCTCATAATAGTGTCAAAAACAAAGGGAAGAAACGGAACGATAGCAACAATCAGTGTATCATTCACAACATCGATGTTCAATCTAATCTCAGCTCACTGCAATCACCAGAAGATTGCAATTCCAAGGACACAATATCGTGTTCTGTGTTGCAGAGAGGAAGCTGTGAACAAGGAGAGCAGCGCAATTTCGCCCACGACTCAGATATCGAGCTAGTACGTATCTTCTCCTTTCCAAGGTGGATCGCGACATCAATTAACTCAATTATCAAGGTCAACGGGGTAGAAGTTCCGCCATCAGGCGCTTCAGCTTGCCTGGAGCGGCAGCAGAAGGAAAGAAGTGGACAGCAAGCGTCAAGTTCTCGTCGTGTAAAGAAAGGTGAACTGCCATGCTATTCGTGGAAGAGCGGATCTTGCGCCAAAGGGGAGAAATGCTTCTATGCTCATGATCCTGAAGTATGTAAATAATTATGTTGGTCTCGCAATCGCTAAGTCATACGTACAGGTTCAAGAAGCTGAAGGACGGCGTATGGGGATTGAGAGAATCAAACTGGAGCTGGAGTTGGAAAGGAGGCAGGAGGAAGAGTTTGCAATGGATCTCCCGAGATTGGCTCGCGAAGCTGAGGAACAGAGGGAAGAAGAGGAGCGTCAGCGACAGGAGGAGGCCAGACGTTGGGAGGAAACGGAGCGCCAACGGAGGGATGAGGCAAAGCGATACTTAGAAGAGGCACGAAGATGGAGAGAAGAAGAGACACGAAGACGAAGAGAAGAAGAACAATCCAGAAGGGAGGAGGAAGAAAGGTGTTTTAAAGAAAAACAGGAGCGTCGACAGAGGGAAGATGCAGAGCAACGCTTAGAAGAAGCGCGTAAACAGAGAGAAGAAGAGCAACGTCAAAGAGAGGAGGAGGAAGAGGCTCGACAGAGGAGAGTTGAAGAAGCACGACGTCACCTAGAGGAGGAGCAACGTAAAAGGAAAGAAGAACAGCGCAAAAGGGAGGAAGAGCAACGTCAAAGAGAGGAGGAGGAAGCAAGACAACAGCGGGAAGAGGCTCGACGGAGGAGAGAAGAAGAACGACGTCGGCAAGAGGAACAACCACGTCGGCAAGAGGAGGAACAACGACGCGTTGACCAGCAGCGTCGTTTAGCTGATGCACAGGTCACTATGCAGCGTGTCGTCCTCGCTGGTTCTATTGTCACGTTCAGCTCTGGCCTCGCCATCGAGAACACTATTACAGGCTTCGAATCGTGCAGAATCCGTGTCAAGAATATCCCCCGTAATGCACGTGAAAACGAGATCGCAGCCTTATTCACTCAGCAGGGCCTTAACAAGTTCGAGTTCCACGTCGTATCTGTCAAAGAGATGCCCGAGAGAAATGGGAAACAAGAGGCGGACATCGTCACGAATGCCATTGTTGCACAGTCATTGGCGATTGGGCTTGAAGGCCTCGAATTCAGAGACGAGAGACTGGAATTCGAAGTTGGGGTGTTTAATGCACCTGGTGCCATGGATGCCCTGACACCAAGGGATGAAAACACGTTGACGATCTCATGCCGCGCCCCGTCTGTCCGTTACGTCGTTGAATATCCCGACATACCTTTCTGTCGCACTAAAGTGAGGGAACTCAACGGCCGTATATGTGCCGGACGGCGGGTGAAGGTGGAAATGAACCAACTCCCCCCCGGGCGTGTCGTGCCCAGCTTCCGACCAAACACTATCAAGATTAGCAACCTGCCTGATGTTGTCCTTCCCGCCATTGTGACTGACTTCGCCCAGTCCCACTCAATTCGCCCCCTCAAACCTCTTAGCTTCGACATAGATTCAGCAATTCGCTCTCTACAGCTGCATATCAATCGGATAGAGGGCGTCGAAATGCAGTCTTTCAATGTTACTTCCCGAGGTGATAACGAAGCTGGGATTCTTTCAATTCGTACCCGTTTCAATACGTGGGATGATACAAAGAAGGTTCACGATGCTCTCCTCGACCGACGTTTCAGTTACATCTGTAACTCCGTGTTTTGGCTCAGAATCGCCCCTCAAGCGCTTTACACCATTATCATACCATCCGGACAGTATCGCGCTCAAGAAAACCTTTGGAAAGAACTCCAAGGGAACATCAAAGATCGTAAAGCATGTAACATCATTATTCGTGAGCTCAACGGCGGGGACTGCCGTATCCAAGTGTCGGGGACGGTCAAGGCCGCCCTTGGTGCACTCAAGGTCCGCGTCGAAAGTTTAGCTGCTGGTGAAAAGATCGACGGCTGGCACGACCATCTAACTTATCCTCAAGCCCATCTAGTGCAAAAGATTACTGATGCGGGCGCATTTTTACGCTCGGATTCCCGGAAGCGGACGCTCAAGCTTTATGGGGAGCCGAAGGCGGTGGAAAAGGCCAAAGCAGTTGTGATGGAAGAGTTGGATCATCTTGCGTCTCTGGAATTTACTGTAACCTTGCCACGCCCCTCGGTGGGATACTTTGTCCGGACCGGTCTTGCAGCGATGAGAGAAGTTTTCGGTGAGGACAGCTTGGCGCTGGATATTCGTTCTGCGGTCATCACGGTAAGAGGAGGCGAGGAGGTCCGACTCCATCTTAACAACCATATCACCGAATCCCATAAGTCTGTCAATGTGAACGTCGCCCCCGGAACCCATACATGTCCAATATGTTACGATGATGTCTCGACGCCATTTCAATTGGTGTGTGAGCATGTATATTGCACAGGATGTATCCGCCACTTCCTCACCTCTGCTGCCGAAACCGGAATTTTTCCACTTGTATGCATGGGGAACGAATCAAAGTGCGGAACACCCATCTCCATTCCCGTCATTCAAAAGTTCCTTCCAGAGACCGTCTTTAACCACCTTCTAGAAAATGTTTTCACGACGCATATTGACAGACGTCCGCAGGAGTTCAGGTACTGCAAGACACCAGATTGTACGCAGATATACCGCAAGTCGGAAGCGGTGTCTGTTTTACGATGTCCATCTTGCTTCTCCGAGATATGTTCTTCATGTGGCGAGGATTCACATGAAAGAATGAGCTGTGAAGATGCTCGAATTCACAATAACCCTGCGGAGCAGGAACGAATGAGAGACATATGGCTTTCGCAGCAACGTGGTATCAAGAAATGCCCCGCGTGCTCACGCCTCCTACAGAAGACGGAAGGATGCAATCATATGACGTGCCCGTTCGTTGTCCGTACTTCTACTTATTCGTTGAAGCTGACCAGCTTCTCTAGATGCGGAGCTCATATTTGCTGGCGCTGCATGGGAGTCTTCGGCGCCGACAACATCTATGACCACATGGGTACCGTGCATGGAGGCATATATGCTTCCGAGCCTGATCCGGTCCCGGTCCAACCTCAGGATGCTGTTCCACCGCCCCCAAATCCAGATGTGGATGTTTTTCAAGACATCGATTACCTTGAACAAGTGCGGCTTCTTAACGAGGTGGAAGCTCGTCGTGTTGCACAAGAGCAGCATGATCAAAATAGAAGGGAACAGGATAGAATTGCTGCTTATCATGCAGAAGCTATGGAACGACGCAGGCAGGAAGAGGCTGACCGAGAACAAGCCCGCCGTGTAGCGCAAGAGCAGTATGATCAAAATAGAAGGGAGCAGGATAGGATTGCTGCAGAAGCTTTGGAACGACGCAAGCTGGAAGTGGCTGAGCAAGAACGAGCTCTCCGGGTAGCGCAAGAGCAGTACGATCGAAATAGAAGGGAGCAAGATAGGATTGCTGCAGAAGATATGGAACGACGCCGGCTGGAACAGGCTGAGCAAGAACGAGCTCATCGGGTAGCGCAAGAGCAGTATGATCAAAATAGAAGGGAACAGGATAGGATTGCTGCAGAAGCTATGGAACGACGCAAGCTGGAAGTGGCTGAGCAAGAACGAGCTCTCCGGGTAGCGCAAGAGCAGTATGATCAAAATAGAAGGGAGCAGGATAGGATTGCTGCAGAAGCCATGGAACGGCGCAGGCGGGAAGAGGCTGACCAGGAACAGCAGAGGTTGGAGCGAGTGACCCAGCGGAGGAGCCAGCAAGAGGCTGAACGGCCGAGAACTCATCGCTTGCACAAAGAGCAAGTCAATCGAAACCAAAACGAGAGAGCTCAACAAGCCACGCGAAGGCGACAATACCTTCGGCGACAGCAGCCTCCTCAACCAGCACCCTCGGAAATCCAAGCATGGTGCTGCGTGGTGATGTGACGGGCGCTTGTAGGATGTAAATCGGAGGCTACAGTGATGTACCAATGCTCTCACTCTTGCCATGGATCCGGTTTCGTAAATGATTCAATGTACTTATTTAATGCATCCTATCGATCCGAGAGCGAATGTGATGTGCGTCCGATTTGTCCAAACTGCGATCAGTGTACTAAGTCCCGTTCTACCGCCTTGGTTTTGAGAGAATTGAACAAGCTTGCAAGGTCAATACGTCATCGGGCGACAGGGGAGACTTGATCGAGTTTTTTGGTAGACTTGATTGAGGAAAGCTGAGGTTTGAACTTCATTCATTGTCTTCGGTGTAGGTGGCACAATGAATCTGAACTTTTCTTTCAACAACGGAGCTCTCATAGAGTTTGTAGTCTCCGTTGACAATCGTAGCGAACTTCAACACCCGTAGGACGCCTGTCCTGAGGTGCTCTAGTGCGTTGAGACCGGGGACTCAGCCTCGTCGTTCGGAATTCCGCGTCGTGTAGTCATCTATAGTACAACGTCAGGTCTAAAAGTCTTCCCCTCAACTGACTGACCGGTCTTCTCTTTCGCATACACGCAGTTTGTTGCTGTGTTCACCACATTGACGCCGGGCACCAAGTGTGTAGGACTTTTCTTTTGGGAGAAGGAAGAGATACGTGTTCATGCCGAAGTCGTACCCAATCTCGGTCGTCGGCGGACCCTTGCTCGGTGTCCTGCCTTTTGTTCAAAGCCAAGCATAGTGCATAACTTTCCGTAATATTTGAGATATCGTGCATACATTCTAGAATCGGCATATTGTCGTTCGATATTGGATGTTAACACCTGTCCTATATGTGAACAGTCCTACTTCGGCTCAACCATCTATACGTTCGACCGTGTCGGTGAATTGGTAACTGATCGTACCCTCCGTGAAATTCTTCTGGCATCTGGTCTCTTACTTGGTGAAGTTCTGAGACAATCTGCGACGAGTGACTCCAATCCATCGTGAAGAAAAACGTCTGAGGGCAGTTTCAGCGGGGGGCGCCTTCTTCTGTTGATGACCTCGGCCATGAAAATGCGGTCACTCTGGAGTTCACTAAAGGGCGGGTTTCCAGTAAGAACCTCCACCAAATACCATGAGATTATGACGATGTGAAGTGTACTGTTGGCCCTACCTCGATGACAGTGCATCCATAAGCATAGGTATCCCTAGCAGCAATGAAGGATTGATCGAGTGATCCCGGAAGTATATACTCGGGGGCTAACCAGCGGTGGCTCCCTCTCCTCATTCCAGAAGTGGTATTAAAGTTCTGTGATTCCACAATCAAGGATAGTCCAAAATCCGCCAGACAGCAGCGTCGATCATCTGCGACGAGAATATTTCCCTAAGCCCAAAATATGTTAGAGCACGACGAAGATGTACACAGTGAATGCACCCCGCGAATGTCGACATGTATTATTGGAGGATCGAGATTGTGTAAATACTTCATGGCACCAGCAACCTGAACCAGCTAAGAAAGATGACTCGTTTCTCACATGATGTAAAAAATCGATCTGGCGTACCGATGTAAGTCGATCGTGACCAGGATGTGCTTGGAGGTAAGCCATGATGTTTCCATTGCCCATCCATGGAGATATTAGGCTAGGAGCGAAAAGGTCTTCGCTGACTCCCAAGAAGGGAAGGACATTGGAATGTTGGAGCTACCTCCATACAAGAGCTTCCCGGCAAAAGTCCTGCAACAGGTCAATATGTAGTCTGGTTTCACACATGCGCGACTCACTCTGATTACCTTCGCCCGGTCTTCTCCAGAGATGAATATCCGAAGGACCTTCAAGCAGACTTGAGTATCATGAAGACGTCCTTTCCAAATGTCCTATCAAGGATGCAGTGCATAAGGCTCGTAGAACAAAATCATTGACAAAGCGCAGACTGGACGCTCACTGAAAATCCACCACCCCAGATGGGATTTTCCCCTTCCCTAATCACGTCTCGACAAGAGAGGGAAGAGGGAACAATGTTCCGGGTCTTGCTTAATGTCCGAACTTTAGGGTTTAGAAAACCGGTAGAAGAAACTCGCCGCACAAGACGACCCATCCATTGCTGTGGTATGCGCAGTTCGTCCCCAACGAGACTTATGACTCTTGCTTAGACTCGAGCCAGTCCACACCTCGGTTTATGACAGTCATCCGCCTGCTCGAGTTACTCGATTGTCATCAACTGGCGGTTTCGGTCGGAAGAATCACTGCCCTCGTGACTCGTGCTATGGTTTCGGTCCAATTTCTTCCCCAACGACACTCATACCTCTTGTATCGGTTTCGTTCCATTGTTTGCTGAGGTGTTCTGTCATTCCGTCATCGTTTGTGCTTCCGCGCCATGGTTTAGTGCTCGTGTGTCCTGTTGGTGGCCCGTGAGTGTAGTTCTCTATGTCACGCCGTGTCTCAGATTAGATGATGGCACGACCGCCGTTTTCCGTCGTATGCATTGAACGACGTGCGTATACTATTCCTTCAACCAACATTACATTACTAATCTTTTGAAAGTGCTCTGCAAAGTGTCTCGACTTCGCGGGATGCACGCAACGGCGCATGGCTTGCCGTTCTTGACTGAGAACTAACAACGTTGCTCAACGCCAGTGAGAACGATGCCGATGGAACGTGAAAAAGCGCACGCAACGTCACCTGGCTCATTTAGAATCTCTGGAAGATAGATATACTCTAACCGTTTGGTCTTTCTCTCGAATACACGACTTTTTCGTTTTCCTTTAAGGATCAACTACCATGATCGAGCACTGCCCTTGGTATTCACGGACGACTGAAACCCAACGGCCACACTCAAAATCGCACCACCACAATGTCAAAGGACCTCTTTGTCTAAGTACCTCAAACCACGCCCAACCGCGCCCAACTCAGCCACAGCAACTACATCACCCTCGACACGTCCTTCTCATTGTCCCTTACTTCCGCCCCCGCCTCCCACGCATCACCACAGAACTGCGCATCCTCCGGTGTTCCCCATCAACGGCGCCCTCTACGAGTTCCTCCGATCCCATCGAGTGGCTTTGTTAGCACTTGGTACTGGACCGCTGTCCGCTACAGAGATACGTCTGCTTATGACGTGGTAAATGCGCTTTGCAGGATATGGAAATTCGAGAGGTATCTTCTCGTGCTGGGTCTCGGGAGCCTGGAAATACCTCCCGTGCGCGAGGAGCTCAGGGGACCCACTAATAGAACACCTATATCGATCCTCGTATTGTCTGCCGTGATCGACAGGACTCGAACGCAAACGGGTAGGTGGATTTTCAGATCAAACGACCAAGTGCTGATCCTGGTCTATTTTCAGTCCTATAGTGCGCAAGCCATTGAAGCGAATGAATATGGGTGCCTTCTTTTACGTCTGACGGCCTTCAAAGATTGTTCTTTGAGTGTACTCAACGGTTCTTTCCGTCATCTGGTGAGCGATATTAGGGATTTGCGTTCTGGTTAGTCTAACCACCGTGATCTGAAAGAAGTCCGGGTATTGTACTTCAGCAATTAGCCCAAGTGCGAAGCCGTGGCACCCTGTATCAAGGTATGTGTGAACAAGATTGGAAGACTGCGTTATGCCAGTGAGCTGGGAAACTGTGTTGAAATGACATACCACGGCTTGTACGTTTGTTTCGTACTTTCCCTGCCCCGTGCGTCCTACTTGCTCTAGTTTTTGTTACACTGGGCTTATTGCCGCCAAGGCCATTTGGAAGACTTCTCCTGGCTCTAGCAAACCCTCTCTCATTGGTTGGTACAACTTACCCCCCGAACTACCATGCACAACTCTGTCGATAATCGTAACACACTTCAATGAACCTGTGTCCTGGGATACTCCACTGTCCAGTGTGTTGGGACACGGTACTCAGCTCGGAGTCCTCAGAGTTCCGCTGTCCAATTGCTCTGAAAAAATCGATTTTGAATCCTTTTGAAAGGTGGACCAAAATTTCTTGTCACACGTGAAGGAGATTGAACGACTGCGGCATGAAAGTTGGCGTCGAAACATTCGTCGAGTTCGAATAGCATACCACGACTTGTACTTTTGCTTCAATATTTCACTGCTCCACGCATCCTACTTGCTCTAGAGATTTCCGCTAAGCTACCGCAGGGCATTTGAAGAACTTCTCCAAGGCCTGATGTAGCAAACCTGCTGCTCAGTGGTTCAATGTCTGCTGAAAGTTTCATGTATAACACAATATCAAAGAGGGGAATGAATTGGTATGTCCAAAAAAGAACTTGGAAGGTTTCGTGAGTCGTGATTGTCACCCAGAAAGAAAAAAGTTGCAACTTTTAAGTTTTGTGCGTCAAACAATAAAGATGTCCAACAGTACAACAGTACAAAATGGGGGCACCCGGGATTGAACCGGGGACCTCCAGAAGACCAATTCAGGTTTTCAACTTCAGTCTGTTGCTCTCCCAGCTGAGCTATGCCCCCACACCAATCGGTGGTTAATCATTTAGCTTCTGCACACAACAGTGGATCCAACATGCTCGACATCTGGGTTGCATAGCTCGGTCGGGAGCAGCACGAATGGCTAGTTCAATGTTGTGTACCCATTATATACGTAGGAGAGTTTTTAGTACTTGCGTTGGACATCGCCTAAAATTCATACTGGGATTCAACAACGCGTCAAATTGTAGTCCTGTACAATTGTCTAAAGTAGAACACCGAAAACCAAAGCCACGACAGTGAATGCGGTGCGATGTATGCGCCGACTGGGTGGCGTGCCGTTGCTGGCGGTATTAGCATTGGCAGTACTAGAGGCGGCACTGGTGCTACTGGAAGCAGAAGCCGAGGCACCCGCGCTAGCGCTTGATACCACCCCAGACGCGGCCACAGTGGAGGAAACACCCGCCGCTGTCCCATTCCCCTGTGCATTCGCCAAAAACGCCTGAAAGCTCTTCTCCTGGGTGGGATTAACCGCAAAGACCATGCCCGCCTCGCAATGGTTCGTTTGTGCGCAGAAGAACCAGAGCGGGGCAGAGGTGTTGTCGACGGTGAAGGTCCATTGGCCGAAGAGGGTGCTGTTGGCGGGGATGGGAACAAAGCCCGAGTCGATGCCGGATTTATTGCAGGGGGCGGCGAACGTGGATTGGGTCGCGGACTGGGTGGGGTGTTACAAGATGGGAGATGGAGAAATGCGGGGACATACATGGTTGTTGGCGCGACTGCGGAGGGGCGTGAGAGACGGCGCTTATGTGAGAGAAGGAGGACGTACAATGAAAAAGTGACAGTGTCCCCTTCAAGGGCGGTCACGCTGCAGACGAGCTCAGATGGCAAGCAGAGACAGATAGAACGACAGGATCACCTTGTTGGGTTGAACGCCAGCGCCTACTCAGAGCATCGTGAGAACCCGAATCAGACTCGCAAGGGTAGAGAAAACTCACTCCTCCGTCACCGACGGTCACCACATGGTCCGCTGCAGAAACAAAGACGGCTGACACCAGGACAGCAAAGAGAATGAAAAACATAACGAACGAAGGAAGAAGGACGAAGGACGGGGATCTTTTTTCGCATTTATACGAACGTTCCCTGGTGATGGTGATGGGTATCGGCCAACCCGGCTAGGGTGATGACATCACTTCTCTATTTTTCACCGCCATGGCTTCGCTCACCCTCAGGTCCTTCGCATCTCGTCTCTCACGCCGCCACTTTTCATCGACGCCACATCGCTTCGACCACTATCTTGATGCCGACTTTCACGTCCGTCCCTTTCCTTCACTGTCTGTACCAACCTGACCCATCAGTAGACTTTTAAAAAAGTGACCACGGCAGAGGGACGCATCGTTCTCGTTGACTTTTACGCAGAGTAAGCAGGGTCGTTTAGCCATACTCAGAAGTTTACGTTTCGCAGCTGGTGTCAACCATGCAAGGTCCTCTCTCCCATCCTCGAACAGCTTACCGACGATCCCGCTACCGAGACCGCGTCCCGTCAGCCCTTGGATCTCGTCACCATTAACAGTGATACCGAGGAGGGAAGGGAACTTTGCCAGCGGTTCAAAGTACGTTCATTTCTTGCCATGGAGTATTCCTCGTGTTGACCACGGAGTCCAGGTACGCGCGCTTCCAACAGTCGTCGCTTTCCAGGGAGGCAAGGCCATCAAGACCTTTACTGGCGCACTGAGGGAACACCAGGTCCGCCAGTTTTTGAGGGAGATATGATTACTATTCCGCAGACTCGAATACGATATAAAATGAAACATCCTATTGCTCTCAATTTTGGCGTTCTACCTTCTCGACGCGTCCGCCAAAACCTGTTCAACTCTTATACATTACCGGCACCCAGGATTGAACTAGGCGTCAGTCGATTGCTCACCCACCACCTAAGCAACGCCTGTTGCATTCTCCAGGCCCTTTCCCCAACCTTTACCGGTACTAACCCCAAGGCTTATTCAAGAAAACGCGACGTACACATTCGATACTGCGCGAACCTTGGATGGATGCTGTTAGGTATATAAGAAAACGACGATATTCCCATTCGCCAGTACCAAAACATTCATGATTCCGCACCGTCATTAATCTATCCCTGCCACCTTAAACATCACTCGCATACCGGTTTTATGAAAGGGCGCCGATTCGGGCGAACGACGCAACAACACCCTAGGTACCAAAACCCGCCACTTTGACCCTGTTGCTCTTCCAATCTAAGCAATGGAAACAATGACTTGTCACTTGTTTTGGGAGTTACGGAGCACTGAGTCGAGAAACCTTACAGACGAAGCTGATTTTTTCTCCGATGGAGGTAAGACAACATAAATAGGTAGATGTCCAAGGGGGCATAGCTCAGCTGGGAGAGCAACAGACTGAAGTCGAGAATTCGAATTGGTCTTCTGGAGGTCCCCGGTTCAATCCCGGGTGCCCCCATTCACAAATTGTGAGTTAATGTTCACATTTTAGTTAATTGCGTTGTGGGCTTTGAATTTTGATCTTTTTACAAGAATCAACAACTGCCACGGCCCACTGGCCAGATTCACTCGAGTGGACACTGACAAGTCTCGGTTCGCAATCCTCACTTCATGAACCGTTGCCTGAGTGATAAGATATTTTAAAGTCGTTGCTATTACTGTAATCCACAAACGTCACCTGTCGCCCATCGATATGCTTTTACTTTGTATACACGATGGATATACGTCAGTAAAAGGAAACCAGTTCAATTCAACACACAAACTACGGGGATGAAGAGAAGGGACACGTGGGCCGTAGGTAGCAGCGAACGGTCAATAATTATCCGGTAGGGGGAGGATATTTTTCATTCCGAACGTCAAAACTCCTACCGCGCATGTCGAATAGTTCATGGAATACTTGCAGGACATCGCAAGAGGCGAGCGCTGTACGTGCGAGATAAGAAAGGTCACAGGTTCACGTCGCAGGTGGAATAGCCACCGTTGCTCCCTCCGTGGTCGAGTCCCTAGCTTCGGCGGAGGGTCGTTGTTTTGACTATCTGAAAGTGTAAGCCCTCCCATTCGTAAATTTCCATCAAGGTGCAGCCCGTACGTGGGCAGCGCCAGCATTCCTGTTGCCTATTATTCAGGTCACGGAAGGAATACTGATTTCTCCTTTGCTTGGCATGGTATCTTTGCAGAAGCCGTCTGACGTTCTGAGTGCGATACGTTGAGGGTAGAACGTCTCAGTGAATGTGTCGTGAACCTCCAGTGTGAGGAATGTATCGTCTCTTCGCTCTTGGTCCAGAGCTGTGAAGGTTTGCCTTTGGGCAACTTCTCCCCGCTGCGGAAGCGACGGCCGTGCCCTTTGGGAGCTTGGAACGAGGGCCGAGGACGTCGCAACACACCACGAGAGCCAAATGTTGATAACATTCCTGGTGCCGTCGTAAATTCCCTGTAGGTCTGCACAAATCTCTCATAGACGACGTTCGCCCCCCAAAAAGTCTATTGCGTAGTATGTTGTTCCTCAAACGTTCGCTCTACTTTGACGCAGTCCCATTACTAGTACGAGCCTTGACTGTTGTATCCCCAGAGAATCGTTTCCGTATAGCCTCAATCATCTTCCCGAACCTAATCCCAGGCATTGGCACGACAACCAGAGAAAGAAGAATCTTCACGCACCATAACCAGTTCAGACCCTGCAACACAACATTCCCTCCTCCATAAATAAAGATATAGGCTAATGGCACTTGATGCCGGACTTGGTATAGCGTATGTGCGAATTGATATGACTAGTGCCGATCGAGAGTAAGGGCCGAGCGCTAAAAAAACCACGCGTAAAACACGTACGACGTACATCCCTCCGTAGACGAGCCTCACTACGAAGAACGTGATGAGGAGGAACAAGCCGTTGATAAACTGGAAGTTGCTCCCCGTGCGGTTGGTCTTGTCAAGGAACCAGTGGATGTTGAGGAAGAACGTGCTCCTGCAAAGGGAAGGGCGTGAACGAAAAATATGAGAGATTGAGAGAACGACGTACGCTTCCCAGAGAAGACACCGCGCCGCGTAGTATGCCAAGAAGGGTTTCTACACATGAGATTCAGTAAAGGTGAGACGACAAACACAAATGGAGCGACGTACAAACGATCCGAGATAGATGGCCAGACACGCTAGGCCATGCACGACAAATCCGATATCAACAAAGTTGACGATCGCATCGACGGTGTCCCAGATGAAATAGCTGCACGCTCAACTCAAAATCTTCCGTTCTTTAATTCACAGACGGCGAGACTCACCCACTAGAAACAGCAATCAACCGCCCCACCTTGTCCTCTTCCCACCCAAATGCGCGATCCCGGTCCAATGCTTCGAGGTTCAGACACCCCAGTGCGAGTGGAATCACAAGCGAGACGTGTGCTTGGGACACGACGTGTATGCACCTACGCCCCCGCATGAACAGCGAACACAGACCGAGAAAAGCAACAAACCAGTTATTCCTCGCCCTGCGTCCCATCTTGCCGTACGTGTCGGGGAAGAAGGCATGGCTTGCGAGAGGCGCGACGACGAGGTGGACAAACGTGAAGAAGGCGAGGGAAGCGAGGAGCGTGGAGAGATGGGGCGGGAGAGCAGCGAGCCCTGCGTCGAGGGCATAGGTGGTGAGCGTGTCCATGGGGTTGTAAGACACAGGCTTTGGGGAAGGTCATGGTTATTACATACGAGTCCCGGGTCACTGGGTGCCGATCGGCTTCATTAATGTACGAATCATGCCGGACTTCAGTAAGCCTGGATTTGAAGGATCCATTTCCGTGTTTCCTCTTGCCGGTACCGCGACGAGTGGGTGGTGGGGGTGGCTGAGAAGACAATTGGGAATGGTTAGGGGCAGGAACCGATCCAAGGAGGTAAACAAACAATATGTCTTCTATTTCCAATGTTCATTACTTACAATAGGCTACTACTTATCTTTCAAGTGTTTACGGAACTCCTCTACAACTATTTTTGGTGTTTCTTTGGTATCCTATCATAATCCAACATCCCTCGTACTTCAATCCACCACTTATTTGCACACCCAACTAGTGTTTGGTCAGCATGATGACTCAAACACTCTCTGTGGCATCATGGTTGCTTGCCACATCTCCCCAGCCATGCCAGGGTAGTAACTGATGCAAGTGACCATGCCAGGTCCTCCAACTTTGAGAAATGGGTGGACCATCTGGGGATACAATCTCTGCAGCCTCAAGATGTTCACTGTGAGTGGGACTATCCCTCTAATGTCAGGAGTAAGTATTATTTCAACCATCAGAGCAATTAAACACTCACCAGTTCATCATCCAGTTCACCTGCAAAAAACTGATTCAAGACCTCAATTGCAAAACCAATACATTTCCTTTGCTCTGCTATTTCTTCCTCTGATAAAGCAACTCGTGAAATTCCATCAACATAAGCCTGCTGATAGAAGAAGTCCATGCCATCCTCATCAAGCAACTGTTGAAGCCTTCTGCAACATTCATTCCATGCAGGAGCATTCTGCTTAATCTGAACAAGTGACAGAATATTCTTCTTTTTGCGGTATGTGTCAGAATAAGTGGATTCTCCCATAGCCAGAATAGAGCAAACATTAAAAAGAATATCAGGTGTGTGGAGATACTCAATATGTTCCTCCATAACTGAATCTTCAAGACAGGATTTTAAGTGATGTCCAAATGAAGAGAGATAGCCTTCAATGATTTCTGCCAACCAGTATTGATATCCATGATGTCTAAAATACTCCAAACATTGTAAGGCATGAAAGACACTGTACATTGTTGGGCTCCCCTCATGAAGGCACTTGGCTATGATGTGGCCTGCCCATCGAGAAATAAAGTCATTGGAATTGTAATGATCAAACATCAGATTGACAACCACCTCCAGAGATCTATGTGATATGGCCTGCCATTGCATAGGAACAAGCTTAGAGTAGGCATATAGGGCATGGGCATACAGACTGGCATCTGCATCTGGCTGTACAGATTTCATGATATCTGTGATAAAGGGATCAAGAATGTTGAAGATGGCAGCATTTGCATCAGAAGAAGAAATATTGTGATACGGAATGCTATCAAATACCATGGAAAGTGCTTTGACCTCTATTGCAGTAGACTCTACTTGCTCTTTCAAGGCAAGCCTTGAGATAAGAAATTCAGCAAACATCAGGAGAATCCTCAGTGATGGAGAGATAGAAGGAACATTTGAGGAGTGTACAGATACAGCAAACACCTGTAGGAGATAGGTTGTCATCTCTGTGAATATATATTGGTGAATAGCATCATGAAGTGTTATGGCTTTATCACTTGATTGGGCAATGTCCTTTATAGAGTCAGATTCATTCTCTTGAAGAGGATGCTTAAATGCAGGAAGAACTACCATGCATAGATCAATTGCAAAAGGATCATTGGCAACATCCACAGAGAAGTATCCTAGCAGTGAGACTGCATTTCTAATAAGATTGATCCAGACCAAAGGATGAAAACTCCATGACTCATTACTAGAGTGTGACATGGCTTCATGATGGGCAACTTTTTTGATAAATCGATATCTATTATCATCTCCAAACAGTTTTAGATCTATTGAGGCCTCAACATGTGGTGGAAGCTCAACATGTGGCATCTCTGGAAGATCAATGTAAATAGGCATCTCATTACAGAAAACAAGATTGCAGCGTAATAACCGCTCAAGCTTGGTCTCTAAGCTAGCCACTGGTGCTTTGTAAAAACCTGATGAAAGACACTGTTCTAACAATTGCTCTATTAAGCCAACATCATTGAACAGCTCTTTAGCTTTGTTCTGTGATGCTAGATGCAAACCACCAATAGCCTGAAGAGCAATACTCTGGACAGTGGGGTTTGATGATGTGGAAAAGAGCCAATGCAGAGCCTCAACAGATAAGTCAGCTGATACTGACTGCACTGCCTCCAACTCTAATTCTTTCAGATTCTTCCATTTTGCAGCATTGGAAATAGATTGGTGGTCTTTGAAATGCTGGGCATACTGCATCAAATGACTATACAAGACATGGAGTAGGTCACACAGTGAGGTCCGGTAGGGGCATTGGGGGAAAAAGAGGGGGAGAATGTGTGCCATCAAGTAAGCTGTATATGCAATGACAGTGATTGTGCCAACAACCCAAGCAATAGCATCTCGCAGTGGACCAAGGAAAATCACAAGGCCAACAAAGAAGATAGCAAGGGCAGTGTGCATAAGAACAGGGAGTATCCCAATGATAACCAGAACATGCCATTTCTGCAGTCCTGCATATCGGAACTGTCGCAGAAGGCTCTGCTCACGAGGTGTTCCAGAAGGTAGGGCAATATAATGGTGAAGCCATTGCTTGACCAGGACTGACACGAGTGCTGTCGTGAGACTCAGTGCAAGACTGGTGAACCAAAGCCCATTTACCCAGATGTTAGTGGTTGATGCAATGAAAGTAATGTTGGGGTTAAGGGGGGAAGGAGCAACAGTATCTAAGGAAGCACCGCTTGCAATAGCACGCTGGATATTGATCATCTCAAAGAGTAGATTTGCGGACATCTCTGTGAAGTCTGCTTGTAAACTCTGAGATGTTTGGACAACAAAAGTTGTAACCACGGCCGAGAATAGACCCGCCTGGCACAGAGAGATGAGTAAGGAGAAGAACAGACTATGGGCAACGTACAAAAACGAGAAGTACATCGACACCATCTCTTGACTCTTCAACCATATTTGCATCATGTATCGCGCGCTCATCAACGTAGGTTCGAAATACCCTAGCGTTCGACCCCATCTCTTCACCATACGCATCTTCTGGATACTTTTCTTCGTAGTTGAAAGGATCGTTGCCTGATGGCTTTCGATGAGAACTCAGATTTCATCAGTACATAGTGGTAATTTACCTTTGGGAGGCCGGTAAGGAGCAGATCCTTTCAGTCCAAATCTCTTCCTCGACTTGGCAGGATTAACATATTCAGCGTATGGTTGCGCGGGAGCAGCAACGTCTTCTTCCTCATCAAGGTTATCCGGGGCTTCGACATTCGTGGTTTCAGGTTTGGTGACCGCTGGTCCTCCAGAATTCTCGGAGAGCGCGTCAGATACTGTGGACATGGTGGTCGTTAGGAGGAAGGATGCGTTGGCCCTCATGCAACGTGTCAAACACGGCCATAACCTATCTCCGTGTGCACAGGATCAAGACGGAATGCCGAGGAAGGGATCTCTCCGCAGCAGACTCAGAAAAGATATTACCGGCAGCGATGCCATCTAGCGCCCATCAGGAATCTTGTATCAAAGAAATGAGGCGATATCATTCACTTCTCCACGGTCCCTTACCATCCGAGCTTTGCCAAACGGAACGCCATCGCCAGATCCTCCCCACTACAATGACCTTGTGATTCTCTACTGACATCGAATGATTCCACGAAGCAGACTCGTGGAGCTAAGCGCTAAACCCATGTCGCAGATGTGGATTTCGGCAAATTTTGAGAGAAGCCAGCGTGGGTCCAAATCAGGAACAATTCGATAGTTTTGGCCACCGACGTCCAACGTCGCCTCTATATGAGAATCAGACTACTCTCATCCTCACTTGACGGGTAGCCTTACCCTCCCATTACCCGTTCATTTTGGAGTTCAGATACTGGAAGACAGGCGTGTCGAGTGATGCTAGGATCGTCAGCATTACGAAAAGAACTAATAGTAACAAAAGGACGTACTCGGACGCCTGAAATTCAGAGCGCTCCCATCACCTCGCAATGGCGCGCCTGGACGGACGCGTTCGGAGAGTCTGCACCCCACCAACGCGTGTCATTCAGATTCCACCCACCTTCGTCATTCCTAGTTGCGCCCTTCCCACAGATTTGGATGTTGCCTGTCAATAGTGCCTTGCAGGTTAACGTTCAACAACGCCGGTATGCAAGTCGAGGTCATGCAAGATGAGATTGGCGGCACTCGACATCGAGGACAGTGTCGGACATAGACGAGCTGTCGGTGAAGTCTTCGAAGACATTGCATCGTCATCATGGTCCATGGGCCCTCTCCGTCCTCCTGCCACCATGCAGCAATGGCGAAACACTGTAGCGAACGGGGTCATTAAAATTATCAGCTCCTGTTTCGTGAACTCAGGAATGGCTTTCGAAAAGTTGTGGTGCGTTTTGGAGGGAAAGTTGTTGGACCGACGGCGACTGGAGCTTAGCGTCGCGATGAGAGAGGAAGAGACAGAAAAATATTGGTCATTTGCATGTAGAAAAACTGCGAAATGGGAGAGTCAACTGTGGATGAGCAGACCTTGTGAACGTCACACTCGCATAAACTAAGGTAAGGTCGGCCTACGGAAAACCATATTTGCAATGGGACCCTCTGAACTTGAAGTGGAATTTTTCTCCAAAGAACTGGAAAGACACCAGAAACTTGAAGTTGCATAGTGGTGGTCAAAGCAAGACAAGTCGCTTGCTTGACGTCAAGCCAAACATGGCATCCCGGACAACGCCGCTCGCAGACGAGGCTCACAACATTGCAAGGTTCCTTGCATAGTAGATTATGCTAGCCAAATCTTGGTCAAATGTGATAAACTGAAGTTTCTGATGCTACGTGCTTTACAGCTTTACATGCATTTAATTATACCGTATAAAAAGTAGACGTCTCAACGGCGGAAGCACGTCTCCCGGGTCTCAATGTACCCTGCGTCCGAATAGGCTTCTGGTCAGGCGAATTCCTTAACTCCAGCGACTCCCAACGACGCGCTAGCACCGTCTTCCTGGCCACGGTGCCTATCCCGCGTCACTCGGCAACCAAACATCGAAATCTTAAAAGACAACGCAGCTAAGCGTGGATGAGCTGGATTGCTGAAGAGACTAGCGACATGTAGACTTACAATATAGGCATACGGCCATGTACTTGAGATACGGCTGCTAGGTGAAGTACGAATCCGTTACATGCCAACGAGAAGTGACATGTGGGTCCCTGCCATGCTAAAGAGAAGGAAATGTCAGTGAAACGGCGCCTAGCGACGAAGAAAGGCCTTACCAGCAAAGTGAACCAGTTGCGAGGAGAACTTGACACTCAGAGACGGTCATGGACGTCGCCAAAGAACTACCGCGTCGACGAGTTCCGCCAAAACAGAGGTACATCAAACAAACAAACCTTACAACAAATGGTCGAACACGTCGAGAAAGACAGCAGGGGAAATAGAACTTGGATTTTGAGGAAAAGCAGACCTGCATTTGAAGATGTTCAGACCGATAACACTGGTGAAATGAAACAACAGACTGTTGGGGAGACATCCTACGTGAGTTCGCTATCCAGAAAAGCGCATGCAGCCTGCCATAAGCACCAGAAGATGCCTTTGATATGCCCGACTTTTCCACCACGAGGAATACATGCGTCGGATCCAATCCGGACCGCAAAGCTGTGAGAGGATAGAATCCATGTCGTACGGCGTGGTTGTTGGCGTAGGCGAAAGACGTCGAACCGAACTATAGGTATAGGTATCGATGTCAAGTACTGTGATAGATTGATGAGTTACGCGTAATGCACTACCAAGACGGATGCTGAACGTACACGTATCTGTCGTAGGCACAAAGTCGTATCCAAGAGCGAGGGTGCAGATGAGCACCGATGGTAGGGGACGTGTTCGAACACAAATTCTGGGCAAGCGTCGATACTCCGTCCCACAACCGTGATACCGCTAGGAGGATGTTTTATCCAGGGTAGGCTATCTTCATGTTCTGCGAGTGATGTGCGTCAGGGCGCAATGGTCGTCAAGGGAAGTGGAAGTCACGCCAACGTGGGCGAATAATTTCGTGCTAGGCAAGGGTGAATACGACTGAATGTAGATAAAGAAAGGGTGACATACTGTCTCGAATGCGCCCTTCGCATTTTCGACACTCCCTTCTCTCCGAATTCGTCATTACAGGCCGTGTTTGCATCTAACCCGTACCTCAAGATGAGAAGGAGAATGTCGTAGAGACGGCACGGATCGCTGTGAGAAGATTAGCAAGCAACGAAGCTAGACCTCACAGCGAAGGTACTTGCACTGGGTGTGCATCCATCTCTGGAGCCCAATATTCCATACAGCCAACTTCAACGTCTATTATTCTAATGTGGGTTCATTGCGGCAAAATTTGGCCTTGGTCGTAAGGGTTAGATGACGGTCATGGAAGGTCGGAAGAGAGAAAGCAAAAAATTTGATTGACGTGAGTCCCAAGTTCCATGAATCGTTGGGAAAGATGTGAGTTTCCTTGAAGGAAATGCAAGGATACAAAGGGGACTGAAAAAGAGGTCGTGGTTAGAAGCAATGACGTCACCAAGCCAAACAGACGCCCACTATTTGCTTTGATCGTTTCCTCCGAACCACGCCAACCCGTCCTTCGTGCAGTGCCTTCTCATTAGTATTACTTCCTGATCCCTATTCTCTTCTTCTCTCTCTCTCTATGCACGTCAAGCAGCATCAGCGCTACGATTTCAATACACGGAGTCCAAACGCACTCCGAGTCCGACAAGAACCATTGATTTGTACGCGCCTCTCAGAGACGCGATACGCATACTTTTTCGTGGACACGCGCCAAATGCAGGGACGAATCTGAGCGAGGTGATGCAGAAACTGGTTCCCGAGGAGATTGGCGTGTCTTGGGGCATCGTCTAGGATGGATTAGTTCTTGGGAGACGTGCTATACAGTACACCCTATTCTCCATCCAAACTCTTTCCATGCCGCCGACGTCGGGGCCGCATGCGCGTGGCGTGCATGGATATGAAAGGCATCTTCTACAGTCATCGCTTTGCCTCACTCCAATAGCGGCTTCGATGGCTCGTCTCAGCAAAACAGACAACAGGGAGAGGATGATTCGCGAGCCTGGTGTCGACTAATCATGCATCACCCCTCTATTTTTCACCACCATGGCCCTCACACCGCTCGCATCCCCTCTCTTGCGCCGTCACTTTTCCTGCACGTCACACCGCTTCGACCATTACATCGATGCCGCCTTTCACATTTGTCTCTTCCCTTCACACTCTGTACCCACCTAACCCGTCAGTAGACCTTTAAAAAAGTGACCACCGCAGAAGGACGCGTCGTTCTCGTCGACTTCTACGCAGAGCCGCATAACCGCTGGCATGCTCACAAGCTCACAAACTCACACTTCGCAGCCGGTGTCCGCCATGCAAGGTCCTGTCTCCCATCCTTAAACAGCTCACCGACGATCCCGCTACCAACCGTGTCCCGCCAGCCCTTGTATCTCGCTACCATTAACAGTGATACCGAGGAGTGAAGGGAGTTCTGTCAGCTGTTCAAGGTGCGTTTACTTGTTGTCATGGCATATCCTCGTGTTGACCGCCGGGTCCAGGTATGCGCACTTCCAACAGTCGTCACATCCCAACGAGGCGAGGATGTCAAGACCTTTACTGGAACACCTCAGGGAACCCCAGGACTGCCAGTTTTTGAGGGAGGTACTACTATTCCGCATACTGAGATACCTTAGAAAATGAAACTCCTATTGCTCTCCATCCGGCGTTCTACTCGACGCGTCTTCCACTTGGGTCACAAACTTGATCGACTTATATTGCGGGCACCCAGGATTGGACTAGGTGTCAGTCGGTTGCTCGCCCACTTTCCCCAACCTTTAGAGGCTTATTCACGGAAACGACACCCCATGCGATGTTCCCATTCTGGATGTTAGTTTGTCGGTCCCACCCCTTGCGTATAAGAAACCGACTCTCCCGACTATATTTCTCGTCGGTACCAAAAAGTCCGTACCGATATTGTGTGGATCTTTAGGCTGTCGCTCCCACCAAGAAACACGTACGACGAGTCTGACTACGAAGAATGTAACGAGGAGGAGGAAGCCGTTGATGAGCTGGAAGTTGCTCCCGGTGCGGTTGGTCTTGTCGAGGAACCAGTAGATGTTGAGGAAGAACGTGCTCCTGTAAAGGGAAGTGCGTGAACGAAAAAGACGAGAGATTGAAAGAACGATATACGCTTCCCAGAGAAGACACCGCACGGCGTAGTACGCCAAGAATAGTTTCTACACACGAATTTCAGCAAGGGCGAGACGACAAACATGAACAGAGCTACAGACGTACAAACGATCAAAGATAGATGGCCAGGCATGCCAGGCCGTGCACGACAAAGCCGATATCCACAAAGTTGACGATCGCATCGACGGTGTCCCAGACGAAATACCTGCCCACCCAGCTCAAAATCTTCTATTCCTTGATTCACAAATGGCGAGACTCACCCACTGGAAACAGCAATCAGCCTACCCACTCTGTCCTCTTCCCACCCAAATGCGCGATCCCGGTCTAGCGCTTCGAGGTTCAGACACCCCAGCGCGAGCGGAATGACCAGCGAGACGTGTGCTCGGGACACGACGTGTATGCACCTGTACATCCCACATCAGAACACACTTCCGTCCATCAACAGACCGAGGGAACGAACCAGTTATTCCTCGCCCTCCGTCCCATCTTGCTGTACGTGTCGGGGAAGAATGCATGGCTCGCGAGAGGCGCGACGACGAGGCGAACGAACGTGAAGAAGGCGAGGGAGGCGAGGAGCGTGGGGAGGTGGGGCGGGAGAGCAGTGAGCCCTGCGTCAAGGGTAGGTGGTGAGCGTGTCCATGGGGTTGTAAGACACAAGCTTTGGGGAAGGTCATGGTTATTACATACAAGTCCCGGGTCACTGGGTGCCGATTGACTCTGTTAATGTATGAATCATGTCTGGTTCCAGTAGGCCTGAATTTGAAAGATTCATTTCCTCTGGTGTCATGACAAGTGGTGCTGGAGGTTGAGAAGAAATTTGGAAACTTGAATGGTTAGGGGTAGGAACTGATTTCAAGGAGGTAAACAAACAATACATCCAATGTTCATTACTTACAATAGCCTACTACTTATCCTTCAGGTATTTACAGAATCTGGCTCTTCTACAACTGCTTATTGTTAGAATAACAACAGCTCAGTCAGTCACATGAAGATGTAGTGAACAGCTTCATTAAGTATGCTACCTGTTAGAATAACAACAGCTATACGAATGTAGCATAAGAAATAGATAGTCAATGGTAAATGGAATGATATACGCACCTCAGTCAGTCACATGAAGATGTAGTGAACAGCTGAGGTGTGTAGAGGGGCAAATATTGGAATCACCAGGCTTGAGACGGCTGAATGAGCAATAAAAGGGGGTAAATATCTGTTGCAAACAAGATGGCATATACTACATGAGTACAGTCCTTTTATATGAAAATTCTAACTAAAAGCTGTGGGTATAAGTAATAAATATGTACAACTAATAAGAGAACAATGATGAGACATTTAACAAGCGGTGACTGGAAAGACAAGCACCTCAACATTTAATGATCAGCACCTTCACTTGGTGACCATGTGAGCTCAATCACCAAACAGCAAATACCATAGATATAAGGATTGAGAAGAAAGGAAGTAAGACCTAATTATAGTAAGTATGAACAATGATATGGGAGATAAAGAGAATACTAGTCAGGTAGGCTGAATCCTCAACACTTATTTTAGGTGTTTCTTCAGTATCCTATCCTAATCTAGCACTTCAATCCACCATTTATTTGCACAGTCAATTAAAGCTTGGTCAGTCTGATCACTCAAACACTCTCTGTGGCATCATGACCACCTGCATTTTCATGGCCATGCCAAGGTAGTAAATGATGTAAGCAACCATGCCAGGTCCTCTGGGTTTGGGAAATGGGTGGAGCATCTGGGGATACAGTCTCTGCAGCCTCAGGATATTCACTATGAGTAGAACTGTCCTCCTAATTCCAGTAATTATCATTTCAATTATCAGATCAATTAAACACTCACCAGTTCATCATCTAGTTTACCTGCAAAAAACTGATTCAAGACCTCAATTGCAAAACCAATATACTCTCTTTGCTCTGCTATTTCTTCCTCTGACAAAGCAATTCGTGAAATTCCATCAACATAAGCCTGTTGATAGAAGAAGTCCATGTCATCCTCTTCAAGCAACTCTTGAAGCCTTCTGCGACATTCATCCCATGCAGGAGCATTCTGCTTAATCTGAACAAGTGACAGGATATTCTTTTTGCTTTGCTTTTTGCGGTATATGTCACGAATGGTGGGGTCTCCAATGGCCAGAATAGAGCAAACATTGAAAAGGATGTCAGGTGTGTGGAGATACTCAATATGTTCCTGCATAACTGAAACTTCAAGACAGGATTTTGAGTGATGTCCAAATGAAAAGAGGTAGCCTTCAATGATTTCTGCCAACCCATCTCGATATCCATGATGTCCAAAATACTCCAAGCATTGCAAATTATGAAAGACACTATACATTGTTGAGCTCCCTTCATGAAAGCACTTGGCTATGATGCGGCTTACACACCAGGAAAGAGAGTCTTTGCTGTAGTAGTCAAACATAAGATTGACAACAACCTCTAGAGATCTAGATGATATGGCATGCCATTGCATATGGACAAGATCAGAGTAAACCCATAGAGCATTGTAATACAGATCAGCATCTGCCTCTGGCTGTACAGATTTCATAGTATCTGTGATAAAGGGATCAAGAATATCAAAGATGGCAGCATTTGCATCAGAAGAAGAAATATTGTGCATTGAAATGCTATCAAATACCATGGAAAGGGCTTTCACCTCCACTGCAGTAGACTCTACTTGCTCTTTCAAGGAAAGCCTTGAGATAAGAAATTTAGCAAACATTAGGAGAATCCTCAGTGATGGAGAGATAGAGGGAACATTTGAGGGATGTACAGATACAGCAAACACCTGTAGGAGATAGGTTGTCATGTCTGTGAATATATATTGGCGAATAGCATCCTGGAATGTTATGGCTTTATCACTTGATTGGGCAATGCCCTTTACAGAGTCAGATCCATCCTCTTGAAGAGGATACTCAAATGCAGGAAGAGCTGCCATGCATAAATTTAATGCAAAAGGATCATTGTCAATGTCCACAGGGAAGTCTTCTAGCAGTGAGACTGCATCTCTAATGAGATTGATCCAGACCAAGGGATGAAAACACCATGACTCATTACTAGAATGTGACATTGCTTCATTATGGGCAACTTTTTTGATAAACTGATATCTATTCTGTTTTCCAAACAGATCAAGATCTATTGAGGCCTCAACATGTGGTGGAAGCTCAACATATGGCATCTCTGGACGGTAAATGTAAAAAAGCATTTTATTATGGAAAACTAGATTGCAGCGTAGTAACCGCTCAAGCTTGGTCTCTAGGCCAGCCAGTGGTGTTGGAGGAAAGGTTGAAAGACACTGTTCTAACAATTGCTTCACCAAGTCAACATCATTGAACAGCTCTTTAGCTTTGGTATGCCATGCTGGATGCAAACCACCAATAGCCTGAAGAGAAATACTCTGGACAGTGGAGTTTGATGACATAGAGAAAAGCCAATGTAAGGCCTCAACAGATAATTCACCTGATACTGACTGCACTGCCTCCAACTCTAATTCTTTCAG
Organism: Armillaria nabsnona; assembly: GCA_030407065.1. Lineage (NCBI taxonomy): Eukaryota > Fungi > Basidiomycota > Agaricomycetes > Agaricales > Physalacriaceae > Armillaria > Armillaria nabsnona. Next base: position 1,686,670 of record JAUDQA010000005.1, read on the forward strand.
ATCCTTCCATTTTACAGCAATAGAAGTGGACTGGTGGACTTGAAAATGCTGGGCATACTGCATCACTTGACTATACAAGACATGGAGTAGGTCACACAGTGAGGTCCGGTAGGGGCACTGGGGGAAAAAGAGGGGAAGAATGTGTGCCATCAAGTAGGCTGTATATGCAATGACCATAATCACACCAACAACCCATGCAATGGTGTCTTGCAGTGGACCAAGGAAAATCACAAGGCCAACAAAGAAGATAGCAAGGGCAGTGTGCATAAGAACAGGGAGTATCCCAATGATAACAAGAACATGCCAATTCTGCAGTCCTGCATATCGGAACTGTTGCAGAAGGCTCCGTTCCCGAGGTGTCCCAGAAGGTAGGGCCATATAATGGTGAAGCCATTGCTTGACCAGCACCAACACAAGTGCTATTGTGAGGCTCAGTGCAAGACTGGTGAACCAAAGCCCATTTACCCAGACACTGGTGGTCGATGCAATGAATGTAATGTTGGGGTTAAGAGGGGAAGGAGCAACAGTATCCAAGGAAGCGCCACTTGCAATAGCACGCTGGATATTGATCATCTCAAAGAGTAGATTGGCAGACATCTCTGTGAAGTCCACTTGTAAACTCTGAGATGTTTGGGCGACGAAGGTTGTAACCACAGCCGAGAATAGACCAGCCTAGTACAGAGAGATGAGTAAGGAGAAGAACGGACCATGGTAAACGTACGAAAACAAGAAGAACATCAACACCATCTCTTGACTCTTCGACCATATTTGCATTATGTATTGCGCGCTCATCAACGTAGGTCCGAAATACCCTAGCGTTCGATCCCATCTCTTCACCATATACATCTTCTGGATACTTTTCTTCGTAGTTGTAGGGATCGTTGGCTGATGGCTTTCGATGAGAACGATTTCATCAGTACAGAGCGGTAATTTACCTTTGGGAGGCCGGTAAGGAGCAGATCCTTTCAGTCCAAATCTCTTCCTCGACTTCGCAGGATTAACATATTCAGCGTATGGTTGCGCGGGAGCAGCAACGTCTTCTTCCTCATCAAGGTTACCCGTGGCTTCGACATTCGTCGCTTCTGGTTTGGTGACCGCTGGTCCTCCAGAATTCTCGGGGTGGGCATCAGATGCTGTGGACATGGTGGGCGTTAGAAGGAGCGATGTGTTGTCCCTCATGCTACGTGTCAAACATAGCCATTACCTATCTCCGTGTACCCATGATCAAGACAGCATGCCGAGGCAGGGATCTTCCCACAGCAGACTCAGAAAAGGCATTGCCGGCAGCAATGCCATCTAGCGCCCATCAGGAATCTTGTATCAAAGAAATGAGGCGATATCACTCACTTCTCCACTATCCTTTACTACCCGACTTTTGCCAAAAGGAACGCCCTCACCAGACCCTCCCTATTACAATGTTGTTGTGATTGTTCGCTAACATCGAATGATTGGACGATGGAGACTCGTGTAGCTGAGCGCAGAACCCATGTCGCAGAAGTGGATTTAGGGAAGTTTTGAGAGATACCAGCGCCGGTCCGGATCAGGAACAATTCAATAGTTTCGGCCATCGACGTCCAACGACGCCTCTATATAAGAATCAGACTGGATTCTCATTCTCGCATGACTGGTAGCCTTACCCGTTCATTTTGAAGTTTGGATACTGGAAGACGAGCATACCGAGTGGTGCTAGGACCGTCAGCACTACGAAAAGAACCAACAGGAGGACGTACTCGGACGTCTGACGACCTCGCAATAGTGCACCGGACGCACGCGTTCGGAGAGTCTGCATCTCACCAACCCGTGTCATTGGATTCCACCCACCCTCATCACTACCAATTGCGCCCTTCTCACAGATTTGGATGTTGCCCGTCAATAGTACCTTTCAGAGCCACATTCAAAGCCGAGTCGAGATCATGCAAAGTGAGGCTTGAGACACTGGACGTCAGGGTCACTGTCGTGCATAGACGAGCTGTCGGTGAAGTCTTCGAAGACATTGCATTGCCGTCATAGCCCATGGCCCTCTCCGTCCTTCTGCCACCATGCAAGAATAGCGAACAAACTGTGGCGAACAGGGCCATTAAACCATGAGCTCAGGAATGGTTTTCGAAAGTTGTAGTGCGTTGTGGAGGGAAGGTTGTTAGACCGACGGCGACTCGAGCTTAGCGTCGCGATGAGAGAGGGCGCAACAGAGGAATACTGGTCATTTGCGTGTAGAAAAACTGCGAAAAGACACGGGAATGTTCTGGGAGATTCAACTGTGAATGAACAGACCCCGTGAACGTCACTCTCGATTGAACTCGCATAAACTAAAGGTAAGGTCGGCCTACGGAAAACCATATTTGCGATGGGACCCTCTGAACTTGAAGTCGAAGTTCTCTCGAAAGAACTGGAAAGACGCCCTGGGGATAGAAACTTGAAGTTGCATAGTGGTGGTCAAAGCAAGACAAGTCGCTTGCTTGACGTCAAGCCAAACATGGCATCCCGGACAACGCCGCTCGCAGACGAGGCTCGCGACATTGGAAAGTTCTTTGTGCATACTTTCGCCAAATGTTGGTCAAATGCTATAAATTAATGTTTCTGATCCTACGTGCTTTACATGCATGTAATTGTATCGTATAAAAAGTGGACGTCTCACGGCGAAAGCACATCCTCCTGCGTCTAGATGTTCCCCGTGCGCGAGTGGGCTCCTGGTCAGGCGAATTCCTTAGCTCCAGCAAGTAACCATCGCTCCCAACAACGAGCTAGCATCGTCTTCCTTGCCGCAGCGCCTATCCCGCGACACTCGGTAGTACCCAAGCATCAAATTCTTGAAAGGAAAAGTTCTCCAGGAGGCTAAGCGTCGATTAGCTGAACCTCTGAAGAGACAAGCGGCATATAGACTTACAATATAGGTGTACGGTCATGTACTTGAGACATTACGCGTTACAGTTGCAGAATCGGTTACATGCCAACGAGAAGTGGGTCCCTGTCATGCTAAAGAGAAGGAAATGTCAGTGAAACGGCGCCTAGCGACGAAGAAAGGCCTTGCCAGCAAAATGAACCAGTTGCGAGGAGCATTTGACATTTACGGACGGTCATAGATGTCGCCAAAGAACTAGAATAACGGCCGCGTCGACGAGTTCCACCAAAACCGGGGGGCATCAAACAAACCATACAGCAGGTGGTCGAACACGCCGAGAAGGACTATTCAGAGAACGGAAGAAACAGAGCTGGCATTTTGAGGAAAAGCATACCTACATTTGAAAATGTTTAGACCGATTACACTGGTAAAAAGAGACAACAGACTGTTGGGAAATAGACACCCTACGTGCTATCCAAAAGAAGCTCACGCAGTCTGCTATGGGCCCCAAGTCTTTCGTCGCCAGGGATACACGTCGAATCCAATCTGGACAGCAAAACTTTGAAAGGATTGAACCCATGTCGTACGGCGTGGAGAAGTCATGGTTGTTGGCGTAGGCGAGAGACGTCGAACCGAAGTTTAGGTGCCGGTGTCAAGTACTGTGATAGATCACTGATCTGTCGCGGGCACAAAATCGCGTTGAAGAGCGAGGGCGCGGATGAGAATTGATAGTAGTGAACACGTTCGAATAGAAATTCCGGGCAAGCGTCGATACTCCGTCCCATCGCGATACCGTTCCGATTCGATGTTTCTACAATGGTAGGCTATCTTCATGTTCTGCGAGTGATGCGTGTCAGGGCGCAGTGGTTACCCGTCAAAGAAGTAACAGTCACGCCAACGCGGGTGAATAAGATCGAGCTAGGCAAGAGTGAGTACGGCGAAGTGGACTGAAAGAAGGGTGACATACCATCCCTAATGCACTCTTCGCCTGTTCCACACTCCCATCCCTCCGAGTTCGTCATTACCCACCATTTTTGCACCACACCCGTACCTCAAGATAAGAAGGAGAACGTTGTAGAAGACACGGATGCAGGATTGCTGTGAGAAGATCAGTAAGTACCGAAGCGTCACGTCTCAGCGAAGGTACCTGCACTAGATGCGCATCCAGGCAGTTCCTATTACCGCCACCAGAGGACAATCTTCCATATGCAACTAAAGTCGATGTCTATTCTTCCAGTGAGTGTGTGTGTGTCCGTCGTGGAGAGAATTGGCCTTGGTCGTTTAGGTTTGACGGTTAGCTGCAATGAGGGTTAGAATTGGGTAGAGTGAAAAGTAAATCGCTTGCCGTGAGTCTCAAATCCCTTGTACAGTTAGAAATCATGTTGAAGGAACCGTAAAGATGCCAGGGAGATGGGAAGATGATCGTGGTTAGAAGAAGTGTGGCGTCGCCAAGTAAACAGACGCCCACCACTTGCTCTGATCATTTCCTCCAAACCACAAACTCATCCTTCCGCGCAACGCCTTCTCATTGCTTCCTGATCCCTATTCTCTTCATCTTTTCTACCCGTCGAGTGGCGTCAGCGTTACAACAGAGTCAAAACGCACTCCGAGTCCGACGAAGAACCATTTATTCGTACCCGGCTTCTTGGAGACGCCCTGATGGCCTCACGGACGCGCATAGATTTTCGGGGACACGCGCCAAAGGCAGTGAAGAGGCTTGGGCTCACGTCACGTCGTCTAGGATGGATTGGTCCTTGAGTGGGAGACGTGCCATACAGTGCACCCCATTCTCTTTCCATACGTCGTCCGCATCTGGGCCAAATGCCTGGTGATTTTCGAGCCAGATCCTTGCGGAACAGGGCTGCAGTGGCGTGAATAGCATGGTTTCTGCACAGATCAACAATGTCAATATCCCTGCAGCACCAGTGTCGAACAAGGGTTTTTTCGAAATCTCGATCTCTTTGGAGTCAAACACGCGTCAAACTCTCAGCAGGAATTATACGCTATCGCTCGGCGTGGAAACCCTCCTCCGATGATTCATCCCGACTACTTTCGGTCGCTTTGCCGTTACCTCCCGCTTTGTTTCCCAACATTCCCGTCGGTTTCCTTCTTCCAGCTAAATTATTACCCGTTATAAGGTATAAACGTTGAATGTGCGGGTCTCTTCTGTCGCTCTATAACCTTTTTATATTTACTAGGCCTCATGCGTATATCCGTTTCACCTCAGGTCTGAGTAGACATCAGTTCAAGGAAGGATAGGAAGCATCTGCGAGGCATAGTGCTTCAAGTCCTCTCATCTCCCTAAGTGCGGCGCTTAGCCCTCTAGCAATGCGTTATTTTTGATACGCTCGGTACACCTCGCGTACTTTCTATAGGCAAATTCAACCCAAGTCGCCGAGCCTCATTTCCGCTCCAAAGTGACGCTCGAACTTTTACCATCTGCTAGCGAACGTTTCCCATCTCCTTCAAGGCCGGTTTCTTAACTGTATCCCTCCAAGCGCTTGTTCGAAATTGCGAGACCGTAGCTCTGCATCGGTCCTATCGATTTGACTGGACGATAAGTCTACTGCATTTCAGTTCTCGCAGAGCCTTTCGTCGCTACAGAGCCTTTCGTCGCTAGAGATCCGTTCTCCTTCCGACTTTCCCTTTAGCCAGGACTCGCTTAACGAAACCATAGATCTTTGAACCGTGGGCACAATACTGCAAAGGTCATCAAGGTGCTTTCCAAGGGGCGACTCCTGGTTTTCGCCGTCCCAGTCCGTCCTCTGTTCTCTCTTCCCTCACGTATCCGATATACAAACTGGACCCTAGCACGTGTCGATGTACAGGCCCGGCGTGTCTGCCTTTAGCGTACAATGCAAGCCGTACGGCGAGGCCATCGTTGTTCGTTTATTAACCCTGCTTTTTTCTCTAGGATCAAACCCGGCATCTGCTGGTGGCGCTTAGGGCGATCCAAGGGGCAATTTGTCTTTTCTTTCTACTACGAATTATTGAAATATTTACCCGAGTAAAAGTATAACGAGCGCTAGTTACAAAATCCGACTATACTTGCTACAGCTATTTGCGGACCTTTTTTGCCATCCTATCGCAGTCGCCTATCCTTCGTTGTTACGTCCGCCATTAATCCACCTTTATTATGACTACATTATCAAGACGCCGAAGATTAGGCTTGTTGATAACTTCAAACACCCTCTACAGCATCGTCGTCGCTTGCTTCTCGCTGGCCGCGGGGCCAAGGTAATAACCGATGCAGGTGTTCGCGCCAGGTCGCCCGAGTTTGAGAAATGGGTGAAGGATCTGGAATTACAACGATATAATCGCTGGGACCATTCTCCTGGTTGTAGTGAGTATGTATTCCAGCAACTACAGTAATCTAATACTCACAGGTTCATCATCTAATGTGCCTAAGAAAAACGCATTCAAGGTCTCGATGGCGAAACAAATACGTTTTCTTTGTTTCACTATTTCTTCGGCTGACAATGAGACTCGTTCGATTCCATCAATACGAGTCTGCCGATAAAAGAAGCTCATGCCATCCTCTTCGAGTAATTGTCGGAGCCTGCAGCGGCAGTCACCCCATACAGGAGCATCCCGCCGGATTCGGGCGAGTGATAAGATATTCCACTTGATTTGCTTTCTGCAATCTTCCTCACGTAGATCGTCGGAACCGATGGCGAGGATGGAGCAAACATCGAACAGGATGTCAGGTGTGTGGAGATACTCGATATGTCCCTGTACTACCGAAGCTTCAATACGAGAATTCGAGTGGCGTTCAAATACGGAAAGGTAGCCTTTGATGATTTCTAGCAACCATGGGCGACATCCATGATGTCCGAAGTACTCCAAGCATCGCGAGGCATGAAAGACGTTGTACATTGTCGGGCTCCCTTCATGAAAACACCTGGCTATAATTTCACCTGCATACATGGGAACATAGTGGTTGGAGTTGTAATGGTCAAACATGACATTGATAACCGCCTCCAGAGATCTGGGTCGCATGACATGCCATTGTGTATGGACAAGCGTGGAGTAAATCCTTAGGGCAGAGAGATGCAGATGCAGACTAGCATCTGCTTCCGACCGTATAGATTTCAGGGTATCTGCGATGAAGCGATCAAGGATATCGAAGACGGCGGCATTCGCCTCAGAAGAAGAAAGGTTTTGGTTCGAAATGCTATCAAGTACGGCGGAAAGTGCTCGGAGCTCCACTGCGACAGGACCTGCTTGCTCCTTCAAGGAAAACCTTGAGAGAAGAAATTCAGCAAACACGAGGAGAATCCTCAGGGATGGAGAGATAGAGGGAACATTTGACGGGCGTACAAACACGACAAATGTTCTTAAGAAATAGTCTACCGTGTCAGTGAATAGATAGTGGCTGATGGCGGTGTGGAATGGTATGGCTGTACTGCTTGAGTTGGCTATGTCCATCGTAGCAGATTCGTAGCTTGCAAGAGGCGCACGAAATGCGGGAAGAACGGCACAGCATACATCTATTGCAAAAGGATCTTGGGTACTGATATCAATGGAAGAGAAGACTTCCTTCGAAGGGCCATTCTTGATTAGGTCGATCCAGACGAGGGGATGGAAACACCAACATTCATCCATGGAGGAACGGAGGACTGACGAAGCCGCATTGCAGATAACCTCTTTCATAAACAGATTTCCACCAAGATGATGTAAGTGTTTTTCTACCGAGGCTGTAACATTAGGTGGACGCTCAACACCTGGTGTCTGTGAGGGGTCGATGAGAATATAACTCTCGTCAGAGAGAAATAGCTTGCAGCGTAGTAACCGCTCAAGCTTTGTCTCCAGACCAGAAAGCAGTTTCCGAGACATTGGTGATGGCCTAGCAAGACACTCTACGCATGCATGGCATAATACCGAGTCAGTATCATTGAACAGGCCTTGAGCCTTGCTCTGCAATGCTGGAAGCAAACCGCCAATAGCTTGAAGGACAATACTCTGGACAGTGGGGTTCGATGACATGGAAAAGAGCCAATGCAGGGCCTCGACCGATAATTCCCCCGATACTGACTGTACCGCATCTGACTCCAGTGCTTTTAAGTCCTTCCATTGTACAGCATAGAAAGCAGCCCAGCGGACTCCACAGCGCATGAGTTTATGTATAGCGTACTGCATCACACGACTGTACAAGACGTGGAGAAGATCACACAGCGAAGTCCGGTAGGGACATTGGGGGACAAAGAGGGGGAGAATATGTACCATTAAGTAGGCCGTATACGCGACGGCGGTGATCGTGCCAACGACCCATGCAATAGATTCACACAAAGGGCCAAGGAAGATTACGAGGCCAACAAAGAAGATGGCGAGGGCGGCGTGCATTAGAACAGGGAGTAGCCCAATGATAACGAGAACACACCATTTCTGTAGTCCTGCGAATCGAAATTGCCGCAGAAGGCTACGCTCCCGGGGTGTTCCGGATGGTAAAGCCATGTAGTGGTGGAGCCACTGCTTGACCAGCACTGAGACGAGCGCTGTCGTGAGGCTAAGCGCGAGACTCGTGAACCACAGTCCGTTCACCCGGACACTGGTGGTCGAGGCAATGAAGGTGGTATTTGGATTAAGAGGAGAAGCAGCGACGGAGTCCAAGGAAGCGCCACTGGCAACAGCGCGCTGGATATTGATCATCTCGAAAAGTAGGTTGGCGGACATCTCTGCGTAGTCTTCCTGTAGACTCTGCGAAGTTTGAACCAGGAAAGTTGTGGCCACCGCCGAGAATAGACCTGCCTGGTATACTTGTAAATATGAGAAATACGGAAGAGGATGGACGACGTACAAAAACCAGAAGAACGTCTACACCATCTCTCGATTCTTCAACCATATTCGCGTCATAAATCGTGCGCTCATCGAGGTACGTCCGAAATACCCTAGCGTTCTGTCCCGTCTCTTCACAATACGCGTCTTCTGGATACTTTTCTTCGTAGTTGGAAGAATCGTTGCCTAATGACGGTCAATGAGAACGAGACCATCAGCTGCATCACAGTTTACCTTTAGGATACTGGTAAGGAGCAGATCCTTTCAGCCCAAATCTCTTGCTCGCCCTGGCAGGATGAACGAATTCATGATACGGCTGCGTTGGATTGTCCTTCTCTTCGTCAAGAGTGTTACCTGTGGTATCGAGGTTCAAGTCTTCTCCACCTCGTCCATCGGCGGTGGTCATCGCTCCTCCTGATCTCTCGAGATCGGTGGAAAGTGGGGTGGATATGGTGGCTGCCGGAAGCAAGACGTAAAACATGGCCATCACCATTACGGCATCGCAACAACCCTGACGAGATGAAGCTACCAGCTCTGGAGCCTCTGGGGCAGACTGGGCGACAGGCCAACTCTGCAGTATGGATTCAAATTACTCTCAAACACCCATGAACGAAAGGGCAAGTCGGCCTATACCATTCATCCAGCCCAAGCCCTCCAAGTATGTCGACTTCCTCTATCACCGCACCATCAAGTCGATCTTCGACCCGCCCCCAGCTTTGACTCTTCGACGGTACTTTTAGATCTACAGACAGCCTCGTAAAGTGAACATCCTGAAAATAGTTTTGCACAGGCAGATCTTTCCTCGCCATTTTTCTGCCCCGCTTGCAAGCGGCTGCTGGCCATTGTTCTTCTGCATAATATGCCCTGAAGACTAGGCAAAATTTGGACTGTGAATGTAGCATATTCGTTAACAAATAAGGAGACTACAATAAGGAGACCTACGAAGGCAATGCAGACATTATCTCTTCCGCCTAGTCTGCTTCGGAATCGCACGCTTATTGTTTGAAGTTATCCCGTATGCGACATCCCAGGAAGCGTGTCTTCATGATCAATCCTGATATTTTCCTTGACTCGGTGTGTCAAGAAGCCTAAGATGTACGGTAGTCATACGTCGGAGCGTAATAGATTTTAATCGCCTTTTCTTCGCTGGCTAATTTTGCTGTCATTCCTCCAGAACATCGAGTACTGATCTCAATCACCTCACGGTCTCTCTCTCAAAATCGACTAAGGCGACGCCGTGTTTCTCTGTTGGCACCGCTGAATTACAAGTGAGTGCTATATGAAGAATGAACAAGTCATGCCTCACGGGCAACCTACGTCACAGTGACAATCTCGCCTTTCCCATCCTTCAGTATGATCAGTTCGCACTCAATCTTCTCCCCGGTATCAAGACACACGATGTCTGTAGGGTCAATGGGATTTGTTTGTATCTGCCGGCGTTCAAAAAACGACCTCCCGAGTACGACGTCGAAATGCGGCTCTTCTGAAAGGTACACGGTTATGAGGGTCGGTGCGGGTTCCTTGTTATCAGAAGAGTCTTTCTTCTTGGCGCTGTTTGTTTTAGACGAAGTGGGTACGGGTGGAGGAGGCGGAGCGTTCGGATGACTAGACACCGCAGCAGATGGCGTAAGCGTTATAGGCCAAGTGCCAATATTCACAAGCCCGCCGTATCCGTAATGCCCAGGTGCAGCATCATGGGGTATGAAACCATGAGCCTTTGCAAAATCCCGAGAGATGTACACATGTCGGTAGCCAGACTTCAGTAGCATGCGTACTAAACGTGTTCTTAGTACAAAAGAATTTTCGAAGTCTTCACCACTGGACGTACCATTTTGCACAGGGCCAATACTTCCCATCACGGTCCGAACTCCATTTGCACTGTGAAACTTCTCAAATTCCCGTTTGAATTTGGGCACGCTACTGTCTTCGTCGCTCAGCGTGGATTTATTCGTGCGCTTACTGCCCTTGGTCTTGCGAGACTTTGTACTGTGTGGCCGTGGAGACGGGCTCTGTCGAGGAGGAATATGAGAGGGTTGGAAGAGGTAATATGCCGCGTTTCGGTACGCCGGCGGAGCAGGAATGGATTCCGAGGGATTGTGGAGGAAAAGAGTTGGCGTTGATGTCTTCTTATTGATGGTTATTGAGGGCAATGTCGTCGAAGTAGAAGCTTCTTGATCGTCCTGCAGGCCCTGCTGCTGACGCCACACGAAAATGGTATAATCCGAATCTGCGTCGCCCAGAATGAGCAAGCGGTGTTGATCTTCAGGTGGCTCTACTGACCATCATCAAGGTTCCAGATGGAATCATTGAACTCATATTTGAGCCAGCCAGCTCCGACACGGCTGCCATGATAGGCAGTATGGGCCTTTCTGCTGAGCTTGTCGTACAAAGCTTCCAGAGATTCCTGGGTTACTGCGAGACGTATGTCAGACGAGTCTAGGAAGATGACTGATTGTACTCGCTGGTGTGCACGATGGCGAAGGATTCCGAAGGAGTATGGACGTTGATGATGGATGATGGCAGCGCCATACCGCAGCTAGGTGGTGGTTTGAGTTGAACTTGCTGTGCGATGCGGCCGATCGAGATTGAAGGGTTTACCTCGGTCATAAGCATTATTATTCATCTAGGTCAACTGCGGCGACCACGAATATTTTCAACAACAACAATCACAATCCGAGTGCAGCTTGCGGTATATAAATAGTATAAATAAGAGCCAGCTAGTCATCCAAAATTATCACACTTGAATATCTAAGTATGAAGTCCTCAGGCGAAGCGATGGGATGATTCAATGTTCGATTAGTTTGAAAGGTGTGGGATGAGATGTGATATTGGTCTACAGCTACGGATAGCAAACGACTGAAGACCCTGCGTTCAACGATCGTCGATACACTAGACAACGACTTGGTCCTAATTAGGATGATCTTTGTCTTGACGCACGGGTCAACTGTAAGCGACACGGTAAGATATAGCCAAAATTCAAAGAAAGACTGCACCCACTCTTCTTCGTTTCTTTCGCCTAGACAACATATATCAGAATAAAGGCAACATGATCAGGATGAAAAGGCTAACTTGTGTTTCTTCATCTTCTTTCGTCTCTTCCTCTTGACGCTGTCCATAACAATGTCTCTCCAGACTTTCCTTATCTCCCGTTGCGAGCCGATTCGATCCGGCTGTGCATTTACATCCAAGCCCAGACGCTTAAGTGTATTCTCCCATGCAACCGCACTGCCTGCCTGCGACAATGTCAACGCTCGAGTCAATTGACGCGCGGCATCAGCGTCCGCATCGGCCACGGTCTCCATTGAACCTGCTCCGGGTGAGCGTGCTTCAGACCCATTCACAGCAGTTGCTCCTTCCGTTTGGTGGAGTGGCCCCATCCTCGGCGCAGTCTGCAAAATCGAAGCAGGGTCCGAGAGCAAAAGAAGTGGTCGATGAAGAGAGAAAAACTGATGAAGCTTGAAGTCTCGCGACTCTATCAGCGGATGCGGATGGCTGGATTCGTAAAGAGAAAATGGTCGAGACGGTTCCTCGCGGGGCCCTGTAGGAGATGTTGGTGAGCTTCCGTCACCAGAGGACGACGACGCGGTCCGGGTAGTGGAAGGATCCTCCGTATCCGCTGCCTTCACAATCTGAGCACTTCTACCTGATACATCTTCCCCTTGCGCAGCCTGAACTGCCTCGCTGGACGCCTCGCCTGCTGAAGATCCTGATTCAACAGCACCTCGGGTCCCTCTGTTGCTCTTCTTTGCAACACCACCTGCTACGACAGTTTTCGTCGGTCTCGCAGAGTTAAAATATCGCCCACCGCCGGGCTTCGATGAGAAGAACGATGAGTAGCCTCGCCTCGCCGCCGGTAGAGGCTGGAGAAAGCGAGCTAGTGAAGACATACGCCTGCCTAGCAGCGCTACGATAACGTCCAAGAACAGAACGGGCAAGATTTGAAAACGGGTCTTGCCACTAGACGGTGATGGCAAACAAAGCCACATGTTAGTGGCTATGCAACCAGTCGCGGCGCGCGTGTTTTGCAATTTTAAGTTCACCTTTCTCCATATCCGTGTCTAATTCTGCAGAAATGATATCCGATACTCATTATGCCGCGAAGACCAAGGATCTCTTGGGCTTGGTAAACCAGTTGCACAGTCTAGGGTGCGTTTTGCTTTATAAATCGACAACGGTGGCGCTTTAAAAGAATTGGCATTCAATATCCAGTGCTCAGCGAGATCTTGACCTTCCACGTATTGCAGTGATAGGAAACCAAAGCGCAGGTCTGTACCTCTCTCTATCTGGTGCATGTTTCTCATAGGCGGTTAGGAAAATCGAGCGTCGTCGAGGCTATATCAGGGGTAAGCGCCCCATATGCCTGGAATCTTCCCCGCCATACTTAGAATTACTCATGCTAGATTAATGTTCCAAGAGACGCTGGAACTTGTACTCGTTGCCCCATGGAATGTCGCCTGTCCTCATCCTCGAAGCCATGGCAATGCAAAATTTCCATCAGGCGAGAGTTTGACAAGAACGGGGAACGTATGGATGATATCTCAGAGACGCCTTTTGGCGCGCTTATAACAGACAAATCTGCTGTCGAATCTCTTCTCAGAAGGGCACAGCTATCCGTTTTGAATCCTGGGATCCCCGTCGAGAGAATTCTGCATGCCCCGACGGAGGAGCTCACTAAGTGGTCCGTCCAATCTCAGAAAATGCAACCCTTTTCGCGTAATGTCGTGTGCGTGGATTTGAGCGGGCCGGAATTGACTGATCTTTCTTTCATTGACCTTCCTGGTGAGGCTTAGTGGTTCCCTTCCATTCGTACGCTCATGGTGGACTATAGGCTTAATTCAAAATGCTGAAAGTAACATCGTCAGCCTCGTAGAAGACCTTGTAGTGTCCCACATCAAGGGGAACTGTTTGATATTGGTAGCTCTTCCAATGACAGGTATGCAACCACTGAAGCTGTCGATATGATTTAACAGCGAACTCTTTTCCCAGATGACATAGAAAATCAGAAGGCTGTACAGCTGGCGAGAAAACAAGACCCTAAAGGTCGGCGTACCATTGGTATGCAGTACAATCGAGACACTTAAGATCTTACGCTCATGAGGCACAGGTGTCTTGACAAAACCCGACATGCTTACTGTTGGTTCTACTAAAGCCCTGGACTTGTGGCTAGATGTAATAGAAGGACGTCGCCATCCTCTCACTCATGGTTACTACTGCACCAGGCAACCTGATGACAAGGACAGAGAAGAGTCCATTACCCCTGAGCAAGCTCGAGCGAAGGAAAAACTGTTTTTCGAAACTACTCCTCCTTGGTCAAAATGTACTCAACAGAAGCGATTCGGTACCAACAACTTGATTGACACTCTTAGTCGTCTTCTCATTCAAGTCATCAATGAAACGTCAGTGTTCGTCTTTCTGCTCGGAATCTGGTTTTTCATGATGTATGCAGACTCCCCGTTATCCGATCAGAGGCAACGGAGGCGTTAGAAGAATGCCGTGCGGAGCTCACTACAATCCCTACAGCAATCAACGAAGAACCTGCGACATACATGCTGAAACTTGTCACGTCCTTCTCTGCTGAGGTACAAAGCCTCGTCCGTGGGCGATCAGATGCAAGTCGTTTGATCCAGGAGAACCGACAGGCATTCAAAGATCTGAAAATTGCAATCCGGCGCACCGCACCAAACTTCGTCCCTGTGGAGGATGATCAGCCTCGGCCAGTCATGGTTAACTCCCTGGAAGATGGGGAAGAAGAAGTTCTGGCCCCGGAACTTAGCACGGACGAACCCTTCACCTTGACTGACATGAAGAGTCATATTCAATTGTAAATTTCACCTTTTCGTATAAGGATGGTTCTGAGTATTTTTAGATCCCTAACGCGCGAGCTTCCAAATAATGTACCCTTTGAAGCCAAGGTCGAGCTAATCAATGCTTTCCAAGCTACGTGGCTTGCCTCAGTCATGAACTGCTTCAATCGCGTGCAAGGATCCACGTACAAAGTTTTGATGAAGTGTATCGAAAAAGACTTTTCTCGATATGTAATCCTACAAGGGCATCTAAAGTACGTCAACATTTCTTCGCCTCAATGTCCCTTCTGATCTGTATTCTCAGGACTTTCATCATGGAATTGATGAATGAATGCCGTGCGGTTTGCTCGGTTGTCTTGAATGCCACACTAGATGTAGAGAAGATCCCGTTCACGCAGAACACGCACTACCTCGAGGCTACAACCGATAAATGGCTAGCCAAGTACAAAGACATCCGAGCAGGGAAGACCCATGCCCATGGCTCAGTGGAGCCTTCAGCGAAGAGACTGAAGACTGAAATACGCGGAACCCCGTCGGCTAACGGTGCCTTTGCCGGACGAGCTGAAACAACCAATGCGTCGCAGCAGATCAATGGCACCACGTCGGCGACGGTGAACGGCGCCCAAAAGCAGACTCAGAATCAAGAGCAGCAGGCCCAAGACGCCACTTGTGAGTGGTGGATCCTTCTCTCCAAGTGACTGATCCAAACGTCCCTCTAGTCCGATTCGGTGGCGCCGGTACCCCTCATTCACCATTTGTACTCAGTTCTCCTGCACAAGGTCCAAAACCATCTACTAGAACACCAGTAGCGGCTACTCAACCTGCGCAAGCTCCGTTATCCGATACTGACATTGCTGCAAAGGCCGAGAAACTTCAGGAGGCTTTGACCGCGTTGGCCGCCCTTGGCTACTCAGTAAAGCCGGAAGATCTGGGGAAATTAAATCCTACGGACATGTTCGAGACGGAGCTCAAAGTCATGGCAGAGGTACGGGGGTACTTCCAGGTCGCGTACAAGGTATACATCACTGTCTTGCTAATGAGTCATATGAAACTAATAGACGTATTTAAGCGCGTCATCGACAACATACCGTCCTTCATAGATCTACTGTTTGTCAGAAAGGTAGCGGAAGAGTTGCAGCCCTTCCTGATCTCCAAGTTCGGCCTGGGAACCGTTGCCGCGAATGAAAAATGTGCCAGGTATCTGGAGGAGGATCCAGGGTTGGTAGCTCGACGGGAGGAACTGATTGGTCGGGAGAAGAGACTGCTGAGCGTACAGAAGGAGCTTAACAGCTTTGGAATATCGACCCAGGCGTAAGCCATGGGCCTCGTTGAACAGGGTTTCATGTCTAAAGGATCCTTCTTGCACTGTCTATACTCTTGACTCGTTACCCCCGACATCTTTGGAACGAATTCCCGTTCCCGCCTAATCGCCGGCTCGCGAATGCCGACAATAATATCGTGTCGCCTCGTATCCTCCAAGCCAAGGAGTCCCGAGTTGTATACAGGATGGGTAGAGGAAAATACACTGACCTCAACGCCTGGCAGCACACGAATAAAGTTCGTGTCATGCCAGGATACGCTGGAGAATTCATACTGTTGTGGGGTATTCTAGATGTAATGTTTTAAAATATTATATAACTGACTCGTGTTCATAAATGTAGCGACTCTTACGAAGAGAAGTAAGCTTTCCGGGCTTCCTTCGCTACGCCAAAAATAAGGGCGGCGACGTGCACATCGTATGCTGTGCGACAGGTACTATTTTATGACTTTCACCACCACAACCGCCATCATCTCTAATAGCAGCCGGGGCTCCTCCGCGGTGTAATTATTGAAAACTTCGGTCACAGACTTTTTATAAATCCGATTACTATGTGGATACTCTGCAACGCTTGCCATCTACTGGAGTTCTCTAATGTCACGGCGATAAGTTTATAGCGGTCTGAAGAATATGCATGTAATTTGTGAAAACTACGCAAACGAGCTATTGTACGGGTCATTTAGCTTTTCTTCAAGTCCAGTGACGCGGTCACGTCAGTTGGGGACGCAAACGAGTACGCCGCAGCTGTTGGTATGGCAGACTACAAGGTCATGAGATTCAGAATGTACGTCTGTGTTCGCAATTGCCACTTACTGCCTTGAGACTGCTGGAAGGCGCAGGAGTGTCCGTCACTGTAATGGTTGGAACCATTGCATGCGTCGACTGTAAAAAATCACGGTCAGTAAGGACTGTCATAGTCACGAACGTGTTCGAATAATACCAGGGTTAGCTGCGATGGCGTTTGCCTGTCCTACGAAGAGGAACATGGCGGCCAATGCCATTGCAGTCAACTTGATTTGGAACATCATTCTTGTGTGTGAATGGATGGTGGACCGGGAAGCAGTAGTGATAAATTTGTGAGTGTGGTTGTTGGATGACATGGCAAGAACTGAGTGGCTTTTATATGCGATTTACACAATCTCTTTCCAGGTCGGAAGATTCGAAGGCGCGGAATACTTGAACGAATGGTTTCAGGCGGCCCGAAAATACTCGTCTTAGTTCCCTACAGGTATAGTCAACTGACAGCAATATCAGGCTAAAGTCTGTTATAATTGGGTCTCGACATTGGGTGCACATGCTTCCAGAGTGGATGCCACGAAACTATCGGAATATTTGGGAGATTCAAGCAGGTTCGTCTATTGAATGCACTGAAACAAATCAGATTCTAGGGGCAGTATAGATCATTACCAGACGCAGAGATATAAGGCGTACCCGTTGAAGTTACGGCACCGGAACTGCAAAGAACTATGATGCATTCGCCAAATTGAACGAAAATATACCCGAAATCTGAACCTTTTATTTCCGATTTATTTTATCAACGTCATACCTCAAAAGTGACGCGTAATTTCGAGGTGGATTCGCCCTAAAGAGTAAGCATCGATATAGGGCGGCTGCTCATTGTAGGAGACCGGTCACATGTCTAGTACGCGAAATCCGAATTCATCAATTTGTTATGTATATTGGATTACCTCAGACCTCGAAATCAACGCGAAATTCGCAGGTATGAATTCCCCTAGTGAGCAAACATTGATGTCCCCCTGAGGCACCTACTCATTGTAGAGGACCGGCCACAGGTCTAGTGTAGGCCATACCCACCTGGCAGCGCCCCGTAGACTACGGTTCTCCCTGAAACTTTCTCTGGAATATATATTTTTCGGCGAGAAGGCTCCGCCCATTGAAATGCACGAACAATCTAGAAACACAAATAATAACCGAAAATACATCGTCCGCCTATAAAACCTCGCGTAAGTCTATCCAACACCCTCATCTACACAGATATCACTACTCATCATCATACATTGCAATCTTGCTCATCTCCCATCGAAAATGATGTTCAAATTCGCCTCCATTACCATGGTCGCCTTAACGGCCATGTTCTTGTCTACGGGACAAGCCAATGCTGCTGCAACGACTGCACTCATTGCAGACAACCCGGGTAAGAATTATAAAATAATTACATATCCGAGATTTATACTCACTTTGACTGTCTTAGTCGATGCGTGTAACGGTTCTAATAACTACGGTGTGGGACATTCCTGCGCTTTCCAGCAGTCTCAAGGCTGTAAGTGGTCGTCTCGCACATCCTTTATACTGTATCATACTCACAGTACTACTCAAATTTTAACTAGACTGTGAGAACAACGCGTGTGGAAACTTGGTCTGCGTCCCCAATTAAATAAATTGGGCAGACCGCAGAAGTCTTGAAAGTTGGAGTTGAGATGAATGGACATGGCAAATGATTCCAAGAAGGGATATTTCTTTGTAGTCTTTGCTAGCCATATTTCCTGAATTCAACCTGCGTCATCACTTTCAGTCCTCTCGTCTCTTTGTGCTTAGGAAATTGTGTCTGAACGCGAAGTAATAAATTATTTTGAAGTTTGTCGATCGGTGAACGTATATAAGACGGTCCGAGTACGCCCGAGCCTGGCGTAGGGTCTTCGTGTATGTACCTTATCGGACAATCATCGATCATCCTGCATACAAACTCGGGACTCCTCAGCTTGGAGCATATACTATATGTTGCGACATCGTATTTCCGGCAAATAGTAAAACAAGTACAATAATCTACGAAGCACAAAGAGCGCTCGCCGGGCAGTATTCAAGTTGCTGCCATTCAGATTCGTACGATCGATCGACTACGGTTAGTGTGTGGTGAAGCCGAGTAGAAACTTTTCGATCCTTGTGACCGGCTAATCGAAGGAACCTTTTGGAAACACACGTCGTGTCGCAGGAAGGATGAAACATTAGGCCGATGTTCTAAGTAGAACCCTATTTTTAGGTTTCGCTGACTGACGCGTCCCCTAGTTCAGCGTAGCTCAGCCTCGGCAGCATTACGCGCCATATACCAGGATACGCCGGAGAATCGATGCTGCTGTGGAGGTTTATAGAATACTCTAGATAAAATGATTTTGAGAAAATTTTCTAAGTAACTCGTGTTCATAAATGTAGTGATCCTCGTACGAAGAGAAGCGAGCAGCTTTCTATGCTTCCTTCACTACGTCAAAAAAATAAGGGCGGCGACGTGCACATCGTGTTTTGTGCGACAGGTATGATTACGAGTACCTGTTTCCCAGGATCGTCGCTGAAAACGACAGAAACATGGTGCCAATCACAGCCCACCCTGCAAAACAGAAACGTATGTGTAGGTCATACTCGGGATGGTACCACTTTCCCTTTTGTCGTTCGAGTAAAACTTGCGTCGAAGAAAATTATAAGATGAGTACTTGCTACCCATAACTTCGTACAAGAAAAGGATCAGAAATAAAACGGAGATATACGTGTACAACGAGTCTTCAGCCTTCCAACAAAACAGATATCAATGCAAACAGAATTTTCAAAGAAAATCGAAAATTTAGTCCTTTCATGAAGACGACTGAGCACGAAGTTGCTTCTGCTTCTCCTGCTCCAAGCGCTGTAAAGACAATCAGAAACCGTATTACACTGGTGCCAAAGGGACGCTCACATGATAAAGTAACTGTACAGCCATCTGTATATTAGATGGCTGGCCAGTGATAACAACCAAGCGCTCTCCCTCCCCGCCTGGAGACGCAGCTGGTATTCCCGGACCAACCCCGACAGCTCCGGGCTCCATAATCTTAATCTGGCTGGCGCTCATATGTCTGATCTCGTTGATCTTGCTGCCACCCTTGCCGATGATACAGCCGACAAAGTCATTCGGGATGTAGATCTGCTGTGTCTGCATCTGCTGTGGAGGGTTGTGATGGGACGGGGGGGAGTATGGGTTCGAGTATCCAGGTACGTACGACGATCCACTGTGTGGTCGGCGAGAGTGGCTAGTAGGTCGATAGGAAGAGTTGGAGGCGGACGGCATGCGCTCTTGGGCTTCGATCAATATAGTGCCGATGTAGTAGGTTGCTATGTGGATGGCGTCGGCGACGCCGGCAACACTGAGAACACGCTTTGATAGAAGTTAATACCTAGAGTTAGAGTTGCTTTGCGGACGGACCTCAGTAGATCCAGGGAGCATCCCTTCACTAGCATTAAGGCGTGCCCCACTGGCATCCTGTATTTCCTTAATCTTGGATCCCTGCTTGCCTATGACTGACCCCATTCTGGAGTTGGGGATCATGAACTTGATAGTCACAGCTCGGCTGCCAGGGACCGACGGTGTGTCAAAAGGCTCGTCATTAATCCTCCGCACAATAAGACCAAAGGCCTACGAACGTTCATGAAACCAACCAAGTAGAGTAACCGAAGACCACACCTTTGAGACAGCATCGAGGGGCCCACTGACATTAAGAATACGCTCAGGGTTCCCAGGTATACTTTCGGAAACGACGACACGGGCACCGCTTTTTTCCCTGATCTCGTTTACATGAGAGCCGCCCTTGCCAATGATGATCGAGGCGTCTTGAGTGACGATGAGGCATCGCATGTGTATGTTGGCTGATGGTGCACTACTAGTCGAAGATGAGTCTGCACTGTTCGGGGCAGCGTCAACATCATCGGACTTGGATTTAGTAGAACCTGGAGTAGACGAAGGCGAGGCGGCAGAGGCGTCAGTCATGGTCACGTCAGTCTGGGTGAGGCGAGCAACTGAACCTGAAGGATTAAAGTCATCCGAGGAAACAGCTGCGCCGGTGTTTGCCCGTTTGTTGTGCTTCTGTTGTTCAGAATCGGAGGGCGACCGAGAGCGCTTGCGAGTCGAGTCAGTGTCTGGCATGGCGAAAATGATGTACGGCAAAGGTCAACGACAGCAAGGATTCAAGGTATTGTCAGTGTTCTCTCCGTTGAATGCAGGGACTTGGGATGGGGGTTCGGGAAGGAGTCTAATGGACAGGCATGGGGGATGGTGTGAGGGGGGGCGGAGTTGGAGGAAGGGTTGCGGCACAGAAATGCTACATACCTTGCGCTTTCCTGGACTGTCCAGTTGCCAGCTACGTCTCTGTCCCTTTGTCCTGCAACGACAAGGTCGTGGTGGTAAATGGCCAAGATGAACGTCGCCTCAGTCGTAGCGCGCAGGCCATATGATCAGCCACAGTAAACATGTGTCAATCACGATGCACAGCCTTTGAGCACAGTGCGAGTCGAAGGTAAAGAACTATCCTATGGTTTGACAAAGACACCGTCCATAGCATGACAGCCTTCTAACTCCCATATTGTAATACAAGTCTGAAAATTTCTTTGAACGAAAAAATGACATCAGGCACTCAGTCAACGTTGCTCGGCTAGCTAGAGTACGTGCGCGTTCCTAAGCTAAAACTATCGGCATTTCAATGTCACAGCATTGAATGTGTACCTTCAACGCTAGTGTACTGACTGTGCTATTCCTGGTAGCTTACTTGCACGCACATTGTACTCTTGCGAGTACAGCTACTATCAGCGCTAGCACCGCTATTGAATAAATTTAACGCAGGATTCACATCCGTTGCCTAGGAAAGTGATAATGAAGATGGGCTTTAGCGATCAGTTAACATTTCATAAGTAACCATGCACGAACTTGTAACCTGACAAGTCCGGCTTTATAAAGGCGGAACTCGCAAGTGTAAAACCGCTTCCTTGATATCAACTCCGTTGACGTGGGAATGAGTATGATACAAGCCATAAATGCTACAATCACTGTTTGAGGGGTAACTACAGAAACTAAGAACTCAAATGAGCGCTATATCCTATCCCTTTTTGTAGAATAAGTAGGTAGGGAAGGAAGATCAAAAATATATATCTTAGATACAGAGATGCCGAAATGTCGAAATGTGAACGAAACAAAGTGTCAATGCTTAATGCGAGAACAAGATTAGACAGAAGGCCGTATGATAGATGCAAAGTGAGGGTATGAAAATCATAATAGCGGTGTCGTTTCACTTGAGTTATTATCGTCATCATCGACGTGTTCAACTTTGGGACTCCGGTCAGATGGTTCGCATGGTTCATCATGATTGGCCGAGGTCGACTCAGAAGGACACGGATGTTCATGCGCTGTATATAGCGGCAGAGGGATGCAATCGGGTTTGCGGTCACCGTTAGAGTAGAAAAGCTGCGAGTAGGCAGGAAGTGCCGTCTCTGAATAAGCGGAGGAGATAGCCGGCAATGACTCTGCAGATGGAATGATCATAGATTGTGATAGAACGAGCGGTGGAGAAGAGTGTGCCGACGGAGGCGGAGGTGGGGGAACATGGGCAAAGCGGAGAGGGACGGCTGTACAGATAGGATGAACAGTCAGCGCCTGACGGCAAGAATGAATTGAACTGATCGTACCGAAGGTCAGCGTCTCAGTTGCTTGTTGGCTCTGATCAGGAAGATCATATGTTACGATCAGAGATATACAAACCTCGTGACGGAAAGTCAATAGTGGAGAGGAACCCGTTGGGCGAAGGAATGCAGGACCAATGAAGTCGGAGGATTCATCCTGCTTGATATCTGGATCTGGGATGAAAGGGATGCTAGTCTGCAACGTGTACCAAATCGGCGTTTCTCCAGGAACATTGTGGGCAAAAACGTAGTTGTGATCGCCGAGTTGGTATTCTCCATTTTCTTCGGACAGAAGTAGAGAGAAGGTGCGGATATGCGATGCTTCATCGTTGATCGGAGGGGAGTAGAAACCGTCGTACAGGTATCCTAGTCTGTGACAGCTGCGTAGTGGCACGTTAGGAGGCTGTTCAGAATCAGATGGAAGGGGAAACCGTCGCCGGTACTCCGTTGATGGTCGATACCTGCAGGAGAGCGTCAGGAATGCTTCTCCGGCTGTGTCGGGAGCACTTACCGGCACTTTTCTCGCTGCAGGATGTTAACAGCAAAGGCAGAGAGTTGGAGTCTCTTGCACTGCTCTGCTTCTAGGCCGTGGGCTCTCATACGAAGTGTAAGATCCACGGCGTCTTCATTAACATCCACGTATTCCGGAATAGATGCAAGAATTTGGAGTTTTGAGATGATTTCTCGTGGTATGCGGGGTCGGTCCTTGTCTTTTTTGGGTGGGGTTGGCTTTGAGTTCACAAGGAATGTCGTCCGAGGGACTTCTGTGGGATCGAAGAACTGGGAATCCACGAAACGACGTAGAGGAATGGTCTTCTCGGCGTGGACCTCCCTCTCTCGGGAGCGGAACGGTGCGCATAACGCGCTCAAAGACCACGGCGAGGTGTTGTCTAGATCTAGGAACTTGGCGGTGGCATAAAGCGAATATGATGTTCCCATGTCCTCGGAGCCATACTGTGATGACGCAGGTAACCATCCTGGAACCGGAATGTTGAATACCACGTTCCAACGGCCTATGCATTCATTAACAAGGAGTGGCGACGATATTTGGGAGACGCACAAGGTGTATGGGATTCTTCCTGGCCTTCGTTTGAAAGCTCCAGAGGCTCACTGGGCGCGAGTTGACGCGTTATACTGCATAAGCGAACACCAGAGTAGCCAATCTGCGGCGCCACTACTTCGGACTGGCCTTCAAAGGTAAGTTCGAGAGACTGAAGGAGAAATGATGTCGTTCGACGACGTTCGAATATAGAATTAGGCGAATGTAATGAAACAGTGACATGGCCTGACAGCGAGTATGCAGAGCTGGACGCGTTAATTGAGTGAGTGATGGTAAAACAATAAATTGCAGTGAAAGACTGACGAAGAATCCGGATCTCCGTACATGTCAAGGGAAGGCGCGAGAGTGACGATGTCGATAGAGACTGGCATGGCCAATAATGCGAAGAAGAGTAGTATAAGGTCGTTAGTTCGTGATTATTATAGTACCGTCGAGGGAGTGGCGAAACGAGAACAAGGGAGGGGGAACAATTAGATGAACCTGAATCATAGCAGCCCTTTTATTGGACAGCCCTCGCTTCCGGGGAAGAAACGTCAAAGGCCCTTGTTCCGGCATTCTTGTTTCACATCTGTATCTGGTTGATATATTATGTAACACAAATGATCAGCTCTTCCCGGACAATGGGCGTTTCCTAAATGTTCCTGTTCCTTTAACCGGGGTTTTCCCTCCAGATGGGTGATGCTCTCGGTAGATATCGGCTAGCGCTTCAGTCTAATTTTTTTTCGCTCTTGGAACGGTTCCCCGGAATTTGGAATCAGTTAACATCCGCCCTCGATCGGGGTGTACTAGAGCGTAATAATTCGTTGTGGAATTTATTGACATGACAGCGCAGTCTCGTCGTGCCAACGACCCGGTTAGTTTCAATTATGGCATCCAATACCAGGTAATCCCCGCTCCATATATATTTGCCGTTATGATTTAAGACAGACCTAGCCACCTTGTCGGGGGCACTAGGCTGGTCTATCATGTAAAAACTTTCGACACTGCGAGCTCATCCTCGTCTCTCTTCCGGTGTTCCTTGCGACGTGACGTCTCTTGCTCGGCATCCTTCCGTATATTATATTTCTTGCTCTGCTCTTGTCGGATGCTTGATCTGATAGCCGCAGGTGAGATAAATTCTAGCAGATGGTGTCAGACAATAGGCTCGGGAACAATGACAAAACAACTAACCGGGATTCGAGTATACCGTGGCCCCGCCAAAGGCACCTTCGAAGATTCGGATGGGAGTCAGAACAAACCGGGGACCGATCTCCACGAGCGTCGTCTGGGGAGGCCCATTGGGTTGTAAAGGATCCTTCTCCATTATCTAGCCGATTCCATTGTGGCACAAATTGGACAAGAAGAACTCAAAAACGTACCTGGAAATTGCGGAACCATATCTTTGAATCAAGTATGGAGAACGTAAGAATGTGATCAATGAATGGCTTGGCTCTCCGGGCTGTTGAGGGAACGCCGAACATCTAAGTTCGAAAGTGATGAATGGGAGAGGAAGTCGCAATTGGACTACCATACTTACGTGCGTGAAAAGCTCCTTGGTCAACTTTCCCCACTCAGTGTCTTCAAACGCTTTATCAAAGCTAAGCAGCCCTCGGCTTCCTTTCAAACAGTTGCCGGTCATCTTGAGTTCATCCATCGTATGGACATTTTGCACGTGCATCTTTATTGAAGGCCCGTTTGGTGTCTTTGTAGCCCAAAGATAGAGGTCTTCGTGCCTGCGGGCCTCGAAATATAGGGTGTTGTTGCAATTATTGAGATCAGCCAGTTCAGGGAGGAGATGAAGCTGGGACTTGGAGTCCAGTTTCGAATCTATCAGAAACAAGACGGTTAAAAACAGCTAACAATGGCACGGAAGTGAAGTACCTTTTTTGACATGAGGAAGGAGGGCCTCAATATCAGTCATCAGGTGCCTCATTCGATGAGTAATACCGCGAGACGATAGAAGAAGAACTCGTTGCTTGTTTTTCTTGGGTTTGGGCGCCGAAGATTCGATGTCCTGGTCGACATCCATTTCGTCGGCTTTTCTTTTGCCTTTTGATTTGGCGTCCCGTTTTGAGGCATTAGCCTTTTGAGCTTTCAGAATCGAGGCCATGCTGAAGGAGCTGGTCGTCAGAGGTCAACAGGTTTACTGGTGAGCCAAAATTTCGGTGATGGATTAGTCAGCCAGACAATCGGGCCGTGAAATTCGGACTGCAAGTTTCTCTGGGTTGGAGAAAAGGACAATATTTCTAGCAAGCTCGCAACAAAGTATTTAGTATTAATCATCGTCAGTTCTAGTATTATGTGTTCGTCGCTTCCGTTCCACCCGTCAGTATACACGCGCTCCTAGGAGCTTAAACGACACTACCAGACACTTTACGAAGTATCCATAGCATCCTCTTCTGGAGGGTCTTCCTGCCTCACATAACATCCTAACGCTGTACTCCACACAAATTCGTGGTTCAACAACTTCGTGAGCGTCTCATACGCCCAGATGTTAGAAAACGGCACCCCGGTCCTTGGATCGAGATACGACGCGGGTTGACCCGTCAGTGGGCACATCTGCTTGGGACGCGCTGCGAAAGAGTCAAACACAAGAACCGACTAGAGACGCGTGGAATCTCACATGTAGGTCTTCCCTTTCCGCTATACACCTTCACCTGATCCCACTTAACATGATCACCAAAAATGACCTCCATCGACTCGGTCCATGATGGCTTGGGGACTTTTTCGTATTGCGCAAGTTCATGGACGAGGTAGTTTTTGTTCACCCTTTCTGTTCGTTCTTCAAAGACTGGTGCTGGAGGGGGTGCGGGAGGGGGAAGATAATGCATGTACGGATTTTGGTAATGTGTTGTCGCAGCTGGAGCGTAGTAGGGATATGCTGGTGGTGTAGATGTTCCGGGTGCGTTATACGCTCCATATCCATGACCGTAGTTATATGCTGGCGTGGCTGCAGGCGGGGTTACTTCCACTTGGATTTTTATATCCTCACCCCGGCTTATCCACCGCAGTAGAGGGCCCTCAACAGCATCTCTCACTACCCGCGCGCGTTTGCGTTTCTCCTCCTCCAGTTTGAGATAGTCACGGTGGTCCACGATATTGCCCTCTTCGTTGTCAAGTGCTCTGGCAATGAGTTCACCTTGTGTTATCTCGCGGGCGAGAGCCTTTACCTTCTTCGGCGTCTGTGCAGCCTACATACGAGGAAATAAGAAAGGCAAGGAGATGCGGCACAATGTTATGGAACTTACGCGCCTCTCTTCACCCTTTTTGAAGCGCTTGGCAGTCGCCGTAGTGTTCTTTATGGTATGCGTTCTTTTACTATGTCGCTGTCCCTTGGCATCGCCTCTGATGACTTCTCCAGTCACTGCATTAACGGTCGTTCCCAGCGAGCCCCGACGATTTGGTCTCAATTTGGTCTTTGGAGCAGTAGATGTTGAAGCCTCAGGGTTAAATGTGACCTTCTGGCGGGCATGAGCGATAGCAGTGGCCTTTTCTACACGAGTTCGAGCAGCCTGGGAATGGTGATTAGGAGGACGAACAACGCGACGGGGTAGACAAACCTTACGCGCTTGCTTCTCCTCATCTAGAGCATCCTGTTCCCCTGCGTTACCTTCGTCCTGAGCCTCTTCGTCAGTGCTCTCAAAGTCGGACTCGAAGATATCTTCTTCATCTGTAAACAAAATGAGTCGCCGAGAATTTGCCAGAGTCAAAGGATAACACACATTTGTCGACAGAGAAATCAACATCATCATCGAGGTCTTTCGCTGAGTCGTCTATAGACATTTCAGCCAGTGCAGCTTCCATCCTGTCCGGAAATTTATCAGGACATAGAATAACTCATGGACAACGAAGTACCTGTTTCCTGCTGTGCTTCGTCTTGAACGCCGAGCCACAAGGGTCTCTTCGACCGGCAGTTCCGCCATTGTTGTGTCGACTGTCGACATGTTGCAAATGGAAACGCGTTAACGGTGAGGGAAGGAGGGAGGGAGGACTCGGCAGCTTCCGAGATCAACACGCGTCAACTCGTCTTCCTTCTTCTTATGCTGCAATGGTCGTAAAAGCAGTCGCGAAGGTGGTACAGCCAAAAGTTCCCCAGAAAATAGATTTGGTGCTGGACTGGCTGAGAGCACCACCAAGGCTCCAGCTGCGTGGAGTGCAGAAACTGAAGATATCCCTGGCATACCGTAATGACCACTTTGGCGCGAGGTTCGTTTTGCTTTGTCTTGTAATTTACAAGTATATATCCTCACTCCTTCTTCTAGGCATTTCGTGAAAGAACAACTCCCTCGTATCCGTTTTGCCAACCCGAATCTCGATATCCAGGTGGAGAAGGCTTTAAAAACAAAATCAGAGGCATGGAGACCAGAGATCGAGCTTGTATTTGGTGCGTTCACTCCTTACTTTCTTGTATTCAAGTACTAAACTTGAAGCAGAGGATGGCAAGCAAAAGACACTTGACCTGCACGAGAAATGGTCCACTACAATCGTGAAAGAGCTTATGGATACAGCGGGTACTGAAGGGTGGACCAGATGGAAAACGAACGCTTTGGCCAGTGGCTTGCCAATTGTTCCTGGGGAGGAGAGCGAATCAAGGGCCAGAGTATCGACGGATGTTACACGGTTGCCCTCTTTGAAGGAATTTCGAGCGGCGAGACAGAGGGTAGAGGCAGCTAATCCCAAAGCTGACCCGACACCGAAGCCTTCACCAGCGACTGAGGCGTCTCCGGACTCATGATATGTCACAGTATACGATTATAATGCAATAAAATCTGGGATTAAACGACTATACAGCGAACCATGATGCCAACCATACTATGAATCCCAATCCGACAATGAGCCCCGCAAGGTCATCAAGCAGCATGGAGAACAGCGAAAGGTACTTCCATCCATAGACAATGGTAGATGAAAGTTGTGGCGGTAGAAATGGAACAGCCATATTCAGTAGGAAAGGCAGAGGTGCTGCATCCTGCGAGAAGAGTCAGTAAGATATTTCGGCCCGCACTAAAATAACTCACTGTGCCAACGAATATGCGGGTAGAGTGCAAAACAATTTGAATCGTTGTCAGCGCCCAGAAGAATGGCTGCAGAAAGGTATTTGAGAAGACTCAAAGGAAACGAACAGAAAAAAACTGA
The DNA here is from genome assembly GCA_030407065.1 of Armillaria nabsnona. Classification (NCBI taxonomy): domain Eukaryota; kingdom Fungi; phylum Basidiomycota; class Agaricomycetes; order Agaricales; family Physalacriaceae; genus Armillaria; species Armillaria nabsnona. Next base: position 1,715,007 of record JAUDQA010000005.1, read on the forward strand.
CCACCAGCTGAATACGACCCTTCTCCGTCCCAAGTTCAGCCCATCTCTGCCACAGCGCATTCCTTGGCTCATTCGCCAATCCTCCCAGCGCCTCCTGCACTTGGGGCTCCTTGTACAACACAAAGAATGCGAGGAAACCCCACATAACCACGAGATGGAGCAGCGGTAGCAATTTTTGCAGAAGGGATTTTGGCTGTACGACCGGCTCTGGAACCTTGCCCATGGTTGGCATACCACCTGCTAAACCACCTTTTCCATCGCCTCCTCCAGAAGCCGCAAGAAGATTTGCGAACAGAGGATTGTCCGCAAGGTTAGGCATTGGCGGCGGCTCGGTTCCTGCAGGCAGCTGCCCCATAAGCGCCTGCATGAGCTGCTGCTGCTGTTGCTCGGACCATACCGATGGATCTGGCGCAAAAGGGGGAGTTGGGTCTGCTCGAGAAGGAGGCGTCTCTTCTCCTGTAAAGTTTGAAAGGCTGGAAAGTTTTGGAACTGGCGGGTCGTCGTGCATGTACGCTGGAGCATCTTCGCCTCGACCAGACGTGGTGAGTTTGGCGAGTCGGTCACTGCCGCGACTGAGGATGGCTTGTCGACGGGCCTGTGCTCGTGCAGAGGCAGACGACATGGTGGTGGTACTATTCTTGTTGCTTTACAGCAACGTGGTGCGTGTTCACCAAAACGGCCGGGATATCGGTCCGAGGCTACCGGCACAGCGCACGGGTATACGACTCGGTGAATATACTAGCTCAACAATACATCCTTACGTCTTTATTTTATGCGAGAAGGCTATCCTTATGTAGCCTTAAGTGACACAATATATGTATGTTTTATAGAAATTACAGTCAACTCATACAACTACCTATGATATATGATCCTCAACATGAAACTTGACCGGTTCCAGGGTAGTAGCGGCTTCGCCCCAGGTCAAGAGCCCCACGTAAGGCATCACGCTGTATTTGAGGGTATAGTTTGATGTTGGAATGTCCCTGGAACGACGGGTCAAACTTTCATTTTCAAAACACAGGCCCCATACTCACTTGAACTTTCGCGAGAAATCTCGGAACGCGTATTTATTTTTTCCCGATACCTTGATGAGGGCATCTTCCTTCCTCCGTACAATACGGTCCCATATCACGACTTCGTTATGCACCTTGTTTGGAAGGATGAGCAAAGCAACGCAAGTAACGTGGCGACACTTTCACTGACCCCTTCGGTGTTGACATATTCTGCTTCTAGGTAGAGAAAGAGCTGTTTTGTATTCCAGTTGAAAAGCGGCGTCAAGTCTGTAACGCATGTGATCATCGGCAACCCGACATATAGCGGTGCATACCAGCTTTGAGGTCAAAGTTTACAAACGCCATTTCTTGCTTTCTACGAGGGTATCGAGGAACTTTTGCATTATACCTGTGGGAACATTGAATATTCTAGCATTTGAGGAGTCGTTCAGAGGGACTTACACTTTCACAGCGGCTACCGTCAGCTCTCCCTTTGGATCGGCGGTGAAAAGAAACGATGAGAGGGCGATAGCACCGAGAAGACACATCATGCATGTAGACAAGAAGGCAGACACATTGTTGACGCGGGATATTATGCTATGCATGATGAGAGAGAGACGAAGAGTGTGTTCACGAAGCGACACGTTGTGGTCAAGAGATGAGAATGTCACAAGATGTCACACAGTGGGCCTGGCCTCACACAGTTACGCGTTGGTGACAGACGTGACTCAACTACTCACGCGTCGTCCGACAAGGGCATGTCCGACGATTCACTAGGTACGATGACCACCGATTCCTCATTGCCTGCACTCTGCTAACCAGAATTCCAACTTTTCTTCAGACTTGGGTGGACTGGGTCCTACGACTCCGGCAGCAAACCCAAGGATGGCTCGTAAGGCCCAGAGTCGAAGCGCGGTCGCAGGTCCGTCTAAACCAGCGTCCAAGACAGGCGGGCAGAAGAAGAATGTGACATCAAGCTCGTCCGGTGACGAGAGACATCCCGTCCTGGTTCCTGACGACGACACCACCAACGACAATGACGGCGAAGAGTCGGTGACAGAGGTGCCTATCCGCAAACCCCAGACGGCGCGAAGGGGCAAAAAACCCAGCATAAATGGGGTACCCCGTGTGAAGGGAAAGGGGAAAGCAAAGGCGCCATCACCCAAAATGACGCGACCCGCTTCTCCTCCTGAAGTGCTTGACGATTCTGACGATGATGGCGCCGCGCAGATGGCTGTTGTGATGAATAACGCGATCGAGAGCAACTCGGGTGGCGAAGTGAAGCGTCTTCGGCGTGAACTAATTGAGGTATGTTATATATCCTGCATTCCCTACTCAATTAACAGGTTCTTCAACAGGTCAGAGAGCGCGCGGACAAGTATTCTAAACAACTAGAAGAGCTTTTCGCAATCAGACACACGGAGCCAGAGCGCTTACTAATTGAATACCGGAAGCAATCTGACTCCAAGCTGGAAGGTCCGTTGTGCTCAAGCTAACGTGACTATAAACTCTCATATAATCATTTCAGCCCAGGACGCGCTAATAAGGGAGCTGACATCTAACCTGGCGAAGAAGGAACCATTAATAAGGGAAGGAAAGACGTCTGTGCTGCACCTTATGACGCGTGAAGCTGTGGACGAAGAGAAGGAAACACTGGAACGCGATGTTCAGAGATACAAAGGGAGAGTGGAGGTGTGCGATAGAGATTTGAAGGAGAAGGATAAGAAGATCCTTGAACAGGAGCAGACTAGTTTGTCTATTGCCGCGTTTCTTCTGAAAGCGACATCTCACCTTCGTCTAGTCAAGGACCTCCGGGTAGAACTCCAGGCAGAAATTGACCGAGCAAATACCCTCGCGAAGGATCCACGCCGCCCTCCTGGATCAGCACAACGAAACAGAGGCCAGACTGTGTTGGGTGGGCAAGAACCAAAGCACGGGGCAACCATACAGTTCTACGAGGACGTAACGAACCTTCTCATCACCAATGTCAGAAACGAGAAGTGCAGCAAGCGTGACAAAGAAGAGGACTGGATTCTGACATGTATATATACCTACGTTGACGAGGATTCACCCGGAGATCCGGATTCTAACGGAAAAAGTAGGTTTCCTGCCACTCCCAGTCGAGCTGAGCGTATGAACGTCGTTATCTACAGGTCTCAATTTCAATCTTCGGTTGTGCCATGAACTTGCCGAAGGAAATGAATACACGGATGCGGTGTTGTATTCCCCGCTCGAGCTGGACAAGGAACCGGAAGAGTTTGTCAACCAACTAGACTTCTTGTCGGGTCCGTTCACTTTCCCGCGGAGACAGCTGCCGGTCTTTATACGCACCATCAACACTACGATAGAGAAGACGACGCAAGAGGAGGAAGGAGGTGAAGGCGAGGCAGCAGACGACGACGACGACGAAGTTCAAATGGTTGAGTAGTAGTTTTGGTTTGTGATATTTTTCCCCATCTATTTTGTTTTTGTAAGTGTCTTCTAAGATTATGGCGCATCTTGGTGCGTTCATTGGTGTTATTTGACTGGCCGCCCTGTTTATGTCGCTTAGGCCACACTCACTATTGTTTCAACTCGTGATGACGCTCATGTAACTTTAAACTGTTGTCCCCTGAACTGCCCTCCTCTGAAAGGCTCGTTCTGGGGTTGATACTCTCATGAACCGAACCACCTGCTTGACTGAGTTCACAACTTTTAGGCTTCAAATCCACATGCAACGCCCGTCAGCACAAGGTTTTGAATGTCCCGATCTCACGCCAATCTATTCACCATCGAGACTATTTGCATTCCCATGGATTTACACTATAGCTAGAAAACGCCATCTAGTTTATCCTATCCTAGCATATACAGCTGGTATACGGCTCCGGTAGGTCCAAGGAGAAGTCGGAGTATCTGTCTCCGGGAATGTCAATGAAGACCGTGACAGGCGGAGTACAAGTGCTTCGATGTGCAGATCTTAGAATTTGAGGTTGTGCTCTATCTATACTTTTACCCCAACGGCGTCCCATATCTCTTGGCATTTTCGGTCGTTCGCTCGTAAGGCGTTCTTTACTGCCGTACTCGCAAAACTTTCATCCATGCCACCTAAGCTGGCCCCAGCCTGAACCAGGACTCCGACGACATCTCGGTGACCTTGTCTAGCAGCCTGCGGTTAATGAATCGTGAGTGCAAACTGATGAAACGCTGTTGAATATCACGTACATAGTATAGCGGTGTATGCCCTAGAGTATCCCGTAGATGAACTAGAGCACCCGACTGTAATAGGGCATTGACAGACTCGATGTGGCCATTCAACGCTGCTACGTGCAATGGAGATCGACCAGAACCTGGCTCCAGCGAATTCACCAGCCCGCCTGCTATGTTACCGTACTGGGGAGCATCTACTGATGGGGAGTCCAGCTCTGAGTATCCTGATGGAGTAGATGACGAGTCCAAACAAAATCGAATACTTGAAGTATCGTTTCTCGCAGCCGCGAGATGGATGAGGAATGGGAACAGTACAGCCTCTGTCGAAGCAGCTTCAGCTGCAGTCCACGACCAAGACGCGGCTGCATCCTGGGACGCCTCATCTAGTGGCGCCGACAAAGTTATCTTCGGTACGGGCGAAGCAGATTGTTCTGATAATCGGACAAACTGGGATAAGACTCCTTGAATTTTCTCAAAGTTCTGGTCAATGGTGGGTTGTCCTGGAACAGCACCAGACAGTGGTCGCGTGAGCTCACCACGAAGTGGCGTACCCATGAGCTTCCTGACCTCGGCAGTGCTCAGCTCAGGCTTCGACAGCAGATAACTCAGTTTGGCCAAGGCACACTGCGGGATTTCATAGTTAGAGCGTTCCGGTTCGAATGGAACCAGTCTTACCTCAGGCGTCATATCATGCCCCGGAACAACGCCGGCTTGAAGAAGTGTTCTTCCAGTCTCATATGCGTCCGAAACCGTACCCTTTGCACACTGCGAGATCGCAACAACAACGACCCCTCTTTCACAGGCTTCTTTCAGGGCCAGCATCAAATCTTTTCGTTGTGGGGCGTTCCCGGCCCCGAAAGTCTCCAGAATAACTCCTCTGATGGGCGGCATGAAAAAGGCACTAACGGTTGCAGCTGTAATTCCCGGGAACAGACGAAGTGTGGCTGTAGACGTGTGTGAACGCTAGGTGTAATGCGTGGTTCGGAAAGAATTTTAGAACATACCGACGTGAGGGCTCATCTCTGCAAATGAAACGGAACGATCAGAATATCGTCACTGCATTGGCAAAGCAGAAGGGAAGCTCACGTTTATGAGCTCGGAAACGTCGGAGACTGGTTTGTCTGATGACATCGTTCCAGTTCACTACGATGTCGATGCCCACTTGACCGTAAATCAGTACCAGGTTCTTCTGATGTAATTATTTGGTTCCTACCGTTCACAAGCGGAGCAAAGTTGGGGCTATCGAAGGCGCTAAGATCGTATGAGGATATTTTTGAGACCCTGTTTCCTCGGAACAGGGTATGATTGAAGTACAGAGAACATTCTATTCTGTGCGGTTAATGGTATATTCACCTGAGGAGATTGAGAGTGGGTACCGGGAATAATGTAATGTCCAGCAATGGTTAGTGCACCCATTAAGTTGTCTGTAGCATCATTTCGAAGCTGTGACAGTGGTATTTGCGCGCCTGTGACGATCTGACATACTGTGGAGTCAGTAGAATTACATTGGGGCAGCCAAGCTTTACATACGACCGTCTTTCCCAAATCTTCCAGAAGGAAACTCAATGCACTCGAAGTGTATGACATTGTATCGGTGCCATGGAGCACAACGAAGGCGTCAAATGAGTAGTTGAGTTCTATTTCAGATGCCATACGTATCCAGTCTGAATTGCGCAAAATATTGATAAGAATGGCCAATTAACGACGTGAACGTTCGTCACCGTCAATCTCGATGTTACTGCTGTCCAGTAAAGGGTTCCACTGAACAATAAGATGATCAATCAGATATTTTCCCGTGGTCCGTGAACTCTGAACGAACCTCTAGAATAGCATATCTGATGGACTTGCTACCGCTGCCTCCGGGGACTGCACTCCGTGGCGTGACAAGACTGGGCAGGTGGGCTTCGTATACGTTCTCAGCTACCTGTATGCTGTGCGATAGCACCGATGATTGATAGGGCGCCAGTCCGTATGATCCAATGGGACGGGATGATCGCACGAGCAGAGTGGGCTGTTGAGGTGTCGAAGTAGCTGATACGCTAGGTGTTGCACTACCCCCAAGAGGACTAGACCTGCCACTTCCAGAGCTCCAATCCCGAAAGCCTTGCACGGACCCAGAATTCGAGAACAGAGAACTTTGGAGCGGGTCATGGAACCGCGTCTGGCTCCGAAGAGTTTCGGTCAAAAAGTGCGGCTCCGGGACGTATCCTCTGGATCCAACAAGCATCCCAATGGTGCCGCCGGTGTATATAACGAGAACTCTGGACTCGTCGGATAGGATGGGGGTAGCCGCGTCCATCAGGGAGAAAAAGATGGTGATGGTCAAGAAATGCGATAAGATAAAGACGATCGGGGAGATCTAGATAATTAATTTTATTGATCCTTCCAATTCTGACTCGACTTGCTCCCATCGCCATGGACGCTCTCAAAAATGTTTTCGCAGCCAAGAAGGCTCAGGTAGGCCCTATTCGTTGCATCCTTTGCACGTCCATTCATGTTCCTGGCAGGGATCGCCCGCATTGGTCACTTTTGTCACGGCGGGATACCCTACGAAAGATGCGACGATTCCCATTATGTTCGCTATGCAGAACGGAGGCGCAGATATCATCGAGCTGGGAATGCCTTTCTCTGATCCTATAGCTGATGGTCCTGTCATCCAAGAGAGCAACACAGTACGACCTGGCTGACTCGAGCGAGTCTACAATACTCATCTTCCGCAGGTTGCATTGAAGAATAACATGGACTATGCGACGCTCCTGGGTCAGCTTCGCGAGGCAAGAAGCAAGGGACTCACCGCCCCCGTCATTCTTATGGGTGCGAATCATACAGTCAAACGGCAGCATGGGCACTGACAGTCGACTAGGCTACTACAACCCGTTGTTGGCGTACGGCGAGGACAAGGCCATACAAGATGCAAGCGAGGCTGGAGCGAATGGTTTCATCATGGTCGACCTTCCCCCCGAAGAAGCTATCACGTTCAGAGAAAAGTGCACAAAAGCAAAGTGCGTACATGAGTCATACCCAGGGTACTCCTCGATGACGCCAGACATAGCTTGTCATATGTTCCCCTCATCGCTCCGTCGACCACACCATCTCGAATAAAATTCCTCGCGTCAATTGCCGACAGTTTTATTTATGTCGTGTCCAAAGTCAGTTCATTAAATTTTCATTCCGATATCGCGCTCATTATTCTTTAGATGGGTACAACGGGATCATCCGACAAGGTAGCGATAAACGCTGAGCTCCCAGATATCATTGCTCGTGTCCGAGAACATGCGACCGTTGCCATCGCTGTCGGCTTTGGTGTATCCAATCGTAGTCACTTTGATTATGTTGCCGATGCCGGTGCAGACGGAGTTGTCGTTGGCAGTCGGATCGTCAATGTTATTAAAAGCGCCCCTGCAGATAAAGTTTCCCACAGTGTTGAAGCCTTCTGCAGTGAAATTACACTGAAGGGTCAGTCTCCTAAAGCCAGATCTCCTCTTCCAGCTCGGTCGCCTGCGCCTGTGACAAACGGCAGGAAGGATGTCTCGAAGGACTCTTCGGTATCGGATTTACCTGCACGGTTTGGTCAATTCGGCGGTCAATATGTCCCGGAGTCCCTGGTCGATTGTCTGGCAGAACTCGAGGAAGCCCACAAATCTGCTATGAACGACCCGGAATTCTTGAAGGAATTCCAAAGCTATTATGAATATATTAACAGACCGTCAGGGCTCTATCTCGCAGAAAATTTGACCAAACACGCTGGTGGCGCTAACATCTGGCTCAAGCGCGAAGATTTGTAGGCAAATGACTTTCCGCTTGCATTCCCAGCTGACGTTTTCAACGCAGAAACCACACGGGATCTCACAAAATCAACAACGCGATTGGTCAAGCAAGCCATTTCCCATGCATCGCTAGGCAAATTTGCTGATCTCGGAAAAACAGATTCTCCTAGCTCGTCGCATTGGCAAGACGCGTATTATCGCCGAAACGGGTGCGGGTCAGCATGGTGTTGCAACAGCAACGGTCTGCGCCAAATTCGGCTTGGAATGTATAATTTACATGGGAGCTGAGGATGTCCGGCGCCAAGCGCTCAATGTTTTCCGTATTGAGATGCTCGGAGGCAAGGTGCGCCTGTTCCTAATAGACAGCCATCATTCATTGCAATTAAACCTCACAATTCAAAGGTCATCCCTGTCCATTCTGGGTCATGCACCCTCAAAGACGCCGTAAACGAGGCCATGCGGGACTGGGTGTCTAATCTATCGACGACGCATTATCTCGTAGGATCTGCTATTGGTCCACACCCCTTCCCCACGATCGTCCGTGATTTCCAAAAGATTATCGGGGAGGAAATCAAAGTTCAGCTGAAGGAGAAGCGAGGTAAACTTCCTGATGTCGTCGTGGCCTGTGTGGGCGGTGGAAGTAACTCTATCGGAACTTTCTACGATTTCATCGGAGACAAAAGTGTTAGAATGGTTGGTGTTGAAGCCGGTGGCGAGGGTGCGTTGCTTTCATTGCTTCATATATTGTATTTGAATATCTTTAGGTGTTGACGGTGACCGACACAGTGCTACGCTTTCCAAGGGCCAGCCTGGTGTCCTCCATGGCGTGCGAACTTATATTCTGCAGTCCCCGGACGGGCAGATTATCGAGACGCATTCTATCAGCGCCGGACTCGATTATCCTGGGGTAGGACCGGAACATGCCTGGTTAAAAGACTCTGGTAGGGCAGAGTATGTCGTCGCTACAGATGAAGAGGCGTTGAGAGGGTTCAGAATGCTCACACAGATGGAGGGCATAATTCCGGGTGAATACTCTTTAAACAATCCATGGAATATCGAGACTGATGTTCACTTATCTTTCAGCCCTGGAGTCGTCGCATGCCATCTGGGAAGGTGTCCGTATCGCAAAAACGATGCCGAAAGATTCTGATATTGTTATTGTAAGGCTGACCCATCGTAAATGACGTTTTGCTAATTTCGTCCATCTGCAGTGTCTTTCCGGCAGAGGTGACAAAGATGTAGAGCAGATCTCCGAGCTTCTTCCCAAGTGGGCGGATATCCTCGACTGGCACGTCAGCAAATAGAAACGTAGATGCAATGTTATAGTAGCTGTACTTTATTTCAAGAATGGTCTAGCTCTCTAAGACTACATGCACACTGGCAAAACAAAACAAAAAAATAGCACATTTATAAGATTACTTCTGAGAAATGCACCACGGATCCGCCACCCATCAATTACTTTGCCATGTATTGTGCAACCCCACCGTATCATCCGCCCCATTCATGGGTCCACTGGACATCACCGTGACATCCTCCCTTCTCGAGCCGTTGATCCCATTGAGTTTGGCCTTCCCTCGCACGTTATCCGCACGCTGGCCTTCCAAAGCAGCAAGATACGGCTCATCGACACCGCCCGTAACATACTCACCCGTGAAAACAGAACAGTCAAACGCTGAGATGTGAGGATTGAACTGCCGCACGGATGATATCAGGTCGGGTAGGGTTTGAAAGATTACAAGATCAGCGCCAATGGCCGAGGCTATTGAACTAGTGTCACGTCCGTATGCGACGAGTTCAGTTCGGGATGGCATATCGATGCCGTAGACGTTGGGATATCTATGACGCGTACGCGTGCAACCTTGAGCTGACTGTGCCGGAAGCCGGAAGATGGACATACCTGATGGGAGGGGCACAGCTGGCCATTACAACCTTCTTCGCACCGACATCTTTGGCCATTTGAATGATCTCCTTTGACGTGGTACCACGAACGATGGAGTCTAGGCTTTGAACTGAGAAAAGAACACGAGGACAGAACACCAAGATTCACCATCAACCAGCAAAATATTTTTTCCCGAGAACTCGAGCGCCATGGCGTTGAGCTTTCTCCGGACGTTCTTCTTACGCATCTGCTGTCCGGGCATAATGAAAGTTCGGCCGACATAACGATTTTTGATGAACCCCTCGCGATAAGGGAGTTGCAATTTTTGTGCGAGGTTCAAGGCTGCGACCCGGGATGTATCGGGTACCTGAGCAGAACGCGTTAATATAAGATTTGCGCTTGTGAGGAAGGTTATTCTCACCGGAATAACGACATCAACGGAAAGATTCTGCTCGGCTAATACGCGCCGGACCTCATCAGCCAACGCGTCGCCCATGGCCATTCGACTTCGGTAAACGCTGATTCCATCCAATACGGAATCGGGACGCGCAAAGTAGACGTATTCGAAGATGTCCGGTGCAAAATCCGCGGGTGCAGCTACCTGGCGCCGCGATACACTTTCGCGCGTGATAATTACGGCCTCACCTTGAGCCACAAATGAGAAAAGACCAAAGAGGGGGGAGAGCGTACATACCAGGCTTTACATCTTCCCACTCGCTGAAACCACTGGCATCGGCAACGACGCTCTCACTGGCAAATAGGTAGTCCTTTCCTTGCGTAGTGGAAGATTTTCTAACAGCCATGCCGACGGGCCTAATTCCGTTCGGGTCTCGGAAGGCTATTATTCCAAACCCAGCGAGCATAGCAACGCATGCGTACGCCCCCTTGCACTGTTTCATCAGCCCTCCAATTGCGGTGAATATATCCTCTTCATTGATACGGAACTTGCCCGTTTGTTGCAAGTTATTAGCGAAGATATTGAGAAGGAGTTCCGAATCCGACGAGGTGTTGATATGGCGATGGGCAGTGGCGTCTAAGAACTGCAGAAGAGACGCTGTGTTGATAAGATTTCCGTTCTACGACACAGTCAGTAAAAAATACTAGAAACGTGCGTCAAGATCCATACATGTGCGAAGACGATCCCATACGGTGAATTGACGTAGAACGGCTGAGCTTCCGCATTATTGAAGCTTCCCGCAGTCGGATATCGCACTATCAAACAATTAGACCTACCGCAGGCAAACGGAGACTACACACCATGTCCCACAGCCATGCCTCCAACCAGACGTTGTATGGCCTTCTCGTCGAAAATATCTCGGACCATACCATTCGCCTTGCACTGATAGAAGCGACCTTTCGGTCCACACGTAACTATTCCACATGCATCTTGTCCTCGATGCTGCAACAGCGAGAGGCCCTCACAGACTTCTGGCGCAGCGTCGGTACTGGAGTCATGTAGAAGAAGACCAAGAATTCCACACACTAGAAATGAAAGATGAGCGGAGTCAAGGAACTAAAAAGGGACGGGCGAACTTGGCAGCGGATTGGATGGATCGACGATGAACGTGCTTTGCAACGTCCATTTTTTTTTGAGACGGATGCGACGTAAATTGAAAAACGTGAATCGGATTACGTCAGCAGGATTAAAAAGTGTCACGGTCCGCCTGTTCCGCCGGCCGACCCTTCCGATAGTCCCACACAAGACACTTGGAAAGGAACGAATTATCAAATACAAATGGGAGTTAGAGGGAAAACGACATTTGACGGATGCTATGATATATGTCTAGAATTAAGTATCTGTATCACTCTTTGGTCTTCTGACATACGATGATGACCGCGCTGGGAAGAGCCAGATATGACTCCCATGTTATACACCCCTACTGCAGAATGAAGTGGTGGCAGCGCCGAGTGTCCAAAAGTCTCCGTGGTACCATCATCCCCTTTCCTGGCCTTCCCACTCTGGTAAATCCCCGGAGGAACGATAATATTTCGCAGGATAGCGTCCGCGTCGACAGTCGGTATTGTCGGAAGATCAGCGTACGTGAAATAGGCAGTGAGATGCCATTTGCGTGGTGTACCTGTTGGCGAAAGCTGCACCCAAGCAGAATATGCCTGCTTAATTAAACCGGGATGATTTCCGCCACTGCGATCTTGATGGAGAAGAGCTGACGATGAGGGGATCGTGCGGGATACACCATCGACAAATCTGAAAGCCGGTGGTGACCTATAACAAAATGCTAGTCAATAAGTCATATGTGACCTCGTCCCAGAATTATCGGTACCGTGGAGAGGTGGATGGCTCGCCGCCATGCGAGGGGAGTTTTTCGTCATAGAATAAGTATGGCTGCAAGGGTTATCGATCAGCAACATGGACTTGACGGTAGTGTATCGACGAAGTCCAGACGCACTTCACGCATACGGGACTGTCCCCAAAGGCGTCCGTCTAACGAAAGGGAGGGAGGTCAACAGGACTTCCGGGGGGATATCAATGTTGACTTACCGGTCCAACGCTTAAGACCTGATTCGTCGTCGCGCTCTTCCCAAACGAACACGGCACCAGAACGTACTGACATAGACCTCTCAGCCTCGTTAAGACGTCTAGTAACTGGCTTAAGAAAGCCTTGCCTGACGGCCTCAAAGATGATATGGGCGTCGCGTGTGTCGCGGAGGTGAAGACGGGGGTGGGTAGCTTGCTGCATGGAAGGTAAATGGGAAATAGACAAAGGCACGAGAATAGCCCTTTTAAATCGCAATGAAAAGACAGGCAGGCGATCAAGACGCAACCACAGCAGCGAGGATAGGGGAAAACACAGCGCGCGTGTCATATATATACGTGATATCCCCATTGTGGGTAATAAATAAATGAGTTGCAGAATGCCACATTTGAAGGGTCAGCTACCGGGTTCACAATGACATTGACGCGCGAAAGTGTGGGTAAAGCCGACGACGAGAGTGTGAGAGAAGTTAGTCATCTTTGTAACGTTTGCAAAGACGAGATGGGTAAAAATAAAGTCTACCATTGATCTGGAACTGGACTGGGACCCTCCTGACCAATGCAATGGTGCTGAATTTAGGACCGGGGTCGGGTCGTTTAGAGAGAAAATCATGTAGCCTTATAGACATTCACGAGCCTAATCCAGAGAATTCGGGCTCCTAAGAGATAAAGAGATATATATGTGAGCAAGAGATTAAATATTCGTTGCGGCGTAAGTATCTGAGGGAGAAGAAACCGTCAGATCCGGGGGGTAGTCAGTGGGTGTTCCACAAGGAGGCTCCATATTTACCATACAATGTTATGGTGGGAAGCAAAGGAGCACGGGCAGCCTTGAGAACTGCCAAATTTAGTCCCGGCACACGGCGGCATTTGGCGCAACGTGGCTCAGCACTGTCTACCACTAACCACCATCGTACCCTTCTTGTCTTTGAACAGCTCCTTGGAAGGTTCCCCAGGGAGCTGTTGTTTGTGAATCATATACTACCATTGCTGGAATGACTGCCGACTTCACTTCAGCGACAAAGATCCCAGCACTGGTTGCCTACTGCCAACGAGGTGGGATTATTCATATAATTCTAGCTTGACTCGTTGTGACTTTTGTTCCATTCTATCAGTTGCCGGGAAACACGCTGAGTGTCAGCCAGCACCCATAGTTGTTCCCGATTGCTTCTTGACATTTATTTCCTATATCAGCCATCCCCACACTCGGCCAAGAACTTAGTCTCCGTTATGATTTAGTCAAACCCATCCTCCAGCAGTGCGAGCCACACGACCTTCTGCGGCTTGAAAGAGGCTCAACGGTGAGTCGCATGCAGCGCAATAACGGACCTTTTTCATTTCTTTCCAGAGACTCCAGCACAACACCCAAGGCAAGTGTTTCTCAGCGCTTCTTTGCCTGCCGACTAAATTGGTCTATGATCCAGAATTATGGAAGAATCTCTCTATCAAAAAGTACAGTATTCAACTCCAGGGCTATCTCTCAGGGGATGCACCAGAACCAGAGTCCTGGAGAGATCATTACTTTGTACGTTTTCCGATGATAGCCACATGCTGCCCGGGTTTTCTGATTCTTTGATTAAGGTTCTCCAGAAAGCCGAAGCGAAGCATCTAGAAGAAGTGGGATCACGCCTGCGTTCCCAGCGACTCGAGCATGAACAACAAAAGAAGGAGCGCGAGGTCAAGATCACAGACCGAATTCCCCCACAGAAGCGCCTTCGACCATGTAAGTCGATCGTGACGTTTACATCACGTACCCATTCTCATGCCTCGTCGTTCCTAGGGTCAGGGCCAAGTCAACCCAAGACATTGATGCAGAAGACCTACTCCTCCGCCTCCAAACTGCACAAGACAGTGTACAATTCCAGGTTCACAGTCAAGGGAAAACCTATTTCGAAACCCCCTAGCGTGCCTCTGCTGCCAACGCCTTCTCCCAGCTATGCAAGTAGAGTGACAGTCACCACTGTGAAGCACCGACAGCCTCCCTCTTCTTCGCCGCCAAGCAGTACGGGTCCGAACTTCCGGTCGTCTACATCATCATCAACATCTTCCAGCGAACCCGCGACATATGTTCCACCTCTTTCTCCTTGTAAACTCTCACCTGACGATTGTCGGTCGTCTCCATTGCCTTCAGGAAAGAAACCTGAGACTGTCCAAAGATCTGCACTGTTCAATCAGAGTTTGCCGTCACCTGGGCCACGACCGAAGAAGAAACCCACGAGCTCCTTGTTCATGCCCAAGGATCGAGCTTATTCGCAACGTCCAACGATCTCCAGATAGTTATCTTTAATTTGGCATTTTCTTTCGCCTGTGCATTCTCTTGTGCACTCTTCCCTCTTTCAGCATAATGGTTCCGCATCATTCGACCAGTATCTTCCTATCTTACAACATGTAACACTATACGCATAGAAGTCTCCCGACTACGCTCAGGCCGTAGCGGTATGTATATCCTGCCGGAACATACGTGTACCACTACGCATTTCATTTTTCTAATCTGATTCCGCGTCAGCCCTCGCTCCCGATAATCAAAAAACCACTAATTTTTCCCGTCCCACTTCGTACCTGTCAGATGTCTACTGTCTGTCTCCGATCCTTATTAAATATACCAGTCCCGGTTAATGAAAGGACGGGTGGTCATCTGGTATGGAACGGTGCCAGTGATAATGCACTTGTATGGACTGCCCCTGCCCGCAGGAAATGAACGTTGCCTGAAAAATATATTGCTCAGGTCAACTGGACCGATACCGACGTTGGAATGCTCCCTCCGAGTTCTCACCCTGGTACGCCAAGGTCTACTTTCAGATGCTCAGCGGTTTCTGCGACGGGGTACTTGACCGGTAGTTGGTACCTATTAATCGGTGTCTATGTACGTGTCAATGACATATAAATGCTATTGGTTTAATGTAAGTATTGGACTTCCACATCTGAGAAGCGGTGTAGCTATGTATGAATATGTATGCAAGAGGAGTAATACTTACTGTGACAATTGTGATATGAAAACGGAAATAGAAACCTTTGCTTATAGAAGTGTCGAGAACCGAGAGTTATAAAACAGATGTGTGCAGGAAAACAGGGATGGTTCAGATGCAATGTGGAGGATGGAAAGAGAAAAAACCAAGTAAGAGCAAATACAGAGAACAATAAAAGAGCGTTGGTATTAGTGATAGGTATGTAAAGCGGAAAACTTGGGTGGGATGGCCACCGAAAAGGATGGAATGAACGTATGGTTGTGAGTTCTAGAGAGAGGCCTCAGATGCACGAACTTGGTCAATGAATCACAGCCGCGTCACACTCGAGCCGGATTCCATGCCGTCTCCATCCCAGCGCTGTCGGGTCTTCCCCTTCCCCTTCTCAGCATACGAGCCCAGAACCGGACTCATTGGCGGGGAGTCAACACCCAGCGCCTCCCATATCCGAATCGTATGATCATCCGAACAAGAGGCAAACATACGCTCGTTCCGAGGGTTCCATGCCACGGAGTTCACACTCCCCTC
This sequence comes from Armillaria nabsnona, assembly GCA_030407065.1. Taxonomy (NCBI): domain Eukaryota; kingdom Fungi; phylum Basidiomycota; class Agaricomycetes; order Agaricales; family Physalacriaceae; genus Armillaria; species Armillaria nabsnona. Next base: position 1,730,816 of record JAUDQA010000005.1, read on the forward strand.
GCCATGCCCAGGAAGAACCTCGAGTAATGCCCCCGTATCACGATGCCACACGTATACATTGCCGTCTAAATAGGTTGGGTGAGAGTCAAACACTAAAAATGGGGAGCAAGGAAAACCACCGCGGACCTTCACTCCCACTGACAACAAAGTTTCCGTCCATCCCGCCGAAACAACTCCGGATAACATGTCGGCCTTGTCGCTGACCAGTGAATTTGCGTGCTACACGCCCAAGGTTCAGATCCCAGAGTCGGATTTCCTACAATAGGTAACAGGAGATCTGATCAGAACCCGGTTCATTGGTATGAAACTTACAAGAAAAACTCACATCTGGCGCATGATTAATCAACGCATACTGCGAGTTTTGGGATACCTTGACACTTGTGACTTCGCCTTCAAGTCGCACGGATCTAAAAAGGAATAGATCGAGTTAAAATTTGTTCTCACAAGAAGGGGCGAAGGAGGAATTTGAGATAAAACGCCACAGCGCGATCGCGAAAAAGGAGGGGAGGAAGAAGAGCTGACGTACGAGTCTACTTGCTTCGTTGCGTAGTCGTATGTTATGAGCCAGTTATCCGAACCTTGCCCCGGTCCATGGGCAGGATTCCCACCATTGCCGGTCGGGTTTGTTGTGGCAAACTCCCCGGAACGACGACTACTTCCCCTAGAGCCTCCGGAAGGCGGATTGGAAATGTAATCCATTCCGACCGTCACTATTCGCGTGAAGTCAGGCGTGATGGCAAGGCTTGTTATCCGGATGGCAGTTGTGCCCCAGGAATCCCGCTCCTTTCCATCTGCGTCCTGTACATTGCAGAGTTAGTCGGCGTGTAGAAGAATGTGGCCTTGAAATGGATTTTGACTGACCCAGTGTATGATTCTTCGATCCAGGGCAGCGGATAGGAATCCCGAGCCATCCGGCAGCCACGCTAAGGACGTTACAGTTTCTGAATGCTTGTCGAGCACTCTCAAGCACACCCCGGTCTATCTTAAAAGTCAGCACCAAGTCTGCGAGTCTGGAAGGAAAAAAGAGCGACCTTGGCGTTCCACACCTTGATGATATTCTCAGCACTGGTCAGGAGGATGGTATCGTCTATGGACCACGCCAGACATCCCACAGGGTACGGGTGCTCGCGCAAGACCTGGTGCGTATCCCATTGTCGTATTAATGGCTCTGTTTCAGGCTACAAAAAGTCTTTAGACCCCACGAAATTTAAATGACATGGAAACGTTTGCTTACACCGATCTTCCAAATAATGGCCGATTTGTCTTTGCTCGCACTCGCAAGATACGCACCATCGTGACTCCATTCGATATGCCATACTTCATCACTGTGCACGTCGAGAATGGTCGTGGTGACTCTCGGAAAGCCTGACTTATCGCACTGGTGATCACTATACAATGAAAAGTCTGCGGCGTTTGGGGGGAGATTATGATACACGCATCGCTGGCGTTGGTATAATCGTGATTGTTGGAGAAGGGTGGCAAGCCGACGTTGGGGAATCATGACGGAAGAGGGGATATATCCTGTATGAAGAAGCGTTGAGATTTCGGCGGCCGGACGCGTTGTTTCTGAAACGCTTACGGTGTAGGTTGTCTAATAGATGCATCCGAGAGGCGCCCGAAGCACCATCCCAACCAGCTCGTTGTCGAAGATCTTCAGGTTCCGAGCACATTATCAGGCTATATAAAATGTTTAATTGTGGCGCACGTCGAGTTGTGAAAGAGTCACCTTGATAATGTGTGAAGCTGATCAGGTTCGACGTGCAAAGGTGCGAGTTCATTGCGCAGAACATGTAAAGCATCCGTTGTCTTCTCTGCCTCAAGGAGTTCCAGGTACTTTTGCTGATTGATCAAAAACTTTGCGTCCTAGAGCGATATGAGGACAAAACACGTCGAGAGAACAGATAGCAACGCACCATAAGCCCATCTGCGTCGGTGACGCCTAACCGTGTCAAAGCCGCCTCTGCCCTGTCCCATACCCCGTCCAAGATACACTGCCTGAAATGCGTCACATCTGATGCCTCCATCGAGAACCCTGACTCTGCTTCGAGCGTGTCTGCCGACTGACTGCATGCAAATGTCAGTATTCCAGAACAGTAAGAAAAAGTAAGACGGACGTACGTGTATCCCACATCCCGCAGACTCTGTATCACCAGCCTCACGTACTCCTCCCGATCGAGAGTCATATCGTCATATAGCATGGTGCCTGGTAAATTCACCCTGGCCACCGCCTTCCCGTGCTTGGCTACCCCGTTCGATACAGCGCTGGACAGGCCATTGCTAGTGCCGTTCGACTGCACCTGACCGTTATGACTACTGCCGTTAGTGGCAACAATAGCCGTGATGGTATGGCCATTGGTCGGTGACTGCGTCGGTCCATCAAGCCCTAGTGACGAAGGACCAGCGTGCATGGCGGAGATAGTAAAGTCAGGAGAGATGGAGAGTTGAGAATCGATATCAGAATCGGGCAGCCTCATGTTAGCTGGGGTAGCAGAAGCGATGTCGCCTGTTCTTTGTCTCTTGCGGGCTCTGTGGTTGTCGTCGTCTGAAAGAAAGAACAAAGAATGTCAGATATTCATGAATAAGGAGTAGCATTGTACTAAAGGAAAAGTACCAGTTGTTATGGAGAGCTCAGGTAACTGGGAGCCGGTGCTGCCTTGCTCTCGCTCAGATCTAGAACGAGTCGCTGGAATTAGACTGCTAGGTGAGACAGCAGCGACAACGGAGGAGTTGAGCGGTGTCGAAGCGAAGGATATTGGGGAACCCGACGGAGCAGCAGCGACAGGACGGGAAGCAAGAGATATCGACGATGGTGAGGAATGGGGAAGCGAGTCCCGCGGAGGGAGTCTGTTGGTAATTGAATCAATGGTGGCCGACGATGAGTACGGACAGTTCTCGGTTTCTGCAGCGCTGGCGCCGCCGTCGACGATGGTGGCGGTGGATACTTGCTTGTTTCCACTGTCCTTGTAGTGGTTCAAAGCCAATTCTGTCTGATATTCCATTGCCGCGTTTCGACTCTCGCGTGCGTCTTCACACGAGGTATTCTCGTTTTTTTGTCTCTCAACGGCGACGAATCCTTCTGATATATTCGCACTGCTCTTTATTGTATCTACGTTCGACGACAGACGATGGATACCCCTGGTACATAATAAATACAATAATACACCGTTGCTCCTTATCAGGTACGGGCCTGCGACACGCTCAGGGAGGAAACCAGTATCCTACACTTGCTCCTTGTTCCAGACTAGTCTTGCACGGACAGTGGCACCACAGCTTATCGACCTTGAGGAGACTTACGGTATATCCAACCGGGAAGGCTAAAAACGAGTCCAACCTTCTGCTATTTCAGCAAAGAAACCCAGATAACGGAATACACAGTGAGAGCAAACGGGAACAGCACTCAAAAAGCTCGCCAAAGAGGTTCGGTCGCGACAATGATGACTGGTCAAGAGGAAAGAGGTGGACGGCCCAATCGGGAAGCCATCAAGTCAGCTCGGATGAAATCGGCGCACTGCATGTCTGAACCAATCCGATCCTTTCCTGAGCCTAACACTCAAGGCGTTATCTGGGCTGCAAGTAGTCTTCACCCGCTTAGCGGGATGTCGCTTGGCGGTATACCTTCTTGCTACGAAGACATCCTAGGAAAGCCTCTCCTCCAAAGGTCGACGTTGCTATGCGCGACTGTCGATATATTCTTGCTGCCTCAGACACTATCTCACCTGGAAATAGAGAAATATAACAATAAAGCCACGAGAATCGGATGTCTTAAATACTCTCGTCTCGTCCAGTCCCAGTCTAGGGTCGACGTCACCCCGGCTAATGCGTGACAAGTCTCTCCGTAGATTCTAGGTCTCAACCACCATACTAGTACCCTAGCGGTCCTGCTAGTCTACCGAGCACGCCGTGCTGCACGGAAAATACCATCCGGACATAAAAATCGCTCGTTTAATACTCGATTATTTATCCGCACGACTACTGAATTCGCATTCACCGCGACTGCGCCGGGAATATTCCTTTAAGCGCATCACCGTTCACCGTCGTAGTACGCGCGCGGAAAAGTCTTTTCGTGCGACGTCGTCATCCCAGACAGGAACATAATTCAGAATTCAAATAAATAACCGCGCTGGGCATAATATATGGGCCTGATCCACAAACCCGCGACAGCCGTATCCAGCCTGGTCCAGTTCCGGTATCCGTGAGGTCCTCGGTGAAATTACCCATAGAGGAATATTATTATTACCTGCGCGCTCTCGTTCAAGTATAACTTGCACGTTTGAACGACGCTCGCCACGCCACACTTACGGACCGATCGACCGATGATAGCATCATTACGCACGCGTGCACGTGTGCAAGTCACGCGCCACCCCCGCAGAGGGCGTCAGTCGGAGGGACCCCTGAACGTCAGTTGGCTACCTGGAGGATTCGCTCTTATGTCTAACGCCTCTGAATCTCCTAAAAATCTCTCGAACGAACATTTCCGCCATACTCGCGCCATGAATCACACGCCTGACAACACTTTTCAGGGGCGATCGTTCGGCGCGGGCTATTGCAAAATATCGCAATGCCGAGCTCGTCGTTCTTGCGCTCAATAATGTAATATTTCCGTGGTCCGGCTGATAAACAGTATATCCGATTCCTCAATGTCCGTCCCAACAGGTGAATGCAGATGATGACAGCGATGCTTTTTTTTCAACGTATGTATGTAGATAGCAGCAGTACTTAAGATGACAACAGCGGAATTTGATTGTGTGATTGTAGCTCCGTTCAATTTGCATGAGAATAAAAGAAGTGATGAATGCGTGCGTTAGAGTGTAAAGAGTGGTGTGTATGGAAACGTGCGAAGGTCAGAAAAAAATGTAGTAATAATAGCATTGGTGGACTGCAAACGACAAGGTATATTTGCTGAGATGGGTAATAGTGGCGACAAAAGTGCTGAATGATGGTGAAACCGGGAGGTGCTCGAATAGCCCAAAAATGAAGACTTGGAGAGAGAGTATGCCTGAGAATAGAATATGATGAGAGGCGATGGCGAATGATGTTTGAAATGCTGAAGGGGATGATGCGAAATCTTCATTCACACAGGCAAGCGCAGATGAGGCTGCGTCCCGGTTGTCTTTTCGTGATGATGCGTTGATAATATGTTCAGTAGTCGCTGATACAAATCGTGTGGCGTCTTGTCTTTGATGCGGTGCTTTTGAGATGGAGATTGAGCTGGAAGGATATGGGCGATAATACAGCGATGGGCGCAAAGCGAAGCAAGGTACGAGTGAGGGCATGCAAACAACGTCAGGCCTCATTATGACCGGAACCTTCCACCCGTCCTGTGTCCTCGCTCTCGGTCGATGAGCCCAGTACGCCCGTAACCAAGTCCCGGTGCGTCTTCGGACCCGCCGACCCCATCCAACTCCTCAACCCTGGCCCGTCCCCGTGCATGGGGCCTGGCAGTGTTGTCCCTGTAGTGGTCACGGCCTTCGAACACAAACATCGGTGCCGTCATTTTCGGCGGCGGAGAGCTGTTCCTCCTTACAGCAGCTCGACCTCGCCGCGGGTCCGGTACTGAAGAGCAGTCAAGAACGGATTCCTTGTTACCACGGCTATCCAACCGTGGTCGAGGAAGAAAACGCGTCTCCCTTAGCGGCGAACGTGCAAGGGAAGGGTCATCCCGCGAATCACTAGTTGAGCGAGAACTGCAACTGAAAGAGTCATCTGATCGGGAACTACTCTGGGATGTACCCAGGTCCCTACGACGGCCGCGAGGAGAGACGAAAGGGGGAAGTCCTAAGGACACTTTTGGTGTAGGAGGTGAAGGCTTGACCACGGTCTGGCCTGAAGAATTCGATATGGTGGGCGAGGCCCGTTTTGATGATGCTTGGCAAATAGGAAAGGAATTTTGTGTACCGGTGACTGGGAAGAATGCGTAGTATGCTGGGAGGCTGCTGCGATTGCGAGACCTTCTGGTCTTAGTTATGGTAGAATGGTCCTGCTCGCGAGCGAACTGGTTGTGCTGCCGCTCTGGGGCCGACTGAGGAATGATCTGCTCAATATAGTCCTCAACTTCTCGGGACGGGAAGCCGGAATCATCCTCGTCGTGTACGGTGTGAGGATGAGAAGTGGCGCTTCGAAGACCTCTCGCGTGGCCGGAGAATGAACCCGACGAGGATGTGCGGCTGTGAAGACGCGGAACAGTGGAGCGGGTGTTGGTACCAGAAGGTCGTCGTGCATAGGAAAGCGGTCTGGGCACGAGGCCATGTGATGTAGAGGACTTGGACGTGGATTCGTAGATAGACTCTCCGGCGCTGTCGGGGTCGCTTCCATTTCCAAGTATAGGGTCGTCGTCGTCGTCGTCAGTGACCACTGACCACGCAGTCGATGACGCTGAGGATGAAGATACTGAATGGCGATCTTGCTGGAAGTTTCTAAGCGCCGTGCCTAGTATTGACGGAATGAGGGCCGGAACGTCGCATCCAACGGCATATCCCAATGAAGGCGACGAGTAGGCGCTGCTGGCGGACGAGATAGACGGCGACGCCGAGTCCAATGTTTGGCATTCATCACTGCAGTAGGCCCTCCTGAAAGACATGAGCGACACAGTGAGGTAAGGACGGCGACAAGCATACCCATCATCCAGGAGATGCTTTCCGCATGTTAGGCAGCATTCTTCAAACATAGTAAAGTGAAAGGGATAGTCGCAAATGCGAACTGCGACGAGGAGAAAGGCGACAGGGTGGGAAATTCAGAAGGGAGGTGACGGTTATATACCGAAAGAAAAGACAAAAAGTCGAGTCAAGCAGCGCGATGTGACTTCCTTTTTGAGAATTAATTCTCGTCGCGTCACAGATGTCACGAATCTAAAACGAGCGAATCGCCGGCGAGACCCTTCGAGATCTGGTGAGCAGATCGGCCATTGTTCTTGCAAGCGAGCCACGCGAACCGTGCATGCATGCCAACATCAATCAACTGCACCGGTTACGCAAGAAATGCACGAGCCATTTGCGTGCATCCCACCAAAATTCCACTTTCCGCCTATTCACGTTCGTATTTCTCTTTTCCAACCAGCGTCGAACGTGCCAGTGGCCAGTCCTTGGCTACCACGTTTATCTTTGACTGGCAGGGTGTGTGACCATAAATCTGATTTTCAAAGCGTCCTTCTATCACTCTTGATGCCTTTGTCCTTTATTTCCACGTATTCGTACCGCATTCCCACCATTTATCGCGTTTGTGTTCTTTGAATCTCATCACTCTCCCTTTGCAAACGCCGGAGGGCCCTCCTTTTTCCCCTCGTTATGACTTGCCTTTCTCGGCTATCCTCCATTTCAAAGAACAACGTCACCGCATACGGATATGGCGTCTCGATTCAGGGATAGCATCACTTTGCCGCGATGTTGCCATAGAATCCATAATAAGTACGGTTTATCCGCTCGTTAAAGTGAACAAGAAATTTTTATTGAGATGTCGACGAAATAAATCATCATTGATATTGATATCGCCAATCCTCGGACTGCTGGGACCTTCGGAGATGGGCCACCCGAAGACACGGCGCCACCAATAAATGACAATGGCGCGAGTATGCCGACTTTTAGTAACCTTGAAGGTACCCCGGAAACGGCATAATGTCGAGACTGCTGTAGATCATCAACGACCGCCCCAGTTCATCTGACGGCGTCTGCCCCGGACGAGACATCAAAGTACTGACTCTGGACAGCAGCGGCACTGCGCATCCTGTAGTCATCACCCCAAATCATTTCAATTCCCATCCGAGGCCCCCCGCCCCACTTGAGAGTCTAAATATTTTCTCACCGGGTTACTACTATTTCGGAGACGTGCGACTTTCAGGGTAGTCTAGGCTTCCGGCTCACGGACCACCTCTCCATTTTCCAAGTGCACATGACGCTGCGTACAGTGGGCCACCTTTCCCGCTGCTCACTCAACTCTTATATGTTTTTGATTCCAACATTCACAAGACTCTGAATCATTCGCCATCATCAATGGTTCCTCAACCGAGCCAAACTGCGTCGGGCGAGCCGAGAACAATGGCTGGTAGGTTCCCTGCAAGCACCCAATACGTCGCGATACGACTTTATCTCATCAACGATCTATTCTAATTCACCGAAGGTCCCCTCGTTCCAGTCAAATTCCAGCTAGACGCCGAACACGCCATTGTTAGTCGCGTTATTAACAATCACACATGCGTCATGTCGTCTTCGTTTGGACCAACAAAAGCCTACATCCATATCACGCGGCGTCCTCTAGCACTGCTGAGATCAATTGCATCGCCTGCCCTCTCAACCAGATCCACCTACTCGAATACTTTGTTCAGCCCCGAGATGACCACGCACCACGTCTTCTAATAGTAGGACCGCAGCACTAAAACCACCTTCTGAACTAATAGAAGACCTTCCCTGAATGATACGATTAACAGCACACAACCTGCCCAGTGAGGAGTACTGAGTACCACTCCTCTGTACCGGTCATTCATATCTTTCCCGCGACCACGGAGGTCATCCATGGATTTAAGTGACGTCTTCCAATATCAATATACAATCTATACCCCACAGAATGTGTCGATAGTGTTTAAAATCGCCATACCTCGTCACCGTAAACCCTATATTGATGACGACGTAAAGAATCCGTATAATTATGATCGTAAATGACGACTTGTGTCCAAGTCACAGGCGGTTGACAAGGGTGTAGTATATATGTAGAGAAATCCGGTAGACATCCGAGCGTGGCCGGAGTTGCGTTTTAGGTTCATCACGTTAATGTTATGGCTCGCCGAAGCCTATTACACCTGCACATGGGAACCGGACGCCTGACGCCCGCTTCTTCAGGCTTCCTACTAGACATTTGGCAGGCGGTCATGATGCAGAATGTACAGCTTCAGAAACGGATGCAGGTGGTATGCTGCCGTCTATGGGAGGATTCTGAATTGTCTCTGCGGGAACATCATCTTTGGAGGGCGATGAATCAGATGCTCCGTCTAAAGTTGGAGATGGAGATGTCCCTTTCTCTTCTGATTGCTCTGAAGTTCCCATTGTCCGAATTTCCTCGGAAGATGTTGTCGCTTCGGATGGGCCTGATTGAGTGGGTGGAGTAGATTGACCGACATTGTCCTCCTGTTGCGGTCCAGACTTTGGTCCGGCGGACTCTGAAGCTTCAGGTTCAGATACTTCTATCTGTTTGAAGCCAGAAGAAGGGGGATCACCACCTGCCCCTTCTTCTTGAATTGGGGGCGGGGGTAAGGGCGATTCTCGACCATTTATTCCCGGTTTACTGGTTCCGTTGATTCCGTTCAATGGCGGTGGTAGAGGTGTAGATGCTGATGTTGGTGTAGGCAGTACTTTATCAAACGAGGATTTTCTCCCGGACAGCAGGCCCTTCAGCCGAAGATTCGTGTTGGATCCCCATGCCGCGGAATTGACTGCCAAAGAATCGCTTCTTGTAGGCGTTGGAGGGACAGTCGGTCGAGGAAGGCTCTTCTCCGAAATGACCACCTCCAACATATTACTCGGCACTCCGACATTCTTGAGCTCACCAATCTTTTGGTAAAAATGTCTGGCGTCTGCAAGCAACCTAAAATAGACATGTAATGTTAAACCTTGTAAAGCAATAATCGACAGTATGAATCAACATACCTCGTTTTGGCTGCGGCATGTGGTAACTCGAGTTTAGTGTACTCTTCCGATAATCGATGATTGATCGCTGCGAAGACTTGCGTCATGACATCCTAATGTTCGTGTATATAAGAGGCTGTTAGTTGGCGCGAGCCTTAGTTAAAACTCACTTGAACGATGCCTGTCGACAGATAGCGAGACAACACTTTATGCAATGTGACCGTCTCTTTAGTCAAGACCACTATATATTCGTTTGCTTCCCCTCCCTCTTTCTGAACACTCCAATCCAGAGCCTCATGAGACGGTAATTTAGGCAATTAAATCGATGAAAGGCAGAAAACATACCTGAAGAGACTTGATATGAGCAGACAGTCGTTCACCCATAATCGCGATGAGTTTGGCATGGATTTCATTCTGATGCTCTTGATAATCCTGCCGACAGGTAATTAATGATGCTGCTATCCTGAGTTAGAAGTGGCCAGACTCACTCTCTTCAATTTGTCAAACTCCACTAACATAACAGCCTGCTTAGAGCTCAAATGGCGCCTGAATGTTTCACGCACATATGGAATGAGCGCTATCATGATCGACAGTGACTGTGAGGCCAGGGCTAAGAATAGACGAAATAACTTTCTGTCAATAAGCAGCAGAACAGAAGAAGACAATTTACTTACCTAGATGCTTCGCCGTGATGTTCTTCAGCCCAGCCGATCTCATTGCACCGGCCCCTAGTACAACCTGGCATGTTCGCGAATTGAACGCCTTGAGGAATTCGATCACTCGGCTCATAGTGTCCGTCACAAGCATGCCAAAATTCACTATCACCTTGACGTAGTCCAGGAGTAGATATAACACCTCGGAGGTAGCAGACACCGTAAAGTAGGCTCGATCCTCAATGTGGAGGTGCTTGTGCGATCCACCGGCCAACGATGAGGAACTTGACGACGAAGGGACTAGTGTCTTCATTGGGGAGGAGGAAAAGAATGATTTGATACCGTTGGCAGCTGATTTAGACGGGGAAGCGGGAGTACTTTCGGGTTGCGGAGGTTGTATAACCAATTCAGGCGAATTCTTCATTGCGGAATCTACTAAAAGATCGGCAAGGTGCTGCAAAGGCTGAGGGACATCGCAAGGATTCCACTGTTCATCTTCCACGAGTTTTGCGGATTGCGTCAGCCGAGTCTGATGAAACGCTTGAAGGAATGCTTTCCCCTAGAATGTGGCAATGAGTTTAACTGTACCAAATAAGCGTGGCTAATTACACTCACTTGTCCAACAACGGCGCCTCTTAGCCCAACCACCATTCGGCGACAGATTACCTCACAGCCGATTACGAAAGACCATGTCTCGTTGAAAAACTCCCAGAACTCGTGGAGCGGCAACGAAGTATGTGGCTCCGATCGAACAGAAATGACTTTGGCTACCATGACGTGAGCAAGCTCAGTTACGGAGCCAAGAATGTCTGTCAAATCACTCTGGACGCTGGAATCCGGACTAGACTGATATCTACAAGAAAAAAAACATGGCGCGTTGACGGACGTGTTAGACATGCTGAGGAAATACGCACTTCAACTTATAAATGGCCTCGAGAACCTCGCCTATTATCATTCCTTGAGTCCGGAGGCCTTCGATAGCTCCCAGGAGGCGTTTGTAAGTCGCCCGTAGAATTTTCATGAAATCTATATGCGTCATTTCTCGGAGATGGTTGCCCAGACCAGCACTGAAGTGATATCCTCAGCTCACGTTCGGAACAGAGACACCTCCACGCACCGAGATTCAGATCCATTCTGGGGTTGCTTGTCGGACATACGAGCAGTGTCATTTTCCTCATCAATAACGGGAAAATTCTGGGACGAAGTGTAAGCACTCAAACGTAGAATCGACTACGAAGAACACAAGCGCGCCTTTTGTACGATCTCTCCTACTTGGCTCAAAGCGACTTCCCTCCATGATGACGTTGCTTGCCGAAGACCTTTGGTCCTGACAAGACCCTCCAACAGGGGACTCAAGCTGTCTTTGAGTCCCTCGTTCATCTGATGAGGGGAACCGCCCTCTTTCACGCCAATTTTACGAAGCAAATCTTCGCGGAGAGTTGAGCACAAGTTGTTGGAAAGGGAGGAGACTATTTCCATGGTGAGGCTTCGAAGATGGCCAGGGAGTGCTGAGAAAGCTTGCAGAGAGGCGAGGGGGACGGCGAGCGATGGACGGCTTGACAGCGGTTTCCCAGGATGCGTTTCTGGCGGTTCTGACGTCTCTTCAGGTGTTGCAGGCAAAGGAGATAATCGTCCGTTTCCTGGCGTCGGTGGTATAGATTTTGGGATGCCATTTTGCGCCTGAGAGGTGTCCTCTGCTATCCATGTATGCTCCAAGTCGTCCACAATGTTTAAGGCGTCACCCCATTGTCCCTGACTGATTAGCTGGCGGGCCGTGGCGGAAACCTCCACAATACCCTTGATACCTTCGATTCCTTCATCAATCTTCTTTAGGTTACCCTTCTTCTTCTCCATCTCGACTACTTCAAGACCCTTCTTTGCCACGTCATCGTCTACGTCCTGCAGAAGTTCCCGTAGGCGCGAGATTTGAGACAAACAGGAAGCAGACTCGGACTGGAGATGATGAAGGTTGGACAGCGCAGCAAAAAACGATGATGAACGAAGAGAGATTTCGTGGGTGAGATGAAGTTCGATGGTGTCCGCATAGTGAGAGAATTTCTCAAGAAGCGGAAGAGAATGTGCGAGAGCTGTTGGATCCACATCCGGGTCTTGACCATCCTGTTCTGTGACATTAGCAAAGGTCCCTGGGTCCGCCAAGTTAAAATTAGATTCGAAGAAAACCGAAGGAACAGAATCTAAGGAAGGAAATGACTTGGCATTTGTGGGGTATGATGATGCATGAGAAAATGAAGGGCGAGGCGTCGAAGGACCGGCTTCTGGCTGGTGGGCATTCTCGAAGCGCTCCCATTCTGAAGTTATGGCACGGAGGTAGGGGTCGAAATCCTTCCTGCGAACTCGAGGCAGCTCTGCTGGCTGTACTGAAGGCAGCGCTGAATGCGCCTTAGGCGGGGCCTGTCGCTTGTGAGGATTATTGAGAACGGTAGAGATCGCTAGTACGTGTCCGGGTTAGCACGACCAAATCAGACATTATTCCACGTACCATGAAACCCATGTTTCGAGCTACTCCACTCAGCGGGTAATGCTCCAAGCGACAAGGTCGCTGTCGAAGAATTGAGGTTGAGGTGACCAATCCGTGGGACGGTATTGTAGTAATCCGGACCTCTGCCGTCCGTCGTCGTCCCCGAGACGCTTTCTGGGCCAGGCTGTCGCGATGCAGGATCCCAGTTGAATCTATACGGTCGTGCGGTGTCTGGAAGGGCGGGTACTGGCGACGTCGGACGTGATATGCCGCTGGTGTTCGAGTCCGACATGGAAGCAAATGCCCAAGTTGAATTACCACGGCCACCACGGCTTCCTCCTCTACCATCATGGCCATGTATGCGACTTGGCTCTCCCGCTGCTTTACACTGTTGAACTGGGGCACATATCGATTGCGAGGTGACGACGATAATTCTAATATGTACACCGGGTATTGTAGCTAAGTGCTGTTCGTACGTTCTTCCGTTTTCCGGGTTGGGTCGGTCATTGATGAGCGACAATGCTGCGGGCTCTCACATAATAAACGTGTATAGATCATCTGCATGGCGCTCTCTGGTCTCGCATATGGATTCTATTACATATATCTTCCAAAACAACCGTCTGTTCCATTCGACTGGATGTCGGCTCGTAGCGCAGCAGACTGGGTCCTCGCCCGTTTTTCATTCCAACGATGCATGTCTCTCTATTGGACCCGTGCTAACTAGCATCCCCGGTGTGCGGTCCAAACAAACACTGCGTCGACACTGCTGCGATATCCGAGTCTTACGCGAAGACTAGATTCGAGTCGTCGGCTACTGCCTTTTCCCATTTTGAAGACAATAGGAAGGAATCGGTATAACCTTCGTGCGTGTACTTATCCCAACCGTAGCTGTATTCATTCTGATTGAATCTACACTTTGGAGGATTGTGCCCGCGATACTTTCACTACCCCCTTTTCGAAGGCACCCTCTCCAAGGTCTGGGCCCCTTCGTCTCAATCCTTCGGTTCCGGGAGCCATGCGCACGGTTCAATGACAATTTGACAGACCTTTATTGAAAGTCAAATATGGATTCCGGTCTTCCAACCAGAAATGTTAATCACATCTGCTTCCACTCCGTTTATCACCCGTGAACATAATGGACGACAAGCGTGTGGTATAGGGCAAGTAGATCACATAAAAGATGTGCTAATATGGTATGTCATACGTGTACGCCTCTTCTCCCAAAGTCGCCGTGTGTGTGGGACTTAATTGCGGGCGGATCTGTGAAGGAACCAAATGAACACAGGGGATCTGATTCCTTGGTCAAGGACGCAGAGTAAATCTTTGTAAGAGCATATGCTTGTTGCGTTCCATTATAACGGAATAGGTTCTTGAGTAATGGACGCCTATGATTGTGCCCCAAACTTCTGGTACCGTGGGACTCGATGAAAATCGACCCAGTTCGAACTGAAGAGCTACCGTATCAGGACTACGAAAATGCTGACAGTGATAATTGTAGGTCGCCTCTGGGTTTTGCCTCGCTAACCTAACAACATCCGTACCGAGTTTTAGACTGCGGTGCACAATGTGTCCCCATATGAACTAGCGCTGTATGACAATTTCTTGGCCTGTTGGGCTCGGTTCCGTCCTCGTAACGGGGAACTAATAATGACCGTTGTCCAAGCACTTCTCATCCGTGAGCCAGCATATCTCCTTGCATCGTTAGATAATAATAGTATCTTGCCTTTCAGTCAGGGACCAAGCTCGCGGTATAGAAAGATGAAGACGCTAGGACTTCAATATGGGAAATGTCCAAAATCAGCAACTTACTCAAGAATAGAATCGTAAAGGTCGACGGGTTGCCCCTGACTACTGGTTGCCTGAGAACGGTAGAACAACCCGGTGTCCACACCCGTATGCCGGTCTATGTATGTCGCTGAAAAGAGACCAATCTCATGTGTACTTGCACCGATCATGGTGCAGTAAGTGGTCCCTGAACCGCTCAGAGTCGGTTTGGGGTCCCAGCATAAACGATCCGAGCCGACTGCTCCACCGTAGATCCTCTGGTAAGGCTGGGCTGAAAATCATAGGTTTTCGAACTAAAAACAAAAAGAATACTCAAGTGCTCGCTGATGTCAAGGAGTTATCCTCCCCAAGCCGGTTAAACTCCTTCAAACTGTCGGAGTCAATCATGACATCCGCTGGGTTCGTAGTAGACGGCCGGACACCGAGAATGCTACTAAGAAGTTGGAGACAATTCACATTCGGTAAGGCTTCACTGGTTCAATACAGCCCTAGGTGCAGTAGCGACCGTAGCTTCAAGCCTTTAGGTCGAGCAGCGACAGAGACCGATGATAGCAACCATATCCCGCGCCGCAAGCAAGGGTAATTGATCACCAGGTGAGCCCAAAACGTGAAATGACTGTCCTCAGGTTCGGCATGACCTCGTTGTATTCCTGTCGAAATCAACCCCGTTACCGTGCGAGAATGCGCATCCTTGAACAGGCGAAGGTTATACGCCCCTACTGTTCATAGGTATCTCTCGTGGTAAATTCTGATCCACCAGATCGTCCGATATCAACATCGTAAACACAGATCTAGGCCGCATCCGACACTCGCCTGTAAGTCCATAACGCTGCAAAGACAGAACTGAGAACGCTTCCTCAAGTTGAGTTTGCGAATGACACAAAGCGACTAAGTAAACTGTAACAGTCGATCTACATTTCTCTCAGATAGACCGGACCTCGGCCCGATCATCTGGCACGCTTCTGTTGAGGAGCTTGAGCACCGTCGGGTAATAAAACTTCCTTCTTCCTTCCTCCAATGAAAATACAGAACGCTATCGTAACGACTCAACGTTCGTTATCAGTGCAAACAAAGATTCGAACTTGTACAGTAGCATTCCGGCTGCGAATGTCGCCTATGATAATTATCGTGGGAGACAAATGTCGGCCCGCACGATGATTGCTTCGTAGCTATTACTGTTCTATTCCCACCAGCTGTCCAAAGCACTGTTAAGCATCTCTTCTCTCCTTTCGCGTCCGAGAAAACCAAGAAATACCCACGCATTCCATCAGACCCAGAACTGCAAATGGCATTTGACAGGGGGTTACCATTCCCGAAATTCCGACAGCTGTGGTCTCCTACACAGCACATTTGACTGGGCGCTCCCAGAGTCGGACACACGACGGTTCACTCGCTGCCGCTGAGATGGCCCTGAAAAAGATCCGTGTGATAGCGCGTACAAGCACGGCGCTTAATTTTGCGATTCTATCATCAGGATTGACCAAGGAGATGTCGACGATGGCCATCTTTCCTCCGGCGTGTGCTGCTTTCGCCATTTTGGAGAAAATATTGGAGACAGTCAAGGTGTGTGTTCTATGAAGGGCTTCTTCTCAACGAATCTCAAAGACTTCCAGGATGTTCAAGTTCGTCGAGCCGTCAGCATCTATGTACCGAGTAACACGTCTAAATCAGTTTTCCAGTCTAACAAAGAAGCCTGTCATCGCCTTGTCCACAAATGCGCTCGAATTTTATTCAACATCAACGAACAGATGGAAGGAAGATGGGAATCTGCGTCTCCGTTGCTGCTGAAGAATATCAGTCGTCTTCAAGAGTGCGTCCTAATACACATGTCTTAGGGGAGGTCGTCGGGCTCACTTTTATGCAGGACGCTGACCATGATACACGCCTTCATGGTAAAAGAGACACAAGCCAAATGGAGCAGCCGTTTGTTACGCAAAAATTCGATTGAAAATGCGTTACACGACTACGCCGAACTGCTAGACGAGGCATCACAGGCGTTTCAGGCATGTTTCCCATCTCTGATTCGTAATGTCAATAACCCCATGGCGTAGATAGCAGCGCTCATCAATATCCAATACACAGTCGAAGCGTCCGCCCAGAAACACAATTCCAAGCTCGTCACAGAAGCACAAGGCAGCCGCGCCCTTGAAACCGTCGCTCATAAGCCACATCGTTCTTCAACGCCTCCACCATATCACGAAATCGACAGAGCCGAAACCGAAGAAATAGTCCAGACTGACTTCCAATACGCCCTCGACGACCTTGACAACCATGGTGTAAGTGAATAAACAGCCACATCTTTTCCCATATCTTCACACTGCCTGTTCCTAGTTCCGAAGATATCACCAGTCAGAAGTTCGTTTGAAGGGTTCATTTGGAGCTTCTACTTCCAGTGGCTGGTGGTCGGACGTGAACGAAGCACTCGTCTACGGGGAACCTACGCTTATCCGAAGGTACGATCAAGGTACCAAGGCCGGCGCTGTTAAGGCGAGGATACTATTTCTCGCTTCATATTTGGCTGCGGGTTAACGTTGTCCTTCTGTAGGCGTGGATTCATGACGTGAAGATCCTCCAAAATTTATAGCAAGTCCCGGGCTCCCTCGTGCACATGTGTGGCTATACTAACATCAAGCTGGGATGCATATAGCCATCCAAACCTACCCCAAATGATCGGGGTATCTGCAAATGAAGCTGGAACGCCGTTTGTTATCCTTTCTCATGGTACGAATTTTTTTCAAGTGGCGAGAATAGGTGGTAATATTTCACCGTTATCAGTCCAAAGGCGATCTCCAGAGAATCTCCTGATCGATTCTCTCAATAAATTCGGCTTAGCTGGATGCATAAACACCGTTCTGCATTTTGTGAGTACTTTACTCCGACGGAAGACCTTCAAATTGAATTTATGCCTGTATACTTAGTACGTCGACATTTCCGTAAGTTATTCTCCGGACATGTTCGCTCTACTGTTTTTGATTAATTTTGATCTTATTGATTTTTTTTCATGCGCCCCCATAGAACGCCGCCGCATACCTTCAACGACAGCTCGAGCTGACCGACTCACAAGTGCAAGACGTCATAGAGGTTCGGCCGTTCGCCTCCATTATGCAAGTGCCGGTTGAAGCTCACCACTGAATAACGTGCAGAGTGTGGCCTTCACGGCAGACGGGGGTAAAAATTTAATCATGGGCCTCCCGCCGCCCAAGGAAGGCACATGGGTGACCGCCAGAAATTACAGCCTGGCAGATACTATAGGCTCTGCTGCTATGAAGGTGCGTTTCACTTAATGCTATAAAAGGTCTATGAATTCGAACCGGTTCTCGTGACCTCTTACAGTTTTTGCCACCCCGAGGTTCGGTGATACTGAATAGAAACGGGTTGATTGGCGAGTATCACTTATTCATAGTCGTTACTGCCAGCAGTTGTTTATGGATATTGATCCTTAGATGATGATGAGATTATGCGACTCCATCATGTCGCGGCATTGGTCGAGGGGTTTATTCCGAAAGCACGGGAGTCTCATGGCCTTCCCGAACGGACAAGGGCATTGTTGATTGACGTAGATGAGCCATTCAATGTTCTGATGAAGGGCCAAGCGCCTTCTCTTCGTCAGCTGAGATTGTCAAGCCTGGACGCGAAATCTCACGACCATGTCTGGTGCACAAACTTAGGAGTGCTTCCATGTCGGTTCTCATTGGGAGATTTCGGGTATATTCCTCGACACAAAGGACAGGCGGCGTCGGGTAAATCATTCAAGGACTTTGTACTTTTAGGAAACACATTCCGTGACGACTTTGCCGAGTTTATCGTTGAGAGAACGTGTCATGGTACTCAATTCTGCTGGAAGGACTTTCCGATGACCCGTCAACCCGTCAACCCGTTCAGTTTGACAGATGATATTCAATGGTGAGACTTCTTTTCCCACAAACTAAATGTAATCGCTGATAGAATCTCTCTCAGCTGGCCGATAGTGGTCCCTCCGGGAGCGCAGATAGACTGTGACATAACTCACGAACAGTCTATAGCCAATACCGCGGACGCTTGGCGTTTCCTCATGCAAGAGTCTCGCTCCCTCGCGGGTGAACTGGGCATACAACCCCATGATCTGATTCTCAGTAAGTTCACCCATCCCTTCATGTCATTTTGACCGTGACCTGTGTCTAGTCACTCGAACTGGACTGTCTAGACACGCCTATATCCATGACTTTGCAACCTCTGTCAAACTCGGACCTTCGCATTGGCGTCATCAGCCTCCCGGTGCACGGCAACCTCCCCGGCCTTTCTTCCCGCATCAGCCGCCAGCCATGGCAACGCCTATGTACTTACATACTTCTTTTGATGATAGCTACGAGCCCTATTGGTCTCATCAGCCCCGGTATACGTCACACGAGCCGCAATCAAAGCCGCCACCCCTTTCGGGAGGGTGGAGGAACACAGTCGGATCGTGAGTTGAAGTGGCTCTGAGTGACATGGACACTTATCATTTTCAGGGATACACAATTCGTTTCTTGGATTCAGCTTCTCCCCGAGGATTTCGATGACTAGCTGAGACCTAGGCCAATGTCAATCAATTTCGGAGACAAAGCAAACTTTATGGAGTTTACCACTGGCGTTGACATTCTTGATTAAGTCGGAGAATGGGATCTCCGTATAAGTACATGCAATGGGGTCTTCTACGTGATTACTACGATGATGTTCCCCCCCTCGACTGTCGTTGGTCATTGTATAAATTGCAATCAAGCCGACGTCGACGTCGACGTGGACAGCACTCGGGTCAGAATAGTTTCACTTCGGTCTCAACTTACAAGTCGCCTCGGTGGAGAAATACAGATTGCGTACAGAGAGCACCGGCAACGAAAATACAATACAAGACGTAGTAACATGTAGTCCAGTGTCATGCTTAGCGGTAAAGGACGTTTCTGGCTGCTCGCTTTTGTTTCTGTTTCGTTCTTAGTTATGAAAAACCAAGAATATCCGGACCAATTTGAACCAGATTGACTAGAGGTGAAATGGATGAGCAAGAACCGGTCATCGATGACGCGTGCAAAGTTCCCAAAACCGAACGTCAATTCAGCGGGCACTGGGCACAGGCCTCCAGGGCAGTTGTGCAAACTAAACTATTGTGGTTGCTGTAACTCCTGTGTGAATATAAACAAATCGTGTACAGTGAGGGTTGAATGAAGGAGAGTGGTGCTGGAGCGGTGCATATGCTTGGGCGAGATGGGTTGGTGGTCGTTGGATGACCCGTAGGCGCGTGGCCTGTATGGCGGTGGTGTGTGGTGGTGATCGCGGCGGTGTGTAGGTGTTGTAGAGAGGGATCGCAGGTATTTCTATAATGCTTGCGGGGTGGTAATACCTGCGCGGTGCGATCCCTCTCCCAGGGCAGTTATGAGTATTGCACCGTACGATATGTTGGAAGACGGGGACTCGGCTCGAGCCTCGAAAGATGAAACTGAAAGTTGGAAGTTGGAGCTTGAAAGGTTTTAGCTGTAAGTTCTTGGGCCTTGGCCTCGGCAGAGTCGGCACAAGGATCTTACAAAAAGATGGGGACACCCGGGATTGAACCGGGGACCTCCAGAAGTTTGTACACCTACTAACTCTACTTCAGTCTGTTGCTCTCCCAGCTGAGCTATGTCCCCACATAACTGTTGTGGCTGCCAAGTTAATTATAATACAAACTGCTCTGCATCGACTGTAACGCCTAATTTTCCACAAACTCAACTCTCATCTTGCCGAAGGTTCCCAATCTGTGCCAGGAAACAATAAATCTTTCTTCGCCGCCAACTCTTCCAACGCAAGATGGACAAGGACAAGGACGTCTATCTCGGCACTTTCGTAGGACGCGGAGAGGAGTAGAAAGTCCCTCCCGGTGTACTCGATCCTGATGGGCGCTTTCAATTTGGCTACGTTCTAGTTCGTTCCTGTTCATCCTCTCAGTTCCATTGTCGGTGCCTTGATGGCTGTACAGTGAACCCTCGCCTCTTACGCTCTCTTACACTTCGCCCACAAATGTCCAATACCAATACCCTTACCGGCGATGCCGTACTCACAACTGCCGAAGCAAAAGCGAAGGATTCGAAATCCGACATCGGCGAGGCGGAGGCGAACGGCACTACAGGTCAACCGTATCCTGGATATGCTCATTTTATCAAGTCGAGCAAGAGGTTTGGATTGCGAGGATATGTTCCTTACCAACATCCCAAAGGTAAATCACACTTGTGTACTGATGAATCGTTCTCATCTTGTTTTGTTCAGAAAACGATTCTTTCAACTACGAGGGAAAGTATCCTGAAGATGCTCCATGTGAAGAAATGGGTCCCAACTCTAGGGTATTTCGGACGCACCTCGATGAACACGCGATATATGACGCGAACATAGCTGAAGAATCGAGAGATGGTGTTGATGTTCTGCTCGTTTTCGTACGTCGTCCATTTTCTCCGAATTATCATATTGACAGCTCTGCCAGGCGGGTCTGTTCTCAGCCGTGGTTACTACTTTCGTCGTCCAAACGTCGCAGAGTCTACAGGCAGACTACACGGAGATATCTGCTAATCTGCTCTTCGAGATGATCAATATCCAGCGTGCTATTGCAAGCGGCGCCTCCTTGGACACTGTCGCTGCTTCCCCTCTTAACCCCAACACCACGTTTATTTCTTCAACCACGAGTACCTGTGTAAATAGGCTTTGGTTCACCGGCCTTGTACTCAGCCTGACGACAGCACTCGTCTCGGTACTGGTCAAGCAATGACTCCGCCACTACATGGCTTTACCATCCGGAGGTGTAGCTTTCTGCCACAGTTCCGATTCGCAGGTCTGCAGAAATGGCGCGTTCTCGTTATCATCGGACTGCCCCCTGCTCTGATGCACACCGCCCTTGCCATTTTCTTTGTTGGCCTTGTGATCTTCCTTGGTCCGCTGCGAGATTCCCTTACATGGGTTGTCGGCGCGATCACAGCCGCTACGTATACGTGTGACTTTCTCCACGTCTTGTACAGTCATATGATGCAGTACACCGTGCATCACCTCAGGTATCGTTTCCGCCGGTCTGAGACAAACATGCATATTACACTCACTGGAGAGAGTTTACCTCCAACGTTCCAAAATGGAAGAGTTTGAAAGAATGGGAGTCACAGGCAGCACAATCAGTATCGGGTGAATTATCAGTCGAGGCCCTACGTGGAGTCTTTTCCATGTCGTCGAACACCATTGTCCAGAGTATCGTCATTCAAGCTATTGGCGGTTTACATCCAGCATTGCAGAGCAAGGCTCAAGGCCCGTTCAATGATATTGGCTTGCCATTATGGCAGTCGTGTAGACTGTCTTTCTAGGCCGTCGCCCGCGCACGGAAACCACTGCCTGGCCTGGAGACGAACTTGAGCGATTACTACGCTGCAAGCTACATTTTTCTGACGAAAACTACGTTGCCGTTGACCTCCCGCAGGCCGAAGATGTCGTAGCTTCACCTAACATTAAGGCCTTGACAGACAAATATAAGGGATACTATCGTGAGGGAAACCTATTTATGAAAGAGTTTGCAAACAACGGAGCTATGGCATTCGCTCGTTCCTCCGAGGATGACTGTTGGGTTTTCCATCCTTTGGTCTGGATCGACCTCATTACAGATGCGACTTCGAACGACATTTTCTCTCCCATTGATATCGGCACCGAAGATCCCTTCGCAGTAGATATATGCTGTGCAGTTCTTGTCGCATTTTGGATGCCTCGTTCAGAGAACGAATTCGACCCCACAACAAGTGTGGTCCAACAAAGTACGGCAGCTATTCCATTCCCCGATGCTGTACGACTGTCTAGTACATCCGGACATGACAGCCTATCTCCTGGATATGTTTACAGTATTTGCCTGGAGATGAGAAATCCCCATTCAACCATCTCTGCGAATTCTTCTGGGTTTTTGCCGAATTTCTCATCTCCAGGCTTCCCTTAGGAAAACAAGCAAATCCAGCCAGCGGAATTACACGCCCTCACCACAGTGTTTGAATTCATTTCGAATCACGACTTCCGTCCTTCTGAGGCAGATGCTACCGTCTTTGATGTCCCCGATCGCTTCATCACGAATAACCTGAAATTTATCCCTACCGTAGAAGCCGGTTATCTGTACATCGAAGCCCTGAGGATTTACTCCGATGTGGTTCATACACGATATCATACCTTGCTGCCCAGATCTTTGGAGGTGATAGTTAATCTCTTGTACGATCATTATAAATCCGGAACCTATGTTTCATGGAGCGCAGGCAGTATCATAACCAAGGCTCTTCACGATGGCAGCCCGGGAATGTACGGTGTCCTTCGCGTCATGAGAGTCTTGAAGTATTTCGGACATCGTGAATATCGTCCGTTGCTAGTAGAAATCCTTGAAGGCTATCTTTCCTCATTTGGACACTCCTCGGAAACCCGTCTCGATGCTTCGGTACAACGAGAGTACATCAACTATCTCCATGAACCTGATAACTGCTTTATTGTGTGCTCGATCCGAGCCGTTGGCAACTCAAACCTTCTTGACGAATATCGTAAAAAAGGAATCAAGGAGAATATTCTGGCACTTGTCTGGGTTTGGCGGGATGCTCCTGTATGGGATGATGTTGGTGCAGGCTCCAACGATTGTTCGAAGACGAAGGCATGGTATTCTTCTATCAGCAGGCTTTTGTTGATAGAATCCAACGAATCGCCTTGTCAGGAAAAGAAATAACGCAGCAAAGGGAATATATTCGTTTTGCCATCGGGATTGAATGCATTCTTAAGCGAGTTTGATGAAGAGTTGGTGAGTATTCGGGCTACAATGGTTGAGAGTTGCTTCTGATTGGAGTCAGGAGCGGATTCCTGATGAGCGTACTGCCCCCGCATTATCTGCAGATTATTCACCCCATCCTCGACCTCGATGGCTCAGTCTCATGCATCGATTATTACCCTGGCAGAGTCGCAATGCGAGCGACGATAGTGCCGCAGGGAAGGTTTGAGCGTATCAGCGAACGTGATAGCATGATAATTCGCGGCGCGTCATGCGTTGGGGATCAGCCTATATAATCATATCGGATACAAGGAGTCGGAGAGGGGATGGAGGACGCATTGGGATAACAAAAAATCGACACGAAATCCGCAGGATTGAAATTCCCTAATGAACAACCATTAACTCCACAGGGTTATTTGTTCATTGTAGAGGACAAACCAGACGAAATGGTGTCCATGCGTCGAGTCGTTGTTTCACAGGGCCCAAGCGCAGTCGCGTGCACAAAATACGAATTCGGTGCTTCATAATGATACAACTTTAAGTATACACACCACCTCTAGAG
Source organism: Armillaria nabsnona (assembly GCA_030407065.1). Taxonomy (NCBI): domain Eukaryota; kingdom Fungi; phylum Basidiomycota; class Agaricomycetes; order Agaricales; family Physalacriaceae; genus Armillaria; species Armillaria nabsnona. The sequence goes on from JAUDQA010000005.1 coordinate 1,754,646, forward strand.
CACTTCCGAACATTGAAATGACTGGTGCGATCTTCGTTCAGGCAAGTCTTTTTCTGCTGCTCCCGAATATGCGCCACCCCAACGCGACTTGGGTGATCACCACGTACAGCACTACCCACGTTCGGGACCTCGTTGAAAGGCGTGGTAGTGAGAAACTGAGCATCAATGCAATGAGGATGAGTGAGATGATGTATGCGTAAGGTGCGACTCGGACTCTGCGGGACGTCGAGGAGTGACCCCTGCGGGGTGGCGACGGGTTCATGTGTTCTGTAGTCTATCGAGGTTTCAATACTGCACGATGTCTGGACTCTTTTGCTGGGTAAAAATTTGTGAGGTTGACTTGAGCGACAGATGGATAGTGCTGATTCCGACTCCGATTCCGATGGAGCCCCCTATGATTCACTTTATTGTAGGACGCATTAGATAAGTACATTGAATCAGTTACAGTCGTATCCGAAGCAAGAACAAGAGTGTTAGTACATCACCGTAGCCTCTGATGTACTACACAAAGGAGCTGAACTTCCTATTCACATCACCACGCACCATGATCCTTGGTCTTGGCGTGTTGGCTGAGCTAGAGGAGGCTGCTGTTGCCGAACGTTGTCAAGTTGTTGCCCTAGCGTAGCATGTCGAGCTCTATTGGTCTGGTCTGTGCGCCATCGATTGACCTGCTCTCGATACAAGCGATCAGCTTCTTCTTGCTCCCTTCTCTGGCGTTCAGCTTGTTGCATCCTCCACTGGGCCTCTCGTTCCAACCTCAGCTCCCGCTCCCGCCCAGCCTCTTCTAGCCTTCGTCGTTCCGTGAGCCTTGCTTGGAAAGCGGCCATTTGCTGCCTTATATTCTCTTCCGCAATGCGGTGAGCTTCCGCCTCATTAAGAATTCGAACCTGTTCAAGGTAATCGATGCCTTGAAAAACATCCACATCTGGAATTGGGGGCGGTGGTACAGCAGCCTGAGGTTGGGCCGGGACCGGATCAGGCTCGTCAGCATATATGCCTCCATGCACCGTACCCATGTGGTCATAGATGTTGCCGGCGTCAAAGACTCCCATGCAACGCCAGCAAATATGAGCTCCGCATCTAGAAAGATTAGTTAGCTTCAACGAGCAAATGAAAGGATTGAACACGAACGGGCACGTCATATGATTACATCCTTCCGTCTTCTCTAGGAGGCGTGAGCAGGTCGGGCATTTCTTGATACCACGTTGCTGCAAAAGCCATGCCTCACTCAATCGTTCCTGCTCCGCGGGGTTATTATGAATGCGAGCATCTTCACAGCTCAATCGCTCATGCGAATCCTCGCCACACGAAGAACATATCTCGGAGAAGCAAGATGGGCATCGCAACACAGACACCGCTTCCGACTTGCGGTATATCTGCGTACAATCTGGTGTCTTGCAGTACCTGAACTCCTGCGGGTGTTTGTCAACATGCGTCGTGAAAACAGTCTCCAGAAGGTGGTTGAAGGCAGTCGGTGGAAGGAACTTTTGAATGACGGGAATGGAGATGGGTGTTCCGCAGGTTGATTCGTTCCCCATGCATACAAGTGGAAAAATTCCAGTTTCGGCAGCAGAGGTGAGGAAGTGGCGGATACATCCTGTGCAGTAGACGTGCTCACATACCAATTGAAACGGTGTCGAGACATCGTCGTAACATATTGGACATATATGGGATCCGGGTGCGACATTCACATTGACGGCCTTGAGGGACTCGGTGATATGATTGTCAAGATGGAGTCGGACCTCCTCGCCTCCTCTTACCGTGATGACCGCAGAACGAATATTCAGCGCCACGTTGTCTTCCCCGAAAACTTCTCTCATCGCTGCAAGACCGGTCCGGACAAAGTAACCCACCGAGGGGCGTCGCAATGTTACTGTAAATTCAAGAGACGCAAGACGTTCCAGCTCTTCCATCACAACAATTTTGGCCTTTTCCACCGCCTTCGGCTCCCCATAAAGCTTGAGCGTCCGCTTCTGGGAATCCGAACGTAGAAAAGCTCCCGCCTCAGCGATCTGCTGCACCAGCTGGGCCTGGGGATAAGCAAGATGGTCGTGCCAACGGTCGATCTTTTCACCAGCAGCTAAACTTTCGACGCGGACCTTCAGTGCACCAAGGGCAGCCTTGACCGTCCCTGACACCTGGATGCGGTTGCTTCCACCGTTGAGTTCGCGAATAATGATGTTACATGCCTTACGATCTTTTATGTTCCCTTGGAGCTCTTTCCAAAGGTTTTCTTGGGCGCGATATTGGCCGGATGGTATGGTAATAGTGTAAAGGGCTTGAGGGGGGATTCGGAGCCAAAACATGGAATTGCAGATATAACTGAAACGTCGGTCGAGGAGAGCATCGTGAACCTTCTTTGCGTCATCCCACGTTTTGAAGCGGGCACGAATTGAAAGCACCCCAGTTTCGTTATCACCTCGGGAAGTAACATCGAAAGACTGCATTTCGATGCCGTCTATCCGATCAATATGCAACTGTAAGGATCGAATCGCTGAATCTATGTTGAAGCTAAGAGGTTTGAGAGGGCGGATTAAGTGGGACTGAGCGAAGTCAGCCACAATGGCGGGAGGGACAACATCAGGCAGGTTGCTAATCTTGATAGTGTTTGGTCGGAAGCTGGGTACGACACGCCCGGGGGGGATTTGGTTCATTTCCACCTTCACCCGCCGTCCGGCACATGTACGACCATCGAGCTCCCTCACTTTCGTGAGACAGAAAGCTATGTCGGGATATTCGACAACATAACGAGCAGAAGGTGCGCGGCACGAGATTGTTAAAATATTCTCATCCCTTGGTGTCAGAGCACCCATGGCACCAGGTGCATTAAACATCCCGACTTCAAACTCCAATCGCTCGTCTCTGAATTCGAGACCTTCGAGACCAACAGCCAATGATTGTGCAACAGTGGCGTTTGTGATGATATCTGCTTCCTTTTTCCTATGTCTCCCAGGAGTGTCTTTCACAGATACGACGTGAAATTTAGACATATCAAGACCCTGTTGGGTAAACAAGGCAGCAATTTCTTGCTCGCGAGTGTCGTACGGAAGGTTCTTGATGCGGACTTTGCAGGATTCAAAGCCTGTGATGGTGTTCTCGATAGAGAGGCCCGAACTGAATGTGACAATCGAACCGGCGAGGATGACGCGCTGCATAGTGACCTGAGCGTCAGCAGCACGAAGCTGTTGGTCAACGCGCCGCTGTTCTTCCTCTTGACGACGTCGTTGTTCCTCTCGCCGACGTCGTTCTTCTTCTCTCCTACGCTGAGCCTCTTCCTGCCGTTGTCTTGCTTCCTCCTCTCGCCGACGTTGCTCTTCCTCCTTTTTACGTTGTTCTTCTTCCTTTATACGTCGTTGTTCTTCTTCCTTTATACGTCGTTGTTCCTCTCGCCGACGTCGTTTCTCTTCTCTCCTCCGTCGAACCTCTTCCTGCCGTCGTCTTGCTTCCTCCTCCTCTCTTTGACGCTGCTCTTCCTCTCTCTTACGCTGTTCTTCTTCCCTTTGACGCCGCTCTTCCTCTTGCTGGCGTTCTTCTTCTCTCCTCCGTCGAGCCTCTTCCTGCCGTCGTCTTGCTTCCTCCTCCTCTTTTTGACGCTGCTCTTCTTCCCTTTTGAGCTGTTCTTCTCTCCTTTTACGTTGCTCCTCCTCTAGGTGACGTCGTGCTTCTTCAACTCTCCTCCGTCGAGCCTCTTCCTGCTGTCGTCTCACTTCCTCCTCCTCCCTTTGACGTTGCTCTTCCTCCCTCTTATGCTGTTCTTCTTCCCTTTGACGCCGCTCTTTCTCTTGCTGGCGTTCTTCTTCTTCTCTCCTCCGTCGAGCCTCTTCCTGCTGTTGCCTTGCTTCTTCCTCTCTTCGACGTTGTTCTTCCTCTCTTTTACGTTGCTCTTCCTCTCGTCTTCTCCTCGTCTCTTCTGTGCGTCGTCTTGCCTCCTCCTTCTGCTGACGTTCCAGTTCTTCTTTGCGTTGTCTTTGTTGTGCTTTTCGCTGACGCCCCTCCTTACGCCTGGCTTCCTCGTGGCGCTTTCGTCCCTCTTGCTTCTTCCGTTCTCCAGCCAATCGTGTTTGTTCCATTTCAAGCTCTCTCTCACGCGTGTCTTCAGGCTCCAGCAATCGGAGTCTTTCCGTCTCAATGCGTTTTTGGACATCGACAACTTTCTGGACCTGTGCCAATAGATGAGCAATAATGCGATCGAAGCAGTTGTGTCATACCGCAGGATTATGGACGTTTCGTCGAGGCCCCACATCGATTGGAACGTTGGTTCGGATTTCTGTGTCACTGACCTGGATAAGTTCTCAAGATCAATATCGCGACCCGTTCTGGAAAACAGGAAGACCTACCTCACGATCATGGGCTCGTCTGCATTGCTCTCCGTGTATACAGTTTCCAGGACACGGGACTTTGTCTTTCACATTGCAATCTTGCGGCACTTTCGAGGCGCTGGGGCTTGGTTGCGCTTCGACATTGGGAAGAGCGCGCTGGTCAGAGCTAGTGGCATTCTGAGGTACAGATTTCTTTGACGTGCGACCCCGTCGCCTAGCGCCATTGTTTTCGACGTTATTAGGCGCTGTATTCTGTGTTTCCTGCTATTATGACCTTTGTAAGTGAAAGGCGGTGCGAATTGAAGATAGCAAAGGTTACAGAAGTTCCACCAGTATGTTGTTTCCTACAGCGAGTCCCGAGTCTGCAGTTTCCTTGAAGAAAAAGAACGCACACTGTGGAGTTTGTGGTAGACATGAGAGTGCCATGCTGTACAATAGCGTCAATGTTGAGGTGTTTATACGGACAGGCATCAAAGAAGCTCAGCCTTCGCCCGGCCACAGCGGAGTCGACGCATTAGAACGAGCACCTGGACCTAGACCCCAGACGAACGGCAAGCTAATAGAAATTTCCGTAAACCAGTCGGTATTGCGCATCGCGAGACGTCGTAGTTGCAGGGTAGGATTCAAATGTCAAAAAAGTGATTGAGGTTTCGGACCGGACAACCGGCTTGAGCGCTCTCCGCCCACGCCGCTTTTAATACATCTACGATGCAAGGTTCTTAATAGTCAACTCACCGTCCAAAGGAGATACACTGGGCCCAGCCTTTATAATATACTCCGTTCAAGATAATCCATCAAAAACTTCTCGACAATGGACAATTTCTATTACCGGCAGCTGTCGCACGAAAAAAAAAAAGTTGTTTAAAAGAAGCGGCCGAGCAAGAGACCGAGTCGCCTCCAAGCCGCCTTGACCTCTCCCATTCATTTCTTTGTATTTCTTTTGATCCCAGGTGAGCAGAAATTTTATACATAGAGTCATCGGGCCTCAGGACGTAGAGAATAGTTTGAAATTTCTTACAGCCTCCGCGCACCACGATTTCTCGAAGTTAGAAAGTGACCGTCTGCCTCTTGTCAACGCGTCCGGCCCGTCTGTATTATTTTTATCTATGACACCCCAGGACATTGCCGAACCGAGGTATGTCATAGAATTCCCCGCTACATGTAACTAGAGTATCGAGAGTCAAGACAATGGTCACAAAAGGGAAAATTCAAACGATAGCTTGAAGTTTTACCATGAGCCTAGTACTAGTCATTAAACGGTAACCGAATCAGTGTTGCACGATGATCTCGCGGTAGTCGCAGTTTCAGACATCTGCAGCACTACGGGGGAAAATGTGTTTTTACACTTCGCATCGATACAAGCCAAATAACGATCGATGTCCTCGTCGGCTTGTAAAAGACGACAGCGCTGGCATCCGAAGAAGCCTCAGAGCCTAATACTTACGTCCTAGATAAGGCAGGGGACGAATCACCATCGACATCGATGGACGCTAGCGCTAGAAGAGGGAGTGAGTGTTGCAGATTTCTCACGGATGAGTCTGGGCTTCATTTCGTGCACCTTCAAACCTTGGAAGCTCCAAGTATCTCTCGAAATTCATATCGGAGCGACTTTGGTCCTATGACTTTCAATCATGTGTAATCGCATCATGAGGTGGACAGGATATTTGATTTACACTACGTCCCATATGGTTCAAATCTCTGATGTTTTCCGAGCTTACAACACTTAAACTAGACGGGTTTCAAATGTCCATTAGTTTTTGCGTTGTTTCGACTGGAAGACACGCGAGAAAAGCACAAAAAGAAAGTTCCATTCCGGCCAAGTAGTACTTACTACTAGCATTCCTTTAAAAATACATTTAAGACTGCGCAGGGTTGTTCTCTGCGAAATATTCATGGTTGTCGGCGTTCTCGATGGCTTCGCCGGGGTTACTCGACGCGAGGGACTTTGCCGCACTCTGACCGTAGACGTAGTCTTGGGTACTACCGATGATCGTGAAGTGAGAGGACTCGTGGATCAAAGTTCCACCCTAAGTAGAAGCACGATCAGCTGTGGTTGTCGGAGAAAAACAACGTAAAGGAAACTTTACCCTGGAGTCGGTGCCAGTAGTGGTGGTTTGCCAGAAGACGTCGCAGAGATAGATAGTTCCGAACCTAGAGATTATCAGCACAGGTCACTGTGTTCATAGATAATGATCATACTCAGAAGGGTAAACGTAGGCGTAGACATCGGACTCGGTACAAGTACAGTCGTATTCGTAGTTAGCGTAAGGGTGGGCAAGCATATTGGAGTAGTGCGAGAGGACGGTAGAGTGGCGAGCGCTGGTGTAGGTTCCGAACCAGGTGACATATCGCGTGGTACTAGCCGTGTGCGACGAGAGGTAGCTATTGACATGGTATTGGCGAAGAAACAATTTGAAAATGTGAATATAAAGCTTACTCATAAGAACTTTGGGCGTAGGTCTGGGCAGCAGCAGCAGCCGAGACAAGGGTGGTCTGCCTGGAGGACGTGCAGCCATTATAGCTGATCCTCTTACCGAGGTCGGAGCGGCGAGCGACGGCAAGCGTACCACTGATCTTAGCAGTATGCTGCTGCGTGTCGGCGTTGATGCTGGCAAGCGCATTGGTGTCGGGATCGACATAATAGAAGAGACTGGAAGGCTCGATGCTATATGAAGCTTCGCCAGTGCCAGTGAAGTTGTAGGCAGCGCCCACTAAGGAACGGTTAGTACTTATTATCCTTTAAAGTTACGAAGAAAACGCACAGGCATGGTTGACGGTGACAGATTCACCAGGTGCAAGGACCGTAAAGGAAGAATCCGCATTCTTCTTCACGACGTAGTTAGGATCGTACTTGACCTTGACACCAGTGAAAGCGGGGGACCCATTATCGCTGCTGATGTCGAAAGTGTGGGTGGCGAATTTCGACGACAAGATACTGGAGGGGTCGTTAAGGATCTTCAATGTCGTGTCACCGGTGTTAGTGAGAGTTGCAGCCACATTAAGATTGTCGACATCAACCACAGAATCAGCGCCTACGATGGTCGTCAGGACGATCTGTGATGCAAACGCTAATAGAAAGACAATACCGGAAAGTGAGAGCGAAAGTCCCGGGGCGGCGGATACAGCGACCGCGGAGAGGCAGAGGGAGTACAAGAAGGAGCGAACGGAGAGGGAGAACATGGCTACAGTTGACAACCTAGTAGACCGGTGATGAACGCTTTCTTCGTTTTCCTCCGACCTTTATACGCGCAGGTCGACCAGCACGCCGAGATAAGGCCAAACCAGTTTCATATCGCGACGCGAGCACCATATTGCTTGTGGCTTCTTTGGACCATCAATAGGGTCCTGTGCATGTGTATGTATTACACCGAGAACGGACACCATGCAGGCAGAAGTGCAGGATTTGTATGCTTGATGATCCACAATCAAGGCTCGTGCTGGCTGTCTACCACCGGTCATGAAGCACGAATCCGCAGGAAGACGACAACACCCAAGTCAGATTCAGCGATCATGGGGTCGTTGCATAGGCAACATAGGGCTATTTGTGTCGTCTAGAGTCCTAGAAAGTCGGCCAAGGCGCTGTGAAGGCCAGAAGCAGCGAATGCAGAGAAGACTATCCCGGATCCATGATGAGGCTGCAGAAAGAACTGCCTGACCGGCGCAAAATCCCCGGATTAGACGTTCGAAGAGAACACTCGTTATTCCATCGCGCCATTCGTGCATGAGTATGACAAGGACATGCTTAGGATCTCGACCGACCAGAAAGCCCTCGTGATATGCAGAACACGCACTGATAAAGCACTGAAGCAAGTGGTAAGGTCCGATAGCCATACGCGCGCATGGTAGAAAAACATGAGCCACCAAATTGCAATGACAATGTCTGCCAGAACAGATAGCGATGTCCTTTTGGTGCGACGGTTCCGATCATGCCAAGGAGGTGCCAAGTGATGAGCCAAAAATACGAATATTCACACGTGGCTGCTATTTCAAAATCACACTTCGACTTTAACGGTCAGTACGGTTCGTTTGTTGCGCCTTCGACCCGACTGTATTCCTTAAACAGCGAACGAGACCTCTATCAAAGACGATGGCGGCCTCTTCCATTTCAAGCTCTCGTATGTACTCTGAGCTGCCAGTGTTGCCAAACCACCTGGTTTCAGCGGCTGCCGGCGTTACTAAGTAGTCTAGTTTCTTTCCAGCTGTCTGTTGACGCCAGGTTAGTCTGCGACACCTCGGAAACTCTTTTGATCGAACACGGTTCCATTAATGTACAGATACCTCGTTAATTCGCGCCAGAAGTACCAAAAGGTTTCCCAACTAACAAATGCTTATATTCTTCCCAGAGTAAATTCCGAGAAAGTCGATGCTGTCAAACATTTCATACATCGAATATATCACACAGCGCTTGACTTCCTTGTCGTGACGATATATAATCACAACTCGTCGAAATCATCTTCGTTGTCAGCCGCCTATCTTTTGGCATACAGGTGGAATGCTTGTTTTTCGCTTACTTTGAACCGTACTGCAAGGTTTGAAGACGTCGATGTTCAAATTTCAAAGTACAGCCTACCTCGCATGATGGCACAAGAATTCCCGACGATTCCTTCGAATCGCCTTTCGCAATCGTTTGCACAATGGGACGATATATTCGTATCTCAATTTCGTCATGATTGTTGTTTTTGCTCCGGTTCAAGGTTCAAGCTCAAGTCTTGTCGTCGAGCGTTTAAGTTCTCGATATATTCCACCCACCCGTACGATCGACCGACTCGCTCTAACGCTACGGATCCGGGGGGGTTCTATTCGTCGATACGCGAACCAGTGTACGGTTCGCAGACTTTATCCCTTCGCCACGACCCAAAGCATAGGATGCCTCTGATCTGCCTGCAGCTGAGTTTCTCCCGCCTAGGTCCAGCTACGTTGATTCAAGTCACGACGTTCGCATGCGGAGGAATCGCTATTGGCATTCGCCTAGCGAACCTCAGCCCATTTCGCTAGGGACTGGGCTTGCATTGAACTCGTTGTTCCAAACCCAGTTTTCGCTTCATGCCACAGAATCGATGATTCCGACCGCCTACAAATTCAAGTACTTGACTTTGAGTCTCGAGCCAAAATGGAGAGAGAGCTGAGACCAGGAAGAACACGTTAATATGCGTCCATACGTATGAAAATACAAAAATGGATGCTAAAATAATTTGGAAAAATCAAAGGGAGACCGCAGGCAGCGATCCGGGTGATGCAACAACCTTTTTCGAAGAACAAGAGAGCTGCGCTGGCTTAATAGATAAAAACACGACAACGAAAGGTGAGCCTATCGAACCTCGCCTAACTTGACGACTAGACGACGACGCTGCTCACGGAGAATGACTCACAAACCTTTCCTGCAAGACAATATTCAGTTCTGTTTCCAATTTTATTGTACAACAGACTTTTGATTTTTATGACAGGGATCTGGGAATGGTACATAAATCATAAATCAAGTACCGGCATATGCATCAAACGTGTAATATTCTGAAATGTGTATACGAAAACGAATGAACGATTTGACACGGTCTTGGAGCGTTCCTCAACTCGGCGCCTTTGCTGTGAGGTAAATGTCGCAGCACTTGCATGGCCTTGGAATGAAGACAGTTAGATTCGCACTGGCGTAGCTTACTGCAATTATCACCATGAACCATACTCCACATGTAGTCGTCTGGTTCTACTTGGATTTCACACTTGCTAAAACGGATATTGGTTGCACTAGATAACAACGTTGAGAGCGAGGAGGATGACAAAGGGAACCAACGGTTTAGGGCGCAGAAAAATGCGTCTAGAGCAATGATAAGGATTGGTCAGGACAGAATGAAAGCAGCATCACTCACTCGCTTCGGTGACTTGTCGCCACTGCTCACTATACGCCCTCCATTGGGCTAAGGGTGAATTAGTACGAGTCGTGGGAAATGTGTGCAACTCACCTATTTGCGCTTGAGTTCTGTCAATCAGGAAAGACCAGACAAGGATCGCGACAGCCTTTCTATTAGCAGATATATCAACATCACCCTGGGACCTAATACGACTCAGCGCCTCCTGCCAGTCCTTGACCTTGGGCAGCGTCCCGAGACTGAGCATGAGAAGATGCCCCTCGAATTTGTGTTGCATGCAGAGACCGTGGATGACGACAAGAGCAGACGTGTCTCGGTAGCGTACAGCGGTAAAGTGTATGGTGTTCTGCAAGTCGCTGGGTGGCGGGGGTTTCGCGATGGGTGACTCGTAGAATTCTTTGAGGGTGTTGTAGAGGACGGGGGAACGGAGGGAGTAGATATCTGTTGCGGAGGGCGGGAGGGTCGAGTAGTTGGGGATGTAGGGGCCGTACTCGAAGGACATGTCGAGGGTGATGTAGTTGCTATGTCCGAATTGGGCGTGCGTTGAGCGTGGTTCTAGATACACGAACAAGGGGTGCGACATCGTCGGAGTGAGAGAAGAGGTGGACTCCTTTCCACTTTAATATATTCGTCGTATGACGTCAAGGTAGCAGGCCTTGCCGTTTGCCGGCATTACTTGGTCATCCAAAAATGGAAACGGTCAAGTGGACTTCACAGTGGGAGACTGGAACTCTGCGACGATTCATCCGAATCGTCTTTCGCAATCGTTTGCACAAGATGATATATTCATATCTCGGTTCCGTCATCATTGTCATCCTTGTTCATTAGTGCAGACTCGGACACGTTCAAGGCGGACCCGCTGACTCAGGTCAGTGTATATATTCGATCCATTCATCACAGTAGTGGATTTCCATCTCCATGGCCAGCAACACCGTACTTGTAGATATTCTCAATACCAGCCGGGAGTTCCCTCTCAGTATTTCGTCCGGAGAACACACCGTTCCTCTCTCCATCATCGATTCAACAGTAGGCAATTTCAGTCCCTGTGAAGCCGTATGGTTCTACAATGCCTCCCCTTCACTCGAAGACCTGAAATCCACTCTCAGAAAAACCCTCGACTTTTATCCACAATGGTGCGGCCGTCTTCACCGTCTTCCATCCGACCGGCTCGCTCTAACGTTTGGTTCCGTTATGGACCCGGGGATTCTCTTCGTCGATGCGCGAACTAATGCACGACTCGCAGACCTTGTCCCTTCGCCGCGACCCAAAGCATGGGATGCCTCTGGTTTACCTGCAGCCAAGTTCCTCCCGTCAACGCCATTAGCCCCCGTTGATCCCGATGGTCCGGCTATGCTGATCCAATTCACGGCGTTCGCATGCGGAGGAACTGCCATCGGCATTCGCCTAGCGCATCCCCTCTCCGATGCACACACATTAGCCCATTTCGCTAGGGACTGGGCTTGCATCGAACACGCTGTTCCAAACCCAATCTTCAACCCCCAGCTCCTCGACGCCTATGCAACAGCCTCAGAAGTCGACTCGGCTCTGGTCAGGGAAGCGCGCAAGTTACCTTGCAACCGTTACGACTGGTGGATCTCCGGTTCAGATTGCCCATTCCCATCCCAGGCAACTGTCGTCCCCCCTGGATTCGATCCTCCGGCCGATGTGGGAGGGACGCGGATGCCTTGGAGCGAATGGGACATCTCGGCTCCCGTCTCCCACTACGTCCTTCACTTCACCCGGGACGAAGTGAAGCAAATGGAAGGTGGGACACGGATGGAGGCCATCTTGGCGCATGTGTGGGGGTGCATCAATCGTGCTCGTGGCCTTGTGGAAGGAGATGAAGTCCACATGGATCTTACGTTTGGGTTACGCCCACGGTTAAAACTCCCGGATGGGTTTATCGGGTCGCCTATCATGCTTGCGGATGTGCGTACGCCTACAGCACAAGGTATTCACGACACGTTGTCGCAGTTTACCGTTGATGCGTTGAAGGCCCATTTGCACGAGAAGAAGTTTGAAGTGGCGCCGCAGAGGTTGTGGCAGGCATTTCTGGGGCGCCGGCATGTTTTGGTCACGTCGTGGGTGCATACTGGAATCTACGATGTCGGTTTTGGGGGTCTGAGGCCACGGTACGTCGAGGCGGTGATGCCTAAAATGGATGGATTGCTGCAGGTAATGGAAGTGCAGAATAAAACCGGGGAACACGGTCGCTGGTACGACGCGGGAGTTGATTTGCAACTACATTTAGAAGAGAAAGCCATGGGAAGATTGTTGGAAGATCCTGTGCTGAGAAAATATTCTGCTGCGTAGATGTAGACCTTAGAAAGATCAACGGATAATCTCATATTCTACATCAGTAAATTGACTATGAGCCCAGTGGTACATTAAAGAAAACATGAATACATGCAACAATCAGCGCTGAAAAAGGTTACAAATATGTCCGTGTTCTACATTCATATCCCACCACCACCAAGAATATATTCAATCGCCGAGTGCACGTTACCACCTGTAGCCAACAGAGCACGAACATTCTGCGATGCATTTGTAAAGCCCATATCTTGCAATTGCTATTGCATGCATTAGAAGCGTACGAAGACAAGGAAAAGAACACATACCTGCAGTTGAACCTGGAACCGCTCTTCGGGCGATCTCGTGTCCGCCGGGGCTGTGGGCGCAGCACCAAATCCGCCTAGTCCACCACCAAGTCCGCCCCCAAGTCCGCCGGGTAGCCCGCCTCCTAGGAGGAGCTGCCGCGTCAACGCAGAATCGAGTGCAAACGGAGGGCGCGCATTTGGAGTCGACATACCACCGTAGGGATTGAACAAATTTGGTAGCGGTGTCGTCCCCGTTCCAGGTGCTGCTGCCGCACCTCCCGTGGCTGCTGCTGCTCCAGTAGCGGGTGCGGGTGCGGCGCCACCTGGCACGCCTGGAGCAGGGAAACTACTCGCACCTCCTCCCATTCCAAATGCGCCCAACCCACCCATTCCGCCCGCCCCACCTCCCTGAAGCATCGACGCCATCTGCATCATTTGTTGAAGCCGTTGCGGGTCCTGACTATACATCAAAAGTCAGCAAGGCAGTGGAAAGCAAAAAGATCGATGAACACACATCATCTGCCGGAATGCCTCACTCTGAAACATCTCCCTGGCCTGCGGAGCCATACCTTGCAGCTGTGGATTAGAAGCGATGATTTGGTCAAGCACAGCAGGGTTCGCCATCATCCCGGCCATTTGTTGCAGGAATTCGGGTGAGTTCATCATCGTTTGGAGCTGTGCAAATCATTCATTAATTGCTGTCGGGAACCAAAATACAGCTACACACCATATTGGGGTCGTTCTGGTTTAGGCCCATGTCGGCGAAGGGGTTGATGCCCGCCATGGCACCGTATCCCAGGTGGCTGTTGAGCAGCGTAAGCGGATCGTGGGGGTTTTGCCCCGTTTGCATGGTGGGAAGGGGCTGCGGTGCTGCTGCCGCCGCTGACGAAGACGCATTCCCCCCGCGCGCCACTCCTTTCACCATGTGAATCGTATGCCCAGAGCTGATTTTGTACGTGGAAAGAACATCCTCGTCCTGGATACAGTCAGCACGGATAGTGTATGGAAGAACAGCCGTAACGGCACCTTCAAGACACGTCCTAGTACCCATTTTGTCAGCAAGCTGTTTGTATGAAAATGAGAAAAACCAAGGGAAATACCAGAATAAATGAGCCTCTGCCGCTCTGCCTCTACGTCGGATTTCTCGGCGACTGCCTGCTTCAGCTCGAGAACCGTTTTATCTGTCGCGATCGTTATCTGAAGCTTGATTTCGCCCGGGCCTAGGACACAATGTGAATCAGCGCCATCAACACGGAGCAGAGAGAGAGTATGTCAGAGACCTTTTACGTTTATCTGGATTTCTTCTGCCATCGTGAAAAGTAGAAAGAGTAGAAAAAGAGAGAAGAGGGAAGGAAGAGAAGATGTATAGCTGTTGAAAGATGATGACGTATAGTAAGCCAGCTATTGGCATTAGGTAATGTATTAAGTAATCCCGCCTGAAGCGGGATTACCTGTTAAGTATGCGGCTTCGCGTTGCGTCAATTCAAACCTCCAAAGTCCTAAAATATTGAGATTAGAATTAGCTCTGTAATAACCCATACCCCTCCGTTCCCACTCAACTATGGGTTATGAGGGAGTATGGGTTTGAAGAGAGGAATTTGAGGGGAATATGCACCTCGGTAGACAAACCTATGGCTTATGGGGCGGTATGTCCTTATAGAGGTATGGGTTATTACAGAGTTGACTGTATTTTTCATCGTACATAAACAACCAATGCCATAAGCTCTCTGGCAATCTCTAAGTGAGACTTAAGTCTTTCCATTCTTGACACCAGAGCCCGTCCATTGAGAAGTACTCACTGAACGCTCCATTGCTCACAGCTCCGGACCTCCGGATCCCGAGTCCCGAGTCAGTCCGACTCAGACTCCGAGCGGCGAGGGACTAAAATCAGTCACCAGTGCTCTGAAAAAAACAATGGGGGCACCCAGGATTGAACTGGGGACCTCCAGAATCATATACGCAAAATGCTTTACTTCAGTCTGTTGCTCTCCCAACTGAGCTACGCCCTCATAATTTCTATAGTTTAAAGATGTCACAACTCAAGCGCCACAATCAGCTATCAAAATTAAAGTCAAGCTTCGCTTTAGACCTATCGGCATGCAAGTCCCACCCATCATCCAAAAGCTGCTCTCCCCGTTCCCTCTCTACACTTATCCTCCAATCCCTCCTCCGTCCCAATTCCAGACATACCCAACTCCCTGTCTATGGATCCATCCTCCACACTCACCTGACGGCGTCCTCAGTTCCGACGTCGAATGCCTCAAATGGCAAGCCTACCTTGCCCTACGCGGCCTTGATCACATCGCCGTGCGTACCGACGTTGACCCCCAGGGCTCTATCGACGGGCAGCTTCCCAACTTGTGGGACGGGGCGCAGTTGTTGGCGGCGAGGGAGCTGCCTGTTTGGGTGGACACCAAGGTCAACATCGACAATGACGATGGGCTGGAAGGCTACAAAGACGAGGCGGCGCGTGACGAGAGTCGGGCATGGGTGGCGCTGTTGGAAGGTTGTGTGCACGCTGCTTTGCTCCTCGTCCAACCGACGCAGACGCTGTTCTCCCTAGCGGAAACCAAGACCCGCCCAATTGAGTCCATCCTCGCGCCGCCCCCGGCCCCGCTGTCGGGCCTCACTTCCCTCTTCCCGCCGTTTGGCGCGCGCATCCCTCGCGAAGCTATACAGTCGCGCTACCGTGAAGCCATTGGGGCGCTCTCCGAAAGACTGGGCACCGACAAGTGGTTCTTGTCATCCGAGTACGTTCTCTTTGCTTGTTTCTTCTATAGTACTGACACTGGGTAGGGCTCCAACACCACTCGACGCGCTTGTATTTGCATATCTTCACTGCATATTGCACTCCAAAGACTCGATACGCATTGAGGTGACGCGCAGGGTGAATCTGGTTGCCTGGGAGTGGAGGGTGAGAGGATTAGTTAGAGCGGCATTTCTACCGAGGCGGTGATTCATGTCAAGGTTTGTTCCTACTTATGTGTTTAATGATGTCCATATAGCTTATCACCTCCAATGCAGTGTATAAATACGTTAATCCGAGTACTTGTGCCGACCAAATCATTGCAATGGAGAGCCGTGCCGGTGCGATAAGCACCCTAAGATGTAAACACAAGTTCAATTAAGGTCGAGCTAAATGTTTCTCAGATTTTCCTGCGCTGTAGAGAGAGAAATGACAAGGATTCTGAAGAACCACTGCATACGAGTTTTGCCAAGCAGTCACCACTGAGTTCGATACTTCTTCAATATGGACCCTAGAATGGCATATGTTTTCGCCGGCCACTTGTCTTTGAAATCCACTTCAACTTCCCCTAAACTCTCGTCGTTACCAACGTGGTCTGCTGCGTATTATGGCTGGTAACAAGGTGTCATCGTGAACTATGCAATGTCACGTTCTGGCGATTCTTCTCTATCATCTTTCGTTTTCCTTCCCACTGTTGATCATTATGATGCCATTCTCAGATGCTTTGTCTGTCTTGTACAGCAGCGCGCTGCCCAAGAGGTATGACTATCGGTCGCAATGTTTGGTTTTGTCTCTGGGACAAACGAACGGGTGAGTGCTACGTTCAACAATGACGCGGTTTTCCCGGCTCCTAGGTTCGTAGTGTGTCCGTTTTAATACATTATCCGCAATAAGGGAGATAGTGAAAGCTTTGCCTCCGTTCAATGTCTTTGAGTGTGTCCACTCGCTTCGCCCGCCTCTTGCTAATCTTCTGAGCTCACCGATGGTCGCAGAATCGATGACAGAACAGGTCTATTCACCCAGGTGTTTCTCAAGCATCTGCATTTCTCCAGTACACAAAGAATTGAGGGCTGCAAGAGCTAGTGCTGGAGTACACAATGTCTCTGTCAAACCCGTTGTAGATGACCGCGTCTCTACAGGGAAGGGAACATTGAAGAATCTGGCGCTACTTTCGTTGAACAGTGAGAATCGTGGGACTATACGTCGCCGATAGGTTTGTCCTACTGCCTTGCATAAGCTGCGTCTAACGGTTGCATTCTACAGAAAGGTTGACACAATGGTTGGAACCTAAATCGGAGCGTCATGAATCGCCGGGGGCTCCTCCCAACCTGTAAACAAGACTTCCGACGCTGATCCTCTTAAGAAGGTTGCCGAACCTCCAGTGAGAAGGCTTGGGCGTATGTCCTACCCTGCTGCGACATCGCTGTTGATGGAACCAGCACTACGGAATCTGCAAATCGATGTATTGGACAACGTCGAGAGGAATGGTGAATTATTATTCCCATTCAGAAAGACGGTTCATGGTTTTACGAGGTTGCTACTCAATAACAGTATTTCGGTTCGGTGTACCTCTGCACCTGGTACTACCATAGCTCTTAATTGACAATGGACCTGCGTAGAGCCTTCATTGCTGAGTTGAAGGGACTTAGTATATCTGAAGTCAAGCGTAACTTCTAATGAGCTTATATGCAGATATACGACAATACAAGCGGCATTATACTCGAATGACAGCAGTCATATACCAATCAAAGAGGTCTATCGAGGACCCATCTTCAGCGAGAATACTCGTTCTATCCGTTCGCGCAAGTCCTCTTCCTCCCGAAAATGATCTTCGACATAGTTGGCAACGCCCGACATACAAGCGATGCGACAACAAGCAGCACTAATGGCTAGATATGCAGGGCAGGGTAGTGGAAGAGTTCTGAATCAGGTGGCGAGCTATAGGCATTAAGTCATGGGCCCGCAATTCGGTCTCGTAATTCTAGGCTATCTGATACAGTGTCAAACATTAATGATGTTAATCTAAAACTTAAACTCGTAATGATATCGTCTAATGTCATATAGAAGCGTCCTTCAAGTGGATCTTCCCTTATGGGAGCCAGGTATCTGGGCATAGTGTGCTGGAAACGCTCTCTACGGCGAGCCTTTTTCCGTAGCGCATAAGCTGACTGAATTGTCCAAAGTGCGAGAAGTCCTCTATGGCCCTTGAGCGTACTTGGACCTTGCTCGTAGTATGTGGCCCCATTTCCACAGCGCCTACGGTGTTAAAGTCAGTATCTACTATTTGAATGCATGGTGATGCGATACGCACCAAAAATGCGGGCATCATTAAGAATGAGATACCCGCCAGCAGTGCAGACGCGGGACCCAAACCGAGGTTGACAAAGAATGCACGCCCGAAGAGAGGAAAGACGCTGGCGATGCTCGAACGGAAGAGGTCATTTCCAGCGAGAACCGAGGCTGCGTACGCAGGGTAAGACGACGTAACGTATGTGAGGATGCTTTGGAAACAAAGGTAGATACCAGGGAGATAAAGTGAGGCGCCGATAACGGGAACGATCCAATGTATACTTTCTTTGGACGCGAATCCAAAGATGAGCACGCTTGTCGGGATGAATATGCTTGCCATTAGACCGATCTCCAGACGGATTTCGGGTGCAATTTCTTTCCCCTCTGCATCGGCTCTGGCATAACGAGGGGCGATGTGGTACATTTGATAGAGAACGTAGACAAAGTACTAGAATAGGACATGAGCATCAGTTCATAGGGGACGTGAAAAGTTACTGACTGTAATCGCGCCAGATACGACGAAAGCCAGGAATGGCAAGCCACTGGTGCCCAAGTTGAAGTGGTATATATCAATGAAGACGAGCGGGAACGCTTCAAACCAGAGATAGAAGATGGCATCTAAGATAACAAAAATGTCAGGTTTACACCAACAGCGAAATCAGCCTTCTACTTACAGACAAATCCAATATACACGTTAGCGAACATCAAGACCGGTTCCTTGGCCAGAATGAACGGTCTGGTCAGGGCCTCTTTCATGACCTCCGCAAAGGACTCTCCCTCGGCAGCCCTCTCGCTTTGAGACCTGAGCTCCTGGTTACCCGTGAGCTTCCTCAATCGCTGGGCCCTTCTCAACAAGATCGTCGGCTCGTACGTCTCGGGAAGAAGCAACAGCAGAAAGATGAGGGAGAATCCGGCAATCCAGAGAAGTTCATATTGAGGCCATCGCCAGCCGTTGGCCTGAGCTGCGAACCCGCCGACGACCGGTCCAGTGATAGGCCCGGCGACTGCCCCGAGTGCCCATATCCCGAGCACATATGCATACTGGTGCAGAGGATAGATGTCTCCCATGGATGCTCCTCCAGTGGCGAGTGCAGGACTGCCGACGAGGCCTGTAAGAAACCGAAATGCGAGGATAGTGCTGATATTCTGGGCGGTGGCAACAGGTATTTGGAAGATGACAAAGAGGAAAAGAGTGCCCATGTACACAGGGTTGCGACCTAATTTAGGGAGTTCTTGGAGAGGTGACAGGAACATAGGTCCAATACCGTACGCTAGAAGACGCATTAGCTTGATGAAGACATTCAAATAATATGAAACTCACCAAGTACATAAAGTGTTAGTCCGAGAGTGGCCTTCGTGAGAGAGACATTGAAGTCGGCCATTATTCCTGGAATGGATGGTGTATATATAGCGGAGCCGATATAGACGCTGAACGTGAGCAAACTAATACTGAATGCTACAAAGGCACGCTTTTTCGGTGACCAATTTCTGAACAGATGGAACAAAGGTAAATAAGAGACCTGAGCGTAAGAGCAAAACAGCATACCTTGGATTCTCTGGATCGTCGTCCCCGTACCACCCCACTGTATATGGATCTGACTCAAGAGCTTCATCGATCTGCTTTTCTGCTAGCTTCTCAGCACCATCGATGGCTATAGTATCTTCTCTCGTGAGCTGAGTGCCAGGCGTCGAAATTCTTTCCCCAGATTTATCGGCGTCGTCGCATATTGTTGCCGCGTCAGACTCTGGTGCAGAAAGGGCCGTTTTTCTTTCCGAGGGATGTAAGAATTGAGGGGGAACTTTGAAATCTGGGCGCTGGTCCGCGTAAGGAAAAAGACGCCCGCTGGAGATGTAATTAATGGCTTGGCCAATAGTAGAGTCGCGAAAGATATCTTGAACCATCGTCAGTATAAAATACTATGCGAAGAGAGGTCTGAAAAGGGCGTTCAACCCTGACACACTTCCCCCTCCAGCTCTTTATATCTAAGCTTCGGCACCGACGATGACTCGACAGCTGAAGATTATTATTCATCGACCTGGTTTGTGAGCAAATTTCTGTCGGAAACCGTTTATCACCCTTCCAATTCGTCATCCGCGATCAGATTTCCCGACTAGGCGTGATAATAAGGTAATGAGTCTAAAATAAGGATCCCCTATTAGAAAACTTTGCAAATACTGACTTTTCCAAGACTAAAACGGGCCGAGGGGGTTTCAGATTTATGAGATGCTGTTTGATTCTCTGGTTCAGCGAAAGGAAAGACGGACGAGATTGGGAGTGTAAAATAATAAAATAATAACGTTCGACGCAATCAAGTCGGAGAGTCTGGAAAGGACAATAGGAATAGTACGAACGTGCGTTTGTGGGAATCTGAAGTCTTGCGTATACCGCCCGAGTCGGGACATGACCAAGGAGGAACTGGCGGGAGCAAAAACAGTAAAATTGCCATCACGTGACACGCCGCGTATACGGCAGCAGACGACAGCGCTGAGCGTGGACTGTATACAGCGGGAACAGGACCAGAGTCAATTAGTGCGGTGGCATTGTTTCGCCTAGAGGAAGCGTGTACAGACGGTAATATCTTGGTAATATCATCCTAGAATCTAGTTAGACCGAACCTTGGAAAGAGCAACATGGGCTCCCTTTACTGAGTGGCAGAGTTACTTTTCTCTTTCGCTGGCCTTAGAAATTCCCTGCGCAAGACGCACTTAGCAGAAGGCTCGCAACTTTCTCAAAGAATGAGCGAATGTTGAGTTGGGTATCTGATTAAAGCATGTCGGCTGTGAAAGCAGTTGCTATTTCTTTGAAACCCTCTGTAGTTTAATCAGCCTCCGTAGCTATCGGGATATACATACAGAAACTTACATTCACTCGCCAAAGTACTAAGCACTAAAATGACACAATAGACTATAACTACACGGACGGATCTTCACATGGAATCCCTGGACGCGATTGTATCAGTCTTATATAGTTAGGCACCACAAAGTATTTCTTGTGGCTTACTTTAGGCTTAATCATCCCATAAGAACAATTTAGCGGTGACTAGGTTCCGCCACCGTTCCTGACGCTCTTTGCTAAAGCTGCATGTTCCATACTCCTGCATGGTAATGATAGGTACACTCGCCACAAAAGAAACGTACTCTCCCGGGCTCAAACCTGCAGGTCGTCCCATAATTTTGGGACCATAAAGCTTCGCGTGGCTACTTGGCATGGTGATAACATTGATATAACCCGCAAGTGTCTCCTTGGCTTCCGAGGAGAGTTCTCCAACTAAATCATTGAGGAACAGTCGAGCCATGAGGACCAAAGGAAGTCGATATTTCTTGGTTCTTGGGTTTGGAATGACACACTTATACGGCGGGATATGTGGAGACGGTGCAAGTTCTGCACAGTGTCTGAATAACGCGACCGAGGACGAGAACACAAAATACGCACCTAGAAACGCAGCCGCTTCCGGAAGGGTGCTTCCTTTCCATTGACGAGTCTTGACAGCGTTTCCCTGGGCTTCGAAAGCCTTCATCCAATCCGCGAGAATTTTCCCATCCGTCGAATTTCATCCTCAGACTCATGGTTACGAGGAATGGTAGCAGGAGTTGTATCATCGTAAAGAGGTGAGCAGTTGTATTTGTGCGTTTTCCAATCTTTCCTCTGGCATCCTTCGCTCTACATCTGCTTGAAGATCCTATTCAATGTTCCGACCGTTCATCCTGACGCCTAAGCTCGTCCTTTGTCAATGCAGTGATATGAAACGGAGGTTCGCCGTCGATGGTGGTGGATGAGGTACTACGTGCAATTGCTGTGTGAGCAAGTTCTTCGACCTTAGGCCCGGCGAGGGCCAAACATCCACGAAAACGATGCAAAGTAACAGCCATGTAGAATGATTGAGGGTTTTCGGGGTTGTAACGCAGACATCGATAAAGGATGAGTGTTATTTACAAACAGGTCGGTTCCGTGGGTTCGAGTCGGCGCACGGCCCGTCTTCCGACGACGACTCGATGTCACTCGAAAAAACTAAGCTCGTATCCTGTTTGAATCGCAGTTACACCCGACAACGCATAGGATTGATGCTGGTAAATAGTTCCAATCATCGAAGAACAAAAGACTTACGCGGTCGCAGGTTTGGTACCATGAATAATGTACGGCAGATTTATGTACAGCATTCATTAGCACTGCCAGTGGCAACCACCAACACCTAACCAACATCTCGCTCCTTCTAATATCATGGTTTCTCTTCTACAATATATTCAACAGATCATAGATAGTTGGTACTTTATTAGATGCGACTTGATCATCCTCTCTTAAATCCGAGTTGGCCTTCCAGGAAGATATACGCGCACGTGAGACTGTCTACGTCCCAGTTCGGATTTTAATTCAACAAGCGCAGACGGATTTTAGTCGAAATAATGTGTAATATAGACGTTTGGTCTGAGCGATGATACTTGCCACGAAGAAGCTGGACGCTCTTAGGTATCGAAGAAAGATTGAAAGACTCCTGAGCTTATTTTGCTGTCGTATATGATTGTTTGAGAGTGACAGTCGGAAGAGAAGAATGTTCGGATGGAACAGGTGTTGGCCTTTCAAAATTCTGCTGCTTTCACTAACACCACAGTGAAGCCGGATATGAAGGTAGTGGAACCATATAGACGAATAAAGCGCTGGATGTATAATACTGGTCTAGGGCTAGCAGAGAGTCGATTTTGATCACATGGTAACGTGTTCAACGCGTCGATCACGGCGCTCGATCACGGGGGCTTTGATTACGGTGCATCATGACATTGGTTGATCGCGTTGACCTATCGCGTTTATCACTTTGACCTCTACTAACTGAGGCTGCACCTTCTTATGTACACACTATCTACCCCCCTCCAAAACAATGCCTAAGCAACTTATCTGCCAATGCCTCCATGACGAAATTATGTCCTTTGGCACTCTCCATAGCCTTCCTGATGGACATTATTATCCATGTTTTGAGCCGCTTCCAATGAAGGTGGCAACATGCCGGTCTTGCATCCATCCTACCATGGAAGATGATGACGATGAGGGGCCTAGCTGCCATGTAAGCGGCGTATTTAATCTTCTATTCATGACAGTACTAACATGATCAATTCAGGATGGACCCTTGCTCCTGAATTTCTCGCATTCGCAATCTGCTGTTCAACTCTCAACCGACACCACTCATGTACTTATACTTTCACCACTGCCTTCTGTGTCTGAGTCTCCGGCTGCCACACCCACCATTACCACGGTGTTCATAGATCACAATGTCATGGACCTTCACCACCAAAGCAGTGATCTAGGGCCAACCGATAGAGTAAAATCACGCTCTTGTATTAAGAAGAAGAAAACCAAGGGCAAGAAGCGTGCCCGAGATGCTTCAGGGACTGAAGAAGACAACGGCGAGCACCAGACAAAGCGGAAGAAAGGGAAGGGTTCGAAGGGTCGGAACAGTGGTGTGCTGCCACCTACTCAGAGTGGACATGTCACCGACAAAGCATCGTGGGGTAGTAGTGGGACCAGAAATCTGGAACGGCGAGTCCTGGAGGATATCACGAACAGGGTTTTACATGCTGTGACATGAGGATGTAAACAATTGACTCAGAATTATGCCATACTATTAACATGCTTAGCCAATTATCTACCAGTATGATCTCACCCTTGAGCCTATGTCAGACCAGAGACTTCGCTAACGGATTGAGCCTTCAAAAGACCTTTACTCAACAAAAATCTTACTGACTTACTTGCCTCCGCCTCTAAGTATTAGTAAACCTTTCCTGCCGGCCGAGCTCGTCGCATAAGGCTATCACACCACTAGTAGCGCTCGTTCGTGATGGCGAACCTGTCCGTGAAGAAACCATGTCGGTCAACAAAATTAGGTATTTACAGGATAGATATAGTACATAAGAAGCATAACAAATCAAAATCAAAACATGTAGATGATAAAGTCCCAAGAGAGTGAAAAAACGAACGAATGTAGAATTAAGATGCTAGGATTGGTGAACTACAGTTAGATCCAACGAAACAAATGATGGTATACGAAAATGTGAAGAGATATATAGTCCGTTGTAGCCCCAGAGAGTGTGATAGAGGAGAAATAAATTAAGATGCAATGTAAGAGTGTTCATCTCAGTCCAAGTTCAGACGCACCAGCCAGGTCAATAAACCTCGTTACCCGCCTCATAGATTTTATCGTCGCGTAATCATCCACGTCGTCCGCGCGTCTCGCGTGTCGCTCACACAGCATCCTCCCATCCACTTCCCAGTACTCCTCCAGCTTCTCGTGACATCCTGAATGTTCGCATAAAAGATGTTCAGGATGGTATCGATCTCCCGCATGCGAGACCGCACACGGTCCCTCGATTGGCTGGCCGCACGTAGCAGCAGCGCATAAGGATTCGTTGGCTTCGTGATAGTGATAAGCGCATAATGGTCGGCCGTCAAATACGTAGAACGTTTTGTCGGGAAAAGATTTCTGAGGCCAAGGAAGAATTAGATCAACGCCGGAATATGACGCGAAAGAAACATACGTGGCATATATGGCAATTAAAACAGTCTTTGTGATACTTTCCTTTGAGTTGACCGTCAGAAGACGATACTGCTTGTTTCTCTATAGGTAAATTACAACGCCGACACTGAAGAAAAATGGACCATCAGCTATTCGTTCATAAAAAGAAGAAAACACTTACTTTGGGTAAATACATATTCTTCCAACACTGCTCGCAAAGTACACCTCCGGTATCAACCTGTATCCACCTCCCATCCTCGATTTTCTTATCACAGCGCACACAAATCCGAACCTTCTTCGCCGGTCGTTCTATACCACGTAACGCTTCCTTCCCTTTCCTCACCCTCTCCAAATCTGATGAGCGCTCTTTCTCCGTCCTCGCGCGTGCCGGCAGCTTCACAGGTTTATTCTCTGGACTGCTCGTCACCTGCATCGTGTTACTCCGATACGGTATTGGCACAGCGGAAGTCCTCCCATCACTACCATCCTCTTTCTTGAAATACGTTTGTTTCCCCGTAGACTTGCTCTTGGACAACGACGATCGTGCGTCATCCAACGCGACGTCTTCCAATAACGTCTCCATCGCCCTTTCGAGTTTACCGGTAGTCAGACCAGAAGATGATTGCGCAATCTTTTCCAATCCGGTTCCAGAGGAGACCGAGGTGCTACGGGAGTACGCGCTACGGCTACCGCTGCTACTCCCACTGGCGCTCCGCCCGCTACGCGAAGGCGGTCCACCGAGCCGTCCATAATTTCTCGGCGGTGTTTGAGAAAGGCCAAGTGCCTGAGCGATAAGGGAAGAATTGCTCCTATCCCTCCCTGTCCCAGCAGCAACGTCAGCATCGGTGACAGACGACACAGAACCAGAGCTCTTCTGATGAGCTGGAGATGGCTGCTTAGCCGAACGACTATGATCCGAGGCTGACGGAAAACGAATGTGACTTTGCTGGCTGGTCTGAGAGGTAGAACGGAGAATGGTTAGGGGAAGAGGAGGAGGGGGATTGGCTTTCGTTTTAGTATTGACATTGTCTCGATCTTCATCTTCATAATCTGTGGAGTCAGCGTAGGCTAAGCCATATTCTGATCCGGAACTGGGGGATGTGGGGATATGATCATCACGCCGTGAAGCGGTCGTGCTTCGACTGACAGAACGCGCGGATGTGTGACTCTGAGAAGTAGAGGAAGAGGTTCTAGAGCGGGTATGAGATGTCGCCGTCGAGGGAGTATTAGGGATAGGTATAGAGTTTGTATCAATGGGTGTAACAGATTTACGCAATTTATCGGGGAAGGGGAGGCGTATGCCAAGCGGCGATATTGAACTAGCATCGCTATCATTAATAGCGGTGGGTGAAGGCGGCTTGGAAAGGATAGGAGAATGAAACTGGGATAGTGGTGAAACAGGACCTGGAGATGTCGAGGAATATCCGGACCCTGGAGATAAAGGAGGAGTGGCGTTTACTATAGAGCACAATGAGCAATGAACGAAAAGCAGTAAAGAAAGATGGAACATACGACTGCGAGCGGCAGCAATATCCAGAAATTGAGGAGCATTATCACGACGTTCGCGTGGAGGTTGAGGCGCGAGAAAGACTGCTGCCCGAGCTGCAGCTGCAAAACCACGACGGCCAACACCAGCCATGCCCGCCTCTCCGCCGATTTTAGTGTCAAGTTGAGGCACGACATACGGAGCTACAGGCTGCGGTGTTGTAGATTTAGGTGATGACTGCGGCTGGGGTGAAGGGGAGTCCCTAGTGGAGATGAACGAAGGGCGAGCAGTACTTGGTGATGAGCTACTGGAGCTGCTGGAGACGGTGCGCGTCCGAGAGTCGGATGAAGGCGTCCTAGAACGTAACGGGGACGTGGTAGATGGTGCATAGAGGTCTCGTCGAGTGGCTAGAGACGACATGTCGCGTCTGTCCGGATCAGGGCGTGCCAAAGGACTGGACCTGTTTGGAGTAGATGATGGTCCCGAGGTCGTACGCACGCGTATGTGTTCACTAGCTGTTGATGGGCTAGGGCGATGCTGTGGCGGAGGTGTAGGACGTTGTGACGCAGAGCGACTTGTAGGACGTTGCTGAGCTGGGGGAGAAGGGCGGGAAGGCGACAAAGGTATACTATTAGGTTTGGGCGACGATACCAGGTTCTGTAACCGCTGGGAAAAGCCTGAGGAAGATGCCGGCGAAGGCTTCGCTGGCTTTGGAACAGGCGGTAATGGTGGCGGTTTTGTGCATATATGCTCGCCTAGTTCTGCGAGCGGTACCGGCTGATGGCAATTTGAGCATTTAACGGTTGGCAGTAGCTGGGATATGCGACCTGGTGGATTTGCTGGCGTCAGGGTGAGCAGCGAGGCCATCATGGCGAGATGGTCTGCAGGGCAAGGAGGGCAATATTAGAAGTACGGCCAGCGCTGATGGTGATGGTGGTGGTAGTGGAAAAAGAATGGTTTGCCAATCGGGTCGGCGAAGAATAGAATAGCAGGCAACTCCAAGAATAAGTTAGGGCAAGGCAAGGAAACGAGGCAGGACCAAGGCGGCGAGCAACCAAGGTGGACAAAGTTGAGTTCACCCAACGTCGTGGTAAGAACCCAGTCCGCCAATCCGGCAACTCACCGGCAACGTCATATTCTCATATCATCTCCTGACCTATCGATTTCCTATTCTCGCTTTCCTTTCCCAGCAGCTATGCTATCTTTCAATGCACCTTGCCTCGTCTCCAACAATCTATATAGCATTTTTATATCTAATCATCATTCTCATCATCCATCATTCTCTAACCACACTTGTCGCCGTCGCTGTTTCTGCTGTGCCGATCTCCTTCTATCTTCTTTCTGCGTAGGGGCTTTCTGCGGAAGGCCTGCTGTTTGCTAGACATCTTGCTTGGCTTCTTCACTTGGTTTTTGTTCCCTAAATTTAAATTTTGAGTTTAATGCTCCCGCGAATATGAGCTGCCTTCTCACATGTGTCCAACTAATATTCGGTGATGGGAACGAACCTTTCTTTAGTACCTGTAGCCCCACTTGGTTTTCCATCATCACCTGCGTTGCCAGCGTGTATCCCGATACAACATCAATGATTTCCCGGTCGTTGTCGACATACCCAGCCTCATCTCAAGGTAACTCTTCCCCCGAACCTCGTGAAAGTGAAGAGAGTGTGCAGCATGTCCTCTTTTCCAAATCAAATCTGGCCGAGTTTCAGGTATGGAATTGGCTGGGATTGGAAAGGATGCATCGTGCACGCAGTTATCCTAGCCTTTTATGATCAGGCGCGCGCTCCATGCCCGAGATGTAACACGAAACCCATTTCTCGGGCTTCATGGAAATGAAACGTGCTCTGCACTGGCGCGTCGATACACAAGATCATCGATCAATACTCATAGTAGTGAAGGCTAGAGTGAACTTTGAAGGCGCGAGATGAGGTGACTTCTCTCCCTCTCAGTCACTACATTTTCCAACGTCGGTCCCGCTTCCGAAATGCAAATACTTGAGGGCCTGGGATCAATAGCGTCCCTTGCCCTTTCCCTGATGTACGGATCCGCGTCATCACCATATTCGAGATGATTATATGTCAAGGAAATCACCTATTTCATCACCAATCTAGACTTCTCATCTATTTCAGGCGGTAGACTGCTAGTGAGCATCCAAAAGAAAAATACGCGTTAATAATTCGTCGCAGTGCATCCGCTTCCAGGGGGATACATTATTCTTTCTGATGCACCTCAAATGAGTCGTTATGCATCGGTACCGACCGCGCGCAACATCTTCTGATCCCTGATACGTCTCCTACTCGACGGATAGCGGAAGCAAACGACAAGGATTGAAGGAATGGGCAACACCAGACCTAGTCTCTCGTATCAGACGACAATACAGACCAAAAGTTGATCGGACGGCTGAGGGAAGTCAGAATCCTCAATGTACCACACAGGCCAGCATACGAGTCGTGGTGATGTAACCAGATAGATACCCTTCTATTTCGAACAGTATGTGACTGTACAATCTTGGTTTTTGAAGTCGAAAATGATCAAGTCGAACAGGACTGCACAGCCACCACTTCTTTACTTCTCTCCATCACCTGGGATTTCCTTTTTTCGCACAGGTTCTCGGAAATGGCATCAGCCGTACCGTACCGTGAGCGACATTTTTTTGGTACATTGGCTACTTATACACGAGGCTCGGACCAATTCATTCGCCAAGCGTATAAACACACGCGCGCCGGGCAGAACCTATTTCCGCCTCCTCTAGAATAATCTTTTTACTCGCCTCTTTTTTATTTCTTTCGGAATTCCTTTTTAGTGCGAGAGTCGGGTAGTGAAGGGTGTATCTATTGTCGTGCCCCGCGTTGTCAAGTTGTTGATCACTGTACTGGCCAAAAGCATTCGCAACTTCGTGCGCTATCTCGCACGTGGATCGCTGCCAGCTCCCTTAATTTTGTGAAAAACACCAGTTCCTTTACTCCTACCACTGCCACGCCTTTTTTTTCCTCATTCTGCCAGTGTACTATCTCAAAGCATAAATGGCACTTTCCTCTGTCGGTCCCTGGGTTGTGCCTATACATCGCCCTGAGGCGGTCGACATCCATCTTTTGCTATTCTTTCCATTCCTCCATATTTTCTAGAGGTACAATGGCACCGCTTCTCACTCTACCACACCTCGAGGACTCATTGTCTCCTATGGTTTCACTGGTTGCGTCAGCATTACTACTTTCACAATGCTCATTCGGTGCACGTGCTGCAGGAGAACGCATTGGTTGTCCCATTTTCTGGGGACCGTTTGCCAGTGACTACATCCTTCTATCTGGCCTGTCGTCGAAGGGATGTTGCGGTGATGCCAAGGTGGTACTTGGGGCGTTCAATCTTACGTGCCCCCCTTCCTTTCTTCTCTCTTCGATGCCGCAACAGACTATTGACCGTTCGTGTTATATACATTCACTTTTTCGCGTCAATTGCTACTGGAATATGAGTCTACCCGAGCAGAGGCGAGCGTCGACCATAGTGCGGCGTCGTTATCGACAGAAACATGATAAGATATCTCGCATCAACACACTTCCAGATACTACCAGATGATCTATCTGTGCGTACTGCAGCAGCTCTTGGCTTTTGCTTTGCATCTCCTCTACGCCTCCTGAAATCAGCTAGAGCCAACGTCTACATCCGAGTCGGGCCCGGGCCAGCCGCCCTCCTCGACTCCACACTCTTCCGCCATTTTTAGCCCCCCATCAAAAAGATCACATGTAATTCCTCTCCAGATCCTCGCGTGCATCAATTGTGGTCCATATTCTGTATGATGACGTGCTCCACGGAACTGTATTAATTTGAAGAGTGCTACAGGTTGGATCCATACCACCATGAGCTTCAAAGACCACCCGGTAGACGACAAGGAACTTAATGCGGAGGAGACTTTGACCTATCAAGGGACGGAGAGCCTCTATTCCGATGACCAGACCCATCGAAAACTTAAGGTGTGTTCGTTCCATTCTTTTTTTCCTTATGCTGATTCTTTCCACAGAGTAGGCACATTCAGCTCATTGGCATCGGGGGTGAGTAGTCATATCCTACACCCAAGACTATCATCTCACTTTTTTATTCAAAGGAACCATCGGAACAGCACTCTTCGTCCAGATTGGCGCGTCTTTAACCAAAGGAGGCCCTGGTATTGCTCTGTCCAATCCGTGTCGCGTACAAATCACCCATTTCCCCTTTAGCCAGCTTATTCCTTGCCTTTACGATATGGTCTACCTTTATTCTCGCAGTCAACAACTGTCTCTGTGAGCAACCAGGTGCTTCCCCACCAAAGCCCCAACTCACCCCGCCTCCCCTTCCCCAGCTGAGATGGTCACCTGGATTCCCATCTCTTCCCCATTTGTACGTAACCACGCTCCATCTCAAATCTTATTTCAACTTTGTTGCCACAGGTGCGGTTCGCCGACCGTTTCGTAGACCCAGCCCTCGGATTCACCGCCGCCATCAACTTTTTCGTCTTCGAAGCGGCACTCGTCCCATTCGAGATCGTCGCCTTCAACGTCGTATTGCAATTTTGGACGGACAAAATTCCCGTCGCTGCTGTTATCGCCTTTGTGATCGTGTGCTACGCGTGCGTTACTATATTACGTTCCCCATTTAGCGATGCCAATTGACGGGATTGCGATAACAGTTTTCTGAATGTTTTTGCTGTAAAATTGTATGGAGGTTAGAATTCTCCGTTTATACTTCATGTCGCGTATCTAACTTCATACTCAAGAGTCTGAGTTTTGGTTGGCATTTGGCAAGGTTCTTCTTGCTCTTGGCTTGATATCGTTCACATTCATTACCATGGTGGGCGGTAATCCATTACACGACGCGTATGGATTCCGCTACTGGAATCGTTCGTCTTCCTATCTGCCCATGCCGTCCACTCATCGCTTACCAGACAATCTCTAGCATCCAACATATCAGGAGCACCATTCGCAGAGTTCATCCAGAAAGGCGACCTCGGCCGCTTTATGGGCTTCATGGCCTGCCTTATCCAAGCATCATTCACTATCGCAGGTACGCCCAATTTCCCACTTTCTTTCTCAGCCTGCTTATCTCCCCGAACTCAGGTCCGGATTACGTTTCAATGACCGCAGGCGAGGCAGAACATCCGCGCAAAAACCTCCCTCGAGCGTACAAGAGCGTGTTTTACCGCCTGACTACCTTTTTCGTCCTTGGATCCCTGTGCATAGGGATTGTGGTACCGTACAACGATACGAACCTATTGAAGGCGCTCTCTGATGCGAAGCCCGGGGCGGGGTCGTCGCCCTATGTCATTGCGATGCAGCGCATGGGGATCCCAGTCCTCCCCCATTTCGTCAACGCGCTAGTCATGACATCCATCTTCTCAGCGGGGAATAGTTATGTGTATTGCGCCAGTAGGACGCTGTTTGGTTTAGCGCTTGAAGGCAAGGCTTTAAGAATCTTTGCAAGGTGCACGAGGTCTGGCGTGCCAGTGTATTCCGTCACTTTGACTCTGGCGATAGCTCTCTTGGGTAAGCGAACAGCTCGCTGGTAATGCTGGGTCCTGACGGGTTCTGGTAGCCTTTTTGCAGGTCTCGACTAACGCAGCTGTGGTTCTTAACTGGTAGGTTGTGTGATCACCCATTCATTGTCCGCTGTCTCCAATGCTTCGCCTAGGTTTGTGAGCCTTGTGACAGCCTCACAACTGTTGAACTTTGCCTTCATCTCATTCACATATATCCGATTTTACAACGTGAGTGAAAGCACTTCTTTCGTGTTCTCGGGATGCTCAATACGGTGGTTTGTAGGCGCTCAAGGTCCAAGGCATTGACCGCTCCACGCTGCCTCACAAAAGTTTCTGGCAGCCTTTCTGCGCGTACGTGGTTCCCTTCACTTGCTCCACCGAAGCCTCATAGTAGTACTCTTGCAGGTATTATGCACTCTTTGGTACCGTTCTCATGGCCTTCGTTGGTGGCTATACCGTGTTTCTTAAGGGCAGATGGGACGTACCCACTTTCATCTTCTCATATGCGATGATTGGAATCTGCCCGGTCCTATTCGTGGCATGGAAGGTGTATCACCGAACGCCAGTCCGTACATTGTCTGTGGTCATGTTTGTAAACTAACATTCTTCTTCTAGTGGCGGAAACCTTCAGAAGTGACTTTCTTCGAGCTGGAGCGCGCCCAAATAGATCGGTACGAGCAGAACTTTGTAGAAGAGGTTTCTTCAAATCGTTTCCTTCGATTCTGGAACTGGATTAATTCATGACCGTTGTATGACTCTAGCGCTAACTTCTCCTGTCAAGCGTAGAAGATTGACATATAATTTGTTTTTCATAATATATGATACACATCCATGATCTATGCCTGGGCTGCCACAGGAGGATTCGCTGAACTAAGCCCTTCAACTCGCATCTCGTATCCGTATCCGCCACCAGGAGCACCGGGTACATTGCCCGGGCCCTCGTAATGCATCTTGGATATATCGTAGTTGCCTGAGAGGAATCGTCCAAAGTCAGTAAACGTATTTTGCCACAGTGAGATGGACAGACCAATAAATTTCCATCCGTCTTCTTTGACGTGGTAGAGATTACAGGTGTTTCCAGAGAAGGCGTCTCGATGACCAGCAGCATAGATGCTACGCCTGCCGAGTTCCTGTGCCTCTTCGTCCGTCAAGTCCCAGCGGTAGCCCTGATCCAACACACCGTACGCGAACGTACTGCCAGATCCTACCGAAAACAGGTCTCCCTTCAAGCGCGTACCATCAGAGTCAACATAGAACACAGCTGGACCCTAGATACTGCCATGAATATGCAAAGCGTCGAAGTTTTATTCCAAGAACGTACTGTCTTGTCCCAGCCACAAATCATCGTTCCCTATATGCGATGGAAAGTTAAGAATTGATGGAAGAGCAGGCATCATAGTGCATACCATACTCAACCCCATACCCTTGTAGCTGTACACGAGGTTACTTAGATATTTGCTTGCTGCAGAGACGGATATGCGCTCCCGGTTTCGAAGCTCGTGAAGGCGACAGTGCATTCCAAGGTATGTTTCCCAGTATTGACAATCGGCTAAATATCTGTAAGCTAAGTGCGTAGCATATACACTGAGAGCATACCTGCACCACCAGCCATCGTTCCAAGAAGGTAAGGATTGATTTCAATGACCTTTTTCACCGTTCCCGAGGCTTGATAACTCATTAGACCCAAGAAAGGATTAAGAAGTTTGGACTCACCGACGTAGCTGCCTGCAGTAGCACGAGAATCAACTGCGACAATGACACCTCCTTGGAATCTGAAAGCAAGTGTCGTTGTCCCGTGAGATATCTTGATTTTGCAAGTGGGATCGGCATGGTCATCAGTGTGTAGCCTTAGAAAGGCTGTTGGCTGGTAGCGTAGATGTCAATACTCTGGTTCATATATATAGATACATCCTGCTCACATCCGCAATATTCGGAACACTGAAAGTGGGCACACCCTTTGCTAGGCTACCGAAGCCGGCCTCAGAACCCCACGCAGCATCAGAAAATTCATCTTCATCGACCTCCTTCTGCGCCCGTCGCAGTTCTGCAAGAGCACCTGTTGTCGAGAAACGTTCTGCAAATGTGTTCATGACGGTGGGATGAGAAGACGTATGCTAAATCCAATGGTGACGCGGCCGTGTTATTTGGATGTTTGCTTGAGCTGAAAGCCGGAGGCAAATACAGCCATATTAACGGTCCGAGTATCCGGACCCAGCTATTTTCCCCCCTCCGCGTGGAACCGTAAATGATGGTTGGTGCATCCAAGGATTCGTTTATATTCTCCGTGATAGTAACTGAAACAATGAGCCTCGAAAGAGTCCAAGTTACCATATTTCAATAGATACCGTGATGGCCGATCTTCCATGGAAGGATACCATATATTTTCCTCCTCTGTCTTTCCTTTCTCGTTCACGACTCTTTCCTCTTTCTTTCTCTTCTTTCTCTTCTTTCACTTCTTTTCGTCGCTCCTAGTTGAGCGGCGTGCAGCCTGGAGCTTGGGTTGAAAGGAATGACTTTCATTCGGTGCCGTACTTTTCTAGGGTGCCTACCACTTGCGTCGGGGGTCTGGTTACTCTCCCTGGTTGGACTAATGTTGGGAGCGTCTGGGGCTGTAGGTAGTTGGATGGAAATCAACCTCATGGGTATGATGTTGTTCTATCTCACCTTTGTAATATTGAAAGTACCAACACCCCTGTGCAAGCTTCACATCCACTCCCACTTCAAGACGAAATCGCACAGTTCGTTCAAGCTATTGTCTTCTCCTTGTTAGGCCTTTTCTCCATCCTTGGGTGCGTGTAGAACTCCTTACAAAAGCCTCTAAGAGTCGGAATCTAACTGTAACCTCAGGTTCGCCGAAGGCGTCTCCCAGAATCGCAACTTCGCCTTCATCTATTGCAAACTTGTAGCGATTCATTACACGGCAATAATCGCGGCTTTTGCGTTCACATTGTACTCAACGTTCAGACATGTGGATTCATTGACTATTGCGTCCTGCATACAAGGAGACCTCGATGAGTTCGCTATTCAGTTCTGCAACAAGGGTTGGTCCTTCGTGAAAGGGCTCCCAATCATCTGGTACACCGTCGTTCTGTTGTTCCAGGCTTGTGCGTATGACTTCAGAACAGAGCGCCCCCGCTAATATTCAACCTCAGATGCCTATATCCTTGCAGTAAATTTTGCCGAGAAGTTGGATATCGATGACATATCTCGTATATCAAGGCATTTCACAGTCATGTCCTCCGATGGGCTCTCTTTCTATTCCAAGGACGTTGAATATGGTATGTCCGATATGCCCAGTGCGACTTTCGTGGGTGGCGGAAGACACGGTTGATTGCCTATGTCAGTAAAGTTGCCAAGAAATAACTCAATGTGTTTGTACTGATCGTTCTGCAGGCACAACTTTGATACCTCTACACTAGTGCTCGTCTGGGATATATTGACGCAGGTACTTGTCAATGTAGTCTTTGGGAACACCTTTCACCGCATCTGTGATGCCTTTGTTCATTCGTTCGATATACTCGTCCTTTGGTATACTATTTAACACCCTTTCTGTATCCACATATACGAGGCAATGTATGATCTTGTCGTCCTTGCCATCTGTCCTAAGCAATGTCACGGGAAAGATCTTCTTCTGATAACTGATGGGAACGCCCTCGTATACATCCAGAACTTCCTCATCCTTCGCATTGATCTTGTACAAAAAGCCGTAAACATTGTCTCCAGCTTCTTTGGATGGGACAACGTTGGCATAACCACACTTATTGATGATCCACCGCCTGAGAGAGATGAGATGAGCGGCGATCAGGACAGCACTGTCCATATGAACTGCGTACCACTCTTTGAGCAACCCAACTCCCAAGAAGTTATTCTCGGGGCAGCAAAAGTTCATTTGCTTTCTCCAGAGATTGCTCCCATATGCAAAATAGAATGTTGCAATTTCAGTCATCTTCGAAGGTTGAAAGGTGGTGAGTGAGCGCTCGCTATACTGATGCTTCTGGGTTGGTCTGGAAATAAATTAAAAAGAGACAAAGAAAGAAAAGGAAGAGGGAAAGCTTGACAAGACCCACCAGCACGGGATTGACTGTCCAGGCGTACTTCACAACTGTTGTAAACAGTTGAATCTGCACCATATGACCCAACATCAGAATGTCCGTTTGGCAATCACATAATATTCCGGTCCAAAGTACAGTATTCACAAGCACAATAAGAGTACCTGTGTATTACGAAGATTGTATCGAAACTGCCTACAAAACTGAAACGTTGACCTCCACCTATCGAGAGAATCAATGATAAGTCTCTGATAAAATACACGACGCGAGGAGGGAAAGTAATTTATGTCATTATAAAGAACAAAACAGACGTGCCGACCAAAAGAGTACGAAAGAGAAGGGGATATACTAGCTGTACAGAAACCCGAAAAAGCGCGAAAAGAAAAACATCAATAACTGCCCTGTGTTGTCCCTACAGGCTGGGCTGTTGCTATCGTCGGTGTTGAGGGTAGACGAGGCGGAGATTGGGCAAGTGTAATCGAAGGTATAGGCGAAGGGCTGCTATGCTGAACATGAGGCGACAACATATTTCGGGGTAAACCCATCCTCGTCCCACTCGCAGACGGCGTACGAGCAGGCGTAGCCTGTGCCAAATTTAGTGAGAGGGAGCCATTGATCATTGTGACGTCCAGTCCATTAGCCATGGACGTAGGCCGTAGCATCGGAGACCCATTGACTCCATGCGGCCACTGCATCGGTTGGCGCACCGCCGGAAGCTTCATGTTACTGATGTTGGCCTGACCGTAGTTCACGTTCTGCTGTACAACGTGCATGTATGGACCAGGAATAGGGCGTACACCATTGATCTGGATTGCCGTCATATCTTGGGTACTAGGTGCGGCAAATGCTGATTTGAGATTTTGCACCTGTTGCGCACTCAGTCCAGTCTGGACATTCATATACTGCGAATGATTGGAAAGAGGAGTGCCCGGGAAGCCGTTGATATGGTACCCAGAATGCAGGACATGAAGCGGCTCCTGAGGCTTGACAAAGTTTCCTTGCCCATTAACATTGACCTCTTGCACATTGGGAATGGCTTCCTGCGAATGCGGAGGCGGGGAGGATTGCGGAATAACAACTGCACCGTTCGGTATGGAGTATCCAGATTCGATCTTCACAGCGTCAAGATGCGGCATGTTGATAGCAGCACGGGCGACGCCATTTGTGGCACTGAGGGGAGGAGAAAGTTGTAGGGCGGAAGATGGAGAAGATAATGGAGGGGAGGCACTGTGCATTCCATTAGGAATCGCCGATCCTGCGCGCATGCTACTAGAAGATATGCGCAGGTGACTTAGACCAGCACTGGACATCTTCACCTGGTGCTGTGCAGATATAGGAGTGCCGTTTGGCATGGGCATTACCGTACCCTGCTGTGCGGCGGCGACAGCTTGTGCTTGTTGAGCGGCGTGGGAGATCACTGGCTGTGGGCCAGGTCTGGGCCCCATGTCACGTCTAACGATAGCATTGGCAAGGCCCAGCTTAAAGGGGATGACGACCTCTTTGCGACCATCGGAATTGTACTTGGTTATGGAGGGGTCTGTCAGAAGATTCTGGTCTACATCAGCCAATAGGTGGATAGAATGCCGGATATATCTAAGAAAAAAGTAAGCCTGAGTATAGGACATACAGTCACAGATATTCACTTGAGATCGTAGTCGTCGACGAGATGTCGATCTTGCTCTTCAGGACTCGAAGTGCTAATCGATGGTGCGTCATCGGAGTCGAATCGCCAACGTTCTTGCAATTGTTTCGTCTGTTCGTTGTTGTCTACGTCGACATCCATAGCATCTAAATCGGTAGGACTTTCACGTCGAGGTACCGAACTGATGACGGTACTACGTCGATCTAGATGCATGCGACCACCTCGTCCAAAACGTAGACGAACAGGTTTCGGTTGCCGCAGTGTCGAATCAGCGTTTGAATTCGAAGCTGATAACAGTGACGCTGATGGCCCCTTTGCATCGGAAGGTCCCACATGTCTGAAGGCTCGAGAAGGAAAGGACACAAATGGTGGGACGTAGGAGTTCTAAATTATTGATTAGCGATGGTCGAAGAAAAGGAAGGAAACACCTACCTCGATACTGTCTTCCCATTGATGATCTTTTTCCTTTCTCTTCTGCAAGGCGTTCTCGACCTTCGCGTGTATTGTGGCATACCTGTCTTTGGGACGAATGGACGGCTCCGTACGAATAGGGGGTGAGGGTATAAGAACCTCTGGCTTGACCGGTATCCGTGTGCGGCTAGAGAAAGAGATGAATTCGTTTAGTGAACAGAAGATAACGTAATCTAACACCAACAGGTCTGGTTTCTTGGCAGGAGGTTCTTTGTCGACTAGAAGCTCTTCATTCAACGTGTCGCTATCGAGGGAAGGATTTCTACGTTTAAGATCAACGAATGCAATCCGGCGTTGCCAAACGTTCAACCCAAGCTGTCCCAACTGGCATTTAGTATACTCTCGTTTGATGATATTCTTTGCAATTTCCAAGGGTTCAGAAAGTTGTCTATTCAAAGCAGCCAGCTTGTCGGAGGAATTTGCTTGTGAAGCGCGAGTTTTGCGGACAGCCTTTACTTCTCGCCGACGGAAGCAGATGTAGGATTCGTTCAAAGTATCCGCCTCATCACCCTGAAATGATGGTGTGAAAAGAAGAACCGATAGATTACAAGGGACGTACGTTGAGCTGGGGTATAATTCGTTGACCACCTCGTTCAATTCTACGCTCCCTCCAATATGGATATATCAGCCGAGCCATACGAAGCAACTGGGGAGGTGGGGGGATGCCCCGAGGGACAAAAAATCTGGCAAACAACGAAGCCGGAAGGGGGTTCGCGAAGGTATCATGATAGTTCGAGAACTCCGGAAAAGTCATTCCCTCTTTAAGACTCTGTGTATGACTAGTTAGTGAGCTGACGATGCGAGATAAGCATCTCCTGCGTACATGATGCAAGTACTCCGTTTCCTCATGCGTAATCAGCTCGAACAATCCCATGACCAACTCAAAATGGTCCTCTCCAACATGAACCGGAGTTACAGTATCAGGTTCCTTGCCTTTGCTCTTCGCACTCCGTGCAGACGTCCTCGCACCGGTTGAAAGCGATGCTTGGGTGCTAGTTCCTTCACCTCTGGCTTCCTCATTGTTCTTATCCAGCCACTCTTTGTCCCGTTCATCCATATAGTAGGTGCATCCATGGGCGAGTCCGAGTTGGCACTTCTCCTCAACAGTTTCCGAAGAGAACACAAGCGAGGCTGGATCCCTCCATTTATTAGAAGGATAAAGAGTCTCGTAATTATCGACAACTCCGGTGGAGTCAGGTGTTGGAATGTATGCAACGGGAGGCGCGGTCTTATCAGATGCGCCCCGAGTGGTCCGCACAGAGGACTGGTGACGCAGTGCCGCCTCGCTGAGGACTTGCTGCAAGTGGTGTTCCTAAAGTAGTCGATTAGTCAGCAAATCCATGGATCGCACTGCCACCACTTGATGGCGGCGTGGACGTCTGTGATTGGCTGACAGCGAGTACTCACATTCGCATCCTCCTGGTCGACACCTGCAACGCTCTGAAGCATACGGGTCTTCTCATCGTCTTCATCAGGGATAATCGGATCAGCCTCGACATTTCCAACGTGGACTCTGAGGCGGCTCTTGTTCGTAATCCGGTTGCGATTCCTGAGCGTGGATGGCACCGGTGGTTGAGGACGGGGCATGTCATGGAGAGTGTTGGGTCGAGTGCGTTGGAATCAGAGGATGGTATGGACAAAATCCACACAATAATGTTTGAGGTCGCCGGCGATGACACTGGCCACGCCCTCGTCGTCGTGAGGCGTTGTCGGATTTCCGAACTGGGTGGGTTCGGCTCGGCGAATTCGGCACAGAAAATTCTTATCTTACACAAACAATGACGTCACATGAGATGCTGCGCCTTTGCACAAATTTTGTAAAATAGCTAACGGGGCGTTGAGAAACCTGGTAAGAATGTTGGATGGGGAGATAAACATACCTAGAAGGTCTTCTACAAAAGATATTTCTAAGAGACTCTAGATACGAATCGATAGTTAGTTTTCTTTATCTCCGATCGGTGACAATGGAAGCGTACAACTGTTTTCAAGGTCAGAACGATGGGCGATGAGATGATTGAAGAGGAACATACTGGATGTGTACTACGACTGTAATATGTCGTCAAGTTCTGAGCGACAATCCCAAAGACGCCTCCAATCAACGAGATATGATGAGAAGGACCGGTACCCAGAGAAATCCCGGAAGCCCATTGTATTTTTGAACCGCGATGACATCGCGGAGGGCCCGGGTGGGCTCTATGGGAAGGGTCTGAACATTAAGGATCAGGTACTCGCCCCGTGCCGAGCCTGTGAAAAAAGTCGCGCTGTACAAACACGACGAGGAAAAGATGAAAAACATCCAAACCCTTCGCATACTCCTTCAGTAGAAAGACAGCCACGTCTGCGCCCAGGCGATTGCGTACATCGGGC
Organism: Armillaria nabsnona; assembly: GCA_030407065.1. Lineage (NCBI taxonomy): Eukaryota > Fungi > Basidiomycota > Agaricomycetes > Agaricales > Physalacriaceae > Armillaria > Armillaria nabsnona. The sequence continues at coordinate 1,794,478 of JAUDQA010000005.1, forward strand.
CAGGTCGCGCTAGATCCGTAATTGTCGTCAGGAGGCCTTTTAAGTGAATGAACCTGGTGAAGCCAACAAAGAGAATAGACAGGAGAAGGCATGAGATAGAGCTCCACGGAGCAGATAGAGCCTGAGAACCCTGAGTCATCGCGATAGTCATCTGCGGCGTTCAGTCGGAGCAATCGTCCAACGTAGAGGGCAGTAAGACAATCAGTCTAGGGAGCAGATGCTTGAAAGGATGAAGTCATGGAGCGATGTAGCTCATGATAGCCTGGCACTATCGACGAGACACCGCGCGTTCTAGGACAGTGGGCACCCGCGTGCCACTGCAACGATGCATCAGCCTGGGAATGTCGGGAGCATGTAAGAAACAGGTCGAAGAGATGGCGAGCATCATGAAGTCACCTACAGCATTTTCCCGGTCATCGAGATCAGTGACCACCCGCCGTCGCCACGCACAAGACCCTCGGAGCGGCGCGCAGGAAAAATACCAGAAAATGATGTGGTTCGCAGATATGCGAAAGGAAAAGAGTATTGAGAGTATACAAACGCACGCCAGAGCAGAGCTGTGGGTACGGACAGGCTACCTCGCCAACGGTGCATGATGCACTTGGACGTAGCATGGGTATGGGATGAGAGAGAAACCTGGAACAGGATTTGCCCTTACGCCACTGACCACGTGCGAAACTCGGTTCTAGCCGGATGCCTTCGACGTTTGTTCCTTACCGGCCTTCTACTCCTTTGTCCTTGAAATTTATGGTAGCAGCTATGTCGGATTTGTGCTGTTATCTCACGCACACAGCTCTTCTGTAACTTCAGCTTGAAACAATACAGGAAGAGCAGTATTTTGTTAACTGGGGTTACGACATACGCCTCGGACCGGCAATACCCGCAGCGGGGTGACAGCTGCGCGAAGGTCTCTCAGATCTGAATCTCTCTTGGTCAAGCTGCTGGCAACGGTGATGGCACTGCGGTATGTACTGTGGGTAGCCGCGATATCTTGAGGCCGTAAATTTTTCTGCGCTCCGACTCTCAATTTTTTTTTACATAAATGGGTCCTGTCGTAACACGAATTAGCGGCGTTAAACTCTTCTCTGCACCTCCTTCACCTCGGCATCCGAGTCTACGCATGAAAGTTATGCCGATTCGGTGGTGTTACTTATGTACTAGTAACGCCCATTGCCGCTCAATTGTCCGTTTCTCATGTTGCCCGTCGGCATCACTGGGACGGCGTCTGTCCGGCCTGAGTATTGAACTACCGTTTTTCGTCCCGGCCTTCGTCGGGTTGGTGCGTCACAATTCTAAATGTCGACGACCTGAAACATATTGTTGGTCCTACGAAACGTTAACTCAGTACATGCTTGACTTCAAGTAGTGAATTACCTCAACCATACCTAACTGCACGTCGACGAGTATATTTCAAAAAAGCCAATTATAACGCAGCTTTCTCAACGGAGTGCGTCACCAGCTTATCGCCATTAGTATAGTGGTAAAAAAGAAGGAAATCAAACCATCAGCAAGTTGGATGAACTTGGAGTCCAAGCTACAGCCCCCGTATTACAGCGACATCTTACGCCGGCATAACTGAGGAAACTGGGTTCAAGAGATGTGTCTTAGCCTTAAGCCAGCTTCCTGTCGGCGTTGAAGTTGAACGAAACACCGTCTTATTTAAAACATGATACCGACCCACAAGCATCAATGCATCAGTAGCGAGCCCTCAATTTGGCCGAGCAGATGTAAGAATACAATTGAGCTTTGTTACAGTCTTGATAGTATTAAGAATAATGTGTAGTGTGATGCGTGAGTAGTCATAAAAGTCCGTAAAAGTGTCTGCAATAAAACAAACAACCAAGAGGAATGATCCAATAAACCAAGCAAAAAAATCGTTAACATAACAGTCATGAAAAGTCATCTCGTCCTCGGGGAAACCTTACTCGCATGTAAATCCTTGATATCGAAAAAGACACTGACGCCAAACGCCACACACAGCAAGCAGGCGGCAGCGCTGGATACGTTGTATGCATTGCACCACCCTTCGTAGTCTCCACTTGGACACCTCTTTCCCAGCAGCACAACCACGAACACGGCACCCCATATGATAAGCCCAAAGACGTCGACCACGGCAACTTTCTTAGCCCATGACCGCGCCCGCCGCCATTCGGCCTCCATATGAAGCCCAGCAAACACGCTCCTCCGAGCGGGTTTTGTATTCTTCTTGCGGCGTGAAGAGGCGGTTGACCCGTCCCACCGTGTAGCGTCGTCTTCTGAATCAGAAGCTTCCTCTTGGGGTGGTCGAAACATCGTTGGGTCGACTATGAGGTTGACCTGAACATCCTGCGATGGGGGACCTCCCTTCTTCCCTTTCTTTTTCTTCTTTTTCTTGTCGTTACCGCCAACCGGTAGCACCATCATCCCGTTAACTCCAGGACCGCTTTGTTCTTTCTTCGGTCGCTTGATACACGGATGCACGACGAACAAACCGAAGAGCAGAAGAAATGTCACGACGGAGACAACGTAAAGAGCGTACGCAGCTGGAGTACCCGCTGGCGGGGGCGTCCCTGTCGTTTTGATGGCCTAATCAAGTTCCCATTAGTGGGGGAAACGTGGGCAAGTACAATCCACCTACCACAGCGGCATATATCCCCGGGATACCAGCAGCTAGGGATAGCAGCACCTGAAAAACTCTGGTTGCTGTACGTTTCCTCGGCCCTTGTGTAATCAGATTCCCTCTTCCATTTGCCATACCAATCTGCGGTCTCTGCTCTCCTTGCTGCGCAGCATGTGGAGTTTTCGCAAACTCCCTCTCAAGCATTCGTATGCGTTCTTCTTTGAGAGACGGGTCGAGGTACGACGGGGGATCCGGATCTGATGACCAAGGAAGAGCATTCGAGCCAGCATATTGAGTAGAATACTGAGTGGAATGTGTCGGGAAAGAGTTGTAGGTATGGCCTGGGTCGAACGGCGTCCCGTTATGTGATATTCGCTTAGGCGGCAGAATATACGGGTCTTCGTCGAATGGCAGAGAATTCAGCGGCGGAGGGGTGTACCAGTGTCGAGTGAAGGCAGGAAAGCGGGAGGTGTCGATATCGTGGTCAGAGTCTGCGATACGCGGCTGTGTCGGCGGAGGCGGCGGTAAAGAAAATGCACGAAACCTAGATGCATGCGAATTGGACGAGAGCGTTTCACCTCGAGACACCAGGCTGGGTACTCCCCGATGAATAGAATCATAGTCGTAATCGTGCGGATCATCATTATAGTCGTAATCTGGCTGCCTGCGCAGCGTCGCAGCATAGTCTGCCAAGTCCAATGCCTCTACGCTGGGCTCCCTCCTCTGCGTCGACAGGTTGTATGTCGGGAACCGAGAATAGTTCACCTCCGAATCATAGAGGTCAGTCCGTGGATTCGGGTCGAAAGGCTCAGGAGACCACGGCCGACGAAATTGAGACGTTGGCGGCGGCGAATCGTAGTCCCTGTGGGAGGCGTACATGGCAGCAGAGGGAGGGAGGGCGTCGTCGAGGACGACGTTGACGGCTTAAGCGTAAGGAACGTTCGTCACACGAGTGACGCATTAGGAGGCCGGCCCGCCCAAATTAGACGTCGACAATGGTCCAATTATAATGATATTTTCTTTTGTTTTTTCGAAGAGCGCACATACTGGCGCGTTTTTGTAACATTTTCTCAAAGAAGAAAGCTTGAGCGAAGCCATCAGTACGCGTTGCTACTGGACCGGCCTGAACCAGCCCCTTCCAGGTGCAATCCTCGTTGCCAGCCTTGCGGTGTTGCGCACACATAATACAGTACAGTAATGTTATACCGATTATACTAGAAACAAAAATACAGCACACATGGCCCCGGTAGGCCTTGTTAAGAAGAGTTGAGAAACTACTTGGGTATATTCTCCCGAGCTTGCTGACGAATCTTCTTCCTGCAAGACGTGAGCAGGATGCCAGTCCAAGTAAGTTTATATACGTACTCATAGGCCACCTTATCGTTCCTATAGATGGAGATTGAGTCAGCCAACAACCCAAACAAGGGACCACGGCAAGTACGCACTTGAACATCGTGTATGCCTCGCTTTGAGCGGGGTCATTTACATTGGGATCATCAAGAAGATCCTGGATACCTAGCAAAATCTAGACCGGGGCATTAGACAGATCTAGGCGCCCCAGCGATTGACCGCACCTGTTTAATCGTGATAGCTGGCTTCCACGACTTTTCCTCGTCTAAGATGGACAGGCAGACTGTTCCCGAGGGATAAACATTCGGATGGAACAAAGGCGGTGTAAATTTGCCTGTGTGACAGGTAAGAGGATAGCAGAAAGGAAAGATATGCTACGGACATTTGGGTGGCTTTGAGGGATAATCTGAGCCGGGCAATGAGGATGAGCACAGGTGATAAAAAGTGGCCAAAACGAACACACCTTCGGGAAAAATCATAGTTAGTTTGAACAACCCTCCGTCCCACGCAGTCTAAGGTTGTTCAAGTCAACAAGTGGCACGCTGACGAGTGCAATGCAGGTATCGACGTACACCAGATTTCCCTGGGATTCCGACTTCCCATTCCATAAGGTTCATAGAGCCATCAGACGCCTTCGAGGGTTTGGCAAAGAAACCCTGGACCGATGTCAGCAACCACCGCGAAGGACCGGTCACAGCGAGATACACACGAAGGGGTGATCTTTCCGCCACTGCTTGCGCTCTTCCGCCAATCGTGGCCTGCAAATGCCTGACATGCTGAGCTTGGCGAAAGGGAGAGTTATAATGTGCTTAGTCAGCGCAGGAATTTCGAAAGGGACGTGCGAACGCAGATGACTGCAATTGCAAGGAAGCACTCTTTTTAAATAATGCCCTTCTCACTTCTGACAAAGAAAGACTTGTTTCAAAAACTCTTATTGTCGTACAAAAAACACAATAGATCTACACCAAAAGCTTTTCGATAGCGAATTTAATGGTCTGGATCTGGCTGACAAGCTCCCTCTGCTCATTTGTGAGCACACTGACAGCAATGACCGGCCTGGTGACCCCACAAGCACGTCCTAAGGCCGCCTTTGACGGGACAAACACATACGGGACGTTCTGAAGACATCCTTAGATCAAAGAACGACGAGACAAAAGCATCACAAACACACCTTTTCTTCGCACAAAAGTGGAAGATGAAGCAAAATCTCCAAGGGCTCTGTATCGGCGGTCAACACGATGAACTCAGAAATTCCCCGATTCAGAGTTTTCGTCGCTGCGAGAAAACTAAGTCAGGAACAAACACGGTCGCCAGGAGCACTACAGGTATACCTTCGTTGGCACCTTTCTTGAGCTGCTTGTAGTCCGTGGCCTGCTGAACCAGGTCAAGAATCTATATGGCATCGGTAAGGCCGCGGAACATCAATTGCATGAAGAATACGCACCTGGTTCGTCAAGTCAGCATTAGCAAGAGGAAATGCTTTCCCGCGCTCATCAGCCATTGCAGTCGAATGTCTTTTGTATATGAAAAGATGGTGGATTTGACCTCACGATTGATCCTTGGTCGTAAGTGGGCGTACGCGTTAAAGAAGGATGAAAAATTTCTCAGGCTGACATTGGACCGGAAATTGCCATACAGGGTCAAATCATCGATCGATCACTTTTTTAGATTTTGTAAAAAGTTCGGAATAAAATAGAACAAAATTCATAAGAATAAGTAGAGAGGGGAGAGAAAAGAAGAGGGAAAGGAGGTAAGTTTTACAAGGCCTACCTGCTAATTCTGAGTGTCAGAAACTAAAAGTCAAAGAGGGTGGTGAAAAACGACGCCCTGTGCACCTTTCTGATCCCCGAGGCACAGCCACATCAAGCGGCTGCCGTTCCAATGCCGTTCAGTTGGATAATGATTCGTCTAACATGGGATACATTTGGTTTCTGGGCCTCACTAATCAGTGTCGACTGGCTGTCGGCACCTTTAAATTATATTGTGCTTGAGAGTAACAATCGACGAACTTCTGAATTTAGAGAAATTCACAGCAAAATTTCTTCTCAGGATTGGAGACTGAAGCCATTTCATCTCATTAGAAAGATAGAGTAAAGCACTATTACAGCCTCGAAATGAGGCAGGATTATATATAGTCAAGCACCAGAAGAAAACAATTCTTCACAGATAACTTTCTAGCTACGATAGAGCAGGAAGGCAGCCAGCGCAACAACTACCAACTGCAACTCCTCCGATCGCTAGCCCCATGCATGAGTAGTATCTAGCCGAGTGAGAGGAAATTGACGGACACTCAATTCAGGCATGATCAATCGCCTGTATGATACGCGAATCCGCCCTAGCACTCGCTGCTGATCTTCTGAACGAGCTGGCGAGTACACACTGGTACGAGATGCACTTGGGGAAAAAGCATCAATCGCAAGTAAAATAAACCCTAGAACCCGGATACAAGTGATGGATAAAACAAAATAACCAAGGAGCGAATTAGACGACATCCATCCCGATAGCCATACCAGGATTAACCTCTCTCCTATCCTCTAATACTACTCCCGTAGGATCAAGCCAGGAATATCCTCTGGGTCTACAAAGCACGGCAACAATATTTCTTCTCCATGAGCCGTGCGAGAACGGATTCGGAGGTGCAGGTCCAGCAACGAGTGTTTTGAGGGCCTGGTTTCGTATCTGCTCTATTGTCGTGATATTGAGCAGCAGCAGGCGCATATGGTACGTTAGCAGCGCGCCGACAGGCCAAATGACAGCGATGCTCAAACAAAAGGCCACTACACTTCCTGTACCCTGTCCGTGGCTCACGGCCTTCCGGAAATCGATGTCATTGCGCTGGGTGAGGAAGAAGAGATGCAGGGCGGAAGATATTATGACGATAATGAGGGTCGTGGCGGCGCCAAGAAGAAGAGTGAAGAAAGAAGTATAATTGCGGCGACCGACACAGTTATTCACCCACTGGCAGTGATGATCGCAGTCGTCGATGCAATTGTCACATAGCTTGCAATGAGTAGATCGTGGTGGACGGTATATACGGCACGTAATACAATATTTGACGCGTACACTGGGGGAAAGTCGTGAGACGTGTTAAGAAATAGCTTTGGAGGACATACACATCTGCTCTGACTTTTAATATTCTTGGCATTGGTGCGCGCGCGCCATCTCCGCTCTCCACTTGTTGATACGGTGGGTCTTCATCCAGACCTCTAGGCAAGATGCCCGGGTCACTGAATGCCGTTACGAGCATACTGACAATCGTCACAAGGGAGAGGTACGCAGTTATCACCACCAGTACGATGCCTCCTGGACCTTCGTTGTGCCACCACCAGACAGCGGTCGAGCTGAAGAAGGCTCCGGTTATGCCGAACACTATACATAGGGCAGCGGCGAATGCCCAAGGTGTATCGCCACTGGTCAGAAGCCGACCACGCAAGAAAAATCTATTGCGAGAAGGATGCTGCGCGTATCGCCGAATTGGACGGTGAGTTAGGGGGTCAGTCGCGACAATTGAGTTGAGAGGGAGCGGGGGTGGCGTCGGGTTAAAAGTGGAAGGAACTGGGCTCGGCGAAGAGACGGAAGATGACTTGGACGTCGGGCGGAATGGCGGGTGGTCGTCGTCCTCATCGAGTGGGTGAAGCCGCTTAAGTGGGAAAGAATCGGAGTCATACGGGTGCTCGTCTGGCTGCGACGATGACGACGACGGCCGCGAAAAGGACGGGCGGGAGGGACGGAAGAAGGAGGCTGAAGGGTTGATACCCGGGAGATGAGTACGTCGGGCGCCGGGCGCTGCGGTCATTGTAGACGGTAGCGGAAGCTGGGTGAGCGACGTGCGCTTCGTCGTCGACGGTGTTCCGGGCGGCGAGAACGATAAGGAATGTGGGGACACCGGCATGATGATGATGATGGTGTACTTAACTTTGGAAGTTGGATGTTTCTCTGCTATGGAAAATAATTAATTACATAAATAAATGCCGCTAATCAGCCCAAATTGGTCAAAGCGACGTCTATCCACTGACGTTCAGGGGAACCGGATAGTATCTTTCTCGTCGTCGACGACGACGGCGAGGCAAGATGAAACGTTTCTTCAGCAGGTCTCCAAATCGTACAGATACCGCTTCTGCTCCAGTTCCTGCTGCGGTCCCTACGTCCTTGCCTCATCCTCACTTGCAACCGAAATATGTCGTCCCACCAGTTCCTCATCCAGCTCCATATGAACATATAGCGCTTCTAGCGACAAAGGAAGGTCTGTTGATGAGACCCTATGAATCTGGCGCAGGGGTATCCTCTATCCATGGCGCCAAGATTGCCTGGGGTCGAGGTGGAAAAATCGAGGAGATAGCTGTGGTCGGGGAGTGGGAAGGTTACATCGTCGTCTACGGTATCGTCGGTATCCTTGAGCTCTTTTCATGTGCGTGCTCCTATCTTCACTTCTAATGCTTCACTTACAATGTGTCAGCGTCGTACCTACTGGTCATTACGGCCAAGACAGACATTGGAAGCCGTAAGCGCGTCCATTCTTCGTTAATGACCGGATAATAATGTTTTCCAGTATTTGAGGAAAGTCATTCAATATATGGCGTCAAGGGTGTCATGGCGATACCACTCCATGAAGAGGGTGCTCGTGAAAGGATTGCAACCCTTGCATCACGCGTAAATCTGAGCCATCTCCCGACCAGTCGTACCCTGGATACGATTTCTTCCCCACGACCCACCGATTCAGCAGGCGATCTGCTACCCTCATCCTCAGATCCTGCCATTCCTAAACCAAGCCCTCGTATTCAATTTGCACTGACACCTATTCTAGTTTCTGATTATGGTTCGAACGCGGACGAACCAACCCCACGTTCACGCTCTCCATCTGACGCGTCGTCAATATCATCAGAATTATCTACAGCGTCTCCTGTAATTAAGGCCCTGACTTCGCGACTGTCGTTTTGGAATCGCTTGTCTGCTGGTGGTACAAAGGGCTTGAAGCAAACAAGCGACGATGTTTTGAACCCAAGCCCTAATTACGAGAAGGATATTTTGGAAGAGGGAGATCCGGAAGAAGTGTTAGCTAGTCTCGTGGCTCCCGAACCCATCTCACCCGAAGAACGACACTCGGAGCTGGAGAGAAAGATTATCAGAGAGTGCGTAAAGGAGTTCACGAAAGGTGGGATGTTCTTTGCATACAACTTTGACATAACACGATCCATGCAACATAAACGCGACCTGATTGCCAAGACGCAGAGGCAAAGTTTCTTGCTAGCAGACCTTAACGTCTTCTCATCTCATAAAGTGGACAATACCGGAAATGTCTCCGAGCCAAATCCAACGCTGCCGCTTTGGCGAAGGGTGGATAGAAAGTATTGGTGGAATGAGTGGTTGGCAAAACCATTCATTGATGCTGGGGTTCGTCATCATTCTCTGCCTTGATTCATGCTCAGTTAAATATATTTCAGTTGCACCCATATGTTTTGCCTATCATGCAAGGCTACTGCCAAATATCGGCATTTGATATACCAGAAGATGGTGCTGAGAATCCTGTCCCTGTTGACTATGTCCTCATATCCAGGCGGTCGAGAGACAGAGCGGGATTAAGGTACCAACGGCGAGGAGTAGACGACGAGGCCCATGTGGCTAATTTTGTGGAGACCGAGACAATAATGCGAGTCGTGGTATGTGCTTCGTTATTTTTCAACCACGCTCAAACTTAGCTACCTCTATAGAGAGAAGGGAAGGCGAATATGTTCAGTTATGTGCAGATTCGAGGCTCTAGTCAGTCTAACTCAGTCATCCGTTTACTGCCACGTTAACTATCTTACAGTACCCCTTTACTGGACGCAAACTGGCTATGGTTTGAAGCCCCCACCTGTACTCGCTGCAGACCGGACCCATGAGCAGAATCTCGATGCCATGAAGAGGCATTTTGGGAGAACGGTGCTTCTTTACGGGCCTCACGTAGGAATATTTCAGTCTTCTTTGATGAGAGCTCTGTTTTGATGGATTGCGTATAGACAGTAGTGAACCTCGCGGAACAGCACGGTAAGGAAGCAGCCGTCACACATGGATACAGAGATTGTATGGCGGAGTTAGCCTTGCCTGATGTACAGTGCGTGCTACCCTGAACTCTCAGATCTTTTGGCTTATGGTGGGGCAGGTATCATGAGTATGATTTTCACGTCGAAACTAAAGGCATGAAGTAAGCGCACGGCCTTCACAATTCATGGATCCTGATCATCTGTCCGTAGGTACGAAAACATCTCGAAGCTCATCGAGAAGATGGACAGGACGTTCGAGCACCAGGGGTGAGAATCCGTTTTCGATTCTCCGCCCGTCATTCTGACGGCCAATTGACCAGATTCTTATGGATTTCGGATGACAGTGTACTCTCGACGCAGAAAGGCGCCTTCAGAGTGAATTGCATTGATTGCCTTGACCGTACAAATGTAGTCCAAAGCGCCTTTGCGCGTCATGTGCTGCAGACGCAGCTCAGGGCGGTGGCGTTGGTCGGTGGGACGGGAGATAATGATCTGGTGTTTAATGATGTCTGGGCCAACAACGGAGATGCTATAAGCCGCGCGTAGTGAGTCTAATCTCAGGGCTCGGTGTGATCTAGTATTAAGATGCGTTACATGAATAGCGCGGGCACATCGGCGTTGAAGGTAACTGCATTCTATTATTTATCGTGTCAACTGCTAAAGCTTTCGGGGATGATAGGGCGACTTCACAAGGTATAGTTGTTCCGGTATATTGCCGTTTCCGGGTCGGTTGATATGCTTACAATTGAATAGAACCGGAAAACGTGATTTGAGTGGGCTACTCAACGATGGTGTGAATTCACTGGCTCGGTAAGTAATCCCGGTCTCTGCTGCTCTAATTCTAATGTCGGGTTCTTGTAGAATGTACACCTCTACGTTCAGCGACTGGTTCTGTCAGGCTGTGATTGATTTCGTGCTTGGGCATCGAACGCTTAGCGTGTTCAGCGAATTTTTGTTGAAACTACAGTCGACAGATCCGAGAGATTTGATACGACTCTCCAAGATCAGAGCGGAGGCTATAGCTACCAGTGTAGCCAGAGTTTTGGAAGAAGGCGAGAGTTTATTGGCTGGGTGGACCATGTTTGCACCGGAGGAAATGGCCGTAAAAGTTGGAGATAAGTGGGAAGAAAAGGTGTTACTTTTGGTGAGTAGATGTACAATTTTCTCTGTTTTCGGAGACTAGTGGATCCTTGAATGATCTCTTCTTAAATTTGTTTTATCGGCATCCGCTCTGTCTTTTTCTCGTGCTGATGGGACCCCCTGTGTGTAGACTGCAAGAGCTATCTTTATTATCGTACGTGTTATGCCCTTGCGTTTGGTGAACGGGTGCATTTTCTGACTGCTCGAACAGAGTTATGATTATACCCTACAAAAGGTAAAGAAATATACCCGTGTTCCGTTGGGCGATATTACTGGCATTACAAAAGGCGAGTGGGATTCCACGGTGATTGCATACTATGTGGTATACTGAGTACATGGATACTCTCTTAGGCGCCTACATACTGTCCCCATTAGAAGAGGCGAGCAGGGATCCAGAACAGAATGCAGGATTTGTGATCGAATGGCTGAGCAGTCGGGAGATCACACGCGTGACGAGTTACTCGATGAGGAACTCGTCAGACCTGTTGGCGATTTCGCCGCTTCTCAAGTCCAACATATCCTCACTTGGGAGCAAGTACAAGTCCATGACCGTAGGACCAGGCGGGGCAGACCGGGTAACTCTAAGCTCGATTTTAGGGAACGGGCATGAAAATGACACGGAGAAAACATTCGCGGCATTCAAGATGCTGCCTATCGATCCTACCCGGTCGCGATCGCAGAGTGCAAGCAGTGAAGAGGTCGAGATAGCGGGGAGCTGTCGAGAAGCTGTGAATATGGTGGTTGAGCGAATCAAGCGGGCGTGTGAAGATGTTGGCGGAGTAGATAGTGGATTCGTGAGAGAGGGAGACGTGGTAAGTCTTGCAGAGGCTCAGCGAATGACGAGCATGTATACCAAGATGGAATATGGAGTAAAGAGACTGCTCTGGCTGGGAGGTTAGCTAGCAACCCTCGGTATCCAAGGTATTTGTTCTTCATTCTTAGGTCATAGTCTCGTCATTGCTAACATCCGTTCAAGCGTTTGTCCGCGCTTCTTACAGTTTACGAATGTCACGATCTGTTTACGAGAAAATTGAATGATGGTTCCACAGGCCATGAGGACGTTCCTCTGAGATTCAACCACGCCTCGGAAGCACGTACAAGTTCATGGCCGGGCAGGACAGACCCGGTAGCGTGGTGCCGATTACGCTGGTAATCAGCTGCACAGCGAGAGGCTCTTTGAGGATCAATCCTAGCTGCGAAATAGGTCGATGTTTACCACACTAGGGTCTCACATGTTGTGATATTTTTCAACTGACGAAGCGCCCAAATTCGTTAGATGCAGCCTGTCGTAAAGGGGCTGGGTCGCCATTACTCCAAAGGACTGGCCTACCCTTCGGATACGCATGTGAATCCTAGAGGTGCAGCCGACCGCCGACCGCTGGAGAATGATATCGGTGAGCGCTCATGATTACAGATAATCCGTCGCCAACATACTCTGAAGTTGTGTTCCTGTGTATTGACCACATGGCTAACTGAAAATTCCGTGAGTATCGCTGAAAAATAAATAACCGTATCGATGCTAATCTATTTTGAACAAGCGAGGAGGGGCGGAAAAATCTTCAACGCGTTTGTAAACCTTCAGGCCGCTACTGACAGAGACTGTACCTATAGCCTCTTCGACGTTCCTCACTCCGGAGGCCGATAAAAGCATTCAAATATCATCCTAGGCCTCCTCGGGGCCTGTATTCAAACGCTAGCCCTAAATGTGTCCTTGCGCTAGAGATATGAGTAAGGGGCTTAGAGACACTGTGAGATCGATAGGCAGATCTTGAATGCTGCAGATGGTTGTTTTGTAGCTTAAGTAGTGTCACCTGTGTGGCGCGGATTGAATCGATTCAAGGCAAAATAGGTAGAGAAGGTTAATAGGAGTCACAATTGTACAGTGCAAGCATGATAACCCGGTCCGGTCAAGGTGCATGCAACTACAGACTCTGTGGGAAAGTCGTGGTATGATGGTTGAACGGATTAAGCGGTCGTGTGAAGACATATTCGAGGAGTAGATAGACTTTTAGGATCCCTGAATCCTAAACTTGCCGAGGCTCAGCGCTCGATAATATGCATGCTAACCAAGATCGAGTATGGGGTGAACGGGGTGCTCTCCTCTGGCTTGGTATTCAATTGGGTACCCTCTTGATAATACTAGGGGCAGGTTATTCTTAGTCATAGCGTCATTACTTACATCCGTGGAAGCGCATGGCTGCGCTTCTTACAGTTTACGATGACATGATATATTGTTTACGGAAAATTTGAATGATGATACTCCACAAGCATGAGGTTGCACCGCTTCGAAGGAACCCAGCGGTATATTCGGTCTTCAAGGGGAGGCTTACAGGAGTGTGAGAGAGGCCGCCGGCACGAGAATGAGATGTTTGAAAGTTTGAAGCAGCGTTGCCGGAAGTGCGAAGGCAGCGATGGGCCGAAATGGAAATGGGCGGATTAGTCATGAGGTGGAGCAAGGCGGCTGTCGGAGAGAGTCGGAGTTTGAAAATTACCCGGCAGAGGTTTGCGCTGCCCACTGTTGACCACAGCGCGATACAGCGACCCCAGGGCGGTAGCACGAGCGAGAGAACTGGTAAGCCCGCTATTTCTTGGATACATACAGAAGGATGACTGGGAGCAGCTAGGCCAAAGGGAGAGACACGGAGGCAAAGTCAAGAATCTGAATAAGCGGGACTGGGTATATAAGGCATGAGTAGGATGCCATCTCCTCCTGCAGAGCCGCCGACACCACAGCCGACAAAGGAGGCCCCGAAAAAAGGTCGGCAGAAACGCTCAACGCAGCCGACGCCGGCACCTCCCCCGCCGCAACCACCTCATTATCCGACCCCCTTCATCATGAACCCGGCGTCCTATCCTTCTTCCTACCCTCAATATCACACCTCTCCCCCTCCCAATGCTTACCCTTACCACATGCCCCCATATCCTTACCAGTATGGCCAATATCCCCAGCCCGTTGTCGGCCAGCATCCCGTCCAGCCAGTCGTGATGTACCAACAGCCGCCTCCGCCGCCGCCCCAATCGGCAGATCAGCCGTCGACCTCCTCGTCTGGCAAGCGCAAGCGCAAACCGGAGCGCGGCGGCAAGGACGACGACACCGATGACGACGCCGCTCGCCCTACCTCGGCTGTGGATATGAAAAAACGAACCAAAACTGCCCGTGCTTGTGATTCTTGCAGGAGTCGCAAAATTCGTTGTGATGTCCTTACCGATAGCGAGCCCATCATCTGTCAGCACTGCAAACAGTACGGCTTCGAGTGCACCTTCTTCTTGCCCATCACCGAGACGCGTTTCAAGAAGAAGAAAGTCACCGAAGACGAGCATCAGGACAAGGACAAGGCCGGCGTGTCTGCAAGCAAAGACGTCGCTGTCTTCGGTGAGTAAAGTTTTGTTCTGTCTGGTGAATGCTAATCGAACAAGGTCCTACCTCTGTCAATCATCTGCTTCATTCTACAGCTACCGTGCCTCCAAGATCTTACGAATCTTACGACCTTCGCTACCAACACACCTTTGAAATCAGTGAATCGGGCGACAGGATTATCGTTCAGCACAAGCCCCCCGCCGTCGACCCTCGGGGCGGGTCGCTTCCGGGCAAGGACACCCATATTGAACCAGACCTCATCCAGCAGCTTGTCAACGCGTATTTCGAATATGTTGCCCCGCTACTGCCCATAGTAACAAAGAAAGAGTTCCTTGCTTCTTCGCCGCCCCCGCCTATCCTCCTCTACTCCATGTGCCTAGTCGCTGCTGCCAGGAGAGAAGTTCCTCAAGGCGTTTTCGATTCGATTCGTTACACCGTCAATGCTCTAATCAGAGCCGATGATGTTCTCTCTACCGCATCAATCGTCAACGTCCAGAGTCTGCTTATTTTGTGCATGACTGGTGACTGTCACTCACAGTTTGTACCTAATGCTCTCTCGGCGTTGTGGGTTCGCCTGGGAAGCGCGATACGCATGGCCCAGGATCTCGGTCTACATCGCGCGGAGACTGTGATGCAAGACATCGAACTGCGACGCAGACTCTGGGGTGCATGCGTGATTAGTGATCGTGCGTATTTTTTGACTTCATATCACTAAACTTTGGGCTGATGTTATACAGGATGGTTGTCCTTAACTTACGGACATCCGCATATGATTGACGTTCAAGATTGCGACGCGCGATTGCCAAGCGGTGGCACCGTAGGCGATATGTATATGGACGAGCTCGTTCGCCTCAGTGTTGTACTTGGACGAGTCCTCAAGACCATATACACCCCCAGTGGATTGACTTTCACAACTGATGAGATGCTCGAGAAACTCTTAGCTGACATCGAGGCGTGGAAAGCAAACCTTCCCGAAAGCTTGAGGTTCAGAGGAGAATCAAGTTCGTTAACTTCGGGTCAGTCAATGATAATCTACAACCTTATGCATGACATTGATTCCTTTTCTTCGTTCAGGTATCCTTCACCTTCTGTACACATGTGTTTGCATGATTTTCTGGCGAGTCTTCATGCGGATCTCTTATTCTTGTCCGACACATCTCAAATTCGGGTTGACTGTCGAGCAATGGAGCGCACTTGTTACACTCACCGGAGAGTCTATTGACTGGCTGGATGCAAATGAAGGCGTATATGATGTTTGGCTACTCATAGCCTATGGTGCTACGAGCTGCGCGCTTGTCCAGTACCATACGTGGGCAAGGAGGAGGGACGGGGATGCGATGGGGAAACTAAGGAAGCTTAGGGATTGTGTGAGGAGGTGGGAAGCGAGCCTGAGTCCTGATCACATGAGTACCAGGAGAAAGGTAATCTGATTATGCCTTGCTTCTGCGGCGGGTTCTGACTACAACATCTATAGACTGCTGAGATTATCGGTCTCTTGTACGAAGCGACTCAAGGTGATGATCTCGCTGTTGGTGGTCCTCCAGTACTCAATCCAACGGGTGGAGTTACCGGCAAAAAAGCGCCCGAAGGACTCGACTACAAACCCGATCCATCTCGTCCCGGTGGTGGTGTGTTTGTCGCTAGGGACGGATCGAACCCTATTGCTTCCCCGTCGACGTCTTCAACTCAAAATGGAATGGAGATGAGCTCATTTGTGACTGCCCCTGCACCCAGCGACTTTGGATCGTTAGGCATTAACGTGAACCCTGCGATGAATTACGTGTCCAAGGGAGGCTTAAACCAAGTGATCAATTCCCTGGATATGAGTGGGACGGTTCAAGAGATGGCATTAACTGATACTGGATTACTCGAAGGAATTCCAGGCGGGATGTTCGATTGGGGTAAGCATATCCACTCGTCAAAACCTGTGCTTGTGCTCATGGTCCATTACAGGTCAGTGGGATACATTCTTTGCCAGACTAAATGGCACTGGCGTGCCCGTGGATGCACCAGTCGTTCCAGAACAGCCTAAGTAAGAGAAGGACATGATCATAATGTTAAATATAATCGTGTATCGATATCCTTACGGTATCCGGTTTCGTTTCTTTCTGCTTTTCTTGTTAGCGCTATCGTGTTTTCTCTTGAGATGATAGACTATCCTTATTCGGTTGTAGCTATACATACGTTGCTGCGAACGTTAGCCAATAGCACCGTCAAGCTAATGCCACTTGGTTTGTCAAAGCAAAGTACTATATTATTCCTCTTTAAATAACTTTCTGCAAATAGAGATATAGATTCTTGTTGATGGATTTTAGATATCAATCTGCTCGTCGTCAATCAGTCACACAATGATGTTCTTGTTCTTAGCCGGCCGGCAGATCTTGTTTCTGCTGTCAGTGTCATTTGCATTTGAATTACTCCCACGTGAGATTGAATGATTCATCTTTTCGGTACTCATCTTACTGACTTTTGAGCTCTCTTGAGACGACCAGAGTTAGTATATAGTAGCATTGCACATGTGATAAACAATCTGTTCTAATAGCACCAAGGATCACAAAAAAAGTCGAGGAAAATTATCTGCCGGAACCTCGGTCCGCGCCGCAATTGGAAGGTCACCTGCCAAATGGAGCCTAGCCTCGCCCTTGGCAACCTCCTAACGGTCACTTGTGTTTCGGATTAGCGTCCTACCTTCATCCCTTCTTTCTCCCATTTTCCCTCACATTTCTCCCTACCCGACCAGCCGCCCTTCCTTGGACCGATTTTTTAACGCTCTTTTACTACAGAAAATAGAGGAGATTAGAAGATGGGAGGTTCGTTGCCCTTCAGGCTTGGTCATGCTGGTGCAAAACATAGAAAAAGGGCCAGCGATAGTGCGTTTTTTTTACATCTTTTTGTACCGTAAAGCGATATTAACAGATGCGCAGCCTGCTCTACCGGCGGTTTCTACAAGTCCCCGGCCAAGGGCGCCGTTGTAAATTCACTTGAACCGACCACGATTTCTTGGGATCCCTCCTGTTTGGATACAGATAATATCGACATCCACCTGTACGCACCTTCCCAGGCCAGTCCCAGGATATACGTCTGGGAAAACGTCGCCAACAGCCTCGGGACCTACAACGCCACCCTGAAGCCGAGGTGGTGGAACGACACGAGCACCATTCAGCTGCAGCTTGCCATTCTCGCTTCAGGAGATGCGCCTTTCCTTGCCACTCTTCCTGCCGGCCCTCTCTGGAATGCAACTTATACGGAGCCTTCGACGGGTGCTCCTGAGTCTGCCGACACGTCGAAGACTGACTCGGGCGGCGAGACAGTCGGTTCCCTCTCCGGCGACAACAAATCTTCTTCGATATCGGGCGGGAAGATTGCAGCTGCAGTTATCGTGCCCCTGATTTTCGCCGCCCTTTGCGTTGCTGCATGGATCAAATGGCAACGCATGAAGGGCCAAGAGAAGAGGAAGAGGTTCAGCCAAGCCATCGACAAGCGGATGTCTACCATCAGCCAGGACTGGAAAAGTTTGTCTGCTGCTGGTGCATCCGCTGCCATTCGCAACAGTATTGCGATCTCGGGAACTGGCTCAGGTGGCAACCGGGCGAGTTCGTTCAGCTTCGGTGGTATTCGCCCCAGTTCGACCTACACTACCGACGGTGGACAAGCTGGCGTTGGCACCAGTTTCTATACCCACGAGAATACTTCCGTTGGTCCAGAGATGTCCCAGTTGCGCCGACCCAAGTCCTCGTTCACTTCGGCTGATCGGGTTAGCCGAGTATCATTTGCTGAAGGTACTAGGCCATCGGGTGAAGTAAGGCGCTCAACTGCTGGACACAGCCGCGCGTTCCACCATTCCTTCGTCCCTCCTATACCTAGTCTCAATAGTGACGAAGGGTTGGCGGATCGCTCGATGAGCCCCACTCAGACTCAGGGACCCGAGAGTCTGACTATTGAAGCTATCAGAGCTCGTGTTGCTAACGGAGATATTTCGGTAAGGGCCAGCATGGATGAGGAACTGAGCCCGGCTATTAGCAGTACGTGTCTGGAGTTTTTTTTTTTGCTCTGTGGGGCGGCGTACTGACTTGTATTCCTCACAGTGATTCGATCAATTTCGCAAGCCGACTCCGCTACGTACGTCGCTTCGGACGCCGATCCTGGCGACATTGGATCGCAATTCATTGTCCCACCTCCCGCCGCCAAGCTACACGATGATCACTACGGCCAGCCCCACAACGAGACCCTCTTTGATGCCACTTCCCCTGACTCGGCTACGAATACGATATCCTTCCCTTCGTCTCACACGCCCAATAACGGAATGTTCAGCGGTTTCGGCAGCTCGCCTTCGAATGCCATGAGTCCGGATGATATGTTACGCGCTTATGCTGAGAGACGGAAGACGAATGGAAGTCCTACCGTTATGATTCCTGCCGGCGGCGTCCAATACCCAAGTGCAGCTGCAGCAAGAACCTTGGTTCCCGCAGGTCCTGGTGCGATGAGTCCTTCCCGAGGTGAGCATAATGTGTAATACATTGGAATACAGTCGCTAATGGGCTTATATAGGTGCCTATGGGGCTACATGGGAAGATGACAACAACAGTGGCAAGAGCACGTGAATATGATCTGCACCGTACCCTCATTTTTATTTTATTCCTTCTTTTTTGGCCTCGTACATATTGTAACCATCCAGTTAGGTGAGGTGATTGTTCTGTTTTGTTCGCTATCGGAGCCCCAAACGCTACGCTGCTGGACAAACGACATTTGATGGCTCCGGTGAAGATGCGAGTAAGGTGTTGTATATAATATAGTCAATATACCCGTTTGATTTGTGTCTATGAGATATTTTTTGTCTCATAGCGTTTTGTTCAAATCATTATTTTGGCGATATTATCTTCCAACCTTGAATCACTGAAGTGGGCAGGAGTATCAGAGAGTATCAGTGATTTTTTGGAGCACGTGGCTCTCTTATCTGATAACCCCCATCATCCGCGATGGGCGAGTATGAGAAGCCCTTGATCCTCTACGCTACGGAGTCGGGAAATGCCCAGGAGACAGCAGACAACATTGCCCGCCATTGTAGGCGCATTGCTCTCCGATGTCGAGTACAGGATGTGGAAACATATCTTCCTGTGCGTTCCATACTTTCCCAAAACCTTTTCCGTACTAAAACTTTATTAGGACGATCTCATAAATGAAAGTCTCATTGTTTTTGTGATAGCTACCACTGGGTCTGGTGTCGAACCGCGGTCAATGACCTCCCTATGGAATATGCTCCTACGCTCGGACCTTCCCCCAGATTTATTCGAAGATATACATTTCACTGTCTTTGGCTTGGGGGATTCTGCGTATGAGCGATTTTGCTGGCCAGCGAAGAAGCTTTCCCGCAGGATGAAAGGACTTGGGGCAACCGAGATATATGAAAGAGGTGAAGGCGACGATCAGCATATGCTTGGGTGCGTTACCCTTCTTGACATAGTGTATGAAGGGTTGAAACAAGGAAGGTAGGACGGATGGTGTTCTGGTACCGTGGGTGGAAGGCTTGCTGGATGTTCTGGCGCAGCTGTTTCCCTTGGCAGAGGGGACGAGCAGGCTACCTCTCGACACCGTCCCTCCTCCGAGAATGGCGATGACAAAGTCTAATGAAGAAGAGTCCCTGGATCCGTTAGTGCATGATGCGGTCTACCATCTTGCTACGCTTAAGTGCAACAAGCGAATAACGGCAGAAGATTGGTACCAGGATGTTCGCCATTTCCAATTCTCCTTCGAAGAAGATATACAGTATGTACTCCTTCCGCCGTCGTATGCCAAGTTTCATATTATACCAGTTACAATCCCGGGGATGTTGCAGTTATCCATCCTTTACAGCCATATGACGATGTCGAAGAGTTTCTGTCGTCCATGGGTTGGGGAAATCTAGCTGATGAAGTCTACACTCTAGAACACGTCGAAAAGGGTGAGCCTCATTTGCTTATTTCTACGTGGTTCTAATGCAGCAACAGATCAGACTATGCCTAACCACATACCTCGTTGTGCAAGTCTTCGAACTATCTTCACGCGGTATCTCGACTTCAAAGCTGTCCCCCGCCGAACTTTCTTTCAGTACCTGCGACATTTCAATACGGATGAACAAGAATCGGAGAAGCTGGACGAATTCCTTTCAGTTGATACTGCTGTCAGCATTTCCTCCAATACCCATTGGTCGATGTTGAACTCACTGGCCAATGGCAGGACGAGTTATACGATTATTGCCAACGCGTCAGGCGCACAATCCAAGAAGTGCTAACTGAGTTTCGTGGGTCCAAGATACCCTTACCATACATATTCGACATATTCCCACCACTTAGACCGCGAGAGTTCTCGATCGCCAGCTCAGTCAAGGTAACTTCAGATGTCTGCTTCACAAAGTTGGTCCAAACCTTCCGCCTAGATGCATCCTCGTGAGATACAGCTCTGTATCGCCATCGTCAAGTATCGCACCCGCTTAAAAATCCCTCGTCGGGGAATATGCACCTCGTACCTCTCCGCCCTGCAACCAGGTATGTAACGTTGAGCTTCTGTTGAATCGTGTTTCACTGTCGCCTAGGCCATACGTTGACCATTGGCCTGCGTCGCGGATTTATCAACCTCCCGGACCAAAAAACAGATATCATATGCATAGGTCCAGGCACTGGTGTCGCACCTATGCGATCCTTAATCGAAGAACGTATCTTTACTGGCATAAACCGTATGTTTTACAAGTCTTTCCCGTTAGTTGTCTACAACCATTTTATAGGTAACACGTTGTATTTTGGCTGTCGGTCTGCCTTAAAGGACCAGCACTACGGCCAAGAGTGGAAAGCATACGCCAAAGAAAACAAACTCGTGTATCGCGTAGCTTGTTCACGGGATGGTCCCGAAGGGGTAAAAAGAACCTATGTTCAAGACCTTATAGAGGCAGATGGAGAGAGGATTTGGGAATTGATATCGCAGGGTGCGTGGGTGTACATTTCGGGGTATGAAGGTTTCTCTGCTTCCTCCTCTGCTTCTCTCATTCATGGAGCCTCTGGCATTAGATCATCAAATAAAATGCCCGCAGCGGTGAGGGATGCCCTTCGGCGTTCTGTGGTCAATTATGGAGGTCTAAGTACAGATGAGGCAGGGGAATATGTAAAGAAAATGGAGCTAGAAGGCAAGCTAATGGAGGAGTGCTGGAGTTGAGCTCGACGCGTGTAGACTCTTGAATAGTGCTTCATTCTGTAGAGAGAGAAAAATCAAATAGACGATGTGCTCGAGCATATCTATGTAAGGCATCAAATACCGAGGTGGAGTTACGAACGCCAACTTTGTGGCTGTGTAGCTCTCACTCGTTTACCAAGCACTGTGGTTGCTCTGGATACCTTGCCAGTATTCTTTCCAGTGCAAGCGACGGCTTCGTTCTTGAGTGATTATATGGGTGGGCGGGTGGTGAGGGCATGCGAATACTGACTTGGAATATCGTGAGCCCTCAGCACAAACTTGGGGTCGCAGCAGCTGAACAAAGCTCCATTTGTTTGACAGAATGGGATCCGAACGATACCCCAATATCATCCGTAAGCCGTTATCCTTGTAAATGGTGCTTTAATGACCTATGTCATGCAGATGGAATACGCTGAAGACGCAGGAAGCGATTTTGGATCGTCTGGATGCCGACATCATATGTTTTCAAGGTGTGTTCCTTGAAAAACATCTTCTCCGTGACTCTCATATGCCGTAGAGATGAAAACTTCGCGTCAAAATCTCAGCAAAGACATCGCGACGCCAGAGTCCTACGCGGGATTCTTCTCTTTTCCTGCAAAGAAGACTGGGTACTCGGGAGTAGCAACTTACACGCGTATTATACCTTGCAAGGCAGAGGAAGGTCTGACCGGATTGTTGGATATCAAGCCTCCTCTCACTCGCGAAGAACGAATTTCACCTCCTGCTTCTTATCCGTGTCATTCGCCTGTTGAGACTGAAGGTGACGACGGCAGCGAACTAGACCTCAAGGATTTGGATAGTGAAGGACGTGCCCTTGTGCTCGATTTTGGAGCGTTTGTGCTCATCAATGTTTACTGTCCCAACGATGGTACAGAAGCAGAAGATCGTATCAAGTACAAGATGGATTTTCATCGACTGCTGTCGGAACGAGTGAAGAGGTTGATCGAGTTGGAAAAGCGAGAGGTTGTTGTCGTCGGTGACCTTAATGCGTGCGCGTCGTTGATTGATCACTGCGAGGGAGAGATCATCCTGAAGAAGCTGAAACTCAAAGGTGGAGGAGACGCAGCCGTGGCAGAAGAAGCGTTTTGGGCAGAGAAAGAGGGCCGGCATTGGTTGAGAAAGTGGCTTGTTGAAGGAGGGGGCCCTATGGTCGATGTAGTGAGGCGGCAGTGGCCTGATAGGAAGGGAATGTTTACCTGTAAGTGTCGGCGGTTCTGACATGTGAGTTTCTTGTTGCTGACATTTTTTAGGCTGGAACACCAAGATATCTGCCAGGGCATCAAATTACGGGACTCGCATAGACTACATTCTCATCACCGCTGGCCTACTTCCATGGGTAAAAGCGGCGGATATACAGCCTCAGGTTAAGGGTAGTGATCACTGCCCAGTCATGCTCGACCTCTATGACGAGCTACCCGGCACGGAGGGCTCACGTACGCTCCAGCCTACGCTGACCACCAATGCTACTGAAGTGCCTAGACTATCCTCCAAGTATTGGGACGAGTTTTCTGGGAAGCAGCGCTCCCTTGATACATTCTTCGGGCAAAAGGCACCTATGCGTAAATCCGCCGCTAACACGCAACCATCATCGCCATTCTCGCTTTCACCTTCCCCACCACCCTCGTCTCAACTGTCCTCGCAGGCTTCGTCATCGAAAAGCATAGGCAAACTACAGCTATCGCAACCTGTGCCAGTAAAGCGTAAGCTCACTCAGTCACAGGCTTCCTCCAGCTCTAAGAAGGCGAAACCCGATCCCGAAGGGCAGAGAAAGCTTTCGTCATTCTTCAACAAGCCAAAGGAGCCATCCAAACCGATTGTAGTGCCAGACAGTGATGACGACAATGTTGAAGATGAAGATTACCGGTTGGCAGTGAAACTCTCACTCTCAACCGACACGAGGACGGCATCCCCGTCATCGTCGAAGAGCCGCAATGCATGGAAGGCGCTTTTGGCACCTATCCAGCCGCCTCGCTGTCTCGTTCACAATGAACCTACGAAGAAGTTGACCGTTACGAAGCCGGGGGCCAACAAAGGAAAGAATTTTTTCATCTGTTCACGGTATGTATTTACATTTAATACTATTCAAGCTCTGATTAGACTGTGTAGACCTGTCGGCCCGGGTTATGATAAAGGAAGAGTTGAGCGGGATAGAGAGGACGTGGATCCGAGATATAAATGCAACTTTTTCAAATGGTCAAGTGAGGTCAAGAGGGAGGCTTTGAGAAAGGAGACTTGAATTGCACGATTTCTTGATTTATATACACATTTTCTATCCACTGGTGCTTTGAGCATGGTCGTTATCAGTAGGAACGGGCCGACTCCGAGGATCTGAGATTACGGGACTCGGAGAGACCGCGGCGCGTATCTGAACTTGGGTCACGCCACTTACTCGCCTTATAAGTGTTCGCTGTTCGACTCGAAGCCTTTCATTGTGCTCATTGCATAGAGACCGACAAGGAATTGGTATCTCTTTCTGGAAGAGGTAATATTACCTGTATACACAGAATATAACTCACTGAAACCGTGCTTTAGTTGCCCTCAGCTCAAGCAATGAAAGTTCCCCTGTGGCCAATTCTTCCGATCATGATGGCTACTCCGACGCTTTCCGTACCCCTTCTACAGCTCGAAGAATCCCAACATGTATTGACGCTGCCCAAATCTAACCCCCGTGCAAGTCTACCCGCAGCCAGCCCTACAAGATCTTTCTGGATCGATACCCCAGACGCGAATCCTTTAGGAAGCGAGGGCAGTACAGGTACTCTAACTCAAGACGCGGATGTTTGTATCATCGGCTCAGGAATCACCGGTGTCTCTGCCGCTTATCATCTCTCAGAAAACCCTAGCCCGAATGTGGTTATACTAGAAGCGAGGGATTTCTGTTCGTCTATCCGCTTTCCGTCTTCCGGTGCTTACTGCGATTGTTATAGGCTCTGGGGCTACAGGTGTGTTTGAGCCAAGCATCTCTAACTAAATTTCTAATTCCTCGTCTTGGTAGGACGTAACGGTGGGCACC
Organism: Armillaria nabsnona; assembly: GCA_030407065.1. Taxonomy (NCBI): domain Eukaryota; kingdom Fungi; phylum Basidiomycota; class Agaricomycetes; order Agaricales; family Physalacriaceae; genus Armillaria; species Armillaria nabsnona. The sequence continues at coordinate 1,819,158 of JAUDQA010000005.1, forward strand.
TAACCCCGTCCACGTTCCTGGGGTTTAGTGCAACTGCTAGTGAATATGGGGAAGAGGAGGCGATTAGATCGCTCCAACTGGAGAATTATACTGCAGAGGCCATCGTGAAAATCATACATGGAGAGGGTCTAGCAGACGCTGTAGATCTTGTCCGTGGGGGGCATACTACCCTTTTCCTAACGGACAAGGAAAGAGAAGAGGCATGGAGGGACTATAGGGAGGCACGCGCCGCCGGCTTAGAGCTCGACGGTGTCAAGTGGGCAGGTACCGAAGACATGCAGACGGTAGGAATCTCGAATTATCAATCGTCTAGGCACGGTGTGACAAAATTCCAGAAATACGGAACGTCGTACCCAGCCGTACAATTCGACGGGCACAACCTATGGCCTCTCAAATTTGTAACACAGTTATATCGGATCACTAAGCGGCGCCTCTCAGGTGGCAACTTGGCCCTACATACGCGAACACCTGTCACCTCAGTCAGTCCAGCTTCGAATTCCACTCGACGGTGGAATGTCAATACGTCACGAGGATCAATATCCTGCTCATATGTTGTTCACGCAACAAATGGTTATGCCAGTCATCTCCTCCCACACCTTGCTGGGCCGGAGGGTATTGTACCAACACGCGGCCAGGTCATTGCCGTGCGCTCCTCGGCCAAGTTAGCGCCAGGAAGCTGGGACGGGAATGAGGGATTTGAATATTGGTTCCCCCGACCTAGAGGAGAGGGTTTAGTCATATTGGGCGGTGGTAGGGAAGCGTCAGGCCCAGGGTTTGAGTATTATGAAACTGATGATGGGAGCATCAATGTGGATGTAGGAAAAGCGTTGAGAGGGTTTCTTGCAGGAGTGTTTGAGGGTGATAACGAAGAGCCGGAAATGGAATGGACTGGGATTATGGGATATACGAAGATGAGAGACCCCTTTGTAAGTGTCTGCGCCTTGTTTCACCAAAAAATGATAGCTCAGTTTCCTGTCAGGTTGGGCCCGTCATTGATCCATCTAATCCTAAAGGATATGAAGGACAGTATATATCTGCAGGCTATACGGGACACGGAATGCCACGAGCATATGCCTGGTAAGTTCAATCTCTATATAGCTTTTGCATGAGCCTGTTTACGAGATACTACAGCGCGGAGGCCATCGCCACCATGGTTTTGACCAACATGTCAAAGAAAGAGTGGACAAGACCTGAATGGTTGCCAAAGAGATATTTAACCTGGTCAAGGGTATAGACAGGTACGAGTTCGGGATGTTATAGAAGCCAACAGAGGCCGGAGCCAATGAATGCTAACTCTGACCGTCTGTACGCGCCCGCCAATATGTGCGGTATGAGGATAAAACAAAGCAGTAAGTTGTAACTTATGAAGTGAAATACTAAGGCCAATGGATCGCTACGTGTCGAGAAGTTTGCTAGCGCCGGTTCTGTTTCCAAACGATATTTGAAGCTTTCGTTATCGCTTCCGTTAATTTTAGTTGGCACATCTACGAGAATGGAGACTAGAGATGTTGTTAGACAGATATTTAGTCTGCATATATCTGGATGATATGTCTTCAATGTCAACACTGGTTCAGATTCCTTCCGCTACATTCAGCAATAATCTCAGAAAAAAAACTCAGGTCTGCCTGCCGCTTGTAACGAGAAACATGAAGAATGGATTCGCCATCAGAGAGCCGAGCTGCGCAATCATAAGGCTACTTGAATCTATGACAACAAGAATGCCTCATTTCGTGGGCGATGGCGCAATGGCAATGGCAACAGCATAATGATATGGCATCTTGGAACGGATTGACTATTATTATCCTTGAGATGACTGCGAACAAGCGTCCAAACTTCCTACTCATCGTAGCAGATGGTAAGTGGCACTACGAGGAAATCGGACATTGAACAAACTCGTCACTATTGCAGATCTTGGTTTCAGCGATGTAGGCGCTTTCGGATCGGAGATCAATACTCCCAATCTTGATAAGTTGGCGGAGGCAGGTGTCCGGATGACTGACTGTGAGTTGCAAGTTATTCGACGCAGGATAGGCCTAAGAAATGGAGATAGTTCACACCGCTGCCGCGTGCTCCCCGACACGCTCCATGCTGTTGTCAGGGACTGACAACCATATCGCTGGTGTAGGAGTGATGGCAGAACAGAAAAGTACAGTCGGGTCGTCCACTCTGTCCTAGAAAATGGCGGCTTACATGAGGAAACAGGGCACGACTTGGACCGATGGAATGCACCTGGACATGAAGTAAATATGCATGATTTCATCGTTAGAGACGTGCATTAACGCGTGGTCAGGGATACTTAAATCTGCGGGTCGCGGCGCTTCCCGAGCTTCTGCAGGATGCTGGGTATCACACTCTGATGAGTGGAAAGTGGCATCTCGGTTTGAAACCAGATTTCTTGCCTAGCAAGCGAGGCTTTGACCGTTCCTTCGCATTGCTCCCTGGCGCTTCCAATCACTACGGATGGGAGCCACAATTTAAGGACGACATGATGAGATTCTTTGAGCAACTCCCGCCACTGTACGTACGCGACGGAGAAAAGGTTGATGTGTAAGTTCTGGCAACGTTTGAATTGTCTGGTAATTGACAAGGGTTGAATCCAGGCAAGCCAATACAGATAACGATTCCGAAGGTTTCTTTTCATCTGATTTCTATACATCAAATTTGATCCAGTACATCGCGGAGAGGCCGAAAGACAAACCGTTCTTTGCATTCTTGCCTTTTTCTGCGCCACACTGGCCGCTTCAAGTGGACAAGAAATACCGAGACAAATACAAGGGCATATACGACGAAGGTCCAGAAGATCTGCGACAGAAAAGACTGTCGAAGTTGAAGGAAAAGGGTCTCGTCTCTAGAGATGTCGTGGCTCATGATGTGGTAGCACCCCAGGAGAGTGAGTGGTCGCAATTGACCGATGAAGAACGCGCCCTCTCGGCCAGAGCTATGGAGACCTATGCCGGGATGGTAGAAAACATGGATTGGAATATCGGCCGCATCTTGGCATACCTGGATGAGATCGGAGAGACTGATAATACCTTTGTGTTGTTTCAGTCTGACAACGGAAGCGAAGGTGCATCATACGAAGCTAGACCTGTGATGGGTAGGGATCTCATGGCGGTCATAAACAAATATTATGACAACTCGCTTGATAATATTGGCGAGCATAATTCGTTTGTATGGTACGGGCCGAGGTGGGCCCAGGCATCGACTGGTAAGCTACCTAACTTACAATATCCAAGAATGCGTATTGACATCGCGAAAGCTCCGAGCAGATTATACAAGATGTATAGCACAGAAGGTGGTATTAGGGTGCCGCTAATTCTCAGCTATCCGCCTTGGACAAAGTCTGAGTCCGTTAGCGGGAAGATCGTGGATGCCTTTGCGACTGTTATGGATGTCACTCCCACAATCCTCGAGCTTGCCAACGTTGGTCATCCAGGTACAGGGAAACTCTTTAGGGGAAGACAGGTAGAGAAACTGCGAGGGAAGTCGTGGGTTGAATACTTCAGCCATATCAGAGATGACTGTGACTCAAAAGCTATTCACGGCTCTGATGATCCTGCGATGGGCTGGGAATTGTTCGGGCGCGCGGCACTTCGACACGGTAAGTGGAAAATTCTTTTCATGCCGGACTGGTCACATGGAACCGGGAGATGGGAGCTATATGACCTTAGCGCGGACGCTGGAGAGACCAAAGACTTGTCGCGAGAACAACCCGAAAAGTTGCAGGAGCTCCTGATTCTGTGGGACGACTATGTTAAAGAAACCGGGGTCGTATGGGGAAGCGCATTGGGTCCGCTACCAGTCGAGACTGATACAGATCACAAGGATGTTATTGGAGGTGATCCTGTAGAAGATACCCGGGCCTGGATGCCTGGACGGGGACGAAGCACTCTTGTACCCCGTACCTAACTGTTTCTGTACCTCGAAACGCGCCGGAATGCTGGAACAGAGATATATTTATGCGCGCTTCGATGCAACGGCTCCGACGTATCTTCAAGTTTGAAAATTCGAAGTTCCGTGAGTGGATGACAGAGGCAAGTACGGCAATCTCCGAAGGATTTGATGACCGCCCGCATTTCCTAATTTGCGATCTGCTACCCTTCCCTCTTGGCCTTGATGTCCTTACGATGCTGTCGATGTATTGTTGTCTGCTAACGCTAGCTTTCCCTCTATTTTATGCTCAAATATCTGTTTCTTTAAGTATAGCTGCCAGTACTTTGGACTTCTTTCAGCATCATGAGTTACTCCCATCACCCGAAGCACAGAGCGTTACGGCCTCCCGTCTGTCTTTATCGAATATCGGTCCGACATTGAGCCTCAAAGCTCAGCCGACGGTCGTGTATCGACCGAGTTCTGTGGAAGCGCTCTACAGGGCACGGATGCGATCCATGCGATACAGCGAAAGCGAGAGAGTGGAATGGAATCCCGTCGAGGTCCTCGGGCCTGCCGTTCAAGATATTCACACCCTTGCCCAGCTAGCCCGTATGAGTGGTAATGCCTATGCTCTTCCTGGAAGGAAGAACTGGTACGATCTTGATGGCTCGTGGAATACTGTGGGCATTCAAACAAACCCTTGTATTCCGTACCGTTGTACTTACCTATGTTTAGAGTTTTCCTTTTGGATGGGAGGATCCTGCGGACGGGTTTAGGGGCCATGTTTTTATATCTTCCGACAACTCCACCATCATTTTGTCCATCAAGGGAACTACGGTACAAGGGCCCTCATCGAAGAAGGATAAATTCAATGACAACTTGTATGCCTTTACAGGTACACATCTATGCAACTTGCTGATACTCATCTTACAACAGGCTATTCTCGTGCTGTTGTGCTCGAGTAGATGTCTCATGGGTGTTTCGTACCGTCTGTGATTGTTACGCAAGGAACTGGAAGTGTGATAATACCTGTCTTTCAGAAGCGCTAATCCAGGACAGTTTATTCTATTCTGTTGGTGTCGTAAGTGTCATAGCTGCGTATGCTTCTAGCATTGACAAGGGTTGCGCAGAATCTCGTAGAAGATCTACTTGTCCTTTACCCCACAGCCAATATATGGCTTGTGGGGCATTCGCTGGGAGGTGCTCTAGCTAGCCTTCTAGGCTCCACGTTTGGTCTACCGGCTGTTGCCTTTGAAGCTCCGGGTGAACGTCTAGCCGCTAAACGTTTACACCTTCCTCTACCACCACCTCTTCTTAATGGGTCAGCTTCTCCGGTTCCGATAACACACGTATATCACACCGGTGACCCCATTCCTCAGGGAACATGCACCGGCATTGGTTCTCCTTGTACCCAGGCTGGCTATGCACTTGAGACTAGATGCCATCTCGGGAAGAGTATTGTATTCGATACAGTGAATGTACTGGGGTGGAAGGTCGACGTCAGGAAGCATGTCATTAAGGACGTTATCACCAAAGTCCTGGAAGCGGATGTTATTGACTGGGAAGACGGTCGGAATGTTCCTTTTCCGCGAGAGGAAGAAGACTGCGTGGTGAGTGAACATGGTGCTAACTTTGGTTCTTGCTTGACATTGTTTCAGGATTGTTTCAAATGGGAGTTTGGCGAGTACAAGAGTGGTCGGTAACTATACCGTCACTATACGTGACTCTCAGCAGCTTAGAAGTCTATGACGTTGGTGATGACAAGGTTGATCTAGTGTATTCTATAACATGTATCTGTTTATACTTGTACAATACTCCATTGAATCATGACTGCGTCCTTATCGCAGTCGGGAGTACAGGAAATTCAAACTCTGTCCCTCCAACAAGTTTGCCTTGAACAAACACTTTCGCAATGTTTCTGTCGTCTCCACAAAAAAGCAGTCTTTCCAACATGCCCTCAAGTCCTATATTTTCTCCTACGCCCCAAATACAAGGGTCGCCACCCTTGCCAGAAACATTAATGATCAACGCGTCAAACGACTTTCCGGGGGCAAACGACCCGACACGTTCCTTCAAATCACAAACTTCAGCTCCGCCGAGTGTCGCGAGATACAACAATGTTGCGACGGAAAGCTGTCGATCACTGAATTTCCCTGACGTCGGCTTCGATCCTGCGGTCTGCATGGCGATCACTTTAGCGGCGATACTAGCGGTTTGTACGCTGTTGAGGATGGATGGGGAGTATCCGCCTGAAACGTCGGTGCCGAGGCCGACCTGGAGAAGAAGAGATAGAGTTAACCGTTATTCCCCATGAAGAACAAGGCACGAGCCTTTATGCCTCTGTCCAAGAACTCTCCGACTGGCGCGACGCCGCTACTCAAATTGAAATTGCTGGCTGGACAGTGACTGATCCCCGCTTTACGCTGTGCAATGAGGTCCATCTCTTGGGGTTCAAGATGAACAGCGTGCGCCAAGACGGTGTTGGAGCGCAACAATCCGAAAGAATCATAAACATCCGCGTAAGAAGTACATTCAGGAAATAATTGTTTGGTGAATTCGATTTCAGATCGATTTTCTGATATATGTGTCTGTATTCTTAGGCTAGCATCCGATGACGCGAGTTTGCCGAGAGACGCGAGCAGAGGAGAACTACACGATATAGCGAATCGCGGTGTCAGAATCGGTTGCACGAGAGGTTCCTGTTCATGGTCGAAATTCAGAGACCGAATATGGGCTATGAGTGATTCTGTTGCGTCGATAGAGGCCTCGGTAGATGGTTCTACGTAGTCGTCGGGGCAGTTTCTGTCCATGCTGCATTTCTGAAGATAAGAACACGGTCAGTCCATGTGGATATCTGCCGTAAGCACATGATGAACCTACCCCCACGAACGCACGCTGGCCTGAGAATGAAACCCCTGCATTAAACTCACCGGAAGAAGTAGACAAGGAGGAGCGCACCGTAAAATTTGATTATATCTGCCAGAAGCTTCGTGGCTTCAAGGTGCAGTGTTCCGTAGTAACAACAAGTTGTAGTCTAGCACCAAAGTGAGGGCGTTCTTCAATAAGCACCACAGGCTGAAAACGGAACAAAACATACTCCATTATTGATGATTCGGCGCACAACCGAGGGGTAGATATCTCGTGCGAAGTTAGGATCCGCGAATTTCGTCTCCATAGGAAAGGTGACGTTGGAAAGCCAGTCTAACAGCTCATATTGCTGTCCACTACCAGACGTCAGCACCGCGAATGAAGGAGACACACTTATATTTACCTGCCAATATTCGGAAACTGGGGTGCATGCTACAAGCCAAATTGAGATGAAAGCCTGTTGTTCCCTAAAGAAAGGCACGTACAGTATGTGTATCGATAAAACCAGGCATGATGAATTCTGTTTCCTTCAAAGGAACAACAGCGTTATCAACGTTGCCCATTTGACCCATTGTATCCTCCACGAGGGAGTCTTCCACGTCTTCAACCAACCATTCTACGCATCCTGTGGCTCCAACAGCAAGGAGACATCGTGGCAGCGCCTGGTAGGACGTCAGACTGACAGGGTTGATAACAGAGCCGTAGTAGATGGTGGTAGACATTCGACCCAGGGCAGACACGGCAGTAGAGGACGAAGTGAGTGGGTTCGAATTTCAAATGGGGATAAGATAAGAGCAACGGAGCAGATTTGCCTTTCTTGTCAAATTTGTCAACCGAAGCCGAATTAGCCCCTTCTCTTGACTTTCATCACCACTCAACTTTTTTCTTCGCAATGGAGCTGGGAACGAAATTTCCGGCAAGGCTGGAGCCATTTTTGCTAATGGCAAAGTCGATGAAAGGTGCAGCAGCGGCCAAGCTCGTCCAAGATGCTACTTCTGCTCCGGGCGTCTTTGTGTTTGCTGAATTGCTGGACCTGCCCAATATACTAGAGGTAGTGCTTTTGCGGTGTTATCTTCTGTACAAAAGACTGAGCTTTAGTGTAGCTGGAAAAGAGCGAGCAGCATAGGAAGTTTCTGAGCCTATTACAGCTGTTCGCATACAGAACGTACCAGGATTATCTTCGTGCGCAATCCAATGACTCACGGAACTCGGCTAACCGTTAAGCAGAACACAAGGACGAGCTTCCACCTCTAAATCATGCCCAAATCATCAAGCTGAAACACCTCTCAATCGTGTCAATGGCAACAGAAAAACGGGCATGTCATACAGTCTGGCCGAGAACCGAAAACTAACCGTCAAACTAGATTCTGCCTTACTCTGACCTTCTCAAAGCCCTCGATATGCCAACTGTACGAGAACTCGAAGACTTGATCATCGATGCCATCTACCTGGACATTCTGCGAGGTAAGCTAGACCAGAAGGAAGGACAGCTTGAAGTAGAATACACGATGGGCAGGGATCTCGAGCCGGGAAAGCTAGAGTCTGTTCTTGCTGCTCTGCAGGATTGGTGAGCTATCACTATGAGCCATTTCACCTTCTGATATCAAAATCACAGGGCTTCAGCAACGTCTTCTGTGCTTGCCACTCTTGATAGCAAGATTGTGCAGATTTCTTCCGAGACAACCGCGGCAAAGAAGCGCCAAGACGAGTACGAGCTGGCATTGCAGAGCAACCTTAAAGAAGTATCAGAGAAGAATGCATCCACTAAAGGGTCTAGCAACAGCAGGCGGACGCTGTTGGAAAGTAATATGAGGATGGATGTAGATGCGCCGGCTTATGAGCTAACAGAGAGCAAGGGGAAGAACCGCAAGTAAGAAGCTTCCTACCGTTCTGCAAAGCCATCCACTGATCTTCACCGCAGAGCGCCACAGGAGAATCCCAAACCTCTGAGGAAGCGTAACCGCTTTTGATCGTCCAGTCCATTCATTTCTCATAGTCCTCATTCAAACGCGCAGCCATTGTATCATGTATATCAATCAATCACCGTTTCCTTTGCCTCATTCCACTTCTCGGACATAAAACGACTAAGTTTCTCGCACGTACACATCCTCTGGCAACGACTAACCATCAATCATATTCCAGTTTTTTCGATTGCGTTTTTAGCAAGTACTGTGTATCACCGATCCGAAACCTTCACGGCAGTTTTATTCCGAGCCAGTGATGAGCGACTACTTTGAAATCGTCATCTTATACTTGCAATCGCGATCTGTTCGTCTCCCTTCCAAGTCCGACGCAGCCGATTTGTATGAGGGCGGATTTGTCCTTGCTACCCGCTGTTTCACTGAATTGGCTTCATTAGTGCCTGTCAATTTGTAATGTTTCTACTGTGGTGAGTTCTATGCAGCTGCTAGTTTAGAGTGCTCTACTAGTCTTCACGGTGAGCTAATTACTTGCGTTATAGACTGCAATTTAAACTGCATGAAACCGCCTAACCCACTTGCAGAGGCCGGCCCGCAGTGTCTCCGCGGGATGGCAGAGTAACCATTCCCAGATCTCATTCCAGCATCGCAGCAGCCAGGGATGATATGTATACATTTTAAGTACGACTATCGCGGCTTCTCAAGATTCCAGCACCGATTCTCACGCGGAACCCTTGAGAACAAGACACCTATTTCCAAGGTTCGTAGGTCCAACCCTTCAAACGATCAAGCGACGACAGGCCAAACTGCGGATACATGTATTCTCCGACAAACGTCTTCTTCCGCGGACTGACGAACGAAATGACGACCTCAGTATACTGTGACGCTCTGTACGTCAAGTTCACAGCAACGTATGTTGTCATCAGGTATTTCTGAACAGAAATGCTATCATTGCCATGCGCGGGCTCTGTATTCGAGCATTGGTTTCATGTGAGGATGTCAGGGCCGTCAGGGTGCTTCGTACTCCCCAGGGCCAAGACCCGTCCATCAGCGCCTTCCGCGTAAGATGCCCTAAAGCCCGACCTATCATGGCACATAGGCACGGACGCAATACTTTGACAGTGAGAAAGAAATGTTGGGAGCCTCGTGTGTTTCAGCGATGGGTATGATTGACCATCAGCATATACCTCGTATTTTCAGGGATCTAGGTTGGGTCCTCCTTTAATAATGTGCTCATCTTTACTGACCGGTACTATAAGATCAGGACCCAGATGCCGAGCCAAGTGCTAGCTGTTCGCTGGATGTCAAATATCGACAGATTTAATACCTCAGGTTACATATTGTGTATGTAAAAATAAAAAATATCGCCGCTTCCGGGGATCCTTATAGGATTTGCAGTAGGATCTTCCTTCTTCGCTGACGGTCTCGACGGTTACGCAGACGCACCGCGCATCCTAAAAGGACGTACGGCGGTTGTCCTCGGTTGTCAGACGCTGCGCTATGCTAGAGCCTGGCATAACTTTTTTGCATCCAGCAAGTTCCTCACTGCCGGTACCTGTGAGATCACGAGCTAGGATATCATGCGTCGAACTCAAGATGCATGCGCGCAGCCATTGGTCCACAGGCTCCATTCTTCCTGTGAAATGATTGCGGTCTCGGCGAAGTTACCGACGCTCTTTTTCTCTCGTCCTTGGAAGAGGTGGGATTGCAGTCCCACGCTGATGGCCCAGCTGAGTGAGCATCCATTAATTAAGGCAGCGGCATTAACTTTCATCCGCCCTTCACCCGTATTTACATATAAGGTGACCGCTACTGTAGAGTAATTAAGACGAGCACTATCGCGAGACAAGGTAAAGTGAAGGCTTCGATTTGGTGGATATTGAGAAGCTGATTGGTTTGATTTTATAATATATATGTCGCTGCTGGCATCCCCAGCAAGGTTGGGGAGCGCATGCAGAGAAGTGCATCGTGGTGATGTGTGTGATGGGGGCGATGCCGTGCCGATAGCCATTATATTCGTTATGTCAAAAACGCGAGACGCGACGCGTCTTTACGCGTTTTTTGGGTGTTAAGACGTTCCGAAGGGCAATCCAGAGCCCATAGAGCAAAAAGCGGTTAGTCAAGAGATGAATGGAGGCGGGGGAATGGATTGTTTCCCAAGGGGTGCCGGTGATCCGTGGATTGCGAATACCGCCACGAGTGGCCCTTGCCCTGAAGTTTTTCCTGACGGGAGCGTTTGGGAACGATTCTTCGTTTTTTCCTGACTGCTGAAGAATAGACAGAGGACACAAAGATTTTATTTCGCTGAAGACTCACCGGACTTTGGCCATTTGAGTGGAGGTGGTGACCTAATCGGGAACAAGGCTGCTGTCACGAACAAGAGAATAGGATTGTAGCAGATATAATAACTGCGAATGGCTGACGGTCGTCAGGGTCTGTACATACGGGCGGGTAATAGACCGGAAGTCGCAAGGTCAGGGAGCAGATGGGTGCCAAGTTGCCAACGGTGCGGCACGGTAGGATCAGTTTCCACTCGGTCTCTTTCACAAAGTCACATCGGATTGACTTTGGCATTTGAGGCGCTTACTTCATCCCCATTTCCCTGAATTATTATTTTCCTTTTATTTCACTATATAAGCCGAAACCCGACTTTCCACCTGTCCTCGACTTTTCCCTTCTTCAGGACTGCACTGCGCTAGGCGGCTGCGACCTGGTCCACCAACGTCGTCCAATGCCCTCTCTTCGTCGTACCTTTTCCTCGCCGGCCGTCCGTTCTTCACCGTATCCATCTGCCTCTGAGCATGCTGGTCCCAGCAATCGCGCCCATGGTGGAGGTCGCAGGCGTTCGTCTGGCTCAGAAACGATTGGCAGGAGAGTCTTGGCGGACATTGAGTGGTGGAGAGTTGTGGATGGGCAGCGCGACCTTGACGCTGAGCAGGAGTCGGAGGACGCCAGCCGTGACCAAGAGCCCGACCAGCTCCCGGGTTCCGTCCGAATTAACGCTGGCGACCCTCTGACGGGCGCTGAGCCCCCTCGATATACTGAGGTTGAGCGCTCATATGTCCCGTCGTCGTGGAGCCCGTTCCTTGGCTCGCCAGAGGTAAAACTTTTTTTTTGTTTCTTGCTATCCACGGTTTTGATCGCATATGTCAGGTGTCTTCTATTTTCTCTGACTTGGCGCCCTTGTCTGTCGCGCCAGAGACACCTCGTCGCCGCCATCACGGGCAGGAGTCGTCGTCGTCGTCCTTGGAGTCTACGCCCGAGTTGCCTGAAACATCCGTGGAGGGACTGCGTCTGGACCTTGAATATCTCGATCTCGGCGCCCACGATGCTGATCTGCCTCCGTACCCGATGACAAGGCGTGCGCGCAATGCTAGCCTTCCCTCATATCTCACCGTTCGCTCCCATTCATTTGCGGACTTCCTTTCCCTCCATAGTGACTCTGCTGGTCAATACGCCGACTTCGCAGTTTCCCCGCTGTCTTCCTACTCACCTAATTTCCTCAACTAGTCCAGAGAGAAGCCGCGGCCCAGCGATCAAACCACTATCTATCCTTCAAAAGTGTCCCATCTATTCACTCCAATCTCGCGAATCACCATCTTCACTGTTTCTTCTTGCATCTCCTTCATGTCGTACTTTTTCATCACCGCATTGCACTGCATTTTTTTCTCTTCACACTTCATTAGCATCGTTGCACGACACGACTTTTACGATTTTGGAAGCTATCCATAACTAGGTCAATAGCCACCTCGCATTGCTCTGCTTGTCTTTATCGTTCTTATTCACGGACAGCCGTCTACCCAGGCCAATCTATTCACGTTTTCTCACTGTCACCATATATTGTTTTGCAATTTTTTCTTTTTTCAAAATTCACGTAACAGTGACAATTTCTTCCGTAGCTTCAATCATTGTAACGACTAGACATCCATGCATCTGTTTTCCTTTCTCATTTCCCTTTTTGTTGTGTTTGTGAATACCTCTCTTGATGATTACGACCCGTGACGATAGCTCGTGTTTCTCCTGCAATAAAGAAACTTTCTGTGTAAAAAAGGCTTCTTCCATTGAGATCAATCAAAAATCTACAAATCCATATCCAAATAAACCACAAGTCCTATGGTGATATCGGAGAAAGGCTCCCACGCAACCACCAGTTAAATCGGAACCCTCCAAGTTTGATCAGCTGCGGCCTCTGAATGACGCGCCAGTTGAAAAGAACTCCTTCATCAATCCCGATGATAGGAAAAGGGACGCCCAATGCCAGCAACCTGATGGTCTGATGCAAGGAACCATCCCAACGCAACAATCTGGACCAAAAGACATTCAACGACATCCAGATGACAAGCCCCACTAGCTAGAAATGAGACGGGATTCCTTGTGGTGGCGGATCACGATCCATACGAAGTGTTCGAAAAACCCAGGGTAAAGTTGTGATCATCGCTTCATGCCGGCTATAGTCTCAGGTCCTGAGACTTTGCTCCAAGGAGACGACGCGATTGGCCCGTATCGTCGCTCGACATCTAGCGGAGGGGGTCGTTGGACCGGTTTGGGCGGCTGAACTGCTGCCGGCCTAGCGGTAGCGGCTGGTTGGCCTTGCCGCGCTTTCCAGGCGTTCCGTATCGCGTTGGAACGCGCTAAGAGCTTCGAAAAAGAGTCAGTTAAAAGCGTAATAGGCCCAGTAACAGTGCCTTTCTTACAGCATCTTTTTCGACTCCATCGGCTATACTCTGTATAATTTTCTCCACGACGCTCCGATGATTACCATTTGGCTTATCATCTCTGAATCTCATCATACGCCAATGTGATACTGCGGGGTCCCAGTGGACTTCGATGATGCGATCGTCATATTGTTCGCCTGACGACTTCATCCTATACGACAGTGATCATGAAGCGTAATGAAACAAAAATTAGAAAAAGCTTACTGTTCCCATTCTTCATCAGAGACATATAGATCATCGTACAGTTCATACTTCGCCACCCCGCGTTCATCGCCGCACCAGACTTGGAGTAAAAATATTGGCTTGGCGTGAAAGTCCGGCACGGTAGGATTCGACGCCAGAGGTGGGAAGCGAAGAACTAACTTGAAGTCGATGGAGTTTTCCGATGCGGGTTTCCATTTCATTCTGGCGAAGAGGCTAAGTGACAGCTTGTATGTGGAAGGAAGCCAGAAACTCACATGTTCGGATCTGTACCAGGTGTATATGGGGTGTTGACACAGGTATAGATGAGGCCATCATTCCCGTGTTGCAGGGCCGGGATGTCGACGTTGAAGACCTGCTCAACGTTGTAGGATGATTTGATCTGCTTGACCTTAACACTGGTTTTTCGCATCAGCGCGCCGCGAACAAGGATTGGAGTTCACCGGACATACTCGAACGGCTGTGCATTTGCCATGTGTGGATGGTCTCGCATCATCCTTGCGTACGGCTTGAGAAACCATTCGTTGAGCCTCTACGGAGTCGTTCAATTAAGTGCTGCTTTCTGAGATATCACAGACGCACCCCATAACGCTTGTCCAAAGGTCTTGACATCACGTTTTGATCGTCGACAACGAGGCAGTCAAAGGCGAGGAATCGCAGTGTCTCCTGCAACCAGAGCTTGAACACGAGATTAGCGGGATCTACAAAATACTTACGTGTTTGGTCCTCGGGTCGACGTCTATGACGAGTTCACCGTCGACGATGGTACTTCGCAGTGGCCACAACGGATTCTCGTGGTGAGGGAAGTACAGTCCTGCTAATTCACGATACGTATTGTGGCGGTCAATCTGAACTGGCAATCAGCCGACAGCCGGGTACACGAATGCTCCAGGACGCACGAGGTAGGACATCTGGTCCTTGGTGTTGTTGTCGGTGAAGACGAAGAGCAAGACGCGAATTCCATCCGACTTTTCGCAGACCCAGAAACTAGCTTGGAATGAGGAACTGGGTGGATTTTAGAGTAAAAGAAACATACTCTTGCTGCTCCAGCTTGTCGAGGTCATTTGTGGCAAAACTTACTGGCTGACTTCCAGGAAACCTGAAAGAGAAGGTGCGATGAGCGCTGCCGATTATATGGACCCACTGGCACCCACCTCTGGTGGTCGACATTACAGAGCCGCGCGACGTTCGATTTGAGCCAATTTTCTTGATCAGGAGGCACAAGCGTGCCAGGAAGGTCGGGAACAGTAGGCATCCAACTGGTCCCCGACAGTCGCTGGTTGAAGAAACTGAGAGTACTTAGGTAAGCAGCAAACACTGCCACCACAGCGGAAGCTGATTCATGATCTCAGGCGAGAGAAAAAATAGGAAATGCTTTTAGAGAAAAAATACAATTCGACACGACAGCAGAATAATATGCATATCTACTACAAGGATACAAAGTCAACCCATCACCGGTCCTCAGCCCATTCCTACAGAAAATGAATCAGTTATCAGTACAAACGAGACAACAAAGAAACGTACATTCTCCTTCTTGATTTGAGCCTAGATAGGGGTGATGTCAGAACGGGAGTCACTTGAAACATGAATGAAACTCGCCTCCTCTTCCGGTGTAAAGTCATTGACGATGTTGAACAGTTTGCGAATTTCCTCGGGGGTCTTGCCCTTGATCATGTTCGCCACCGTTTTGCATCCCACGTCACTACGCAGCCTGTCAGAGACGCACAAAGGCGAGAGAAAAGGAGGCTCACAGTAGAGACTTGATGTCAAGGTAATTGGCAGCAAGGATAATTTCGAAGAGCATTTCCTGGTCAACGGTGATAAACTTTTGATCCCATTCGCTGATGTCGGTCGTGCGCTTGCGGGTGTCATCTTGGCTTTGGTCGGCATCTGCAGCGGGTAGGGGCTCGCCCCGATGATGTTCACAGTATTCAAGGACCTGAGTGGCAATGCAGGATAAGCAACGCCGAGTAGGTAAAAAGCAAAAAAGACGGACGTACCTTCTTCAAAACGCTTGATGAAACATTGGGCAGCGGAATGGGCTGGTCGGATTCACCGACATCTACACGTGCAAGGATGGGCTACAGCAAATCAGATGAAAACAGCAAAGCAGACCTTCAAGCATGTTCTTGATGAGCACGCTGCGCTCGACGATGTCCTTCTCGGTGGTGAAGGATTCGTTATCAGAGGTGACAAGGTGGACCATTTTGAAGTAGAGGAGGCGAGGGAGTATAAGCTGATGAGATGGTGGTAGACGACCAAGGCTAAATAGGTGGTGACAGCCCCGTGACATTCTTGTGACATTCCGTATCCGGACACTGCCGACAAAAGAAACAGGTCCGTGCCACTCATTCTGAACAAAGGCAGTATTGCTATGTCTTTTCTGGCCAGGTCCGTTGACCTTGTAAAAAGCCCTTTTGCTACTTTCGGTGCGTTTTACCTTTGTTCTGTCATTTCTCTTGCTTATCTGGACAATAGGCGTTGGGGCTGTGCGGACAGCAACCAAGCGTGCTGGAGGAACAATATCTAACCATGGTGGATCTCCAGGCAAGCGGCTAGGTGTCAAAAAGTTCTCAGGTGTGCCTTGCATGGTCATTCGAGGCGCTATGTCTTCATTTCTTTGCAGATCAGTATGTTATTCCGGGGAACATCATTGTCAGGCAACGGGGAACGCTTTTCCATCCAGGGCCTAATGCAAGTCGCCACTGCTTTCCAACTACTGGCGTACTAACGATGCCACAGGTCGGAATGGGTCGCGACCACACCATCTTCGCCTCAATACCAGGCTACGTACGCTTTTACAAGGAGAAATACATGCTTGGAGAGCGCAGATACGTTGGAGTTGTGCAGACACGGGGCGAGAAGCTGCCCCGTAACGAAGAGGAGTTTGGCCGGGATCGATACTTTGGTCTGAAGAATCTTCGCGCACCAATACCACTGTGACACGTTTTTCCAGAGTGAATTCTAAGTTCTTTGTTGTTGTCCATGACTTGTCCATCAATTCGCCACCGTTCTATCTTTAGCATCACTCCCACACTCAGACATGGATGAACCATCGTTCAAGCTTACGATTACGCCTCTCAAGCCTGCGGGTAAGACATCGGAATGTTGCATTCTTATCGTGGCATTGACATCTCCATCCAGACATTCCCTCTGAAGCAGTAATTCTTTCCGCGGGGGAATCGCTCCTCAAATCAACTTCGTCCTGGAAACCAGGCAAAACCTACCACAAAACAGTCAAAACCTACTCTCGCGGCAAGGAAGCGGGAGATGGTGCTCCATGGCATTACCGTGTCAGCGAGCACGCACCCGGTCAAGCCACCTTTGACCAGATGTGGGCCAAGTTGGGCACAAACAAACCTGAGAACGAGAAAGAGTAAGTTCCCCCGGCGATCAAGGACATGCCCCGTAATCGTCGCCCTTCAGATACATGGCAATCATCAACAAGGTTACCAAAGTCAAAGACATCTCGCCTACGCAATCGATCTGGACGTTGCATTACAAGTTCCCGCCGCCTGTCCAGCCGCGTGTGTTCACTGTCCTTCAAATCGTGCACTTGACAGAGACTTCCCCCCGCACTGGGTTCTTTCAATTTGCTGACCTTTTGTTGTTGCTGTTTTCTTACGTATCTTCAGGGTGGTCGTTTCCATCCCGATCGATCTATCGTCGCCAGAAGACGCTGACCTTGCGAAGCTGGAAGAGAAAGGTGTCAAGGGCAGATACGTTAGTGTTGAACAGCTTGCGGAGTTGGAGAATGGGAACACAGAGTGGCGTATGGCGACTTCGAGCACGCCTGGAGGCCTCATACCCTCTTTCTTGACGGAGTCCACGATGAATAGTACAATTGCCGAGGTTCGGTCTTCCTTTTTCCTTGAGAACGTGCACGCACTGAAGTTAATTTCCAGGATGTGTCTCATTTCATGAAGTGGCTTCATAGTTTGCCTTCAGATTCGAAATGAACTCGACTAGTTGTGTACAAATACCCAATGAGAAGTCGGTGAAGTTCCTTGCTCATCGCACAAGACGGCAGCCAGCCCTTGGCTTCATGGTATGGTCGCTTCTTCCTTTGCCTCGCACTCATTGTCCGCCGGTCTTCCTCAAGAGTCGTACCACAAGAAATAGGGATGGTTCTTTCTGGTTCTGGTGCCTTTCTCACGGAGATTAGTCTCTCCTTTCCACCTGCACTTTCTTGATCAGCGGACTGACTTCTGGACCTTGGTCGCCGCTGTCGAGTGAAAATGCTGACCCCCTGCTCAGAATTTAAGTAAGCGCTGAACCAGCTGTGCTGCGTGGCTCGCCGCAACCCGTGGTAGATATCATGATCTGTGGCAATGTTCGTGGCGGCTCGACGGTGACCAGGACCTGTTAGTGATAGGTTATGCCTATACTTTCTAAATAACCCGAATTGCCTTTACCGCTCGATCTCAGTCTGTGAAGGTTTTTCTTCAAGCTTATCTCCAAGCTTGCTCTGTGCGAGTGTGCTAGCGGGATTCTCTTACCGACGAATCTCTGCTCGCTTTTGCTTGATTCGTCTATATGAGTCCACTGCTTACATGTCCCCACACATACGCAAAGCGCATCGTGCAGAAGGGCCATCATTCTTCCCCTCCTTTCGAGCAAACACCTCTGAATCACACGACACCTGTGAGTTCCTCAAAAGTCTTTCATCTTTCCCGCTCCACTAACGGTCACCTCGGCTGTTCTTCACCATAGATACCATTGCATGCTCTGAGATGTTGGAGGTCTCAACTCGGGTTTAGGAGAGAACCTCCAAGCTCCATCTAACAGAATGCTGTTCGGATGCTTTAATATATAGTCCATCACCCCTTTATTAGCAGTGGGTGGTATCTGTATGGTCTACCTTCGGCGAGCAGACGGGCGAACTTATGGTACCGGGATTCATCGATCGAAAAACATCCTTGATGCCGTCCAAGGCTAATTTTATCTGTTGGTCGTGTGGATATTTAACCTTAATCTCCTGGTTGTGACCTAGAATATACCCTTGCGTCCAGTGAATATGGTTTATTGGACCCGTCTCCCGATTAATACGCCTGATTCAAAAGCTCTACTGTTACCCACACGGCACGTCTGCTTATTTCTTGTCAGGTGCTGGTCATGTGGAAATTTTTCGGGAGGAAAAGGAAATGCGCGCACGGATGGAGACAATAATGGGCGATTTCGCTGAACATCCGAGTCGATGGATGTTTTTGATCAGTATACCGGGAGTGCTGCCATATTCCGGGTGTAATGAGTTTATTCGATATATCTACGTAAAGGCTCATCACAAGTTATGCCTAAGATACACTGCTGGACACTGCTGCCCGTCAGTATCGGCAACTCGAGAAATGGAGAGCGGTATGTTGACCCAAATCCACACTCTAGCCAGTGAAGCTTGCTGCTTTAAAGTACACTCAACTCAGCATTGAAGGCCCTAGTTTGCTGAATGGCTTCGTCCTTGTTTACAAGACCGTTGTTAGTCAAATCTCCTCGAAGTACAGTAGTACTTGCACGCTGCGGGAGGTAGGTCGAACCGAGATGGAATCGTGTCGGATAGTAACAACCTCCCAAAATCATTATGAACCTTTGAACATTGGTGAAAATGAGCACTCACTCTTTACTACAACTCGCCGTCATCGATGGCCATAGTGTCTCTATCCTATACCACCGGAATGGATTGACAAGACAAATAGAACAAGGATGTTGTCAACTCGCATTTCTATTCCTTCGGCCTCTTTGAACAATGGCCTATGATGACAGTTTGATGAGTTGCCTGCATATCATATTCAATTGCTTCTAATAAAGAAATTTACTAGAAGTATATCCCTTTGATCCTATTACTTCCTCTGTTCAATAACCAGCAAGGTCTGGTAAGGATACTCGAATGTGCCTTCGCTCTCGTTAATCCAGACTTTATCATCGCCTCGCTCTACAATGGCCCTGATGTCGTCCAATACTCTAGATTTGACATCGGCTGGCAAATTCTGGATGTAGCTCGTAGTAGTGGCTCTATCAACCGCAAGCGAGACGTCGCAGGGTAAAGTATACGCCCAAGTCTTATCAACTGGAGGTTCGAAGGCCTTCTTATAAGAGTCTGTGTCGAAAATTTTGCGCCACAGGCCGTGACGGTGCTGCGGAGTGCCCGGTGGTTCATGTTGTTCAACTTGGTCCCTTAGTTGATCAACCCATCGTGCCGCCTTTCTGTTGGGTAAACATGTTAGTCTTAGATGTTGCTTGTACAAAGGAGCAAGAGGCGGACCGATCGGGGAGGTTCCAAATAATAGCGACGACGCCGGTTGGCTTCAGGATTCTGGCCAGCTCAGAGGCAGTAGCATCATAGTCCTGGCACCAATGGAATGCCTATATCGACCATATGAGATGGCAAATTCAATACCACGAGGAAATTGCCTGCCTGAGCAATGACGACAAGGTCGGCCCAGCCGTCGTCAATATTGGTGGTATCGAAGGTCCCCTCCCTCGCAGAGACGCGATCATCTTGAACAGTCTTGATAAAGACATCGCGCATTCCAGCGCTAGGCTCTACGGCCCTCAATTCTTTGACTGTACCAGAGAATTCTGGATGCTTAAGGAATGCTTTGGTGAACAGACCTGTTCCGGCACCGATTCTACAACCATCGGCGTGGTCAGAAGGCTAGCAAGGAGCAGGGGGAGTGAAAAAACATACTCAACTACATTAAATGGGAGCGAAGCCTTCAATGCCTCCCTTATCGCGGACAAGGCATGAGATTGGTACGATGGGCGTGCGCTGAACGTAGTAGGAGTCAAGGAAACTGCTTCTTTTTTATCCAACACGACGCTTACCGGTCATAGAGCTCGTTCGTCCCCGAGCCAAAACCACTCTGGGCAACGTTGTGGACGATAGCCATTGCGCTTGGTCAGCGCGATACCCGCTCTTTCAAAATAGAGAAAGAACATCTGAGAATAGCGTCATGTGGATAGGCGGTGGGAAGATTCTTCGGCTTTTAGGTCGAATTCCTGCTCACCTATACTGTAGCAAATGTCGAGACGACGAAGTATTAAGAAAATATAGCGTGTTGAACGTTTAGAAGAGAGCTATATCATCACGTTAGCCAAGATGTCAGTGTTTGAAAAGTCCAAGCCTTCGATAATTCATGGACAAGCTCCAATGACCTTGTTGCACTGGTACGCTAATCTCGACTGCTTGCCTGTCAAGAGATTAAGAGTCTACCTAGGGGAGACTACTGGTACGCATCTTCTACCTCAATTCCTATGCGGTCACTTGCGGTGACCATTGGTACTACCGCACTAGTAGTTCAAGTTCAAGTTCGAGAAAAACACGTGTTCGCTATATCGGGTAAATGAGGTACCCGGAGCCGGATTCGTGTTTCTCGACATTGACCGCGTCGGTTTGTCTTAGCTGCTGGAGGATGGGAGAGCAGGTCCTGACCGTCCATGTCGCTTCGTCTGGAAAGCCTGTCACACTCACTTGCTCAGATACCTTGCTTACTGTGAAAGGCAGTGGTAGTACGTGTCCTCTACTCGTGTCTGTCTGTCTCCGTCACCTTACTTGCTTTAGAGCTCAGAGATATACCCTTTCATCAGCTCATACAAGCCGACTTTCATCCTGATACCCTAACTCTGCAAATCTCATATGTTTGGAAAAAGAAAACCAATGGACACCTGTCTCTAGTCCGCCTTGAAGGGACAGCGAAGGAGAGCGAATCTAACGCTGTCAAGGAATGGACTGAAAGCGCGTTGAAGGCAGCGTTCGAAAGCGCGTCGCTTGGCTTTGTCGTGTTGTTATAACGACTGACCGCTCGACAGGTGCAGGCGTCAACCGAGGACGTCGGGTCAAAGTCCTGGTCAACCCACATGGCGGAACTGTGCGTCCGTATTGTCGCTCTTGACTGTGGCTTATCTTCCGTGATAGCGCAAGGGCGCTGCAATTTTCACCAAAACCGTCGAACCTGTCCTGCGTGCAGGTGGATGCGCGTTGGACGTGCAGTGTGAGCTATGTTTGACGTTCACTCAAGTCGATTATTCATTTTGGTTAATTGTCAAGACACGACACATAGTAATCATGCGTATGAAATTGCCAAAGTGCTTCCGCTGGAATACGACGCTATTGTCACGGTCTCCGGCGATGGTCTAATCCATGAAGTCATGAATGGCTTTGCCCACCATAAATACCCTATGAAAGCATTTTCCATCCCAATTGCGCCTATCCCTACTGGTAGCGGAAACGGTCTTTCCTTAAATATTCTTGGCTTAGCGGTAATAACACCTCTTCTATTGTCTCCGAATTGTTCCATCTCATTCTTCACATCTGGAAGGACGGTTTCGACGTAGTAGCGGCTGCCTTGAATGTAATTAAGGGTAGGATCAACACTCTCCGTATCGTTCTATTCTGAGCACCCTCCAGGTCTCCCAATGAAGGTTGACGTGTTTTCGTTCGTACAGAACGGGAAGCGTTCAATTTCTTTCATGTCTCAAGCCATGGGCCTCATGGCCGACTTGGATATCGGGACAGAACATCTACGATGGATGGGCGACACGCGTTTTATGTACGGCCTCTTTCGCGGGAGTAAGTCGCATTCATTTCATTGATGTACCGTTGTCAGACGTTTGACCGCCGTTACACGCAGTGGTCACTTTCAAGCCATGTGCTGTTCAATTTTCTTATAAAGCAGCCGAAGAGGACAAAGATAAGATGGCGCAGGAATGTTACGCTAGACGTGTAAATGATAAATCTGCGACCGAACGCACCATTCCTGCTGCGAATGAAAACTCCGACTCGGCACTCCCACCTTTGACAACTGATGAGTCGGATGAAGGATGGACTACGTTTGACAAACCGCTTCTTTATTTATACGCTGGCAAGGGGCCCTTTGTTGGACGGCAAGTATTTTGAACTTTCACCGAGCTTTTGTGTGCTAAGGAATACTTAGTGACTTAATGGCCTTTCCCGTCTCTTTGCCGGATGATGGTCTGATTGACATAGTGGCCCAGACTCTGGTACGAAACATCCATCATTAGATGTATTTCCCGTTTCAATCGTTCCGTGGCAGTCTTCAAGAAGCGAAGTCATACACGATCTCGCTGAAGGGCCAAAGGGGGGCCACTTCTGGAAAGACAGTGTATGTCTCCCGCACCATACCCTCGTTTTCGTAAAACTCATCTGTCATAGTTGCATTATATCAAGGCGCATGCCTATAGAATGAAGCCGCTCGCACCCAAAGGGGCATTGTCTGTCGACGGGGAGATGTTCCCGTTCGAGGCTTTTGAAGTAGAGGTACATCAGAAGCTTGCGACATTATTGAGTCCCCACGGGTACTATGCCGCTGATTTTCTCCCTCGGGGAAGTAAATCCCCTTAAATGTTTAGCTATCATTGGTTTAAAACTGTGGAAGTTATGATAATACAAGTTTTAATCTTGGCACACTTGCTCTCGCACTGCACCGCAGCGATCACCAACTCAATATTTAGAATGTATCGCACATCTTCAGAGGTCTACGTTGCTGCAGATTGATGATGACTTTTGGATATGAGGAGATCACAAAGCTAAGAGTTTCCTTCACAGGTACAAAAGACGCATATCGACTTTGAATGTCGCAATAATATTTTTTTTGGAATGTTGCAGTCTGGAGTCGAGAATCAATCTCCTACCCGTTGTGGAACCTGCTCTTCTTGGAATATTAAGTGGTACACAACTACCACCCACATCAGTCCTCCTTGCAAAGATCATCGACAACTTCCCCAGCACGAACCCCCAAGACACTGAGGAGAGAGTCACTCAATCCATGAGTGGCTTCTTCAACACCCTGCAGGTAAATCCTGGATTTCAGTTCGCTGTCGTCGGTCGGTACAAGGCGGTATCCTCTACTGATATATATCTTGTGGTCGTCATGGTGGTCCAATTCGGCCACGGAGAGAGCCGGCGACGTAGGTGGGGTGCTCACAGCACTCCCGTTAGAAGAGGAGGGCGATACTCCACCATTTTGCAGAGGAGAATCCAACGGACTGTCCTGCGCCGACCTCTTCGTATCCGGAATGAGGCGACAAGTGCCCGGTTGGCATGCGGAGGACAAGCCAAAATGCTTGCCGACGCTGGAGTTTTTTAAGAGGTCCGTCCAGGACGTTCGTTGGTAGCCTGTAGCACAGATGACTGCGTCATACTTCTCCGTCTCTAATTTACGGGAAAGAACGTGCTGGATGGTGAAGGTAAAATCTGGGTCACCATTGACTTCGGGCGCATGGGCAGCAACGATGCAGGAATAAGGCCGAATGTGAACCAGAGGGATAGAAGATGATGGTCCGTCGGTTCGGCGTGCGATGTCACCGTCCACCTTTTGACCATAGATGACCTCGTAAAGCTGTCATGTATCAATCAGAAGGCGATTGCAATCTTAAAATCGGACGTCCTTACCGCATCAAGGGTGAGAGAATTTATCACGCTATAATTTGTGCTTTTGAACTCTTGGAGCTGCGTAGCGCGAGACGCAGATGATGGATGAGAAAACCACGCGTCAGTTGCTGGAGACAGCACAATTAACAGCAGCATTCCATCGTAAAAGATGGACATACCTTGAGGGTCAAAAATTTCGTTAGCGAATGGAGTGTCATCGCTAGGCCTTAAGGCCCCCTTGCGGATGATCATGTCAATTTGATGTCTCCCAGCCGGTGCAGGTATGCTCCTCAGTCTCTCTCGTAGGTTGAGAGTTACCTCGGCAGCAGATTGACCCGCCCCGATGACAGCGACACGAAGATTTGCTTTTCCCTTGGCAGCAATCGAGTCAATGATAGAGTCAACAGACATCAGATAGGTGGAGCTATGGATAACGAGAGGGTGCTCGATGAGAGACACGAGGGGTACTGGGACGCGGCCCGTTCCACCAGGCGAAATTATCAGGTTGCCTATAATCGTAGTAACAGGTTAGAAAACCTTTCGTCTGTACAAGAGAAGAAAGGCTCACGGGTTGTGTAAGACGTGACTTCGCCACTTGCAACATCTTTGGCGTGAACGACGAGAAGACCGTCAGAAGTAGAATCGACGCCGACGACCTCTGTACCAAACAAGACTGGGACGCCATGGTCTTGGACGTAGCGGGCAGCCCATGATAGATAATCCGCATATTCCCTTCGCGTGGGGATAGTCGATCCTCGATTAATAAAGTTGATCAGACGGTTCTGGCTATGGAGGTATGATAGGAAAGTGATGGGAGATTGCGGCGAACGCAAAGTAGCGAGATCCTTCATGAAACTGGCGTAGCAACGAAAGCCGGTGAGAAAAAAATAGCTTCATCAAGTATGAATGCAAGTACCTGATCTGCATACGAGCATCTGGAAGGAGCATTCCGGGGTGCCATTGAAACTTTGCATGCTTCTCAACGAAGAGAACCTTTTTGATAGGATGATCTTGACGACTGGAATCCTATTTTCCGGTTCGGGAGCGTGAGAGGACATATCGAAATAAGATAAGATACGGAACGTACCCCACGGCCAGCCCAGCTTTCAACTAGAGCTCCGCCAATCGCAATATTGGCGGGACCGAAGCCGAGCCCAATGAGGTCAAAAGTCGTGTCGGCGTGCTGCATATTTATGCCAGATGGTTGTGGAAGTCGACTTGAGAGTACCAGCAGGGTGAGAGTTATTTTATACGGAATCGAACGGGTTGAATACGCCAGAAAGACGTCAAATTTGCCGAGTATACCATTTTGAACTCGAAAAAAACCTTTCGAAAAGGAACCGGAACATGTTCCCAATATGACGAGTTCTAGGTCATAGAAGGGTCACGCTCGGCAGAAAACCGTTGGTTAGGCTCCAAATGGGTGGAATTAGTCCGCAGAAGGTGCCGCAGGGAGGCAGAAGCAGTGGAGCTTGCCAAGCGATGCGAACCACATTGATCATCGAGTCCAAAATGGCACTCCTTATCTGATAATCTGTTATCAGATAGTATGCCATGCTGGATCAAATCAAATATAATCTTATCAGATAAACGTAAGATCAAAAGTCCTTCCTCACCACGTCCCCCGTTATTTCGACGTTGCCATTCAGTCACTTGTTTTCTCGTCATTCCGGCAAACATTGCATCAATTACGCTGGTCCAGCCTGCGCATAATTACACCCGATCAGAGTCCGAACGGCAATATCGTCCGTCGATGTCGATATCTTTTCTCCTGATCTAGAGGTAAGGAACACTACAGATCATTCCTCATATTGACCGAAACCCTCATCAGAGTAAGAAAGGTTGGGTCGAATATACGGGTTTCCTGGGTTGCTTGGAGTTATGCGCCCCTCTGTAAAGGTACGCCCACCGCGACGAATACGAGGTGTCTAGAGCTTGCCGAAGCCCAAGACTTCAGACTGATTGGACATGGACCACCGCTGACAGATTCAACCCGCCACGGAGTTCTTAGCATGACATCCAGGAGCCAGTGGAATGCCGGCATAACTCTCTGGTGTCGTTCTCCGAATGGAATTCATGTACCTGATGGGAGTCGATTTGTAGAGCGTATTACTTTCACCCGGCCAGGCGAAACACGCCATGAATTGAGACGGAGAATAACGGCTCAAGGCGCGTCTGTTGAAAGGCTATAGTCGGTTCCGAATATAATCGTATGATATTCCTCCATGTCTACAACAGAACTGATCAATATTAGAAACGAACAAATAGAAAACTAGGACGATTTACACATGTATCGCGCTAAGCCCTTGGCGGGGCACAGCAATCCGTAAAACACGGCAATTTACCGAGCGAAGAAATAGTATTGTGGTTTTAATGTCCGCGACGGGCAATTCGAAGACTTTCTTCCTCCAAACCTTCCACCCACACAACCTCTATGCCAGCATCCTTCAGCTTTTGTGCACCTTCACAGGTGACAAAGTCGGCAGGCTCCCCTACACCGATAAAGCATCGCTTGACCTTGGCAGCTATCAAGGCATCTGCACAGGGGGCGAGGCCAGATGTTCGGATTGAGCATGGCTCCATGGTTGTATACACGTCGAGACGAGCCAAGATTTCATGGATGTCGAGTGAAAATGGTACAGAAGAGGCTGAAAATATATGGGCGAGCTGATCCTGTGTGAGAGAGCGTAGCTTTATAAGAGCGTTGGCTTCAGCGTGTGTATTCCCTTCGAGTTCCCTAGAATAACCGGTAGAGACAACGGTAGGTGTACCGTTATCAGGCCGTTTCAGTACTAGAACGCAGCCTACGCAGAACGCTGTAGGAGATGCCTGGCACTTCTCTGCTTCTACCAGTGCAAGGCGCATAAAAGCGAGCTGTTCATCGAGGTTGGTGCTCATGTTGTCACAAGGCCCACCATGTCACAACAATGTCACAACAAGCAAACTTATGCTGACATAATGCTGCAAGCAGATCCTCGACCTTGTTCAGTTGTTTCCTCAACAACGGTCTCAAATTGAACCTACACCACCACCATGTCTTCGCCTTTACTAGACGATGTCAACGCGGTAGCATTTCATGATGAGGACGTTCCCATGAATAGCTCCGAGCACGGCGACGATGACGAAGGTGAAGGCGATGTAATAATGCCTGGGGCTTCAGACGATAGCTCCGAAGAAGACGAAGACGACCCTGAGGAGGAAAGACAGATAAAACAAGGATTCATTGTTGATTCTGATGAAGAAGAGGAGGAAAAGCAGCGTCGAAAGAAGCGTCGAAAGAGGCACCACAGGCGTCGAGGCAAGCATTTTGGGACACATCCATACCGGAGAATTTTCTAACTTTCGTAACAGAGGAAGAAGAAATGCTGGAAGACGACGACCTGGATTTACTGGAAGAAAATACAGGCACCTCATTCAAGAGAAATCGTCTCAAACGTCTGGTTAGGCATGGATCAGACTCCCCCCCGGCCGCGTCTTCTTCACGTCGTGCAGTGGTTGAGTCTTCCGACGATGATTTGGACGACGAGGACGGACTGCCTCGGATCCAAGATATTCACAAAATCTGGGACGATGACCGACGGGGAGAGGAAGACGACGAGGACGCAGACGGGGATATGGACGACTTCATCGAGTATGAAGACGAGGACGAGGGTGGCGCCATGGATGAGCAGGCCCGCGAAGCGAGGAGAAAGGAAAGAAAGAGGCAGGAACTGGAACGTCGCAAAAAAGCCCGTGAAATACGGCCAGAGTTAGCTGGAATTGATGCGAAGTACGACCATCTTCCTCTTTTGTAGCCTTCCTCTCTAACCAATTTCTAGCGCGTGGGAGGAGATTCATGATGTGTTTGGCGATGGTCACGATTATGACTGGGCTTTGGCCGCTGATGACGAGTATGACTATGATGAAGAGCAAACCAAACCAGATATAAGGTATCAAGATGTATGTATCTTGATTTTTTCAGGTCTGTTGGAGTCCCTAACCATTGTTTTAGGTCTTTGAACCAACTGACATACGAGCTCGGATGTTGACCGAAGATGATGACCTGATACGTGCTCAGGACATACCTGAGCGAATGCAGCTTGCGACATCATCCATTTCTTCGAACTCCTCACTATCTCTGCATACGCCACTGACTCCCGATGACATCAATGGCGCTGCTTTATGGGTCAGTCAACGGTTATCTCCCCGAAAGACCCAGGAGTTCTTCAGCCCAATCGGAAAACATCAAGAATTGAAAGGGGCACTCGTGTTGGCCGTCACTTTCACGCTCAGACAGCTCTTCATTGAGGAGTACGAAGTACCTTATATCTGGACACATAAGCGCGACCACATATCTCACTTCGATGTTAACGACGTTCGAGCGCGTTTCGAGCTCCTCAGTTTATCAGAACTGTGGAAGATCTATTCACTTGGCCAGAAATATCGATCCCTTGTCGAACGTCGAAATACGCTAACGGCCGCCTACCAACGCCTCCAAGTTGGCGACAAGTACTTTGAGGAGGAGGTCCTGCCACAGATAGACGGTATTGAAGTAGTAGCTGATGCTACCGAGTGGCTGAATATGAAGTACAAGAACAAGAAACCCGACGAAGCTTTTCATTTCCATGATGACGAAGAGACCGACGCCACTAAGAAACATAAAATGCCTAGTCGCGTATCGATCTACGAGGTCACCAAGAAGAGCGTCGTTTCTCGCTTAGCACAAGTACGTTTTTAATCATTTTATCTAGCGCTTCTTGCTGACCTTAATAGGGATTTGGTATTCAACCGCACGAGGTGGTCCTGAATTTTGTGGCAATGAACCATGTACACTTCATTGAAGACCAGGACCTTAATCCTCTAGCATACGCTGAAAGATTTGCTGATCCGGACCCTGCAAGAGCCCTTCCAGCCGAAGAATTACTTCGCCAGGCACGCATGATCATTGCCACGGAATTGGGCAAGGATCCTCTGTTGCGGAACCATATCCGCCAGGCTTTCAAAGAGGATGGCCAGGTTTCGGTGCTCCCTACTGAGCGAGGAAAGACGAAGATCGACGAACACCACCCCTACTTTGTAGGCATCTGTTTCCTCGTACAGAAGCCTGTCCTGACGATAAATTTGTAGAACTTCAAATATCTGCTCAACAAACCCGGCCGTGAAATGATGTGGTCTTCGCAGTTTCTTCACATGATTGCTGCCGAAAATGCTCACTTAGTGACTATCTCTATCTTCCTACCGGTGGACGCGTATTCAGCTTTTGAGCGGAGACTGAATGACGCCTTCGCATCTGATAGTTTTAGCGAATCGGCCAAGGCTTGGAACGAGGAGCGTGCCCGGATTGTGCAAGAGGTGCTCACCCAGCATCTAATTCCAGCCGGCGTCAAGTGGATGCGGGAATACCTGCGAGATGAGGTCGAAGATTTTCTGGCGGCTGGCTGTGCTACAGGACTCAGGAAGGTGAGAATTATAAATTTCTCTCAACGTCACTTCATAAATATGCATGTGTAGCGTCTTGACGTCGCACCGTACTTCACCCCCAAGATGAGCTTTGGTGACACTGCATCCGTCTTGGCCCTTTCTTGGGGTAAGGGTGATCCCCAGAGGGACCCCATCTCCATCGTCTTCATGGACGAGGCGGGTCGCATGCGTGAGAGTACAAAGATTGACAACCTGTTCGACCAAGAGCAGAAGGATGAATTCTTTGACCTCATCAAACGTCGTAAACCGGATGTTATTGTCATTGGCGGTTTCACTATGGCCACCGCCAAGTTGTCGTATCGCGTCAAGGAAATTCTCAAGCATGGAACTCTAATTGAAGAATCAGAGCCCGAACCAGATTTGGACATTCCTGTCATCTATATTCGTGACGAGACTGCTCGAATATATCAACATAGTTCTCGCGCCGCGGAAGAATTCAATGCCCTGTCACAAACCGCCAGGTATTGTGTGGGTATGACCCGTTATGCTCAAAACCCATTGAACGAGTATGCTGCTTTGGGTTCTGATATCGCTGCTGTGACCTTTGACGAGGATGATCAACATCTAGTAAGTGTTTGTCAAAATCTACCTGGATCTCTCTGACTTTATACTAGGTTCCCCGAGAGAAACTTCTAATAGCCCTGGAGCGGACTTTAGTTGACGTCACCAACAAAGTTGGCGTGGATATCAATCGAGCAGCAACTGATAGTTACTATGGTCTATTGTTACCCTTCGTCTGCGGTCTTGGCCCCCGAAAAGCACAGGTCCTTATCCAGAAAATCGCTTCTCAGGTATGTCACTACCATAAACAGTACGAGTCCAATCTGCTCATAAAAGCGCATTCTAGGGTGGTAATCTGGTCAACCGCAATCAGTTCATCAAAGGAGGGCTGTTAACTACCAAGATCTTCTTGAACGCTGCAGGCTTCCTTCGTATACACCAAGAGCCAGAATCGAAGTCAATGAGAAACCGCCACGACGATGACAACGCCCCAGATCCATTGGACGACACTCGTATACACCCGGAGGATTATGAATTGGCTCGAAAGATGGCCACGGACGCCTTGGAACTGGACGAGGAAGATATACATGATGAACACCCGTCACATGTTGTCACCATGATCATGCGCGATCCAGACAACGAGAAAAAACTTTCGGAGCTTAATCTTGACGAGTTTGCTGTCAGTCTCTTCAATGCCAACCAGGAGTTGAAACGACATACGCTCAACGTCATTCGTGAAGAGCTCCTAAAGCCCTTCGCGGAACAACGTAACCACTGGCCTGTTCTCGAGCCGTGGGACGTGCTCACAATGCTAAGCGGAGAAAATCCTCGAACGCTGCGTGTAGGCCTGATCGTCTCGGTTCTCGTGCAACGTGTCAAGACCAACATTGCTCATGTTCGCCTGGATTCGGGTATCGAGGGCATCGTTCAGCCCGAATTCATGATGGACAACGGCGGCCACCTTCTTCCAAATATGGCCGTGCCCGGTGTCATCATAGAAGTGAAGCTCAGCCTGGAGACCGATCAGTTCATGGTAGAACTATCGACTCGACAGTCTGATGTCGGTGGAGGTGACAGCGCTTTCCGTCGTGTACGACCTGATGAACAGTGGGATCACCAACAGCACGACAAAGATCAAGAAGTACTCGCCCGGAAGAAACGGGCAGAAGGTGCTAAAAACCGGCGGGTTATCAAACATCCCAACTTCCACAACTTCAACACTGCTCAAGCAGAGAATTATCTCGACAAGCAACAGCGCGGCGACGTGGTCATTCGTCCTTCATCTAAAGGCGCCAATCATCTCGCAGTTACATGGAAGGTCGATGATAAGCTCTATCAGCATATTGGTGAGTGTCAATGTGCGACAGATCATGTTTCATCTTCTGATATCAAGGACAGATGTCACAGAGCCCAACGCAGATCCCACCGGTCAAACAGTCGGTAGTCAGCTCATTGTCGACGCCTCCCATCGATACGCTGATTTGGACGAACTCATTGTTAACCATGTGCAAGCGATGGCTCGTCGAGTTGAGGAGCTGATGGCCCATGACCGCTTCAAGCAAGGTTCAGAAGATGATCTTCGTAAGTTACTCATCCACCATCTTCGAAACCAGTGTTAATACAGTTGTTCCACAGACCTCTTTTTGAAGCAGCAGCTGGCGGCTAATCCCGCAAAGAGTATGTACGGCTTCACGCTCAATCGGAAAAGGCCGGGGCACTTCAGTCTTTGTTTCCTCGCCAACAAACAATCAAGTGTGCAAACATGGGTATGCCGGTCCCCCAGTCAATCAATTCTCTGAAGCTGATTGCTACTATCTTAGCCGGTACGCGTAACCCCGGAAGCATACTATTTGTTCGAGGCCGCAGCTGTTGGAGTGCCAGAACTTTGTGATGCCTTCAAAGTCCGGTGAGTAAACATTTCAAGCCTCATTGTACTTCGCATTTTGATGACTTCCATCAGACATCTTCACGAATCTCAAAATTTAGCCAACACAGGAGGACGGACACCGTTTGGTGCGGGCGTCCGAACCCCTGCTCGCACGGGACAAGCCACTCCGGGACATGCATCTGTTCGACAGCCTGCAAGGACGCCGAATCCTTACGGAGGCGCCACTCCTGGTCCTCGATACGGTGCCGGCGGACCTCCTCCTTTTGGGTACCAAACACCTCGGCCGGGTGGTTTCCCCCCTCCTCAACCTTCTGCTCTTCCCACTGGTATGAATCCCCAAAGAGCCCAGATGATCCAGGAGGGTGGCTGGAGCAGTCACCGTTAAACCACTGCACATGTCTCTCCTCGAATCGCGTTTGCTTAACCTATATTCCTATCTCCTGTACACCAGATCTTGTCACAATACATAATTTAAATTTCGCAGGGATCTATTGAAATCTATTGAATGACTGGCTTCTATGTTCATCACGCGATCTGATGACCTCGCAACACCCATATATCACGTCGTTTTCTTTGGTGGTCTAGTGCAACTGATATACGACCGCTCTTGGTTGACCGCGCCTCCAACAAGGTAGAGCTTCACCATCACTAACACTAGACTTGACTCATTGCACAAGGTATACTTGGTTGGAACCAGCATTGATCATGCTGTTCAAAAGATGTGTCTTCTGTCATCATACATCATGATTGTTACTTAAAGACCGACCCGGAGCTTTATTCACAGCCCCCAGGCTCTTTACCGCTGACGTTCACCGTATGTTTCTTCCCCTCAGCAGATATCAATACAGCTAATAACGGCCATAGACTCAAGTTCATGTACAACTCACGATCGTGAGGAGTTTCTACATAGTATGACCCCTGCAGGTCTGACTTTGATTCTCAATTATGCCCATATTTAGCACGGAAAACATACATCGGTCGACGTCCAATGGCTCGTTATGGGACCAGAAAGTGTGGAGAAGAGGCACGATCATGCTCGGAGGCACCTCTAGTGCGAAAACAAGCTTCGACATACCGAGGCCCATTGTCGGTGATCCAGAGACAGTCGTCTCCCGACTCCCAGCAACTGTTTGGTGGAAAATACTGGCAGAGTTGTCCCATGAGGATATTAAATCCATGACACTCTTATGCAGCATCTTTCGTTCCCTTTGTCAGCCGCTACTCTTCCGGAAGCTCGTTCTACATCCGTACTACACATCCCTCGCCGACCGTGGCTTCGTGTACCTTCACCGAAGGCGATGGATGAAACAAGCCGAATTCTTTCTCCTTCCCCACATCGCACCTGTCATCGAAGAGTGCTACATAGTGCCCCGCCTCTGTCGGCGTCGAGACGGGAAACAAAAGTGGGCCACGATGGATGACATTGTTGATTCCATCTTTAATATTCTTCCCAATTTTTTGAATCTGGAGAAGTTGGTCTGCCACCAGGTTGACCTTACGTCGAAGCGGATCATTGGTCTCAGGGTCCTTTCATTGAAGTCCATCACTTTGGACTCATGCTATCGTCGCGGACGGATATCCGACATCGTCCCTATGCCTTTGGATACAGTTGTTTTGTACAACTCTGTGCCGCCGCGTGGATCTCATATCGACCCGTCGTTCTTGTCACTCTTCCTCCATTCACCGTATCTCAAAAAACTCGTGGCTGGCCCTACAGACGACATCCTCGTTGCCATGATCCTACATCCTAAGCCATTCCGGCACTTAGCAGAGCTCGAGGTGTCTATCGACTGTATAGTGTCGAATAATAACTTCGTCGCAGCGTTAAATAGGTGCCCCGAGCTGACGAAATTGACCCTACGTCCATGCCACAAGCCAGTACCGAAGCATGGTTTAGCTGCATTCCCCAACCATATCGTTCCGAAGCTTCAGTTTTACAGAGGGCCACACGTTTGTTTACCAGTATTCGCCAATGATCGTCGATTGAAGACGATCGATATCTCCTTTGTGTGCTCTCCAGAGAGTTTCAAAAAAACACTCGATAGAATAAAACAACCCGGTCGGGATCATGTTGAGTCCTTGACTGTCAAAATCAGCCATAATCCACCTTCTTCTGCGTTGCTTCATCATATACATGTTTCCTTCCCGTGTTTGCGTGTACTGAACATCAAGCACGCAGCATGTTCTAAAATGGATTGGCTTACACTTCTGGATGGAGAACAGCACTGCTGTATTCAGACCTTGCGGTTCGGCATGAATATTGGGGATCCGTACTTGACATGGAATACTCCACTACAACAGACGCGTGAAGCCACCACGGCGTTCATATGCCTCTACCCTTCCCTCATACGAACATATCCGTCGCTGCAGAGGACGCAGATTGTGTACAACATCAGTGGGGCATCATTGGTATGGCGCAATCGTTCGTCGGGTACATCCACTGCGTTGGACCTTAAAGATGTCCGTGTGGAGGTGGACTCGAACAAGCCTGAGAGCATAGGTAGGCGCCTACGGCATGGAGAGATACAAACGAGCCATGGACAGTGGAAAGTGGTGGTTGACCGAAATATGACCCAGGGCTTGAAACCTACTTTGACATATGTATGAAACTCGTTGGCCAGAGCGTATGACGTTATAATAGCATTCGAATAATAGAATCTTCAGGATGGTACAAATTTTTGTGTATGGAAAACGGCTGCTAGGAACGCATCAAGTAGATCCCTGTGGGACCATGGAGGGGAAGGTAAATTATGGTCAAATTTGATCCCCATCAATCAGAAAGCATGCATACGCATATCAACGACAATCCCCGCCCACTGCCGATATCGTTAGGAATGCCTTTGTACATTGCTCTGCTGGGGAAGGGGGAAGTTGTGGTTCAAGAAAGAAAGCGGCGCGACTCTGTGTGAGTGAAGGTGAAAAGGGATGAACCCAAACAGGATATTTACAGGACATTCGTTGAAACGGGCGTCGACGCGGTTGCATCCAGGATGTGCTCCAGACAATTCCATCCGCGTAAACCAGTTCTACATCGAACGACCAATCCCGACGACCTGCAGGGGCATGTCGACACAGGCACGGATCGCCTACAAGTCAAAATCTACGGATTTGCTCTTGTAGGGTAATGTCGCCAAATCGAATTCGAGCTGGGGGGAGAATAGACAGCACGTTAGCGTTGATAAAGAACAAGATATGGGCTGGGAGGACGAAGCGGGATCAAATTTGTGTCTTAGTTGGGGGAACAATGACGGGCATTGTCCTTCGTCGGAAAGTTGGCCGTCAGGGATGTTCGCCATTGTTCAGCCTTGCAAGAGGAACCTGGCCTTCAAAAAGGACAACTTATCGAGCACTTTCCACGGTCCAAAAAAATTCCACTGTCAATTCTGCCAATTCTGCAGTTTCTGTTCTCTTCGCGTCGAACAAGAGTTGGCAAAAATCGGCAGCGATTAGGGCAGTGAAATAGAGGGACAGGGAGCTAGCGACGACCATCTGAAGGGTTTGGCAGAGGTAGGGAAAAAGTAATTCCCATTTATCCGCGGTGAAATTCGATTTATTTGACGTTGATAGGTGCAGCCACTCGATCCAAGCTTGTCCTCGACGTTCATCATCGTCTATCGCTGAATGATGTCCAGTACGACGATACCTTTCCTGCAGTCTTGGGATTGCAGTACTTCAGCATCTTTCGTTGCGAGATATCAGCTTCTTGCAAAAAGTTTCTACGGTGAACGTTCAACACTCAGGTCGCGAAAACAGCAAATGTTTTCACTCGGTTCTCCAGGTCCAACTTTGGCATTTTGGGAATCCTATTGAAGCGAGAAGGCTCTGCTTGTCCAGAAAGACATCTGCTAACGGGACGGTTACAAGCTCGCAGGCTGTATCGCCCTTGCGGCCTTATCCAGAACATTATCTCGTATTCGGGAAAGGCCTTGGAGACGCTTCATTTGAGTCTTCCATGGGAACGACAGTGATTTGACAGAGTCGTCTATTTATGATAGGCTGAGAGCGAGGAGTACACAGTTCCGCAGTGAGTTCACGCTTTTGACTTTTAGATTCTCCTTGGTGCTGATTAATGATAATATCTGCTCCTTGTAGATTCTTCTGCTGACGGGTTGACATCTGCAGGAATAGTTCCATGGGATGTGACGCGTTGATATCCGAATTCTGGGCCTTCACAGAAACTGCCTCTCTTCTTGTTCTGGTATCTCTTCGATGTACTACTTGGTCTTGGCAGTCGTCAGCTTCGGTTTCACGAGCGAGCGATGTGGACGAAACATACTGGGTCATTTCTTGACAATTCTTCATTAAGGGATGGCGCGCTATTGTTTGATCACATGATCATCGAATGCCCATATAAATCTTAAGGTGCTGGGCTTAGGCACCGAAGGCAGCAAAGATCAAGAGATAGGCCACTAGATGGACTAGCACCGAATTCAGTCCAAGAAGGGCGTAAGTATACAACAGCCAGTTCGACACTCTAGGACGCAGCTAATGTGGAAGTTCGAGTTTCGGCAAGCACGAGAACATGACCGACACCAAGAGGACACCAATAGCTACAAGTCTGCGCCTTGGATCTAGAATGATACCGTTCTCACTCAGCACCCCGAAACTTATGCGGAAGGAACGACTAGACCCACCGATGCCCACACGTTCAGCAATCGCTCGTTGGTGGGCTTCCCTGCATTTTGTTTGCGTATGCTTCACCAATTCCCACTGCAAAAAGCGTATTTGCATAACCAAATTCAGACTCCATCTCCCTATTTAAGGGTTCGAAGCGAGAAAGAGGCTTTCACCCATTTTTTACCCTCTCCCACCCCCTCAATGAACGATAGTTTCCCTCCTCCAGCGTATATGGCGAGAAACTTTGACCGCCAAGCATCTCAGCTCAGAACCCCACCATACCGAAGCTCCCATCTGCGCCGGTTTCAGCCATATCGTCGGTACGATCCCCCACTCGTCGTCGACCTCCCTCTACGGGTCAGTTTCCTATTTTCTATCACGAATTTAGACCCATAACTTACTTTTTCTTCAGCGCCGAGACCCCATCCCGACCATCGTAGCCGCAGCTACTATGGTAAGTATATTTTAGTTTTGCAGAACTCTTGGCCAACCTGGATTTATGTTCTAGGTGCCGCAAGATGTGGCACGAGAGAAAAGGCCTGAGGATGGCGGAGGTTGGGACTGGGTAGTGGCCGTCTTTTTCGTGCGTTTACATTTCGCCTTCGCTCCACTCTGTCCCTCACATCTTAAAAAGGCATTTGCTATTCTCGAGCGCGTTTTGGAACGCGCCAATCTCCTCTGAACGAACTGGTTTATAACATCACCCGTCCTATCATCACCACATAGTGAGTTCCCACCTTCCCTGTTGGCGTCGCGCTAATATAACTACTATCACAGATCTTCACGTCTATTCTCTTCTAGCACCGCATTTCTTGACGCTGGACAAAAGTATATATCGCTATCCCCACCTGCTATCCTCACTTGCTATCCATTCACAACACAAGCTAAGACTGTATCATAATTCTCATCGCTGTATATAGATATCTTGTCCTCATCTAGCGCTATGACAATGACAGGATCGTCGTCGTGGACCCATGTACCAGTTTTGACACCAGGACATGTAAGAGCCTATCCTTGTGCGCTCTTCCTGAAACCCGCCTTCGCCTCTCCCAAAGCAATAACAGAAGCTCAATGTACACGAACGTCCAATCGGTTCATTAGGTCAACCCTACAAGGGCTTGGCTGGTAGCTGCGTCAAAAGTATGCCATAACGCTTTTTGATTGTTACACGGTGCCTTGAGAACTTGTCATCTGGCGAAAACCTCGCTACAAGAAATCTTAAGCACGTCGTCGCGCGAAACATGGTTGTTCGTAGCTACCAGGGTGGGCGGATTTTGTAATTTTTCCAGAGTCTGTGACTTTCTGAAGCGAGAAGGTCAGGCTTTCGCTCACAAAGAGAGTACCAGGACTGACTTTCAGAGTATAGACTCTATTTCCCTCTGCATCTAGAGTGTACATCAGGTGCATTTTGGCGTGGTCGTGGTACTTCGGAGAGAGAAGAAAATAATCGGAGATCGCCGCGAGAGATCAAATCATTTTGGGAATAAGATTTATTACATAATTGAATTATTTAATTATGAGTACTGATAAGCGCGTTCGGGCCCGCATACGGATGATTTATCCTGGGACAATTTTTTCAGTTACTTTAGGCATTCATGCATGTCAGACTCTGATTCTGAACCCAAGTGCATGACCAGTTCAGTCACCAGTACACCAATTCCCAAGCAGCTCCGCTGGGATTCCGAGATTGACATATTGAAAATCACTCGGACGAGTCGGACCGCTGTCACGGCGCTGCTCATCGATTAGTCATAGCACGTGACCGTAAGTATTGCTCACCAAGCCGCCATGATGAAGTCAAGAAACCCAGCGTTCGCCACGTCGATTCAACATCAAGACTCCCACCACAACCTTTACCGTCTACCACCATCATCACCTTAATGGCTCCCACCGCAATCACTTCTCTCCAGGAATTCAATAAAATCGTGCGTACAGTGGTCCCCATTATCTCCGTCTGGACTAACATCGATCCATCCAGATTGACAGTCCCAAGCCAGTCGTCATTGATTTTTGGGCAGAATGGTGCGGCCCGTGCAAAATGATTGGCCCGGTCTTCAAGAAACTTTCGGAAAAACCTGACTATGCTGGCGTTGACTTCTACACGGTCGACGGCGATGAGCAGCCCGGCATCATGGACAAACTGCAGATATCTTCGGTGAGAACTTCACGTAGTCGATCTCGATTTTTTTCTCACCCTGGCCGGTAGATGCCCACTTTCATTGCGTTCAAGGACGGAAATAAGATAGGGACATCACTGGGTGCCATTCCCAAGAACCTTCTGGTGCGAATTGTCGTTTCCTCCCCGGGAGCAGTCACTGATATCTTCTCTAGGAGCTCATCGATAAAGCAGTTAAAGCTGCAGGTGAAGCTACTGAGGCCCCGTCGGCTGCGGAGACCCAGTGTAGGTTTCTCTCTGTGCGCGCGTTGAAAGTACCGGCTGACAGTCTCCTTTAGCTGAAGCCCCAGCCCCAGCCACCGTCCCGGCTACGGCATAGATATCCCGAATAGAGATTCGTTAGCTTCGCCGTGTGTACGTCTAGGAATTCGAACGAGAAGTGTTGTATTTTATGTGATTAATAACAACTCACATTCATTCACGGCTACTCGGCGGTACTCGCGCAAGGTCCTTGCCTGGGCCCTGTCTAAGGCGTGGCTTCTAATCAAGTGATGTTAGACAACAAGTTGAACAGACGAGGTTTTTTATTCTCCGCATAACAATTTATCATTTCTGACCCTTTATACGTCGCGGCGATCTACATATCCCGCGAAACATCGTAGCGAGAGAGAACGGCCCTGATCAAACCACGTTGGCAAGGCGCTCAATGACCGAGCATGTATCCAAATGGCTCATCAAGGTTCTCATAGTTCTTCAGGATTGTTCATCTCGACCGCTCATTATTCAAATTTCAAACGCATTTAATAGAGCTCAGACCTCTGAATCACACGCGCCGAAAGAACCGACAGGTTGCTACCATTATGACGCAATGACGAGATTGATCTTTCCTCGGCGGTAACTGGTTCGCACGCGGCGGATAAACTGAAAGACTTTAAATTGCGACATCAATTACACTTGGTCATGAGCGTCAGCGATTGAAAGGCTACATGGACGAGGTCGAATCCGAACCCATCGTTCTGCATGATCCCATCCTGGAGCAACTCCGTGTTTCTAGGGCTTTGTCTTGCACTTGCATCTCGTTCATCATGATGGCTTGCGTAGCGAATGACCCCTGCCGTTAGCGAGATCATCAAGGTGCTCTTTGGTGTGGCGAATTGCCCTGGTTGCTATATTCTACGTTTACATTCTGATCCTTACGTTGTAGGCGATATGTATACATAGTGTTTTGCTTGGCTCCGCGAATCTACTTACGGCTGCCTCTGTACAGGCAACTGGGACCGGCTTTGGGTCCTTTGTCTACCCAATTGTTGACCCTATGGGCTGGTCTAACGCCAATATGGGTTCCATCAGTCTCAAAGGGCAGTGTGAAGCATATGTTTGTTATAAGTCGATAACAATAACAGGTTGCTTCCAGCGGGGTAGTAGTCCATTTGAACCATGTTTATTCAGGCAATCCGACCACACAGCACCATCTAGAGCCAGTCCAGTTCAGCATTAATGATTGCTACAAGTGCTTTAACATTGGCCTAGACCAACATCACATCTCAGACGGTGCTCAACGTTAATTCAAACTTGTGCGCCGACTCCCGAGCGCAGTGAAGCGACGTGCATCATAATCACGATCTCACGCAGTGTATTGCATTAGATGGTGCGGCTCGGTTGCTGAAAATGGAAGAGACGGGTCGGTTGAAAGATATATCACCAAAAGTAGGAATAACAGAGGATCTGGTACTGAGGCTGAGCACCAGTAAGTAATCTTAGTCCGTTCTGATTGATATTCGGCGACTTGGTGGCCATAAGATGCGGGAAGCTTCTAAACTTGATATTGGGCTCAAGAAACATACTTATAGGTGAGTTTTCTTACACAGAAATCGGATCCGGCCGCAGGGATCACTTCGAATGGGACCTTGATCGTAAGGAATTGATATCAAACGCCAATATCACAATTTGGCCCTTCCTATGGCAACAAGCATATTCAATTATGTACACCTACGACGCTGGCATTATCTACAGCTTTCCCTCCCAAGCCACCCTAAAAAAATAGCCTGTGAATGACACGGAGCCCTGATGTCTTCAATATGTACACCTCTTTTTCATACGAATGTATGTGGTCCATTTACCTCGGCTTTCTTTACAACCGCCACGCGTCGCCGCTACGTTACGCAGTATGTAATGACACAACGTTCGGCGGGTGGGATTTCAATACAAAAAATCCAGTCGCCGCGCTTCTTCTGGTTAGTGGAGAAAGAAGGCGGGACGTGGAAGCGAAGATGGATCGTATTCGCTTCCGGTGCAATAGGTGCGAACGGAAGGAGAATGGAGGTTCCCCTACTGCTGGCACGGAGAGGTGGGGTCATATGGGGTGCAGCTTGTCACTGTGTTGTTCTTCAAGTGCTCATCAGCGATGCGTACAACACGAGATCGGACGGCACACACCTCAGCAACGCTGCTACAGCATAGCTCATGGACTGCTTCACAAGAATACTGCACGCATTCTTGTCCGAAAATTTCTTGGTCATCCTAAACGTGCGATCGTCAGTCATACGGAAACCGGAAAAAAGAAGAAAAAAAAACTGACGGTCCACGATGCCTGGCAACAGTAGTACTGGTTCCCGCTCGGTGTTAAAGACCTAGCTTCTGTCTGCGAGACAAAGAACGGACGGAAAAAGAGCGCCAATGCCAGAAGAGCGTGTGGTTGGGGAAACATTTCTGATCGCTCACTAGCAGAAGGAGTAGCTTTATACAGATAGGACTGAAAGGGGAGAAAAGTGGCTACGGCACAACCAGTAAGGACTGTTTATTTATACGCGGCGGGAAGACGGTGCCGGAAGCCTGTGG
This sequence comes from Armillaria nabsnona, assembly GCA_030407065.1. NCBI lineage: Eukaryota > Fungi > Basidiomycota > Agaricomycetes > Agaricales > Physalacriaceae > Armillaria > Armillaria nabsnona. The sequence continues at coordinate 1,860,538 of JAUDQA010000005.1, forward strand.
CGTAGTAGATATGCACTGCGTGATCTGTCAAAAAAGGCTCGTTGGGAAGCTCTGCACTCTCGTAGTCGTAGCCTCATAGTCCAGATCCTTGTCAGTCAAATGTCAGTTGTTCAGAAGGGGGCGTAAGTACGAGACTCTGTCCGATTCACGCACGCAAAACCATAGAGCCGAAACTACGACAAAGCAACAGCCTGGTTACGCTCAATTTTTTTGAACCGATCACTTCGTAAGATGGGTGGCGCTGCTGTGTATGCGAGTGCGAGCTTGCAGGTTGTGAATGACTTGAAGTACATTGAGCGACATACCATGACGAAATCAGATGACAGCCTTGGCTCAAGACGCGATATCGACAGTTTGATACACGGTCAGAGCTGTGGCAGGTCATGAATAAATGGACGGTTCTTGTGCAAGGTATTGATATCAAGGAGCGAGCACCGGCTGATGGTGTTTAAATTCGATAGACCTCTCAGATTGAATCTTGCTCGTACGGTCTATTTAAGGCTACCTTGCAATGGTCTACGGATGGATGGGACATTGCTGATATGGAGCATTGCCCCAAGGCAAAATGGATTGCAGCACCTTTTCTAAAATAAATTGAGGACCGTGCACGAAGCTAAGTTTATTTGCGCCACAATCCAGCACGAAAGAGCGGTACCGTGACAGCGTATTCAACTGTTATGGGGCGTTCAAAAGACCGGAGAAAACGGCTGTAAGCTGTTTTGGAATCATTAATATTGCTATTTCTTGTTTGCAGAGCCTATTTGGATTCTGGCGGAGACGGCGACGAGATTGGTCGAAATGATATCATATACATAGACATAGGCATTCCCGTTATTTAGATGATTGCATTCCATTCTGTCTGAGGGTACACAAGTCAGGTCGACGGGATATACTTAGCACCAAAAGAAAATACACACCGTCCTTGAATTTGACACGAAGAATTTCCAGACTCTGAAAATAGATGTCCTGCGCCAACGTAGAATTATGTGATGCTCGTGTCATCTCTAATCTCGAATGCGATACCGATAGTATTCGTCTAAGAGGAATTCATGCATCGACGGCATTGTCCTCTTCGGCGAGTTTCTCCTGCCTCCACTTGTCCATCTTCCATCGGGCGAGCTCCATCAACCTTTGCTCTTCCGGAAGTCCCGTTCGAGGGTGAGTTTCGTAGAGGTAGTAGGCAAGAACACCGGTGAAAACTCCAAGCAAAGGGTCAAGACCGCTGTTGGACGTGTCAGTCTTGACAGACTAGATTTTTGCAACGTGCATCACCGAGAAAGTAGAACAGGCGGCATGCTCGTCGTCTGAATGATATTCCTGGTCAGTTCAAGGAAAGAAATGAACGACGAATAAATACCTTAGTGAGGCCGGATGGTGGTACAGTGACTCAGTGGTATTTGTCAGGTGTGGAGGTCTCGTGGTGGGTCGAAATGGTCGCGATCGGCGGCAAACGGAAACCCGAAAAAAAATATTCGGGCCGGGACTATCTCTCTCTTTCTGTTGTCGCGACGTCTTCATCATATCGTTCTTACTATTCCTCTTTTCTGCTTGTTTTATAGCGAATGTCGAGTGCACTTGATCGTCAGGTTCGCCCCATCTATGGTCAGCTGTCACGGTCAAATTTGTCCAGCGTTTTACTAATGTTAATTCCCCCACAGACGCTCTCGATACTGGATCGAACAAGTCGGCCATCGTGACGTGCAACAAGATACTGAAAAAACAGCCCAAAAATGAACTTGTAAAGGTGCGTTCGCCCTCGTTTTCTTCTTTCGACAAGAGAGACGGCTAAGATTCGAAAAGGCATTGAAAGCTCTGGCATTGGTCCGATCCCAAAAGGTCGAGGAGTCCTTGATCCTTTGCGATGAGGTGCTTGCAGCTAAGCCGACTGACGATGGCGTTTTGACCGCCATGATGCACGTTCTCCGCGGGTTGGGTCGACGTGAGTCCACAACATCATTGCCGGACGAATTGGCTAAACGCGTTCTTTGCTAGACAGAGATACTGTCGTGATGTTCGAGGAGGCATTCAAAAAGGAGCCTACCAATGAAGATCTAGGAGCCCAAACATTCTTGTCAAATGTTCGCGCCGGTCATTGGAAGTCTGCTCAACAGGTGCGTCGTCGTTCACAAAAGTGATGTGTATCTCAATGTTTTTCGCGCTAGATTGCAACTAGGCTGTATAAAACATTTCAAGAGGATCGATATTTGTATTGGAGCGTAATGAGTGCCGTCCTGCAGGTGGGTAACTCATATATGCCAACTCGGTTCAATAAACAAGTACGGACAGGCAAATGACATATCGACCCCGGCTGCTATGCGCCCTGTTCTCTACCAACTCGCCAACAGACTCGTGTCTTCCTCCCAAACACCTTCCTTCCACAGTGCTGACCGATTTCACCTCCATCTCTCTATCCTTCGTGAGCTCAAGCTCTATGATGAAGCTGTGAAGCTTGTAGACAGCGAGATTGGCGCTCATATTTGTGGTTCCAGTCTCGTATGCAATGAAATGAGACGTGATATTTACCGTCTAAAAGGGTTGTTCAAAGAAGAGGGCAAAAAATCCGAAACATTAATCACGGAAAAGAAGTACGGGCACTATTCTACTATTCTCATACTCGCTAATACCGTTGTTTTAGAGATCGCAATTGGCTAGAATTCCTTGCTGTCATTGACGCGACTTTTTCTACCGTGGATTCTGATAAAGATGCTGCTGCTGCCGAATGCTTCAGGGTGAAGGATCTCTTTACCGACATAATGGAAAAGGATGGCAAAAGAGATCGTTCAGGGCTCCTCGCGCTTCTTGAACTGGAGAAACGGTGCAGACAGTTCGGTCTATCAACAGGCAAGTCCGGTGCTTTACAGTGGGGATGATAAACAAAAACCTTCACAGACTCCGCTCGAATGGTTGACCTGATACAGCAATACTTTGAGAAAATTGGCGACAAAGCATGCTGTTTCGAGGACCTCTTGCCTTATATCCATTTAGACGGCGACGATTTATCAAGATGGACGTCGTACCTAAAATCTGTTCCCTCTGCCTTTGTGCGAATTTTTCCTTTTTTGTTGTGCATCAATGCGCTAAAAAGCTCATGTCAGACGACCATCAATGAACTTCAACGATCAACAAATTGCCACAAATTACTGCGCCATAATCTTACCCAATCTGATCTTACGATAGAAGCAGAGCTCTCGCACGCCACTCTCTACACAAAACAATATCTCCAGGGCCTCAAACTGGGAAAGGACCTGCCAACCACGGAACTTCAACCTGCCGATGATCTTGCCATTTTAGCCGGACACGCCTTTATAAGCTTGTGGGTCCTGAGTAAGGACGAAAAATACCTTCTCAATGCGGTCTCCCTCCTCGAGTTTGCTTCATCAAAAAGTAAACAGTCTTTCCGGATACGGTTAATGCTCATCAGGTTATACCGGATCCTTGGTAAGTGTCTTTCATAGTGTTCGGCTGAACGGGGATGACATGGTATATAGGTGCACCATCACTCGGTTTAGAGCATTACCGTGCGATGCGGATTAAACAGATTCAAAACGATACACTATCTCACTTTATTTTCTCCCGATCATCAATATTCTCTTTGGCTCCTTCTGGAGACCTAACGCTTATGAGCGAATATATTGAAGCCTCCCAGATTTACATCAACAACTCCCAAGACGTAATTGTTCTTGTCAAGTACCATGTTTCAAACTGATGCTTTGAATAGACTCCAGAATACATCGTTCGAGCATTCACATCAGAAAAGTATTCTCAGGTGCGCGTTTTCCTCGTAATTTGTGATATTTATTAATGATTATTGGAAGATTCCCGAATTCATATCATTTGAAAACCAGCTGGAATGCTCTCTTCAACGAGACATCTCGAAATTGGAGCATACGCGTATGAGGCTTGCTTTTGAGCCGGTCTCTACCGATGTTATCGATATGGAACTCATTGAGTCAAAGTTCATCTTTGATCGACGTGAGTGTTGTATTTGTCGCGCTGTGTTTTATTGCTCATGTAGGGTGCTAAGAACACTTTGATAACCGTGACTACAAAGTTTTGCCTAATTACCAACCTCGAATCCAACAAACGTTTAACGAACAGACCCTCTTGTTTGGAAAGTCAGAAGGGGTACGTTGTTGTCAGGTAGATCTATACCTGCATCTACTCACTTCTATTATCAGTCGGGTTGGCTGTGGTCATTCTTGAAGCTGTATGTTAGAGCCTTCCAGCACGGAAGCGACCTCGACGAAACCGTCGAGGAGAAACTACTCATCGGGGATCGGCCGAAGCATGTTCCTGACGCAATCCAGTGTCCTCTGAAGGAGCGTTTGTGCCAACGGAGCGAAGAGGAACTATCGGAGGTATGACCTTTTCCTCCCGGGCTGACAAATGCTGAAATTAGGCGCCCTCAGTTGACATCACACGAGTTGACCTACATCCATTACGCTGATGTGCTGGCAAATTGGCTAGAGCCACACCACGATTATGTTCGACCACCCCCGGCGGTCGTGTTAGCCGAGGCTGCCAAACAGACAGAGCTCAAGACGGGTCACCCGCTGAGGGGCGTCGAGATCCCTGTGCTGGACGGCCTCACTAATGGCCACAAGAAAGACGAAGAAGCTCCCCCTGTGACTGAAGCTCCGGCGGAACTAACGACATTCTTTGATGGTATAATTGTCCGTTTGATAAGATATCCCTGGCTAAACAATATTTCCAGATATGAAAGCAAGGTTTGAGAAAGTGAAAAGGCAGCCTTCTCCGACTGAAGCGCTTGCTGTTGCTGCCCTTATGCAGGAGGTGATAACATTCGTCTTTGCATGGCCATGAGTTGTTGATTACATCGTTATAGGCCTTGATTCTGTTCATGCTTGAAACTCTGCGTTTCAAGCCAGCTTCTGTCGTCAAGATACACAAATTAGGAAACGTACGGTGCCTTGATGATTAAGAGGACCCAACGTACTGATTGATCTTAGCTGGTGGCGTCCTTCAAAACTATCCGAACTCATGCGCTCGCTGCTGTTCGAAATGTGTCAGCGCAGCTTGTCAGGATGAGCGAGAACGAAGGCACTATCGAGCAACGGAAAGTCATTGTGGACTCGTGTGCTCAAGTCACGGTGTCAGAGGTAGGACAATCAGTCCTTTTTACCACAGAAGCTTATTGATTGGGGTTTTCAAGCTTGATCATGATTTCGTGTTGAATGTAGCCAAAAAGCTTTCTGATGCACGAAAAAAGGCGTTGGAGGGGTATGGAAAAGGAATGTCACGCGTTTGCACACTGTATGCGCATTGAAGTTGGTAGAATGACATGTTTTAGATTCCTGCAAGTAAATACGACTCTGAGCGGCGAATTTGTTTTTTTCTAATACTATTTGTTCGGTGCAAACAACGCGTGACAGAACGTGAATCAACGCGCTTTTTTTGTCACGCTCCGTCTTACTCATCTCTACACCTACACGCACCACAAAAATGAGCCGTACGAATAGCCTTGCTGCATTTTCTTCTTCTCGCTGATTGTTGACATAGAAGGAGGATACTACAGTGGTGGTGGCGGCGGCGGCGGCGGCTACGTGCAAGGCGGCTCACCATACAGCGCCGGAGGCAGCCCAGGAGGTGGTAGTCGAGTCCGTCCCTTCTCATATGTGCGGTCGATGGGTTACTGACCGATTTTTCAGAGAACAGACACGTCTCAGTCGATTCGGCCGTTCACCATTGCCCAGCTCACCAAGGCCACTCAAGCGCACACTGATGCAGAGTGGATGCTGGACGACGCTGTGATTGGACACGTACGAATGGCACTCTATTCCTTTTCCTCGCCGTCTCATCTTCAGTGTAGGTGACAACGGTAGGCCAAGTAATCCGCGTCCAAAAGCAGGCGACAAACAGCGTCTACGACCTTCACGACGGTACAGGACACATCGAGGTGCGGCACTGGAATGAGACCACAAATGAGGAGGACGATATCAAGTGGGGCGGCATACAGTGCGTACACGTTCAATTTTCTCTTGGATTTTGCTCAGTAATTTTGTGCTTAGAGAAAACCAAAACGTCCGCGTCGTTGGCTCTCTGAAGACATTTGGCAGCAAGCGCTACGTGAACGCGACACAGATTCGAGTGGCTGAAGATCCTCATGAAGTGTTCTTCCATATCCTGGAATGCGTTACCTGTACCTTGATCGCAGACAGAGGACCAGTACGCTTCTATTGCCTGGTTTTCGTGCTCTTTCTTGACATCTATTGTAGCCTGTCACCGGTCAGCAACCAGTCAAATCGGACGGACAGTCTGCCCCTGGGTCGAGCACGTCGGCGTATCAGTCTCATTCGGCACAGCCGGTCTCGCATGACGAATACGCACATCTACCGAAACTACAGCGCGACATCGTGCACTTCATGCTCAAGCAGGAGAACAGCGAGGAAGGGGTCCACGTCGCATCCATTGCTCGTTCTATTGGTGGTGGCGATGCACAAAAGATCAGGTTGGTGATATCTTTACACTGTCTTGAGCAAGACTGATCCGCCGTAACAGTGATGCCCTTGACGGCTTAATGGACGATGGAATCGTGTTCAGTACCATCGATGACTCTCACTTTAGTGTATCTCGCTGAATTGCTTCGATCTTGTAGTTGTATCAGACGTAATCATGGCCAACCCATATTTGTATTCTATCACTTACTCTATATATCCTTCCTCCTACCGCCATCATATCGAGGTGACGCATGAATAGCAAGCTCAATGATGGATGGGGATACTATGAATGAACGCGGTCCTAAAGATAAGGTATAAGTATTGCAATATCAAGCGTACTTTCCGCTGACCACGATCGGTGCTGCAGGGACCTCGATACGAGGTCAACGACTCGATACGTTGTATCACCATTGCTCAAGCCCGTAAATCCGAAAGGATGCACAATACTGCACCTTTCAAGATAGAAGGGAAAGAAATTGGATCGGTCAGGATGATTTGCGCTCCTCTAACTGAATGACCAGTGACCCAATATCATGAAATAGGTTGCGATCGTTGGGAACCTTTATGCCCACTCCGTGGAAGGCCGATGTACATATTTCGAGGTAGACGACGGGACTGGAAATCTTACTGTCCGTCTGTGGAAATCTGATGCTGGCGAGGTCTTCGTTCCGGATATCGAGTACGTTACAATATTGTCGCTCAATCTCCGACGACAGTAACCTAGCCCTTTTTAGCCAAGGGATGCTCGATAACTTACAGGTCATCCGCGTTACTGGGAGACTTGACCGATGGAAGAACACCACTTCGCTGTCTCATATACGGTCAATAGACATAATATCTGATCCTCTTTCAATGTACTGGCATTTGTTGCAATGCGCGACGGAGACCTTGATATACGAACGAGGTATGCCGGTAGGTGCTCTCATGCTACATCTGCATATTTGAGTGTTGAAACCGGAGACTTTAGCCTTCCCAGGAAACAAGTGCTCCCCCTGCATCCCAGGCGCTTACGCAGCCAGACGACGGTATCCAAGATGTGACGGTGAGCTTCGCGGAGACGTCCTTGAGCCCTTCGCCCAAGCGAAAGCCACGAAATAAGCTCCCGTCCAAGGAGCCGACACCATCTCCCCCCGACTCTCCCATTGAGATCCACATGATTGAGCATGTAATCGACGAGGACATAATCATGCTGGAGTACCCCAATAGATCCAACCCCACAACACCCCAGAAAACGCCGTCGACCCGAAATCAGGCGACGACTTCGCTTTTGTTCTCACAGGATGCATCAACTCCGACGTCTTCATCAAAGAGACGCCTGAGAGATCATAATCAGGACTCGCCCTCGAAAAAGCGCCCTCAGAAGCGTGATCCTTATTCGGATCTTAACGCCGTTCAGAGAGAAATCATTCTCTTCCTCAATGGGAACGCGGCCAAGGTTAGCGTGTACCCTACAATGGACAGCAACCTCAACGCGCCGGTCTTTGAGGAAGGCGTCTCCCGTAACACGATTGTCAACACGCTGAGCCAGGGTCGCATGCCCGCTGATGCTATACGGTAAGCGGAATCTGGATTCGATAAACTCAACGATAACAGATCTTCACTGCTAGACGTGAGATTGAATTCTTAATAGCCCGCGGTTACATCTATCCCACGGGTGACGAAGAACATTTTGCAGTCACTTGATCTCACCTCAAAAAAGCTCTCTTATGACACGTCGGCGGTCGTGCCACCAATGGAATGTATCTCTTTTGATGTATCATGTTGAAACTCTTTGTTGTAATATAGTTCTTTCTTAAATCATTTTTAACCTCTAGAACTATCAAGGACGCGTCATCAGCGTGAATACTCAAGGTCTTGTTAGATCTGTCCACTATCAACGTGCTATGCATTAAATGCCAAATAAAATCCTATTTCAGAATTAAAAACTAAATACAGTGAATACAAACATCATAACCAAGAAATGACGCAGACATATATACATTTTCTTTGCGACATTGAGCAAGCCAAAGACAAGTAGTGATTGTGCATCTTGCCTGTAACCAGCCCCGACCTACGTGCTGTGCTCGGCATCAGGTAAAATCAGTGCAATTTGGTAGAATGGTGAAGCATGAAGGAGTGTGGAAAAAACGTCGAGTTCCTAGATGAAGAATCGTTAGCACAGAGGCAAAAGCACGTTTCTATGAAGAGATCTCACTTAATATCGAAGCCACAAGCAAGTCAGCGACAATGGAAAAGACGGTGAGCGAAGTATCCTGCAAAGGCAAACACCTGGACACCACTGAGACGAGAGTCAAATGACCTGGAAGGACATACAACCGCAACAGCCATCATGATGACCTTAAACCACTGAATGGGCCGTCCACCTCCTGCCAACGCTTGCTCCGCCGGAACAACCTAAGATAATCAGGGAAAGTCAGAAACAAAACGTGTTTGAACAAAGTCCAGCCTACCAAGTCCGGAGGAACTGGATGTACTGTTGTATGAGCCACAACTCGAGGATCGAGAGTATCTTGACGCGCCTACCGACGCCATGAGGAACGATGCGGGGAAAGAACGCACGGAAAAAAACACATACAATGGTCCTCCGGCTCCTGCGAGGTGAAGGAACCTGGGGACGAGGATAAGGATGGGCAGGGCCTCGGTCTCGTCGATGAGTGAGGGCCTTGGGCATGTTAGAGGTGGTGGTGGTTGAAAACGGAGATTTTTCGCAGGCCGAGCAGTATAAATACGCGGGGACCAGACTTGCATTAACTTTTTTGACCACTTCCCAACTTAGAAACCAACAGCAATCGTGCCCAATCACGCTGGGACTACCGTGACATTTGTTACTTACCTCCCAACCACCACGACAGCAAGCTCTTCCGCCGAGGCAAAGGAACAAAGCACGCCTTCGTACTCGTTCGCCTAGTCGTGTTCGCACAGCCTTCAGGAGGTTCGCTGTTTCGACAAATACCGAATCCCGACCTGAGCTCTGTAGCAGATTTATGCACAGCCGTGCACTCGAAGTATCCATTCCAAGCATGAAGAGAGACTTCCTCCTCGACGTCGACTTGAAGGCTGTTGGAGGGCCTCGCCGTGGTTCGAATCGCATTCCCCATTGTTGGATATATTAGGACTAAGGAACCTAAGCAGAATATCGCGTGCTTGTCTGGGAAATGGACTAGGGTATCGAGTAGTATCCCTATGGAGTCGAGTTGAGTCTTGGGTGTATCGTAACCTTGCAGTTGTCGAAGCCGGCGCTGTTGGGTAACTTGGGTTGCTGTCCACGCGTCATTTGGAATTCATTGTTTCCTCAATTGATCCACCATTCTTCACCTCTCTGGAACATCACCGTCACACCTTCGCCTTGTGGGGTATCCAAATGTTGTCCTGCCGTCGTATTCTCTTCAGAGCGCTGTGTGGCGGAGTTCATTGCTCGAATTCGGACTGGAAATAAATTTGGCGCATTGAAAGTCACATGATCGACCAGGCTGTCTTCTCGAACCGAAGTCCCAAAGCGCTTCTACCTGCGCCTCCAAGTCAAAATACGACCACCTCAATAGCCGTCTCCTCATCTTTAAAACTTGAGATTAATGGATGGGAAATGAACGTAGCGCGAACTTCATACCAATTGAGCTAACGTGACTCGGAATGACTCGGAAGAGACGAGTATATTTGGTACGAAGCTTCACACAGCAGCGGGACAACTTCAAAAGCTATTGGACGGAGCGAAAGGTACGATGGTCAAAGCTTTGGTGACTAAAAGTAACCACCACTAACGGTGTATTCGAACATTTCAGGCTTCCAGCATTGCAGACATCTAAACTAGACTCGAGTCAGCTCTTGGTCAATGACGAAAATCGGTGTCGAAGCAAGGAGCTACACATTGGGGGCTCGGCCCTTGTCGAATTATACATTGGACCATCTTTAGCAAAGGTTGACGTCAAGATTGTTTGATCTGCCAGAGTGACCGGTACGGGGAAAGCGCAATGTTTATTGAAGACTTAGGCAAGGTACTCTGATAACTTGGCACAATGTAAGCTCAGCCGCGACGATATGGCGATTTCTCACCATATTAATGTCCAGCGGCAGCCAAAAATGGCTTGTCCCTTTGTCTTTCTATTTGAAGGACCATACAGAGATCATTCAAGTCTGGCAAGTTGACGAGCTCGACAGTCAGTTTTTGCAACCGTTACTACGCGTCCGTCAAGTAACGGTCAAGAACATCGATGCTACCCTGTCCATCGACAGAAAAATAAAGCTCCGCATGTCCACATCTAGACTCCGGTCCCCAGACCCTGACGTCAATTGACAATTACTCGACACATTCAGTCGTTTTTATCTCGGTGTCAGTATAGCTCGCTTCTCTTGCCCTCAAGCAACTCGCACACTGGAAAATGACTCAATGACATCGACTCCGATGCGCTATCTTAATTTGTCTGAACTCTGCGTGTTCTTAGGCTTGGTCTTGCACTTTTATATGCGATCAACATCCCCTGTGTAGCCGGGACGTTCAGATTGCTGGCGTTGTTCATAGACCACAGTTTCGACAACGATGGTTCCATTGCGGTTCAGAGGATACCGAAACCCTGTTGGTATGTCAAGTTTGCGCTACATTTCAGTCTGTACCTTTAATGGAACCTCAAATACGCTTTCCATAAATCTTATCCGAATTAGCATTGACGGTGCGATCTCAGCATCGAGGGGTCGAGGACTGTGCTTCAGTAGTTCTCGAGTTTAGCGAATCTCTCTATAGCAAGGACAACATCCCGACTCTTAGACTAGCGATCCTTGGACTATTTTCTTCAGAGAATATGTTCCCGAAGCACTCAGTGCGCTGACAATTATCCTTCTCTGAATCCTTTCTTGCAAGCAACCTCGGCGAGGTGACGTGTTTTGAGGTAATATCTGCATCTTTGAATTAAATCCTAGTAATTGCACACGCATAGAGCTACTGAATTGTTTTCTTGCCGGGTGCGGATTTCTTACATTTCACCTGGCCCATATATGTTCGCTAGCGAGCTATTCCAGTTCCAGTAGGTTCGCTCTGTCCTATTGACTGTTTTCATCTACTTACTGACTTACTCTGTGGGGGTCCACTGACAGCACACGGATTGTATATTACATCGTCGTGCATCCTGCAGCGGCTCTTTATGATATCAGAGACTCAGCACTGACTGTGCCACAAACGAATACTTTGAACGGCCGAGCGAATAGGCTATAGCATTGATGACATCGCGTCCATTGGGAAGCATCCTCCCACATCGCGAAAAGCTAAGGATGCAAATAGACTGACGCTTCGATGCGCCACTGCAGATGCGAAAGTGATTTGCCGGTAGGCCCCTTCTAGTTGAAACCATGTTACTGAATTTCGGATTAGGACACCGAACTTTTTAATTTGACTCAAACACCTAGCAACGGTCTACGGGTATAGCATGATGTTAGGATGAGCTTCGCCGAGGGGCTTTTGAGCCCTGATCCCTAGGGAAAGCCACAATTCAATGTTCTGCGTCGAAAGCTTAAATGGCCGTTTACTCCGACTCCCTTATTGGGAGTTCACTTGTCGACTTTGGGTTCTCTTGTTCTCACGGTGACTCGGCGACTTCAACTTCTGTGTCCAACAGACGCTTGAGAGATCGTCCATGTATCAGATTCGAGACCCGTACTTCAGAAGTGCGTTCCTTATTTGAGTCTTAACATTTCAGAGCTACAAATCGTATTCTCATCACCAAGAAAATGAGTGATCTTCGTATGTAGCCTGTGATGCACCCGTTATCTTGTGCCCTCCGATCACCTATGGATAGTTGAACCCCCTCTTTAGTCCGACGACGATGGATTCTCACACCATGGTGCGCTCAATTTTCCAGAAGCCCACGGACCACGGTTACGTCTATTATATGGTGTGTGATAAACCCCTCGAACTCACAAACGACGAATCGGTGTATATTATTCTGATTTTTTTGTTGAAATCATTCATTGTTTTGTTGAAAACTTCGATTTCGAGAACGCGAACAGATACAATTTTTTACTTCAATATTTGTTCAATATGCGTTGCCGAGTCTCAAGAATTCCGAAAGAGAATATACTACAGTATGAACAAATACATGAAGAATCTTTAAGGTATCATGTTAGCAAAAGGCAAGTGCAAATACAATGGGACGACTCACTTGGGACCTGCCCCGACTGGTAAATCGTGAACCGTACTTAAGGATGGGCTTCGAGCAGAAGCAACAAGATGGGTATGCGGGAGACCCTAGGTATTGGATGTTCACAAAGAAGAATAATCTTCAAAGGTTACTTACTTGTGGCGGCGGCTACCGGGTCAGTGATAACTGCAGAGGCATTCAAATGTCCGCCCTACAATGATAGAAGCAACCTGAGAGCGCGACTGAGTTGCCAAGAATCAGATGACTAGCGATGGCGTACAAGGGGATTAGCGCCCCACACTCACAGAGTCGACTGGTGCCGGCGCTTGGTGCATCAGGGCGGCCTAGAGTTCATATCAGTCGTCAATTATTATGAGAATATCCGGGACAGGAGTCATGCAAACCGGAAAGATATAGTTTGGCCAGCGCGCAAGGGCACGGTGCTGAAATGCAGTAAGTAGACACCAACACCAGTTATTTCATAAAAAATGCGCAGGTAAAAGGCACATACCCCAGAGCTACCTATACTTCGGTATAAAGACCAAGGGCGGCGGTAGGGATGGGTGCGACGGGCTCGTCGTTGTGAAATTCTGCTTGCTTCTGCCTTCGGCATGGTTGATGGTCGTAGTTGAAGGGAGAAATTTGCCTTGTTTGAGCCTTTATATATCGTGCTCGAATCTCCGACAAGTTATCAGTAATCAACTACAATTACACTTGTACTGACCGTCGTTCATCGCCTACAGCCTGCCCGTAAGGCGCCACTATACCAACCGATTTCGCGACGAGTTTCCTTGAATTGAGAATTATCCACATCGATGGGGGACGGTCTCCCGGAATAGAACTACGTGCTAGGCAGGATTCCCACTGTCCATTGAAGTTTCGGACTCGAAACTGAGAAGTCCGAAGATGCCGGCGACGGTCGTTTAGCTTTGTCGCATACCTTCGGCCATGTTACGCAAACGCCTTCGGTATCCTTCGCTCTCGTCGACAATATACTGAGGACTTGAACGATACAGAAGCGGTGCTGTAGAAGGGTATCGCTTGTGAAGGAAATCCCATTGCCCATGACTCGATTTTTTCGTGACAAAAGCGATTTCTCGTCGTCGAGGTATGGAGTGTATTATCGAGGAATATCTGTTACGAAGCCGGAACAGATACCACGGGGAGGTGTTGTCGGGTAGCCTTTTGGTTTGTTAATTGCTGTTGACGCGTCGTTTGCCTCGTCTTGGTCACATTCCTTCTTTCCGATTGCTCTTGGTGGTCTATCTGCACACTGCGTAGCTGAATCGTCCTTCTGTGTCGATTTCTACCTTGATGGTACATCGATAGTATTTGGCCGTCACTTGAAATTCAATTTTGATGATGAGTTTGAAATTTAGAGTCACATGACTCAAGTGATTTCAATGCGTCATAATCTGTAACTCTGCAACGTCGACCACGTCGATTCTTGTCCCCGTCGGGACTCAGGAAACCCGAGTCAAACGCGAGGGTTTACTATCAAGAAACAAAGCAACTTGGGATACATCGGCTATCCCATACCTGGAACTCGTACCTGGCGTTAACAGTTCATTGCGGGTATGTGATAGGAAGCATAGTAGGCGGATAAATCATCATCCTTAAAGAAAGCAGTCAATGCAATGCATTTAAACGCTGACCGGCTATTACACTGACCTTTCCAGTATATTCTTTCTTTATCCTCAGTCGGAGCTTATAACAAGTGTTACGTTTAACCCCACCGGTAGTTTCGGAAGTTTTATTGGCCTGCATGCAAGGTATAGCTGTCCAACTTTCAAGAGTCAAATGTGTATTCACAGTTAGTCCGGCATAGTGTATAATGATACGTTAGAGTTCATCCTTCACTGATACAAAGAGGATAAGACTTGCGTGTTTCGACTTGTCGTCCTTAACTGTTGCGAAATGGAATGGGACCACTGCATGCGGTGACCTAGAATGACGTCGAAAAAGGTGAAATGGAGGGGTCTCTATGAGAAAGAAACATCTCATGTAAAATGGAGGATGCAGATGTTAGCTTCTCGGAGACCATGAAGCCGAAGACTACATTAACCTTGCCCGGACATGAAATTACTATGATATCAAGGCTCCGGCAGAATTACAATCTTACCCAAGTATTACCAGGCCCTATCAGGCAACCTAGATGCCCTTTGCACTCGCTGTATGTCCCTTTACTGTGCCGTTGCCATGCCCGATGTCCTTTTGACATTGCATTACTGCCCAAAGATCATCCAAATGCTCTTGAAGTAGTGAGGTCTCCAGAACGTTGGAATGCGCAGACTCGGGAGTGTGCGGACAAGAAACCCGGTGTTCCCAGAACAAATGGAGAGCGCGCGCACAATTTTTAGACCAATAAATGCTCACAGAACAAGAAACCAGGCTTCCTGGCTCAGAGCGGCCGGCCGCGAGACAAGATACGCAGACCCGAGAGCGTGCGGACAAGATTCAGACTAAAAATGTTCACAGAACAGCAGAGCCGGGATTGTGCGGACAGGATACAGAGCAACAAATGTTGAAACCAGGTGTTCCCGGAACAGCAGTGTCAATGTCCCTGGAACGAAATTGCAAGCGTTCCAGGAAGGAATCAAGTCTTCTACTACCGCGGACTAAACATAAAATCGTTCGGGTATAACCTGGCTTCGGTACCCGAGGACACTGAGAAACTATGAGTCTTACATTTACCAATTCAAGTAACACTTAAGGACGCAGTTCACCCAGTCCCGCGCCCGCCAATCGAAACCGGAGCTCTCTTTTGAGTTGTAATATAGTAACAATTGGCGAAACGGACCTCAACCTAAGCTAGACTTCCCCGGTCATAACTTTAATGATACTAACTTGGACTCCGCTGAGTTTCGGAAACTCAGCGGACTGGACTCAGCGGACAAGCGCGGACTCCGATCAATTGGTGTATACTCTCCAGTAATATTGTTGAAGTGCACATGCTAATTGAAGGAAGCACAATTGCGAGTTCGTTTACCGCGGCGAGGTGTACCCCATCACATATATAAACGAATCTGTGCAATGCCTTGATTTTTATGCAATACATCATCGCTTGTGAATCAACAATCCTTGTACCATATCCATGACGCCTAGAAAGGTAGCGCGTTCCGTATCACTCAGTTCTCCTCCTTCAGTTACATTGGATTTCTGCAGAGCGATCCCAACGATGACGCTTTGACGGGATGGCTGCATTATCGACTCTGCCTCTGCAGCCCACACCAGGGTTGCGATCTGTGATGCGAAAAGGTTATGAAGGATTTGTACGTGTTCAGATGGGGCATTCCCCAGTAACGGCGTCAACTGGATGGCGGGAGATGGCGGAGGAAGAGATATAGCATTGGGATTTGTGGGATCAATAGCTGGCGCTATCAAAGGTGCAGTAGGCGGCAGAGTCGCTTGGATCTTAGTACTTGCTTCAACACTTTGTCGATTGACGCAACGAGAAAGATGGATTCACCAGATTTCCTACTTTTCCGAGCTGAGTTACAAGAACAAGGATGCGATCAGAGAACGTCTGAATAACGACTTGGGTCAAATTTCCAGCCAGCTCTTTCTCTGTCTGGCGAGAGCCCATGGCGGTAAACTCGAAAGAATTTACCAAGTCGGACTCGGAAGACTCCGAACTTTCGAGCCCCGGGCCAGGCATGACGTAACTTCTCGATTATTGTCCGGATCCAGTTATACATAAAAGGATTGAACAGCGATTATTTGTGTGCACCACCACTCTTGACTTTAGACTTCCACCATGGACACCGATGCTCAAAATCCTACCCAGCCGTACACGATTCTGCGTATCAAACGTAAACGAAATGAAGAACCTCTTGATGCTCTTGTCGTCGAGTCAGGCATTCGTCGCAAGAAATCTCGCGGTGGCATGGGTGTATTCAAGTTCGCGCAGACAGTAGAGGACGGAGCCTGGAATGATCAGAAGCTGCACCAGCGAATACAGGTAAGTGTATCTAATGTCTCTTGTTTCCTTGCTTAGTTTTCGCAGGACGAAGTTTCTCGGTTGTCCAGAGAGGAACCGATTCTGGTGCCAGAAACCAATCAGCCGACTGTAGCCCAGCCTGCGTCGTCACCTACCAGCAGCCGGCGTCTGTCGACCGACTTCAATCGGAGGTATACGATTATAGACCAAGAGGGGGAGGCTACACTTCCAGCTAACCCGTAAGCTTCTTCGGCGTAGCATTCTTCAAGCTACTCAAATCTTTCGTGTTTTCACATAGACCCAAGATCGTTTCTACCAAAGAATTGCCACCTAAGCAGGCAAACCCGAACTTTCGCATGTTTGATGCTGTACCAGAAGACGATGAGAGCTCGCACGCAATGGATCGAGAGATGGAGAAAATCATGCCTATGCTTAAGGCATATCTCAATGGTGCGATCTTTGGTGCTCTTTTGTGTTTTCTGTGGTTAAATTCTGGTCCAGTCGACGACGCAGCGGCCTCAGAACCAGCGCCCGAGTCCGGCGACTATGTTTGGGACGTCTTCTACCATAGACCAGCAACTTTGAGTGAATGGAATGAGGCCGCTGCCATTGGGACACTGTATGCTTTTTACACGTATCTGGCCATTATATCTTCTCATTTCTGTACGCAGAACGGGACTTCCACCTTCTCTCACGGATCCTTATGACTCTGACTCCGACTCCGAAGCAGAGGATGAAGCGGACGAGGATTCTAATGGTTTGTGTAATTTCTTGTCTTATTGGTGCTCGTGGGCTGACACATCTGTAGCGGAGGAATATTATAAAAACGATTATCCTGACGAAGAAGAGTTATCAGACTGGAGCGGAAGTAGTGGTATGTTTGGTGATGCTTCGTGTGCTTGATGCTGACCTTTTATCTTGGCAGACGAGTTCCATGAACACTCAGATCACGAACAATATTATTATCATTCGGACTGACACTAACTCTTCAGAGAGCGTCACTATCACATGTATATATACACACAATTTTCATATGCATCGCTAATGTACACCAAACAGCATTTCATGTAGCCATAAACTGTACATATACCACGAATCAGCAACTATGTTCTTACGCCTTCTCTGTGACCTGCGTACCGTGAGCACTGATGAACGGGAAGAAAGAAGAACCCCTTACGTCGTTGGTCTTCTTCTGCCGCGACCTGCCCTTACCGACAGTGAGGAAACCCAGGAATACAAGAACACCTAGCATTGCTAGGCACACGGCCAAGGTCAGACCTGCACCAAGGAATCCTGCACCGACGGGACTGATTCGCTGATTCACTCGTGCAGCTGCGCTTGCTTCTGAAGCCGCTAGCGCCAATGCACCACAGCCCCTGTCCTGCGTATTCCCACATACTTTACACCAATCAGCCGTGGTGTTAACAGCAGCAGGCTGAAAGAATTCATTGTCATTTCTCCCAACAACAAACGGGCCGACTTACCGACAGATAATTTACAAAAGTCGACAGCGGAACGTCCCCCGTGCTGTTGAAAAAGTTGTACGTGATAAAACCATTGTCATCCGTTCCGTTCTTGAAATTAAAACGTAAAACAGGTTCTCCGTTGGAAGATGAATTCCTGATCTCGAGGGCGACGACGGCTGCATAATTGACTGCACAACAGAATGTCAGCTAACATTCCAGGTAAAGTCTAAGCCACGGCATGGTTTCCGTACCGATTCCTTGGAGTTGCGGGTTCATCTGTGCTACACCAGTCATGTTGAACAGGGACAGGAAAGGTTTATAAGCGAGCGCCAGGTAGGAAATCTTGAGAGGGTCATCAGAACCGGTGATGCTCGTGAAGCTTTCAAAGATGGAAGGCAGCATAGCACGGGCAGCGACTGGTATGTCGATATAAGTTTGCTGAGTACTCTCATGAGTAAAGGGAAACATACTATTTCCTATTCCCGCAAGGTCGGGGGATGAGAAGACGCCATACTCATGCCAGTTGGCTAGATCACGAGCTTGTTCCATAAAGGTATCTGGGATGCTAGCAGCAAAGGATGCGTCGTGAATGTTTTCGACGTTCATGTAATCGTAAATCTGTTGGAATTAGACAACAGTGGAATCCATAATGAGACGGAGCTTACGTTCCACTAAAGAAGGCGTTAGAGACGCGAATAACACGAAGTGATAACAGGTATTACCATGTTCTTCAAAGTGACTGGTCTACCATCAAGGTACGGGGAGAGCTGATTGATGAACGAAGCACTCTCGTTTGCCTTTGCCTGAAATTCCGTCGAGTTGTAGAAGGCGTTGGTGGATGTGTCAAAGGCCTGAGTTGGTTGTGAGGGACAAACAATGGTACGTTGAGAAATGTAGCTCACACCACAAGACGTATATCCCTCGAGAGAGACATCATTGTCTGGTTCCACGGATTCGACTAGATAGACTGTCAGACGAGAACCCGAATACTATGAATTCTCACGACTGACTTGGTATGTACTGTATGGAGAGAATGATCATCATTCATTCTTGACGTGATGAAGTCACACTTGCACACCTGATAGCCGCCCAGAGGGCCCTCGACATTGGTTCCATTGGCCAGAGTCACGTTGTAGCTGGAGGTAGCCGGGAACAAGCCCTGCAGCAAGCTCATCGCCGAGTTGACGATGACGCCTCCTTCACCACCGCCATCTGCACGGACTAGTAGATGGAGGGGGGGTTAAGATATAGACCCTGTTGTATGGATAACGACGTGCCTTGGATCTGGTCCAAATTGGCGATAGTACTGTTGATTCCTGGAATAAATGACTCGGACGACGAGTTAAGATACAGGGAGCGCAACAGCTGCCCAAGCTGGAACTCTTGTACCTGCAAGGAAAGAGAGTTAGATGAAGGCGGCGAAATAAATCCTTGACAGTGGACTTGCATTCCCTTCTGGCGTAATTGTGGTCGCCGATGCGGTGTACGAAGAGGGATCCTGATAAAAGCCTTGAAATATGATATCAGATCGGCGAAGTATTTGATACACGGATCAGAGTTCAACGTACCCTCTCGGTCGCCGTGTCGAGCCAAAAGTACCACACCAAGAAGAGTACTACTGTCAGCCATGGGGGAGAGATGGGATATCCAAGTCTTGGGAAAGATGAAGGTGATATCGGGTATTTATGGCGAGAAAGAGCTTTATCATTCTTCCCATGCGCTCCCATGCGGGTGCAAGGTCCACGACAAGGATCAATCACCTGGTCACGTCATGAGTGGATCGGTCACCGGAGGTAGATCGCTTATATTCATGCCGCGTGGCTTTTTGTGCCTTGCTCCCGACCATCATGTTCGCTGCAAAATCACCGCCGAAAGGGAAAAACAAGGAAGAATGGCATATGGGCTGGTGGGATTTTCAGCCGCTGGTCGAGCAGCTTACGCCCAGGTCAGTATTTTCTGTATATACGACAGCTTGCGTACTTGAACTCGTCGATAGACGCGCAGAATGGTCGAATTCCTCTGTCATTTTCACCCCGCACCCGACACAACCGACAATTCAGGCGCGCCATTTCTCGTCGTCCAAGCAGTTCAATATCCCTTCGCCGGCACCGATTCTCGCAGCTCTGACTGACTTTGATCCTCCAACTGTCATCTCGGTCTCTCCGAACGATGACTGGCTGTTCGCGTATTTTCCAGGACGAGGTGTTCCTGGTGCTGCGTGCCTCTGGTATCGTGGTCCTGAGATCGACAGCTGGACACTCAAGGACTACTGGACGCTGCAACTTGGTGCTGGGGTTGTCACAGCAAGTTGGCTGGGCGCGCCGCGTCAAGTACGTGATGCATATATTGTAATATCTAATACTGACGAACTACGGCAATCAGTGGACGGCTGATGAACATGGATCGTTTCTTCGTCTTCCTACACGCGGCCCACGAACTCCAGTATCATATCCCACTTTGGCCCTTGTCACACAGAACCATCGGTTGACTTTGTGCTACGTACGGAATTATATTCCGTCCCTCAAGATGTTTTCCGCTCCTTTGAATCAGTATAGCGTGGTCCATGAGAATTCTTCCGTGCCAACACTTGAAGCAACTGACAACGGTGGCCTTCTGAGACTGTGTGTCACGGCAGCTATTGGTCTTGGATATGACGGCGCGTTCCTAAGCTTTCCATGTCTCTTATCCTTCTAAAGTGTAGATATCTTCAGAATCCTCAATTCTCGTCGCGACTCGTTCACATATTATACCTTTACCTCCTGGAAACCCGGACACCGATCATTTTGACATGAATATGTCCCTTGATTTTGGCCAGTCAAATGCCGAATCTACTACGCATTCTGAAGAAGTATATGGTGAAGAGTCTATTATCGAAGTTTCTGAGGTCCGTCTCCAGTTTGACGGTATCATGATGCGTAAGTCAGCTAGATATATTTTCTACCATATCGGCTTCAATCGCACTTAGACCTCTCGACACAACCACTGCCTCCTATACAGAACTGGGAGGCACAGCTCACCAATCTTGTCTTTGTGTGCAAAATCCCGTCTATTCCTGAGCTAGGAGTCATCCAAAATGAAGAAACCAAGGCTGCTATGTACTTGGTAGCTAGTTTTCTAGATTTCGGTGACTGTAAGCGCCTTATCAGGTTGAATATGTCATTTATTAATGGTATGTTTCTTGCCAGACTCGAATTTGCCTCAGTCCAAAATAGTGTGCTACTCTATGTCGCGCCATGCTACTCCCGACACCAACCAATCTGCATGGGTACAGGTCCATGTCTTGATTATGGATGTTATTACTGACTTTTTCGCAAGTCATGTCACCAGGCCGGTACAAGGACGTATACGGAGGGCGTTCTGGGCTTTCTCGCTCCTACCAAGCCATTGCAAGGTGTCAATGCTAGTCTCCTGGTTGGCATACTAGATACATCAGGATCTTTCATTGCTGGGCAGACGAAAGACAAAGAGGTGCGAATCGGTCTGACCACAGTTTTGGAGATGTACGCCACTCATCTTTCTGGGTTTATCAATCACTGACTCACGAACATCAATAGACCCACGTTGTTTGAATATGATAAAGAATGGGAACCCTCTCCCATTTTTACGTCGGCTACCAAGGTTGGGAAAGAAGGTCTGTTTTTATGGAACTGCTTGCATCTAGTTATTGATGGCTGTTTAGTCCCGATCCATGCCGTTTTTTCACCAAACGAGATGCTGTTATGTACCATTTCATCAACGGTAAGAGCGACACAAACGTCTGTCCATACGGTTCCCATGCGTCGCACATCGAGAGCCTTCAAATCTTCCATTCTTCCTCTGTCTTCAGGTCTTGCTTCAGCAATTCTATCACGAAAAAGTACGGCCGATTACACGCACTTACTTTCTCTTTCGACAATGCCGATGGAAGAGGTTGGCCACATCTTATTTCAAGTTTTGACCATTGTAGAAACGCAGTCACGCGGAAAGCTGGGCACACTAACTTGGCAGACTTTGGGTGTTGCTTTGGAGGTTTATAGGTCATTAATGCAGCCACTATCTAGTTTTGCTCTGCTAAATACTTTGCAGGCTCCGAAGTTTACGGGCGAAGGACGAAAACAACAGGGATAACTTGACTGCACGTTGGCAAACTGCGCACGATTTATGCTCACTGGCAGCCTGTAATGCCGCATTTGAAGACTGTAGGGACCACGAAGGGCCTGATCTTCGTGCGTACCCATTATGTTCCAGTGGTCTCATCATGATTACCTCTTGGCAGACGCTGTTTGGCAATTCATCGGAATCTGTGGATGGGTGATAAACTTCGTCGAAAAGGTCATGAAAGAAGCCATGCTGATCAATGCCACAAACAAACCATCGTCGAGCGAAACCGATGATCTCTTCGGTGCAGAATATAGTAAGCCGTTTACCTGAATTCATGAATACTTTGTGTTTATGTGCCTGCAGTTACTTCAACCGACCACTATGAAGTTCCCTGCCTCCTTCATATCGTGCATCCTCGTGCATTAGCCAATTTGAAACAGGCATTAAGCAATGTCCGTGATTTCCGGAGCAACCTTGGTTCACTCACGACCCGGGGTGAAAACTCCCAGATCGCCAAAGATGTTTTGGTTGATTTGGTAGATTGTTCTGGCGTTGATCTCAACGCTTTGAATCCCCTATTGGACGAGTTCATACAGAAGTCAAAGGGCATTGAAGGTGAGATTCTCGAGGTAGTCATAGCCTACCGAAAGGTGACCGTACATTCCCAGTCGAAGAGACACGACGAAGTTTGGCTTTATGCGAGCCTACGACTTCAATGGAGCCTCAACTGCAAGAAAATGTCAAACGGTTGTGCGAATCGGGGGTTATCTCAAAATCGCGTCTATATATCAAGCCTCATGAGTTGATAGACGGATTCGAGAATCTCAACTTGGAAGGTCCTCGGAAGGAACAGGATAAAGATGTCGTCTCGAAGGGAGTGCTTATGAAGAGGCAACCTTGTGTGCGATGTCTTCGGTGTGATGGTCTTTCAGAAGCTGCTAAGGATGGAACGAGGTCTGGAGCTGGTTCGGTGTCTCTTCGTTGGAGAACCTGGGAGAGGAAATGGGTACCTGGATGCGTTTGCGGCGGTTTATGGGTAACAGCGAAGACATGAATGAATTTGCTGTCACTCGTAAAAATGTTAGATGCATCCGTATATTGTATCCTTTCTTCACAGCTTCGCCTCACGGCCACTCTCTAAGAGGTAATATGATGCGGCCATTTTCACTTCTTGTAGCCACTCTTCAATAATGGCCTTTTCAGTGACATTGTTATCCCAATGGACCACCAATTCAAGCTTGTTTCGAAATGTCGAAGCTCCGAGGTAAATTTCCCCCGGACGACACCGAAGACGTATACCGGAGCAACGTAGGTAAATTCTGGGAGTTTCCCCGCCAACTGGGTCCGAAAACTCGCGGGGGAGAAGTTTATCAATCTAACCTTTGATTAGAAAAAGAGCGAAGATAGCCACCGATGAGACGCACGCTTCCGAAGCTAGAGCCGCCGAACGAAGACACTATGCCAAGCTTTGCCTGGTCAATAGCGGGGATAGACAGGTCCTTCCGTTTTGAATATGATGTCTGCGCTTTGAACTCTAACTCCTTCAACATCTTCAACATCGGGGGGTAACGAACCGAGCCGATGTCGAGAAACAAGGGGTGTTTCAGAAGATCATTGGCGCGTTTTTTCATACTCCTACACCGGTACCAAAAGCGCCGACGTGACAAGAGGGCGTCAAATGTCGAATGTCCTCCCTCTGGTTTTAGTGGAACGAAGGACATCGGGTAGAGATAGAACCCTATCGAAAGCATCGGGTTCTCGGCTCCCCCATGGATATACCACTCGCGATCCAAGTACGGCCTGATATTAATTGGGCCCGCCGTGTAGGTAGGTTCCCTTTTCCTGAATTCCCATTCCTCCACTGTCATCAGACCTTGAGCGTACCTTCTACAAAGCAGACGGGCCATGGAAATCTGTCCAAGCACCATATGAACGTTCCCAAATGACAATCCTTGGTATCTGCAGATTTTCATAATGCGGAGAGTTTCTTCTGCGGTGAAGGAAACTGCCGTCTTGCGAGAGTCAGCAGGGTTCTCGTCCATGTGAACGGTGAAATTTCCAGGGAGCGTTTGGCCACCGCTCTGAAGCCTTGTATGTCAGAAATATACATTACACCTTGGGGTAAGTCGAAGGACGCACGTTGAGCTTTGCGGATCGAATAGAAGCGATGACATAGGCTATGGCCTTGTGCCATCGTTGGGTAGCGAGATTCAGACTTCTGACAGGGTATAAGTCGTCGATCGCGAGCGATAACGCTAACCTCTCCGATAGGCGAGGCGGAACGGGCGGGGACGAAGAAGACAGGAAAGCAAGCAGCGTCCGTGCAACAATATAGTGGGAAACCCCATCGATTACGCAGTGGGCAGCATGGACGACGATATGGAAGCAATTTTCCTGATCTGATTGCTTAAAGACGAAGAGCCGGACAAGGTGATAATCGTCAAGGATCCGCTCTTGATTGAGAATGTTTTCTACCGTTGCATCCACGTCGCTGAAGGATGGGACCGTCATGAAGATCACCTCTCCGGGAATGTGAGATTTGAGTCGACGCTTATCGACAACGAAATGCACATCTTCGTCTCTACCCCCAACAGTTTCTACCTGTGCACCGAGGAGAGGGTGCATCTGCTTCGCAAACACCCAAGCCTTGCCCAAAGTTTCTTCGGTGATTAAAGAAATGTCGTCGTTTGGCACCTCGAAACATACCGAGTGAGCGCTATCTGTTGCCCCCTGAAGAATTCGGCCGCGCAAGTAGAAATGCAGTTCATTTAGACCCAGAGAGCGCTCATATATGGGATATGGGGAGGATGGGCACAACTTCCATGGAGCACGCATGGTAGGGGATAGCATAAACATATACCCATTTTCAATATATAGCGTCCGTGTCCCAAGTTTGAAAAAACAATCATGAGAGCCGCGGAATTGCACGGAATTCACTCGAGACCTGTCGGGAGGCAAACCGCGGCCCGAAGTTCCGCACTGACTGTCACAATCGTAACGTCACAGGACCTACTTCAGCTCTTTCGTGTGCTCCAACGATGCCCAAAATCAGCCTGCCGCCTTTGCCCATTTCTTGTCTATTTGGCGTCAGGAAGCCCTCTGGACCGACGTCAATGTCTGTCGTAAATGACATACAAGCCGTCGTCCAAAATTCAAAACTTTTTGTCGAGGCATCGAAGCTAGAACAAACTGCTGGTAAGAAGTCCAAGGGTCGCAAGCGATTCAAGGGAAATGTCAAGATAGGACAAGGTGGTACACTTGATCCTCTAGCAGATGGTGTCCTTGGTGAATATCACAGTTGTCTTCAGTGATGTTTACTTGACTCATATATCGTGGCAGTGATTGGTATTGGGAAGGGTACCAAGCAACTGTCGTCCTTTCTTGATTGTACAAAGGTATTACTCTCGTTTTATTTGAGTTCGGCCATGACTTACACAGCTGGATACTACTCCAGGAATACATAACGACGTGTTTATTGGGATGTGAAACCGATAGCTATGATAGTGAAGGCGCCATAGTTCGAACAGCACCATGGAAACACATTGCACGAGAAGCGGTTGAGGGCAAAATTGGTCAGTTCACAGGCCAAATTCAGCAAGTACCTCCCATGTAAGAGTTCTCTTCACGTGAAGACACGCAACTCGAACACAACTATCAGATTTTCTGCCTTAAAAATGGACGGAAAACCATTATACGAATACGCCCGTAAGGGCATACCCCTTCCCAGACCTATAGAGTCCCGAGCTGTCACTGTACACAGTCTTGAACTAGTGGAATGGTTGGGGAGTGATCATTCTTTCTCTTGGCCGTCGAAGAAAATGTCCGACGAGGAAAAGCTCTCCCTCAAGAAGGCTATCCAGACTGTTGACCAGAATGTGGATCTCAAGGATGAAGCGGAATCGACGCCGTCGGACTTGGAGAGGCCATCTGCTTTTGTGCTGAAAATGAAGGTCTCAGGCGGCACGTACGTTCGATCAATCGTTCACGACCTGGCACACGCTGTGGGTTCAGCGGGACATGTGGTTACCTTGACACGGAGTCGGCAAGGGAAATTTGTTCTGGATCAGGAAGAAGAAGAAGACCACGTCTGTATGCCTTTCGACGTGTTCACTGCAGAAAATAGCAAGGAAGTAGACGAGGATGGCTGGACGCGGTGGGAGAAAGAAGTGATCAACCACCTACAGATTGTTTCTACTTGAACAACATTGAACCCTTGCTCGGATCGTCACATGTTCCGCCATCAGGCTGTTGTACTCATAGGCAAGCAAACACTACTCCCTCGTCCTTGCATGTTTTGAAACTTTATCTTAACAGGTTCGAGATGCCAATCATACAACTGGAGGTATCAAGAACGGGACAGTTCTCCTTGACCCGGCAGC
The DNA here is from genome assembly GCA_030407065.1 of Armillaria nabsnona. NCBI lineage: Eukaryota > Fungi > Basidiomycota > Agaricomycetes > Agaricales > Physalacriaceae > Armillaria > Armillaria nabsnona. The sequence goes on from JAUDQA010000005.1 coordinate 1,886,986, forward strand.
ACCGTCATTCCATGGAGGCTGTATAGCGTATCTTTTTTTTTTAAGTCCCCCTTATATGCAATCGACGTGTAACATGAAATGGGGTGTCCCCGTGTTGATGGGCCATGACAAGTTGTAATTGCATGAATCTAAAAGGGTGGTGAGAATGACTGGGATAACGTCGAGAAGACGCAACCTGATGACGTCCTGGCGATGCTCATCAAGACGTAGACTGGACCAGGACTGGAACAAGGTTTCTTGTCACGACCGTTGCAGGCCGTCCCGCTGGAAGGTAGAACAAAGATAGACGCGGCAAATTTCCCCGAGAGCGGGCCGGCGAAACTCCGGGCCGGTCTTCCCGGTCCGATTTGATGTTGGGCGCACCCCTTAGTTGCCGGCTGTTGTTTATATAGTACGTCTTTCCAGGATGCGATTACACCTCCACCAGATTCCCCTTCAATGGCTGCAAACGGTTCCAATGGCATCCACATCAGTGCTACTCGGCCTCTGACTCCGGGAATTTACGCTCCTATTCCTACCTTTTTCCTTCCTGATTCCGAGGACCTTGGTGAGTAGTGTTCTTTCACAGTAGTGATTACTCATCTATTCTCTTAGATATACCTTCCATTGAGGCACATGTCGTTCGGGTTGCGACTGCAGGCGTTGGCCCTCTCATCACCGGTTCCATGGGCGAAGCCATTCATCTGTCTCATACTGAGCGTATGAGAATCGTTAAAGCAGCTCGTGATGCTTTAGATGCTGCGGGCTTCACTCAGGTCCCAATAGTCGTTGGAACCGGTGCTGGAAGCACGAGGGAGACAGTGGAACTCACGAATGAAGCTGCTGCTGCCGGCGCGGATTACTCCATTGTTATCGCAAGCGGTTACTTCGCTGGCGCTTATGGAAATAACCAGAAGGCTTTGAAGGCTTTCTGGACAGAAGTCGCTGCAAAGAGTCCTATCCCAGTGATGATATACAATTGTCAGTCACTGACGGGTTGGATTGTCGAACTGTCCAATTGATGTTTTCCCCAGATCCTGGTGCTAGCGGCGGAATCGATCTCGATTCTGATTTGATAACAGAACTCGCAGAAGAATGTTCTAACCTCTGCGGAGTTAAATTGACGTAGGTTTATACGTTGTCGGCAGCATTTGATAACTGACCATCAAGACACTCTAGTTGCGGAAACGTTGGCAAGCTGACCAGAATAGCCGCTTCTGTGTCAGGGCCAGAGTTCTCATTGAACCACCCTCGCAAGAACGCTGCGGCGCCTTTCCTCGTATTGGGAGGATTTACCGACTTCATCGTCCCTTCCTTCTACGCCGACGGGCATGGCGCAATTACTGGCCTAGCTAATGTTGCTCCGGTAGATTCGTTCACCCCTTGACATGGGTCACATGCTCACGCAGAATTCAGCACGCCATAGCGAAGCTCTGGTCCGTAACAGTCGCGTCTAAACAAGATTTGTCGCTACTCCCAGAAGCACTGCGATTGCAAGGGATCATTGCTCGGGCCGACTTTACCATCGCAAAGGCCTCAATTGCTGGTACGAAGTTTCTGATTGAGAAACTTTACGGGTATGGCGGAGTACCTCGCAAGCCTCTTCCTCCCATGGAAACTGGCGCTGCACAAGCTTTGTGGGATCACCCCCATACCCAAGACCTTGTGAGATTGGAACGCGAAATTAGCGGTAAATCCAAGGTATAGTTATGGAGCTGATCTGCTGCAGCTTTCTTTCGCCAGGAACAGCGAGCCGACGAGTTTGATGACTGTGACGTGGCACTATGTATCCATCTATGTAGAGGCATCAACGACACTATATCTGTTATCGTTATATTGAAGAGTGTACTCGGGTTTTTTTTAGGATTTGCATGAGCATGACAAGTGATCAGCAGTTCGGTGGATAGGCGTCTTGTGACTTCATGAACTCGCACTTCCATCCTTCAAGGTCCGTGATCTTGAACATCGAATATTGAGAAGTGGAGCATGCGTCCACAAACAGTTATGCACGCCTAACTGATCGATGAGCACAGTAGAGTTCATTGGGCCACCATGTGACAGTTCCAAAACCACTGGTACGATTGAGTTCAACGCCACCGGAAAAAGCCAAGGTTCCATCCCACCGCATGGGATGCACACATAGACCGTCAATGTAGCGGGAGAAGCTGTTGTTGGATCTGTTTCCTTTTTAAAATGTCGCAAGCGGTAGTGTGGAGTAGTGTGGGCATCTTATCTACAGCACTGTGCCATGACGGTACTATATATGCATACAGACATCATGATCAGACGCGGGGAAATGTCTCATGATTTTCGGGCCGGATATCCGTTCGGTTATGAGGGCCGAGTCGCGTCGAAGCAAAAGTCACGGTTCGGGTTCTCGAGCATTCCAGTTACCATCCACATCGTCTGATTGCTCCTTGACGCTCGACGCCCTTAACGACGAGGGGCGCGCGAACGATGCTCTGCTCGACGCCCTCGACGGCAAATTGGCACTTTGTGCGCTGCTGTCTCTCCAGACAGCTTAGGCAGGTTAATGGTGCGTGCCACGGCGCAGAGTGTTGCTCGCCTCTGATGGTCTTGATAATCACGGTTCTCGACAGATATCCGCCATTTTCATTCGTCGCTCACCCACTCATCGTCGTCGACGCCGTATGGATCCCTCTCCGTCGGCGTCCCACGTGAGATTTATCCCGGCGAACGACGAGTCGCTCTGACGCCACAGAATGCTGCTCTACTCAAGAAGAAAGGATTTGCAAATGTGTTTGTGGAGCGAAATGCAGGAGCAGAAGCCCAGTTCCTCGATGAGCAATACTCTTCTGCTGGGGCCACCCTGGTTTCACGGGAGGAATTGTTCAAAACTTCGGACATAATGCTCAAAGTGAGGCCACCCTTGCTGGAACAAGAGGCACATCTTCTCAAGGAAGGAAGCTCGGTCATTTCGTTCTTGTATCCGACACAAAATAAAAACATCGTGGATTCACTTGCTTCTCGGAAAGTGAATGCTTTCGCTGTGAGTCACCCCATTTCAGTGTTGTCTTATTATCCATATGTGGCGTAGATGGACATGGTACCCCGTATTTCTCGTGCTCAAGTTTTTGACGCTTTGAGGTATGCCCTTGTTTTACTCCGTTCTTTCATATCCAACTTTTGTGATCTAGTTCTATGGCAAACATCGCTGGTTATAAGGCTGTTTTAGAGGCTTCCAATCATTTTGGTAGATTTTTGACGGGACAAGTCACTGCTGCTGGGTAAGAAACACTTTACTCCATTTGTCGCCTTTCACTCACGCACTAACAGGAAGGTAAATCGACCCTGGATTCAATTACACGTTGACATAATTCAGAGCCATAGATACCCCCAGGAAAGGTTCTCGTAATTGGTGCCGGAGTTGCAGGATTAAGTGCGATCGCAACTGTACGTCGTAAGTTCATCGACACGTTACGCAGACGGTCTGACATGTTTTTTGCCGACGATGAAAGGCTAGGCGTTTGGGTGCTATTGTTAGAGGGTTTGACACGCGTTCTGCAGCAAGAGAGCAAGTTCAGTCACTCGGTGCGGAGTTCATCGAAGTATCAGTGAAGGAAGAGGGTGGTGGCGGTGGAGGCTACGCGAAAGTCATGTCGAAGGAATTCATCGAGGCGGAAATGGCTCTTTTCATGGAACAATGTAAAGATGTCGACATCGTAATCACGACGGTAGGGCGACGTTCCCAACGCATCCATATTTATACTGACTTACGACAACTACCCTCTAGGCCTTAATTCCTGGAAAGCCTGCACCCAAGCTGATAACTCATCAGATGATTGCTGCCATGAAGCAGGGTTCAGTCATCGTTGACCTGGCAGCGGAAGCTGGAGGAAACTGCGAGGCGACGAAGCCTGGTGAACTGGTTGTTCAAAATGGTGTCAAAATTATCGGTGAGTTTACCTGTATCGTAAATTCTCATCTCTTCATTCTTGGCATTCTGTTAGGCTACACGGATTTTCCATCTAGGTTACCGACACAATCTTCAACCCTGTACTCAAATAACATCACTAAATTCCTGCTTTCTCTGGGACCTGGCGATGGGAAGTTTGCCATTGACCTTGAAGACGAAGTTGTTCGTGGGTCTATCATAGTGCACGGTGGAAATATCTTGCCTCCGGTTCCTCGGACACTTCCTCCTCCTGTTGCCCCTCCAACAAACAAAAAGGCTGAAGAAATTGCTGCTACCAAAGCTATCACCCCGTTCCAGAAAGCAGCTCGTGAAGTGGCGACGGTAACTGCTGGAATGGGAGGCGTTGTCGCGCTCGGCAAGGCCACAGGTGTTTCGTTCATGGACAATTTCTTCACATTCGGACTCGCTGGATTGGTTGGATACAGGTTTGTAAACATCTATGATGTCCTGTCGCACAAACTGAATAAATATCTCAGAACTGTTTGGAACGTTGCACCCGCATTACACTCTCCATTGATGTCCGTGACGAATGCTATATCTGGAATGGTCGGCATCGGTGGACTATTTGTGATGGGTGGAGGTTATTTCCCTGGCACTATTCCTCAAGCACTTGGCGCCCTATCCGTGCTTTTGGCTAGTGTCAACGTTGCAGGTGGTTTTATCATAACAAAACGCATGCTGGATATGTTCAAGCGTAAGTCAGAAGTGCGCTATCCATGCAAGACGCTAATACTTCACCGCTCTTTAGGCCCCACTGACCCACCGGAATACTCTTGGCTCTACGGTGTTCCTGCCGTCGTGTTTACAGGGGGGTTTTTGACTGCTGCAAGCACCGGAATGGGTGGTCTTGTTCAAGCTGGGTATCTGGCTAGCAGTGTTTTATGCATAGGCATCGTGTTTTTCTTTCAAACGGACGAGTATCTTGGTTGACGAATGTTCTAGGTTCTCTTTCTGGTCTCGGCTCCCAAGCCACAGCTCGTCAGGGTAATGCTCTTGGAATGTTGGGTGTTAGCTCTGGAATTCTTGCGTCGTTGGCTGCAGTGGGCTTCCCTATTGAGGTGTTGACACAATTTACTGCCGTGGCTGCGATTGGTGGAACCGTCGGAACGCTCATTGGCAAGAGAATCACTGCTACTGAGCTACCGCAGATGGTATTACATTTCTTCTCTGTCGGTGTCTTGTGCTTATAAATCGGTGCAGGTTGCTATGCTTCATAGCGTAGTTGGTCTCGCGGCAGTCATGACGAGTATTGCCAGTGTTATGGCCGACCTGACCGATGTATCGACCCTCCATCTTGTGACGGCTTATTTGGGTGTCGTTATTGGTAGGACAGGTCTCTGTGCGACGTGCCTAACCTGACCAATCTCATCAGGTGGAATAACGTTCACCGGATCTATCGTTGCCTTCATGAAGTTGGCCGGCCGGATGAGTTCGAAGCCGTTCGCCCTGCCTAAAAAGCACCTGGTTAATAGTGGCATTCTTGGTGCTAATGCGCTGACTATGGTAGGGCTTCTGATAGCCCAAAATGACACAATGAGACTAATGGTGTCTCTAGGCAGGTTTTGTTACCATGGCTCCTGCTGCGCCTGTCGTAGCCGCCTCATATCTTGGACTGAGTACACTCTTGAGTTTCGCCCAAGGTTTTACGACGACTGCCGCCATTGGTGGTGCCGATATGCGTACGTCTTTGTCCATGAACGGAACAAAGACTGGTCGTGCTGATGCTGGGCACTCTAGCCGTCGTCATTTGTGTACTCAATTCATATTCTGGATTCGCGCTTGTTGCAGAAGGTCAACTCCATTTATATCTACGCCGACTTCCTTTTCTGAGCAACAGCATAGGTTTCATGCTGGATAATTCACTCCTAACGACGGTAGGATCGCTTATTGGTGTGAGCGGTTCTATTCTCTCATATATCATGGTACGGACCGCGCTTCTATCTGTTGACAAAGTGCTGAACTTCTGGCAGTGCGTCGCGATGAATCGTTCGCTAACGAATGTTCTGTTCGGCGGTATTGGTTCCACCGCGGTATCGCATGATGCTCAAAAAATCGAAGGTGTGATAACCAAAACCAACATCGATGATACGGTGGAGGCTTTGAATAATGCCGACAACGTGATATTGGTAACTCGCCCCGTAAAATCGGTTGATTTCAAAGCTCATGGTTGCAGGTGGTCGGCTATGGAATGGCTGTAGCCAAAGCGCAATACGCCATCTCCGAGATATGTTCGTTGCTTCGGGCGAAGGGAATTAACGTCCGAGTGAGTCCGCTTTATAATGTGGCCCATCCTATATCTGACGGCCTTTTGAGTTTGCAATCCATCCCGTGGCTGGTAAGTGTAACCTCTTGAAACTGTATATTTTCACTGAGGCTTATTGTCATAAGGACGAATGCCCGGGCAATGTAACGTCCTCCTAGCAGAGGCGGCTGTTCCGTACGACAGTAAGTCAATCGCAACCCTTTGATCTGAGTCTGGTCTCTGATTCACAGGATAGTCGTCTTGGAAATGGACGAGATTAACGACGACTTCAAAGATACCGATGTTACTTTGGTGATAGGTGCCAACGACACCGTGAATCCGATCGCACTTGAGCCTGGTTCAGCCATTGCGGTAAGCGAAGTAGCTATTGCGATAGACCGATGAATGACGATTGATAGGGTATGCCGGTCTTGCATGCTTGGAAGAGTAAGCAGGTTATTGTCATGAAGAGGGGAATGTCCAGCGGTTACGGTGAGCTAATACTATATCTCTGTCATGAATCTGACCGCTGAGATGACTTTTAGCTGACGTTCCAAACCCGATGTTCTTCATGCCTGGAACAAAGATGCTTTTCGGCGACGCCAAGGACACTTGTGAAGGTGAGAATATCCCTTATCTGAATGGTTAATTCGATATAAACGATTGAATTCCAGCTATAAAACGGGGTCTCGAAACAAGGGGGTGATTATGAGTGATTATGCAGTAAAGATATAGCTGGGAAGTAGAATCTAGGCTATAACAACTTGAATAGCATGTGCCGCTTGGGACATTGATATGACATCTACAATTTTACTGATAGTTATTTCGATTTCGTGGGTGGACGCTTTGTCAATTTGAAGCTTCAAGCAGGCTTTGGGCGTTTATGCCTTGGTGTTCGGCCCGAATTTCCAAGTTACGTAAACGACGCGTATCGGGCCATGTGAGCATTGAGCCGAGATTCCAACTTCAACCAACTCATGTCATCCACGTTCCTTCATGAGCTTGTAACGAGTCGGTATGCTCTTCTCCTTCAATCTGTCAATAGATGTATTTTTTCTAACCCAATTCCAAGATTATGTCCTCCTCTCGGTCTAGCAAAGATAGCAGTCGTACAGCATCCCCCGTTCCTATACCACAGCCAAGGAACCAGTCTCTCCCGGTCCCAGAAGACTACTCTGTGAATTATACGCGTCGGAACTCTAGACGATCAGCCGATAATCGCCGGGAACGTGCAGAACGTGCAGCTCGTGTGTCTTGCGACGTCTTGGAGCTTTACAATACTCAAAAACTTGAGATTCAGACGTTGCGGAATGAACTGCACGCGGAGCGTACGCGCGCCGATGATGCCGACCGGGACTTGAAGGAGGTTGTCATTCGATTCAAGTCTTTGTACCAGGAAAAGGTGGCTGCGGTTCAAGAAGCTGCTAAGGCCAAGCAGGAGTTGCAGTATGTCGACTGTAGCTCATTATAGAAAAGTGTCCACTGATCACGGTTCAGACTGCACAAGAATGCCCTGGAAATGGCTCATATTGAGATATCAAATGCTCAAGAATTACTGAGGGCTGTTGAAAGACAGCGTAATCAGGCCGAAGAGGAAGCTCAAGAAGTCAGAGCAATAGCCCATAAGCTACATTTGGGGAGAGAAATATTGAAGGCCACCGAAGAGGGTCGTCAAAGAGGTTTCGTCGAAGGAGTACAGAGAGCCCGCGTGTTTGCTCAGGAGCAGGCTACTCGTACTAGTGAAGACGATTCTACCGAATCCGAGTCTTCTTCAAGCGGGGCATCGACCTATCATGGCCCCTTGTATCAGGCCCCTAGGCGACAACCTAGCTTAGATTTCCCAGAACCTTCTACAAAACCTCCCTCGCCGCCTATTCCTTTCCCTGTCCCCGGGACCGTCCAGTCTGAAATGGTCAACCCGACTATGGCTATGCCCTCGCCTCAACTCCCACATACCGACGTCCCACCTGAAGGATTTATTCCAGAAACAGGTCAGGACTCCGTCATTAGACTTCCTCCTCCTCATGAGCTTTCACCTCGACCTCCTACTCCAGTGGCTGCATTTGTGCCGCCACTTCCGGTCATTCCAGAAGATGGTGAAGAGCCAGTTCTTGTTCCTCCGCCTGGCTTTGCCACTGGATCGACCCCAGCCCCATTCCCTGAGCCAATGTTACGCCGGCATCGGTCCCAGGAGTCTATGTCGACCTCTATATCCAAATTAGACATCCTAAACAGTAGGAATCACGGTCCAGAAGAACCAATACATCATATACCACCCCCTCATCCGACACAGAATATCTACCTACAAGGATCACGTACGCCTTTGAACATACCGGTGTCTTCACGAGCGGCGGGATTCGACCCTGATTCGCCTACACGGAAAACCCTTTCATTGGAAGATGATGACAATGACGACGAAGACACCGACAACCAGAGTGGAAGTAGTAACGGAGCTTTTACTTTTGATTTTCGAAGCCCGGTGCGTTTTAAAATCTACACCTACTCCTTTTCAACTATTCTCACCTATAAACCAGTCACGGTCGCCCTCTGGAAGCCCCCCGGATGCCCAGTCAGAGGGAAATTTCCTCAGTGCTGACGATGCGCTCAGGCCTAGCTCTTTTCCACCGCCTCCACAGGTATTCCCTCCTGGTTTCATTCCTCAGGGTACCACACCGTCACGCTCTTCTAACCCGCAACCACTTCCACCTCAATCTGTCTCTCGCAGCGCTACCCCTGTAATTGAGTTACCAGGCCCGGGTCTTCCACCGGGTTTCATCCCTCAAAGCACAACTCCCGTTCCTACCGAGCCGCAGCCTGTGTCGGATCTTCCACCAGGTTTCGTCGCTCAGGCTTTCACGCCCCTACCCTCTGGCTCTACACCTTTGCCTTCTGGCTCGACGCAAACCTATCGCAACATGCCAGGCAACTATGGCGATCGTAGTACCACTTCGAGGCCTGATTCTGGACCAGTGATTCCCTCCCCTGACTTGAGGAGGAGAGCTGAAGAGGACGATTCATCATCGAGTATGTCTGGAGAAACACTGACCACTCCTCGGCCGAAAATATACAAATCGCAAAGTGAATTGAGCTCCACATTTTCGTCGTATGGTGGTGCTCCAATTCGACCACCCTCATCATCAGGTAGGAGCAGTAGGAATAGTCGGAAAGGTAGACGAGGGTAAACGTGATCCCGTGTTTTGAATCAGATTTATTTTTGCCCGATCTTGAGAAATGAGCGAATTTAAGCTTTCTGGTATTTTTAGCCGTGAAGTTAGTATCGTTTCGTTTAATATTTTGTCCGTCATTACAAATAAAAAGTAGGGTATACTAGTCGTCATAGATAAAGGTAAGGTCCGGGGTATAGGATCATAAACACACCAGAGCTGACAAGAAGATCAAAGTATCCCGGGTGTATGTGTAAATGTATTGTATGCAAATGCGAAGTATGTACTGTGGAATGTCATCACTGTTTTCCCTTTCCATAGAGGTCCGATTCCACCGACGGAACACTATTGACTGATAATGACGAAAGTGATGCAACTGAAGAAGACCGAGACGTTGTCGAAGACGACATCCCAGACCCAAGGATCGGAACTGCGGAAGGCGAGCGATAGACACTCGGCCGTTTTTCATTCCAGCCCAACGCCGCCCATGTCTTAGTATCTCTAGACCCACCCAACCCGACTCTACGCGGCTGTTGGTTGTATAACCATGTCGCATTGAGGACAATAGCTGAACCCAACACGAAGGTAAATGTGATGTGGAAATCGAACAAAGCCACCGACGCGAGGAAAGAGAGGACGATGCTGAGGCTGGTCGCAAATCCTTTTAGAATGTTGTCTGAGTATTTGATGACCATGGCAGTGACCAGGCCACCAAGCACCTGGACGGCTACAGTGGCCCAGGCCCACGGACCAAAATTGTGGAAAAGTGCGGACACAGAACCAAAGTTCGAGCCTGAACTCGAAGCCATTATGGGTGCGATGCAGGGAAGTAGGGAGAATAATGATAATTGGACGTTCCTGACCCAGAGGTCACCCTGAGAGTTTTTGAGAACCATCTCAAAATACACTCCAGCAAGACCCGACGTGAAACAAGCAGCTACGACTGCTAGGAAGCCTTTGGTAGCATTCATGGAGTGTCCATCAACAGAGGACGCGTCGCCCTTGCCTACACCGGTCTGAATTTGAACGATGCCGACACCGATGGCCAAAAAAAGGAGAGCGATCCACTGAGTGGAAAGCAGCCTTTTCCGGAGCATCATAACGGAAAATGCAGCGGTCGTAAGGATTTTCATCTGGTAGCTAACCTGAAATGTTGCTGCCTCCAGATTCGAGGCGGCAACATATTGCAAATTATTTTGTATGACTAGGGGCTCTTTCAGAATGGAAGAGACGGTAACGAAAAGCATGGAACGAACCATATAAGATGGCAGGAATGGAAAGTTTCCAACAATCTGGACTGAACAATTCTGCACAAAGCTTCTTGACACGAACGAGAAGCAAAGAAGGTCTACAGGAACGTAAGAAACCGGACTTTGAGGGCTCTGGGCTGACGGATACGGGGATTGAGAGTGGTGGGGAGGCGTCAATGCGCGAAAACGCGAAGACGAGGGAGATGACGCCCTTGAGGATTTCGTTCATCAGTACTGCGGTCGCGGCTGAATAGGCCTGGGAGGGCGGCGTAGACACTCTAGAGTAGTGCATGATAATCGTTAATGCAGAATTCTGGACGGCCAGCGTCACAAGGCTGCACGCGACGACTAACGGTAAGCTTGAGCGACATTAATAGGAGAGAAGTCGTACGAGATGTATTTCAGAGGAACGCCCCACAGCGAGGGTACAGCCGGCGCTGCGGCGTCGCTGCCCACGACCTGGTTCTCTGTATCATAGTCGTGCTTGATATCCGTGTCCATGTTGATTTTGAAGGCATTGGGGAGCTGGGACATTATCGAATGGTTGGAAATGGAAGAAACACGCCCAGCAATAACGACGGCGACGACGAGCAGACGATACCCCAGCAGAGAGAGGCAAGAAAAGGTGAAGAGAGAGCACTGCGGCCAAGTCCACTGTGCAGGAGAAGAAGAGGTCGGAACGCAATCAGGACAGCCTCGTCGTATTTGGTTCAAATTTGGCTGCAGCCTCAAATTTGGCAGGAAGGCCCCTATCAATTTATTCTCATCGCATCTCGCAGCAACATAGCTTCGTTTCCATGCAACTCCGCTGAATTGAATTCATTCATATGGAGATCACCTGCCAATCACCCCCTGGAGTTATACACATTATTTACCGGTAATGGTAGCTACTTTTTCTCTCGTCCTCATACAGCCCGAAGATACTGTAGGTCGGGCTCCGATAATTCGCATAGGTCTCCGGATTTGCGTGTTCTAGTCCCATTTGCGTCAGGGAGGGCAGTGGCGGTGGGGATGGCACCCGAGGCGGTTTGTCCGATGCTCCTCTAAACTGCGCTCCTGATAGTGTTCCGCTGGAACCCGAAATATCACCATACAATAGATTCTCTCCAAGTCGTCCCGCCAGTGTCGCCAGTGATTTGTTTGTCGCTCCAAAGTCCATGTTAAGCATCATAGACCCCAGCGCACTTGTATCCACTTCCCTTGACATCTGAAACCCGCTGATAGATTGACGCTGGAACTCATCGCCTCCCAACGAATACTTCGCCTTTTTGGGGACTCGTTTGCTGCGCCTTTTCGTATCAACCACGCTGAGCGAATCATCAGGGTATATCGTCGGCTGTGGAGATGGAGGCATGCGGTCCACGGATGGTGACGTCAGTCCAATCGCAGACACTAAGGCTTTCGTATCGCGGTTCCGACGAGAATCGGACCCAGAAAGAGGCGGTAGCTTTTGGGATGCAAAAGGGTCCGCGTTTTCTGCGCGAATCTTTGAAGAAGTGGAGGAGGGAATGGTGGAGATGCGAGGATAAGAACCTGGCGTGTAATAAGATGATTTGATTCGACTGCGGCCCACAGCGACCGGCACCGATGGAGCCTCTAAGAAATGCGGGGCGAACTTGGGCGAGGTCACATCAGCGCCATCATATGCTCCGAGCTCCATCTTGTTTAGTACATCACTCTTACTCCTTCGTAGCGCTGCTTTTGGGGTGCGTTTCATAATGGGGTGGCCATCCGCAGCAAACGCTTTGCTGCTGCCAATTGCTATGCCGATATCCTGGGCACTGATAGGCGATTGAGGGTACAGTGATAATGAAGCTGTGGAAAATCTGCTGACTGCTTGCACCAATGATTTCTGATAAGGCGTCGTTGCCTTGGAAACGACTAGGGAAGGCACACTCTGAGAATGCATAGGGTGTAGCTGGGAACGGGGAATATCATTAGAAGGTTGAAGCCAGTGCGAACGAGAGACGGGCGCATTAAAATCATATGGAGGCTCGTTGTCGCCTAGGTTTCTAGCCATGCCTGCTGCTTGAGTCGGTGCAGGTAGTACAGCAGCCGGAGGATAGTTTGCCAACGTCCAGAGACCATTCTGCGATGAGAATCTCTCTTTACCACCAAAGACGGGAGAATCCTTCTCCTTAATATCAAAAGGTTGATCATCTGCGTACGGATCAGCCAGGATAGGAAGAGAAGGTTTCGGTCTTGTTCGTTGCCTAGGGCGTGAACAAGCTTTGATGATGATGAAGATACCAACAAGCAAGAGTGCAGATCCGACGGCGAGAGTGGCGATGGCGGCAACAGAGATGCCTTTGTGTGACTGTGCTGCAGGATGCGATTGAGTAGGAGACGCCTCTGCACTAGCAGCTGGGGACGCCGGAAAGGTAGCGCGAGATCCAGAAGTATTCTCAGGCGAGGCGCTTGGAAGCGGTGGTAGAGGAACGAATGTGTGGGAAGGCTGAGTTGTTGTAGGACTGGCAGTCGGTAGACTAGGACGAGGTTGAGGGGGAGAAGTGAACGTATAGTCAGGGTTGTATCCAATAGAATAAACAGTAGCATGAGTTCCTGTGATAGTGACTTCTTCTGCGAGAACTTTGGCTGTTTCGTGTTCAGCCTTTTCCGCACTTTTTATTGGTTTTCCGGATGTTTTCTTCTCGTCTTTATCGTGATCCTTCTCATTATTGTCGTGGTTCTTTTTCGTAGAAGTAGAATCTTCGGGTTCGTTTATTTCGCGTATTTTGATTAGGCGATTGGCATTGGAGAAGGACGAAATAAGGGTAGTGACCGGCGGGTTGCGAGAAAAACGAAGTCGCCGCGAGGGTGACCTTCCAATAGGTTCCATTGAAGAATTAACAATGGCGTGCACGACGACCAGCGCGGCGAAAAGAGTGACTCTAAGGAAGGAAGGATGTTGAACTGACTGGAGTTAGACAACGAGTGATGGCGTTGTGGCTGTGTTACCGACGCGTCTATCATGTGAGCAAATAGATGCAAAGTCAATATTCGATTTCGAAATCGCTCCTAAATTGTTCAGACATCTTGCTCTTGCACCATTTACACATACTCTACTTTACTTTATCCATTCACTGCTATCTTTTATCTGTATCTTGTCGATCTGTAACTAGGAGCTGTCACTCCGTTGCCTTCAGGCCGGGCCGCCACTCGAGTTACGGCATCCAGGACTGGCCAGTTCTTTTTCGTCTAGACTGCGTCGTTCTGTTCGTTTTCACCGCTGTTCGTGGAAAGATTGTTGGATTTTACGCGTAACTAGACCTCGCCTGCAGCATGGAGGGAGACAGGTGTGTTCACTGCTTGGTATAATTAGTTCTTCAAGTCTAATCTCGAACCGCTCTTCAAGCAGCCATATTGTTGAGACCAACGCGGCTTACAACATCCTCGATGACTGCCAAGACATAAACATGCCCCCCAACCATGGAGATGTTCACGCCTCTGGCAAGGACACGATCACCGACTCTTCTCGAACTTCAGTCTACCCCGCGCCGACCTATCACTTTCATGGCCTGGGGAACACTCAGACACAATCCGAAAGCCAAGTCAATGATGATTTCTATGACTTCAACGATGGCTCGCAAAAAGAGAACATAAACGCACCTGAGGCCATCGTGGAGCCTAAAATAGCCTTCATACAGGCGTCGAGCCCTGTCCCAGCGTCTGTAAATGGCATAGAAACGAGAGGGACAAAGGGATCCTATGTTGGCTCGCCTCTTGAGATGACGAAGGTACGAATAAAGTGACGCTTCATTTCCATTTCTAACGACGCCTTTGTATGCAGACAAAGGGCGTCACGTTCAAATCCCCTCGCGCTGCCACTATTTCAAGCCATGCCACGCCAAACCGACGCTCACTGGCACCCACTGCACCGATAACGTCTCGCTCTGCTTCAACTCCGTCTCCTCGTAAATCACGCAAAGCCGTTCAGGAAGAGGCTTTCTCTGATAACGGGGCTCAACCGGAGTCCAAAGTACCCGCCGCTCCGGCACAGGGAGAGTCAGAGAGGATGTTCTCGATGCGCCCTGCAGTCTACGCGACATCCAGTCCGGAGCGGGTCGCTAAGGTCTTGGTAGAAGCTACCCCGTCGCTCTCCAGTGGTTCAAGGTCACCTTCCCCGCAATCGCATAATTCACAGGATTCAAGTCAACGATCCGATAATAGTAGCGACGAGTTTCTTGTCGGGGCTCAACCCCGTCCAGAAGATGAGGATGAAGATATGTATGAGGATGCCAACGAGGAGCCGTTCATGACCCGGAACCTCAACGCTGATATGGACATCGATCTTCCGCCTGTTGCGGATAGCCTGCATACTTCACCTAGTCCGTATGGCGCCTCTGCAGATTGGGATACCCAGCTGGATGAGCAAACCCAACCCGCCACTCAGATTGCTACACAACCTTCTACTCAGGTTGACGACAGCTTGGCGCTGGGAACTGCAGCTACCGGTGCATCATCCATTGTGACAGACCCGCAATTATACGCTAAAATTCGCCTCGTCATCCAATCGACCGTTCGAGAAAAATGTCGTCGTTATTTAGAGCGCCTGGAAATTCCAGGACTTGATCTTGACAATTTTGATCCTGACGATTATAAATCCAGCATACCCCCTTCTACGCTCAATCCAGTCATGTCTTCGGATGTAGATTCAATGGACGATATCGTGGAGACCCAGCCATCCAACGAGCATGAAGAAGAAATCCGTCGTCGAGCGGCTACGTTGGCCAAACCTCAAGGGAATTTATTCCAGGCAGGCACCGTAGATGACTCTATGGATATCGTTCCCGACTCAGAACCTCAAGGCGAATTTCATCCCTCTCCAAAAGTACCGACGCCTGCTTTCCGAGCGAAGGTCGCTGCCCAGGAGGATTTTAGCGAAGTCGTACCCGATTCGTTGGCTGTAGACTTGACCGAAGAGCCGCTGGCTGAAAGTCGGATTGATTTGAGGCGTGAAGAAGAGGAAGAGGAGGAGGACTCATCAGATGATCTTCCCCTCGCACTGAAAACTGTCATCAAGGACAAAGGAAAAGGACGAGCCGATGTCACTCCAGCACCCAAGGTTAGTCCTTTCCCTTCGGTTGAAAAAAATACTGATTCTCTTTCCAGAAATCTTTGAGCAACAATACACACGAAACACTGACCCCTCCCGCCACTGTCACCCCCGCTGCGCGCGCCCGAGGGAAATTCAAGACCGGGTCTCATTCTTCATTCAAAGATGGGGAAGTTCCATCGTCTATCCCTGAAGAGATGACTGTTTCTACAGAGCCCCATGCACTGGGTAATAAAGGCAAAGGCAAAGGCAAATCAGTGGAGTTGAAATCGACCCGTCGAACTCGCAATCCTCGGGGCCTTCGGAAGCGCGATTATTCAGAGCTGAGCGGTGACGAAATGGATGTCGACGAAACCAAGCCTAAAGTTGAGCCTGATGACAGCGCATTGCCAGGCACCTCAAACCGAAAGCGCAAGCGGGGAGACACTGATCTGTCGAGAGCTGTGTCTCAGTCATCGAGGGCTGGTGATTCAGCAAGGTCCAAGCGCAGTCGTTCGGTGGTTTCAACAGCAACTCATTCAAGATTTAATCCTGGAGATCGCGTTTTTGCCTTTCATGATGACCTTTTTTATCCTGCAACTTTCGAGGAAGAGGTGGGTGACGACCTATGGGTTCGGTTTGATGGTGAAAGTAAAAGCATTCGATCCAAAGATGCGCGGTCTTTTGCCGAGCTTCGTCCTAACGACTGCGTTTCCATTGTGGACCCTAGCATTGACAATGTTCTGATCGGAGGAAGCATTCGTACAATATTGGAGGACCGGGAGGGCGTCGAGTTTGTTGATAATCATGGGGAAGCGAGAGAGGTAGCCATGAGCATGCTCCGACTCAGTCCCACAGTCATCAAGAATTCGTGGAATGAACGTACAATTGGGATCTTTTCCGGATACGGTTTTATCCTGAGCTGCTCCGAGGATCAATCGAAAAGGGATTCTTTCTCCAGCCGCATCAAGGACGCAGGCGGGAAAGTGGTCGCCGACTGGACTAACGCCCTAGAACTCGATGGAACGCACATCACTACGAACAAATGGGTCATTAACGATACCGATGCGAAGTGGAGACCGTCGTCTGTTGAACGATTGTTCCTTCTTGCAGACCAGCACAGCGAGAAGCCAAAGTACCTGATCGCTTTAGCGCTTGGTGTCCCTTGCATCAGATTCCGGTGGATTGAGGAATCGCTCGAGGCCAACGAGGTGCTGGATTGGGGGTCGCATTTGCTTGAAGCGGGAAGACATCGTTTTGATGGACCGCTCATATCTCAGATGGTCAATCTGGAATGGGGAACAGATCAGGGAGTCAAAATGGAGGATATCATGCATAACCCTATTGCTATGAAGGTGCTGAGAGGGAAAAAAGTCATCTGCTACAGTGAGGAGTTCTTCCCCCCAAAGCAAACGCGGGTATGGTGGTCCTATTATTAATATAGTTCGTGCTTGCTGACGTTTGCCCATAGAGTGATCGGGAGAAGGAACGCAAGGCGCCAACCTTATGTCCATTGATCATGCTAGCCATGGGTGCCGAACGTGTGGAAGTGCACAGGAAGAACTCTCGCTGCCAGCTTAGCAATGACACGTTGCGTCTAGCTGACTACGTCGTTTACAAGGATCAGAAACCGACCGATCCAAACTTGAAGGGTTTAACGAATTTGGTAGACTGGCAGTGGGTGAAACAGTGCCTGATCGCGGGCAAGATTTTGGAGCGGGTTGTGTAACCAGATTTTGGGTTTCATTTATCATTTTTGCAGATCTTTTGGCAATGTACATATCATTGTATCCATAGGCGGCTCTTGAGGGCACATATCTTGCGATTCCTTTGATGGAATCTTTTGTACCTACGACGTGATGTATATACATAAATTTACTATACGCAACCCTTTCTTAAATAAATGGCTGATAAGTATCTACAACATTGTTCGTCGGTTACACCGGTACGTCACGATGAGGGGTTGATCTAGCCCAGTTTGATGCCGCATCTGTCACATTTCTTCTCAGTGTCGATACTGTTTGAAACCCGAGATGAGTGACGGTAGATGGAATGTGCTGGAGCACTTACAATAGACATATCAGGCCAATAGGAAAACAAACTACAGCCGTTATGATACCGCAGACCCCAAATTTTGTCGTTGGCTCGTGGACACCAGCAGCGCATTGGGCATATACTAATCATAAAAAGCATGAGACGACGGGAGATGGATCCGCTGAAATAAAAACATACATGCTGAGCGATACTCGTCGCCAACCTGTGCGGGTGTTTTTGGAGGAGATGGCTGAGGAGGCTGCATATTGTAGGACTGTTGTTGTGGGGGCTGCATGTTGTAAGACTGTTGTTGTGGTGGTTGAGGCTGCCCGGAATACATGCCCCTACCGTACTCGGGGGGAGCTTGGGGAGGATGATACTCAGGCTGAGGCTGAAGGGGGGCTTTAGTCTCACTCATGGTGGTTAAGACAGACAGGTGATGCCTCTTCAAGGTTTATATAGTATACTCCACGCTGCACTGCCGGTTAGAGTTTATACATAGCCCCTAATCATGATCGTGATACATTCTATTTGCACCTATTAGCTTCCGATGGTCACTGCACCGCCACTCTTTCTTCCTCTAATGCCATGACCGACAACGAGGAGGAGTACGAAGTCGGTGGGTCTCTATGCGTTTCCTAGGCGTGGCGCCGGATCTTACAGTCTCTTAGAGTCAGTTTTGCTAGCACGAGTTGCGAAGAAATCTGCACGGAGCAAACAATTGATCTGGGTACGCCTATACGCCGCTTGAAACTCCCGTCAGTTGACAGAACCTTTGCCATAGCAATATCGCGTCAAGGTTCGTGTAACCATCTCCATTTGTTGGAATACATTTTTAAGGTACTGTTCAGTGGAAAGGGTACAGCAGCGAGGAGAGCACGTACGCGTCGTGTTTCCATCACGAACGTTCATACACTTACTCGCGTTCTAGATGGGAACCAAAAGAATCATTCAAGGGCTCCGAAGACATTCTTGCGCAGTTCTGGGCACGAGCGAATACGAATGGGCGTGATATCGAAGACCTGAGCCTGTTTCGTGTTGATGAGAACTTTTATCCGACAGGGCCACCGCGTACGTTTTCCCCATGTCGCGTCAGCGAAACTACTGAGATCTTGCATACAGGACGTCCAGGAAAGCGAAAATCCACAGGCGCAGTCCCTCGCAAATCGTCTCCAGAGGTGAAAACGGAAGCTGAGCCACCAGCTGAGCCCAAACCTAAATCGAAACACGCACGGTCAAGATCAGCCAAACGGAAACGCAGCCCTTCTGTCGAAATTTCAGAAACAGAACCTCAGCCGAAACGGGCCAGAGGACGCCCTCCAGGTTCTGTTCCTCCAAAGCCAGGGAAGAAACCGGCACCTCTGTTATGTCAGTCCAAGGACAAATCCGCCGGCAAGCGTACAGCAATTCTGTCGTCGAAGACAAAGCACGATGGTCCCCGTAAGGATTCACCAGAGATAGTGCCTCCGTCAGAAGAGGAGGAGGATGGCGACTATGCGTTCAACTCAGCTCCGGTCAAGAGTACAGAAGTGTCTTCTGTGCAATATCCTCCAGACAGTATCTCCGCATCTTCTCCTGCCCTTTCCCTTCCCTCTTCATCCAGGTCAGTCGCGGAGCCTCCGGTGGCCTCGGCTTCCACTTCCATCCCTTCCCATCGGGCTCGCGCCACCAATCCCCTCGTAAAAATGATAGACAATCACGATGGCATGGATGGCGGCATCTCTACCAAAACTCGCTTAGGAGGCTCATCTCCCAAGAAAGCGAAGCCTGGGCCAGGACGATCTTCGGCTGGGATTATCACCAAGTCGAAGAGCTCGCTGTTGACCTTCACCAAGGGTGGATTACAGTCAGTGAAGGGGAAATACGTGCCTGAGAAGAGGGATGAACACACCCATGATGCCGACGTCGAGATGGCGGTGGTTGAGCCGGCTGAAACGAATCCTCCTTTACCTCCACCCACTGGGGAAGAACTGCTGAATCTGGCTGGTCTGGATGCCGAAGCTGCAAAAAATTTAGATGACTATGAGGATGAATCAGAGAGCAACAGTCCCACGGCCGCTCAATCCAGGTGCGCCCAGTGATTACATCCAATAATGTTGGTAAATGCTAATCTCCCGCAATTGCCAGCCTGGCCCTTGCCAAAGAAAAACTCTTACCGACAGGATCCATCAATTCAAATAATGCAAATGCGCCATGGAGATCTACGATATCAAACACAATATTTGGACCCCTGTTCGTCCCCGCTTTTTCCTGTTGTGCCATCGGCAATTTTCTCACATGTTCAATTATAGTGGCTTAGCCTCCGATGTGCCACCAGCACCAGTCACTTCTGATCTGTGCGTATATTGTCCTCGGCCTACACCATCAATTGACAAAAACTAGATCACAATCCCCAACCTTCGTCCTCAATCTCGATATTTCGGTGAAGATTCCTGTGGTACTTATGGATATCATATCTACTCCATCATCATCGTCAAGCTGGGTGTTCATCGCCGAGAACAAAGGTCTTCCCGGAAAGTTTTATGATGATAAAACAGCGCTCCAAATTTTCAATACATTGCGCACGGGCAGTTCGGCAGCAAGGGTTGTCCCAGCGTCGAACATTACGGAGGAGCAGAAAGCTCGGTTTGAGCGGTTCCACACCCGATTAGACGATGGTGCCCTGGTGGGTTTTACATACATTAAATTCATGGCTTGTGTTATTCAACCTCCTTCTCTGCAGTTCATCCTGCCCGTTGGCAAAGAAGTGCTAGCATTTTGCTCGTCAGAAAATGCCTTATTCTGCCAGCGCCTGAATATTCCCCCTGCGCTTTCGTGTTTGAAAAAAAGTGTCTTGCTGACTCGAGTTACGGTGGAGAATATTTCGGCCTATGCGGATGTGGCTGTTCCTGTGGATGCTTTTCAATGGAGATAGTGATTTCTTCGCTTATTGTCTGCATGCTTTGCTCTCAGTTGTCGGCTTAACATATTTGCTCAATGTTTCAGTAGAGGTCCTAGAGGCTCATCATCCGTCACACATGTGACTGCGAAATCTGGCCCGTGCCGAAGTAAGAATGTACGCATGGTATATCTCGGGAGCTTTGTCTCGACGGACTACAACCTTTCGACACGTCCTGCTTGACAGTTCTGCGCTCGTGTTCGCAAAACAACATCCGCCTCAGATCCCTCATGACCTTGTACTCCGATCTCCAGTCACCGGCTGTTTAGCTCTTCTATTGTCCAGGCGCTGTAAGCATGAGTACTACATCCTTCCGAAGATTAAGAAGGCTTCAGAGCTGACTACAATATCCGTGCATATCGCATGAGCTAGATCTACGCCGATGATGTAGGGCTGCTGGCTAACTGGATTTGAACTTCTGACACGTACAGGCGCAGTATTTTGACCTCTTTATACCTTGCCCACGCGGACGCGTCAGAAACCGCTTCGCTCAAAAGTTCAGCACGTCCATGCCAGTCATCGATTACAGCCGGAACTACTGGTACTAAGCTTTGGAAGACTTGTCAGGGAGACGGTTGATGATTTACAGTTACATTTTCCGATGCCCCCATCTAGCACAAGTTCCAGCGGGATCAATAAAAGGACTGCAGTTGGATCCCTTCCCTACCCCTCCCCTCCCTCGACGCCCTTATGTCTACTCACAAAGTGTGGTTCAGTGCGTATGTGTGGTCCTGAGGCTTCGCGCAGTACTAACGAGACCAATCCAGTCACTGGGGCTAACGCTGGATTTGGACGCTCTATGCTGGAGTGTGCCATCCGCAAGGGCGACACCGTCGTCGCTGCAGTTCGGCGTCCCGAAACCATGTCGAAACTTCAAACAGAGTACACTAAGGATAGGCTGCTCGTGGTTAAAGTTGATGTATCCAAACCGGATCAAGTCAATGCCGCGTTTGACACTGTCAAAAAAGCAATTGGACGAATCGATGTGGTATATAACAATGCCGGATACGCCATCGTCGGAGAAGTGGAGGCAGTGCCGCTCGAGGCAGCTCGCGCTATTTTCGAAGTCCGGATTTCACTTCGAACATTAATCGCAAGTACTGACCATATTCATCACGACAGACAAACTTCTGGGGTTTGGTGTATGTTACACGTGCAGCAGTTGCATTTTTTCGCGACGTCAATCAGCCTCAAGGAGGACGGCTCCTCCAAGTTTCCTCACTGTATGCCGAATCTGTGGGTCCAGCGACGCTCTTTGATGTGCGAATCATACTGATCTAGATTGCAGGCCGATGGTAGCATGGGATACTATTCTGGAACGTAAGTTTGCTTCAAATCGCTGTCTGGTGTAGTTAACGGACGGCTACCTCAGGAAACATGCTCAACCCATTTACATGACATTCCCGATGTTTTTCTCACCCCACAATAGCTGTTAATGCTCTAACGGAGGCATTGTCCAAAGAACTTGATCCGGCATGGAATATCAAAGTGGGTGCAACGGGCTTCATTTCTAGTGCGGAAGTCAACGATTTTTTTCTTTCAGCCGACTTTGATAGAAGCAGGTTATTACAAGACTGACCTTGTGAAGCTGAAGAATTTCGAGGTTTACGAACATCCTTCTTACACCAATCCAGCAATTGGGGGGGTGGTCGTTCGTCAAGCGCTTGCCAACCTCGACCCCAACAACACCCCTTTCATCAGAGGTGACCCAGATAAGTTAAGTGAGGTTGTGTACAGGGTAACGGATATGGACGAACCACCCCTGTGGCTTCCGCTAGGAAAGGATGCTTATGCTAGGGCGAGGGCGAAGATCGCGAGTTACTTGGCTGATATAAACAAGTATGAGTCCCTGTCGGAAGACTTAGAACTGTAAGTAACATGTTCTAAAACACAATGTAGAAACGGTTCGTCGCGTAGCATCTTCCGGATAATCCTCTAATTCAAAGTTATCCTGTCAGCCGATAAAAGCTATGAGAGGATTCAGGAAGGGAGACTGACTCTCTCTTCTGATCCTCTTTTGTCGACAAAATACCTGATGAGTGTTACTTGCTGCCTTCTGACAACTCAAAGAGCAGAAAGTCCATCCACATCTACATCCACTGCAGTGATAAAGCTTTGCCTCCATATGCCCCGTTTCATTAACTGCGGCGAACTACAGAATTGGCATGAAATGCAAAAAGAGCTATAGAAACCCAAATGCCACCTCTACATTCATACAAAGATTTGGTTCGAAGTCCCCGTGTAGCTTAGCACGCGTCTCACGGCAATGATTGGTGACATCTACCAATGTAGCCCACGATTTAGCCAGCTTGCTAGGAAAGCCAGGCGATACTTCCCTATGTGAAACGACACCAGGAATCGGAATTACTACGAGGTGTCGGCTTGTGAATGTAGACTGGCTAGAGATCAAATACTGGGCGTCCACGCGGACTCTTCTTACCCGAGAAGTAATCAGTGTCTTGAAGATTCAGGGATGGTGATGCGTCGAATCCCGGCGTTTTCGAGACTTGGACTTTTGAAGCACACAGACTTGGTATTTTCTGGGTATATTGCCCTCCTTACGCCTATGCCGACGGGCCCTCAGAAAACAGTTTAGTCAGAAGTTCAGTGAGTGATCCACGCAAATCATCGATTACAACCGGACTTACCCGACTGAAAACCTTGGAAGACTTGTCAGGGACATCTTCAGTCACATTTTCTGATGCACCTCATATCTAGCATATGGGTGGGATCACTAAAAGGACTAGAATTAGATCCCTTCCTTCCCTCTTATCTTCATGTCTACTCCAAATCGATACCTCCCCCCATGCGAAACCACACCAGGAATTAGAATTACTACGAGGTGTCGACTTGTGAACAAAGACTGGCTACAGATCAAATATTGGGCATCCTCGCGGACTCTTCTCGCTCGAGAAGCAATCAGTGTCTTGATGGCTCGGGGATGCTGACGCGTGGAGATACCCAAATCTCGGCGTTTCGAGACTTGAACTTTTGAAGCACACAGACTTGGTATTTTCTGGGTATTTTGCCCTCCTTATGCCTATGCCGACGGGCCCTCAGATAACAGTTCGGTCAGAAGTTCAGTGAGTGACCCACGCGGAATTTGTCAACTGAGAACCTTGGAAGACTTATCAAGGACATCTTCAGTCACATTTTCTGATGCACCTCATATCTAGCATATGGGTGGGATCAATAAAAGGACTAGAATTAGATCCCTTCATTTCCTCTTATCTTCATGTCTACTCGCAAAGTGTGGTTTAGTGCGTACGCATGGTCTGAAGGCTTCACGCAGTACTAACGAGACCAATCCAGTCACTGGGGCTAACGCTGGATTTGGACGCTCTATGCTGGAGTGTGCCATCCGTAAGGGCGACACCGTCGTCGCTGCAGTTCGGCGTCCCGAAACCATGACGAAACTTCAAACAGAGTATACTGAGGATAGACTGCTCGTGGTCAAAGTTGATGTATCGAAATCGGATCAAGTCAATGCCGCGTTTGACACTGTCAAAAAAGCATTTGGACGAATCGATGTGGTGTATAACAACGCCGGATACGGCATCGTAGGAGAAGTGGAGGCAGTGCCGCTCGAGGCAGCTCGCGCTGTTTTTGAGGTTTAGGCTCTTTTCGAGTGTTCCTAGCAATTACTGATCACATTTACAGACAAATTACTGGGGTTTGGTGTACGTTACCCGTGCAGCAGTTGCATTTTTTCGCGAAGTCAATCAGCCTCAAGGAGGACGGCTCCTGCAAGTTTCCTCCATGTATGCCGAATCTGTGAGTCTGACTCTACTCTTTTGATGCGCGAGTCACGCTCATCTAGGTGGCAGGCCGATGGTTGCATAGGATATTATTCCGGGACGTAAGTCAGCTTCAAATCACTGTTTGGTGAATACTTAACGAACAACCTCAGCAAACATGGTCAACCCAATTTACATGACATTTCCGATGTTTTTCTTACCCTACATTAGCTGCGAATGCTCTGACGGAAGCATTATCGAAAGAGCTCGATCCGACGTGGAATATCAAAGTGGGTGCAATAGGCTTCATTGCTAGTGCGAATGTCAACACTTTTTTCTTTCAGCCCACTTTGATAGAAGCAGGTTATTACAAGACTGACTCTGTGAAGCTGAAGAATTTCGAAATGTACGGGCATCCTTCTTACATCAATCCGGCAGTCGAAGGTGTGGCCATTCGTCAAGCGTTTGCCAACCTCGACCCCGACAACACCCCCTTCATCAGAGGTGACCCTGATAAGTTAAGTGAGGTTGTGTACGGGTTAACGGGTATGGAAGATCCTCCTCTGTGGCTCCCGCTGGGAAAGGACGCTTATGTTAAGGCGAGGGCAAAAATTGCAAGATACTTGGCTGATATAGACAAGTATGAGTCGCTGTCAGACGACTTAGAACTGTAAATACATTTAGTGCAATGTAAATGTTGTATACCTGACATGGTGAATGGTTGCTGGTCGCTAGCTTATTATACACAAGACTGTGGACTAGAAAGTAAAGCCGACTCGCCAGGTGATTAAATTTTAATGTTTCATTTGTCTGGAAAAGGCTCGAGCACGTGATACATTAATGAACGCGTCGCGTCCAGTGTTTGGTCTTGTTGAAGGACAGTCGCCTCAGTCAATCACGTCCGCTTCTTGACGGCGTCGCATTGTCTTCTTATGCTACGACGCACGCCCACCCTCAAGGACGGAAAAGTTCTCGATCGCCTCCAAGAGAGTGTCAGGATCAACAGCCCATTCAAGCCTCCGAGTTTTACAGCTGTCGCTGACCGCGCTCAAACGATTCGAAAACGAAAACGGGTTTCCTACAAGGAACAGCAGGGGGACGATTCTGATTCTGACGAGGATTGTCGGAAAAAGAAAAGAAAGAAGGACGACAAGGACGCATACCACAATGAAGCGGAGCTCTTGGCTGCTGTGAAGAAATACCCGGTCTTCAAGCCGAAACCGTTCAACCAGTGTCGTAGATTTTCCATGCCTTCAATGAGGAATAAAGATGGCGAAAACATTCCTCTTTTTCCTTCCAACGTCTCTCTCGGCACCCGACCACAGGCGAGGCTCATTCCGCGACCGTTACACGATCCGATGGAAGATCACGCCATTGTACTGTACGATCCGACAATCGACGATCAGGAAACCGACGAGGAGCGGAGAGAGAGAATGAAGGAGGAGGAGAAGACGAAAACTCTGTTAGAGGCCCAAGAGAAGACCGTAGGAATGTACAACCCTCATAAGAGCCTAAAGGCTATGTTAGGTGAAGACAAGAACAAGAAGGAGGCCATAGCAAAAGTTCCGGTGGTCATTGACCCACGACTTTGCAAGGTTCTTCGGCCGCATCAGGTTGAAGGCGTGAAGGTGAGCACCTCTTTGATGTGATTGAAGAGATGTTTAATTTCTTTTTGGGAAGTTCTTGTACAAATGTACAACCGGAAAGGTCGTCGAGAATCAGTACGGCTGCATTATGGCCGACGAGATGGGGCTTGGGAAAACGCTACAATGCATCGCTCTGTTATGGACCTTGATCAAGCAATCGCCTCATGCTGGGAAACCTTCCATCGAGAAGTGCATTATCGCTTGCCCTTCCAGTCTTGTCAAAAACTGGGCTAATGAATTAGGTAAGTACGCTTGCCATGTACTCGCTATCTCT
Organism: Armillaria nabsnona; assembly: GCA_030407065.1. Classification (NCBI taxonomy): domain Eukaryota; kingdom Fungi; phylum Basidiomycota; class Agaricomycetes; order Agaricales; family Physalacriaceae; genus Armillaria; species Armillaria nabsnona. The sequence continues at coordinate 1,913,222 of JAUDQA010000005.1, forward strand.
AATGAGACTTCCGATAGTAAAATGGCTCGGCCAAGACACCATTAACGTTTTGGCGGTCGATGGCAAGGGTGGTAAGGCTGTCCTTCTGGAGAAAGTTGCGCAATGGGTGGCAGCGCGCGGTCGAAATGTGACACAGCCAGGTACGCAACACTCTTACACGTTAAGTATACCATTAATGTTCCTGTTAGTTATGATAGTCTCATACGAAACACTGCGCACACTATCCGTGTACCTAGCGAATTGTACCATTGGTCTCCTGCTCTGTGATGAAGGGCACAGACTCAAGAATTCAGGTGTTACTTTTGTTTTTTGCTGAAAACGTACCACTGCTGACTAGGAGCCGCAAAGAATCCCTGACTTTCACTGCGCTGAACGCGCTTGATGTCAAGCGGCGTGTTATACTTACAGGAACGCCTATCCAGGTACGTCCATCCACTTCCTGAATAATCTAACTTACAAAATCACTTTAAAGAACGACTTGTCTGAATATTTCTCTCTACTCAACTTTGCGAATCCCAACTTCCTAGGTTCTAAGAATGATTTCCGAAAGAATTTCGAAAACCACATCATTCGCGGTCGCGACTCCATGGCAAGCGATGCGGTGAAGGCCGAAAGCGAAAAGAAACTGAAAGAACTTGGTGGTCTCGTAACTAAGTTTATCATTCGAAGGACTAATGATCTACTTTCGAAATACCGTTCGTGCCACCGCTTCATCTCCCTGGTATTGGATACTCACCATTTTTATTACAGTACCGGTTAAATATGAACATGTCGTGTTCTGTGGCCTTTCAGATTTCCAGCTGTCGCTATATCGGTTATTCATCTCTTCGCCAGAGATCAAGGCATTACTACGAGGCGCTGATTCTCAGCCACTCAAAGCTATTAACATTCTTAAGAAGCTGTGTAATCATCCAGAGCTCTTGAATCTCCCCGAAGACCTTCGGGGATCCGAACATCTGATCCCAGAGGGTTTTGTTGGTGCCGGGGGATCAGGTAGCAACAGCAGAGGCGGCGGCGGAAGAAACCAAACTGTGCGCTGTGATTGGGGTGGCAAGTTCCTCGTTCTCGAAAGGTGAGTGCTATTGAATGAGTCTTTCATGCTTAACTTCCGAGACAGGTTTCTTCACCAGTTACGAACAACAACGAATGACAAGATCGTTCTCATCAGCAATTATACGCAAACGCTCGACCTATTTGAGAAACTGTGCCGTAGCAAGAAGTACGTTAAACGCCTTGAAGGTCGTAAATAGATGCTCATTCCACGTAGATACGGATTTTTTCGTTTAGACGGAACCATGACCATCACCAAGCGCCAGAAGCTAGTTGATCAGTTCAACAATCCTGAAGGGAAGGAATTCATCTTTTTACTGAGCAGTAAAGCGGGTGGATGTGGTATCAATCTCATTGGCGCCAATCGTCTCATTCTCTTCGACCCCGGTAAACAGAACTCGTTCACTCGACCTGCGCCCTCGCTGACACCGTTTTAGATTGGAATCCTGCGGCTGATCAACAGGCTCTTGCGCGAGTGTGGCGAGACGGTCAGAAGAAAGAATGTGAGTTTCAATTCCTTTCGCACTTCTTGCGTTAATGGGAATTGAAGGCTTTGTGTACCGATTCATCTCAACGGGAACAATCGAAGAAAAGATCTTCCAACGACAAGCCAACAAACAGGCTCTTTCTTCTGCGGTTGTGGACGAAAATGAAAACACAGAGCGCCATTTCTCAATTGACGCACTGCGGCAATTGTTCTTGTTCAACGAGAATACACTCTGTGAGACGCACGAAACGTTTAAATGCAAACGATGCAAAAATGGCAAGCAGATGATCAAGGCTCCGGCTTTACTATACGGCGATGCCAGCACGTACGTCTCTTATCCCATCTGTCTATTATGCCTGACTTTCGTTGTCAGATGGAATCATTTTACCAATGAGGAGCTCAAGAATAACCATGATGATCTCTTACGAGCTGAAGTTGGATTACCTGAGGTCTCGTTTGTATTTCAGTACATCAGCCATTAGTCCCTATCACTCTAAACTCAAGGACGGTACACTATACTTGTATTATGGAATATGTACATTATTGAAGAGTTGCTTGCCAACGCAGCGACTTTAGAAGACGACCAAGTCTCGGGAGTGTGCTCGCTTCAACTGTACATCCTATCTATTCAAGAATACGATTGTCTTCATCGAGATGCAAAAAATAATTCCGGAAATTACAGCAGAAATAGAAGCTTTTAAGGCGCGCAGCATTGGGAAATCAAATATTTCAGTAGGGTATTACAATCATAATGACGGATCGTTTCCAGGAATTGCCTTTGTCCACCAGCATTCCAATCAGTATGAACCACCTGAAATCTACACAAATCGAATAAGAAACCTTACGACACGAACAAGACCGATACTTACAGTAGCACTATTGCTGTCGACTGTACCCTCTGAGCCGCCGGTGATGGTCAGTGCAGAGAAGTCCCATGTGCTGTTACGAAAGAGTAACTTTAAACACTCTGCACAGAACAAATAAGAAAGATCACTTACCCTGAGCAGGCTCCGCAGTCAACAGTGAGTCGTTCAGCGTCGTCACCAACCCTATGAGCAGTTCTAAGTACAAGCCCGAGGATATTCCAACTCGCAGCTCACGTTATGGTAGTGGCATCTCCTGTGAAACTCACATCCCTAGGAACCGGGTCGTCAGATGTGTAGCCTTCTGTATCTCAAACAAGGCTCACGAGATAGGTCCTCCAGTTCCAGGTGTGCCATCATCGTCGGGGTAGGACTGGGTGATCAAGACGCCGTACTTGTCAAGTCCACTGAGAGTATTACTATATATCATAATCCTGTTAGTGTTCTTGACTTTCGAAGGGAACGGTATACCCACCCAGAGTATGTAATGCCAGAAACAGATGCGCTTGTTGCGGAAGCTTGAACTTTGATCCTACTTTTGCTTCAGAGACCCGTGCTGGCGGAGTAAGTTGAGTAAGACCTACCGGAATCCATACATAGAGTCGGTGACGGTGTTTCCGGAAATTGTTACGTCGGACACGGACTTGTCGCTTGCGATTGAACCAATGGAAATACCGTGACCACCAGAGCATTGGTTATTCAAGAATCTATTTCCAAAACATGAGTGCCTGCTTCACAAGAGGAGGGGAGGCGGATTTTTCAAAAAACGTACTGAATATTGGTGCCGTCGTTGATAGCAATACAATCGTCTTGGTTCTTGACGACCGAGTTTTGGATAGTCACGTTATCAGCAGAGACGTCGAAACCCTAGAAAATGTTCGTCAGCTCGCTTTCGGTTCAGGACAGTCATGTTGGACACACATCAGTATTGTGTCCCAGGTCATTCGTATCTCCAGCACTGTTGTCAATCTGAATATTTGATAAGAATAGATCTATGAAGCGAGTAAAAATACAGTGGCGCACAGTAATGCTGTCGAAGGTTAGGCCATCGCTGTTACCGATTGAAACAGCTTGTGCAGGACTGTTCAGCACCTGTGGAATCGGATCACTCCTTGTCCTCGTCGCGACATACAGAAACCTCGCTCACTGTGAAGTCAGAGTACGTGCCAGAGCCCTTGAACCTAGGAACGCGTCAGATGAATGGATAGCTGCGTAAACGGAATGAAACTTACTTCAAAAGAGGATGGGGCTTGTCAACACCACCATTGGTGCCCTCGCCATCCCAGTAGTCAGCACCGTTTCCCTAGAGGGGAAGGAAGACATATCAAAATAACTGAACATGAGATAAATGCGTCTCACGTACATCAAATTTGTATCCAGCGCCGTTGAAAGTGACGTCAGAACCGTCAATTGTGAAAAGAGGACCATCAGCTAGACAATATGACTAGTCAAAACCGCTGAGAAAACTATAAACGGACACACTTACTCGAGGTCTGCGCGAAAGTAATATCCCCTGCCATCGTGACAGTAGCTCCATCAGCGGGCTTTCGGAGTATCCATGAGCGATACGGAGTTGTCTGCGAGCCCAGAAAGATCTCACCGAAAGCACCAAGGTATCTATAAGAATAAGCATAAGTAAGAACTACGTCTAAGGTTAACTATCTCTCACCTCCGCTCGCGACAGTGAAAGCCGAGATTGTGACCGAAGAACAGTCCGAAATAGATGACGCAGCATCGACAGAGTCAACGGTGCAACTGGCGCGCTTTGCAGGGCGAGGCGCCCTCTTTTTGCCCGTCGGCACAGCCGACACAAGCACGGCGGCCACCACCAAGGCTTGAAAGAGAGCGTACTTGAACATGTTCACAGGTGGGGGAAAGGAACGAAGGATAAAAGAGGGGAAGTGAATTGGATGGTCATGCTGGGTTTGCGAGGAGCTGCTTTATACTGTAGGATGAACCGCGATCACCTAAAGAATATATTCCAGAAAGCACGTTGGGTCAGGCCGGGGCGTCGTCATGGGCCCACGAGCGCAGTGGAAATCATAAATGCGTGTGAGCAAGAGTGCAGGCGCTATTTATAGACCTACTAGGAATCGGAATCGAGCCAGCCTCCAAGTGACATCCTTTAAAAAGCTATAAGCAAGACATTTTCTAGGATATCGTACCATTCTCAATTGCGAACAGACGCATCTGCAATTGAGGTCGACACTGGCTCTCGTCCATGGCATAACGGATCTGCTTCCACCTGTTTCATCCCCTGGCTGCGGGGAAAGAAACCGTTGATCTACCGTACATTTTTTCCGGCCCCCATGCTGGCAAAGGTCCGAGCAACTAGCGACCCACAATCGTACCCGTACTTCAATTCACCGCGAGGATATGTGAACACTGGCACGACAACATTCCTCTTGTTCTTGAGGAATCAATCGTTCATCTGGATTCTGGAAAAATTGGATGTTATTCATCTCTAGGAGATGGACAGTAGGACCTTCTGGTCGGGAGATCCTCGTCAAGTTGAATTGTGACTTCATGATAAGTAGACCCGTGTCTGCGTTATAAATAGCATATCACTGCAACCAATTTTACAGACGAGTCACCTAAGAAACCGGGACTCGTCTGTTTGAATAAAGCGGGTTATCAAGCAGATTTCACGTTAAGCCAACGCATTCTGTGGTGTACTTTTTCCGAATTGTTTTCTGTGAGGACTTGTTCGGCGGTGTTTCGCGTTTGAGGATACAACCGTAACATCTAGAACGTCGCTTTTGTCAGAGGAATAACCATCTAGTCGCCGAGTCACACAAGTACACACCTATAACTGGAACGAGTAGATCCCGGTTCTTCCACCCTACATGATAAGACATACCTGTTCATTGAAAAATCGTACAATTATGAGTAGCAAAATGCTGCGTCTGCCAAAGGCTAGATATACATGAGTACATAACTTACATTGATAGCACAACCAGAACATGTTCAAGAGAGAGCGTCGTCCCAATCTTTCCACTCGCCACCAACCTCCCGCACCTTCACCTTTTCCCCTGCAGCCCCGAAGTACGCAGCTTTGTACCATGACCGCATCTCCTCTTCACCAAAGGGACCAAACGTCTGGTCTGTCTGACCTGAACCTGGCGCATCCCATTTGTACTCGTACTTCTTATCAGCCGAGGGAGGCTCCCACGAGGCGTCAACAGAGCGTGAAGACCGAACAGTGCGAACGAGCTCTTCGTACGTCTTGGAGTAGATGTCCACGTCGCCAAGCGTCATGATGTTCGATGCGAGATGGGTGATGAGCTCAATGTCAGAGGGTGCGGAAGGCTTCTTGTCGACGTGCATGGCATCATTCGCGGTTGCCTTGGATTTAGCACTGTCGTATGTTGAGATTCATAAGGATACCAAGGATTTGGCAGATGCCGCACCTTTGCTTTGACTTCTTTGCTTGCACCCCCAAGCGCTGCAAAGCCTCGAGGACAGTCTCGCCTTTCTTGAGGTAAGGCAAAAGATCCTTTTCCATAGCAGGGACGCCGCCTGAATGCTCCAGTTCCTGCTCCTCTGCCTTGATCCGCTCTTTCTGTATTTTCTCCATGTGCCGTTTCCGACGTCTCGCCTTTTTTATTTCTCGCTCGTCGACGCCCTCCATCCAGCGGTCGTGTACGCCATGCGGATCGAACGAGCGTACGTAGCTGCCGTCCTCGGTGAACTTGCCCTCTTCCATCTCTTCTCGCATGTTGAAGGACGATAGCTCGTACCCCATTCCAGCCTTCTTTCTCCGTTCGGCTTCGTCTTCATCTTCGGGCTCCTCCTCTTCTGACGATTCAGCGTCAGAGCCAGACCCGCCAAATTCCTGTCCTTCGATGTCGCCTAGGCGTAGGTACTCCTCCTTTTTCTTCTTCGCTGACGTCTCGTCCTTCTTCTCGTCCTTGTCGCCCATCGCGAACATATCTTCATCCTCGTCATCCTCCGCCTTGTTCTTACGACTCAGAACGACACCCTCTCCATCGTCGCTCGAGTCTGACTCATAGCCCTCATTCTTGACGCGACCTTTTCTGTTCTTCGTCTCAAGAGCCGACTCGACTTCCTCGGCAAAATTTGCAGGATCCTCCGAGGGCTCTACGAAACGTGTCTTTTTCGTTCGACCACCTTGGGAGCCGGATGATTCGCCGTTACTGGCGGCGGCGCGCTTCTGGCCTGCTTGTGGAGGCATGACGGGAATGATTTGCGCGTATTTGTCAGCGTCCTCTTATCGGGTCGCCGAAAAAGGGCATGACAGCTATCTCACTAACTATCCAACGCCTTGAGGCTGCTATCGCGATGCTGTCGCCGTCACAGGCAGCGTTGAGTGAATTTCTCGGCTATTCGTCGATTGCCTGCTGGCTAGGGGCGCAGTTTCCGTGAGTACCATATCTCACCACGATGGCGACATGTGACACGAGTCTTGCAATTAAAGCCAGGTTCTCGAGAATATTAGAAGCAACTCATGTGAAGGCCTAGCTCTTCCGTTTCTTGCGAATTGGCTTATGGGTATGTGGATCCGGATTTTGAGGACTTTGGACTTCTAATGGTCGTGCGACAGGCGATATATCCAACTTGGTTGGCTGCATCCTGACCCATCAGCTTCCATTCCAGGTGTGCAATCAATCACGGCGGCAATCCTGCTATCCTGTCTAAATAATCACTACCTAGACTTACTTGGCCACTTACTTTGTCTTTGTGGACTGTACCCTTGTTGGCCAATACATCTACTACTCAATCCGGAACCCACCTTCACACGTCCGGGCGCGCAGTCTAAGCCGCCGGATGTCCGTGGACAGACCAGCCTCTCGCTACCGCACCTTGTCCGTCGTAGCCGCCAGCGTAGCCAAAGCAGCTGCACTAGCAGCGCAACACGACGACCACACTGGCCGCCCGCGGAGTCGGTCGGCGCGCCTACAAGACGGATACCCCGATACTTCACACAGCCGAGTGTCGAGAGAATCAGACGACGAAGTAGACGACACCACCCTGGCGGCTCTAGCAGATAGCTTCCACTCCGAAGGTGGTCGTCGGACACGTATTTCCTGGAGCTCCGAAAGGCACGGAACTCGAGGTGGCAGCGTTGGCCGAATACCGTCCCGGGGCGCTCTCCCTGCAGCGCTGCACATGTCTGCCTCCTCCGACGTCGCAGAGTCTCTCATGCGGGGCCGAAGTCTACAGCGAGACGCAGAGGACCTCTCGGAAGATCCTGAACCGCGGCGCAGGAGCTCTCGGCGGGGCACCAGTATGGTGTTTTTCGGTGTCTGGGCTTTGTTCGGTGTGGGGGCGCTTGCTGGGAGTCAACGGCATTTGCCACTTACCAGTACGACTACTCATATAGGGAACGTGCTCGCTGCACGGGGGTTTCGTATCCCTGACCATCAGACGTACTCGTCTTTAATGGTTTCTGATGTTCCAACAACGTTCGAACCCGTGCGCAATACTGACGTATACGTCTCGACTTCGGAGCCGTCATATCACCAGACCCTCTTTCAGCCGACCAACGAACGTGTTCTGGGTCGCATCTTTGCGTGGTTATGCACCACTTTGTATCTCACTTCCCGATTGCCGCAGATCTGGAAGAACGTGCGTTTTGTGCTCACCTTTGGGATATGTATATTGATCTTGCTTTTATGCAGTATGTCAGGAAATCTGTCCAGGTATTGTTGCATGTCCGCTGTCATGTTCATAATGTTGACTTGCCTTGCAGGGACTATCTATGTATCTTTTTGTTTTCGCTTTCCTCGGGAACTGTTTTTATGTTGCATCTATTGCCACATCCCCTAATGCCAGGTTGCCGCCGCCCGCCTCAACAGACTTTATCAAAGAGAGCATACCGTAAGCCTCGCCTATTCCTTTCGATCGAGTGCTGAGCCAACGCAATCGGCAGATATCTTTTGGGAAGCGGGGGTACACTCCTTTTCGATATCACCATCGTGATGCAATCCTTCATTTACGCACCAAAGTCACGTCGTCGGAGCTCCTCGGTCAGTATTGAAGAGGATAGGAGATTGTTGGATGGAGATACTCTGACGCAGGCGCGATATAGTTCCAACGAGCTGAGGGCGTCGCCGGAACGGACGTTGAGTAGAACTCTATCAGCTCCCCATGGTTACTAGGGGATTATTTACGCGGTTGTATGAATTATAATGTTAGAAGGACTTTAAGTGGTTTCTGCACTCGGTCCTCGAATGGTGGTCATGTACCCCGCGGTGAATTATTACCTGTTGGTCGGCCTGGTACTAGACTTCGGCGGCCGAACGCGTAGACTCGCTTAGAATGAAGAGACTAGTGCCCGCTAACGAAAGAAGAAAGGTCTTTTTTTGGTTTTTTGTTCTTTTGTTTGAATTTTCTGCCTAGCTGGATGCACTCCAAAAACGAGGAAATTTCTGTGCGATTTCCTCCATCTGAAAACTGCAACAGAAACTACTCCGGTGTTCCCGGCACCGAAGGATATCCAAATATAGCACATATGTGGCCCATATTCCGTACCGGAATACCGTATAAAGGATGTCGGCTGGCGGAGATACAAAGGAGCGATTTCCGAGGTAGTTTTTGTCCACCAGAAATGTTCCGGAAATTTCCTTATTCTTGGTGTGATGGAGGTTTCTTACGAGGAAATAATTTCTCCGAGCTATAAGCTGTAACTACACCAGACAAAGCTTTCAATTATTCGGAGAAATGCAATAGCACGTGGATAGCGCAATAAGGGGGGACTAGCACGTGGACTCGGTATGCACTTGGCGTCGTGAACCCACTTTGGAAAGAGCCACTGCAATCGGCCCGTCATCGTCGGCACTCATGTCCCAGCCATCATCCTCAAGAAAGTCCCACCAAGCTCCAGCGAGGCCTGAACCGTCCCCGTGCCAACTGGTATCTCCTTTCTCCACCGTGGCGTTGTCGATATTCACTGATTACCCGTTCTCAGCGCTCGCTCGTACTCGATTATCTATCTCACCAATGCTACACCCGTACTGCGCGCGCCTTCGCAGAGGACAGCTCCGTTCGACACCTCGACGCAGATGGTGACGAGGTGATGCAGCCTGCTGATGGTGGTTCCAGCCTACCTGAGCTGCCGGAAGAAGTATTGAAGCAGGCGGACCAGCGAGCAGGTGCGCCGTGTGCCTTTCGGGCTCCCCGCTTTTCTGATGAATCGATAGAAATACGACAGCTGCTACTTTCAGGAAAGGTAGACGAAGCTACGGATCTGCTCAACACCCATTTCCCGGCAGTTCTCAACATGACAGAGGCAATGGAACCGCCAAAGACGAGTAGCCTGACATACGTGGCGCCCACCTCTGTCGATCCCGCCCATCTCCTCTTAAATCTGCGCATACAAGCCTTCATTGAATCATGTAGAACCGTCCCTTTGAAGTATCCTCCCGCCCAAACCGAATCCCCCCCTCCTAAATCTCAGAAACGAAGTTCCCAAGCCCTTCACGAAGACGATCCCGAAGCCCGCGACCAGCAAACGGCACTGCTCAAGAACGCTCAGAAGCTGTATGCTCTGGCTAACCATCTTCCGTGCGTCGATGATCGGGAAAAGTACCTCAAGGAGCTGAAGAATGTACTTGGCATCCTTGCGTACATTGTTCCGGAAGAAAGCTCGGTGGCCAGGTACCTCAGTCAGGAGAGGCGGGAGGCAGTCGCCGATCAGATTAACAGTGCGATACTCTGTAAGTTGTCCCGGGTGTTGGCCACATAGTTTATTGATTTCCTTCCAGACAGGACAGGTCTCGAGGCCGTATCACGGGTGGAACTGATAGCACGGCAGACTTCCAGTCTCTGGTCCTTTGCTCATGACCTCCCTATTTCGGCCCGTTCATGTACCTTCTTACCTCCAAGCATCAAGGCGGCCTTGAAGATGTCGCTAAACTCCGACAAGGGACCAGAGGTGAGATACTTCGTCTTAAGTGAACGATATACTCATGATCGCGTTTACAGCCTGTGCCATCGTTTGTCCTTTCGCAACACTTAGATTCGAAAGCATGACCTTTTACGACGCTGCATTTCTCCATCGCATTCTCCATTTTGCACTGTATCACCGCATCATATATATTTAATATTCTCATCCTGATAACGGAGAATGGTTGGAATAAAACTATACCAGGTTAATACGACTTCTATTCTACTTACCTTGGTTCAGTTTGGCTAGCATACCGTCATAGACATGGCAGTCCCTGTCACAGTGAGTCAGACTCCCTTGGACAAGGTACCAAGCTAACAGTGGCCATATGTGCTACGATCGGTACAAAGCTGACCAAATTGGAGCCGAGAAAAATGAATGTTTGCAAAGGACTGGGCCTCTTTGCGTACTGTGTCTAGGCGTGATGCAAGACAGGATTTCCGCTAATCCGATTTTTTTGAAATGAATACAAGTTCCCTAACTATAAGGCTTCCGAACTTATTTGTTGCCTACTCGATCCCGTACACCTTCAAATCTACCATACTCGGAGACGCGTACACGGAACTAGGAACGGAACCAAACACCCGAAGGGGATACACACCACGATCTTCCAATCCCAGCTTCTCAAGGACCCGTCGACTAGCAATATTCTTCGCGTCAGTAAACCCAAAAACTTCCTGAATGCCCAACACCTCTGAGGCATAGTCGAGCAACTTCCTAGCGGCTTCCGTAGCATACCCCTGCCCAGACACCTCGGGAAGCATAGCGAATCCCACGTCGGGTGCGGAATACGACTCTTCGGGTGAATCACCTTTCATCAGGCTCACAATTCCAACAGGCTTTGAGGTCTCTTTGAGTGAGACCAAGTACTGGCCGTGCCCATGTCGAGCGTGGGTAGCTACGAAGCGGTTTTCGATGAAGGATTTTGCTTGTTCTGTGGTAGTGATGCCCGTGGCACCACAAGCGGCAATGAAGGAGGGTGAATTGTAAAGTTCGACGAGGAATGCACAGTGAGCGGGAGAAGAGGGAAGACAGTAGGAGATATAAAGACGATCGGTTTCGATGCGGAAGTTGGGGTCAGTCATGGTGGTCAATCGTTATCAGCGACTTTAAGGACCATGTGCTCTTTCAGTGATATCAGAATATGCACGATATAAATAGCGAAAAATAGGTGGAGATAAACTGACTTTTCACAAGAAACTACCTCCCTTCCCAGCGCCGAACCGGTCACCGAGACCCTTTGCATCTCGCAGCATCTTATGTCGCGTGCTGTCGTCCATCAACCGCCCGCCAATTGACATATCTCGAGTGTGGTCCCATATAGCCTTGGATGGATCCTCTTCGTCGTCTTTCTGGCCGGCTGATTTTGCATGAGCGTCCACCAATGCCGAGCCGCGAACTTTGCGCTACAACAAAAATCAGTCGCGAACAATTAGATGAGAAGAGGCCGCACAGTATGCTCGTCCACGCCCTTCCGGATGCTCTCATCCATCTTCTGCCTCTTCCTTGCCTCTAATGCCTCCTCGGCGCTCATACTGTTGTCAGCATTCACAGCCCGCCTCCGCTTCCCAGAGACCTCGTCAGCTAGTCGCTGCTGCCTCTCAGCAGGTGTCTCTGTCCATAGGTTGTTTTCCGTTTCCTTTGCTGGCGCAGCGGACCGGGCGAATTGTCGAGGTTTGTTGAGTTTTGTAGGATCCAATGCTATAATGGTGATGAACAACGAAGGCTATTACTATCATGAGGGAACAAGCTTACTCCCGAGTAAATCAGAAGACGAAGGGGGCACTAGCATCCACTCGTCTCTTTTGGGTGCTTTAGGCCGAGATGCTTCCTGCATCTTCAGTTAGGGACTGGACTTTCAGTGGAGTGAAAGTTATTCAACGTACCTCTATTCTCTTCCTACGCTTTTCTTCTTGTTCCATAAATTGCTTTACACCGTCTGTCTCGTTGGCGCTGGTTCGCCCAGCCGGTAGCGGTTTCGGACCTACATCGTCGTCCGAGTCGTCGTCGTAGGTCGGTAAAGCTGGGCCTTGAACTCGTTTCTCTGGGCCTGCTTGACGCGCCGCAAGGAGCTCTGGTGGCAGAGCAGGTGCATAGTCATCTTCGTCGTCGTCGTCATCATCATCATCTTGCTTCACTAGTTCCGGAGGTATTTGAGGACCTGTGACCGAAGGACCAATATCCTCTTCCTCGTCTTCATTGGCGTGCTGACTCCGTTGCAGAAGGTGAGGAGGAATTTCGGGGCCAATTGAGGACATTGTGGTTGCAAGTTAAGAAAGTCACGGTCACGTGGAATGGGTTACACATTGACTGTCTAAATTTATTCTAGACGAAATCTGCCCCATACATAAATTCATAACGATACGTGTGGTTTCTGAACCGTGGTATGTCATCGGCTACCAATCGTAAGCGTCAGTCTGCAGATACATCTCTTTACATGTCGTCCTTTGTCTGAGTATATCAATTTGTACACCAGCAACGGCATTGCTAACATCAGATATCATCGATTCGGAACCGCATGCTAAGAAGATATGTCAGTTAATTCCACTAAGACAAGGATGCTATCGAAACTCACTGGTTACTGCAACACGTCCTTCCCATGTTTGCGATCTTTCTCGGATGATGTCAAGAAGCTTCGGGCGACCAGTGTGCCAATTCGCAGGTAAAGCCTCGGACAGAGACTTCTCTTTTATGTCATCCACAAGGTCATCATCCGAGCCGCTTTTTGACTCCACACCCTCCGATCCAGCATCTGCTCCGGTGACGAAGAAGCTCACAGAAACACCACCATCGTTAATTTCATTAACAGTTTCAGAGACGTATTTCTCCATCTTCTGATATTGGGCTATTGGACAATTAGAAGCCATAAAATGAGGAGGAAAGCATGATATTTACCTCTAGAACGAACAACCCAAATCAACTCAATTTTACTGCACCGGGTCTTCGCACTGACTTCGCCTTTATTGCATCGAACGAGATCCTGGAATATCGGCAGGATATACGCAATACCGCTACCTCCAGCTATGAGCAAAGCGTTGTCGAAAGCCCGGAGTTCTGGCGTCGTATGCCCGAAGGGGCCATCAAGGAGAACAAATAGGTCCCGGCGACCACCAGCTCTTTTACAGTATTCTTTAAGAGAGCTGGTGAAGCCCTTCATAGGCACGATGAAAAAAGACATGTCGCTTGGTTGGTCGTTGCCGTTCGGTATGCTCGTGATGGAGAAGGGATGGGACTCGAATGGACGTACACTGAGGAAACGAAGAAATACATGCTGACCGGGGGACCATCGGAGTTTCGTGGGAATGCTGAGGTGCAACATGCCAGATGATGTTACATGAACACGCGCAACATGGACATGCAAGTTGACATAAACCATGTAAGCGACGCGGAGCACAACGCCCCAGCCGAAAACTGCAAATGTCGCATACATGTAGTACCTAGTATCTTGTCGTAAGCCGGGGATTCTGACCTTGAAGTTCGTTAAAAAGGCTTACCCTCCGTCAAGGTACTTCCAACAGTGAAGCCACAAGAATCCAAAGTAAACTAGATAAGACATGAGAGATGGCAGGAACATTCAAAAATACAAAGCTCACCGCCAACAGCTGCAAGATGGAGAATCCAAAAACACTCATACGCCGCCTTGCGGAATATTGGGAGGCTAGCACAGCAAAGCCAAATCAGCGGTGCTAGGGCAACGAAACCGGTCCAATAGGCATACTGAAACAATATTCATTTAGACTTAGGCCAACAAGTTGGTTTGTACTCACATTGTGGTGAAAGTCGTAGTTAATTCCGCGTTCCCTAAGAAGCCTTTAGCTACTATCATAATAGCCCCAAACTCATAGCAAGCTTACCGATTGGAGCGTATCGTCATGGAAATGGTGTGTACCAAGGACATATATAAATGCAAGCCCGCCACTCCTTGGTGGAGCACCTGCATCTTCTCGTGGGAGCTACCTGTTGTAGCCACGACGAACGTAAGAGTATGTTCAAAAAGGGGGGAAAGCACCCACCTATCAAAGTACCAATGAAGTTGATTTTGTGTCCGAATACTATAAGAAATGGGAGCATCGCCATAGCTAACCATTCGCTTCGAAGGCCCAAAGGAGAAGATCCATCTAGCAAAATTTTGTCAACAGTGAGTGTAGAAACATAAAGTATCGATGTCGTACAGAACGGGGGCCTGTAGTTGTATGTGTCCGCGAAGCAGTAAAGAGTGGTGAAAAGAAATCCCGCAGCGAGGAGCAAGGTCTGGCCCTGGTTTCCGGCGGTGTACCACGGAGAGATGAACCTATTGACCGAGATAGGAATGCGTGGGTACGCGAGCAATCGAAAGAGGGCGTAGAATTTATCCTGTAGTGTCAGGGATTGCGACGTCGACCCAGCGGCGAGGCTAAAGCACGAAGCATTAATATATTTACATAAAGGAAATGAACCTATTACTCACCTGCGTCGCTGAAGAATCCTGAAGTGAACATTAAACAAGATCGCAATGAAGATGGTGACGGCGAAGAAATATAATCCGTAATAGCCATATTTCACGGATGAAGCCCAAGGTTCATGCGTAGATTGGTACGCCGTCTTTTCCGCGGAGGTAGGGACATAATGGCCATTGTAATACGACCCCGCCGATGGATCTTGGGACATTCGAGCATGCAGAAGTGAATCCATAGTGACTGGAGCCCAGAAAAAACGGTGAGGCTGTCAGAAAGGTAGACAGAACGCGTCTGTAACTACATGGCATGGCGCTGAATTTATACATCCAGATAAATTAGGCGAAGTCTCCAAGGCCAGCTTCAAGTTGTACCGGAAGACCGAGATTTCCGCCACTGCCTAAATGAGGCAATCATCTGGACCTGAAGAAATTAGAAATTAGAAAATTTTATGGCGTGACTGTGACACGGCACAAGTCGGCAACAAAGTGACGAAGGGGATTCCCCATAGCCTTTCCTTTAGAAAGACCATGGGGAATCCCCAAAGTACGATACGATGAGGGCAGGAAGTAGGGAAGTTCTGGGATGCCTGCAAGTGGAGGAGCAGGAGGATAAGAGTAGTCTGGCACGCTATGGGACAAAATACTTTGCCGACAAAAAGATTTGTAGTGGAAGTGAAGCAGAATGAGGCAATTTATGGCTGAGTCAGCGCCGCTAAGCCAGTCGCAAAAAAGCGGAGGGCGAAAATTGCTCATGTCACGCAACCGTCTGTTCGTAGCTGACCTATATAAGGCTCGGCCCATGCTGGCTGTACGTTGTTTCTTTCCCCCCACTATCACCTAGTATCACCTCTGCTGCCTCTCTTCCTGGTCTCCCCTACGTTCTGCATGCAGGATACGTCGTTGACGTGGCTTTCATTGTCTGAGGCACCATAAGCGTCGCCTCCACTTGGCTTACTCTTCGTCATCGAACATTGAGGTCTGGCACAGCGGCACAAAAGCAACTGCCCTACGGTGTACTCACGGCTCCTACTGGCTCTCATCGCTGTCTTCATGATTTGAGGTTATGGCCTCTCATCGTCGATTGTTCGTTGCGTATCAAAACAACCTGGCATTGCTCCTTGTCCGAGTCCTCCATCTAAATTTGTGTTAGATCCTGCTTCATCGAAGAGTAGGTCCGCTGTTTGTTTCTCCGCGCTAGCGTCCCTCGTGCACCTTTACTTCTCTGCTTCCGTGTTGATCTCCGATGTCGTTACAGACCGTCTGTGACACCTTAGTCGATGGGCTTGATGGGCGATGTCGGATGACATATACGGGAAAGCGTCCGTCGTTAGCGGATGGGCGTTCCAATCGGTTTCCACCCTCATTCTGGGCACAGGGGATTCTCGATTTGGGCCTATGCGCATGGTCGCTATTTAGTCTTGATGCCTCGGGTGAAGTTTTGTTGCTAGACTGGCCAGTAATTCCGACAAATTGCCAATCCTTTGGAATCGGGATTTTTTGACATGCTTCTAACTGGTTGGGACTTGTGAATTGAATCATCGGAATATTAAGCTACAAGTTCACTATTCTCATACTTATCCATATGTTTTAGACTGTTACATTCAATGGATCACCACTAGATGAAATCAATGGAATGAATAGACTAAGACCCGGAATGGACAAACGCACCTCTCATTGTCGTCGATACATAAGCAGCAAAGCAACTGACAAACCGCCTGCTATAAACCCCAATGTAGCTGGCAGTACTGTGGAACCACCATGCGGGATTGCGTTGAGATCCTGGGAGGTCGACTGGGGATTATCCTTCCCTTGCTTGACTTTTGGTTTTCCGCCTAAGTCACGCAAGGAGGGTACCCGATTCCGCTCCCATCCCTCATCAAGCAGCCTCGCAATCATTGCATGGTCCAATTGAGTCAAATCTTCCATGTCCCACTCATTGCATAGCTGAGACATCCACTTCATCCTGCGTCGACTCACAGCACCTCCAATGCCAGGCGCGCGTTCCTTGAGGCGCTCCCTCAACTCTCCAACTCGTCTGATGGCCTCGCCTTCATACCCGCCTAATGCGCCACTGAGTTTTGATTTGAGTAATGCCGCTATTCTGGGACCAGATCCGTTGGTCGAGATCATGATTTGCAAGGAACCATCGCGTATCTGAGCACCAAAGTAGAAGTCGCATAGATCAGGTATGTCTGCAGCGTTGACGGGAATCCTTTGCTCGCGGCACAGCTCGACGATTTGGCGAGAACTGCTGGGATCATCAAGAGCAGTAAGGACCATATCCATCTTGTAGAGTTCTGCGGGCCCAGAGAAACGACGGTCGTAGTATGTGACACGATCCGGACAGAGTTCGATGAATCGCTTGGTTCGTGGATGAAGACCCTTGGCGGGAGCGAGGATAATGATCTTTGCATCCGCAGAAAGAACGGCTTCTATGCGTCCTGACGCGACTTCTCCTCCGCCGACGATGAGAACAGTCTTGCCCTTGAGCTGCCAGGCGACGAGCAAAGACGAACCGCTGAGGTTTGCCGAGATAGATGGGTTCGAGGGAGAGACAGACATATCTGCAAAGGACATTGTGACCGAGGAATCCTTAGACGATGAGTGTAGTGAAGGGGAAAAGTAACGATGACGCCATGTATTTGTGTCTGATTGGCATTATCTTTCAAAGCCCCTATTCTCGCTGCCAGCGCCATGTCATTCTAGACTAAGAGAGGGAATATATTGACAGGCTCAGAACACATTGCAAAGGACCAACTATTTGTTTCTCCCGTTATTCCTCGCGTCTTGACCTTTCTTTTTTGGAGAAGATGCGATGAATTTGGAAATAAGAATGGTCGCAGCTGCCGAGGCTGTGCTTCGGCATTAGGTGAGCGCACCACAGCGACCACCGACTGGCCCCTTCCTCCTCTCTACCTACCACTACCACTCTGCCTCCTTCTTCATACTTGTTTTCCCTTTCGTCCATTTGTCTCTGTATCAACCCTTTAATCGTTCTTCATGGCCTATCGAGACCCGTATGCTGCGCAGTACGGTCGGTACGAGCCTGACGGCCAGTACACCCAGCCCGACTTCAATCCTTACACCCATCAGCAGCCCCATGCTACCTACGACGAGGGCGCCTACGACAATTACGGCACCGGTTATAGAGATGATCCCACAGACGCTCGTGGTCCGCAACGGCAAGCCACTACGAGAACTCACATCACCACGAGTTCCATAGATACGCCAGTGGGTGTCAGAGCCAGAGACACTGACACTGCTAGTGGCTTTGACCACGGGGAATTTTCCAAGGAGAAGTACGTTTCCGTGGCCCTTTTTTCCCCTTAGTTACTCAACTCCAACCAGAGTTCCTCAAACCTTGAAGAAGTATCGATATGAAACGCAAGGAAATCTATGGACAAGGGTGAGAAATTTTATTCCTATATGACTTTTTATTGATATTAAATAGGGATCACGTCCGAGATGTATTGGAAGATTCTGCTGCTGCACCCTCCTGATTGCTGTCTTTCTCATACTCAGCATAATCTTGTCCCTTGCATTGGTTAGGCCCTTATCGATATTCCATCCAGATATTAACTTTTATGCAGTGGATTCGACCGCCCAACGTTACCATCGGTGAACTTCAGACAGTGGCTTCCAATGGTAGCGAGTTCGAAATCACCAATGACGGTGTCAACATAAACCTTGGCGTGAACATAACGTATGCATTCCACACGTTAACCGCTTATTATCTACTAAACCTGTCGAAGGGTCGACAATCCGAATTACTTCTCAGTCGAGCTGAAGAAAGTAACAGCAGAGGTAACTTTGTCTCAATTTCCGTTGCCGATTTACCGCTCACCGCTGTACCGCAGTTGTTCTACCCTCTTAATAGTTCAAGCACTGGTACGGACATTGGAGGCGGTACCTCCAACAACATCAATTTTGCCTCGCACTCGGAAACCAATTTCACCTTCCCGTTCGCGATCGAATACACCCAAGCCAATGACCCCAACAACGCCATCCTCTTAGATCTTCTTCAAAAATGTGGAATTCTTGGCACAAAGAGCAATATTGATGTCAATTACAAGATAACGGTGAGCCAGACCTTGCCATGGTACTGCAGCGCCTCATAATTGTTCATCAGCTCGCCATACGCATTCTTATGGTGACAGTTTCACCAGTCATTTCCAACTCGTTCAACTTTGCATGTCCCCTTGACTCGTCATCGCTTTCGGTGCGTACTTCACATGAATCATTCGTATTTCAGGAGCCAACTTTCCTTTATCCAGGATCTCATGGGCAGTTCCGGCTTTAATCTAACCAGCATAGCCGGTATATTGGGAGGGTCTTAGTTTTTCATTTCCCTTGCATCGCACATGTATTATCATCTATATCAAAATTTGGACTATCTTCCCTACGAATCAGCACTGCCCCCAAGAAGCCCCACTGTTTGGTTTGGCCGTAGAACGATTTTGAACATTCAACGATTTACCATACTTAGGTTTACACATAATATTGGGATCGTAACCAATAAATAGTAGCTCACCTAACCGTCAAGCCTGTAATAGCTTCAAATGAGCCATTCCGCAGGCACCCATATCCCAGTTTCTAACGAGCCTATACTTTCTATTAAGTTGGCAGCCTTCCACGTTGCACTTCGGTATTGACTTTGGCAGTGCAGGAGGGTGCACTTCACCCTCTGGCAGCAAAGACGGCGGAACTGAGAACGTCAGGATCATCTTCTTCTCTTCGTTGCTGTCGGTTTTCTCCTTCTCTTCCGCGCCATCAACATCCATCTTCTCCTCCGAGACCTTGTCATCGACGTCCATTTTCTCCTCAGCTCCAGGACTGGCATCGACTGTGGGAGGTCTCGACGAGGATATCCATCGGTACATGACAGGTACTATAGGCGCAGGTAGAGGCTCCTCTGTACTTCCCTCCACCTCCACGGCCTCTTCATCGCTGTCGTTCTGGGCCTTGACTCCAGAAGGAGTGCCAGTGCCAGTAGTAGTGCCATTGCGTTTACCGCCCCGTGGACGTGTTTGTTTTTTGAGCAGTCGGTTGATAGTTTCAACCTTCGCGAATAACATGAGACAACGAATTACAGTGCCGGAAAGAGGTACCTTTTCATCCTCTAGCTTCTTCTCAGAAAGATTCTTCCTTTTCCTGGCTGTCTCTTCCCGACGCAAGGCTAACTCGGTCTCATTGAGTTGCTTTTTCCTACCCTTGCCCACGGATACTGCAGTCTCACGATCTGCAACTTACAAGTGAATTATAAATAAGGCGAAAGGGAAAACATGCCGCATACCTAAAGAAACATGTGAAGAGTCGACTACATTGGCTAGAACGGCCTGCCTTGACGTGAGGCGCTTCTTCGAAGGACTAGCTTGAGGTGTCGACTCTGATTCCGGTGACATAGACCTCTCATCTTCATCATCGTCGTTATTATCGTCATCTTCTGAACTTTCAAGGTAGGAATCTGCGTATACAATTAGGCGCTGTGATTGAGTGGGGAAGAGAGATCCAATATACCTGGTACTATCCTCCTTGTGCGAGCAGAAGATCTCTTGGGTGGACGCTGGTATTCTTCCGGTGCTGGTGTCGCCGTGTTGGACGTTGAGCTCGGCACAGTGGGAAGCTTCAACTTGATCTTGAGTCGTGATGATTGTGCCGGCTGCGACGAAGTGTAGCTTAGCTGGTCGTCCTCTTCTTCTACAACTGCGTCGTCGTCGTTCTGAAAGAGTGCTGAGATTTCGGCCGCGACGTGAAGGGATATGGGCACGTACAGACTGAGCATCTTCCTCGTCTAGAATGGTAACACCGACTTGGTCGTCTTCGTCTTCCTCCTCCGGCTCATCGCCATCCTCCTCCTCGGGAGAATCGCCCTCGTAGCGCTCAGCATCGTCGTCGGCGCCTTCCATGTCGACCTCATCCTCAACCTCGTTGCGTCGCATGGTGGGAAATTTCAAGTGTCAAGATTTGGCAATGACATCATGCTCGCCCCTTGGCTATGACCGTCACGATATCAGCCAGTTGCATCTTTCTGCAACTCCATCATGTCGAGCGACCTCGCTCAGCTTACCCCACCGAAACAGCTAACGCAGCAAGAACGTGAAACCGTTTTCCAGCATATATTTCGTCGTCTGGCGGCCTATAGAAACTCGGCAGAGCTCTACTCATTAGCAGAGTACTCTTTGTCGCCCTTGCCAGAAAAAGTGAAATCCGATAGAAGAAATGCGTTTAATAAAGGGCTGAATACATGGGCACAACAGCTGCTAGAACATGCCTGGGTTGCATGTGGAGAGCCCGACGGAGGTATGCTTGGCAATGTCACCTGTATGCTAGTATCACTGACGACAGGTTCAGAAAGTTGTCCCGAACTGGATCTCTATGCCGATACTTCCACCGGACAGCTACCTAAACTACCCCATGAGCAGGACCTCAAGAGAATCCTTAACGCCATCCTTTTCCTAAATATAACAACGTCCAAGGAATATTCTGCTAGGACACGGTCATTTCTGAATACCTTCGGCAGTTTGGACGAGGAAATCATAGTTTCTACACTTAGACACCCAGATCGTGCCATCGAAGAGGCGCGGCGACATACCCAACATACTACCCAAGATCACGCAAAGAGAAATAAAGTGCTAAGAATGGCCGGGATGGGACTTGGCGCAGTTGTTGGTGGCGTATTGGTCGGGGTCACCGGAGGTTTAGCTGCTCCGCTTGTCGGCGCTGGAGTCACAACTATCCTTGGGTGGCTCGGCATCGGCGGGACGGTTGCGGGTTTGCTAGCCAGTGGACTTGCAGGATCTTCTGTTGTCTGTGGGGCACTGTTCGGCGTGTACGGTGCGAAGTCTACGGCAGACATGGTTCAGAGGCACACGAGGGAAATACGAGATTTAGCTGTTTTGCCGGTAGGCATTCAGTCCGAAGAAACGCTTGCGGTCCGGCTCTGTGTTAGTGGGTGGATATCGTCGCCTATCGATTTCGTAACTCCTTGGACTGTGTTTGGAGGTGACAACACCTTTGCTTTACAATGGGTAATAACTTCTTCATCTCATGGTTAGTTGAGTTTCTGATGCGTACTAGGAAGTTCAAGCATTGCAAGAGCTTTCAGACGCGCTTCTCACTCTTGTCAAATCTCACACCATGAAATACATCAAGGTGGAAATTGTCAAGCGCACTGTCTTCGCGAGTTTGATGAGCTCTTTGGCGCCAATCGCGTGGCTGAAGATAGGACAAATAATTGGTAAGGTCACAAAGGATATCAGGAGGTCAGACTATTGTATTCACTTCGATACTTCTGTTTACAGACAATCCTTGGATGAACTCCAAGGCATTAGCCATCAAGGCCGGAGCAGTTTTGGGGGACCTTCTAGCCAAACGCGCGTTTGGAAACCGACCTGCGACTCTGGTTAGTTATTCCTTAGGATCCTTGGTCATCTTTGAAGCCCTCAAGTACCTCACCACCCTTCCACCCTCCGACACTGGTCATCTAATCGGAGACGTCTTTCTGTTCGGGACACCTGTGTCAACAGATCAAGCAACGTGGTCAAGTGTAAGACGACTGGTATCAGGCCGGCTCGTCAACGGTTATTCCACGAACGATTATGTCCTCGCCGTACTTTCACGCGTGTCGAGCGTGACCTGGAACGTTGGAGGTCTTCATCCAGTTGATGTCATGGGCGTAGAGAACGTCCATTGCGATTTTGTTGATGGCCACACCATGTGGAAGGGAATGATAAGGAAATCATTGCAGCTTGTTGATGCTCCTGGACTGGTTGATTCTGAAATTTATCTTCAGATGGAGGATATTGGCAAGCGAAAAGAAGAGGCAGATCTGGGATCAAGTCAAGAGGACTTGCCTCAGAAGGGTACGAATTAAGGCTGCAATATTGCTCTTTAGAGTTCGAAGTTGTATGTCCTGTGAATTTGTTGTGAGTCTTGCATGCTATATGGCCAGAAACCAGTAGTAATCCTAACGTTGGTATCAAAGAGATTACCGCTGACTGGGATGCAAGTGATATGTTGGACATGCGATGAATTCGAAGATCAGTACTTCAGTGCTCGCACTGATGACATCAATTTTGGCAGCTAGTCTATTCCTTGGAAAATACCGGCTCAAGGTTTACCTGCTTACGCTTAGTCCTCCTGTCTCAAACGTTCATCGAGCATTCTGCCGTCATATGAGCTAACTGGCTTGGGATAAATTTGATACCGTAAATTCGATGCCTGCAATCTTTTCGCTGGCTGAAAGAATGCCGGCCTAACTGAAGAATATAGCAACGTTCCTCTTTTCTTGGGTTTACTTGGGCTATTCTTAAGCAGCTCGAATATTTGCCGTCAATCAGTGAGCGATTTCCCTTGTTAGTCGGAATTCACAATAACCCCAACCGCTCAGCCAAGCAGGACGTCGGGCTTTTGTAGTCTAAATTTCTCAAGATGGGTATGCCAGTGAACGATCCAACGCAGTCTATATTGGTGTGTAAGATGTAGATCAATGTTGTCAGTTGGCGGGCTGATTCAATATATCATTACAAGGGACCGCTGAAAGGCACTAACCTGAACCATCCTATAGTCCGATAAGCCGCGGAGAGCAGTTGAAAAGACCGAGACGTACCTTTGACAACCAGTTAGGCTTTGATTATCTCTGAACGGTTGCAGAGTTCGTTTCGCTTCTACCAGCCCCTGGCGAGGACGTCTTGCATTCTAGGTACTTACTTGCAGTGAGGACAAAAGCGCAGTCGACGGTTGTGCCGACTGCTGCCATTCGTCCATGTCGTCTGTTCTGTTTATTAGACAGATGTCGTCACAACGACACGGCGAAAGGCTTCTTTGAAGCTTGCCTGCCGACGTCTACGCGGCCAAGCTGGGTATCCCAAGCTGAAACTACAGGAGGCCGTGAGTAAGTGCTTATAGCAACATCTTTGTCAATCCGTAATTTACTTACGAATCTTGCGTGACCTTATGGTTACATTCGGAATTCAGCAGCATTTTAGGAGCGATAGCTGTATTCGCCGCACCATCCCAATGTTCCAGACTGATCTGGTGTGGATTCATTTATCTCAACAGAGACACTTTGTCCCACAGAATTCGCTTGGTGGAACGCATCTTACTTTTCCATCCCGCTCTCGTTCTCGCTGTCAATTCCGAAAATCAGTAATCGCATGGTGACATGGTCGGGACTCGGCTTCGATCACGTGTCATTATATGTCTTAGAGGAGGTATATAACTCACGATGTGCCCTCAAGTATCCCAAGATCACTGCTTAAAATTTTCTCTCAGTCGGATGTTCTAGCAATCAGCATGTCAACGCCCACACCCCTCAGATCCTTCATAGGCGGTTTCGGCCTTTCTCTCCCAGTGCATGCTCTGCTGCTTTTGAACGGAAATGTCTTCGGAATATCGGGTTTCTTTCATCGTGCAGTAAAAGGGAATTTAGAGGGACTGGCGGGTGTTTCCGGGCTATTCACCGGAGGTCTCGTCATTGGAATTCTCGAGGGCTCAAATCAAGC
Organism: Armillaria nabsnona; assembly: GCA_030407065.1. Lineage (NCBI taxonomy): Eukaryota > Fungi > Basidiomycota > Agaricomycetes > Agaricales > Physalacriaceae > Armillaria > Armillaria nabsnona. The sequence continues at coordinate 1,937,469 of JAUDQA010000005.1, forward strand.
AGTACTTGGCCTCGAAATGCGACAAGTTCTGCTCTCTGGTTTCCTCGTAGGATTAGGAACCAAGGTATTTCGCTTCTAAAGTGCCTATAACATAATCTAATGGTGTTCTTCGCAGATGTCTAATGGATGCACGTCCGGGTCAGTAATACTAACTCTGATTCCCGCCTACGCCCTTGATTTACTGATCCTTGGACCGATAGACATATGATATGCGGCCTTTCCAGACTATCCAAGAGGTGAAAAGCTGTTTGAATGTGAATATATGCGCGTAATACTCACGGTTTCAAGGTCAATTGCTGCCACCGCGACATTTTTTTCCACGGCAGCGGTAACGGCGCGTCTGTTGCACGGTTCAACGCTGAGCGCCTCGAATCCATCTTGGGACTGGAATTTGGGATCCACCGGAAAAAAACTCATTGCCCTACAAGCAATTCCCTTAATGATTTCAGCGTTTCTTTATTTCTACAATGTTAGTTTCCTTGACTTCCTGCCCACTCAGTCATGGCTGAACACAGGGGCAAACAGAAACCAAAGCCAGATGATGCTGCACCGAAAGAACCGAATATCTTAGCTCGTCGCGCTACTTACTTCAACAACGGGTTCAACTTTGCACTTGCACTTTCCCTATCTAATCTCATTGACCCGATTAAAGTATTGACATTCTTACTCCTACCCATCCATTCGGCTTTTGACCCGTCACTCGCTTTTCTCGCTATGGGGGCTTTGCCCACCTCGATTATCTTATACGCCTTCTTCCGCGGGAAGCAGAGGCCCATTCTCGGTGGCTTATGGGCGATTCCGACGGGGGTAAAGATTGACATGAAACTCTTGACAGGAGCAGCGCTGTTCGGGGTGGGATGGGGAATATCAGGTGTCTGTCGTACGTTAACCAACTCATGCCAACCGTCTTACGTCTGATAAATGCCTTATCCTCTCAGCTGGACCAGGCCTAGTGAACTTTGGTCGTGCTATTACGTCAGGTTCTGACGTTCGGCCGCTGGCTGGCTGGTTAAGCGCTGTCGCCGTGGGAGGTTTACTTGGTTAGAGGTGAGAAGATTGGATGACTCTCTAGGAATTTCGCTATAAAACGTTATGATGGAACCGAATCATGAATTAATAACTGTTACGTTAAAGAATAATAGATGTTTAATCAGATAATGTCATTTATCTCAGAAGCAAGCATGCTAGTACTCGTGCAAATATCTATCTAATAATACAAGACAACGGGAATGAAGTCTACGATGCGGCCGCCACAGTGGTCGTGCCAAGTGGCTTCGCTTTACTCCGGCCCCATTTTATCGCTATTCGTTCACCGTCAATCTCAAGGCCATTAGCCCAGGCCTCAGCCGCACGTTCAGCGGTGCTTCGCTCCTTGAAGTTGATGAACGCACACCTAGATGGCAGACGTTAAGTCGCATGTTGCCAAAGCAAGTAGGGACGACTAACCGTGACTTAGCTACATGAACGACAGACCGTAGCTGCGGCGACTCCACACTAGGTAGCGATTTGAGAACGGTGGTACGTATACTCAGTTCCGTAGATTCAGGAGAGAGCGAGGATAAAAATATTGACGTCTGCAAATGGTGTCAGCAGCGGTACAAGGAGACGGTAGGAAGACATACAATAGTCTCATCATCCGGAGGCTTCAAGCCCTGATTTTCGGCATGTGTGGCCATGATTTTACGAGCTACGGGGTCATTATGCCCATGGTACCGGTCTTGCAAATTCTGATGTGACAGTGCGCTCTCTACGGGCTTCTCATGTCGATATGGACATTCGGATCCGCGCTTGCACTCCCCCTTGACGAAAAATGAGCACACATGTGGCCGGTTACGCTTATAATAAGGATCCGTCCGTGCTAGCTGCTTCAACATGTCCTTCCCTGCAGACTGTGTTCGCCCGCTACCGAGACCGGACTTATCGCCTTCCAACTACGAGAAAATGAATTAAGGTAACAAGATTCATGTAAACGGTGGTAACCCACCTTAGCCTCCATGTTTTGCGCATAATATTCCCGGTTTATATCACTTGTAGGTGCGTCCTTCTCCAAAGCCAAAGCGGTATCACGGACTTGTGTGGGTAGACCATATTCAAGATCGAGTAGGCACGTTTGGCAGACGTTCTTCACTTTCGCGCATGTTTGACAAATGACGGTGGTTTTGAAGCGCATGCCAGAACCTGGATTCCATCGGAAGACTGTGAATGGTCTTGCACAGGTACCACAAGAGCGTCCATACTCTTGCTTGGACTGTAAATAGCATCAGAAAACGTAATTCAGGTGGTGACAGAAGCGCTGACCATGCGAATAAACGGGTTATCACCCAAACCTGGAAAGCTGTTGAATCAGAAAAATCCGATTTCATGCAACAAGCACGCACACGTTTCGCAAAGAATAGGGAATTCGCTCTGTTCCCATCCAGCTTTGTTAATATCGGCTTTGGGAGGCATTTTGAGTGTAGTCACTGGATGGTAGTTTGTCGTAAGTTTGAGTCCGTAAAGTTGTCAGCGATCTGCGAAAGTTTGGCAAATGCTCTCGATACAAATATACACACGTGATTGTAATAGGAGCTAACTCCAGCAAAACAGTAATTGGTCGACTCCGCGAATACAGGTAAATATGATGATCAGGAATCGTAGGTAATCTATCATAAAGGAATTTGGCGAAATACACAACGAGAAACACCATCCTCTTGCAGAACCCAAGTTCTTTCTAATCTATAACCTCTCTTTCGAGGTAGCCAAACACACCAGACGTACCAGTACCCTACACCAATGAGAGATACAGCAAAAGCGACAACGGCATGAGACTGACGAAAATAGTAAGTTCACAAAGTGCCTACATGGGCATGGTCAGACTCACCCAGTACGGCAAATGCTCGTACGTCCTCGATCCAGGCGCCGGGGGTATTAGAGGTACGAGTACCAGGAATACATTGGACAAGAAGAACAAGACGATGACAATCTTGGGAGCCCGAAATGGTGGGTCCCAATTCCATGCCTTGTACGTGGAAGTATACAGAAGTAAAAGACCCACAGAGACAAGAGCATTAATGATAGCAAGGCAGTATGATGACACTGATGAAACGTTGAGAGGTCAGAAGGTGCCGAGTCCGCTGAGAACTCACAACTGATCATAAACAGGTAGGCGTCCCCTGGTGGAGGCAGAACCATGAACATAGTAGAGAAAAACCAGTTCGTAGCGAGCCCTGCCAGGGGCGCATTGAACGGTTTGTTACTGGCAAAGAACCACGATAACGGAATCACCCCTTCTCGACCCAGTTCCTGTATGACTAGAAACGGGCGTCTGAGAAAAGATATAAATATATTCTAGAGAATTACCCACTGCGCCCTTGACTGAACTGGCCGGTGAGCAAATTTCCTAATGTCGACAACGCAATAAATATGCTGAGAACCTACGAACTGTAAGGTTTAAAGGTGACACAAGGAGACGTCGGCTCACTCGTTCTAAGTTTGGTCCAAATAGATTTCGGAAGAATAAAGCTCTACACGATAACTTAGTGAATGAGAACGAGTCATGGATGGATTCACCAACGCAACGATCCGCCGGCTTCCTATTATATCGCCTTTGGAAACTACAGCGAAGTAGCCAACGTTGACAAGCAAGTAGACCGCAGTTACAGAGATAAGGGCTAGAGGTGCTGCTCTCTTGATCGTCCGAACAGGGTTTCTGACCTCAGACAAAGCATAATTGGCCGTAGAATAGCCAACGAAGGACCTGTGATTAAGAAAATTAGATATTGGAAGGTGAAATACCACAGTGGATGGACCTCACCAAATGATATTGTATAAACCAGATATTAGTGCATTTGTATCAGAGTTACTGCCTTGCCACAGCTTATCCCACCGGAGATTGTCGGGAGTTTCGTATCCGTCTCTAACGCGAAATCCAGGGACGCCGACCAGACAGAACAGGCCCGCTATACCTATCGATGAAAGAAGGAAGAGTTTGAAAAGACCTAGCGTATTCTGAAGACGGAGTCCCCACTTGAATGTGGTGCCATGGAGCAGACAGCAGAAGGATAGGCACAAGAAGGCTACGAAACGAGTATTCCACCGAACCGGTTCGATATTCAGAGCATGAAGGACGTCTGCAAATGTGTCAGCTTAAATATTGATGCGGGAAGAAAATATGAACATTCTCCAAAAACAAGACTGTTAGCAGCCGACGAGCCCTGAAACATCTGTAAGCAGGGAATAGCAACGTCTGTAGACACTATACTCGCCGTTATAATTGCATAAACAGAAAATGCGCAGGTTGCTAGGAACTTGGGACGTCTGTATATGAATTCAAGATAATTCTTCTCTCCTCCACTTCGGGGCAGTCCCTACTCTTGTATCAGTATTTTATTTAGAGATAGATACGAAGTATAGAACATACGGTGCCAAGTTCAACGTAGACAGCGGTTCCTACTGCTGCAATACCCGCACCAGCTAGCCACATAAGTAGTGCAAGGCCCGGGCTTCCAGACGAGCGTAAGATGTTGCTTGGGGTCGCATATATGCTTCAATTTTGACATTAGATATCGTAGGCTGAAGTCACAACAAGGGCGCTGTCCTACCCAGTTCCGATAATACGATTGAATACGAGGAAGATAGCGCTGAATAGACCTGACAGCGCTTAGTTGAAGTGGGATAAATGATATTTCGAGGGAACAGACCTAGCTGTCGCTTCGCCTGAGGCACATCGTCGTAGGACTCTCCGTTACGTGCTGGCAGTTATTGAGTAATATCCTTCGAGCCAAGTCCTTATCGCTGCTCACAGTCGCCTTCGTCCCGATGCACTGCAGCACCGTCGATACCACTGGCGACGACAACAATCTTGGTAGAGTCATAGTGGGATCCAGAACGGGTATTCAGAAGAGATTGTCGTTCATCGTCGTTGCCAGAGCCAGAAGTCATAGAGTAGGCGCGTGCTGGTGTCGGTCCAGAGAAGGCACTGCACGTGGTTCGCGATAGAACGAGTTTTCTCAAATTTCGTCACGCTTCATCATCGTCCACGATGTCGAATAAGGACGATCCTAGAGATGCTGCTCTCGCTACAAAATTCACTCTGCCTCCGACATGGTATAGAGAAAGTGGTACGTCCTTGCGGTACTCATTCATTCCTCTCTGCTTATTGTGCTGTAGAGGGTCTTGGAACGTCTGGCATGTTCCTCTCTGGTTTAATCATGGTGACACGGAATAGGTGAGCATGTCCTTTGACTAGGAATCGCCATCTGATCCTTTGAAAGGTATCTTGCGTGGCCTTCAGTTCTGTTTGGCCTCAACCAATACGTCAATCAGCATCCCATGCGTGCCAAGGAGGGAACTGGTGGACTGTCGAATCTTCTGTGTGTAGCACCTCTCTTGTTCTCAAGGCGTAACACTAACCCGTTTTCAGCCTGTGTGTCAGCGCCTTGGTTGCTTCCTACATGCCTCTCTTCGTCATCAACACACCCTCTGGCGCCCCCGCGTTATAATATTGTCCCGGATTTTTGTATTGTGACTCCTTAATGCAGCTCTGTTGGATGGATACATCGCTATACGACCTTAGAAGCAAAATCATGTAAATATTTCTGGGCATAGCAACGATTGAACCAAGGAAATCACGCTACAGCGGGAGCAAGCCTTCCTTCACCCGAATCCTTGTCCAGGTACAAAAGGCATCCTTTGGCTTCCACCTCCAGCAGTATTTGGCATAGCCGTCCCAGCACGAGGCATCGCCCTAGTTCCTGAAGGACCTGCAAGAGAAGCACCACGAGCAGAGGCGAAATGTTGAGGACCTGTTGTCGGCGTTGGAGGTAGGAATCGCTTTCCAGTGGCATTTGCTGATGAGGGTGGAACAAATCTTTCTCCTGGAGGAAGGAATCGATTTGAAGGAGGAGCTCCAGTGTTGACCGGACGAGAAGGAACAGCATTCGTTGGCGCATTGGCAGATTGCCGTTGTTGCGTTCGTACATGTGCTGGCGTGGGCGGCGGACCCATATTCCGAGGTTTGTTGTTGCCTTGCACTTGAGCGGGTTTGAATTTGAGAGAAGACGCTGTTGCTGGTCCTGCCTGGTCCTGTGAAGCAGCTTGATTTGCCCTTGCTCGTTGGATGTTTTGTGGTGCCTGCATGTGCGATAACTGAGGTGGAGGCAGGTGTGGCGTCGAGGGCGGGACATAAGCGTATTGCCTAGCGGACAGGATTGAGATCAAAGCCAAACACGATAATCGAAGGAAACGCACTGCGCAAAATTACGGGATGCTGGTCTTTGCTGCCGCTGCGGAACGTTGTTAACAGCTTGTGGTGCCATGTTGTTTGCACGGTTATAGGACAAATTGGGAGGTTGCTGACCAGGCGGTAGAGTGAGCCTATCGGGTCCTATCAGAGAGGAATGGGGACTTGAAGTAGTCATTGGCCTGCAGTGCACCGGTATATTGACAGTCATGGAATCAAGAACAAGGTAAGCCATACCGTTGATTCATAGGGCGTTTCCCGTGGGCATTCATATTCTCCGATGGCTCCTGTTCATCTCTGCGATGGTAAATCTGCTGCTGTGAAGAATCGACTCCTTCACCCTGGTATGATGATATTTCCCCCGATAAATACTGATTCGCTCTAAGAACGGCAGATGGTGAGCTGCTTTATATGTTGGCAGGCAAACTGCCTCGCACCTTTTTAGTTCCGCCATCTCGCGTTTGAGCTTCTCTATATACGCCCGCTGTTGTTGATGCCTAGCCCTGTAGTACCGTATCTGAGCAGCCATGGAGTCTTGCTGGAACTGGACAACAGTCAGGAGATGCTCGACAAAGACACGACCAAAAACACCTTGGCTGTATATGCTATAGAGTCCAGCGCATACGGTATTGAACGGAACCAGTCGGACATTGGCAGGTCCATCTTTTGGTGATCCGGATTCATCAAATGGGAACCGTTTGAAAGCTAGTGACGCACCTCGCGTTGAAGGGGCACCAGCTGAATGCCGGGTGATCCACATACCGCACAACTCTGGTCAGCATCTGCCGCAAAGTGTCACGATAATTCCTTCCATCGAAATCAAGCCAATCGACTGACTGAGATGGTTGTTGCAGACTATATGCCCGCACTCCGTCAACCAGAACGGGATGGTCGCACCAGCGTCGGAGGCGAAAGGAAGCTGGCATCTGGCACAATTGACGAATTCCCAAAAGTCGAATTCCGGTTCGGACGTGGATACGGCCGACATCGCTGGTGATGACGGAACGGTGGTGGAGGACGCGAACAAAGAGCTAATGAATTTTCTAAGACGCGACGCGCAAGGATTCACATCACGTGAAATACACATGATATCCCGGAGCGTTCTAATTTCAAATTCGGAACCGCACTTCATGGCCGGCAGGCAGCAAGTGACTTGCTGCGGTAGTACTGCTATCTGAGGCTGTATCTCTGGTACTCACGGAACTCGTATCTGTCGGCGGCTTTTCGAACTTCCTGGTTCAATAACAACAGCTTGAAATGTCACTTAGAACTCACTGAGATTTCTGATTTGCCTCAGACTCTATTGTTGGACAATGCTACGTACAGGCTATGTACAGGCCGTTCTGCAGTGCGCCGTCTGTTAAGCCTTTGCCAATCAGGTCGCTATGAGGTTAACTTGTATAGTGCCCAACCATATTCGCTAATTCAGGGGTTACTTATTCATATGTGAAGTTTCAGCTAGAATTCCTTTGCCATCTTCCGGGTTTGTTGGGGTGCTGGCAATATCCCAAAGCTTTATATCCGATAAGGGCTATTTTGATCCCTGAAAGTTTGAAGATCAGAAAGTTAATATGTTCTGAATCGGGCTGGCGCTAAACACTTTAGGCGCCTCCGAACTCTTAGGCCTGCTTACTACGCCGGTGTGCGGCTGCGCCAATATAATACTTTACGCCGTGCTTCACTGCCAGGAGAAGCTCGCTAAAAATGGACTATATCTCCTCTCGTCACTCATGACAGCGGACATAGAGTGACTAGCTGCAATCACGCTTTGTTTCATTCTTAGCTAGTAGTTGGACTGTCTTGGATCGTCTCATGAAAACGATTCCCAATCTATAATGAAGTTGAGCTAGATTTCGCATGTCAGACTGCTGGAGCTCTGCGTACTGTAGATCAGTTACCGCGATGTGAGATAACAAAATGATCTGGTTTATAGCACGCGCCGTGTGGCGCTACGACACGCTGTTGAGATGTTGTGATTTCACCGCCTGCAGGCTGTTATGCCGTGAATCAGTAACCAATCTGCGCGAGTGAGTACATTCTAGCAAGCATGTGGCTTTTGGTTCGGCTATTGCACTGCATCTATCTTAGATGGTTCATTGCTGTTAAGTTCATATAGGCGTATGCAAAGGCGATGTTGGGACATTGCAGAAGGAGATGATTTTGATGTTCTCCGACAGCAGTGATGATGGCGGGTACCGGAATCGTGAGATTCTGCAGACGACCGAGTATAAGAAGTTAAGCGCCCAGGGGTCTGCTCTCTCACAACTCCCACAAGCATCGTCCATGGGCAGCTTCGAAGAGATTCGTCGGCGAATGATGGCCCACCAGCCTCAGTGGGGGGACCCTCCCTCTCTACGCACCTGGGATCGATCGAGTCCGGATTCCAAATCGAGTACTTCGCCACGTGCTCAAGTCGCCCTCTCTTGCTCAGATTGCTCGAACGCGTCTACCAGTACCGCCAGTACCAATATGGGTACAATCGCCAAGATGCGGCCTGATTGCCGCAAGGTTTCTTTCACCACTAAAGACTGGTCGCTGGAAGGTCTCTTGAAACAGGGAGAACGATTCCTTCCGGTGCCTCGAGTTTCTGCAGTCGGTGGCCAGTCCGAGCCCTTGCAAGAAACACTGCTGCGGTATGATAAAAAGATGATACCCTTGGTTGTTGAGGACTGGCATAAGCACCCTGACTGGCTGGGGCAAAAATTCAACCTCGAATGGCTCAGAGAGCACGGTCAGAAAGGTGAGTAGTACATCTCTTCGTCTTTGACGCGTCTAATGGCAATAGATATTGCTGTCCGTAATATTCACGATTGGTCGGACCATACTGTTTCTTTAGAGCAATTCACGAAACATTGTCGCTCAGCATCGCGTTTTGTTGCACCAGGAGGTTCGCTCAGATTGTGCTTGTTGTTTTATTACGTCTTACGAGCGCCATGCCAGAGACAGTCAGGTGGTACGGAAAGGATGCCGAATGTCCGGCCGACTGGGACGAATGGTTGCACAAATCTGGAGTCATTCCATCTCGTCTCCTCCCAAACCATTCGCGAAACTATTTGACGAATCTACCAAAATCTGTTAGTAATTCTTCTTTCCAAGTCTATGCGTGTTCTGAGGTCTCTGATAGGCCACTGTGGAAACCTTGATGTGTTACCTTGGTATAGGCGAAACATTCACGCCGTGTCACAAGGATCTGTGTGCTTCCTCAGGACACAACCTTATGTGTTACACCGAGAATGACGGTTCTTCTTTCTGGTTTATGACCAAGGGCTCCGATGCTCTGGAAGTGGCGGAATACTTTCGCGCCCTTAAACAAGAGCTGGATCACGAGATGCATGTCATTACTATCGAGGAGCTCGCCAGAGCGCCATTTGACGTTTATATCACTCAACAAAAACTAGGTGACCTGGTCTTGGTACCTCCGAGATGTTGTCATCAGGTCGTCAACTACGGCGGAATAACCATCAAAACATCGTGGTCTAGAATGACCCTCAAGGGCTTGGGGGTCGCTCTTTATCATGAGCTGCCCATGTATCAAAGGTAGGACAGTTTTTCAATTTCAGATGTTCAGTAACTGCAGCTGGTCTAGGGTATGCCGGCGCGAGACATACCGCATCAAGTCGACAATATATCATGCTCTTCATCGATCCCGCATCGAGCTTGAGGACCTTATAAGGGGAGACAGATCTCGGCGTACGAAAGTCGTCGCAAACCGTCTTTCAACGTTATTGCGCCTTTTCGATTATATTCTGACGAACGAATGTCCGCCAGAGAACATCCAGATTCCTACAATTTCGGAGACCTCTGGATGCGACGAGAACGATGAGGACGTTCATGTTGTCTGTGACTTCTGTGGCGCCGACGCATTTCAAAGCTTCTTCGAATGTCATACTTGTGTACCTTCAAATTCTGAATCTTCCGCCAGTGCGACTCATGGCAACGGTTATGCTATCTGTCCTGCATGTTATTCCGAAGGACGAAGCTGTCGCTGCGAGACCATGAAGGCTGTGCAATGCCGGCCTTTCAAGGTCCTTGTTCAAGAACGACAGAGGACAATCAAAGTATTGAGGGACTGTGAGGCCTTAGAGCCCTCGCCGCGCTTTGACTTTGAAGAGGAAAAGTTAGCTTCTTGCCTCCTTTCTTTGCATTGTGCTAACCGTATTCGAAGGAAATTATTCTCAGATGACCGATCAGGAGTATTCCGAGCTGCTTGCGTTTTGGCGGACCAACGAAGACAGGCGGTATGTCCATGGCAGCTGTGAGCCGTACATATATATTTTTTCTTACTATGATAGCAGGATGCTCGCACATGCACGGCCCCTGGCAAGAGTTCTCACCTCGTCTCTTCAACTTGGGCTCTTTATTGCGGAAAATGCCATTCAGGGAAGTGCTATCTGCATCTTGCTACAAATTCCCACATGCATTCGGTGGAAGCCCTGTTACTCCATGACAAAGACAGGGACAATTCATCTTATCACCAGAGGCACGTTGCCCTCAGGAAGAGTTACGGGACCAAGTTAAAAGCGTTCATTCGAGCTACCGAAGATGGGACAGTCCCGGATGCGAGTATGAGATCGGTGTACAACGCGTCCACTTTTGATCGGTGCAAACCCATGAATCCTACGTTTATGAAATTGGGGTGGTATGACAGACGTGCGGACATCGTCATGGTGAGCTCTTGTTTAATTCGCGGGACTATGATGATCACTTATACTTCATTCAGACAAACAACGACTTCATTGAAAGGGGAGCTGATGCATCAGAACATATCGAAGAATCTCCTTTGTCTTCGTTATCTTCGGATTCAGGTCCAGCAGCTGATTCGCCGCCGATTCGCGGGACATTGCATCCATCTTCAAAGGATGAATCCTCTTCGTCGAAGACCTGCAAGAACGACAAGCCAATACAGTCTGAGAAGCGCAAACACGGCTTCAGTGTCATGATTCCGACGCTGTCTTCGTTGAAACTGCAGCCTGAAATGTTTGTTATCATGTCGTCGTCAAAGCCAACCAATACTGGACGAGGGGAAAATCATTCACCACAAAATGATGTGCGTCGAAACACGAAATCTTCTCCCTTTAGTAAACTCATGTTGTATCTGTGTTTAGCGTTCACCTGTTTTGCAGACCTCTCAGTCGATATCGTTAAAGCCGTCGACCAAGCACACTAGCGTCCTCACCAAAGCTACCCCAAGATCATCATCTACTATCAACCAGTCACCCCGCAGCACTTCTACAACGCAGAAAGGGGATCAACAGGTGCATGCCGTATGTAACAGGTCTAATCATCCGCTTCTAGTAGACTTATGTTGTCTTAGCGTCGACCAGCGACGAACCCTTCCGCGACAATGGTGTCTTCGCCGCCGGCTGGCCCCAATCGCAGCATTGTACCCGCGAAGAGGGGGCCTAAATCATCGCCTTCTGTTGATCAATCGTCCCATTCTAATGGGCCAAAGCCTTCAGGCTCGAGGCCACCACGACCTAGGTTCAAGTCGAAGGAAACAGTCCCTGGAACATCTTCCTCTGAATCAGAGGATGAGGGTAGGCCTCCGAAGAAGGCGCGTTCGAGCATTTCAAGTCCTTCGCAGACAGATATCCTTAAACGCCAGGCTATCCTTAAAACCCTGACGTTTAAGAAAAAACCCAGTCCGGCGTCTGAAAACAAGGGAAAACCTCTCCACCCCAGTGGTACAAAGCAGAGCTCTACGTTCCCATCATTGGCTGATGCCTATAACTCTTTATGCGCTTCGGAAAGCCCCGAAGCAAGAAGATCGGTTTCGGATAGTAGTCCCATATCTCAGGCAAGTGTCACCGAAGGCAGCCGTGGAGGATCTCCTTCGCTGGCTTCTCAGCCGCCAGACACTGAGGCCCCCTCGAACTCGGGTCACTCAGATAACGCGCCCACGCAAACTAGCACTCAGCAAACACATGTGGGTGTTAGTACTGTCAGACCCTCCTCTACCACTCCGTCCTCTCACGTTGACGTGACAATGGTGGATGGCACGCGTTCTCAGACCGATCTTCAACAGGAAGGTGCAAGCGCTCCCAGGATCTCCTCTAACGCACTGGCCCCTTACAATGACATGCCATTCTCTAGCGCAATGAATATTACTGAAGGAATAACGCAAATTGTCTTTGCAGTGCTCCAGGTGAGTCGAGTTCACATATCTCGCAACTTAGTGACTGATCTACATTCTAGCAAGCTGGGATTGTCCCGGGGACCTCTCCTCAAGAAAGTAATTCAAATGGGCATGTTTCTCGATTCGGGCCTCCGTTAAACATTCGAGAAGGTTAGTGTGCTGCACCCACCTTTCAAAGCGATTTATTCTCATTTCTTGTGATTACAGAAAATCCCACTCCCACTCCACCTTTCAACCATCAGTATCAGCATCATCCTTCCAACCGAGGTCGAGGAAGATCCTGGACGCCCTATCCTCGAAATGCTCAACATAATCCTCGGTTTGACCAACCCCACTCAAATTCAAATTTTTCCTCCCACAGCAATCCTCGCTACCGAAATCGGGGCGGTTTCCAGACGCATAGTCATCACCATCATTGGTATCATCCATATGACGAGTCTACGCATGAAGAAGCTAGGGAAGCCTACGTCGATAACACGGATCTTTTTATTATTTCTAGTGAACCTTTTTGGCGTGTACCACCATCATCTACCGCAACTGGCTCCTCTCCTCCTCCCAAGGTATCGGCGACAAATTCGTCTACCCAAACCGTCCCTCCTCCTGATGCCGTTGCTCAGCCGCCACCTCCACCTCCATCCCCGCCAGTGCGTGGTAAGTGGCCGTTTCATTCAGTTTGAGGGATTTTCGTTCATTTTCCAAAAGTACGAGTACGATCCCTTTCCCTGACTCAAGATTGGGAAGAAAACTACGTGGACATCGTGAGCGACTTGGACTTGTAATGCATACATCGCTTTCTTTCTTCATGACTGCTAGTTCTCCAACCATGTTTTCATGTTTGATTTTGATACCTTGGAATCCTACCTTGTATTTGTAGTACAACATTGCCTCTTGTAGATAACTCACGCGAATTCATTACCACATCATGATATTCTTCTAATCAAACCAAATAAATTCACATCGAGAACTGCTTTGGATTGTACAACGCACGAGAAACCAACTGGTGTGTTCCATATAATGGTAACAAAAATGTAGAGGGTGTTATAATTGTTTAAAAAAGAAAAAGTGAAACACAGGTACAAAATGCGTCAGCGTACAGATTACAGGTCATCGTCTTCTTCGGGCAAGGGCACGGCTCCGGCCTAGAGAGAGCGTGTGAGTCATTGCAAGAGGTCTGATGGGTGTTGCATACCTGCTCCAACTCCTTGTTGTATTGCTCCATCAGAGCGGTGTCAATCGCCACCTCGGCAGGCGCAAGAGCAGGTGCAGCGACGAACTCTAGAGTCGGGTTGCTGTGTAATTGATGGTACATCAGCAAACGATCGTATGCGGCAGAGATACAACAACATACCCGACCAACTTCCTCGCAAGCCACAAGAAAGGCTTCTCAAAGTTGTAGTTGGATTTGGCAGAGATTTCAAAGTACTGGAGGTTCTTCTTTCGGTGGAAGGTGACCGCGCCAGTCTTCACTTTTCGCTCCTGCGCGTTATCGATGAGATCGGAAGACCGATTGCAGTCAGTGAGGACGAACCTTAACATCGACTTTGTTGCCACAAAGAACAATGGGGATATTTTCACAGACACGCTCGAGATCGCGATGCCAGTTGGGAACGTTCTTGTATGTGATTCGGGAAGTGACGTCGAACATGATGATTCCACACTGCCCCTGGATGTAGTACCCATCTCGGAGGCCACCGAACTTTTCCTGGCCGGCAGTATCCCAGACGTTGAAGCATATGGTACCAAAGTTGGTGGAGAAGGACAGAGGATGGACTTCGACACCGAGAGTGGCTGGAAAAACAGGTTGTTAGGCCGACAAGACAGCAAGATAGAGTAGGGAAAACGCAGTAAAAGGATAGAGACACACCGATGTACTTCTTTTCGAATTCACCAGTCAAGTGGCGCTGTAGAATAGCCATGATCAGGACGCGATCTGAAAACCGATGGCGGGGCAACGAACCTTGACAAAGGTGGTCTTGCCGGTACCTCCATCGCCGACTACGGAGTAGAATAACCGTGAGTTAGAAGCGAGTGGATGAAGATGTCGATACAGAGATAGAATGGGCGACAAATGAAAGGATATCAGAACATCGATGAAAGGGAGATGGGCAAAGGCGCGTCAGGGAAGCAGAAAAGACGGCCAAAGAACGGCAAACGCACCGAGAACGAGCTTGAAAGTAGGGATAGTGCCTTCGGACATGGTAGAAAATGAAGGATGGAGAACGATGAGGTGAAGGAAAGATGAAAGTCCTGGAAGAGTCAAAACAGTGCCGCCTTTTCCAGATAAGGTTTGCGGCATGTCGGCACAGCTTGCCCAGCCACCTGCTTAGAAAGACAAGTATCGAGTGTTGAACATAGCTATATTCCCTCCAGAGCTCGTAGAAATAATTGTTCAGGAAATATGGCACTCTGAAATGCCTTCTGTTGTCCGGCAGTCTTTCATGAAGCTTGAAGACTTGCCCCCCAGATCAATCGAACGTGGAAAGCTGTTTACGCCCCTATCGCTTCTCAGTATATCTACATCCCCAGCCTCACATACATGTATTACCTCTGACGTAGCCAAGGGCCAAAAATCTGTCATTTACCATAATCTCTTCCCCCGACTTACATGCGCCGTCACCTGCTTCGTCGATTGCCGAGAAAATGCAAGAGAAAGCGTAGTAAAACAAGTTTACACCTTCTCATGTGGCTACCAAATAATGTCGGCCTCAGAGCTCTTTTCCCTCAAGTTCCTTATATATCTTTCGAGACCAGTTGGATTTGTGGTACACGGGTAATGGCAGATTTTCAGGTTTTACACGGTCCTCCTATCCACATTCACTACGACCGACTCCTGTCTCAACCACGCGAAGACAGGTATACATGAATAGATCTGTTGCAGACTTTACTAACCCTTCCAGAGGCGGCTGCAACTTGCTGGAGTTCTGTCCTCTTTGAGTTGCACCATGCTGGTTTGTGTCTTTTGTTGTCCCAGCGAAGGGTGTGCAGTGGTGTCTTATATTACCACCAAACTACCTACGTATCTGAGTTCCGAGGAGATTTGAAGGCTATCAATTGGAGCTTGTGGATGGCTTCCAAACGACCCCATGATCCGAGGGTGGTCACCTTTCCATTTGGTTTTTTAACATCCATTTTTCTGGGATTGAGGTTGCTGGATTACCCCCTTGTTGCAGGGAGTACAGTTCTTTTGTACTCTTCAAGCTTCACAAGCTAGCCTATTTGATAAGCTGAGGAGGCAACAGGAAAGACATGATGAGCGAAGATACGACGTGTATATAGTGGATGTAGCATGCATTACATGGTGAGGACTACGCTACTGGTCCGCAAGTACCACCAGTAAAACCCGGGCCGAAGGGCGGACCGGAATGCCGGAGAGAGACTGCCAATTGGCGACGAGCCGGCACTGCGACAAATCGATCGGCATGCCGATTCCAGGCCGGTGGCGCTTTTGGAGGGAAACCCTCCATAATTGTTTATTTTATGTACCTCTACGCTTTATCTCCCAAACATCCTGCTTGTTCCCAGTTTCATATGCCCCAAGACCCTGTAACACCACATTTATTCATTGCCGGAATCCCTTCCGACACAGGTAATTTTAGTTGGAAGGTGGATGGCTTAATTAAGCAACAGACTCCACATTCACTACACCCCGCAAGGTGGGGCCCCACCTGCAATATGTAGCGTCTGACTACGAGAGACTTGTTGACGTCGTCCAGCTTGCGATGAAAGCGCGCCATGAATTCGATTGTGAGCGAGATTAATCGCGTCTTCTAACTGCGATATCTCCTGATCTCTCTTCATGCAGGTAGTGCTGTAGAAATCGTGTCGCTCTGCAGACTCCTTGCCTCTGCTTTCGCGATATTTCTTCCAGGTACAACTGGAACAGAAACAGATGAAGATCTCCTTCTTCTCGTTCGCAATTTGGCTGACATATTACCCCAGAAAACTGCCGGCGGCACATCGGATCTCGGACAAAATTCTCTGTCGTTGAAGCGGCCCCCCAGGATTATTTATAAGTAGTCGAGTCACTCACTGCTGTTGGATCCGCCCTCTGGACTTTTCTTTCCTACCACGATGACGAACACGACGCCGTCTAGTCCCGCCCTTGATCCCGTCCCCGATGCGACTGCTCTACCTACAAAGAAAGCGAAACCTGGAGAATCTTGGAAGGGTCAAGAGACCCAAGTTCTCCCACAAAATCGCCTTCCCATTGTGCGTCCCATGCTATCATTCCTATCAATTTTTTGGAAACGCGGTGTTCCAGGTTTTTCTCGGGTTCATGGCATGCGTATTTCTGGCAGCGATGGATCAGGTGTGCTCCTTACTTGTGACTGCATAATTTGAATATTAATGCTATTGCGTTTTTTTTCAGACGATTGTCGCGACCGCTTTGCCTACTATTGTCGAGGAACTTGGTGACGGCAACAACTACAGTTGGGTTGGAAGGTCAGTCCGCGGGCCTCTTCCGATTCCTCTCACTCTGACGCGCCATAATTCTAGTTCCTACCTCCTTGCTGCGGCTACATTGTCGCCGCTGTATGGAAAGCTATCGGATCTCATTGGTTAGCCTGTTCCGCCCAAAGTACTGTCCCGTTGCTCATGCCGCCTGCAGGCCGTAAACCCATTTTGTACTCTTCCATTCTGATCTTTCTGGCAAGTTATCCTATCAGATCTCCTCACGCTTTGGACTGAAATTCGCGTAGATTGGGTCGGCGCTGTGTGGCGCTGCTCAAAACCTCACCTGGCTCATCATATGTCGCGCCGTACAAGGTATCGGAGGGGGTGGTATTATGCAACTGGTAAAGCGCCCTGGATTTGTTCCCTAATACGTGTTACCGATCACATTTTTAGGTGAACATCACGATCAGTGATATAGTTCCCCTGCAGGAGTAAGCAACAATTGTCATAATTCTACCGTTGATCCTTAAGAGGCGCTATATGCAGACGAGGGAAATACGGGGGTTTCATTGGGTCTACCTGGGGCATTGCTAGGTATCTCCACTTTTATCTCCATTTTCGGCCTTTCTAATGATCCTATAGTGTCGTTGGACCTCTTCTTGGTGGTGTGAGCCGTCTTTTTTTTATGTCCAATCTGTTCCACTTCCTGACCCTTTGTTCTAGGTCTTCACTGACCATGTTTCATGGAGATGGTGAACTATAGTCTTCCCTTCTCTCACAGAAGCATACTAATAGATTATTTTTAGGTGCTTCTGGATAAATCTGTACGTCTAGGATGGTAATGCCGGCTCACCCAGTTTAACCGTTTATCCCTCCCTTGTAGACCTACAGGCGGCATCGCTGCTCTTATCTTGTTCTTCTTCCTCAACCTCAACCCTCACCCGGGACGAACTCTCCGCGAACATGCCCGAGAATTCGACTTCATGGGCTTGGGTTTGATCGTAGCAGGAGTGGTTTGTCTCTTAATTGGTTTCAACTTCAGTGAAGCGAGCTGTGAGTGGATCTCTGTATGTCAAAGTGACGATCTACAACTTCGTTGCAGGGCAAGCCCCGAAAACCATCGTATTGATTGCGCTTGGGGGCGTGCTTCTTGTGTGCGCTGGGATCTTTGAGGTCTACACAAAGAGGTCGCCGATTCTTCCACCGCGTCTATTCCAGGCAAGTTTACAGATTGAGCGTCGGAAGCGAAGATCTGATCAATGATTAGACTCGAACCACAGCAATCATCCTGGTATCAACATTCCTTCATGCTCTATCGTTCTTCGTGGGTAAGTACAGAATTTGGTCAGGAACGTATGGCGCAGCTGATTCTCGTCGTCGCTAGGTGCATATTATGTACGCTCGTCCTTCTTAGTGGCGTTTTTTCCTCTGACATCTTCCCAGTTGCCGGTATACTTCCAGATTCTAGGATCCTCAGCTACCGGTGCCGGAGTGAGGTTGGACAGACACCGCCTTCCGCTGTGATGATTCGTTAACAGCTTTTTTGACAGGATGCTTCCCTTCTCGCTGGGCTCCTCCCTCACGTCAGCCACCATGGGATACGTTGTCTCTCGTACCGGGGAGTACCGTCCAGTCATATGGATATCTTGGGCTGTGTTTACCCTTGGCTACGGGTTAATGATCATGTTGGACAGCTATTCCAATACGTGCGGTGATTGTCTTCTTGCTCTTCTCACTCACTAATCACTTGTTTCCTAGTGCCGAGAAAGTTTTGTACCCGCTCATCGCAGCTATGGGGCTCGGAACGATGTTCCAGGTAGGACGAATTCGGATGCTTTCCGACTCGACTTCTTGACGCTCGGCTTTTGTAGGTCCCGATGATCGCTCTACAGGCAGCGATGCCTCTCAAGGATATGGCGACTAGTACAGCGGCATATGGGTTTATCAGGTTAGTGTGTTCTCACGTCTTTATGACATGCTGTGATAATTTTTTTTTAATGT
The DNA here is from genome assembly GCA_030407065.1 of Armillaria nabsnona. NCBI lineage: Eukaryota > Fungi > Basidiomycota > Agaricomycetes > Agaricales > Physalacriaceae > Armillaria > Armillaria nabsnona. The sequence goes on from JAUDQA010000005.1 coordinate 1,956,221, forward strand.
GATCAGGACGTTGGGTGGAACTGTTGGCGTCTCCGTTGGACAGGTTGTTTTTTCAAGTGTATGTTTTTTTTCGCGTTAGACGCTTATGACAAGCTTGTGTCGACCCCCATTTTATAGACACTTACGAAGCGGCTCGCCAAGATACCTAACGCAGAGGGTAGCTTGCCTACTGGGTCTTTAAGTGAAAGCGTACGGCAGTTGAAGAACATAGCGGTATGTCATTTCGGTGCTTTTTCTTGATACACACCGGACCCTATACTTTTTTTTGACAGGATGTTCAACTGCGGGCAGACATCATCCAAGCTTACGCGCGTTCCATCAGTTCGATATGGTTAGTCCACACTCCGATCTGCGGTGTAGGCCTGCTGTTAGGTGTGTAAATCCGTTATCTTTACGTGGACTTAACCTAATGTGTTCTCGTACAGCATTTGGTATACGGAGGTACAGCTTAAAACGAGCGACAGTCCGAGGCGCCCCGCAAGGTGAGAAGGGGTCTACGAAGGACGGGGATTTGGATGCAGAAAAGGGAGAGAACCTTGCTATGAACAACGATACCCTCAGTCACGGATCACTTCATGACATCGACATAGAACCGATAGACGTGGAGGAAGAGGGAACGGTGAGAGAAGAGGCAAGCAGACGAAGCAGTAAAGAAATTGTTTGAACTGTCTAGGTGGAGTCCGAGTTCGGAATGGGTATTATACCAGTGTCGCATATATCAACTATAACGACGTGATGATCTAACTAGAAAGCTTATGACACAAGGCCCCGAGGTATTGAGAATGCAAAGGCCACACCGAGGCTCACCAGCAGCGAGACGAGCCCCATAATCGCACTCTGGCCATAGAACCGATGAAGATCTTCCGTCTTGGTGCCCACCACATTCCAATGATCCCATCGAGGCCTACGCGTCATCCACCAAAAGAGTGACACAGGCCCGGGGAACACAGCCGATATCTTGGAGTGGTCGTCTCTGTTAATGTGATAATACGAGCGACAGTCCGTCCAGACGGAGGACGCAAGACGGAGTTGGAGCCACGAGTTGTACGCGCTGCAGACGTCCTCTTTGATATCGAAGGACTTCACCCGGCCATCGATGATGGGTTTGATAAGCTGCAACGCGTACTGCACCTGCGCCTCTTCTGAGAACAGCACTGACGCGTGGCCAACAGCAACGTTGGGACCCAGTAGGACAAAGACGTTAGGAAAGCCAGGAATAGACATGCCGTACATAGCTGTAGGGCCGCCTTGCGTCTTGAAGTATTGATGAATCGTCGTCGATCGACCTCTGACCCGCAGATCGGCTGGCTCCTGCGATATTTTAAGCACCAGTGCAAAACCCAAGGTGCCCTGGGTAAGGAACTGACCAGAGAGTACCCCGTCCCGAAAATCAGGACGTCCAATGGAATCACTTCTCCGTTCTTCAGCCTGACGCCTTCCTCGACGACGGAATCGATGGCGTCCCAGTTGAGTGACACGTTGGGTTGCTCGAGGCACGTAAGGTAGTCGGAATCGACGATGATTCTCTTACACCCGGGGGAGTATTTCGGTGTGAGCTTCTCGAGTTGGTCTTTTGGAGCTTTGTGGGCTATGTATTTTTCCATTTTCTTGTCGGTCTTAATAAGCCATGGGTAGGAGCGAACAAAAGGGTGATTTTTTACCTGTCGCACGAAGCTGACAATCCAGGTGTTTTGTTTGTTGAAGATAAGGAAGCTCATATCGGCCTGTGATAGCACGTCAGAGTTGGGTCTCGCTCGAATGGCGATTGAGCTTACTCTAGCCATGATACAATTCCTGTACCATCTCATAGCAAATGGTATATTCGCAAAAGTCCATTTCACCCACTCGGGATATCGCAAGAACGCCTACGCAAGGACGTCAGCAAGGGGAAAGCCATAAAAACGAGCACCTTACCCTAGGAACGAACCAATTGGGCGTCCTACAAAAGTTGACGACCTGCACAGACGGGTCCCTCGAAATCTCGGGAACAAACTGAACGCTGAGGAAGACAACGAGTTGGAGCTCAGCCACCGCGGTTTAGCAGAACGAGACATACGCAGAAGCGCCGTTGCCGATAACGCCCACTCGTTTCCCCTGCAGCTCGACGTCGTGCCTCCATTCTGCAGAATGCCAGAGCTCGCCTTTGAAGGTGTCCCTGCCGGGAATATCCGCCGGGTATAGAGGCGTGAAAAATCCGCCCATGGCACAGAACAGGACCTCGGCGGTGGTATGACTCTCTTCGCCTGTGAGCATGTCCTTGAGGGTGATGTCGTATTGCTGCCGTTCTTCGCTCCAGGCAGCATAATGGACTTGTGTGTGGAACTTGGTGTTGGCGCCTAAGTTGTGCTTGGCAAAGACGCGTTTCCAGTACAGGTGAATTTCTGTCTGGGAGACATAGTAGGTGGGCCAGTTGGGGTTTAGTTCTGTTGACAGGCTGTACCAGTGGGCGGCTACATCACATGAGCAGCCCTTTTGGCGGTTCGCAGTGCGTTATCTCGTGATGAAATAAAATACGCACAGGGTAGGTATTGTCCTGCAACGAGTCAGTCAATGGGAATTCTCTTCTGAAATTCAACTTACTCTCCAGGTGCCCCCTACATCCCCTGCTTGTTCATAAATCTACCTCTCCATTCAGCCGCTTCCAAAATGAAAAAATCGGATGGTGCTAACACTAAAGTTGGTAAAGCCGAGTTGCTCCTTTAGCGCAACTGCCGCTGAAATTCCAGCAATACTGCGTCCAGTGAGTCACTTTGACAGGCAGCACGTAGATTAGACATACCCAGCACCAGCGATAACGACACGCACACCGCCTCGAGTACGATCGTTCATCAAAGTTTTGGTTTAACCGGTTGTAAACGTGCCGAGTCCGAACCTAGCCCTCAATATTTACTCACGACGTGCAAAATGAATTATATCACATGGCTAAAAATCAATTGTACAGAGAGCAATACACAAGAAACAAAGGAGGTGGGAGGAAGGTATAACACAGATAAATCGGTAAGTACTGGATTAACGAAATTCAAAGCTAGAACTTGCTCGCTCGGGGACGTGGGCCAACGTGAGCTGCTGGTATCTACAACAGCAGTCAGGACTAGAATAGCCTGGAAGTAAAAGGAAAAGACCCACGGCTCGGAGTTTTGGTGATAGTAAAACCCACTCATCGTTGCTGCAGGCGGAGCGGTTAGACGCGGGCCGGCAGAAGGAGATCGACGAGCACTGGACTCGCGTCGCTCTCGGGGCTCAGATTTTGTCACGGGCGATGTTGGTTCTTCATTTTGAGAAGATTGAGTGGGATTGAAATCGACACAAACGTAATAGAAACCTGTACACCTGTAAGAACAGATGACAGAGGAGATAAGGCAGCTACTTGCCGGCAAAACTTGCGCCATTGATATCCTGTACGCGGTGATCCGGAACCAAGAAACGCTCCTTCCACCGCATGAACACGGCCCCTCGGTCGCGGTCAGGGATGGTGTAGTGAGGTCTTTTAAGATCGTGCTTAACGTGACGGAAGGCGGGGAAGCGGGACCAATGTACCATGTCGTCGGCCTCGTTGGCACCCCAGTTTTGAGTACGGAAGCCGTAGCGACTGCCAATGACTTCAGCGTCAAAGTAGGTGGTGAGCTCGGGATAATCTTCGGTGAGACCTCGGATGCAAAGGTAACCGCAGAGGAACGACGACGAAAAGTCGACGTCCTGCCGTTACCGGTGAGCAGACGCAGGAAAAGCGCAGAGACATACGCACGACGATGGTCACCGTGACATCATAGCTGTTCCGTCCACTCTTCTGTGTTCCCTGGAAGGAGGCACCCGGGTAGAGACAGTGGTGAGCCTGGGTGCGAACTCGTAGACGAGTGATATCGGTAAGGGGATTGGGAGAAAGTGAGACCAATGCCGTATGCCTGCGGTTAGGGTTTGCTACTGGGACAGCCGGCGCATGCGATTGCAGCGGCTGCGACGATGGGACCGTCGTTGTCGGGGTATGGACGGATAGAGACGAGAGCTTGCTGGCGAAGCTTGGCGGCGGCGGGGGCGCTGTTCGCTGCGTATCTGATGGCTCCTGGTCGTATGTAGAGCGTCCCAGACGCAGATAGGCGTTGTCGACATCGATGCACGTCGTCCTGGGGTCTATCTGTCCGTGAATGGGACCACATGCTGCGCAGACGATAGCGTCGGCAGCGAGGAGAAAGAGGTGACTTGCGGGGTCGACTGGACAATGGCACGACGAACAGACCTTTGTCTGTACGTGTTCAAGAGGTGGTTGGTCGTCGGGGGCGGTGTAGAACTCGGAGGGCATCGTGGAAGAAATGAAGCAAGAGGGTCGTCGAGAACAACGACGACGACTAGAAGTCAAGACGAAGCCTAGCCTGTGAACTAATCTGGGCACGTGGTCTGGCCTCGATCCCTGATTTTTTGAAAAGTTCAAGTAAAGTTCAAGATTGACGGATCGCTAGCTATCTAAGTATTTACAGTGTTTGCCTCCGAGTCTCGCGGTGCCCACCTAACGTCCATGTTGAGTATTCCCTGTTCGGACTTTGCCCGTCCCCGTCTATGTCTGGTCGTGGTCAGATGCCTCGAATAGCAGCGCTCCGTATCCATTTCGGGCATCGTATATGATCTTGACCCAGGTTTCCTATTGTCAAGGTTACCTCTATGCAGCCACCGTCGAGCACTGAATATGTGTGGCTGTCGCTCCTGCTGCAGCTCCCACCGAGGGGGATCTAGAATGATTCCATATCACCGCCAGGAACGTGTGCACCTTCTCGCCGGCCCATGGGTTCACTACCGGCTCCTCACCGCTGTCGTATCCAGACTTGAGAATGCAGTGCCCTGATATCAATGAACGCCACTAAATACCCAAGAACCCTTCTTGTTGCCTTTTCCGACGCGCCTGTATGGTACAAATACTGGCGATCGGCCGCACACAAAAGCAAGCGCTTCAATCATCACCAAACTCGTACCAATACACAAAACATCACGTACACATCGGATATCAACCTTTGAGCCAATGGAGCTGGAGAGCTGTCCAGCCAAAAACAAACAAAGCGACACCTGTTGCTATCTGTGTCCAAAAAAAGGTCATTAGGCGATCCTGATATGGCGTCTAAATTGAACACAGCTAGAACAGAAGCCGAAAACCTTGGGATATCCGTTGTAGGCGCCCCCGAGACTGAGGGAACGTGGTGAAGGAGCCGTCCACAGATGCCCTGTATTGATGAAGATCGCATTCGCTGTCCAAGATCTCGGGGTAACGGACATCAAGCCTAACCTTGAATATAACCCTCGGCGGTCCAAGTCCTGTGCATGTCACTGGCATAGCAAACCCAGGGTATTTCCAAGGCAGAGTCATCGTTGCATGGCCAAAAAAGCGATCGTCTGTCCTGGATACCCGGAGCGAGCCAACATGGACGGAACGTTCAGCGGTACCAACGACAAGAATATCTACATACCAGAGATCGTAATCGAACCCGCGACCCTGAGTGATGTGGTACATACAGCAAAACGAACAGATGCACTTCTCGTGGAGTCGTCCCCATTTGCAATGGCCAATTTGCTATATTTTCCGGGGGATTTGAGTATGACTTCTAGGGAGAAAAGCCATAGGGAAAGTCAGGCTCTAGACCAAGACAGAGCTGCATTATAAGAGGATCGCAGAGGACGCAGAGGGATTCCATAACACGATCCGAAGTCTCCAGATATCAGAACGTCCCCTAATTCTTCTCGCAGAGGAAACGAATAGAAAGCCAGAGAGGTCCCGAAAGCAGGCAAATGGACCGCAGAAGGTACGATCAGGGGGGACATGAAGGGGGGCTGATAGCGAAGAATACGAATAACACGAAAAAGTATTTATTTACATTGAGGAATCGGAGGGATCAGAAAAACAAGGAGGATGAGTCCGTGCGGTGACAGAAGGACCCTGAGTAAAGTGACCTTGCACCTTCCTTCCTTGTACTCCCACCTTAATAGGCCATCCGGCCCTATTCTCGTTCTTTTCCTTCCTCAACGTCGACGATGACCTCCCACTCCCACTCGTCCTCTACCGCCAATGTCGTCGGCGTCCACTATCGTGTCGGGAAGAAAATCGGCGAAGGTTCCTTCGGTGTCATCTTCGAGGGTACGCTATACTCTCTTTCTGCGCAGCATTGCAGTACCGACGGCCTTGTTTCTCTGCAGGAACGAATTTGCTCAATTCCCAGACCGTCGCCATCAAATTCGTGCGTCCAGCGAGTCCGTCGCTGCCCTTGACTTGTCCGTCTTACCGTATCTAGGAACCCCGGAAAGCTGAAGCGCCTCAGCTTCGTGACGAATGTCGGTCGTACCGTATACTGTCAGGCTGCAGTGAGTTGACTATCCTGCCCGGGTCCAGCCCTCGTCGCCACCGCCAACTCATCATTCTGCTCTAGCCGGAATTCCTCAAATATATCACTTTGGTCAGGAAGGTCTGCATAATATCCTGGTGATAGACCTCCTCGGTCCAAGTCTGGAGGATCTCTTTGACATGTGCGGTCGCAAATTCTCAATCAAGACCGTATGCATAGCTGCCCGGCAAATGGTGCGTCTGAATCAGCTGCTGTGCTCGGTAGCGCTCCCACTGATTCGCACGCCCCGCACAGCTTACAAGAGTGCAGACGATACACGAAAAGAATCTCATATATCGTGATATTAAGCCAGACAATTTTTTGATTGGCCGGCCTGGCACCAAAGGAGCAAACGGTGCGCTTTTTGCCGCACTATCACGGAACTTTCATTAATCTTAGGTACTGCAGTCATACATGTCGTTGACTTTGGCATGGCTAAACAATACCGCGATCCCAAGACGAAACAGCACATACCGTATCGGGAACGGAAGAGTCTGAGCGGCACTGCGCGATACATGAGTATCAACACCCATCTGGGCAGAGGTACGTTTCCCGGACATGTTTTTTGATTTCCCGTGGCCTCATCGGAAATAGAACAATCACGACGAGACGATCTAGAAGCTTTGGGCCATGTCTTCATGTACTTCTTAAGAGGAAGCTTACCATGGCAAGGGCTTAAGGCCGCGACGAATAAGCAAAAATACGAGAAGATTGGAGAGAAGAAGCAGACGACACCGATCAAAGAGTTGTGTGAAGGCTTCCCTGGTGTGTAACACTTGATCTTTATCATTGCAGCATACTCACATTTCTGTAGAGGAGTTTGGAATATATCTAAACTACGTCCGCAAGCTTGGGTTCGAGGAAACGCCTGATTACGAGTTTCTCCGCGAACTTTTCTCCAAAGTTATCAAGACCAATAATGACATTGACGATGGAGTATTTGATTGGAACTTACTCAATGGTGTGTACATTGCTCCCCTATCAAAATCCACCAATTAAACTTAACCTTATTGTTCTTCAGGTGGAAAGGGCTGGGAAGCATCACTGGCAAGTCCATTCATTAATCTCGGATGGTTCAGCACTCATCCGCTGTATTTTCAACAGGGTCAGCAAACTCAAATATTGAATCAAATGCAAAGCGCAGGCCTCAGCCCTGACCGTCGACGCGAGCACCGCGACTCCGAACGGCGGAGAGCTTCCCAGGGTGGGAACAACATCGCACCTCCCTCACCAGCACTTGTCAGGCATGGTTCGAAACAGCGCAAAATACCCACCGCCCTCACACCCGGCGGGAATAACACGGGTCAGATCACGCCCCACTCTGCGGCCGCCCAGGTGAACATACCTGTGGGCTCAGGCCGAGGCGCACAACATCCCTACGCCAATGTCTCGGGTGCTGGCTATGATTATGGGCGGGAGGCAGACGAGGGTTATATGGGGCAGTATGGACGGGCATCACCGATGCTGTCAAGTGTTGGTGCGGCTCCACCAGTGGTGAGCAACGCACGGGCAAGGGGCGGTGACGTTGGTGTTTCAGGAGAGTATGGCCAGGAAGCGGACGAACCACCGCGCAAAATGAGTCTACTTAGGATTCTAACGTGTCGGTGCGGTTAAGGACCCTTCATAATGATTGTTGTTCCACTTTTCCCCTTTGCATTGCTCTCATACCTTTGGCATATCATCAGTCCATTCCCTTCTTTATACCCATTTTATCTAAGCTGCCTAATTTCATGGCTCTACGTTGGTTTTTTTATGGTGCTGTTGCTGGCGCAGTATTGGGATTATTTAATTTACGAGGCAGGATAATTGAATGACGCATCTGGTCCCGATTCCGTAGAGTGAAATGTGCAGATCTTGAGCGCCACACTAGATAGTTCTTGAAAACATACAATGAAGGAACGTACGACGTAAGATAGGCGATCATGGTCATTTAGGAAATGAATGAAAGCTTCGATGTGATTTTTGTGCATCGGTGCCTTATTCGACCTCGCAGACATTGTATTTTCAGCACGTAGTATTTGTGCTGATACGGCCAAGCTCAACATATCTCGGACCTACTGGCCAGTGTGTCGACCCTGAAACACAATGAACCCTCATTATAAATTCTCAACTTCTATGTATACATCTTCCAACGTGGTCCAACATCTCCTCCGCACATGCAGAACTAGGGTTGTGATTACAACGGGACGGATAAACGACGAAGCCCACGAAGAAGGAAACAACAAGCACACTATTGACTATTTGGAGATGGCAGGAGAAGCGAGCCTGGAGTTGAACGAATCTCCATGGGCAAAGAGATATTCATGAGAAACACGGGACGGATCATAGCATGCAGAGGGCCATGACTTACAGCGGCCTACGGGAAAAAAAAAGTCCGGAGCCTTGAGGATTAGAAGGTCATCTGGAAGACCCCATGGTAGGAAAGCGGCAAGGAAGCAGCATCCGATAAACTCAGAGGGATCAGATTTCATTATACAAGTAGGAGTTTGGCCAGGGCCTAGACGAAGACGGAGTCGATCTTCCCGAAAGATCATGTAAAAAAAGGTCAAGAGGGAGAGTATATCTGGCGTCTATCAGCAGGCGTCCTATCGCGACAGCTGCAAAGAATAGCCCACCGCCTGCATAAGATCGTGACGACGCCAGTACATTGACCCTGCCAATCATCGTTGTCATCTATTTAAAAATAGGTATTATTGAAAAGAAACACCCGATTATATTGAAGCAGACACGGAGAGAGTCGAGTCCAAAAAACGCAGGCCATAGACCCGCTTACAAGGTTACTCGACAGGGTAAAAATGACGAACCGTAACTAGCATCTTTCATTTGCGTCTCACCCTCTTCACCCTCTCGGCCAAAGTGTCTGGTTCATTCGAAGACTCCAGTGGAACCGAAGACGCCTTTCTCTTCAATGGAGATGGCAACGGAGTTGTTGGGGGTGTGGGCAGTAGCGATTCTACTCTCGATCGTTTGCTGCCTTTCACAGGCGACGACGGTGTAGGATCTTGGACACCGTACGACGCAAAGGACTTGAGGTCGGATGTGAATAAAACCTGCCACATTGATATATATTGAGAGTTTTAATGTAAAGCTGGGAATATTTTCATACCGAATGAGCCCAACCAGCATAATCACCCCAGACATTTACCAATTTGCTGTTGACGTCTTCATAGAGCTTGGGAGTCATAGGAGATTTGCCCTTCAGTGAACCCTTAAAACCATAGTGCTTGATGGCAATTTGATGCACATGGGTGTCGACGGGAATGACTTCTTTCTAAAGGCGATGGATCGCGTTAGGACCTTAACGTAGGCCAGAAAAGTCCATCTACCTTATCAAGGCTCATCAAGAGAATGCAATCAGCGACTTTTCTGCCGACTCCCATAAGTTTTAAAAGCTCTGCGCGCGCGCCAGCAGTGGCTACTCCACGCAGAGTCTCAAGCCAAAGTTCTGAAGGCTCGCGACCTGCTTCAGTGGTGCCATGAGCATCTACGAGTATCTGTGCAGTTTTCTGGATGTACCCTGCACGATATCCGAATCCCAAAGAACGCAAGGTCGCGGTCACAGACGGGGCAGCAAGGACGGAAGGTGGAGGGAACGGATGATAGGTATGAGTTTCGTGTCCGGATAGATCGCGAAGAGAGAGCAACGCAGGAGAGTATTGTTTGCAAAGCGATTGTACCATTTTGGTTATACGAGAAATGTTGTTATTAGACGAACATATGAAGCTTGGAGCGCGTCAGTACAACAAAAAAAAGTGTAAGCGAGGCACACACGAGATAAGATTCTCCCAAGGATCCTGTCTCAGCATTCTAATGCCACCGAAACGTTCTTTCACGCCAGAAAACACGGTATCGCGAGCGGCCCATTCGTCGTACAGTTTTGACAGGTCGACGTCTAGCTGGAAATAGTCGTTGAGCCACAACAGTGTTTCTGCTTCTCTGAGATGTAATTGGGTGGTCGATGGCTGTGGGTCTGGAAACACTGAGCGATAAAATAACGCGGTTTGTGATTGTCGTAGGCAGACGACGCGGTCTCGAAGACACAGCCGATATTCCTGCGCGGGTATGGTAGGATCGCTAGGCGTTGGAAGGGGTAGAATAGACCATCTAAAGGACTGGCCGCATTTGAGCACGGCGGCGAGCGAGAGCTGGATGAGAGGAAGAGGTAGCGCCTGGAATCCGGCAGGAGTGGCCATGGTGGTGAAGATGAAAAACCCGGGCCGGGCCTGCGGAGTTTGTATCAATTCTTCACCTTCATGCCATCCGACGGCGATTCATTTTTACCCAGAATCCAGTCTGTATTCTATTCCATTTTTGATAATCAACACGGCCCAAAAATTGTTTATCAAGTACCCGAGGCCCTCATTGCGACTACCCCTTCACCCTCGTCAATTTCGGTACCTCCCACACCGGCCACCGATGTCCCACCGTCACCACGCCTGAGTTCTCGGAATTCGAGCTCATCCTTGATATCACCCGTTGAAAACCGAGCCTTACTAAGCTTAAATTCACCCAACAAGCGTTCTACTTCGTCGAATCGCGTCCTTTTCAATTTCGACGACATTTCCAAATATGTTATCCCCCCAAGCTCCCTCTGTGGAAGGCTAGTCATTTGCTCTACCAAGCACCACCGGATAATAGGGTTTCCTGTCGAACTTCGGGGTCCATACGAGCGAAACTACTTCAGGTACAACCTCTGCTTCGTTTTTGACCGGGGCGCCGACTTGAGCTGCTACGAGCCTATCGTTCGCAAAGTCAGCCGTGTTCTCACATCCTGCGAGGTGCGTTTCTGTGCATCTGCTCTGCCCGGTATTGAATCTCTTCTGCGCAGGAGGAATCCGCGTTTCTGTCCTCGTCTGAGACTTCCCATACCGTTCACGCGATTCTGGAACAGCTATACGAGGATCTTAATTCTTATGCCGAAACGTCCATCCCAATTGACCAGTTTAACTCCATTGAGCTGAAGATCTTCCCGTTCTATCCAAATCCTCCTACCGTTACTGACTGGATGGTCCCGGTCGCTCTGATAAATCTCTCGAAGCAGATAGAGGAAAATTGGGACCTGACTATGGTCAAGGTCAGTAGTCCTTGGGATCTCGCTGTTGGGATTATTTCTCATCCCCTCCTTCTTAGATTTGTCAGTTCATAGACGGCACGAACCACGTCAGTCGGATTGCTCGTCTAGCCGATTGTGATATTAGCTTTGCCCGGCAAGCTATCGCACATCTCTTGTGAGTGCTCCTGCTTAGCCACACACCAAGCTTACATTAAACGCAGATATTATCAAGTCATCATGACTATCGACATATTCCAGTATTCAAACATGTACACCCTCAATAAAAGTATTCAATGGCTGGCCGACGAGCCTCATGTCAAGGAAGAGTGTGGTCCCTACGTCACCAAACCAGGTTGGTGGACTTTCTCTCTTACTCAAGTCCATTCATAAGACCCGACATCCCAGGACGAATAATACTGGACTGGCCTCAACTTCTCCATCTGTATTCAAGAATGAAACCGGACATAACCGTCTTTGACTGGATGGTCGCTCATGATGCCGACAAATTGGGAATTGACGTTCGCCGTTTCACCAGTTTCGGTGTCATAAAGGTGAATAACTGTCGAGAGAATCTACCCGTGATTAATCTGCTTACAGGGATTCCTTCGAAGAGTTCATCGGTGGCCTATCCTCCTTCACAGCGCATCCGAGCTTCCTCGTATTCCAGCGCGTCCAAGGGTGAAGAGCTTCTCAGGGACCTCACAACGGCTCCCACTGTCGCCTATCCCGTCCGAGACGACTTCGTCAACGAATCTCCTCCGAGGGAGATTTCCGTACACTGCACCCATAAACGCTTCTGTCAGCCCTGATGTCGCTACAAGTGCACCACCGACGCCAAGGGGGATCTCATACCGCCCTCGCCGCCCCAGTGCGGCCGAGAAGGTCCTCGAACAGCTCAAGAGTCGCGATCAACAACAGCTCTCTAGCAGTCCGAGGACTTCGTGGATCCATCAGCCGTCTGGTTCGCCTTCCAATCTCCATCCAGGGATCACAGCGACATCGAGCACACCTCAGGATAGCAGCCCCTCGTCGAGTAAATTTGGAAGTGTCGAATCGCGGCGGCAATCAGCGGTATTGGTGCCGCCTGCTGCACCCCCAAGCTCGCCCAATCTGCCCAAGGCTACACTTACTACACCTGGGCCGGTGAAACCTCGGATATCACGATCACCTTCCGCTCCTCTTGATGGTCAGATGCCTACCACCAGTGAGCATTTGCCTTTAAACTACCCGCCGCAGTTGTTGCCTCTCCTGGATGGGGAACATCATACGGATGAACTGTCTGTCCGATTTGAGATTGGCTGGGCCCGCTTGGAAGAGTGGTTGATCGCTGTTGGAAGAGGACAGGGAAACGGAGATTATGGTCAGATTCAGATGATCTTTCGGTGAATAACGGTGTGGTTCCGTGATGAGGTGTGTACACATTTTTGGGGGCTTGTTATGCTAGTCGAGGCATTCTCGGACTCGCGTATATAAAGCCTCTCGTGATCTGATGAACAGATTCAAGAGCCCCGACCTAAAAGGTCTTTGGACAGAGTGGCATGTGGTCAAAAGCCTGAATACCGGGAACCTGGCTACGTTTTCCGCGGTTCATGGTATTAGCCAAAAACGAGAATGGAATTTGCTGTTACCCGTATTGTTTGCTGTTAGATATAACTGTATACTAATATAACGTAGAGTCTTCCCCAAGGCCACTCTCTAAGAGATAATGTGATGTGGCATTCTTCACTTCTCGCAACCACTCCTCAATGGTGGTTTTCTCAGTGACATTGTTATCCCAATAGACCACCAATTCGAGTTCCTTTCGAAATGTCGAAGCTCCCAGGTAAATCTCGCCGGGATGGCATCGAAGACGTAAACCGGAGGAACGTACATAGATTCTGGGAGTTTCCCCACCTACTGGAAACTCACACGGGAGAAACTTGTCAGCCTACTGATTGGTCAGGAAAAGAGCGAAGATAGCCATCGATGAGACGCACACTTCCAAAGTTAGACCCCCCGAATGAATACACCATGCCACGCTTTGCCCGGTCAATAGCAGGGATAGAACTATCCTCCTCCCCCGAAGATGAGGCCTGCGCTTTGGATACCAGCTCCTTCAACATCGTGATAGCTCGAGGATAATGAACTGAGCCGATGTCGAGAAACAAAGGATGCTTCAGAAGATCATTGGCGCGTTTCTTCATATTCTTGCACCTATACCAAAAGCGTTGACGTGACAAGAGGGCGTCAAATGTCGAATGAGCACCCTCTGGCTTTAGTGGAACAAAAGACATCGGGTAGGCATAGAATCCTATCGAAAGCATCGGATTCTCCGCTCCTCCACGGGTATACCACTCGCGATCCAAGTACGGCCTGATATTAACAGGACCCGCCGTATACATAGGTTCGGTTTTCCTGAACTCCCATTCTTCCTCCGTCATCAAACCTTGAGCATACCTCCTGCAAAGCAGACGACCCATGGCAATCTGACCAAGCACTACATAAACGTTCCCAAATGCCGATCCGTGGTCGCGGCATATTTTCAAAATACGCGTGGTTTCTTCTGCGGTAAAACAAAGCACCGTCTTGCGAGAATCAACGGGGTTCTCGTTCGTGTGAACGGTGGTGTTTCCGGGAAGTGATTGACCGCCGCTCTGAAGCCTTGTATGTCAGGAAATTAACTAGACTGAGGTAAGTCGAAGGACGCACGTTGAGCTTTGCGGATCGAATAGAAGCGATAACATGGGCCATGGCCCTGTGCCATCGTTGTGTAGCGATATTGAGTCTTCTGACAGGATACAGGTCATCGGTTGCAAGTGATAATTCCAGCCTCTCCAATAAGCGAGGGGCTGGTACGGGCGGAGATGAGGAAGATAGGAAAGAAAGTAGTGTCCGTACAACAGTGTGGCGCGAGACCCCATCGCTTACGCAGTGGGCAGCATGGAAGACGATGTGGAAGCAATTTTTGTGATCGGATTGCTGGAAGACAAAGAGTCGGACGAGGTGGTGATCGTCAAGGATCCGCTCTTGATTGAGAATGTTTTCTACAGTTGCATCCGCGTCGCTAAAGGAGGTGACTGTCATGAAGGTCACCTCTCCGGGGATGTTAGATTTGAGTCGACGCTCATCTACGATAAAATGCACGTCTTCGTTCCTATCCCCAACTGTTTCTACCCGTGCGCCTAGAAGAGGGTGCATCTGCTTTGCAAACACCCAAGCCTTGCCCACGGTCTCTTCGGTGATTAAGGAAATGTCGTCGTTTGGTACCTCGAAACATACTGAGTGAGCGGTATCCGAGGCCCCGTGAAAAACTCGGCCGCGCAAGTAGAAATGCAGTTCGTTAAGACCCAGAGAGCGCTCATATATGGGATCTGGAGAAGACGAGCGCAATTTCCATGGGGCACGCATGCAAAATTAAAACTGAGAGGAGAGTCGTGAGGCCTCAGGTGGCGAAATGAGCCAGGAAAAGAGGGATAATATCCGTTACAAACACAATGTTCCTTTTACCCAGGGCAAGCAACAGAATACGTACTTACGACTTGATAGAGCGAGCAATCCTTCACGTGCACTTGTATCATTCGTGGCCCGGGGTGGGCGGCCCGAACCACGCTGTTGTAACTTGTCCTTAACTTCGTCAGACGATGTTTCTGAAGGGTATTACTTGTGATTGAGTAATGCCTATATGACCGTCGTTGCTGCCATTGCTAGTTGTACTTGTGGATCAATCTAGCATTGTCAGGCTGGTTCCCGGACCGTGAGGAAAACATGGAAAAAGGAGCAATGACGAGAGTATTTGGATAAACGGCAAGGACGCGTGGCAGGAACATTGCCAAGCTACGGCAGGTGACGTGTCATGCATGACACGCGATACATAAGCACGGCGTGTCCTGGCAAATGGGACGCGTTGCCGGCGACGCGTATGCCTAAATAAACCTATTTATAGACTAGTCAGTATGTATAAAAGACCGAAGGAATGAATGAAAAAGAACCTTCCCGACCCAAGCAGTTTTAGAACATAAGCGCGACCGTACCCGCAAGTGTTCCCAGCATTCACACGATCTTCAGGATTTTGTGAAAACCAGTATTTCAGTACCCAACCACGTCAGTTACCAACAGCAGCCACCGACGACCGTACAGTCAGCACCACGAAACAAGTTACCTAACGCACGCACGCACGCAGAGACCGAGTTCTCTGAAATCACGACAGCAGATTCCCCTACGAAACTCAGACTTGAAGTCAACCTACGCCATAGCATACGTGCTGACCTCCCCGAGCTAATTTTATCGTACGACAAAACGTTGCACGGTAATTCTTGTCGTACGTGAATTCGCGTGACAGCATCCATATCCATTACTTAAATAACTTGCTTTCCGACCCCCACCATCCGAGTCATGTTACCCGAAACCGCCTCAGTTCTTATTATCGGTGCAGGCCCTACCGGGCTCACTGCTGCCATTGCGCTCGTCAAACAAGGTATCCGGGATATTGTCGTTGTCGATGCTCAACTGCAGGGCCAGAACTCCTCTCGCGCCGTTGTCGTTCACGCGGCAACCCTGGAAGTGCGTCTTTCACAGTGGAACTCATTCATACTACTTGCTAAGACTTTTATTATATAGGCGCTTGAAAGTATAGGATGTGCAGATGCCATCATCGCCAAAGGCGTGAAGGGCAGGGGGATGATGTTCAACAGGAACACCGCTACGTTCATCTCTGCAGAATTCAAGGGCTTGTTGGCGCCGTATACTCGCTATGATTTTGTTTTGCTCGTACCCCAGACAGTGGTTGAAGAGGTCCTTCATGCTGAGCTCGTTCAGCGGGGCATTCAAGTACTGCGTCCCCAGCACGTTGTCGGTATGGCAAGCAGCACCGACTACAAAGGCCTGAACGTTACTTTTGAGTCCGGAGAAGTTGTCAGGGCCGACTATGTCATTGGTGCTGATGGGAAAAACTCCGTCGTAAGTCTCCCATTCCCCCCAAAATATACGGGCTTATATTATTCAGGTTCGTGAACTTGCCGGTATATCTTACGCTGATCCTGACAAGGCTCCTATTGAGGACTCCGTCGCCCAATTAGTACTAGCAGACGTTGTGTTCTCCCCTCGACACACTTCTCTCTCAGACGACTGCATGATGGCTCATGTCTCACCCTCGGGCGTGTTCATGACGCTCCCATTACCTTCCTATCACCCCGATTTATCGTCAGACGACATGGTACATAGAATCATCTTCAATGTTCCCGCGTCGTTGGGTGCTCCACCTTCTAATCCATCAACGGAGTACCTTCAAAATCTCCTAAACACCCAAGGACCCGCTCATATGTCTTCGGATCCAGCCGTGAACCAGCAGCCCATGCACATCGCAAAAACCGTATGGTCGTCAAGGTACAGGACAAGTTCCGCTATCGCTGGTACGTTCTTCAAGCCTTTGCATAATGAGGAAGGGTCTTCGGGAGGCAGAGTTGTAATTGTCGGTGATGCAGCGCACACACATTCACCTTTTGGAGGTCAGGGGATGAATCTTGGTATTCGAGATGCGGTCTTCTTGGCGCCGGCACTGAAAAAGAGTCTTTCGGAGAACAAGGATGACGAATTGGAATCCTGGGCTGCAGTGAGACGCACACGGGCTTTGACGACAATACAGATGACAAAACAAATCACAGCTTCAATGAGTCATATCCTTTCTCCGAACAGATTCGTAGGATCTCTGTCATTTGGGATATTTAGGTTTGTGACAGGATTTTCATTCATGAGGCGGTGGGTTGGTCTGCTATCTATCTGTTACCCGAAAGCTCATCGATGACAACAGCATGGCTGCATGGCGACTAAGCGGTCTAGGGAATCGCTGACATCATGAGCTACTTCCGCCGCTGAAGATATAACCAAAAAATCTAAAATCCAACCCCTCTCCTCATTTTCTATCATAGTTCTATCAGATAGCCTCTGATCAATGTAACCTCAGTTCCCACTGGTAACTGTTGAAGATAGGACTCTGCGACATGCACGTACTTACATATGAACACTTCTCTCCAGAGACTAGTTCAGGCAACAGTTTAAGACTCCTCGACGCTCAGGCCATGGAGCTGGATCATAAAAATATCTTGTTCCCCCGTCAGTGATTTCTCACTCAGTGCGGGATCAAGTGTCATTTTAAACCTGGAGCTCTAAATCTGAATTGTTGTCGTGTGAGCTGACTCTTCTCCTTGAAGGTCTGTGACAGAACTACACCGCTAAGCGTAAAGGCATTTAAACATCTTTTTATTGAGCTGTATGTTCCATGACTTCTTCAGACCAAGTCTCCCTACCATTGCTCGCATAAAGATTTACGATAGCACTGCTTGATGTCATAGTGTCCAAGAGGCAAGGACCGCTGCACCCGTTTGTATTCCAAGTTATTGAAAAAAGTGGTAAGACACCCCAACCCTAGACGTGTGGATGTTAGACCAAGCAGAAGGAAGAGGCTCCATCTACGTACTGGGATGCCCTTTGGAAGCCATCCACAAGCACCGACTAATATCCCCAATATCCCCTTGTGCGCGCCGATGGCCACTCATGATTTGAGAGAAATATCGGACACCATCAAGTATTAAGCAACCATTCTCGCATGTAGTTAGGAAGGTTAGTTCGGTTCCAGGGATACCGATTTCGCTCAATGTCACCCCTGCGGAAACCAAGGTTAACTCGTGTATTCTCGGCGAAGGGTCAGGGTCAACCACGGAGACATATACGTCCATTCGCGTCCTCCCGCGCTCGGTGACCTTAGATAGGTACCTGCGGTAGCAGACACGAATGGGAATATCAAGATTCCGACGCCCATCAGTTGACCATCTCAACACGAAAGAAATATATGGAACGAGCGGAAAGAGAGTTTTGAAGCCGATGTCGTTGGGTAGGCCGAGGAGATAGTGATATACTTTTTTCACCGGTATTTCCATTCTGTGAAGTTCGTCTTAGAGGTTGATGAAGCAGGTAATGGAGCGAGTAAGCCGGGGGATGAAATCATGGTAAATGATAGATTTTCGGAGCCGGGCTATATCGCATAAGTAATATATGTATGCGAGATTGGTGATGTATATATCCTGAGAAGCGATAGGGGCATAGATGGATTTCCAGGTTCGGTTTATCTGGGGACAAGTAGTCATGAACGATTTCCGGATGTAGGACGGCATTTCAGAGTGCCAGGCCTCGTATACAATTATCTCTACAAGCTCTGGAGGAAACGTAGACATGGTGAAAGAGCAAGACAAAGAGTGTGAGATGTCTGAACCGGGCCGGCACTTCCACTGCTGAAGACATGGAGCATCTCCTCATTTGATGTTTCTATCAGACGGCCTCTGACTGGCAATAATGTAACCCCACGGCACGAAGTCAGATTTCAGTTCCCACTGGTAAGGATGGTTGACGGGAAGGGACTGTTGAAGCAGCAGTCTCCATACGAGACGAGAAACCGGTTCCAATAGCGTCCTGTGCGCTGCAGCAAGGAGACCTTTAGTCGGACCACGAACTAGGGATGATAGACGCACGTACAGCTATTTGGCATGGCCACTGCTCTCCAGAGAGAATAATTCACGTAGTAATGCAAGTCTCCTCGACGCTCAGACCATGGAGCTGAAGCGTGAAGGTATCTTCTTGTGCCCCCATCGATGATTTTCTCACTTTTTATCATCATTATGGGATCAAGCGTGGTTTTACGCCCAGAGCTCATAGCCCTAACAATATTGTCTATTGCCGGGACTTGCAGCCTGGGAGCGTGACCCGGGACTTCAACATGGAAGTCCGCTCTGTGTACTGTGATATTTCTGTCTGGGTCTAGAAATATGCAGAGACTGGTTTTGATAACCCCAGAGATCCCCAAGACGTAACAGGCGGGGAACTGAAGGTTGAAGGATAGTCGTTGGAGAGAGGCGAAGCAAGCCCGTAATCCAACAAAATTGGGCAAGTTGGTTAGTAGGACATAAGCATCCTTTACGGCCTCTTCATCCAGCTGGGTCAAGTCGACGTAGCATGTCATGGTGCGAACAGATGAAGGAAGGCGGCTACCGTAAATAGCCGACCTTTGTGACTGTATGATCGCACAGAGATAGGATTGGAGATAATTGGCGCTGGGTATGTAGACATCTCGAGAAGAATGGGTAGCATAGACGTCCTGCCAGACGCTGTTTATCAATGGACAGGTAGTCATGAAGTGGGTCCGATCTTTGGAGGGCATTGTCGAGCTCCAGATTTCGGAGACTATGAGATCTACAATCTCTGGAGGAAATGTTAGCTTTTCAGACGCACTGAGCATATTGTCGCAATGAGGAGAGGAGTAGGAAATTTGAAAGTGGGGGCCTAGATTTTAAACAAATATTTAGGAGCCACTCCAAACCCGGACCGTAGTTACCGGCTCCATCGAGGTCTGTATCATCGCGCTATCTATAACATGACTACTCCGACACCTTTGCCGGCACCAGCATCCTCGGTAGCCGACATACCAGCCAAAGGCGTCGTCCGCCAATTGTACAGGTAGAAATTCAAAAATCCATCGCCCTTGCCAAACTGTTTGATGTGTCAGAAACAAATCAGACGCGTGTGTACGCGCTCGCGCGATACCCGACGCACCTTTAGATCCGTCAAAAAATTCATATTATCCATCAACGTCAGAGCATTGAAGACGTCAAACTTTGCGTTGTGCGCGATCACCAGCGCATCGGTAATCAATTGTTGTAGCCTCTTCTTGAGCCTGCCATCCGGTTCGGCACCTGGTTCGAAAGCTGTGGCACTGGCGTAGTAGTATAGATAAGCAGCCTGCAGTACTCCAGGCCCAGGGCTATTGATGACGGTTGAAGGGAGGGAGTAGAACGAGAAGAAATCAGTGACTTGGTGGGTTTGTGGATCCTGAGGTATGGGTGTCAAAAGCGTCATTGAAGACTAAATTCAAGAGGAAAATTACCTCCACAACATAGCACCAAGTGACCTGCCTCTCGCGCCTTCCTGGTCCCCCATCTCCAAGTTTTCCCGTTCCATTGCCGCTCAAAAATTGATGCCGGACGTCATCAAAGGTCATAGTTGGGACCATGTCGTACCGTAGCATAAATCTTGCGAATAAATCTGCCACTTGCTCCACATCTTTCTCCTCCATTTCTCGGATAGGAAGTGTGGTTTTGTCGGGGACTCTATTGTAGTTGATCAGGCGGGCGAGGGACATGTGTCGAGGGACAGACGTAAAGTGGATATCAACCAACTTGGTGGTATTCAAGGCGCGATGATGGTACTGGCAAGTTGATACTGGGGTGGGAACGACTACTCCGGCTGTGTATATCGCCTGGAAAATCCCTTCGAGATGTACTCGACGTGTCACTTCCTTGATCAACACGGGCGCTAACCGCTTGGAACGCAGTTTCTTGTGGACACAGAGATAGTTGATTTCGCATGCCACGAAAACACTGGTTAACGCGTCAATAAGCGCCTATCGATGACGCTGATAGAACTCACTTCTTTCGGACACGGAGGGACAAGGGCACACCGGAGATGAAGGCTACTAGTTTTTTGTTCGATGATACACGGACGCCTACATGCCATTCCTTGAAGTATCCAGGTGGTTGAAGCGCCCTGCCCTGAGATGAGATGGATGCGAAAATCTCCAACGGCACACGCACCATTGCAGGAATTCGGCACTGTACTGGAATCGGAACGATGCCTCGTCATCTTCAACATAGTTCAGTGACAAAAGGTCGTACACCTCTTTGGCCTGGAGACACGTAAGCTGATGCGCCTATACGAGGCCGCAATACGGACCTGGTTGGGATCGCTCATCTCGAGCGTCGTCCACTCAAAGCTATTAGGCAGAACGTAGGGCTCTTGGCGGACTTGGTCCCGGGGAACGGAAGGCTCGATGTATCCGTCCTCAATCGGTGGCCCCTCGCCTGGTTGAGGTACTGGTTGTGTCGCCCAAAACTAAAGGCGTCGTCGTGAGCCAGCAATACCGGAAGCAGAGGACAGCACCGACCTTATGCTCTCCCATATCCTTCCTGTTAATGCCCCCAATACCAGCCTTGCCTTTCACCACATCCATGATTTTCATCGCCTCCAACGCTTCCCTCACATCGGCGGCCGTCGCCTCGTCACTGCCTGCTCCTCCATCCTCGCGAACTCGAACCAAGACGCGGTCAACGAGTTCTTGGGGTATCTCAGACTTTCCAGCGAGCGCCCTGAGGGCTCTCGCAGCTTTGGACTTTTTCTTCTTCTTCTTCTTCGTCTGACCGGTAGGGGGGGCCGTCGATGTGGATTCTAATGGATGACCTTCATCTTCGCTGCCTGAGGAGTTCTCCTCCTCTTCGCGATGGCCATCGATAGCATCTGCGGCTGGCTCAATCCCGGGCGACTGAGATGAGGCCATAAACAAGTGTAGAGATGAGCAAGTACGGGCCGACAGCCGACATTACTCCGTCGGTTATTCCGGTTACAAAAGCAAGCAATTTCATTCAATTTATTTCTTCAAACAACATTGTTCTTTCTAGCATGATCTAGACACGACAAGAAAATAGGGCCTTATACATACATACAAAATTTGATAATTCAATCTAGTCACTGTCAATCATAATAACATCATCATCATCCACACCCCAATCAGGCGACGGACTCCTGGCTTTCTGCTGTGGTGGCGCATTGTTTCTCCGTGGTATACGAGGTACTCGCGCGCCTCCAGCACCGACAACACCGAGCTCTCTGGGAGCTTGATTGCCCAGAGTTTGCCCAGATCCCAGTGTGCTCCAAGACGCTGACGAGGAGCTTTCCTCGGTGGCCTTCTCTTTACCCTTGGACGTTGAAGCCGAAGACTGGGTTGAACCTCTACCCGTTAGCGTCTGCCCAGAACCAGAGAAAGATGTGTCCTGGAATTAGACTGAGTAACGGACGCATTTCGCATGCAACTCGACTTACCTGAGACCCCACAGTAGGGGAGTTTGAGGTTGGCGGAGCAGCTGGGGGAACATACGGTGTTACATTGAATCCGAAAAATAGCTTGCCAAAAGGCAGATTCAAAGCGGCCGGGACTTTGACATCAGAATCCAGAGTGCTGTTAGACACGATACGGTGTTTACTAGGGTGTCGTGTCAGGCAGGTAGGATAACGAAACAAACGAACTTACTCGGATTTTATGATTTTGCTTCCTTCTGCCAATTCTTCGACCTTTCGGTGACTTATACCTCTTCCCTTCGTCTTTCGTCCACCCAGCGTTTCACCTTTGCCCTTAAAGCTCTCCCACTGGTCACCATCTTTGCTGACTGCGGTGGATCCAGCGCCCGTACCGGCAAAGCCACCACTCAATGATGATCCAGGCCGCGAAGAACCTGGAGAAGCAGAGTCGAGATCGATTTTGAGCTTCGACGCCATGGTGGAGGGAGGGGCTGCCTTTGGCCTTTCGGGCTCAACGTATCCCACAGGTGCAGCAAAATCAACCTCAAGATCGGTATCTAGAACGCTGATCCCTTCGCCGCCCGGATTGGTTTCCATGACAAGAAGCCCGAATATTATAGAGTTGTAGCATATTTCGATGATGTCGCCCTGTGTCAATACTGAGAAATTGCGCAGGGCTTGCTCAAGCCTGACCGCCGAACAATGAGCTTGCCGTACACGCAGGACATGGAAGACTTACACGGCTTTAGGGTCTGAAATCTCCAAAAAGTGAACGGTCTGTGCTTGCAACTTGACAAACTTGCCCTTGGGTAGTTCTGCTCCAGTAATCCGAATAGGGTCACCCTCATTCAAACGCAAAGTCTTCATCATCCAATAAGGCAAATGAACAACGCCTTCTTGTGCAATGAATTCGAGCACACCTGCGTGCGTGGAGGCGGCGGGATTAGTGGGATTACGCAGTTGGAACATCCAAGGCGATTCTAGATCCATATTGGTAAGATTTGCAAGGGCCGAAGGGGGCATTATGACTGTAGACTTTTGATTGGTGGTGATGTCGAAGAGGAGAGGTAGATATGAAACGCACTCTTGCCCCCGTAAGAGACATTCTCTCGTTCTCGTCCTGGCAGCATCGCCACGCTATACGCCCTCAGGTACTCGTCGTAAGCAGATGGCGGACTGTGTCCGGGCTGCGCATAAGGAATGCCTCTGTGATGGATCAGTGTCGATTCAGATGATGGTAATAAGGGACATACCCGGCGAGCTGAGCAAATAATTGAGCAGGATTATTCTGCAAGGAGTCAGTGGAAAGTGAGATTCAATAGCGAGGCAGACGTACAAAATTCATGGCGACGAAAGTGAATGGTGGTGGAAGTAAGAAGGAAAGGATGAATCACTGAATGCTGAATCGACGCGCGTCATTTCAGGTTGGGCAGTGTCACGTTACCCTCGATTCTTCCAAGTTCTGACCACCATGGCCTCGAAATCTCCTTCAGCAGGGCAACAAGGAATAACCAAAAATCTTTCTGGTGCTAATGCTGCCTTCAATGACAAGGTATGCGTGTATCTGGCACATCTAACCGCTCTACCTGACACGCTTTCTGATAGGGAAAGCCCATGGAACTTCGGCTATCGAACATGGTTGCTGCAAAAGGTTTTTTTACCACTGGAATTAAACTGTGTCTATTTTCTTAACGCATATACAGCTATCAGCGATGCGGTTCGGACGTCTCTGGGACCGAGAGGGATGGATAAAATGGTGCGTCGGACAGCAATTTCTGCATGGCTAGCCGTAACGTTTATTTTATCAGATCCAAACTGCAAAAGGCGAAGTTATCGTGACGAACGATGGGGCGACCATTTTGAAGAGCATTCAGGCCCTCCATCCGGCTGCGAAGATGGCGAGTCTCCGTTTTGTTTAGCATCGAGTCTCCTCTGACTTTCGGCACAGCTTGTCGATTTGTCTGCCGCTCAGGATGTCGAAGCCGGTGATGGTACCACGACCGTGGTCGTTCTTGCTGGAAGCTTGCTGGGTGCAGCAGAGAGGATGCTTCAAAAAGGCATTCACCCCACCATCATCGCCGAATCTTTCCTCAAGGCCTCGACAAAGGCCGTCGAATATCTGACGGAAATATCAACGCCGGTTGACTTGAACGACAAGGCTAGCTTATTGCGGGCAGCGAGCACTTCATTAAACTCAAAGGTCCGTCAGCTATCTTTTGTTTGCAATCAATCTTCATCGTCCCTTTTCTGAAGATCGTATCGCAATACTCGTCGACCCTCGCTCCCATCGCTGTAGCAGCAGTAACGCGTCTTGTCACTCCTACATCCTCTAATGTCGATTTACGTGATATCCGCGTCGTGAAAAAGGTCGGAGGCACGATAGAAGACACGGAACTGATAGAGGGCGTGGTACTGAACCAGAACGTCATCGTCTCGGCAGGCGGCCCTACGCGGATAGAGAAAGCTAAAATAGCTATCGTCCAATTCCAGCTCAGTGCGCCAAAACCTGATGTTCGTATTTGTGCCTGCTCGTCCAAGCTTGATTTCTCACTGCGATATAGATGGATAACACAGTTGTGATCAACGATTATCGACAGATGGATAAGGTGCTGAAAGAAGGACGTCAATATCTCCTAAATATCTGCAAAAAGATCAAGAAAGCAGGATGCAACGTTCTCTTGATCCAAAAATCTATTCTGCGGGACGCAGTTGATGACATTTCCCTCAACTTCCTCAAAAAACTTGGGATTCTCGCCGTCAAGGACGTAGAGCGAGACGAGATCGAATTCTTGTCGAAGAGCTTAGGTTGTAAACCGGTAGCAGACATTGAGGCCTTTACCGAGGACAAACTAGGATACGCTGACCTTGTTGAGGAATCCTCGAGTTCCGGCCCGAAGGTGGTCAGAATTACTGGAATCAAAAACAGGGGACGGACCGTCAGCGTCCTGGCCATGGGAGCAAACAATCTCGTCGTGGAGGAGTGCGAGCGTAGTTTGCACGACGCTCTGTGCGTTGTGAGGTGTCTAGTGAAGAAACGGTGAGTTTTTCGAGGATTCGTGAACCTGGCGTTCTAATGGTGATTTCTAGTGCCTTAATTGGTGGGGGTGGTGCGCCCGAAATACACGTCTCCCGACTTCTTTCTCAATACGCGCATTCACTGAAAGGCATGGAAGCCTTTTGCTTCCAGGCATACGCCGATGCGCTTGAAGTGATACCAACAACGCTGGCTGAGAATGCCGGGCTCAACCCCATTGCTATCGTCACTGAGTTGCGCAACCGACACGCACTAGGAGAACGGAACGCTGGAATCAACGTCCGGAAGGTATGTTCTGAAGGAGTTATACATCTGGCAAACAATCCTTAATTTTGCGTCAGGGACTCATATCAAATATCCTTGAGGAGGATGTCGTCCAACCGCTGCTGGTCTCAACGAGTGCTATAGAGCTTTCGACAGAGACTGTCTGTCTGCTATTGAAGATTGATGATTACGTTCAAGCTCGGTAATACTAGAGACGCGTAGTAGAAACAAAGTAGTGTTATTGCCCAATTCTTAATGTCTAACGGTGCTGATTCGTTCATGTAACGTGCGAACCTGCAACAGAGGGCGTCGAAGTCGGTCAAAGTAATGTGACATCGACCATTATTTTTATATTGATGGTTCTCAGGTTATTTGAACCCTGATATGAATTGAACCCGTTGTGCTGCGACTATGATCTTTCAATTGCAAGTGATCGCTGTCATCAAAAGGATGATCGACTCTACCATTTGACTTGACCATGAAAGGCATCTTGCACGCTGTCAGGTGGCAGCAGGTGGCCTGGCGGAGATGATGCAGTACTGGAGTGAGGATGTAGGAATTATATTCGTTGGGTTGC
This sequence comes from Armillaria nabsnona, assembly GCA_030407065.1. Classification (NCBI taxonomy): domain Eukaryota; kingdom Fungi; phylum Basidiomycota; class Agaricomycetes; order Agaricales; family Physalacriaceae; genus Armillaria; species Armillaria nabsnona. The sequence goes on from JAUDQA010000005.1 coordinate 1,982,380, forward strand.
TGCATCGATTCTGGCGGAACACAAGAGCGTATCGGACATACATACACTATACTTGATACATAAGTTGTAGTTTGCAGTAGTTTATAGGCGCCGAGAGAACCAGTCACGGTAGACGGTCGATGTAGTTCGAGACGAGGTCAAAGAAGGTCCAAAGCAGGCCGTGGGTAGTGATACTTCGCACCGCGCTGACACCGAGACCACGATAAATCCTGGTGACACCTGCCAATAGCGGCTTGGGATTATTCGGATCGGGACCTGGGCATATAGTTCAGTCACATCTTCACGAATAAAGTTGAAACTGACCTCTGACGAGACGATACAGTGTCTCCCATGGCCCTCGATATCTTTCACCAGCCAAAGATCGCTGCTGGATTTTCGTCTTTACACTGAGAGAAAGTTAATCTAGCAATGGAAGTGATTGATGATTTGACCTACACGTCAAGAGGATAGATTAATGCCCATGAAGATACCTATAGGCACCGTCATATGCTAGTCACAGCTTGATTCATTCGAGGTTAGACTTACACCGGCCAGTGAACCACAGAAGAATGGAACAATCGAAGCAGGAATGGGCAGCCAGGCAGGAGTCGGTCCTTGATCTCCTGATCTTTCCCTTCCAAGGAGATGCCGCATTCCGTCGTACTCGAGGAAGTACAGTGCCGTTCCGGTGGTATCCCGTACTGATGTTACCGCTTTGAGCTGCAGCGAGCTTCTGTAGAGGAGCAGACGCACCAAAATGCATGCGGAAACCCGTGTACAATCCAGTAATACCATTTGCTCGAAATATTTCTTTTACTGCTTCCCACGTCTTCGGCGCTTTGGTAAGTTGCACACCCTTACTAGCAGCGATTGCAAACTCCAATTGCCGTCGAACCTACGAATAAAGGTTATGACGGTGAAGGCTGGGGCGAAGGAGTTATGCACCTTGACGAGTTCAAATGCTATTATGTGATGATGAGCAGCAGGAGAGCAGCAATGGAATAACCACTCACGAGCACTTCCAAATGATATCAAAGCCCCAGACATCGCCCCGCTAATACCACCAACAAGAGAGGCATCGATTATAGAATTACGAGCTAGATAATTATGATCCCGACAGTACTCCTTGGTACGAGTATAGATAGTGAAGCTTGCGGCGCCTGCAAACATTAAAAAACAGGGAGCGGACGGGTAAAAGTGCACTCACGGACAAAGGAAATCGTTATGAGTGGTATCCAAATGCCACGATAGAATCCGACGACTCCTTCATCCCGATACACGACGGCAGCAAGCCTCGACACACTGATGGGCGTTTTTGTTGTCTGTAGCCTTGACTTGAGAGAGTCAAGCTGGAAGAGAGCAAGTTAATCATGAATGAGAATTACAAGACTTGAGACGCACTGGATAGCCCGCAAAGGTGGAAATGTAGCTCGCGGACAGCGCACATACAACTGCTTTATTCCCTGCACCACAGACATAAGCGACCTGGCCATTCAAAACGACGGCGACATACGGCGAAGGAAGTCGTTGTATGCAGCCGAGTCATACGGAAGATTCGATGTGCTGCGAGGACCACGATGAAGTCGCAATACGGTGGAAAAAAGGGATGAAATACATGCCTTTTTCCATCCATAGGGCGGGCTGACTGGGCTGGCCGTCAGTCCAGTTTCACTTGCATGCCCTACGCGACAGCAAAAAAACTACGAGGTGGATCGATGTGATACCGTCGGGCGCAGGGATCAAGGAAGGAGTGAGGGATTGGACACCGGCAAATTCAGAACACGGTCATCGCAACTCGACCACCAGATCACTTGACATCTTGCTCAGTGCTTCTTCGGCTTCTTTCGTCGTTCCAGTGAATCGACTTGCGGCGAATTCATACAGACAAGTGGGAAGATGTATAAAATATATTTGTGCTACGTATGATACGGACTGTATAATGAACGTAAATGAAAGTCTAGGCTTGCCCATCGGAACTTTGCTCAAAAACCACCCAGCCTCTTCTTTACAGGTTTCTTCTTTGCAGTGGGCGGGCGACCTCCATGTGGTCCGGGAAGAATCTGCGTGCTGGTCATTAATTCTTGAGAACCTGTCGCTGGGAAGGTGGCAGATGTTTGAGACTGGGTAATCGCCCTGAGCACGGGAACAACGGCTGGTTGCGACTGAGGGAAAAGGGTCCCTCGGCTTGAGGCCGGCTGCACCAGTGGAACCATGGCACTCGATGCCACGACGACGGGAGGACGTTTAGGTTGTGTCGATTTCGGCAAACTTGATTTAGGTTTTGGGAGCTGGAGCCTTGTGGGTTCCTCCGTCGGATCGCCGTAAGGATCCGCGTAAACGTAAGTGTCTGGGTCCGCCCCAGCGTCCCATTCCTTCAGCAACAATCGGACACCAAGGGGACACGCCATCTCTGGATCATCATCTCCCCCTTCCTCCCTTGCGTCGTCTGCGGTCTTCTGCGGTCTGGGTCGCAAATACTTGAAATCTACCGGAGGCGGTTTGTTGTCGATAGAAAGGGCTTCCGTCATGGTCTCGAGGTCATCAGGCACAGTGGCCGGTGGCTTCAGTGGTTGGCAAGCAAAGACGTCTTGCGAAAGCGCCAAATCAAGAGCCAGCTGTTCTCGAGCTTTGCCCTCTCTTCTTAGAGACTGGGCTGTGCGATCTGGACTATGGGCGAGGTCATGCTTCCGTAAGTTTCCAAGTATGTCCTCCACATGGCGATGCATAGTAGAATCAAGAGCCTGTAAGGTAGGTGCGATATTGTGGTGCCATGCAGAACCTTTACTCAAGGACGCCGGCGACAAGCGCCCTTGCTGTAACGCACGATACCCTCTGGTCGAGTTGATGATACTCCCTGTCAGAAAATCAGCTCTGGAAGCACCATCTGGATCTTCTCCTGCTCGAAAAGCTATATCGTAGCTAGGAAGATCACAAATGTCAGAAAAAGTCTGATCTTACTATTGATGAACCTCACGTAGTCAACATATGCTCTATGGGAACATTCGTATCTTGCCAAAAGAGGGGCAGACGGTCCACGAGGTCGTACACGTCTTCTGCGTTTTCTTCTTCGTCTTCTTCATCTTGTCTAGTCCTCTCCACGAAAATATCTTCACATGGATCATTCATTAACTATCTAGCTTTCATGGAAAAGTGCGACTTACGATGATACATCTCAGAAAAGTCGACTTCCATGTATTCTCTGTTACCGAGGGGCCCTATGTCTGGCCGTAGCGTCGAGGCATTGAGGTCCAGCTCTTTGACATCATCCGACCACTCGAAATTTGGGGTCAGTGTCTCTATTTCATCCGAGTGGCCCAGTTCAATCATTTGTATGGCCCCGCATCTGGACAGTCTTAGTAGACTGAAAGATTGATCCCAGCCTAGATATGGGTGATGCGCGAACAACTGCCCAGTCAGAGAGTCTTCAAAATCGGTAGCCGACGTCAAACAGTACGGGAGTCCGTTAGCATGAATGAGTCCGTTATCACTTGAGCGAGAGACTGTGTACACTTGAACCATCCCATTCTTTCGTGATGTCAAGAAAGTGAGAGGCGCTGGATTTGTTGTCAGAAAATAAATGAAGGCACAAGCCGAATATTGACTTACCGTTTCGAAAGGCAACGGTATCGGTTCTGAGTGTCCTATCAAATGATCGGTTATGTTTATACCCAAGAATTGGCTTCCCTGGCTTTCTATCATCGATCCAAAGGAGTTGAGACGTCGTACATAGACGGATTAGATGGCCATCCTGGTCTTCGACTGCTGTAATTATGTCTTTCTCACTTGGCACAGAAAAGATTGAACTGTAGACACCCTTGTCCTGCAGAAATACATGAACATAAAATAGTACGATTCACAATGTATTAGGGGACCTACACGAGAGTCCAACTGCCTTAAAACTTTTCCCGAAGTTAAAAGGCACGTATCAATGGTCGAACCCAACGCGAGTCTCCAGAAGTCATCAGATAAATCGTCAGAGATGACTTCAGACGAGGACGACAGAGCAGAATGATCAAAAACACTAAAAGAAACTCATTCAAGGCGTTTACTTTGATTAAAAAGGGACATAACTCACAGGAAAGGTTTACTACCTGTGAGGCTGTAGCTGAAGACCATGCCTTGATCATTGACAGTTAGCAGATCATGAACCGAAGGGAACTTGACATCGATCATTTGACGACCGCCTACATCAGACGGGGAAATGGTCGCGACATCGACTAGCTTTATTCTCTTCGGTGTATCGCTGGGCCCCATTTTCAAGACACATGTGTTGCCGTAAGTCCTCACAGCCAACAGAGCACCTAACGTGATCAGTATAGGAACAATATAACGCGAAAGATAACCTACTTTGTGCCGGATATTGAGGATCATATCTGGGTGAAGTGATTTGAGATATGGGTGTATCAAACGATTTTGTTAGCGTAGCTGTCGGAGTAAAAATTTTCCCATTCTCAGAAGGGTGAAAAGGTGACACATCTATAGGTGAGGAAGTTAAACGAACGGCTCTTGAAGGAGAGAGTACGACGAAAGCGTACTTAGATCACGACCCAGTTCACCCATCGGAAACACAAGGTGTAGCGACGCTGGCTTCGAAAATTCGTACGAGATAACGGTTTCAAGTAAGTTTCCGTCATATGGATTATAGACGCTTTTATCATGCACGACTTTGGCATCCGTCTCTATCTCCTCCCTGATGAGTTCAGCGGCAATGTCAACGTCAGGAAAATGTGTCCTCAGAAAGTTTGCCTATAGCAGAGATTAGGTATGGCTCATTTTACATCAATAAGACGTACTCCTCGTTCTGCCCTGCGCCCCGGCGTCATACGCGGAAGCGTGAGGGAAGGCGGACGCGTCGCTGGGTATACTTTGACGGGTTTTCCTGCCTTAAGTTTAAATGGGTCCGAATCTGTCATACTGCGTTGTAAGTAGCTTCATTACAAAAATAGAATATAGCGTACCATAACTCTTCACCAAGGAAGACCATTCAAGACGATTTCCCTTCTCAACCAGAGTCAGAGCCTCGAGTAATCCGTGATCTAAGTTGGGATATCGGAATATCTCTTTCTTTTTGCCTTTACCCTCCTTTCTTGGTATGTCCTCGATGTTTCGGTCATCTGTAGGCCACGATTCCATTCCATTAGAGTAAATTTGTGTCAGGAGCGTGAGTGGTGATGGCAGAACGCGACGGAGAAAGTAAGCGCTTTGGAAAAATTAATGTTTAGTAAAAGTAATATTTTCCAAACAAATTCCTAGCGACGTCTGTCCTCAACAAGGCACAACAACGCCTTCCTCCCGACATGTTTAAAGTCGGTCGAAATTTTCCTTCTTTCGCGTCATTTCGACAGATACATTCTAGCTCATCACTTTCAACGACTCAGGAAGCATCCACATCGGCAGCGGCAAACCCACCAGCAAAATGGACGCCAATGTCGGTACGGACCGGTCTCATAGCACGTAAACGAGGAATGTCTGCTCTATGGAACGACCAAGGCGTTCGTATACCTGTGACAGTTCTTCAGGTGCTTGCCTTTCTAATTCAAGAGGTGCCCTGTACTAAAGCGTACTCAGCTGGACCATTGCCAAGTCACCGCGAATATTCGTACAGTCCGAAGGGACAGCTCGGTCTACCATGCTGTCCAGGTCGCGGCTTCTGATAAACCTTACAAGACTGCGACTGCACAGATGAAGGGCCATTTTAGAAAGGCTGGCGTTGTTCCCAAGTATATTGTGAAAGAGTTTCCCGTTACAGAGGACGCGCATCTCCCCGTTGGTATGTTATGGCTTGACTGCTACCTTTTCAGTGTTTGATTATTTTTAGGGACAACTTTGTCTGCAATACATTTTGTACCAGGCCAGTATGTTGATGTCGTAGCCACTTCGTGCGTCCTAAGAGAACCTCCATTATTATAAGAGGCTAACATACAACAGAATAGGAAAGGGCTTTCAAGGTGCAATGAAGCGATGGGGATTCAAGGGTCTAAGGGCTAGTCATGGTGTTTCCAAAGCTCATCGGTCTGCGGGTTCTACTGGTCAGCATCAAGTACGTACTATTCGTCGCAACGTCCCGAGTACAGCCATTTACCTCTGACTTAAGGATCCCGGCCGTGTGTTTCCCGGAAAGAAAATGGCGGCTCGAATGGGCGGCCAACGAATAACAACACAGAACCTTCCCGTCATACGCGTTGACACGAACCTCAACCTCATATTTGTGCAGGGATCAGTCCCGGGCGTCGACGATGCCCACGTTATGGTTCGGGATGCAAAAAAGAAAATGTTGACTGTCAGTCAACACAACCAGCTCAAAGGTCTATACGAGAAAGTATTGCCCCGAGGTGTTGACGACCTACCTTTCCCCGCTGGGACCGAAGAGATGGCGAAGGAACTTCCGACAATCATAGAGGCTCCAGCCAACCGTAGGAGTCCCTTTATTCCTCAGGAATAAGTCTGTCATAGTATTGCACTAAATCTGACGACACATTTATATCTGGAGCCTTGTACCAACATCTTGCTTTAAAGTAACCCCACGCTACGCCAGTAGGTCAACCATCTTTCCCCGTCTTCTCTACCTATCTGTGGAAATACCATATCTCCAACGGTGATTCTGGGCACACCAAATGCCTCTCGGTTTTTGAAGTTTGCAGTCTTTGCAAAATGGCGGTAGTGTGAGAGTATGCGGATAGCAGGTAATGCTGCAGCGTCTAGAGTTGATTTCTCCAGCTCTTCTAACCACTGAGTATAAGGGACCAGCTTGACGTTCAATTCGGCTGAGATCACGCCAGCCATATCGGACCACAGCACAGGTTGAGAATGTACCAGGTGGATAAAGTATTCACGGCGGTCAACATAGTCAACGATTGCCTGAGCTGCCATGTGAACGGGAACCCAAGAGATGGCCTGTATATCGTATTGAACAATCATCCTCCACCCTTCACCGATAAAACACTTACCTTATCGTCGCCAGGGAGACACCCAAGCTTGGTAGCGCTCTGCACCATCGCCGGAAACCATTCATTGACGTTCCAATTTCCGTTTGCAGCGCCACTGAGTTGACCAACGCGGATGACGAGATAGCGTAGGCCCGCTGTAGTGCGCAAAAGTTCCTCTGATACCCACTTAGACTCTCCGTATCCAGTTCCCAGCGCCATTTCTGGGGCGATTGGGCTTTCCAGCAGTGAATTATCTTCCGAAGCATCTACCAGGAATCATGGTGAGCTGCTTGTTTTAAGGAAAGAACATACTTACTAACGAAGACCCCAATAGAACTCGTAAATATCAGTCGGCCTTGCGTTTGGAGAGCAAGGTCAATCAAGTTACGTAGTCCGCGGATATTGGACTCAAAGGAAGACAGGCTCAAGTTAAAATCGACACGCCAGGCTGTCGACAAATGAGGTCAGAATATGAGGGATGACCAACGGCGTCGTACCAGTGTGAATGATGTGCGTTATTGAGTTAGGTAGCTGTGTTGCGAGGTGGGGTCAATATACCGGTAGAAGGAGCATGAAAAGCCGGCCAACCTCGTCGAATAAATCAGTTCCTTCTGATATATCGGCTTGCACCAACACTACTTTATCTGATTCCAACAGGCCAACGTTGAGCCCACGGGAAACAAATGCTTCCCGTTGCCTGTCTAATAGTGCGAGTTTCCCCGGCCTGTTCACAGCGTAGATACGGTCTACGCTGGTATCCAAAACCAGGCTTGCCAGTATGTGACTCCCCAATGAGCCCGTTGTGCCCGTTAACAGGACGATTTTGCCTGATGTTGCTGGTGGAGGCATGCCGCTAGTACTAGTAGGCAAGCCCTTTGAGTACTTCTTCACCATGGCATGCATGGCTTTGACTCGCGAGTCAGGTTCGGTATGAATGGCATCAAGCTTTCCGCGAGCTAAGGAGTATAGCAATACGGCAAGTTGCGAGATTGTCGGGTACGCATAAACAAAATTCTCCGTGGTCTGACGAGTGTCGATTTGTACCGTATCTCGAAGGGCACGAAGTAATGAATTTCGAATCCATGTGGCTTGCAAGCTGTTAAAATCAACGTCAATCCTGAGAAAATGGACGCAGTGAATTTTATTCACCTATCACACCCATGTTGAAATAGATCATCGTCATCAAGAATGGAATGGGAAAGAACCTGTAAAACGATAGTGCGCACAAAATCTTTTGTGGACTCGGGATCCCATTCCAAAGGCAACGAAATGCCGGTTTGTGTGCTTTCCTCGACGGATTTATATAGGTCTGAGATTTCCTCGCTGTAATCCTCGAGTATCACTTGACGCCTACCAATGCCGTGAGAAGTTAATATCGTCGGAATCAGCACAGGGCTGCGCACCGTGCCGTATTTTTTGAAGTGTACTTGAAAGGCTTGTCTGGGTTAGCGACAAGGATCATCTGGATTCGATAAGCTACATGTAAGACTCGGAGTGTTCCAAAAAAAAAAAGTAAGAACCTCTTTGAATAGACGCGAATGCTGAGGGGCAAATGCATTCAGTCTTTCAACAGTAGGCCTACGGTGATAGTAAAAAAAAAACCATATACTCAACCGGGGACGCATCCTTACCAAATCTGGTTGCGAAATTGACTTAGCAGGTCTGTGTCGGCAGGGTCAAAGCTGAATTCACGCTTTGGCTCGACGAGTACACCAGTCTGGAACTTTCCGCGACCAAACATAACTGAGGCGAGAACGTGAGGGTCTTGATTAAGCATGGTCTCTGAGAACTCAGTTGTCAGTCCAGCGGGACCGTAGATGAATATCTTGTCACATACCCAGGGGTCCCGGATTTGTCTTAAAGTATTGACGATCAATCTGAAGGTAACATGGAGGGTCATAGGTAGTTCCATACCTTCTCTCCTGTGTTGTGTATGATCTGGTCATCTGTCCGTCCGAAGATCTTCCAGAAACCTGGCTTGGTTGCGTGTGGAATGAAGAGATCCGATGTTGCATAAGCATCAACGTCATTGACCTTGGTATTAAGGACACTCGGCTGGCAAAAAGGATTCGACTAAGAAAGCACCGTAAGATGAAAGGAGTCGACTTATCATTTAAGATAATGCATACCATCATTACAAGCTCATACAGATTATTTCCATTGGGTACCATTTCCGCTTTGACAAACCCAGGAAATTGGAAGTAGTCCCAATCGTAACCTACCTGGGCTACGCAGGTAAGCACCACCAATACTAAAACGTGTAGTCAAAGATCTACCAGGTAAGACGGGACACGTGGGCCCGCCTTCGGTCCTTTAAATCAGTCAGATTCTATTTGAGGACATATGATGACCATCGACAAGACTTACGATCCATAGAGATTGAACAGTGAGACTCCTTTGGACGTCATATAGTCTCCGCTTTCCTTGTTTAAAGGCCCACCACCGAAAAGCTAACATTGGAATATCTTGACCAAGTTCGGTTTTAATGAGCTTCTGCACATACCACGCCTGAACGAGTAGAGATCCATTCAACGTATTCTGGTTGTCGTGACCATGTCTGTCGATTAGTGTGAATCGCTGGATATCTGACAACTTGGTCGCGAATGTCGTACCTCAACGAAGGATGGGACACAGAAGATAAAGTCGGCTTGTACTGTCCTTGCAGATTTAAATAAATTTTCTGCCGTCGGGAGAATGGCAGGTGATTGGGGTTCGAAGGCACTGAAGACCAAGCCGGATGATGCCTATAAAAGGGTCAGAAGAATGCTTGTATTGAAGAGGATGGATGCGTACGGTCCATAAGAGCTGTAAGACGCCCATGCCGTGGTACAAGGGCACAACATGAAAAGAGAATAGAAGGCCACATAAATCTCTTTCCCCAAACCATGGTATCAAACTCAATTGAAGCAGTCGATGGTGTGTCCAAGCAATTGGCTTTGGGTGTGCCGTCGTACCTAAGGACAAAGTCCATGAGTGAGGTTGGAAGGTAAATAAAAAAACTCAAAATTACCCGATGAGTGCAAGTATAAAGCAGGCGAATCCGGATCTGTAGGCGGCAGAGGGAGATCGAGTTCTGCATCAGTGTTTTTCTCCCATTGAGACTGGAAGTAGTCCTCAAAAGCCGGAATGGGGGATTGTTCCGGCGACGTATCTGATGGATATTGTGATTTCAAGATTTCGAGCGCTTCATTTGCAAGGTCCTGCATTGATGCATCCCGGCCAACAAGAACATGCTGCACGCCCACCTTATGCAGAAGATGTGCTACCGCAACGGGCGAATTTCGGGGCGAGATAGGGAAGAAGACGTAATTTGCACGCAACAAACTCATCATCGTGACAAAATATGTTATAGAGTCTGTAAGAACTTATGGTCATGGATGTGTCGCATTCGACGAAAGAAAGGACGGACCGGACAAAGATAAAATGGCCACCACCGGTGGCTTTGTCGCAGATTGGAGCCGTCTTCTCATCAATCGTGCGCCAGTATATATCGCGGTTACAGCCTCTGCCCAGTTTATCGTCTGGACGCTGCCGTCTTCGCGGGCATACACAAACAGCTGATGATTGGGTGACTGTTGAAGATGCCATGCGTAGATGTCCTGAATGGTAAGTGACCCATCCACTGGAGGAGTTCGGAACGTAGGACTGGAAAGCCCTTGAGGTTGGGGCGGTGGAGGAATCGCGCGTTGTCTGGAGAAAGGCATGGACCAAAGATGTCGTACACAGTAATTTCCACAATGGATTCGTTTAAAAAGGTTTCAGAGACTCCGTGTGAAAGTGCAGAAGGGGTCAGTAGTGAACTTCTTCGCCCATAAGGACATGATGGTCCAGTGTTATCGCAACATTCACATTCAATCGGAACAACATAGGCCATTGAGTTCCAACTTACTTACCAATCCAAGGACCAGTGATACCTTTGGCAAACTGGCACGTCAATTCGGTATAACCGCAGGGCCGGTTGCTCGTTGTTCGTTTTTCATCCAGTCCGTAAAGTATGACTTGATGTGCAATAGGCTGTGAAATATAGCTATAATATAGTTGTATTCACCATTTTCGAATGTTTCAAAGTCTGAGTTATTCGATAAAGAGCCCAGTGAAAAGGTTGCAAGGTTGCTGTGAGACGGAAAGTGGAACATAAGGCTGATATGGGCGGGTGAAAAACGAATGACGGGCAACCGGCCCTGCGTTTACCGAATTGACGTGCCAGTTTTTCCCAAGGGTCTTCTTGGATGACTCCATTCGAAGCTGCTGACTTAGTCCTGTGACATTCCTCTATGTTGCAAGTCGAGGATTGAGTTTAGAGTTTAGGAAACAGTTGGGTATGCGGTCTGTAGCGCTACTACCGCTGACTGATCAGTGACTGAGTAAAAGTGGACCAAGCACGTGACGGTTCCTGTGTCGAATCTTGAGCTTGAACTTCCACCAATACGAGGTCCATCGTATATTATGACCACATGAACTTTCCTTGTGCCTCTTCTATTGGTATGTACATAGCAGTGTTTGAAGGGGGTATCGCATTGACAGAATGTAGGGAGACATGAATCCACTTCCGGGTGACTCTGGCAAAGTCAACACAATCCTACATAATTTAAGGTACTATGCTTGTTCATCCAGTATGACCTGCAATAATTTTTGGCTAGAGGCGAACAGTTCAGACATTCTCAGAATATCCAACGGTCTCGCACCAGGGCCCATCTTCGGGCTGGGCTGACGCACAACTCTCCGACGCTGCCATTCAAGCTTCACGATCATGGTTTTGCTGCGACGGAAGACTTAGAGAGCGCGGCAGAGACGCCTCAGACGTGGTCGGGTCCGAAACCGCCCAAGAGCTGGCGTTTGCCGGTCGAGGAGAACGCCAGTGTCACACGAGCAAGTATGCTTTCGCTCGTACTCTCGGCGCCATCGTACACTTCGGTGCCCTCGCTCTCTCTCTTATGTTTGAGGCGAATTGCGACTATGCCTACAGACGAGTTCATACACGACGTTCTACCTTTTGTTCCTCCCCATTTGCGTTGCCAGCTTCTTCGCGATACTGCAGTGTATTGCCCTCTACCCAATCCCAAGTTATATGCTCTATGTGAACCTGAAGGAACGGCAGATGGAGAGCTGATAATTGTCGGTCCTACCCAGTCGCTGCGCAACGGCTTCTTTCTACACTCATCATCTGATGCAGCTAAGGAAGGCATGGATCGGGCGGACTGGGATGAGGAGGAATGGAGTCCCAGTCCTTTGCACACATTCATTCTTCTCTCGAGCCCTTTGTCGACCTCCACTTTCCTCACTCTTCCGCCAACCATAACACATATGGCGCTGATAAATCTGCCCAACGCGTTGCCTCTGCACCGTTTGCCTGGTATTTGTCCCTTGCTCGTTGTGTTGGACCTATCGTACAACGTATGGCTGCACCCCTCATCCAAAGACGCTACCAAGATATTGGATCGGGTACAGTGGAGTCGCTGGACGCAATTGCGGAAGCTTGGGTTCAGGGACTGCTACGTTTATGACGGTATGCTAGCCAAACTGAACCAAGGTAGGTGGGATGATGTAGAAGTCGTGTTAACCTAGTACGGTTCCATTCCAGTTGATGCTCCGTTATCAGGATGAGAGTACTATATACATATGATACCGTGATACAGTGTAGAATGAAGGTGTCGTACTTCTGCGACGGCTCGCGCAGTGGCTTTATGAGCTTTATGAGATAGATTATCAAGTATGAAACGAGGAATCAGCGAATATCGACAACGCCATGATGAGGGAAGCTACCGGCTGGCACGGGACGAAGGAGTCATCTCTCAGGTACTAAGACTCGGATATGTTCATAAAGTGCCGCTAATAGCCAAATATTGTTACTATCAGCGAGAACAGAATCTATATGGACAAGCATGCTATCCCCCAACCAAGAAACGACTGCTCTCTTGTAGGAACAAAACCTCCTCATCCAAAAAAAATAAAAATGATTGTACAATGAATACATCCTGCGTAGTAGATGGTATATGAAAGTACTGGGTAAATATAAACAAGAATATGACAACAACAAAAAACTTCGTAAAATATATAAGACGTTACACATGTCAGTTCGTAAGTCAGACCGTCTGGGGTAGCATTATCCTTAGTATGCGTTGATTCGATGTATCGTCGACGAGAGTTATACCATGCCTGGTGTCCGTCAGTCAGTGCGAAGGTGAAGAGATAAAGGCGGAGACACACTCTTTCATGGCTGTGCGTAGTTTTGTCTTCATGGCACGTCCTTTCGCCGCTGGCTTCGGCACCGTAACAACTAATGGTTTATCCAGCTTCCCTGCACTCAGGAGATACGCCAGCCGCTTCTCTGTAACTTCCAGTCCCTGCTGCGCTGTTAGCCCTGTCAAGTCAATTTCATTAGATTGCTCGTCCGGATTAGTTTCTTCCACGAAACGATTAGCGGCAATAAAGACAGATAGAACACAAATACTCACCGGAAAAGAACTTCTTCTCCGCTCTTTCCTTAGTCTTCGCCATTTTCCGTCTTAGGGCTTCCAACTCCTTAGTCTTTAAGAGCTTCAGATCTACGCCAGCCGAGCCATCCGCCTCAAGCCCGTCTATCTGCCGTTTCAACTCTCTTTCTTGGTCAGCGTACTCAGCCATCTTGCTGTGGTGTGCTCGAGCGTCTTGAAGGAGAGAAGTTGTGGAACTGATACTCGTGTCGCTAGACGGTGACGGCGGTCTTGGGTCTGATTCGCCTTCTGGGGATTCAGTTTCGTCTTGAGCCTGGGGATAGGGAGGAGGAGGGTTGGTCTGGTCCTCTGGTATGATACTTAGGATATCTTTGTTGATAGAGGAAGCGCGCGCGAGGTTGCTGGCCATATCCGTGGATTCAGATGTTGACGTCGTCATTGAATATGTATGCTGGAGTCCACCTGCAGCTGCAGACGAACCAGGGGCACCGTCGTCTGCCGGCGAGTCGGTTGCAGGGGAGACTATTATCGGAGGTTCCCCGTCGGGAGTGGGAACTTGAGCCTGGGGAAAATGAACGGGAATGGGCATTGCTGGTGGAGAATCCCTGTCCGCATTGTCGAACGGAGATCCTGAAAACGATGCATCGACCTCGGACTGAGCTTTAGGCATGCCCAATGGCTTTGATGAAGAGGGAGCTGCTATATCAGATCGGACTCGTGATGGAGCACGAGAGGAAGAAGGGAACATTTTCAGAGGACGCATGGGGTCATCCTTAGGTGGGGGGGTCGGCGCACCATCCTCCATCTCGACGTTCTCCCACTCAGAGTCGAAGCCAGTCTCCGGAAGATCAGGAATGACCGGAACCTCTGATGCAGGTGGGGTAATTACACGCTCTTCCTGGGGAGGATCATAGGGAGAGTCTTCTGGTGTAGGTGGGAAGACAGTGGGATCTTGCTTCGGTGTATTGGGCTCCTCATCTGCGACAACGATCTCCGGGAGCTCCACAGTAGGATCCAAAGTAGTTGGGTCCATTTGCTCTGTGGTGTCGGAGGAAGAGGAAGAGGCGTAAAGGTCGTCATTGTCCCGGGGAGGCATCGAAGGGAATGTAAAGTCCCTCGATGTTCCCTGGCCTGATACCAGACTTTCTGTATCTGTGTCATGGATTGGAACGGAAACGGAACCTGGAGGAGATGCGCGCGAGCTGGCTGATATCGAGCTCTGAGTCTCTGTCTCTGACACTTCACCTGGGAAAAAGCCTGGCACGGGCCTCTTGGGCGCACGAGGCGGCGCAGGTGCAATATCTAATGAAGGCTGAGAAATTGTCGGGGTAGTGGTGAGGACAGATGGTGCTCGTGAGCCGGCTGCTGAGGAAATGATAGAGGCCGTCCGGGAAGGCGAAAATCGGACGATGCGAGGCTTCGTAAATGGCGTCAAGGTGGGTACCGACCTGGTCAGCAAAAACAGCTCCCGCCTGAGGCGGTGCCATGCCCTGCGCATGCCCGTCTCATGCCAAATACTTGGTGCAATATCTGCCAACACCACCCCCAGGCCTGTCCAGACGACGACGAGAAGCAAGCGAGTAATGCTCTCGGTGACCAAAAAATCAATAAAAAGACGGACCGCATATCCAACGTATGGATCAAACGAATATGGCATTTTCTGGAGGAAATGAAGAAGGACAATGCCCTCCCAGAGGCCAATGATAGAACCGGTGAGCTTGAGGTTGTTGCGAGCAACGGCGTCGACGACGAAACGAAGGGCGGTGCCGGCGCCTATGGCGAATATACTGTCCATGATGAGGGCGACGCGACGGTTGCTGACATGGAAGGGCGACGATCGTGATGAAAACACTGAGCCCACGATACTCATCGTCCCGGTGGTGATAACAAAAGGAAACTATATTTGGGTTTGATTCGGGATTATTTATTTTGTACATAAAAATACGGAATGGTGACGTCACGAAATGCTAGGAAACGCGAACAAGTTCAAATTGTTGGCCTTTTTCATAGTGGAGCTATCAACGTTCAACTCCGAACTAGATTGCATTCTGCACTGGGCACCATCGACACCATCACTTCTGAGTCTCGGCTGGCATGTTGAACATCATCAATCATGCTTTCCTGGACTTCACATATTCAATCTGATTCACAGAATTTCACGCTATCACTCACCTGTTCTCACTTAGTTCTCATTCGACATTCAATGTTTTGTCAGCGCGTGCTGCACTATGAATCTGGCAATCAGGGACTCCGTTTGGGCCCCACCCCCCAAGAACGGAGGCTATTGCTGCGTCCTAGCCTGATGTACTTCATCGATAAAGGCACTCGAAGAGACGAAGAAAAAGGACGTGGTCTGCGATTGGTTCGATGCAGAGGGAGTATTCGAGAAGTCAAGATGGTATTGCGCCACAAGATAAATTTTCAGGCGCGTCATGGCAGGTGCTCGTATTTTTGGTATGTATTTTGTCCTATCAGGGTATTCGCTGCGTTTTCAGTCGGTCTACGGTCATGGCCTTAGTACCCCGACGCCATGCATTATACTCTGATCTTCTTGTGACAACTACATCGATAGCTCCAGCATCAACACATTGCCCTATTAAATTTTGCAGGTCCGTGAGATTTCTGAGTATAGTTGGAAATGGACTTACCTTTTCGCAAAGCCGAACCCAACTGATAAGGAACGGGCTTCGTCCAGAAAAGTAGTCTTCCATTGCTTCAAAATAGTTCTTGGAACCATTCTGCTCTCATTCCACAACCACCATGTCCACCTCTAATCACACAGTCAATGAAAAAGCCGTGCATAAAATCTGCACTTCCTTTTCGTTGCGACCTGACATCTCGTTTTTAACAAAATCAGGATCGCCCCGCTAATGGCGTAGAGGAAGTAGGCCGTCACCACGACATATGTAGTACCGCCCATGGTAGAGGAAGCAGCAGCTCATGGTGAAGCCGATGTCCCCTTTGGGCCCTTTATCGCTACGCTTTGTGAAGTAAGCATACGCTACTGGTCCTTATTGATTCTAACAAAGAGAACAGTGTGGGAATACGACTCTGTCCATACCTAGGAAAGATTTCTTTAGGGCCATGGGCCACGACTTAGCTACTATCGCTGAGTTGCCCGACGACAAAGCTTCTTTGATTCTTCAGTCGAACTTCATGCAGTATTTCCTGGGGCTGTTGGCGAGGGGAGAGTATGAGTAGACCTGTCTGGGGACCTCCATACGTACCAGATTCCTGCCATGTCATTCGTTGAAAAAAATTACTTTTAGACCAAACGTTCAGATTGTGCCCATGGCTACTACTGGCAAAGTGCGACACAGATATCTGTACTACTTACTAGTATCCACCATCATTCAGATGCTCATCTTAGTCGTGTTGAAAATGTAAGGGTACGCGCCGTTTCCCTTCAAGAAACAACCTCAGCCCTACCGTAGTCGTGTATGTAGCGTCTGTCTACGAGACTAGAGCAGCTCTGCATGAGCAAAGAGATGGCTGTACTTAATACCGAGGACTAACTTGTGTTTCAACACAACCGGGAAGGAAATGGTTGCAACGGACCAACGGTATGTGCTAACTCTGCATATTTAGCAGAACCTGGGAGTTCCTGGAGAGACGGATGGGGAAATTATTCAGCCAAGACATATTCAGTATCATTGATGTGTGTATCACTTGCCTAGAGAAGTGATTGTCGCGAGTCAATGCTAGTGCCAGAGGCGTTACCACGATCAGGCACTGCATTGATGGGTGGAGACGATCAAGATGATTGCCCAAGCAAGTTAGGCACGGAATTAGGATGACTGAGCACGCCCGACCGTACCCTAGAACAGTATCATGAATCAAAAGTCGGGAGTATGCGAGAAAGTTTCCTGCAATCAGGTCGGTGGAGTTGAAGATGGAAATATACTGTGTTGCAAATGTGTGATCTCCGTGTGTAACATACAGATAGGAAGTTACAATGCGAACGCAATGGTTCTGAATTAAGACTTGGGGTTGTCAAACATTCGGTTTTTGTTCATTTCCAGTTGCAGCGGAATCTGAATCTACAAGGATAATACTTCGAGCACTAACCCCAACCGTCTCCTGCGTACTCGTCATTTCCTCGTGACGAGAGTGGGCAAAGCGAATGGAGTCAAAGGGCGTGGCAGTCAACGCCGTTTCCCTCCAAGAATGGTCCGGACGAGCCTGTCCAGAAGCTACTCTGCCGACAATCAGAGTGGGCGCGATTCCCTGCGCAAAAATTGGTCAGCTGGGTTCTGGTTGGACAGTCATTTTACGACACTTACCCTAAACGCTGCGGCGATGACATCCAAGTAGTCATCTGCTACGCTGTTGTGGGCGACCAGTGCTACGTAAATGATTAAAGATACCGAGAAGAGAGCTGCCGACTCCACGACCACCTCGATGGCGCCCCGATATGTGCGGATACCCGACGCATATTGTGCTCCGCCAACGCTCACGATACGATACACAATTAGCACGGTGCATAAGAGCGTTGTAGTAAGAGCCATTGCGATGTAGACGGTCGTCAAATCGATTGACGTTCCCTGCGCAGACTCTTGGCTCACAGAGTCGACCAAGTCCCGTAGACCATGATAGGTCTGGATACTTTTGATCGCTAAGAGGAATTCAGCGCTCGTCGTAGAGAAGTAAAAGCAAAACTTACTGGCGCTGGTTATGGTACACAAAATCGGGATCAAGACGATTGTCCAGCGGCGGCCCCAGACTATCCAGCAGCGCCAGATCTATGGGCGCACTCAAATCAGATCAACGAGAAAAAAGAGTATGTGAAGCAACACACCAAAGCAGTATCAGCGAGAGCCGTACTGATAAGACCGGTAATACCAGAAACCAGGTAATGAGGCACTCGTAACGAGGAGGTAGATCCGAACATCGCTATGAATATACTCCAGAAATTTTGTCCATCGGTAATGAACGCGGTACGTGTGAAGGACCAATTGAAGGCAAAGTCAATCACGGCGAGAATGTAAAGCGAGAGGACCGTGAACAGCATGAATCCCCTGTATCGGTGCTCTTTCCCATGAACTGCGGTGAAAGGTGTTTAACTCAGTCATGCCGCAGAAGAAGAGAGGAGGAAGGGATATACTTACACATGCACCATAATGTAACAACTAATATACAGCTATACGCGCCTAGAAGAACTGTAGGTTGAGAAGAAAGAGAAAGTGGCGAAAACCTACCAAGTAACAACGCTTGAAGTATCATCGTATTTAGATATGCATCGAGCACTTGGAATACCATTGCTAGATCTGCGTCTGTGAGGTCTGGAATTGCGGGTTGTGATGCCATTTTGGAACGAAGATCAGAATGAAGGAGATGTTCAACGAGGTATGTTGAATTTCAGAGTTTTTATATGGTGAGTGCTGAAACACGACCTGGAATGGTTTCGTTGGCCCTGCTGGTGTGTCCTAGCAAAATCCTTGGTGTTCTTCAGGGTCTCAGGGCATAGCCAATGAAAATATGGGCGCAGGATCTAAATGTTATACTTAGTAGAGCGGAGTCCCTAAGAAAGTGATGAGAGGCTGAATTCAATTGGATTGTCGCGTAAAGTGTATTATTGATGTATTGCCTACCTGTAAAAATACCCATTACGAGCCAATTGGAGGTAGGGATTCGGCGCTCAGGTACAATGATGATCAAGATATTCTGGTAAAGTGGGCGCGAGGACGATTATCGGACACCAAAGCTTAGTAGAACAGCCTCGTAGACCCAACGAAAGTAGCCGAGAAAGTTTCAGTGCCGTGACTCGCCATGGCTAGATTGGCGGAGTTGAAACGCACTGTCAGGATTTTCACAAGCTGAGTAACACTAAGAGACTACAATGCTTTGAGCCAGTCGAGTAAATCACGATTGATTTCGTCCTTTGCCTCCCAGATTATCCAGTGACCCCCGTCGTACTCATGAACAGTGGCATTCTTGCACTTATCGGTGGTCTCTGTTTTATTGACCACGTTGAGCGCCACAGCGTCGTGTAATGCGCCGCCGTAAAATACCGGTTTCGTTATCTCAAGGTTGTCTGCCGGTATCGCTGTCATCAACAGTGAGAATAGAAGGACAGCCTGGCAGTGATGCTCTACAAACCTTTGTTATCTTCAGCGTCGATGCCCGAAGTCATGACCGTATACCAATTCAAGCAACCGGTCATGCCACCATCAAGTAATTCTTTCTTATGAAATTCTTTTTCCTATGCGAGCATCATATTAATAACGGGGTCAAGCGGCGCGAAGCAACAGAATGATACGGACCTCCTCGGTGATGTACGAAGCAATAGGTTTATCTGTTTTCCCTTGCAGCAGATACGACTTTAATGCACCGGTGGGGGCGAAATTCGATGCCGATAACTTGCGGTTCCGCGAGTATATGAGTCGTAAGAACGACTCCATGTTGTCTTCAATGATTTTATCCGTGCCTGGCGAAGAAAAGAAAGACCAATATCCGAAGATCTCGTACCCAAAGGTCTTCTTTGACTAGAAATGATGTCAGAAATATGTGTAGAAAGCATGAATGAGCGCACCAATGCCAGAAATTGTTCATAATTGTTTTCGAATCTGGGCAAAACATATCCCACAGCTAAGAAGCCATATGCAATGAAGCGATCGGGATAGTAGTTGGCGAGACGACTAGAAACCTTGCTGCCCCTTAAGTAAAAGCTTTAGAAAGATCACGATTCCAAAGGACGACAAACCAGTCATGGCCGATGGCGACGACACGCGCTGCATTTTCAGTGTCTATGATCTCTACAATGTCTTTCGTGATGAGGGAAGATCGATAATCTGCAGGGTCAGTAGGTTTCGAGGTGCCTCCATAACCAAGCATGTCTGGAACTATGAGGCCGTAGCCCTCTTTGGCGAAGAAAGATATTTGGTGTCGCCAGTCAAACGAGGTACTTGGAAACCCATGAAGGAAGAGCAAATAAGGTTTGTCATCCTTGGGGGCAGACGCGAGATAATGATAGACAAAACCGCGAGAGGTGGTGAAGTCTTTGTAGAGAGAAGAATCCATGAGTGCAACTGGGAGATTGCAGATATCAGAGATATATTAGAGAAGCCCATCGAGTGGTATATATAGGCTGAGGTAAACTCAGGTAAGTTCTATATTTTCCTGAGAATCACCGAGTGCAGTTAGAGGCAGAACAGTCTCTAGAGAATGTTTGTAGTCATATCTTGCAGTCATGTCCGGGCTACGGGCGAAAATTTATCAAGGCTGAGTGGTGGAGCGGCAACAGAAGAACCCGAACCGGAGGGATGCCGAAATGTTCTGCGTCTAGACTCTAATCTTCCATCATCAATTAGCTCAGGCAATGGCTACTGCACGTCGCACCGGTGAGTAACCCTTATCAGCACTTGGAATGTCAGTTTCTCAAATATTTTAAAGTTAACGAACTGTACTTGATAAAACACGACCACATGTATTTTGTGGGCATTGTAATTTCAGTTTGTTGCCGCCGTTATTCCTAAAAATTCAAGAAACGCCATTATATGCGAATTTGACGACATTACTATACAAGATTCGTTTCACATCCAGGGAAGCTCATCCACGCAGTTCCTGATCTCCTTCAGCGTCGTCAGTCGATCGTAGTTTGGCGCACCACAGCCTGCCCTTTTACACCTGGCTGCCCAGCACTTCTCTGCCACTGCCCACGACATGCAGCCGATACCCACTTGCTCTCCGCTCCTTATTCCTCCCACTGGTAATCCGCTGACCCCGTCTCCCAGCGGCCTTTGGTCGATTTCCAGCGTCAGAGCCTCTCTGAATTCCCTCCATGTCGTGTTATCCAGCTTCGATACCCCACACCGACCGCAAACATAGCCATCATCATTCCCTGCCGAGAACCGTCCCGCATCGTTAATGAGCGTTCTGAACGTCATTGTTCTCTTGCGGCGAAGTTGTAGAAGCGGAAGGAGATCCTTCGAGGATATCTTGGCGAGCACCTCTTCCTGCTCGTCAGATAAATTGAACATGTCGATCCGCAGCGTAAATTTGGCCGCCAATCTCATCTCTTCCTCCCAGCCAAAATGCGCTGCGATCGCATATAACCTCAAGGGATCTGTCTCGACGAATCGGGGATATGAAATCGCCCCGCGGATGAAGGATATTGGGCCCTGCGCGTCCCAGTTTTCTGCTAGGGTCAGAATTCGCTCGAGGTCGTCGTAGGACCAGCTGGTTATTGACCGGGACCTGTGGAGCGGTAGACCGAAGAGAAGCAGGAGTAGAGGTGTGAGCGTAGCAGCAGGCTCATAGGTGGGGATAGGTTCAGGCCTGGAACCGGGTCCCTTCGACTCCTCATCACCACCGGCATATTTCCCTTGCGGTTGTGGAATCGAGAACATCGTTCTGAAAAGTCCACAAGTGGTTCGCAAGGTACACGCATCTACGTGATATAGAATGTCGTCCGAGGAGCTGAGCACTACATCTGCGTCGGGCAAGGAGAATAATGGATGGTATGTGGGCTTTTCTACCGATAGGCAGGAGGAAGTACTGGCGACAACAGCCATTGTTGGTATCGAGGAGAACTGGCGCCGCGTAAACTCGCAGAAGGGAGCATATAATATGTCGCACACGTGTGGTGCACAATGTAAAGGTGCGTTCGGTTGTTCGTCCAAGGAGTGCTGCTGAGACGTCTTAGAAACGAGGACGTTTCATTCACTTAGCGTGGTAGGCAAGTGGCTAGGGCTCGTTGTCAGAGCATGGTGAAAGTTCCAAGGTATGTTCCCCCACCTTGTCCCTGGTTGAATTCCGAATAGGCCTTCATATGACGCTGGGCGAAACCTATCATCCTCACGCGTTCCCATCTTTTATCTTTTCCGTGACAGTTCGATGCCATTCTATGGGTCTTCTGGACCACATGAGCATCTTCATCAAAGAGTGCAAAGATCATGTAGAAGTCATTTTTATCGGCCCTTCGTGAAATTCGAACTTCGATTTCGATCCACCTGATTGTACAAGGGCATTCACTGGGTGGACGTTTTTTTTTGGGAAACAATGCCAATAGGAAAGCAGAGAGACGTGTAATATCCTTGAACTCTGGCCCCGAGACTGTTAAGCATCGCGGTTGATGATCATATCTTCGAATTCTACAAGATCCGCAGTTAACTTCACACCTCCGAATCGGTGTTACTCAATGGGACGTGTCGAGGAGCCATCACAACTACAAGTCCCATCACCCAGCTGCCCACGAAGTACTGTCACGTTCAGCGTGTTAAAGGTCCCACACCGCTATACATTTGATTCGTTTTGAAACCTTATCTATTGATGACACCTCTTGATCATACCTCCTGTACTTATATAAAGTTGCAACGATGCAACGAAGCGGAAGCCTCAACCTTTCGTTGAGCTGCTATCATACACACCGTGATGACGATCAGTAATGAAAAAGTTCAGTTCCATCTGCTGATGCTTACGTCCCTTCGCTGCCTTAACGCACCGGCAGCGTACTCAACGGAAATTAGAATACAATGAAACGGGGCGGCCAGATTAGGTGAGGTTTTACGATACCTCAGGTTGACTGTCGAATCTCATGCGAACATCTGACATGCATCAATTAAAGGAAATCTATCGGAAAGCAAAGAAGGTCGCTGCGGTAACGATTAAGGACAGTCTAAAGCTACAACATACGGATACAGTGCGGAATGATAGTAGCATTTATGCGATTGTCCGGTTGGTATTCACGTACCCAGACCCATAACATGAATATAACAGGTGTGAGCAGTCGGGATCTGTAGGGTCCGTTGGGACTATTTTGAATGACGTGCCAAAGAAATCACGAATGTCTCGTAGAAATTGTATCCTGAACAAATGTCAGGTTCATCGACGTCCAGTGAAAGGGACGACGTACGTTCGAGGTGTTGGTTCGCTCATCCGGCAGCGACCGACATCTTCACTACCGAGTACCATCATCATGAGAACAAGCGTCTGGTGCTTTTGGTCGACGCAGCCTCCCCTTTCAATCTCTGTCAAGAGGGAGCGAGTAGCTTCGAGTGCTATCTCCTCTGGTGTCACTCCCGGTCGAGAGATCGCCTCCGAACAATGGATTGCCGAAGTCGTCGATTCAGCCAAGAGCGTCAACGCATATCCTGGGGATCTGAGAGGGACACATAAACGGTGAGAACACAGATGACAGCGGCGACTTACTTTCCACTCTCGTCACCTTTGTAAACGTCTGAATAGAGATATATATCGGGAATATATCGATTTATGACAGAGCGGCATGCCTCTATCATTCTATTAGAAAATTGAGGGCTCACGCGTACAGCATGTCTATTAAGATTGTGTTAGAATTATGACTTCAGTTGAGAGGACAGGATACTGACGCGATACCGCGTATTCGTTTTATCTTTCCTGGTTCCACGAAATCAAGAGTCTTGACCTGCTTGACTATCGGGCACAGAAACTGAACCTCTCCACCGCCAGCGGGAGCAGCACCTCGCTTTTTTATCTGAACGACATGAGCTTGAGAGTCCCGAATCCCAACCAGTAAACGTACCCGTAATTCCACGCCATCAGTGAGACCAAAAAGCTGCAAATGAGGCAGCGTCACCGTTCGTATCAGATCTGCCTAGTAAAATGAGCATCAATTTGCGTTTCGTATTTGTTGACGTACGGAAAGGTCGTGTTCATCGGTCGTTATTCCTCTCAGGGTGAGTTGGAGAGGTTTTTTGGAAAAGGGCGCCAGCATGATGATGGGCTCGAGGAAATAGCCAACGGAACGGGATAGAGGGCAATCATGAACCAAAGGACCTCCAGATATGATACCGGGCTTCAGTAGAACAGCAGTACCTGCATCCTGTTCAGTATTTTGTTGCCTTCAACACCTTCATGCGTACCGGTTATTGATATTTCGATTATGGTCCCATTTGTAACCTTCTCTAATAGCCTAAGAAGACTGATTTCGAAATCTGAAAAGAATAAGCAGAGGAAATAGGACGCGGGCAGTATATACCTCGAAGACCAGGATTTTTGTCGTCCGAGCGTATTTTGTCGATTCGAACGGGCTTCCCACTCAATATCGACAATACCAGGCGATTCCGAAAGTGCTGGTGACCGCTGTAATGGAGTAAAGAGCCTGTTTGTGCCATTTGACGACAAAGGGAAAAAGAAAGGCACGACACGATGACGAAAAAGGAAACCTTGCTTCGACTTGGATTATCAATATTCGATATCCGTTCTCTTCTTGCCTCTCTTCACATATAGCTGGTACCCCATGGCGACAACGACAGACCCTAATGGCATTGCGAGCCAGGACTGGGATGGGCGCTACGACCATATAGACCAGATACTCGACACGCCAGGTCCCCGTACCGATCCCGCATTCATGGCAGGAGACGGGGTACGCGCGTTTTCTCTCTCCAACGGGCCACACTGACGACTGGCGCAGGTCAAGGACTTTCTTCGCAACCAGGCCAAAATTCTTGTCATCGGTGCTGGCGGTCTGGGCTGCGAGATTCTCGCCAATCTTGCGCTTACCGGGTTCAAGGACATCCACGTTATTGACATGGATACGATTGATATCAGTAATCTCAATCGACAGTTTCTGTTTAGGTAGGCGCTACTACGTCTCGTATGTCTCGCGTGGCTCACTCCCCACAGGCCGAAAGACGTTGGTCAGCCCAAGGCAACGGTGGCGGCGCAGTTCATCATGAAGAGGGTACCCGGAGTCAAGGTCACGCCGTAAGTGTATTCTGAATATTAGCACAACAAGGCCAACCATTATACAGGTACTTTGGCAAGATACAAGATAAAGATGACGAATATTACATGCAATTCAATCTCGTCATCTGTGGCCTCGATTCTGTCGAAGCACGAAGGTGGATGAACGCGACGCTGGTCAACCTTGTCGATTCTGAGAACCCGGAGAGTCTGAAGCCTCTAATTGATGGCGGCACAGAAGGTTCGTACACACATTATTGGTACATATTCCCCAGCTAAGTGTATCTAGGTTTCAAGGGTCAAGCCCGTGTTATCCTACCAACAATCACATCGTGTTATGAATGCTCTCTGGATATGCTGAACAAACCTACCGCTTTTCCCATCTGTACCATCGCCAACACACCACGCCTTCCGGAACACTGCATAGAGTGGGCATCAGTGCTCGAATGGCCGCGTGTGCAGGGGGGTGAGCCACCTGCTCATGAGTTCGATTGGCTTATTGACCAGTTTTCACAGACAAGAAGATGGATACCGACGATCCAGACCATATCAATTGGCTATACACGGTCGCGTCTGCGCGCGCAAAAGAGTTCAAAATAGAAGGCGTGACATGGTCACTCACCCAAGGGGTGGTCAAGAATATCATCCCTGCTATTGCATCTACCAATGCCATCATTGCAGGTTTGCTCTCATTTCCTCCTCCCAAAAATATCAACCTTACCATGGTCGACAGCGGCTTGTTGTAACGAGGCTTTCAAGATTGCCACCAGCTCTGCTGCTTTCCTGAACAATTATTTTATGCTCATTGGTACCGAGGGTGTCTATTCGTATACATTTGAACACGAAAAGCGAGATGATTGTCCCGTATGTGGTGGGGAATCTTTAGAGATGCCTATCGGCCCGGAGGTTACTGTCGAAGAGTTGATCGACATGCTGACAGAAAAGCAGGATATGTATGTTCTGCCCTGTCACATTTTCATATGCTAATGTCTTCTATAGTCAGGTCAAGAAGCCGTCGCTATCATCTGGACCGATACAAATCTATCTCCAGGCTCCTCCTCAGCTGGAAGCCAGCACCCGCCCCAATTTACAGAAGAAGGTATCAGAGCTTCTCCCAAAGGGAGGCGAGGTTACCGTTACTGCCAGTACACTACCTTTTAGTCTTTCGTTGAACATTACTTACAAGTAAATAACTGTATAACATCTTTTCCTGTCATATTGCTGTCGTACTGTTGTAACAAATTAGAAATACAAACAAAATCTAACATCGCATCTCCATTTCAAGACTATCCTTCAATGCTGGTTTCATTGTGAATTGCTGGAAGGGCTGCAGTATTGCGCTATCGGTGTCACTCAAACAATCGTCCAGGTGCCAACTCGACGTCTACTTCTTACATAGGTGGACAGTGTAGGGGACCTTCAATAGCTAAGGATATGGGTCACCGTCACCGTGAGTCAGAGCGAGACTCAAATATCCCGGGATGCAACGGAAGTGTTCGCAACAGGAAGACCAGATAGTGGTTGGGTCAAATGATTGTTGAACGTTGAAGTCTCAAAACGAGTGATCGCCGCACAAATACGAGTTGGTGGATGAAAGTACGACGGTTGCCAAGACGGCCCAGTGCGGTACCCGGGTCAACTAAAGACTTCGATATAGGTTCCAACAAAATCTGTCTTGTTGTATTCGACCAATTCTTCACAACAAAAGGCGCTTGTCATGTGACATATCTTCGCAAAGAGCATAGATACATGGAGGGTTTTTGTACGTCGACGTAGAGATATCAAAGAGACGACAGCTAAGGGATGAATTACTGGGTGGGCGTAAGCATCAAGCAGGACGAAAAGTAAAGGGTAACGCACATCCACCATCTCAACATCCGTTGTCGTGTTTTGCTTCCTGTCCTTGCGGTCCAAGATTGCGCGCCTGACGAGATTCTCAATAAAGTCGAGGAAAATTTACATGAAGACAACGCACCTGTCCTTATCCATCTTGATGGTCGTGATGACCACATTGCTGGGGTGAATACCGATGGGGGCCGAGGCACCGTTGGACTTGTCCCGTTGCACACGGTCAACGTGGATAACCCACTTCTTGCGGTACACCTGTGTCACCTTTCCCTCCCGTCCCTTGTACTTGCCACGAACAATGCGGACTTCGTCATCCTTGCGAACGGGTAGCGAGCGAGCCTGAACATATTGAAATGAGGAAATACTGCGACCAATGAGATGGAAAGATGTACGTTGTGCTTGCCGCGGAGCTCCTTGGAGAGCGCAGAGGACATGATCTTTCGGCGGACAGACGAGGGCGCATCGAAGTGAGCCTTGCGGGCCTTGCGCCGCGAGGATGAGACGTCTACCAAATTATATTAGTCTCAGCGTCATCCAGATTCCAAGTCGCGAATCCAGCCACATTTCTGGCCAAAATCTTCCGGGAAAAGACAGAGAGGTAGATATTCAGCATAACACCCACCTGCAGAGAATTTCATGGAGGGCGACGACGGCGTTCTTGAGGTCTTGAGGTCGAAGGCGGCGTTGAGTAGAGCTCTTTGCGTTTGAAGACTTTGTTCCCACGCCAAAAATCCTCACCACGTGATAGGCTTTACCACGGTCTTGGCAATTGAACTTCGTACTTCAAATCCATCCAAACTCAACGCGTAAGGTCAAAGGTCTTTTTGGGGTCATCTAGGTATGGAGCAAATATTGTCGTATTTATGTGCAACTGCTCATACAATATAATTTTATCACCGGCACCAACGATCTGGATGCGAGGGAATTATAACGGAGAACTGGAGAAAAGGATACCAGGAAGTGTCTCCTCGCAGGGGCCTAGGAAAAGAAAGTCGGCTTGGTCGTCGCCTTCAGACCGATTCAAATTAAATACCGCAACTTTTCCTCCGTGGTGGCTAACTTCGTAGGCAAACCCGGTCGCTGGCTGCACCTGATTGAGCGACTGAAATCAGCAATGCACAGTCACAGTGCCTCATTGATTTACCGTAGATGAGGTCCCAATAACAAGACACATATCAGCCTGGTCCACAGCATCCCAAACCTCCCGCAAATGTCGAGGACTTTCTTCAAACCACACAACTCCGGGTCGTAGTAATCCATCACAGATACTGCAATGCGGTAAATCTTTTTTCGATATAGATGGCGTTTCAGGAGAGAATTCGCCAGTCAGAGATGATAAAGCAGGACAAGATTCCAAGATTTCAGGCATGCTGGCAATTTGACCACAAGAAGTACATCGCGTATCCGAAAGTCGACGATGCATTTCGAATGACGGTGATACGTCAGCTTTCTCGCATAGACCGTCGATGTTTTGTGTAACAAGTGTCTTGAATGGAGAATAAGAATACGTGGTACATTAAATAATTTCGAAACCACTTACAGAGCTTCCTTGAAGTGCCAAGATTTTCAAATTTCCGGAATGCAGAGAACTGCTAGCGCCAGGCATGCAGCGTTAGGAGTCGCGCTCGAGGTTCTACTTCACCATAAAAGTATTTTATCATGCAGAGAGATCGTTTATACCCCAGCCACCTGGAGAGATAGAACATCCAGACGAGGCTGAGATTATCCTCGAATGTCTTTTCAACGGTAACGCGTGGATATCTGATGTAGATGGCAAAGCATCCTATACCTGTGGTGTCGCTAGTGTACTCAAGTCGTACTTTTCCCATACTCCTCCAGTGCCCCGGAAAGGGGGAATTCCTATGAAAGTTGTCGAATGTGTTTGCCGTTGAATGGTCAGCTGAAGCCACAGACAATCCTGCGTCAGTGATGGCAACTATTTTTCGACTACGGAAAAGTGCGTCAAGGAAGTCTTGCACAGTGTTAGACTGCACCGATGAGGCCATTGACTGATCTTGTACTGAGGGTAAATTGGAACACATCAAATTCGTCGAGGTGGTGGCAGTGCTTCGACGTTCCCACGTGGTCGTAATCTTTGCTTTCCTCTCCAAAATCGTTCTCTCATGTCAACAGACACCAAAATTCGCTCTACCAAGCTCAAATTTAAAGGCGACAAAACTAAGAAGAAACGAAAAAGAGATGCTGATGATGAAGGTCGAGCGAGCAGTAGCCGGCACAAGGAGGACGACAAGGATCCTGACACTTGGGTATTCCCTGAAAATGCCATCGAAATTCGTGGTCCTACATTCATGATTCACCCCTCCGACCCTTCGCCAATATCTATCAATTTCAACTCCACCACCAACCGTGTCGTCTTGCACATCCTAGACAAGGAGAAATCGGAAGACGATGATGAACCAGTCCCAAGTCTGCTCGAACGCACGCCGACAGATGTTTCCCAGGTATGGGTCATCACTCGCGTTGCAGGTTCTCCGACCATCAATCTGCGAACAGGTACAGGCGAAGGCAAGTTCCTCTCTTGCGACATGCATGGGATCGTCACCTCGGACCGAGACGCCCGGGGCCCGCAGGAGGAATGGACGCCTGTGCTTATGCCAGACGGGATGGTGGCCTTCCAGAATGTCTACGAGAAGTACTTGAGCATTGACGAGGTCGCTGGAGGTGCCCTGCAGTTGCGCGGAGACAGTGAAGAAGTAGGTTTCAAAGAGCGGTTTTGGATCAAGATACAGAACAAGTACAAGAAGGAAGCCAACGAGGAAGAGAAGAAGAAGAAAGAGGGTCTCGCAGTTCCTCCGACCATTGATGAGCCTGGTTCCAAGTGAGTGAATTTCTGCCGCTGGTTTCTTGGACTAATGATTGCCGTGTAGTCGGATGTTCCAGGCGTGGGGTGCCGGGCGGAGTGTCACCTCCAAAGAGGATAAGAAAGAGGTGCTCTTCAAGATTCTGTCACGAGTAATGCCCACATTGACATCCTTTGTAGCTGAAGCGTGCTCGCAAGGAAGGACGATTGGCTGAAGCCATGCTGGATCGTCGGGCTAAGCTGAAGAGGTGTGTGTTTGACTTTGTCCTATTACTACGTTTCTCACGTACTTCCAGTGACAGGTTTTGTTGACTGTATTCTAGTACATGTATATATGTTCTCCGATATGTAATGGAAGCCAGAACATATTGTGCTATTCCGTCCTGTTGTCTTGCCGTCGCACCGAAGAAGTTTCTGGTTACGATAAGCGCAGATCGCGAGCATGTGATGTTTGTTGAATCTTTGTCTCCACTCATTCTCTTTCTCAGGCCATCACGTTCGATTCTTGCTCGCAATGGAATCGTCGTGAGCTTCGTGTTTGTTATTCTGTTTGCTCTACTGACGCACCAGTTTACAGTATGAAGATCCCCAAACCTCCCAATTTAACACTCAGGACGCCGATATGTGAGCTGCTTCATTACTTGGAACCAGTGGGCATCAACAAGTTGGAGTTCGAAGACCTCAAGGTAGCCTTTACATCCTCTTATTGGCTTCACTCATATGTTACAGGCATATATACGCATATCATCATTTCAATCATGTCTATGGGGTCTCATTCCATTAAAGTTCCGGAACGAACAACCGCCGCATGCTTGGCGGGAGTTTGAGGCAGCTGTACGTCATGCTAATACAATCCATACTTGCCTTGAATATTAGTTTTTCAAGGTTCTTCAAAAATACCCCCGTCTTCACAAATTCGAGCAGGCTTGGCCCATCGAGGCCTACTTCGATATGTGGGTTCGTAACGACAAATGGAAGAAGGCAGGTCGTAATAGCACTAAAAGTAAAAATGGAGACCGGACGCCATGGCGAGGCAACAGCGAACCCACCACCAAAAAAATTAAACTAGAAAAGGAGCGCACCTCCCTTAGGCCGTACAGGACGCGCGCGGTGCTAGGAGATATTCGCAATGTGAGTACTAGGACAATCTAGGATCTTTTCGGCTTATCATATGAACTCTGTTAGATCAACTCCAGTCACCCATTGTCACCCATCGGCGTAAACAAGCACCCAAGCGCAACGCCGTTGGCCCAGCAGTCAAACGGCGCAGTACCTTCTGTATTCATCCGGGGTCCTATGTCTCTTCCTGGGCAGGTGTCACTCCAACTACCCGCCACATTTCCATTTGCGCGTGCAAGCACAATCGACTGCTTTGGACCTCGTTCCCAATCTGTAATTTCTGCTCAACTCCCCAGTGGCACCACTATGTCTGCATATCTGGCTGCCGCCGCACCTGCCAGCAACGTATCTCGGACATCGATGCCAGCACTGGATACTGGCGGGAGTATCAGCAGCGGACCAACTCATCCTTTGGTAACCAGCAGTGCGGTTGAGGACGGTGAATCTTTTCCACCCTCCCCAGAAGCTTGCCTCACATGCGGTGCCCAACCTGAAGCAAACGAAATCTACGTCCGCGAATTGATGTCGTTCCTGGATGCCGATAGGGAGAACAACCTACTCTCCATTCTCAGGATAGCGGGGATCTTTACCAGTCACCACCTCCACTTGCTGATCCAGATGAGCAGGGAAGAGCAAGATGGGTTCTTCCGTCTTCTTTCCCCTGGGTACCTTAATGAAGTCACCGCGATGAACCTGAAGAGAAGGCTGGAAGAATATGCACAACGATCGGCGTTGCCCAAATCGAACTCGTCTGGGGAAGGAGACACGATACCCGAGCCATCTGGAGATATCAAAGATGAGCTCGTAGATCGAGCATGTTTGCCCGACCGGTTCGCTCAGGTCATGCAGATATCTAGGGATAAGTACGATGAGCTTGTTGTGAGTATTATTACTCCAGTAGGTCTGCGTCTTGACCTGACATGTTACTTGTAGAAAACTATCTCCGTTTGTTTCAAGCGGATCGTCACAGAAAACCCTAGCGGTAGCTATTTCCATAAAATTACGGAAGAGCAGTGGAGTCGCTTTGTTTCTATGGTATGTCATGCACCGACATATGGGAGAAATTACGATACTTATCTTTCTATACTAGGTATCCCAAGCCCATCCATTTTTAACGCGTTACGCAAATTCATGGCCCCTCGAGGTCTACATCAGGAGTCAAATGAAAGAGACTAGTACACCCCCACAAGTAGTCCTCGTTTTTCGTCCTCTGCTCAACCTCTGACTATTTGTCTCTAGACGTCGGGAAAGTCCAAAATTTCATCCTCTTTTCAGGACAAGGTCTTACAGATCTTCACATGCCCTAGTCGTCAACACATGATTCCGGGCTTCAGCAGTTATCCCATTCCTACAATGCTCCAGCATCATTTCCGCATACTCCACACGGAGGAGCTCATTCCTGCTGCACTGCTAATCGGAATACGAAGCAATGAAGACTTCGTGAGGATGATTGAGATGGATGATGAGTCTGTTGAGACACTCCTTATCAATACGAAGTCGGTGAAGCTGTCTTTACTGCATCGCTACTTGTTGCAGATAGCTTTTAAGAAACCGTAGTCCCGTAATCGTTTTTCTCTTCGTCTCTTACATAAATACATGAATCTATTCAATCATTTCCTACAGTTGTGGTATCCGATGACATCATTATTGAAGACTGTAGGCACATATGGGTCCAGGCCCCTTCCTGTCGCCGGCGCTAACAGAACTGAGGGGAAGAGGAGGAAGAGGTAATCCAATGACGTGATGGCATCTCTTTTTCACCGTTGCCTGAAACTGAAAGGTGGAACAAGTAGGCTAACCGTTTCGTTATTACAACAGAATATACGCACGATTCCCTAGTATAGGTATAGAAATGTATAATAAAGTTCCAAAAAGAAGCCCAGACTACTCTGCATAGGTATCGTCCTCATACACTGTGGGATCAATCCGCTCAATCACCGAGCTAACTCTCTCATATACCGCAAACACGATCGCCTGACCAGGAGCCACGCGTAAAATACGCGGAGTTATACCCTTGTAGAACGACCTCACTCCCTCAGCTCTCCACATGTCCTCAGCGATACCGTAGATGCGACGGAACGCCGATTGCCCAGGAACGGCGGTGCTTTTCTGCAGACCTGTTGTGCGATAGGATTAGCTCTTGCATGGGAGAACGAAATGCGTCGACTTACGAGTTTTTATGGTGTCTATAGGTGCATTCGACATAGGACCGGCGGCGCCAGAAATGAGACCAATAATCATGTGCTGGTAGGAAGGGAGCTCAGGAAGATCAGGTTGCCACTGCTGAACCGCCTTCTTCAACTCCTGGTACACGGTAAAGTTGGCTCCCTGGTTCGTCGCTTGTCGAAGAGCAGTAAGAGAGACACCGCGATATAGTGCGGAAAAGCCTTCTTCTCGCACAATAGTATATACTGCATGAGCGGCATTTCGGTACCGCGGAGTCTCCAGAGGATCTGCCAAAGAGTGCTGTTGAGCCTGTAAGCGGATCTTCACTACCTCCATAGGCGTTACGACAGCGACAGCCTCCGTAGTTCCAGCGCCGAGACCAGCTGTCGGAAGAAGTTCGTCAGAGACAGTACTTGGGAATACTAATCAGAGGATCGCATACCAAGGAAGATGTTCCCGAGGCTCGTCTTCCCCGTCTCCTTGTCCGCCAGCCAGCCCTTGTAAGCCTCGAAACTAGCGAACCGGATGGCCATTTTTGGGACGATACCCGACAAGACAGCACCCAGACCCTTGTACAGAGCCAAAGGGGTCTCCCGGCGTACGATGTATGTGCCGGTTGCGAAGAAACCTCTTGGTTTCGTCTGGCTCATTCATGAGCACGACGCACAGCCGGCACGCGACAACGAGACTCACCCCTGGTGTACGCCCAGACTTGGACAGTTGCATCCGGACCTTTATGGTGTCCAAAGGTTGACATGTTAGCTGTAAAGGGAGTAGCCTAGTGAGCACGTCGCGCGATACAATGGAAAGATGGCCCGTACCGCTTCACAAGCACCTGCTATACCGCCTGCAGTGATGTGGGTTGCAAAGCCGACGGGCTTCTTGTTACCGTTTCGCGACATGATACTGGGAAAGGCGGGATGGTCGAGCTCGTCGTGGCTGGCGGTGAAGAGAAAGGCAAGGACGAAGGAAGGCGGTACTTAGGGGTGTATGGACGAGTTTCAACATGTGACTGGAGAGTCGACCTATATAGACAGGCATAATTGGTTCCGTACGGGCCTCCGAGTTGTTGTCGCTGTCCACAATCAAGAGTGCGGGGTCCGGGGAAATCACAATCTTCCGGTTCACCCCGTTGCCGGATTGCCGGTGCCGACCTCCATCTTTATTTTTTGACGCGTTAACTAGCCAACTCTACCCTTACGTCGCAGTAAAACGTTGGAATCTAGCTAACAAAGAGACCGCCTGAGCGAGGTAAATGCGCAGTGCATATTATTCGACAAATCTCTTTCATGTCGCTACATTTTTGTTCCATAACATGCCGATATGCCGATGGAAATACCGTTCCAGAATAGTCAAGTCAACTTTCTCTGTTCTTTATCCATTCTTGCAGTGCCAGAACATAGTGGTTATTGCTTCAAGATCGCCGTATCAAGGAATACGAAGTGCGCTTATATGCAAAAGTTAGAATGGCATCTTCTTTTTCAGTTTTCCCAAATTTCCCACCAGATCTTCAATTGTGTAGTCAAACGACGCTTCCATGTTCCAAGTATGTAGTAATCGAAGAACACATTCATTCCACTGGCGCGTAGATCTCTCTAAATTGCTTCGCAAGCAGGTGATCATGTTCAACTTTGAAATTAATACTTAGTCCTGATACCGTTTCTCTTTGCGAAGGTGAGTGTTTCGCTCGCCAAGGTCTCTGGATGCCTTCTCATTTATGACTGTAGGTATGGAGAAAACCAAAGATTTTTGTGTCCCTCCGTGGAAGGTGAATGTGCAGAAGCTCACCGACTATCTTCAAAGCGTCGGCATGACCAGTTCTCAGGTCGATGGCATGAAGGTACTTTGCAGGATGCTTGCCTCATCAACCTATCTCATGATGTTCAGAAATGCATCCAGGAAGCTCGGTGCTGGGGACTTTCCCTTGACAAACTTCAGGAAGACCAGCCGAAACATCTGTGGGACTCATTAATCGCCAAGGTAAGTATGCTGATGCTACAGAACACTCTGAGACTTTCTCTGATACACACGCACATTAGCTTCTCGATAAGTATGGAATTTTAAACATATTTCATGACTTTTGGCCTGTGCAGGTGTACTGGGATGCATATTCCTTCAGATCTCTCAGATACCGCAACTACAGGAAGAGTCCCACAACAACACGACGACGTGGTGATAGGCCTTCGCACCTCAGTGGCGGTTCGTCTTCAAGTCGGGAAACGAAACGGTTGAGGGACGCTTCTCTAGATGGAGCACGAACGACGAAATACATCGGTCAACCGCCCCCAGGATATCGCAAGGCTGGCGGAGAAACCTCTTCTCGCAGGGTATTACAAGATGTTCACAATGTCAGCTCTCATCTGCATCTTCCTGCAAGGTCTAATACGTATATCCGCTAGATTTTGTCAAGTCGGTCACCCTCAGTACAAGTGCTTGAACCTATCGTTGGCGGCTCATCGCCCTCCAGCCCGATAGATCTCCGTACTCCGAGCCCTTACATTCAAAGATCTGCACCATTTTCTGCCCCGCCCGCTTTTGGTCTCTATGGCAGTCTACCCCCGTCCACACCTGGTCTCACTAGAACTCAAAATAGTGCATATACAACTGCGAGTCCTTCACCATCGAGCGTTAGCATTTGTTCTTCTAACTCTCCAGCACGCACACCTCCGTTCTCCAATGTGAGTACGCCGCGAGGATATAATACTCCAGAGCCTACAACCATAGCTCAGCGAATCTGGCCCGAAGCCTGCCTCTCATGCGGTGCCCTACCCAAACTTGACAGAACCGACACCTCCGAACTCCCCGTGTTCCTCAACTTGGACCGGAACGATGACTTGCTCAGTATCCTCAGTGCGAACGGTATCTTCACAAACCACCATCTCCACTTGGTGATGCAGATGACTCCAGAGCAACGGACTGATTTCTTCAACACCACATCTATCAGCGCGTTCCGAGCACTGGGCTTGAGGGAAGACATCGAGAAGTATGCTGAACGACTGGGATTCAGGAGGAAGAGGTATAAGTTCTCCTTTCCGCTGCCTGGGCAAATCATCCCTCGGCCAAACGAGGATGTCCTAGAGGAGCTTTCTAAACCAGGAACAAAACATGATAAATTCGGAGAGGCGATGAACATGTCTATGGACTTATATTGGGATGTAACGGTGCGCTATTTCTTCCGTCCAACAAACCAATACTGACTATTCGCACCAAGGATGTGCTCTTGACCAAATTCAAAAGCATCGTAGAACCCTTTCCCGAGACCATGTTCCTAGACGAGATCAAGACCCAATACGCTCACAAATGGGACGAATTCCAGCGAGTGGTGTGTCCCATTTATCTGTTTCAGGATTCACAACATTAATAC
Source organism: Armillaria nabsnona (assembly GCA_030407065.1). Classification (NCBI taxonomy): domain Eukaryota; kingdom Fungi; phylum Basidiomycota; class Agaricomycetes; order Agaricales; family Physalacriaceae; genus Armillaria; species Armillaria nabsnona. The sequence continues at coordinate 2,018,701 of JAUDQA010000005.1, forward strand.
TGCCTTCGTAGGTTTGTACTGAAAGACCTGTGTTATTAAATTACGAAGATTACTGGCCAATCGAGGTCTACATTCGACGTCACCTCGCACAGACTCCTACACCTCAGCAGGTATACCCTTTCCAATATTTGCTCAATTCCTTGGTTCTAATTCACTGGCATACAGAGACAACTATCTTGGTCACCATCACTATTCCAGACGAAGATGGCTAAGGTTTTCCACTGCCCGGTGCACATGGTACCTGCTTTGGATAGCTATCCCATGTCGACCATGCTTCGCGTGCATTTCAAGACATTGGGCATCGAAGAACTCATCCCAGCGGCCGTTCTTCTTGGGATCAGGAGCGACGAGGACTTTTTGAAAATGGTGAAGATGGACGATCTGCAAGTTCAAATGATTATTGAACACTCGGACAAGTCGGTCAAGTTGACGCCTTTGCACAAGTTTCTTTTGCAACTCGCTTTCAGGAAACCTGAGGCGAGAAACTAGGCAATTATTTTGTTATCTTGTTGGCTGAGTGAATTACGACGGGTATTCATTGCTACGTGGGGAATTAAATAATACAAACCATGTATATGTATGCTAGTCCATTCGTTGCCGTATTAATCAAAAAATGACGTCGCTGTCTTTGCTGCTCAGCAAATCAATGGATTCCTGACCCTCCTCTGGGTTTATTGGAGGCTCTTCAAACTCGAATGGCTGCTCCGGAGGTGCGTTCTTTTGCTTTTTCTTCCCTTGCACTTTCTTCAGCCTGGAATGGTGTAAGATATAGCGGCAGCGTGAATAGGTTGATTACGCGCCTAAAGAACTCTTCACGGTCCATCTCGTCCAGCTCACTCAAAATGTACTTGATGGTATTTTCCAGTCGGGGAATGACAACGTGCTCGATGGCATTGACTCGTCGATTCGTTGCTCGGATGACTTCATCAAGGATGGTGAATGCCGTCTGCAGCGACGCCAGCTCGACGAGGGTTTCAATCGCCTTGGCATATACCTCCTTTGCGCGCAAGACTTGCTGACCGCCCCGTCCTAACCCAGTGAGGTTGAAATCTACACAGCACCGATCATCATCAATCATACATGGGATCAGCTCGGAGCAGACGCACCAGAACCGGCAACACGGTCGACCTCAAATGCGGGAAGGACGACACCAGACACGTTCTCCTGCTTTGCTTTCACTCTGAACGTCGCCGACTTTGCTTGTTCCTGCACGAGATACGATATGTCTCCTGTCGCATAGGTAACCTCTGCCATCGAGAACGATGCCAGCTGCATTACCCTGCCCATCTTTCGCTTTGCCTGAAGTCGGATTGAGTATTCATCCTACGCACGGAGTCGGATACGACAGACCTCGTCCACCTTTCTGAGGATAGCTCTGAACCTCGTCGTGAGAGCGTCTCGTTTCTTGGCAAGGAGAGAGTGACCTGTCTGTGCACCCTTGAGTCGTAGCTTTGTATTCGTAAGGGCCATTCGCGTTGCGAAGATATTTTCACGAGCGCCTGTGCCGGACATGGTGAAATTGAAGGAACAAGCGTGAAGTGATGACGCAGAGATTGAAACAAAACCCCAAATAGGCAATTGGCTGCTAATTACTGTGAGTAATTCCTATAAAAACTCCAAAATTGAGCACAATTTCAAGGCATTTTTGGTTATAAGAAGAAATTGGATCCAGATATTGCTGGAAATGACGTACGTATTGACATGAATATCGTGCGGCAGCCTTCATTCTTTATCCTTTCACCATCATGGCTCCCGTTCGACTCCGTCATCCGAAGGGCACATCCACCATATCCGTCCCTTTTGACGACGAATCCTACACTGTTCAGGATCTACAGCAAGAAATACGAAAGCTCACCGACATCCTTCCTTCCCGTCAGATATGTATGTCGGCCCTCTTCAAGTTCTACGGTGTTTAGATCTCTGTTCAAGTGAAGCACGGGTATCCGCCACAGAGTCTAACGTTGATCGGAGAATTACCAGTTTCTAGTCTGGGGCTTACTCGCGGCGATCAGCTTATTGTCAATGAAGAACCAGGACATGCACCCGATCCACCGCGGTCATCCCCACCAGCGAATCCTGCGTTTCGGAAAGCACCAGCTGCTAGAACTTCATCTATACCTGCCATACCTGCGAGCTCGCGAGCTGCCACAAACACTTTAGAACACGTAGCGACAGAGGGAGGTTATCTTATACATCGCGTAAGTCACCCTCTGAATTACAAACTAAAAAAAATTCAACGTCTCTGATTCCAGGTTGTTCCTGATGATAACTCCTGTCTCTTTTCTTCAGTCGCTCTTATATTTGAACAGGACATTGCTAAAGCTCCCAAAATGCGGCAAAGTGTGTGCAGTGATTGAATTGTCATTCACATGGCATCTGATGTTGGCCCGCAGTCGTTGCCGAGGGTATTCGAGCAGATGGGGAGACATACAATGAAGCCATCCTAGGGTATGTAATTTCCTTGATCGGCTTCGTTCTATTACCTTACATCGCGAGTCTAGGAGGCCTTCCTCTGACTATATATCCACGATTCTCAAACCCGCAACGTGGGGAGGTGCCATTGAGTTAGGCATTCTTGCAGCTCATTATAAAACCGAAATATGTTCTATCGATGTGGAGACTGGCCGGGTCGATCACTTTCCTGCTGGCCCTCATGGCGGCGGAATGAGGTGCATACTCATTTACTCAGGAATTCACTACGATGCGGCTACCTTGGCCCCCGTGTTGGAAGCACCCAATGAATGGCATCAGACCGTGTTTCCCGTGGTAAATTTCTTCTTTGAATTCCGTTTACAAATCGCTAAAATACTGGTAATATAAAGTCAAGTGCAGATGATTCTGACAGTATATTGGCTGCGGCCAAAAAACTGACAGATTCTTTACGGGCGAAAAAGGCCTTTACCAATACGTCGACATTTGACCTGAAGTGCGAAGTACGTTGATCTAACCTTCTACAAAGTTACAAGTACTAAAGCTGCAACAGCAATGTGGCCAAGGTTTAAAGGGAGAGAAAGGTGCTCGTGTTCACGCAGAAGAGACAGGACATGTACGATTCGGAGAATACTAAACAACTATATGACCCGCAGGGACCATATTTAGCCTATCACTGGACCTTGAAGCCAAATATTTACTTTTTGGTGGACGTTCTGGAAGCTTGATCGCCTCCATGGCAAGAATCTTCTTCCAGAATAAACACCTTTGCGTTAGCGAGAGTAGGATCCATGACTTGTAGCAGAACATATGAATATACAAAGAAGGGAGAAGGTATTGAACAGAAAACAGGGTGCAAATTACAGATTTAGAGGTCTCCGTCTATTTCCAAGGTTAGAGGACAGTGGTCTGATGCTCCGTATATCTCGCTTCGGATTTCGCACTAGGTTGGTGAGTCAGTACACAAGCGTCACAGATAAGATGGTGGAATATCTACCATTTGGACGCGATCGACCATACGTTCGCTCAAGACGACTAGAAAGATTTCTGTAAGCAAGTTGCGCAAAGAAGGCAAGTGAAATCGTACACATATCCAATCGCCAGCCGATTCCTTTAGCTCTACAATTGAACCGATAGGAGAAATAGGTATAGTGTTTATCTTCGGGATGCAGCTTCCTCCAGACATCAACAAATTTATGTTCTGCATCTGGCGAATCTTCCGGAGGCGAAAGGATCTCCTTGTACGCTGTTGTTTCAGCCTCAGTATACCCTGCAGTTTTGTTCCAGTTCCTTTTCGCATTGCAAAGGTCTGCTGGATGGTTAAGGAGAGCGAGCTGGAGAATGAGTAGATCACGAGCCTATTTCCGTCGGGGCGACATTGAGGTCCCCCGTCCACATGACAGGTTTTTTCTTGTCGAGGTCCCGAATGTATCGCGTGAAGTGGACGTTCCATTCGTTTTTAACATCAAGCGTCTAAGAAGGTTTGCTTTTCTGTAAGGTTAATGAGAAAATGTGAACATGCCTTGAGTTCGGTGCCAGCATTGGGAACATAGGTCGCGACAAGGTAACAGCTCTCGAATTCAAGGGTGATGATGCGTCCTTTGACGATATCTGGGTCGGGATGTCCTGGGAGGGTTTTATCAACGGACAGTGCCTTGTACTTTGATAGAACAGCTGTCCCAGCTGTGGCATAGGTCTGTCAGCACCGACTTTCAAAAGCTGAGCAGCATACGTACAGTACGTCTTTTTTGAAGAGATTGACCAGTAGGAATGAGGAAACCGGGCTTTCAGTGCGGGGTCAACTGACTCGTCATTGACCTAGACAGAAGTGAGAACGAAAAGGACAAGTAAACGCTGCCGCATACCTTGGTTTCAGTCAACACAAGGACGTCGGGGTCCTCAGCCTCGACGTAGAATTTAAAGCCCTTCAAGAATGAGACTAGGCCAATCCGACGAATGGCTGACGCACTTTCTTTTGGCTCGCCGCCAGTCCACAAACATTCCACGCTGCGATCCTCAGCCCTTTTCGCGGCGGGAACGAGATATTCACAGGCAGGACCTTGTTGGTAGGCTGTGCCCCTTCGACGGGGGATTCAACCTTAGGTTTTTTAGCACTCGTCGCATCGTCGTCGCTATCCACGGCCTTGCGTTTGGATGTGCCAGCACGTTTCGGTGGCATTGATGAAAAAGAACGTGGAAGTAGACTGACAAAAGACAGTGGAGGCCGCCTTGATATAAAATTGCTCTGAAGGTATACTGTGAAAAGACGCGTATATTGCAAATGGTACATGTAGGAAAGGTCTGACGCTCACGGCACCACTGAACAGGCTAGCAAGCTCTTATACCCAACCGGCCTTCGTCTACGCTATACCTAATCGCCTCGGTCTGCGTGCAAAAAGTCGCAGAACGGGCACTGTCTAAAAGGTTGCGATGAAGGAGTGAAAAGTCGGAAAAGGGATTTTTATAGTAATATTTACACTTGTTTGGTAGTGTCTTGCATAGGGGCTTTGGTGCTACTGTGCCCCGCTAATAACCCGCCGATAATCAGAAGTGAAGAAGTTGTCCACCTGTGGCCTGAGGGTACTCTAGAAGGCAAGCTAAAACTGTGCCTACTAAATGGAACCATAGCAATGAAGCCCTTTCTTGAGTTCGCAAGAGCATAAACTTTCGACGAACGCAACGCCGCTCATGGGCTGCTGGCTGGTAGTGACAATTTACTGTCGCAGGACGTCAAGGTTAAAGCTCTATGGTCTCCTTGTGCTTGAATTTGCGACCCGCACGATCGGCAGAGCGGAATCTGAATTGATTCCCGTAGAGTTCGAACTCGATGTGTGGGCGATCCAGCACCGTGTCTTTCGACTCCTCTGCCGACGGAATAAGGAGGGGCATTGAGGTGTCGTAATTCGATGGAAGTGTAGAGAATAGAGGAACTGCAAAGACAAAAACTGCATTTGCTTTCGGTATGACTGAAACATAATCAGAACAAGGCAGAGTCAGACGACACTAGCAACGCACGTTTTACTTGGTCTTCTTTGGTGATAACTTTGAAGGCATTTTCGGATTCGTGGATTACAATGCCTGATAAATCAAGGAGACACGGATTCTTGCTACGCCGTACTTTGAAGTGCCATGAGCCTACTATACCGTCACAGAGACAGATGAACGCACCTGATATAAGAGACCCATTCAAATCCGCCTTTAAAAGTTTGGCATGCATAGACCCGGTGGACGGCATGTCCTTCGTTGTTGGAATACCAATAGATGTAGATATTTGGTTGAGCCCAAGAAGTTCTGACATATATCCCATCCAGAGATGATGCAAAGGCAAGAAAATGTTGAATCTGGTGGGGATAAGAGGCAAGAAATAGTCTGACAATACACTTACTTGGCCTGGTGCTCATCTAGCTTCCACACGGCTTTTTCTCTTGCCTCCCGTTTTCCTACGACGCCAAGGCGTTGTCGTTCCTTGTGAGCCTTTTGCTTCGCCTTTCGCTCGAGACGTTCTTTCTTTTCCCGGCTTTCTTTGACTGGATTTTCAAGCACAACCTTACGTCCGTGTACTCTGGTCGCGTATATGTCTGTTGGATCTGAAGATTGTGATACACTAGAAGTGACGAAGGTAGGCGTGAAAGGGGATGTGCTTGAAAGTCTGAGCCGATTGTTCTAACCAGATCTCAGTACAAAGTTCCTCAAAACAATAAATTACAATCACCTTCGTCGAAGAAGCAATATCTTTGTAGGGATCAATGCTACGTCTTGATGATTCTGCCATAATGAACGAGGGAAAACAAAAGACAATTTGATAATTGAAATCAAGATATTGCACTTGTCCCAAAAGAGGTTATCCAGCGTCACGTGTCCACATACACCGCGATCGAACAAAAGTTGGAATTTTCTCCCGACCACACCCATTCTTTCATCCTCTTCCCCGTTCGTGGCCACCTTACCCTCTTTCTCTTCATATTTTATGACTTTCTTCTTGTGATGCTCACTCATCGCGGTTTCTCAGCGTGGATCGTGGCTAACGGCAAGCCGCTTCCAGAATACTTGGTGGCGGTCGACGCGACTAATCATCGCGTGTCGTGTTGGATTCCAAGTGAAGATAGCCAGGGGAGTGTTCAGTATGTGTTCGGTGTTAAAACTTCTTACCTTCTGCTATAGGCCTTTGCAGTGTACTGGCAAGACCATGGCGGCAAGATAGATACATGCTCCTTTATAACTCTGGACGGAATTACCGTACCCGGGAGATTCCTGTTGGGCAGTGGGATTGCTTATAGATCTGGAGTCAGAACATCCAAGACAACGGAGAGGCCGTTCATTTTCCAACAAATAACTGAGGCGGAAGCAGGTGCGTACTGATTTGCGTCCTCGACCTCAATCCTTTATTTACAAGCATCACTGTAGGCGGGTCTTCTTCCGAAGCCTCCTCAAGAGATGCTGGAATGGTCACTTTGCGCATCAAGAAAGTAAATCGCGTCTCCACTCGACCGCCGGATCCCCACCTAGCACTTTCAACCTCAAAACAGAGTATGTTACGGCCTGGCGACCACCGTGTCGGGTGCGTGCTCCGCATTTTCGTTTCCTTCGTTCCTCAGATAAAGTTGTGTAGGTTCGGTGACGAGGTTCCGTCCTTCGAGCAGGTTGGTTACACCTGGATGGTCCGACCATTTGAGCCAGGTTCGACTGCCAAAACACCGAGTACCTATGTGACCTTTGTATTCCGATATAGGTCGCGAGGTAATATCCCATTTGTTAGTCGTACCGGTGGATGCTGAATCGTCACGACAGAATTCTTGCGCACTCAAGGAATCATTCCCGAGAACGAACCGTCCCCCGTTTCGACCCCAAGACCCCAAGCTAGCTCCAGCGCGCATGCCGGAGCTCCCAACCGTCGAATTGCCAGTGCCCCAGTTACAAGTCAAGGATATGCTACTTCTCCGCCCCCATTCATCACTCCTGCGCCTTCGCCCACGATATCGTCTGGACCGGCTAGCCCAGCTTCGTCAGTTACATCTACGGGGCGGCCACCCTCGAGTAGATCGTCTTCAAAGTCAAGTTTGTATAGTGTAAGTTAACATCTGTTACATTATGATACCTCCCCGCTGATGACCTCTACAGAGCGGTCATCGTATGCCGACTGCAGATACACGTAGAGCAGTCAGTATGAGACCAACCCGGACTGGATTCCCTGGTCAAGGAAAGACCGAAACCGGAAAGAAGCCGCTTCAGCCTCAAACCAAAGGGATCAACAACAATCGACCCGACGTCAATAATGACTAGAACAAACATTAGGGATCAATCCCCAGGACAATGGACCATATCTCAATTTTAGCGCTCACCCTCATAATTGCTTTGATAGCATACATCGAATGTTTGTAGTTACTTTTCTCGCTATCGTTTTTGCTCTCTGTTATCCCGCTCTCCTCATTATGTCTGCTTATCCTTGCTATATCCTGTTGTCATTGTCACCTGTTATACATGCGTATCCTTCCACTGCTTTCGATCCGTCAACTGTGTCATCTAGCTAGTTACTTCAAAATGCATCTCTTGATTACTTGATTATTACATCAAAGAGTTAAAGTAGTTCTCAATGTCTGTAACATCGATAGGTGCTTTGTGAAAATTTCTGAGAAGTGGGATAAAACTCACTAGCATAACCATTAGGTGCGATAGTCGCAGAGTCAGCAACATTGGGGTTTGTACCAAGGGCAGACTCATAAACATCCGGAATACCGTCACCATCTGAATCCGTCAGCACCTGAAATAAGGAGGCCAGACGATTAGGTATGTCCCCACACATTCTCAATTTGGACTTACCGTTCCTCCGTCAATAGGCCCTGGACCATTGATCGGTGAAGCCGTTGGGTTTGATATCAGCGCACCCTGGATGCCCAATGACCCAAGTTCCGTCTCAATTAGGTATGTATCAACGCGATCTCTAACTTTGCTTGCGCCAACGGAGGCTCTGACAGAAGCCAGAACCTGAGAAGAACTCAGCAGGGTAACGACAGTCGGATAGTTGTACCGGGATGTTTGGAAGTCGATGTCCGAGTAGTTGTCAGTGGTCGGTGACAGAACCCAGCCGTTCGAAGTGCCATCCTACATTAGAATAAGTCTAGGGCCGCTGCAGTCAAGGGTTGACAGAAGACTGACCTGGTCGGGGTCGTAATAGTTGTCGGACACATAAGCGTGGAAGTTCTCGTTACCGCGAGTGACTGGTAAGGTACATTTCAGGAGTTAGCGAGCCATAAGTGAAGTCGGCATACAAGGATGTATAGTTGTTGATGGTCCACTATACGACAAGAATGATGAGCGGGAATGCGGAGGAGTTCATGCGCCTGACCTGATAAAAACATTTCCGATGATATTCGCATATGATTGTCCGGCCGAGTCTCCAGCAATGTAGCCTTGAATAAGTAACTGTCAGCATCAAAGTTTAGTTTCGGGTGGAAACCCGTACCGCCACCGCCACCCCAATTGTACACCTGTGCAACGCGTTATCGATCAGAACTAGACAAGGCGACCATTGAACAGGCTCGGACTTCGGGATACTTACGACGTTGTTGACAAAGTCATTGACGCCCTTCACTTTTGGGTTCCGCGTCTGGTTGTCAATGTACAAGGAACGGAGAATACTGACACCTCCGTCTGTTTGAATCAGACCGCCGCACGAATGGGTCTCCAAGCCTTGTGCAATGATACTGTCGGAAATTGTGACGTTGGTTACGTCGCCGTTGATAGAGAACGTTTCGTCTCGGCCCCAAGAGACACTGACGTGATCGAAAATCATGTTTTCTCCGTTGGCTATGGTTATGGCGTCTTTGCCGGAGTCGCCTACGGGACCGAATGCTACGTACATCATTTATTAAAAAAGATTCAAGCATACGTACCCGAAGTGCCCATGCGAAACCGGATGTATCGGGTTATTGTATTTGATGCTGACGAGTAGCTAATGCCATTTCCGTATACCGTAATCCCTTCTCCTTTGAAGGGGATGAAAATTTAACGGTACTCATGAGTCATAATTCGTAAGGCTTACCAGGTGCTGTCTGTCCAGCAATAGTGACATGGCTGGAAACAACAATACGGTCATCGATTGTAATGAGGCCACCGACCGCGAACACGACAATCTTTGGGGCATTTTACTAGATTGCACTAGTAGGCTTTCAGGAACACGCACTCGATTCGATTTTGATACGGCATCACGGAGACTACCTTCACCAGAGTCGTTTAAGTTCGTTACAACATAGACGTTGCCACCTCGGCCTCCGGTCGCTTGCGCGCCAAATCCTGCATAGGAGCGCATGATGGATACGGAGGTTGCAAGGAGGAAACACGCGCACCTTCCGCACCAGGAAATGCAGGAATGGAGTATACACTGGTTACGATTAAAGCCAAGATGGTGCAGACCACGGAGAGGTTCATCGTTGCTGAGAAACAGATTAATAGAAAACCTGGAACAATTTATGTCCCAGGAAAAACGGTGCGACTGCATATGACTGCCAGCAACGTATGTTCAAATGGTCACCGGATGGGCCGATGCGCAGTGATTATACTGCCTAAGGATGCTGCGAGAAACCGAATTTTCTCCAGAGCTACTATCCAGGTACTTGTCGGCTAAATAACGATGCTCTGGTGTCCAGAGCCGCCGGACCGTCGGTTAACTCGGAACGGGATCACATGGAGACAGCAACAACACGGAAATGCCATAGTTTTATAGACTTTTACAGGGAAAGAGAAAGTGTCTCAAGAAATCGATTTGCGTCATTAGCAGGATGGTGGCCGCCGTCAAAGAGGTGATCACCAAATCTGGCGGCGAGTTTGTCTATATATGTGCTGCGCAAACAATGATCATCGCGTACATGTTTTTCAAACACTCTCACTAACCATGACCGAGTCGGAAATTGTACTTTACATTTGGCCTGGACAATGGGGTCTCCATTCATTCGAACCCATGTGTCTTGCGGCGGTCATCTTTTTGCAACTCTCCATTCCTGGAAAATTCTCCGTTGTCGAGTGCACGAATCCGGAGCTGTCACCGACTGGTAGGTCAGTGCTACAGGCTAAAGAACATCCAAGCAATAATAATTTCTTTCTAAGGAACTCTGCCCTTTATTTCCCACCAACAGCACGTCGTGGCGACTTTGTCGGCTATAATGAAGTACGTTACGGGGCTGCATGAGAAAACCTCGCGCATCACCGTATCGTTGACGGCATCCCCAAAAGCCCAGAGCGTTGCTTGGTATGAACACTGCGTGTCTAGCGTTGGAGATCTGGTGGTGCGTGTCTCGTCTTTGAAGTGTAAGACCGAACTAAATGATTCTTAGGCGCATGCCTTTTATGCTCAGCACGCGAATTGGAACGAGCTAGTGTACCCGGCCCTAACAAAAATGTATCCCATACCTCAGCGGTACTATGTTCCGCTCAGGATCCGTGACGTGTATCGGAAGCGGCTGGAGGCGTCAGATCTCTGGACATTGCCTGGCGAAGAATTAGAAAAGAAATCCTTCCTAGAACGCTCCAAGCCTGACACCGAACAGCCGGAAAAACACAAGGATCGCTTCCTGCGCGTTTTCGAACGCGAAAAGGTACGTCAACCCTTTCGTTCCATCAAACATTAACCTGAATGACGCACCGAAGGTTGCGGAGAAGGCGCGCGTCGTCTTTGACATATATTCCCGGTTGCTGGATACGAAGGCCTATTTCTACGCCGATAGGTACTGGATAATCATTTTTGTGTCGTAATTTGAGCCACTGACTCGGAAGACAGTCCCACAAGCCTGGATATCTTGGTTGCTGCACATATTTGGATTCTGACACAAGCGCCCTTCCCTGATGCCCTTTTGAAGGAACTTCTCAAAAACTCTTATCCTTCATTAGTTTCACACGCGGACCGCATTATTTCGCTAGCGTTCCCATCGCCTGATTCCGTCGTGCCCACTTCACGACGGAAGCACTCCCTGATGTCGTTAGCTCCGCGTTTCAATATCGGGCGATCATCGAAAGCTGGAGCAGAACATAGTTTTGATTCTTACAACTTGTTGTGGTTCGGTCTTGCTGTCGGTGGCGCCGCGTTGTACATGTTCAAAGTACCTTTCTTGTATGATTTGTGAGACGTCACGCTTCCCGTAGTTTATGTGCCAGCCAATAAGCTATGGTATATCAATCAAATCATGCTAATATGCATACTACACCGGCTTGTAGCACCAATGGGGCGATTACCATACTGAGGAAAGGCCCGAACCACACTCCTAAGGTTTCCCAATCCCAGACCGCCTTGCGAACTCCTTCCGGACAGAGAACCAACCAACCCAAGCCGAACAAAGCATAAGCAATGTAATAAGCAATTCTTGGCTCCCTTCTCCGAGATGACGTAGAGGATATAGAAAGCGGAATGCCTAGAAGGATTGCCATTGAGGCAGCAAAGGAAAAGTTCAGTACCGCCGTAATAGAAATGACAGTGGAGGCGAAACAGAGATTTAACGCCTTTAGCACGACAGACAGCGATGCGTCCGATGGGGAAGCTGGGGGAATAAACATAGCGTATATTGGTAGGATTGCCGTCATGAACATGACGGCCACAGGGCATATCTGTCGAGGAACATCAGTCACATTGAGTTTCGAACCATTATGAGAAAAAGACCGACCCAGCTCCTGAAAAACAGTTTGGTGTTCACCAGATAAAACATCGTGGCGCCTAAGAGGTGCGTCGATATCATGATCGCAAGTACGTGAAGAACAGGTCGCTTCCTCCTCATCCATTTCTTGACAGTCGACTTCTCGTCTCCCGATGTTGTCCAACCCGCTTCAACCCATAGACTTAGACCAGTGAACATCATGGCAACACTGATAAGAATTGCACTGGGAAGATAGAGACCAATCTTGAGGAAATGATCCGGGTCAGTCATGATATAAAAGAAAAAGGACGCGTGTAAGCGTTCCAACAGGTTATTCGTAGTTCTCAACGTGGATTCAATGATACTTCACAAAAATATATTTAGTTTCGAAACAAACATCGGTGCTAGCTACGTACCGTCCAATTGCATGGAATCCATGAGGCCCAGTCGCAGGGAGGGCGAATATGGTGAAAGCATCAATGCGAAATCTGAGATGCGTCGGTTGGCGGTCCATGTGACTGCGAGGAGAAAATTCTTACTGATGAAAGAGTGCATGTACGCCACTACCTATTCCGCGCGCTTGATATCTTCCATGGCGCAATACATTTTTGAAACGATACAAATATCCCTTCACGTCCGGGTGCTGCCGTACTGAAGCTGGAATCCACGAGGGTAACAAGTCGTATTGATCGGGGAATTCTTGATGATCCATGTAGTCGTAAAGAGTGACAGGAACGCCACCAGAATATTTTGAGATGCGTTTGAAAGAATTGAGAAGGTCTTGGTTAGGGAGTCGACCATTGAGACCCTCTATTCAAACCACATTAATGCATTGAACGAACCAAAGTATCATACACACCGTGGAAGATACCCAGATGAGAGAACGAATGACCTGGGTAATCGATGTTGAGAGCTGTCCATATTACGCCAGAAGAGAGGTCAAGATCGTTGGTATGCAGGTCTGCAAGAATGGAATCGGATAATGAAATAAGAATACGGAACAAGACCGTACTTGACTGCGAAACGCCATGGTAAGCGCTTAGCCATGCCTGCATTCCTTCAAGATAGTCATCACTGATCACGAAGATCAAGTCTTTGGCCCAGAACGAATATTCTGCAGATCAATAGCAACTAATCAAAACCTCAATCCAACGACAGAGTTGGTAAGACGTACGGCGCAAAAACCCAGCGAGTGCCAAAACAGTAGATACACCGCGCAGGTTTAAAGATCCGTCACCCTCGCCAGTACGACTAAGCCAAGAGGCACTGATGACCATGGCCTCGACGCCTGGAGAACGTGGGGCGGACATTATGGCATAGGCATTGGTCCCCTTGGAGTCCTACGTAGAATGATCAGACTCTCGTGAAGCATGATGAGTGTCAGTCATACACCGAACACGGTCGAAAACGTGTAATTCTGTGTAGATGCAGCTATCCCTAGCTTCTTAAATTCCTCTACAAAGTATTGCGCGCGTCTGGGTTGGTGAAGGTGAAAAATTGGCACTAAGACGATGACAGTCTCATCTCACTGCTCACTCGTGGCATTGCCGTCTCGTAGTTGTTCTATGTGATCCAGGTAGCGATCAGCTGCATGAACTTCGGCCCAATTCCAATTCGTGTTGACCTAGAATCGTGCGAATGAGTCGCAACGGCACCTTTGTAGAACGACATATGTACCTGGCCAGGTAGTAGCGCATTCTCGTCAATGTACGTTCCTCGACCAGGCAGAGCTGGTATCGCCAACATCCAAAGATATCCAACGACGAAAAGGAGAATCCTGACATTCGATATTGGAGTCGTTCTTTTCCTGCAATCCGTGATGACGCACCGGAGAAGGGGTAACCTACGACCCATAGCAGCGATGAGAGCCTGCCTTCTCCTCAGCCGAGTCAAGTTAGCATCACCTCCAGGGAACAGACGTGATTTTATTGCTGTCAGCTTGCGCAACCAGAATGGTGGATCCGACATGGAAGCAGCAAAGAGGGAAGTTTGCCGGAACACGACGGCCCGCCTGCAGCATGTATGCGTCTTCATCGTGCTGGATTGTCAAACAAATGAATATGGATTGGCGTCGTGTTATTGGGATAATGCAACATTATATAGAATCATTGAAGATTTATGTACCCAGGCTATACCCCATACCGTTCTTGTTTCCAGCGCCTGTTTCAGATATTCGACAATGCCAGCAACCCAACACGATACCTACAGAGACACAAGCAGTACCAGTAGTGGTAGGTAGGTAGTGAAATTGTGGCTGTCGTCGCCAGATTGGGACAGACGTCATGGGAGTAGTAAAGAAAAGTTTGGTCTCGCTTGCCGACCCTTTTACTTAATCACTACCTCCATTCACGTCCACTCATGCCACCGAAAAGAAAACTACGCGCCTCGTCCCCCAATGGTCTTGCTCCAGGACAGTTGCTCAAGAGAAACACGCTTCCAGGCAATATGACAGCACCGTGGGCTTGGGTGGGCACCGAGGTGGTGGCGTCCTCAGAGATTACTCAAGAACACCTTCTTGCGACCTGTGGGCTTTCTCGAAGAAACGACTGCTCGTTCTGTCGGAATAGATATGCGCCAGGCTACCTTCGGCCTTCACCGCCAGCAACTAACGACGCAGAGGATGGTGTCATCGTCATTTCCGACGACGAGGAGTTTACGTGCACCAAGCAGTCTTGCAAATACAATCCCAACTGCCTCAATTATCTTGGTCAAGAACTATGGGAAGACGAAGGTAAGTCTGTGTACTTGCTGTTGACGCGGACGGTGGATGATATCGTAATAGATCGCGCTAGGGAGGCGTTTCTCAAAGCTGCTAACATCGGCGACGACCCTTTACTCAACAGCCGGGATCCAGATATCCCCGTGGGACTGAAAGTAAAACCGCTGTTCTGTGTCCGTACTGAATGGCACTCTCATATAGTAACTTAGAACCTTGGAGCCACCTGCTACGCGAATGCCTCGCTTCAAGTATGGTTTCGAGATCTGGCTTTTCGAAAAGGCGTATACGAGTGCCGACCTGCAGAAGGCTCTAAGGACAAGTTCAAGGTAGCAATCACGGCTCCCTAATCTACGACTCGTTTGAACAAGTCCCATAGGAATCACCCATATTCCAACTGCAAGTAACCTTCGCCGCCCTACAAGAGAGCACTCAGACCGTCTTCAACCCCGTCAAACTTGTAGAGAGTCTGCAGCTGCGAACATCAGAACAGCAAGATGCGCAAGAGTTCTCTAAGCTCTTTATGTCCCACCTTGATGCAGAATTCAAGAAACAAACCAGTCCCTCGCTACGGTCGCTTCTCACCGATCAAGTGTGCAAAGTCTCTGCCTGGATGTTGTAACTGCTCGTTGATTGCCGCAGTTTCAAGGAAAACAAGTCTACGGGACTCTCTGTGACACCTGCGGTTACAAGTCTGAACGGTCGTCCGACTTTTTGGAGATCGAGATCAGTTTCAAGGTGTGTCTAGTGCCATCTCGACGCTCTCTACTGGAACAGAGGCCTATAGAACAACGCAAAACTTGGCGATTGCATTGCGGCAACCCTGCAACCAGAGAAATTAACCGGAGACAACCAGTAATCTTTTTCATCTGTGACGTATCCTCAAGATAAGCTCATAGAGTCATAGATACTTCTGCTGTCAGTGTAATAGTCATCGTGACGCTACACGCTATGTTGAATTGCGTGAATTGCCGCCTGTTCTTCATTTCTCTCTGCTGCGTTTTGTCTACGACGTATCCACCATGGAGAGAAAGAAGTCCAAAAACACCATCATCTTTCCTGGCGTCCTGAACATGAATACGTTCATAGGAAATGCCGACTTGCGCAAGAGTGCGACGCACGATGATCATGGTGACGGTATTTATGAGCTGCGCGGAGTATTGTTGCACAAGGGTGCTAGCGCCTATCACGGTCACTATGAGGCGCAGGTTTTCGACGTCACGTTTGTTGGTCTTGCAATTCCATGAGCGTTATCTCTAATCCTTGTTGTAGATCTCGATCCTGGTATCAGTTCAACGATGACGTGGTTACGAAGATTGAAAAACTGGGGAAATCCCCCTCAGGCAAGAAAATTATTGATCTAGAGTCAGATTCGGAAGTAAAGTAAGTCTTCTTCCAGTGAATTATGCCTTTAACTGAAGTAATGCAGACAGGATTCGTCGCAAGGGAAAAGGCCGCGTGCGAAGGCCGCTAAGCGAAAGCGTGTGATTGATGCCAGCGACGAAGAAATCGACGGGTAACTGTGCACAAAGTTTCCCCTTTTTTGTTGTTATTGAAAACCGGACTTTTTGTAGGACCCCCGATCAAACCAACGGTTTGAATGCACAGGCTCCCAGGTCAATATGCTCCATACTACATGCGCTGTTTACTGACCATGCGTCATGCAGCGAAATCTCTTCCAAAGACGCTTATATGCTTATATATGCTAGACGTGAGCCTGCGAAAACCGAACAGGGGGGCGCCTCTAATATTACGCCATTGGACCTTTTGCCTTCTCCTGATGTGATGGAGGTTGTTAACTCACTGAACGCCACGCATGATGAGGAATGCGAGACATTTTCCATCAAGTATACGCCTCTTTCAACGTGCAACCACATAACCGACGTATTGATTACTAATCTATAGGCAGAAAGCCGCTGTTGCTCATTTCGATGAAACAAGGCGCCGGGTCATGGACATATACCGTTCTTGGAGTGGGACGTCTCCCAATGAGGTCTGAATTATTTCTGTCTGCTTTTTTTAATGATCGCTTGACATGAAATAGGATTCTGTAATAGTCAGTCAACAGGCCCTAAAGAAATGGCTTTCAACGGATTCCATAACGGCTGCCGTCAAGACCATAAGTCAGTCTCAGGAAAACGGGACGACCAAGCATTCCAATCTCCTACAAACTGAAATTCCAAGCGATGAGATTATCTGTCCTCATGGATGCTTAGATTACAGGAGATCGCAGTATATGAAACGCATAACAAGAGTAAGAATATAGTTTCTCACTCCTTCGCTGTACACTAAATTATCTGAAAGCGTGCATACGAGCAGATTAACGACGAGACTCATTGTGTTTTCAAACCGAGGCTGACACCTAGTGATGTCTGTAGAGAATGCGTGCAGAGATCATTCACAGGTACGCCGAGGCGAGCATCGTACGTACAAATACTAACTGTTTAGCCAGAGCGAATATATCAGATTGAGCATCCACGAATAGTGCGAGACTTCGAACAAGTTTCAGAAGTTGGGCCTAATTCTTTCGGCTACTGGATATCTAAACCTTGGCTAAAAGGTACGTCGTATGCTATCGGCCCAACTTCCAGCCGACAATAGTGATCTGATTGCCGACAACCTGTAGATTGGAAAATGGCGAAACCGAAAATGCATGTGGTCTCTGAAGGCGATCCTTCTCCAGAAGCACCAGAATACAATAAGCATGTTCGTTGTGAGCATGGGGGATTGGTGCTTAACACGACGTCACGGACAAGAATTTCGGTGGAGGTGAGTTAAAAAATTTCAAGTCTTCCAGGCTGCAGATCATTTTTATCGCCTTGAATAGGGATTGGAAATATTGACAAGATTGTTTCCGACCTGGGAAGCATTCTCCACTGAGATGGAACCGTGCGCAGTGTGCGAAGCCTCCATCGATATAACGAAGGCTGACCGCTTGGAGCTACGAAAACGTGCAGAGAATGAGAAGGTGCGTGTGTGATCCACCAAGGTTACCATGGGTACCTAACGGTATACAGGCCAGACTAAAGCACCTGAATGATAACGAACTGGTCAGGGGTGTAGTACTGCTTGAGGAAATCCCATGTGCGATTCTCCCGACGCAATTTCTGCGCTCCTGGAGGCGGTGGTTGACTCGTCCTGGTGATTTACCAAGGCCAGAGGTCATTGACAATGAGCCTTTCTTTTGTCAGCACCGTCTCCTCATTTTCGATCCCAACTGTGCCATGGATATGGACTCCGCTTTAGCCGTTATCAAACGAAGCGACTGGGATATTCTGGAAACCTAGTAGGTACTCACACGATTTTTTGCTGATCCGAGGACCAACGATACAATTATAGTTACTCAGCTGGGCCTTTGATTGCTCTTGCAAAGGAAAGTGGAAGCTCGGCGCGGTTCGTTCATGACATACCTGTTTGTGATCCATGTCGGCAGAAACGGTGATCACAAATCTCTCCGCAATGATGCGCATTGCCACTTACCTGCTGTTCCTAGAAAGCGTGATTGGGAGAGTACCGACATAACTATTCGGTTTGGTAAGGGAACGAAGCCTGATGCGGGTGGCGACTCCATTTCCCGAGACCCTGCTCCAAAGATGTTTGGCGCACGACAATCCAAGCGATTACGGCAGGTCAAACAGGACGGCGAGAGGCGAAAGGTGACGATATCCAAGTCCACCACCGTCAAAGATATCAAAGTTATGGTGCGGAGATTTTTGCACCTTGCGACTGTTGTCTCAATGGAATATAGCTCCAGAAGATATTCAACATTTCGCCCATATGTCAACGCATCTTTTATCTTGGACAAGAACTGGAGGACAACACGGCGACGGCAGCATCATTGAATATTTTTGCCAACGATATTCTGGAACTTCGAGAACAGAACGAGGTTTATGAGCTTTCTTCGGACGGTGACGAGATTCCCAGTAAACGACCACGAAGAGAAGAAGGAAGTGGCTTCGGAGGGACTTTACTAGGAGGATCAAACAATGCATCGACTTCTCGGGAACAGAGCGAGACTCCGCCAAAGAGCAGCGGAGTCGAACAGAAATCGTGCGGAATGTGTACTTTGTTGAATGCCTCTGATGCTCTAACTTGTACAATGTGTGATACACCTTTTCATTGAATTTGATACTTTACAAACATTTTATTTTTGGGCGTAATCAGTATCGTGGCGGTCATGATCTAAAGAACCGTTTTGTTATGGACGTACGATGCTTAGTCCCGTTGAAAACCAAGAAACAAAGCGTGAAACCCCAGGAAAAGACAAGAAGAGAAACAACCTATTCCCCAATATATACCCTAGAAATAACCATCTTAAATGGGAAGCGCCGACGGATACACAGACACAGTCTGAGAGTTTAGTAGAGATACGCCACCAATATGGTTTCCAACCATATTATGGCGTGCGTCTGCTCGCCGTGAATGAGCGAGCAGAGATTGTGTCGTCATCATGACATCGACTTCATTGGAGCCATGTCCTGCCATTTTCACCGCTACAGCAAGAGCGCCTTGCACTCCATCTGACATATCACTGACAGAAGCCGACTGGATGGCCATGGCATCCGTGGGGATCATGCCAGCAGCTGCAGCCATAGGAGCGACAGCCGTTTGTGCGGCTTCGGCTACGATCTGCGCGGCTGCCCGAGCCAAGCGTTGAGTGTCAGAATGAGTCGGCCCTGTCATGGCCTTGTCGTACGCATTCATTGTGTGCTCGAGAACGCGCTGCTGCTTCACAAGGTCGCCCAAGTCCTGTTGCTTTGAAGGAGGGCTGGAACGTTGCATTTGCGTTGTTTCATCGGCCACACGCTGCGCAACGTTTTGAAGCACGGTGACAACACGTGCTGGAGTGTCGTCTGATCCGCTAGTGTTTGTACGTGCGGAAACACTGGAGATAATTGTTGTTATGACGTGAAAGTTCTATGGCACGAGAAGAGCACATACCGTTGACCAGCCATGCCTAGGTCATTTACGCCGGACATATCATGAACGATCGATGAACGTCCAAATGATGATGACTCGACCGAGGCCACTGGAGCAATATTCAAAGTAAATCTATGTGACAGATGTCCCTCTTGACCGTCCACGTTGAACTATAGCCACCGCACAGTCAGCAAGTAACAGCGTCAAATTAAGGAGAGCTTACGGTTGCATTGACAATGACTTCGCAACTCTGAGCGTCAGGAGGTGGAATTCCGCTTAGTGTATCGTCCTTCCATGATAGCCAAGAAGGGAGGTACGGGGAGCTGTAATGTACGGGAACATTCTGCCAGGATGCTTGAGGATCCCATACTCTCGGTGTCCACTGCCAGCGTAAACCGCAATATGCGACACTGGGAGGCGTGCCGGCCAGTCTGCGGTAGAATGGGCGGAATTCCCATCTCCCATCTCCCATCTTCTTCGCCTCAACGTTCCAAATGTGGTTCCCTTTAGACTTAGCTTTTTTCCCATCCTCGTTAAAGCGCAATATATGGGGTTGCCGCCAAAGGTAATTTCGTACCTGACGGAACCATTATTAGTCCGCAATAAACATTTCGAATAAAGTGACACTAACTTTTTTCATCGGTATTTTGTCTTCGGGATATCCCTGCCTCGCCAACTATGCCGGATTCAATATAATAATCATACAAGGAAATGAGCGGAACTCACCTCATCCAAGAACGCCGAAGTGAAGGCCTGGATGCGGAACTTAAATGGTCGGAAATCAGGCGATTCATCTAGCCGCTGCATTTTCTTCGCCATGAGAGTTTGATGGATTGCTTCACCTTTCGAATCAGTAGCGTCAACTGAAAATAGCAGTCAATAGCGAACGAGCCACGCCAATTTCAAACAAACTTACGATTAGAGCATATCCTATTCAGGTATTCGAAGAAAATGCGGTCAACCTCGGAACGATACTCCTGAGGGACGTCTGATGATGTTGTGTGATCTGGTGATGTCTGCAAAGGAAACTGTTTAGCTGTCAGAATTTGAAATCCGGAGAGAAGGGCCAACCAAATGATGACTATTGCTCGGGGGAGATTCTTCACTGTCATCATCATCGCCATCTTCGTCTTCAGGTGCTTCATCATATAATTCCCGAGTATAGGACTCGTGAGAACCCCGTCTAGCGAAATGCGAAGTCGTCGGCAGAGAACTATCATAACTGTTGCCCGACCGTTTCAAAGGAGGCAAAACGGGAAAAGCATCCTGGGACGGGGCAATAGGCCATGTATCACCACCGAAGTGCTTCGCATAATCAAAGGAAGGGAAGGGAGTACCATACGCGCCGCCAATTGAGCCAGAGCGGGTCATCCGACCGACGGGGGCACTGGCACCGGGATACGGAGGTACCCTCGGAATGCCGGCATCACCCGCGGGTGTACCAAGACCGCCGATAGCACTCGCAGACAAAGAATGTGAGTGTCGCGTCGGCACAATACTTTCTGACCACGATGTACGGTGGGGAGGCAAGGTCGGTTGAGTGGGGCTGCTCAAGAACAGATCCCCGGAACCTGTATACACATTATAGTTTGGTGGTAAGGGCTGCTGTTTCCCTGCAGTGAACGTGAAGGGCGGGGATACTGGCCGAGAAGGTGGAGGAGACTGGGGAAGGCTGTTGACGTGGTAAGGAAGGGAAGCCGATGGTGTAGTAAACAGAGGAGTGTTGTCTTGCGGCTCGGCCTTGAGACTCTTGACAGGCCGTTCCTCTTCCAGAGTGGAGGCACACCGTTTGCGCCGTTCCTCTGCGCCAACCAATGATGGTAATAATGGCGAAGAAATTGGGAATGAAACGACCGGATCGCCGCTGGACGGTAATGATGGTGGCGGAGAAAAGTAGTCGACTTTAGTTTCGTTACCATACGGCGTTCCGAGCTTCGAATCCGACAAAGAAACGTCAGTGAGACTAGAGATCAAGTCTGACACGACCGAAAGCTTGTTTCGAAGGCCTTCGAGAAGTGTATGTGCGCGTTGGGGCTGCAGCATCCTGCAAGCTTGACCCGCCGTTTCGGCGTTATGGGCAATCCTGTAAGCGTTTGGATCAATCCAAGATGACAAATCGAAAAAATGGAGAAAGACGCACTCATGTAACATGCTTTCGGCAAGCAATGAACTGTTCTTGTTTGCAGAGGGGAACAGATCGATGGAGGGTTGGTGAGTAGCTAAGTTCATCATAACGCTGGGAGCAAAAGAGCCAATGGTGTTTGCACGACTTCGAGCCGGCGTTACTGGCTCAAGAGCAGACTGTAGAGAGGATGTGGGGGTCGCACTGAAGCCAGGAGCAGTGGTATGAATGCGGGGAGGTGTCCGGGCGTGAGCAGGAGGAGAAAGGGAAGGCGCATGATGAGAGGCAGCGTTGCCCGCTACAGGCATGTCGTTTTCAAAGTTGGAGGTAGGAACGTACAGTGAACATCCGGATGCAAAATCTGAAATGGTACTCGAAGTGGAATGAATGACAGCTGAAGGGTCGATAGCATCCGGTTCCAAATATGCAGGCGGAGAAAGATTGGGTTGATTTGTTGACACGTGCAGAGAGCCATTGAGCTCCGCTTCATTGGGAAAGACTGCAGGAGAGTCTGGTATGAGGCGAGAAGAAGAGCTGTGCCCGGCAGCAGGCAAGATAGTTCCGGATATGGCTGGTACGAACTCGGGCGAACCATCGGACGAAGGCGGCAGTGATACTGTCGTGTCCATTGGGCTCATGTTGGAACTGGGAGCTGCGATATACGGGCCGAAACTCCGACTGGGTAAAGCGTAGGAAACCGGTGGCACTGGTCGTTAATGGACGTGTGTAATGGACGTGTTACCGACAGGATGTGGCTACCGGTGGAATTTCTCGTGACTGCAAAGCCGTAAAGAATATCAGAGGGATCGATGCTGTTTCCCTGGCGTCGCCTGGGCAGCTACGACGGTCCCGGAAAAAAGCAATGGCCAGAGAATTGTCCAGCGCGAAACGACGTAGTAATCAGTGCGCGAAGACGGGGTAAGGACTGCGCCAGCGGTCGAAGGCAGATTTAAAGGAAAAGAGGATGGTGATGGTAGGAAAGCAAGTAGGCAAGGAAAGGCGACAGCGGCGTTACAGTGTGAAGGAAGCGCAAAGGAAGGAGAGAGATGAAGGTAAAATCCAAAAGGTCCGTCGCAAGCTGCCTTCGCAATTGCAAAGTCGTCTCTTGTCACGTGCTCCCGGCGGGGAGTGGGTTGCCCTGGGTTGCCTATTCCGAGTAGTCGTCGGGCTCTTTTTCGCTCAACTGTTACTCATTCATTCCTGTACAGCATTTCTATCTCAAACATGCTCTTAGAAGAACGGCCTGCTGTATCAATCATAGTTCGAGCCTGCATGTACAGCATTGCCTCTAGATGTGATATCCGAAAATGGGCAAATATTATTGCAGGTTCTTGCCGCGGTACTATGACTCTCCCGGAAACATTCGCGGAGATAAAATGCTTTACATGTGCGCAGGGATCAGCGAAGCAGAAACGAACGCTTGAAATGAACCGGGTGCGAATTTCACCCCATCCAATAGAATGAATGTTTGATGCCAGGGACAGCCTAACTCGGTGCCTTCGGGTCATTCTTGCGGCAACAGCACTTGTAAGTACATAGAGTGGCTGACCCCACCGGCGACTCTAATCAAAACGTTAGATCGGAACGGCAAAACAATCTGATCCTTCTTAAGACAACATAAGATATATGCTTTACTTCGGAGTATCACAACGAGGCACAGTAACATCCTGAAGGGAACATACGGAACTTCAATCATATCGACTTCTCCTAGGGCTACGTGATCTTGCCCGATCGCGTCTGCGGTCACTACGCAATACAACACACCGATCAATAATGGAGGCAACGAGATTCAATTTCATAACTTACTCGTAGCGCGACGATGAGTGTCGGTCACCATATCCACGATCCCTGTCCCGGTCACGATACTCATCGCCCCCGCGAGAGGCACGATAATCTCCGCCAGTACGTCCAGACGCTGCACCAGACGGTCCATTGACACCCGACGCAGGTGCTGACGAGGGTGGCGCAGCTTTACGCTTCTCTCGTTCTTCACGGAACTTGGCCAACATGTTTCGCAACTCATGGTAACCTAAATGCATCTACACAAGGCGCGTAAACACGAAGTTTGACTGTGCGATCCTGGGAGAGACCTACTTTACCACCAAAATGATCGGCGAGTCGACGATCGGAATCAAGTACTGAAAGGTATGCGCCGCAGACATCACAAACCCGCAGCTTTTGGTGACCAGAAGCACCAGAAGTGTCCGTCAGTTGTTGCAACTCCCTCTATAAATATCTTTCAGTCCACTACATCCTGGGATGATCATCAAGCGACGTACCTCTTTTTCGCCCTTTTCACTTTTCAGCGCTTCTATGGCTTGCATTTCACGCATGGATTCATCAACCTGGCCTTGTTCCCCTATAAACGTAGCGACGTCAAGCTTGCGGAACTTCGGAATACAAGGCAGACTTACCAAGCGTTTCAATTTTCTCTGTTCCTCCTTGTATGGCCAATTCGATTTCAGCAATTTCCTTCATCTGGAAGACACCGGGATTCAGAAAGATCCAGAGAGCACGAAATTTGATGCCATACTAGGTTCGTCGTCTTTGCGTTCTCTTCTGGCGTCTTTTCCAACCTCCGGTGTGCAGCTCGAATTCTCCGGTCGCATTCATCCACGAAGGCGAATATGTTCGACTCGTACTCCATCTGGAACCTATTGAATATAGGGTCGTTGGGATTCGCTTCTTTGGCCGCATTGTACTCGGTTTTGAGCCGCTCCGTGTGCGACTTGGGGCAGGCTCCCAGGTCCATTTTCTGGTCTCGCCTGTTACAAACAATGAAATCAGATAGTCTCATGACAGCAGACATACAGTATTCGTGAAAAGGGCATGAGGACATGTCCCACAGAGGAAATTCCTGCACACTTTATCATCTGACCAGACGAGGTTGGCGTTTGCGACACCCATAGCTTCTGGGCCCATCATTTGCTGTAACAGTATTAAGCATATACCCAGCTTTTTTGTAGAAGAATACGCACCTCCAAGAGCTTGCGCTGCATTTCGGCTAACCGACCCATGTTGTTTCACGGCGAGAGCAATATCGTTGGGCCAACGAGATGAACGTCGAGAGCAAGAATATTTGTTGATCATTACCTTCAGAAGTAAACAAAGCGACCACATCACCAGGGATGATATCACCCCGGATAGCTATATCAGGAAACACTCCGCTGACGACGATATTTCTTCGAAAACGAATTACCGAGATCAACTACCGTGCGACGGCATGGCCACCTATACTTACTCCAGAGATATTAATACGTATGGGCGCAGCGGCCCTTCTGTACCGCCTTGTCGGCTTATTGCGAACACATTTCATGAATAACGTTGCAACTATCGGAACCAAAGAGGCTCGAAGAGCTCCCATGTGTACTTGCGTGTACACGACTCGCCTGAGCGGCCCGCATGATGGAAAAGAAGGAATGTTTTGTGTCGCAATTTGGTATTTTCAAGCGAGCCCGACAGTACCTTATCTCTAGACTGAATCAAATCCACGGTTCACGGAATTCTCGAGTATCTGCCAAACTCTGTTTCTCGATTGGTGCACATTCTCTATCCCGATGATCGAATGGGCATCCTTGTACTCACTCTGTCTGCATGTCGGAATGTGGTGGCTCATGAATTACAGTTCTCTATTGACATTTTGATGTCCTAATCGAAAGTGCTCGGATAGTGCGCGGGGCGTGTATACTACACGTCATCGTTGACGCTAAAGGCCTGCATACGTTTCTGGGTCTAGAGGTATCAGAGACATAGATCCAATAACCGGAGATCTGTCAATAACTCAACGGGAGCGGCGTAAATACCTTTCCCAGATATTCGGTACAACGAACGGGTCGCTATGAAACGTATGAAGGCCACTTGACGAGGAACAGTCATTCGAAGGTATTCTCAACTTGCGATCTCCGGGGAACGGCAGCCATTTCGAACCGAATATTGTGTACTAAATGTTCCCCGTGGAGAATGAAGACGAAGATATGCTGCCAATCAGTATTCTGTGGAAATAGAATGGAAATATACACATCGCGAACGCCGGATTTTCAACCGACTGATCGAAACGATACAATGCATGCTATTTGCGGCTATGAAGAGGCCAATGAATCCGATTCTGAACGGCCTAATCAATTTCAACGAATGAAGTATCGCATATGGTAATGTCCGCTCTCAAGACGATACACAGAGTAAAGCCTCAGGCAATAGTGTATTTTCCGTAATTCTTTTCCGGATCAAATACCTGAGAGGATTCAGCATGATAACTGACGGACTGGAAGTAAGATCACGCACCTCCCATCGCGACGCAGGGAAGATGTGTTTGTTCCGCTGATAATAACTTCTTTCGACAACTTTCCCGGCATGCGATTCGTCCTTCTCTTTGGTAGCATCGGCCAGAAGACGAACATCGTCGTGAATGTCGAAGTTAAACAGAGGTCCTGACTTTCCCCGCGCCTTGTTGATGATGAAATCATAGAAGGTATAATGCTGCGGTGGTAATACATGTGAATAGACGTGCAGAATATAGAAACAACGCAAACCTGAGGTATTATAAGATCCTCCTGCGAGGAATAGTAAGGAAGCGCGACACTACTGGTAAGTTAAATGACCTACCTTGACATACATAAGGTTATCAACGCTAACCCCACGCAGTTCGGAATGTTGAGAGCGACACTTCTCTAGGAAAGTAGCGATATCATCGCCTTTCTTGCACTGAAAAGAACAACATTAATCCAGGGAAGACTAAGGCGAGAGGGCAACGCACAGTGACGCTCTTTCTATGTCCGCTACCATCCCAGTAAGAATAGGTCACTTCAATATCCTCCTGTTTAATTTCCTCCTGGCGTCGAAGCCACTCCTGCCTCAAGCGCTCACGCTCCCTTCTCTCAGCCTCTTCTCGTTCCCTGTCAGGAAGGAATGAGGTATCGACATTGGGGTTTTTGCGGAACTTGCTGCGTTTAGCAGGCGGGCCATCTTCGCCGTTGCTATCCTTGTCCTTGGTAGCACCAGAGCTATCCAGGCCTGAATCGCCGTCTCCGGTCTCGTCGTCCATGGCAAAAGAGAGGGTAGCTTTGGCGGCTTTCTTCCTTTTCTTCACTTTCTTTGTTTCCTCTCTAAACAGATTCTCCACAATCTATAAGCCATCTGGACTCGTTCCAAAGAAAAGAAAGAGTAGAGTGAACGAAGACATACTTTAGCTCGCTTGTTTTCGCTGCCTCCCTAGCTTTTGCTTCCTCTAATTCTTTTCTCTTTTGCTGGAACTCTTCCAAATGAACAAGACCAACGGTATTGTGCTTGAGAGTGTCTTCCATGGAATCATGCTGTCCAACGAAACGATTGGCAGAGGGGCGAGCTTTTTCGGTTTCGTTGATGAGATTTTTCTTCTGCCGTTCGAAGTCCTCTCGCATTTGGTCTCGTTGCTTAACGAGAGCATCTTCGCGACGGCCCTCTGCTTTGCTTGAGGCCATGGTTCGTGTCAATGGTCGTTGCTGCTGGCGGAGAGTGAAAAATGATCCGCCGTGTCCCGTGACCCTGCACGTCTTTCCTTCAGCCCGTGCGATGGTGCATATTTTGGGTATCAAGCTCAACGACGCCCATCGTGCCAGGGTGCGTTCAATTTTCTGGCATATATTCGCAATCCAATCTGACTTTTCTAGTTTGCCCTGACGAAAATCTATGGCGTCGGCCACGACATTGCCCATCGCCTCTGTGCGAGATTCCAAATCCACGACCAAATGAAAATTGGTGACCTTACTCCCTTCCAAGTCACGTCTCTGGCATCATTTCTATCGTCACCACATACTGCCCCTCCAGTGCCTCATTATCCGCTAGCCTCACCTGGCTTTGCCCCCCCACCGACATCGACAACCCTGCAGACCCTGCAAGCCGAGTTCAAGGCCAGGAGAGAGCAGCAGCCGGCCAAACAACGGTACTGGGCGGAGAGGTACGGGAAAGTGCGAGAGGAGCCACGGGATCCACTCAACAGCTTGAAGATTGAGTCGGAGCTGAGGAGGGAGATCAGAGAAAACATACAGCATCACAGGATGATTGGTAGCTGGGTTGGAAAGAGACACGCGATGCGGCTGCCGGTTAGAGGCCAGAGGACCAAGTCGAATGCGAAGAACGCGAAGAAACTTAACCACATTGGCCGTTACTCATAAAATATTCTATGCATTCATTATACATAAATTATGGCCCAAAGTAAATGCTATTGTACAAGGCAAGTTAATCATCGCCAACGGGAACTTCTTCTTCCAAATATTTTATTAGCTTCACCCGAATCTCTGTCGTCTCGTCGCCCCGTAGCACGTCGGATATGAATTCTGCCTGTACTTGCATCTGCACCTGCAAGGAGATTGTCCAGCAAAGGCAGCACACAGCAGCCATTACTCACCATTTCTAGAGCTCCGCGAATGACTCCACACAGCACATTACTGAACCAGAGACCGCCTTCGAGGACTTCTTCTGGGAGCTCAACGAACTCGGCCAGAGGGTTCTCGTCCAGAGCTAGTGTGAAATACGCTCCCGATGATCCTGGTACGGAGCCCACGCTATTCGGACGCCCCGGCGACGATGGGGGGGCAGCAGTGCCATGTGTGACGGATGGTGAAATGTTGAGGAACGATTTGAAGCCAACCTAATAACAGGAGAAGAGAAGGGATCAGCGAAGATCCCCTCAGCATTCACAGCGCAGTCTACGCACCTTTGCAACGACCTCCCCAACCTCCCGAAAATCTGAACACCGCCCCAAACTACTCTTTGCCAGGAAATCTTCTATCAACCGTGTACCAATGTTGTACCCCATCTTCTCTAGCTGTTTGTTCACCTCGCCGTAGTCTTCATAATCTTGTATCAGCTGCACGACTAGTGCACCGTAAGTCAGTGCGAAAAGCTCTGCGTTCTGAAGTAATGAGCATAATAGAAGTATCAAATAGTGAAATCACTTACCACTTTTTCCGAGCGGCCCTTCCACAAATCCTCTCCGATCCCCTTGTATTGTTTGCTCGTCGTGGCCATAGATGGAAATCGGATATGTCACGTGCTGTCACATCGCGTCCATGTCGGCACTCCCGGTCCGATATCTCATGGACCTGAACCAAGCTTTTCCTGACATTAATTAGCATCGTCGGACAACTCTTGGTAGCATTTGGGATCTTCATTTACGCGTTTATGCTATCTAATCGCCCTGCCGGGATGTTTGTTTTATACAACATCGGCATGTGGTATGCTTCTTCGGTAACTTACTCTCTTCAAGGTTTCGGACGACTTGCTAATTCTCGGTCTCGGCGTTTCTACAGCTTGGAATCATTTCACGATGACAGATGGAATGTATTCTGGTAAAAATCCCGGTGCCTGGCCCGGTCTCTTAATCGAACGAAAGGCTTGCTCAGAAATGGATCACATTGAACGATCTCCTCTTTGATAGGTGAAGCGCTCGCATTAACCTTCAACCAAGACCAGGATTCTCTTCAATTTGATGGAAGGCCTCTCAGATCACTTGTGCACAGGAATCTGCGTGCTTCCTTTGTATCCTTTGTCTCACGTTCAGTTTGCTCAGTGGTCAACTCAACTGCGGCCATTTCTAGCCATTTCCACGCATGATTCTGTGATTGTTGGTTTTCAGTATTTTTAGGTCCCGTTTCGGATTCTGCGGCTGCGATCATTACTGTTGCTTTGTTCTCAGGCGATGTTTCAAAACCCGGATATCGTCTTTTCCTCCGGAGGTTTACCAAACAATCAACGATCGGGTTTGATGAATTGGACTTGAGTTATTAGGCAAGTCGAAGCCGGAGAACAAATTTGTTGGTAATCTGTCGATCTCGCCAAACCACCGTATACAAGTCCGTTAATACGGTCGAGTCATATGCACATTCAATACTGACACGGCTGGGAACCGCGTGCAGGGCTTGGTAGCGAGCTAGCGGCGAATTTTTTTGGGTAGTAAACAAGGCCCATACGGTTTCTCCAACGGCTCCTCACAATATAAATTTTTGAACACACCTGTGCGATTAAAGCAGGTGAAGACTAAAGACGACACGATGTTGTTCAGGGAGCTCAATAAGGTATTTGGTCGTTCTCATACATCAAGCTGATGCCGGATCCTGGATAGGAAGCGTCAGTACGGCATGAAAACTATCGACATGTCTTGCCTAGCGTCCTGTTATCCATGTAATTCAGGTCAGGGAACAATTCCCAGTTTAACGAGAAGGATTGGACCCGCGGAAGTACTCCGAGTCGGGTCTTAGTCCATATACATAATATACCTTGTCCGTGAAGATGGCCCAGAGATATCATCAATCTAATGTGGTTGCTCCTGGAGATTCCTATCATACGTATGATGAGAAGGTAATTATGTAGTTAGCTGCGGTAGATCTGGACGTCTTTCACAGAGAGATGTGTAGGAATCATGTAATTGCCTTCTGTAAGCGATTTTTGTCAGATCTAGTCAGTATATATGTCCGAGGATGTTTTCCAGACACCGTTATTTTCTTCCGGCAGTAGATGGCTCCGGAACGGAACCAGTTGATGCAAAGTAGCTGCATGCTGGTCTCGATGAGAGTCTTGTGTTCTCTTCGCCCGGTTCTTTGACGGCACCGAGCGTTGGTCGGATAATCATAGCCTGTGTTAGCCATCGCTGGAACCTGAACCTAGCGGGGATAATTCAGAGACCCGGCGATTTCGAACGAAGCGTAAGCAGAGTAGGGTGCTCTTTAACCTTATGTCGCTTTCAATGTCGTGTTGGAAGAATGGTGGATTGCCAGATAGCAGTCAGAAGACGAGAAACATTCCACAATAGCACGAAACGCCGTTGGAAAACGATGAGCCGCCTGATGCTGGCAGAGACCGTTTGACGGGATTATAGCATGTGTGAAGACAGCGGAAGGAGATCCAATCTCTGCGTTGGAACGTTAAAATCACTGTTAGTACCAAATTCAGGAATAAGGCGGATTTT
The DNA here is from genome assembly GCA_030407065.1 of Armillaria nabsnona. Taxonomy (NCBI): domain Eukaryota; kingdom Fungi; phylum Basidiomycota; class Agaricomycetes; order Agaricales; family Physalacriaceae; genus Armillaria; species Armillaria nabsnona. The sequence continues at coordinate 2,049,447 of JAUDQA010000005.1, forward strand.
TCGGACCTGATAGATATCGATGAGTCCTTCTTTGACCGGCATTGTGCGTATGTCCATTTACCTTGTCTCTGGGATTAACCAGACTTGGGGCCCCAGGGGTACTGGGAACTGTAGGCATAAGTTGGCAGACGTAAGACGCTAAGGCCTCGGCTCCATATGATCAATCGTCTTGGCGGCTTGGTGAAAGAGCAAAGGGTCACCTCGTGCCCAAACCCTTTGGCTGTGAAATACTGTCAATGCAAGCGAGTATACCGAGACAAGATACTCCGAAAAAACTATAGATCGCAGTATGCATGGAATCACTTGGTGGTAGAAACTCGAACTACGGCTCGGAGACTACATTGTTGAGTACCGAGCAACGCCTGAAGTTGCGGTCACCGTGAAGGTGGAGATGCCAAGGAACGACCAAGACACACAGTCGCAGTATTCCAGGATAAGCGCGCAAAGAACAGTGGAGCTCATATGAAAAGCTTATTCTACGCCAGAAGAAATGCTGGAACAACCCGAGGGCCTGTAGAGTTTAATCGAGAACAACCTTCCTGAGACCAAAGCAAGTAATCCAGCTGCCTCTATACGAGATTCCTTATAAGTCAAGTCATTAGCAGGATAGAGTTCCAGTTCTATTATGCCCACAGGACCTTCACATCTGAGGACGACGGTGGAAACAGACTAAAGACCGTCGGGCCGTGCGCCCGAAAATGTCCAAACCTCCCACGGTCCGCCCCCGTTTTTTCCAGTACTCTCGTCATGTCACGGCCAGAACTACAAGCCCCACCAGAAATTGTAAGATAAATCTTTTCTACTATACTTGAAACGGGTCTTGATAATGCTACAGTACTATGGCGACGTGGAGGCGAAAAAGTACACGAAAAAGTGCGTCCATGAGCTGTCTACCATGCCATGACAATGACCTCAACCACTCAGTACACGGAATCAGCAGATCCAGGCTGACATGACATATCGAGCACTGGAACTACTGAATCTGCCACCTGATGAGCCGGCCATGTTGCTGGATATAGGATGTGGGTCCGGGTTGTCTGGTGAGATTCTTGACGAAGAAGGATACATATGGACGGGTGTCGATATCGCTCCCAGTATGCTCGGTGCGTCGTTGGTGCATGGCATATAAATTCATGCTAATGCACGGTCAAGAGGTCGCACTTGAACGCGAGGTTGAAGGGGACCTCTTTTTGCAGGACATTGGCCAAGGCTTTGGATTCCGGCCAGGAAGCTTTGACGGTGCTATCAGGTAACTGAAACAGTTGGTATCGTTGAACTCTATACCCACCTGTGTTTTTTCCCCAGCGTCTCTGTCTTACAATGGCTATTAAACGCAGAAACATCCCATCCTACCTCCTCCCCACCCCATCGTCTCAACAGGTTCTTCACCACACTTCATTCAGCTCTGCGGAACCCTTCGCGCGCAGTCTTTCAATTTTACCCCTCTTCTGATGACCAGATTCAACTCATCTCGTCGATAGCCCAGAAGGCTGGATTTGGTGGTGGTATAGTGGTGGACTACCCGAACTCAAAGAAAGCCAAAAAAGTTTTCTTATGTCTGTTTGTCGGTGGAGGGGGGGCGCAGCAGGTACCGCAAGGACTTGATGGTGAAGTTGAGGAAGATGGGAAGGCACGGTTTGAACGACGAAGGGAACGGGAACGGACAAGGTCAAAAGGCGGAAAGAGGAAACCCGTCAAGGGTAGGGATTGGATATTGAAAAAGAAGGAGGTAAGTCCGCATATCATCCAGATGTTTAAGCCCTAACGCCCTTGGTTTTAGCTATACCGAAAACGCGGCAAGGAGAGTGTTCCTCGCGACTCGAAGTTTACAGGACGTAAACGGAAACCTGTTTTCTGACAGTATTCCTTTATATTTGTTGTATATTTAGACTTGGCTAATAGCTTGCTTGCACCGTTGTGGATTATAAGATAGTACTTTTGAGTGGGGTATTACTATTTCGAAACCTATCGTTGGCGTTTTTGGGTAAAGATGTCTTCGCAAGCATTCATTACTTGCTGAACATCTGTCCGAATGAAGAGGCCTTGCAGCTCCGCCATACTGATTCTCCGCCCCACGTCCATCTCCTCGGATACTAGACTCTCCAAGCTTTTACCAATAGCTTCTAACCTCTCTTTGCTCACTGACGAGTCGCCACCATAGAAGCTTATGAAGAGGTTGTATGCCTGATCCGGCACAGCATGGTCAAACAGTTCGGAAACGTCGACACGCCCTGGCCGTATGAGGGCAGGATCTAGTCGTTCAATATGATTTGTCGTCATAAATATTATTCGTTCCTCGCCTGAGGCAACACCATCCAAAGCATTCAGGAATCCGGAAAAAGTGACGGAAGACTGATAACTGAGTAACTCGTCATGAACCGATTTTTGGACGGGACGAATAGAAGATATACTTACCCGTCTTCAGAGGTTTGAACCCGTTTATTGAACGCGGCATCTATGTCTTCAATTAAGACAAAGGTGCGCGCTGGAGCATTTGAAAGTAGGAAATTGAATTTGTCGTCGCCAAGGCCTCTCTCAGATAGACTGATGATAGATATATCGTAAGAAAATGCGCCAGCGAGGGCTTGGATAAAAGATGATTTTCCAGAGCCAGGAGGACCATGCAAAAGATAGCCCCGACGATAAGGGATACCACGGTCGGCGTACCACTGACGTCGCTCCATGAAAGATTTGACATCTTGCTGGATTCTTTCTGACTGTCCAGGAGCCAAAACCACACTCGGAAGTGGTCTTCGAGAGCGCGCCTTTCCGAAAGGTCTCCACTCGACTCCCCAGGCCGTGTATATTACCAGTTTTCCTTCTTGCTGTCGTACAGCTATGTCTCTGGCTTCAGAGAGTAGAACAGGGAATATTTTCCGATCACGAGAGAGTGTGGTGAGGGAAACAGTTTCCCATGGATCCCCACTTCGCAAGTTGACAGCACGGGTTTCACGTTGCCGTGTCATCTACCGAATGATGTTAGCAGCGGCCCGACGTTCGAGGAGCGATAGATGGGACCTTGATCCAAGCTCCGCGATACTTGAAATAGTGGTTTCCTGGTCCTGCGACTAGATCAAATGTGGCGTTCCGGGCGTTTTCTTCTTGGTATACCCTTGTCTCAACACTGAGCTGGCTGCTTCGTGCCCAGCGGACTCTTCCGTCGGGTTTTGGTGGAGACTTTGTTTGCAGGGCAAGCCAGGTGAGGAACCAGTCATAGGAAGGATCTTTGTTTCTAATTTCCAGAGTGACCAGTAACCGTCGTTGAAGCGCAATAGATCCTAGTTTCAGTGCTTGACTGGCATAGGCGACAAGAACGCCTACTCCCTTGGAAATATCAAGGTATAAGGAGAGTAAAATTTTCGGGAATGAACGGCACTACCATCAGACCGAAACCGGCATTGAAGTAAGGACTACACTTGAGGTATGTAAATCAGCGTCGGGAATCACTGCAGAGTTATTTAACGCACTTGTCAGAGCCAATCCCTGTCGCCTTGAAAAGCTGGGAAAGCATTCCACCATCGTTGCTCAGTGGGGCTGGTGTAGCCTCCGTAATGGCAACCGTAGGCACGACAGAACCGTCAAGCGGGCCATCCGACGCCATTCAATGAGTGTGACAACGTGCAGACCAGGACAATACGCGTCGCAAACAACGAGCCACACGATTTCGGGGTGGTGGGTGGTGACCAAAGGATGCCTTCCTATTTGGGCGTCGCGTCTCATTGGCACTTTTCCTTGATTTGCTCCTTAACCACGGACCACATTCACCTCTGCCCAAGTCGTGATGCCTCCGAATCATGCCACGATAGCCGACGCCTACGCTGTCCTGGGCTTGCAAGAGGTACGTCTGACTCCTTTTACATCGATAGCTAATTAACTTTCTCTGCTCAGGGTGCATCCCTAGATGTAGTGAAAAGCACTTACAAACAAGTAATTGTTCTGTATTTCGCAATCTGTATGCGTCCTCATCGTCGTTTTATCACCCTAGATTGCATTGCGCACGCACCCTGATAAAAACCCCAACAACCCAGATGCTACCAGGGAGTTTCAGCGAGTAGGAGACGCCTATAACACGCTTCTCAAGTACCTCGACAACAGCCACGATGATTATGATGACTACTCAGACGATGAGTACTACTCCGACGATGAAATGGACTTCTACATGTGCGGCAGCGCCTCGTTTTTGTTCATAGTGGCCGCTGACTCTTTTACCTTCTTAGGTTTTTATTCAAAGAATTCATGAGAGGACACACTAATCGCTACATGCACACGCGTTCGTACCTCCGGTGTTGTCAAGGAGATAATAACTCATCATCTTCTTTTTAGGTTATCGCCATGAACACCCCATGCCGATGGGGGAGTCAGCCGAAGAATACGCCCAGCGTGTGCGTAAGTCTCGCGAAGAACAAGTTGCAGCCCAGGAGCGTCGCAAGAGGGAGGAAGCTGCTCGCAAGGTAAGGCAAGAGCAAGACCGGGAACGAGGTTCGTTGCCGCAACTCTCGTAGGCATTCTCACGTTAACCATCTTTTGCACAGACCGACGTCTGGCGGAGCAGCGACAGAAGGAAAAAGTGGAAGCAAAAAAGTCTGAAGCAGCGGCTCAGCGTAGACAAGCTGAACAGGCTATACGCACTCAACTGCAGAGGGCTCAGGCCTTGAGGTCCGCTGTTTTTGCCGCAGCTCGTGCGGGCAATTCGACTAAAGTCAAGGACGGCGTATGGGAGAACGAGGTTGATGCTGCAGGAGGGGAAATCAAGCGTGACTGCGAGAACTTTGTCTCTCAAAAACCAAAGGATCCGCAGGAAACGTTGCTACATATTGCCGCCTTGAAAGGCGACGATGAGCTCGTCACATGGCTTGACGCCCATAGTGAGTCTCAGCGTCCATTTACATTTGCGCTTAACCAAACTGGTATGCAGATGCCGATCCCGAAGAGCGCAATGGCGAAGGTCTTACGGCCTTTCATATTGCCTTACGGAGTGGTCACCAAAAGATCGTCACGTACTTCTTCAACGCCTTCCCTCCCAAAGACGACGAATCCGAGCCCATTTACACGCCTCCCGAATCCACCAATCTTCTCACTCTTGCTCTTGATTCCCGTGACCCTGAAGTCGTTTGGATGATCCTCGATAAATCTCTCGCCAGCTCTGATGATATCAGCAAAGCATGGTCATGGGTAACCGCGACCGAAGGACACGACATCATGTTGAAGCCCAATAGCGCCAATAGAGCTCTCAGCGACAACAAACGTTTAGAGCACTTCAACGACATCATCCAGCTCCTCATGCGTTTTGGTGGCTTCACTCCCCCTCCAACCCCCAGCATGAGTGAGCAGGAGGAGCGGGATAACTGGCCGTCTCAACAAATCGCCCCAAGTGCGTCTCATAGCAAGCAACAGCAACACAAGCATCGTCGTACACAATCTCAAATGCCTCCAGCAGAAGGCGCAAGTGGCCTTCAAGGGCAGTCCGTTCCCGTTGCAGATCATATAGGAGGCCCAATGCCTCGAGGACGTGGCCGAGGACGCGGTCGAGGTCGGGGTCGTGGTCGAGGGCGAGGACGAGGCCAAGTTTCCACATAATATCTTCATCTCTTTTCCTTGTCGGTTTTCTTTCCTTGAACATTTCTCCCCGCCTGCACATATACTACACCTTGATCTTTGCTTCGCTGAAGGCATTGTCAATAGCATGTTACCTTTCACTCTTCATCCCGCCATCATCATCTCGTGTCACTTTCTCACTGGTCCATTGCTATCTCCCTTGCATTTTAATTTACCGTAAACCAGATGTTTCTTTACTGTATTTTATAGTTACGGCCAGTGCGGCCGCTCTCTCAATGTGAATAACAAAGCTATTGAATATCATCAACCCTAGTCCATCGATTCAACAAACCTCGGTAAAGGCCCCGAAAAAGGCAGCGTTTGAAAAGTATGTGCCGTCAATTGTGTCATGTTATTCCCTGCACGGTCCAACCGTAAATTCTGTCGGATAGCCTTTGGTGAGCCTTCCCTATGTTTAGATAAGTAGACAACCTTATCTGACCCCTTGTCGGTTCTTATCAAGCATTGAGCACCCGATTCTGATCTTTTGCTCGTCGAGAATATTCTTTGAAGTTTTGGATCGCGTTATGGATGGCTAATATCTATCTTATGATGAACACGAGATCGTCACTGTGGATACGCAAGCGGTCACTTATATGGCCTTTTTGAGGTAATTTACCTCGCTAAGTTCGACACCTGTGACCTCCATACGCGAACAGCATGGGGACCGCCGGACTCTCAACGCTTATCCTTGGGAACAAGGACTTTACCGTGGTGGAATAGAAACCGTAAAGGTCAACCTCGCCCTCCGAAATTTCAGCAACGCCTGGTGTCTACACGGGGCTAGCCAACGAGGTGAATCGACTGCAGAACAATAAATAAAAGCTCAGAGACAGAGTGGCGTGGGGCCGTAGAATCCGAGTCGATGGAGGAAATGGCGAGGGTACGCAGAAGATTGAAAGACGACGGCCGATTCTCCTTTCTGAAGCTTTGCTGGACCGCTTTAGCCTTGGCCAGATTACCTGCTAGCGAAGAGAACGAATGGGAATGGCATCTAAAACTGGATACCGACCTAACTCCCACCTTTCTCTGCTTGGCCCACTTGAATATCAAACCTTCTCTCCATTTATTTTGCGGCAACACCTCTATTTACGCTGTTTCTAGGTGTTGAGGAGCATTTATTCCTCTCTTCGTCCTTACTGGAGCTATCTATGACACATGACACCGCTCCGATGTCCTTGAATTCGTAGGAGGGTGGAGTCAGTGTGCCCGTTTTAGTAGTTTTGAGGTTTACAGGCAGGTTCGGTGAGACGAGGCGATTTTTCGAGAGGAGGTTTGCAGAAGCCGGTGTGCTGCCGGAAGAAGTGAAATGATTAAAACGGTCATGGGGAGCAATGTCGAAGAGGACGAGGGCCCTCTTAGCATGTCTTCCATGTGATACAGACTTATTGACTTGGACTTCGGATCGATTTTGCTCTTCACTTCCTGCCATGTCCATAACGCCCGACACTGATTTGCGCACAGCTATCCAAAGCACAATCAATCCAGTGTATGCTATGCCTGTGCTACAGCATCCAAATGGAAACGTGCTGAACCTTTCCGTAGCACAGTTCGCGGAAATATACCCAGCGCTGGAGCAGGTCGTGTTGTCGACGGAGAAGGATACTCTTCAAATCGTTGCCTTGGTATTTTCACGGGTCAATCCCCCGATTGACTTGACTCAGATCCGGTCTATCTCGCCAACATCACCCAGCGAATCAACGAAGATGAAGGTAAGCGGTGAGTCAATTATTGTTTAAAGCTGTCAAGAATCCCATACTCATCAATTTGTGCAGCAGAGGCTGATCAACTATTAGGACGTACGTTACATATGGACATGCATATGGGGTTCTAACATCGTATTAGAGTTCACAAAATGCTGTACCATCTCGACAAACGATGGTATTGAAACTAGGGATAGTAAGAATTAAGAGGAAGAGATTAGGTATTCTTCTCGTGTTGGGAAATCTCCTGATCTTGAATCGTCCTTGGACCGTCCAATGCTATTCTATAAGCCCTCAGGCCTCAGGCTTAAGCTGGTCTTGTAATAACTCTTGCGGAAATCTGACAATGCCTTTACTTCTCGGATGATATATCAGCCAAGCGCTGCTATCTCATAAATGACCAAGTCACCAAGTAACAACATAACCCTAGCTAGATAAATCGCATCGAAGTTCTTCATACTTCCAAAAATCTCAGTCAACATCATCATCATTTCCTCGGAGTCGGAAGGTGCTAAGAGTCCAGCCGTAGCACTTTCTTAATCGATGACCAACACTAAGAAATAAACGTGTCAGGCCGCTCATCTCATGCACAGCACAGTCACTCACATTCTTAACAAATGAGAGCCTAGGATAGCGTCCGGATGTGGCTACATAGAATCCCGTTTAAGATACATAGAAAAATTCTTACTATAGAAACATACGCGATGGAATGAAATCGGTCGGGCAGTCTTTGCCGGGGGGTCAAACCGAACAGAGGAACCTGCAGTCTGAATTACGTCGAAACCCAGCCGTTTCATTGCCTACAAAAGATCACGAATTATGGTCGAAATGAAAAGGATTGGAGACACGAACACGCTCAAAGTCTCCCCACCGGACATGTCCTCGTTTCGGGTTTTCCTTTGGCTCAGTATCCAGGGCATCAGGATCGACGGCCAGAAGTCGCTGGAACACCTGGACGCAAATATCAACGGTGGCTTTTATTTCCGCCAGGTGCTTCGGTAGACGTACCTTGAGCATCTTCTTGGGTAAATCGAAAAATGGAGGTAGAAATTCTGGAAATTCTTTCAGGTCAAGCGGGAGTTCCTCTGTATCTGGCCTCTCTGTCAGGGTGGGTTCTGAGGTCTGAGCACCTTTGGTTTTTGGCTTCTCCTTGGGCCTCGATTGTTGGGTCTCGTTGACATAAGAATGTCCGGATTGAGCACTGGACTGAGATGGTATCGACGTAGGAAAAGGTGTGAAGGTCTTTGGCGGGGTCTGGCTCGAAGTGGGCGTCATGTCCACTAGGGAATCCCCCGCTTCTTGGGCTGCTGCTATGGATTGTGCCATCTCGACAAAGGTTTCCAAGAATGTCGGCCTGGCGCCGTTAGGATCCAATAATCCATACTCGCGCGCAACCCGCCCCTTTTCATTAGATCTATCAATGCTATGAGCCGCATTCCAGAAATATTCGTCGGCCTCCTTCCACAATTGGTCCAGAGCTCGGATTTTATGGACGCCGTCTTCGGCCTGCCGAGGAACATTGAACATTCTCTGTATGGCCTGCATCATGAGATTGCCAGTTTCATGGACAATATTACTCCAGTGACTCGACCCATAGTCGTTCAGATCGGTCGCTTGCTTGTGATATTTAAAGTTACCCCCCACCGTAGATATCCAGTCGATCTTTTCGGGGTCCATGGGAATAACATATTTCAACATGCCTTGCGTGATAACGTCCCCGCTTTTCTGGAAGGCATATTGGCGAAGAGTCTCACCGAATGGAGACATCACCATGTTTGCATGGAACTCACAAACTGAGGTGAATTAGCCAAAATCAACGTTCACTGTATATAGCTTACCAACTGCATAATCACCGAGTACTTCGAAAGCCTCTGCACTGAATTTAGCAGCTTCAGAGGGAGAAGCATGCTAGGAAAGATCCGGGACGTGAAAGAGTAAATTAGACTATGTCAAATGCTACTAACCAATTTACGGGAAATCCCGTCATGAAATCCGACGGCAGAGGACCCATTTGATTCCGATCCCATGGACTGGATGATGAGACAGTCCAGCTCGGTCTGCAACGAGTGCGTGCTCCAATACTGGTGGTTGGTTTCAATGTGGGACATGCCTGTTTGATCCTACAAGTACGGCCACATGAGTGATTTGAATTCGACATGCTGAAAACTTACTCTATATCGTTTGAAGTAGGGACGGTAATACTCGCAGTATGTGATTACTTGTCTAAGCTTCACCCAGAGCATTTGCATGTAGTTGTGGGCTCGCACGCCACAGGCGAAGAGCCTCCACATAAGGTCATCGTCCTTCCGGTAAGCACGCTCGATGGAGAAAGGAGTGCACAGTCCACGGTGCGCCAAATCCTCAAAAGTCTCTTTTGCGGAATACCACAAACTGTTGGCCATCTATTTTTGCAAAAGATGATCATGCACATATGAAGGGAAAGCCAAGAGAGACTTACATGAAGATGGAAGTTTAGATTAATAAAGGCGTCCCCCGAGGTATGCATTTCGATGTATGCGTTACCTAAACTGAGGATTTGAGGAGAAGGTATGATGCTGCGCCTTCTGGTGCCGTTGGTCCGCATGAAGAACTCGAAGTCCCTTCTCCAGATTTCTACTGTGTCTCGCGTACGATCCTGAAAAAGAAATCAGGACAGGAAGCAACTGGATCTCAGTGACCTACATATTCTGAGACAGCGATAGCTCTTGCAGTTTCCCATTGGAGATTTGGTATTTTGCAGCCCTCCAATAGAGCGGCTAAGAAGCAGGGTCAGAAAAGCGATCGATGGCCATAAAGTATTCATACCGTGACGCCTCTGAAAGAAGCCGTCAGTATTCCAGGATACACCAATGCTTTTCACTTACAGCAAGCCACTCGCTTGAAGGTTCCAAACGTCGGCGTTTCGGTGCAGGTTTTGTTCTTGGCGGTACACAACAATCATTTGTAGAAGCATAGGTGTGATAAAGTGTGAGCGTTTCATCGTTGACACCTTCACCGAAGCTCTCTGTAAACAACACGTGCAGAAGAAGTATGCTAAATTCGCACCAAACTCGACCTATGGGGCTCTAACTTTAGTTCACTGTATATCGGAGGGGGGAAAGACCTACAGCTGCTTTGTTCCAAGTCTTTTTGTTTCCGAGTCCTTTTCCAGGATATCTTCTAGCAGGCAACGGTACCGGCGGGTCAGAACAGTGACTCAACATTTTTCGACCTTCAACTCGGCCATGAATCTGTAAAACCCTGATCATAGCCATAAAAATCTGAGACATGTACACTTAGACTCTGGCTCACCATGCTTCAAATGTTCTCTTTCCACTTCCCTTGCAATGCTTCACAGTGTTGTCAAGCCACTCGACCAACCAAGGATTCGCGTCCCACTTCTTCGCCCGCTCAACATGAACAGACATACTATTGAATGTTTCAGGAAAAAGACACGTTGTTCAGGCGAGAAAGACGCGTTTTTCAGTCATTCTTTATAGATGTGTGTCGACTTGGGATGAAGCTTACGTTGTTTGGCAGAAACAAACACTGTAAAGGTTACCCTTTTGATTGTGCGGCCATCGTGCGAGTTGTGACACTTACATAAATGTATTCCGCGGATGAACCTTGAACACTGTAACGGCGATATCTGCCACGTCCAGCAGAAAGCTTTCAGGAGAGCCAGTGGTTCCGATAGGTTAGAGACGTCGGATGGATCAACTCTGAATATTATTCAATACTAAGGTCGCAAATTGAAGGCAAAGCACCCGGAAGGTTTGTACCGGGGCTCGGCGGTTGAAAGTTGAAGCTTGAAGGTACACATAAAGTTACGTTTCGAGAAAACCGTTACTCACAGCCAAAGACCGGCGAATACTTTCTCCACCACTGGAAAGGAGAGCAGTGACTGTCCAAGAGTAAGTCTCAAGGCGCATCCGGAAAATCCCGAACTCCGTCGCATCTGCCATATGACCAAATATATGCTAAATACTCTTCACACCCATCTATGACCGTATCTGATTAGAAATCTAAGAATGCTGACGAGACATACCCGGTGGATGTTACTAAGACCAGCCAAGGCTTGCATAAAAAACCGTGTTATCAGTTGCTCTTCTCAACGGAAATCTTTCAGCCAAATGCCTTCTATCTTTACTTACACATTCGACACCCCGCTGTACAAGGGCGAATCAACCTTCAATACTGGTCTTTTTATCAACGGGGAGTTTGTTGATCCCGTTGATGATGCAAAGATTGAGTCAGTCTTGACCTATCGCTGCTTATAGATTGATGAACTTGAGTCCTCGTAGGGTGGTTAATCCCTGTACGAACCTTCCAAGTCTTTTCTTGTAGTTATCGGTTCATGGAGGTGTGCGACAGCGACCGGGAAAGTGATCACGTCTGTTTCTGCAGGGTCAGCCAAGGATGTAGATATCGCAGTCAAGGCAGCAAAGCAGGTTCGTCAACCATCAACAGCGCGTATCCTATCTTAGTGACACCCTCCAGGCGTACAAGACCTCCTGGGGTCTCAAGGTACCTGGAACCGATCGGGGTAGAATGCTGAGCAAGTTGGCGGATCTAATCGAGAAGAATGCAGACGAGTTTGCAGCTCTGGAGGCCTTGAATGTCGGTATGTATTGGTATATACACCTATTAAACATGAGTACTAACTGGGTTTAAGGCAAGCCATTTGGAATAGCAAGGATGGCTGACGTCGCGTCTACGATCGGTACCATACGCTATTACGCTGGATGGGCGGATAAAATTCAAGGAAAGGTTATCGAGGTGCATCTTATCTCCTCGGGATTTTCATCTCCGGACTTATACCTTGGTAGACCAATGACGAGAAGCTCTCGTACACCAGACACGAGCCTTACGGTGTCGTTGTACGTATTTTCGTTCTTGTCAACTGTGATTGTCTTAGATAATTGTAGGGCCAAATTGTTCCCTGGAATTATCCCTTGGTGCGTGTACCGCTAATTATAACGCTTTCGTAAGTGCGAAATATCACATTTAGAGCATGATTTCTTGGAAGATCGGCCCTGCCCTAGCTACCGGAAACGTGATTGTTCTGAAGGTGAGATGAAATTTAATCCATACGGTTGTGAGGCCATTTGAATGATATTTTAGCCTTCCGAATTGACCCCACTGACGGCTCTCAAACTCGCTGGACTCTGTAACGAAGCCGGTTTCCCACCAGGCGTCATTAACATTGTAAATGGATACGGTAAGCACCGTTCATGTCTTCAAGTCCGTGACAGTCAATTTACGCTTTCTTAAGGTCATACTGTCGGACAGGCTATCAGCGAGCACCCTGTGATTGAGAAAATTGCTTTTACGGGAAGTACAGCGACGGGACGAAAGATCCAAGTCGCCTCGGCAATGTCTAATCTGAAAGCTGTGACTCTGGAGCTTGGTGGAAAGAGCCCAAACATTATCTTCGACGACGCAGACCTTGAGCAAGCGGTTAAATGGGCCACTCGGGGTATTTTGTAAGTCTCTGTGGACTTTCTTGGCCTCCGACACTTACTGTTGTTATTCGTAGTGGTAATATGGGTTCGTCTTGAGACCGTCTTTAACAGGTGCACCCCTCTTACAAAACGCCAGGTCAGAACTGTAATGCTGGATCCCGAATTTTCGTACAAGAAGGCATATATGACAAATTCCTTCCCATGTTCACCGATGCTGCTCGTTTCCTTCAGTCAGCTACTGGAGATCCCTTTCAGCCTTCCACGAAACACGGCCCACAAGTTTCGCAAACACAATTTGATGTGAGTCATGAGATTCCTTCTGTCTGGCATCACATTAATTGATGAAGTGTAGCGCGTGATGGGCTACATCGACTCAGCAAAGACCGACGGTGCCAATGTTCACATCGGTGGTTCAAGACACGGTTCAGAGGGCTATTTTGTCCAACCGACGATCGTAACGGAGTGTACACCTGACATGAAGATTGTGCAGGAAGAGGTCTTTGGCCCAGTAGCCGCAGTCATCAAGTTTAAGACTGAGGAGGGTGAGTGAGACCAGCACTGACTGCGGACAAACTCAAAAAGTCAACAGAGGTAATCGAGATGGCGAATAACACCGTCTATGGTCTCTCCAGTGCTGTCTTTACCGAGAACTCAAGTCGTGCGGTTCGGGTAGCACATGCTCTCGAGGCTGGACAGGCGTTCGTGAGTGAATGATTCATATATGACGTGATGAAATGTCTTATTCGCGTTGCAGGTCAATTGCTTCAACTCTGTGGAGAAAAACATGCCATTTGGTGGGTACAAACAATCTGGCATTGGCAGGGAGCTGGGTGAGTACGCGATCGATATGTACGTAATCTTTCAACCTCGCCCAAGACTTTTTCTAAGTGTCGGCTCTAGGTATACACAAGTCAAGGCTGTCCACATCAATGTTGGCCTTAAACTTTAACTTAATCTTTACCAATCTCTGTACGAATAATATCGTTGTACACTACTTGCGCTCGGTATGGAATCACGATCGTGTTTATATGAGACGATCGACGCGTCACAACGGTTGCGGCCCCACCACCGTCATCAGAGTCATTTGAGTCTCATCGGTCTATTCAATTTATATCATATCGTCACAAAATACGTCAGGTTCATCGCACTGGATCGCTCCTCCTATGGGGGTAGTCGAGGATATAAAAGCCCGCATAATCTAGGAAACTTTCTGCATCGAATTCTACACCAACAAACTTTTACAACCAACTCTATTCAACAACAAACACATCATGTCAGATACTGGTCGCCAATCTTTCACTGATAAGGCCGGTTCGGCTATGAAGGTCAGTTTTACTGATTGTACTGCCGTGGTTAATGTCTAATTACATGTTTCGCAGCCTGATAGCCAGAAGTCTACCACCGAGCGCATGGGTGATAATGTGAAAGGATACACCGATTCTGCAGCCTCTACGCTCCAGCCTCAGGTTCGTCAAAAGACGCGTATATCGAGCAGCCCTGCTAACACTTCGACATAGGGTGAGAAGACTAACACCCAAAAGATGGGTGACAAGTTCAGCGGCAACTCCAATGAGAATGATGTGAGTTGCAGGTCGGAGTCCATTACAATTATTCTCATCCTACATTCAGCAATCCATGATGGGCAAGGCGAAGGATGCCATGGGTCTTGGCGGTGGCGAAAGGAAGTAAAGCTGTTGATCGGTTATCCATGTATTATATGTGTAACAAATCATCTTTCCGTTGTGATTAAATGTCATGAATGCGATGGTTACAGTCATATCTGAAGGATTGCTATCTTCTTCGTCTCCTCAGTAATCGCATCGTCAACATCCTTCTCAGGCGTTTCATCCTTCCTCGATTGTTGCTTCTCTTTCAGCGCCTTGATATCTTTCTCCTCCTTACTTTCTTGGATTAACCTATCTAGCTCCATCTGCAATTCGCCTTCGTCATATATGTCCTTTGCTCCAATCGCGACGTCTCCGCCGATGCGTACAGCGTCATCTACGTCTTTGGCGTCGGCATTGGCTTCTGCCATTGCCTCCATAGTCTGTTCGACGGACTCGCGTTGTAGCAAAGGGTGTGAGAGAATGGTGCGCAGGGTAGAGGTGGATTGAGCATATGATTCAAGTATCTAAAAATGTTGTGAATCTCGATAGTGATAAAATATCAGTAAAAACTTACTTGAACATTTGCGGCTGCTGCTTCAACCCTAATGAGAGTGCTTTCCAGCGTGTCAAGAGCACCCAGTCGTTTGGAAAGTACATCTTGAAGCTGTTTTCGAGATCGGATATAACTGAGAGCAATTGTCTGTCGCTTCTGCCTCAAAGCTTCTGCAGCTTTCTGTGTTGAACTAGAAGGGTTTGTCTATCAGTCGAGCCAGGCTTTGGAGGAATAAGACTTACAGGTCAATCTTCTTCTGAAGGGCTTCGATTTGATTATGTAGGTTGGTGACGGCCGATTTAAGCTCCAGGACACCTCGGTCAACAGCAGTGATTCGCCACGTCTCTGGGGTAGCATCCTTATCAATGAATTTGATTACCTATAGCAGGGCGGTTAAAAGGAGGAAACCATAGGGTATGATGGCTTACCTCCTTATCAACAGTAATGATGTTCTTATCCCTTTCTAAGAATTTGATCAGAACTTTGGCATCCGTCTCACTCATGACATGGGCCTCGTTGATACAAGCAGCAAAATCCCGGCGAAATCCTTCTGCGCTGTATATCCCGTCACTTGGACCCCCGGCTTTCGCCTTCTGTTCCGCCAGAATTCTCTCTGCAGCACGTTCTAGCAGGCTCAAAATAACATACTCTCCATGCCACTTCACGTCCCCAGCGTTTGAAGCGAACAAGCCATCGACGCCTATTTGTCCCAACGCCCACCAGAGCGGCTTGGCTATTAGATACGACGCGACTAGCGAAGGCAGGGTATAGAGGAGTGATTGTGACGCGTAAATGGACTGTGGCAAAGATAGGAAAGCGGAAACAGGTATCAGTGCAGGTGGGGTCTTGCTATTGGAAGGTTCTATTAGTTCAGTCTTCGCTGACAGGCAAGGTCAGTGATGGGGGCAACGCAGCAAAGAGGACTCACAATGACTGTACTCAAGCCAGCTGGTTTTCCAACGCCCTCGATCCTCAAATTCTCACTTATTCTCGCAGATGCATTCAGCACGAGTTTACTTTGGATGCTGGTTTGTATCCCAGTGGCGACAAAATCTTCGAAGGTTCTCCGCCACCATTCTATGCTTGAATGAAATCCAGCGGGATCTGAGTTCTTCTGCCAGGATATGTTGTTCGAGTAGAGTGCTTGCAACCGGGACGATGAGGTGGCGCTGTACGTTGGAAGACTGAGAAGTGAAGGCAGCGATGCCATGGCGGTCGTTCGTCAGTAGAAGAGAAGTGAGAGAACAAGCAGCGTGGAACGCGTTCAAAGTCAAAGCCTTGAACAACAGAGACAAATACTCCAAGTTTGGACGTGACTCTTCGGGAATTGGCGTGATCATCTTCCATTCCAGTTTTTATCCTCCAATTTCGCGACGCGTGCTGAACTGTCCTCCAGCGTGCGTACTCTGGGCATTGACAACAGCGAAACGGCGTTGCATACCTCGCACTGCTTCATTCACGCGTTTGGAGTATCCGTGAATCGGAACGTGCCTTGGGGTAGCCTACTGCGCACAACAGGAAAACTTGGCAAAACAAATCGTACGTTTCTCGACCCTCGGCGGCCAGCAGCGTACATATAAAGATAGGGCGCTTGCTCACCTTCTCCGAAACATGTTGATGACGAGATAACCGAGGCCCCACTTTCTTCTCCTTCGACATGTCGGCGCTCGCCTGGGGTATTCTTTTTTTCCTATTCAAAACACGGCTGGTCCTGGCCCAGGAGGCAACGTGCAATGCGACGTTTAACGATAGTTGGGTGGGCAGTCTGCTAGTTTTTCGCTGTAAACCGCTGACCGGTCACGTAATGGCGCCTAGGTGTACAATTCTCTCAATCAGAGCGCCTGCAGCATAGCTTCATCCCTTATGGGCGCTTGTACTTCCTCGAGTAAGTGTGGGCACACTACTTCATTGACTTACCATTATTCGGATTTACCTTTGTCTTGTATAGCCTATACTGTTGTACCATTGGAAATAGGACAAATCTACGATGGCCCATGGAAAGGATCCGATACTCCTTGCTTATGCAGTTCCGTCTACTATTCCCTGTTGAGCACATGCGCTTTTTGCCAGAATCGCAGTTATGCAAGGCAAGCTCATGCCGTTCTATCCAAATTCTCTACTAATATCGCGCATAGCTGGTCGACTTGGAGCACAAACTGCACTAGTGTTTATGTATCGGTGTCAGTCATAATCTGAAGTTGCGAATTACAAAGCTTCTGATCAGTTCAACAGCTACCCCGGCGAAATTCCAGAAAACACCGCGGTACCACACTGGGCTTACCAGAATGTCACAGCAAGTGTCCTACACGCCCTCGACGTACTTTTCTGACGTCTTCATACTTAGATTTATAATGATTTTAATGAAACAGTGTCTGCGTCAGATACTGGTAAGTCTGACGTGCATTGGGCGTTACTCAATCGTTCATGGTTCTCGTTCATAGACGCGTCTGAATCTTCTGGGGTGGTACCAAGTGCCACTAGTACTGCAACGAGCAGTTCTCCGCCGACCATAACAGCCTCTGAGAAAGTAAAGTCTGGTATAATCATCGGGGCCGTCGTGGGTACTTTCGTCCTTCTGGCGATTATTGGATTGGTTATATGGCTGGTAATTCGACGACGTCGCCGACCAGAACCCATTAAAGGAACTCGTACTATCCCGGCGGACTATCGACCGGTACCTCAGACTACGCAAATTCTAGCTACAGCGCCTGTGAGATGCATCTCTTCTGCATGTTTGCCCCCTGACTGACTAGGTCCGCAAGACTCCATATACTCATCATCGGAGTGCGGCAGCCCCGAGGCCTTCTAGGATGCCTTCTGAAGGCGCGGCACCTCCTGTTCGTCAACTGCGACGCAGTCACAGGCACAACAATTTGCATCACGGGTCTTCCAAGCCTTCTAGGGCAGCTTCTAACCAAGCCACATCTTCGCGCACTCGAAGGGCTTCTTCACGCACCCGAAAGGTGGTGCACCACGCCCATACGGGCGCGCCTGAGCCATGATAATTTATATTCTTCTCGAGCTGGTATCTGTACTTGATGTGGGCCATCACTTCTGCTGGCACTGGAATACAACAGAATACAATTAGGTGGTCCCGTGAAGATCTTGGCGATGAATATCGCATGATTAGTGAGAGATCCTCAACTCTCGGGGAAGACTTATGCGAACTATAGAATGCGCGATGCGAGTTTCACTGTCAGTGCGCACATCCATGGATCGGCAGGAAGATGGAGGCACTGTCAGACTGACACACGACAATACGCGGTGGGGAAAATTAAGTGCGCTTGACGCACCGTCTAGCAAAGCAACATCAACTGATGGAACTGGTTCTACGTTCTTCTCATTGAAATGATTAGGCTAGAGAATGGCCATTGTCATCGTCGGTGGTCTTTGAGCTGTTACACTCGCAATGCGGCTTTCCCTATTATTTTCTCTGTCCCAGGGCTATCTGGGGTGATCAACCCAAGCTGACGTCTTTCATTCTCCGATATTCCACATACAGACATCATGGTAAGCTTCTTTCAATTCAATGATGTGCCCCCGGGGAACTCGCTGCTCTCTCTCCTTCGTCACGAAGAATCTTAAGATGCGTCGATCGTGTTTTACTATGGCACGCGACATGAACTAGTCAGGATCGTCCTGAGTCTTCTTCCATCTGCTACGGCCATCCGTTAACCGAGAGCAGTAACCAGTTCGTGGCCGATTGTCGTATGTTTACTCCTTGTCTAATGCACGATTTGCCAGAAAGAATAACGGAGCACCCGAATGTCGTCCTCAAGTGTGCCTATCAATATTAGCGAGCTTCGGATTCAAGTACTTCTAGCTTTGAATTGTGGATCATCTGAGAGCGACGTACCTTGTCTCATGACAACCGCAGACTATTTTGACTACTTTTTGGCACATTCGGCTCCGAAGCGCACATCAGGACTTGCGAGTGATCATCTGCACTAAAAGTACCTTGTAGCCATGCAGATTCATCAGAATCCGTCGCTGTCACCGGTACCGTGACCAGCCCGAGTACGACCTCGACTTCAGCACCGCTGGAAACGTTCCGATGCAATCACCACGGGTAGCTGGAAGCCCCTGGATGTAGTGAAATTCACCATCATCCTGAACCTCTCGTTCTTTTTCGCGCTGTTGCCATCGTCGGAGAACCGCATGGGCTACAGTAGTAACACTACATTCATTTGCACCTGATGAACTGAATTCCAGTACTTACAGCTTATGGTGTGCGGACTAGCACAAGATAAATGCTCTCCATGGTCGCAAGAGGCCAACAGAATGCAAAAGTATATCATGAGCTGCTATCCACTTCCTGGCCGCAGAGTCACCTGAAAGTCATAGTATATTTGTCCTGATAACAATAGAAACTATTCAAAGACCAGAAACCATATACATGATGGGAGTGATGTGTCGGAACGCTAGGTGACCGAATTCATCCATGGAAAAACTACGGACGTCCAGCCAAAGAGCGCACCGTCTATCTGAGGCTGCCGCGATGAGAGACTGTCGAAGGGAAGGACAGCCTAACATGTGGTATGTACAGCGCCTGGTAGTTGTTAAAAGATAAGGACTAAAATTGTTGTCGTGGCGCTTTTGGGGTGTATCTTTAGGGCAGGTCCTTTGTTCGGCCGAGACGGATTAAACCTTCCGTTTGTCACACGGCTGTCGGTCCGCATTGAGTATCCTTTGTCCTTTACGTGGCCTTTTCGATATGAACTTGGAAAGATGTATTCTTCGCCATTGGACGCGATAATGGGCTTACAAACAACGGAAAAACGGCGTCCAGAAGGAGTGAAACCAGGGTGGGGGTGTTCTCATGAACAATTTAGATTACTAAGGTTAGAACGACTTATCGCGTCATTTCATGGTATAAATAATGACCCATATCTTGCAAGTCCTTTATTCATGCGTGCTTTAGTTCGATCCAACATGTTCTCCTACACTCTCAACGACGGCACTACCACCCCCTGGGTCGCATTCGGCACTGGCACTGCTCTGTACAAGAAGGATGCTGCAGAGGCGGTCCGTGTCGCCATAGAGAACGGCGTGACCCATCTCGACGGTGCGCAGATGTACGAAAACGAAGATTCCCTCGGTGCGGGGATCAAGGCTTCCGGAAAGCCCCGCTCGGAGCTCTATGTGACGACCAAGTTGAAGGGCCTTGCGGAGGGCCAGACTATCAAGGATACTTTGGTGATATCGCTGAAGAAGCTAGGACTGGAATATGTTGATCTATTCCTGATCCATGACCCCACATCAGCAAAAGGCCAGATAAAGGCGTGGTGGAAGCAGATGGAAGAGGTAAAAAAGGAAGGTTTGACGAAGAGCATCGGAGTATCCAACTTTAGAGTCCAAGATTTGGAGGAGGTCCTCGAGGTTGCAACTGTTATCCCTGCCGTAAATCAGGTAAGCTCCGAACTGGTTAACCACGCTTGTTCCTAACAGTTCTCCAGATTGAATTCCACCCATATGTCTACAAAGCTGCCAAGCCCATTTATAAATTCTCCCAGGAGCACAAGATTCTCGTTGCCTCATACGGTGGTCTTACTCCCATCGTCCGGGCTCCCGGTGGTCCCCTTGACCCCGTCGTCGCCGCGATCGCTGATCGGCTGCAGATCTCTTCCAGTCAAGTCTACACCAAATGGCTCATCCAGAAAGGCATACTTGTCGTAACGTGCGGCCAGAACTTTACCCTTTGAGGGATTTTTATACTTAACCTAAATTCAGGACCTCATCGAAGGCTGCGCGAATCATAGAGACCCTCAAGACTCCTGACGTAACAGATCTGACGCCTGAAGATATTGCTGCGATCGAAGAGGCGGGAGGCAAGCTTCACAAGCGAATTTTCATGCGCCATATATTTGGCGAAGCATAGATACAAGGAACAATACATAAATTTGTAACAACATTCTGTGAGTCGTCGGATATTTTATAGTAATGACCACGCACCTCGACAAACCTATTGGGTGAGCCTGATATATCGCCAGGTCAATCACTGTCAACGGTTAATTTCGCCGAGCGTATATGTTCTGACCTGTAGGTTCACATGCGCGCGGTCACTGATTCATCACTATATAAATCCGAGTACCTGGATCGTACCTTCAAGTTCGTTTGCAGGTACTGGGAACTGTCAGCTCAATCGGAGCCTGTACGGAAATTGCTGCTCTTCCTCAGGTCCTGTTCGCAATGGAAAATTAAATTTCGTGCCTCTTAAAGGAATGCCAGACGTCTTCCGACTAGGGTGGATCTGCTTCAATGCCCCCAAAGATGCAGTCGTTCTCTGCGCTACTCTTCACACTCTTTATCCCACTCATTGTCCTTGGCCAGACAAATTTCACCGCTACTTGTACCTTGTCTGACTTTCACTGGGTATGAAGAGTTATGAAAGGCGCAAACTGAACTAACATTCTTCTCAGACTTTCAACACTGTCTCGGAGAGTCCATGCGATGTGGCATCCTCTTTGCTAGCTGTATGCAACGGCGGATGTAAGTCTGTTGCTGCCTCATTTATCGTACTAACATCTAATATCCGTGTACTAGCGTATACCCTCCAATCTTTACCTGATATGACGCACTATCTAGGACCAAGCGTCGACGCGGCCAATCCATGTCAATGTAGCACCGTGTCTTATTCTCTCATCAGCGCGTGTGGAGCCTGTCAAAATCGAACTTTTGCACAGTAAGTTGCGTCGTAATCGGATCTATTATCGCGGTCTCATTTGCGATAGATGGAGCCAATGGCGTGTCAACTGTGCGTCGGTAGATATTGGAGGGTAGGTTTTTTTCAGCTCTTGGCGCGTTGGCCGACGCGGTCCTGATTTTGTGTGACAGGTTCCCCGAGCCAATACCGAACGGCACGCACGTTCCTGGCTGGGCATATCTCGACGTAAAAGTCAGGCGGCTCAATATTTCCCATCATTCTTAGGCTAACATTTCTCCTTTGTAGACTAAGGACACCTTTGACATCAACCAAGCGAAGCAGGATGCTAGTCAGTACCCGCTGGACTTGTCAATGTCGCGTCAGATATTAATGCATTATTCATTGGACAGACGCCACGGAGTCAACATTTGTACCACAACCTACCTCATCGACTGTATCTTCGACCACCCCGACACCATCGGCAAGTCCCACGCAGGAAAGCCATTCCAACCACGGCAACGTCGTGGGTGGGAGTGTTGCCGGCGGTGTTTTCGGTCTTATGGCGGTCATTGGTTTGGTCGGTATCTGGACGTACCGAAGACGTGAACGTCGCGTGGGTAGTCACGACGAAGAAAAATTAGCCGCGTCCGATTCCAAGGACAAGGACAAGGGCAAGAATGACGTAGACGAGATGTCAAGGCTTCCTACTCTTCATGTAAGTTAAGCGCGGTGTGGATGGATCATCTCTCATTTCATCTTTTTTAGAAGGAAACTGTTCCACCAGGGCTTTGAGATAGGGCGGTATTTTTTGTATTAGTTAGTGTTCGGACGAGGCAATCTCGATACCCTGGTAGAGTCTTTATGAACGTACGGTCTGTATACTATAGTATTGACATCGTGGCTAGAGGACAAGCACTTCCCATCGTACAAATTAAATAAACGTACCGATCGCGAGTCGTCTATCTGAGAACACACACGAGCAAAGTATACATGACTTGTCCATTACTACGTACACGTACATTACTGCCCTGATAGTCCAGATCTTAGTCCTAAGTCATCGGTGTGTAGCACAGACCGATTATGCCAAGTACCGTTGTGGCGTGTAGTGCCATTGAGCGCCGCCGGGTGGCCCAAAGTCTCTCGTTGGCCCCTCTCCCTCTTCAAGTGAAGTATAAAAAGCAGAAGATTCCACAGCAGGCGACATTTGCAATATAGAACCAGCGTCGCTCGGAGGCTAGAAGCAGAAACATGGTAGGTAAGCGCATAGAGTGGCAAAGTGGAAGGAATACATAAGGAATCATGCTGGGAATGGATATTCTTGAGCTAGAGAGACGTGATCAGCGCCTGAATCCCTCGAGCGGTAACGGCAAACGAGATCATGTACCTTTCGGCAGTGGTACGCACGAGTTCTTTCATCTCTTCAGGCTGAGAATTCTCCCGAGAATGTACGGCGTGATATCGTTGGTTAAGAAGGCGGTTTTCTTGATATCTTCGCCATCTTCTCATGATACACACGGACGAAATGCTCAATCCCAGGATTGCCACCAGTCCCACGACAATCCAGATAAAGATACTAATCGTACGGCTTCGTACCGTCGATTTGACGTCTTTCTCATTTGGCGTTTGAGTTGTGGGAGGCGGATCGGGAGCCGTCGTCATAGGTGTACGCGTTGTGGTTATCGAGCTCGAACTCGAATTCGTCGTCGTAGCAGTCACAGCCGTTGTTGTAAAACTAGTTGTACCAGTAGACTCTGGCATAAACGAAGAGTCAGGAAGTTCTATACAGACAGCTTAGTATACAGCCGCCTTTGATCGGGGGGATAACGCTACTTTCGCTTGCTAGATTTTTAGCAGTTACAACATCGAATGTATCGAGGTCCTAAGGGCAAGTTGAGCCAAATAGACCGAACCGTCAAAGATGGCCACGCAACTGTGTAGTCGGCATACGCCCAAATTGGAACAGTCGTCTGGATCGGTATGTTCTTTGGAAAACTAGAGCCGCTCTTTGAGTTAGAATCGGTCCTCTGGCCGGAGGTTCTCACATACACAGAATAAGAGATCATAGAGCTGCAGTTTGTTCTCCATACATCCCAGCTGTGAGAGTCTCTTAGTCCAGTGACCAGAGGACGGCGGAAACGAAGGGTACTTCTGCCAATTCCTCTCCTGGCATACTGCACAAGCAGACACAAGAGAATAAACAACAGAACTGCACTCGCATTCGTTGGCATCTTGTGGGGACGTTGGCCCTACGTAGTGTGTATCCGCCGGTAGCGGGTCAAGTGTAAAAGCTGTGAAATGCGTGTGCTAATATTGTGGTATCAGCAGAATAGCTAGTAGGTAATGACGTACGTTCGTCGGTACATTGAGAAATAAGATAAGCAGCGACCTCGCAAGGGGTTTGGTCACAATCATTTTCGACCTGTTGCAGAAGAAACGAGTCAGCGACAGCTCAGCTTGCAGCCAATTGATTACATACCCAGCTATAGGAAGGAAGACAGGTTACATTTGATACGGCGCTAGAGCTTGTCCCCGTGATTGACAAATGCAGGACAAGGACGAGCCATAGTATGTTCATGCAAAAACGACAGATTTCGAACATGAGAAGGGCTTTCCAAGGTGTTTCTCATCCTGATCAGGATTCTAAGGATCAATTCCGTCCCCGAGTATCTGGGGAGGGAATAAAACAGCTACCGGTTCATGCGGTCCACAAATTGATAGGCCAATAGCGTATCATGGACTGCGACCTAGTAAGTGCTATTTTAGACGCCGTATAAACAACGTGCATACATTCCGGCGATTCTGCGTAAAGAGATATCAGTCACTTGATCGATTCGGAAGCGCTATAAACCTATACGAGGCCGGCCAGTGAAATCAGATTTTCTATCTGTTCAAGGCTGGGACAAGAAACTTCATCAGTTCTTTGAGATAATCGCTCGAATTCATGATAGAGAAGATGTTGTGAGAGAGTATGGAGGCAATGTACAGCGTTCACGGCATAGATAACGTTACATTCATTATATTTCGGGAGCACCGGTGTATCCGTGAGATACTATAGAACCAAAGGTCGTGTGAACAGCAGAAGTTGCGTGTACTGACGGACTCGGAGGAGATGGACTTCTCGAGGGTTCCTTTCAATTAGCGCCATCAGTAAAACAGGGTGATTAATAAATTCAAGGAACCACGCACATATGTGTACGGCGATACGACGCTCGACATGGGAGATTGTCCTCGTCGGTCAGCCAAGGTCTCTTGCTTCGGAGGAGCGGCTACATGGCTAGTATTAACATAATCCACCATGTCCGCGGGCCCTGCAGCTGCTCGTGCCTGCCTGCGACGTTGCAGGACGAACCAGAACAGCACAAGCGCCGTCCCCATCAGAAATACGATTCCGCCGACTACGCCCCCTGCAATGGCCCCCGCATTCGAGCCGCTGGAAGTTGTCGCCGTTGGGGAAACGGTTGCAGAGGTACTTGTTGTAGCAGCATTGCTAGATGATGAGGAAGCAAGGATTGAAGATGTTGAAAACGAGGTTGTTGAGCTAGCAGCTGGTGCGCCCGGATCTTCAGCAAGTTTTTCAGCTTCCGTCGGGTTGTAAAGGGCAGTAGACTGGAGATCTTTGTTAAAGGCGAGTCAACAAATCGAGTACAACCATACCGAATTGATGTTGATATTCGCCCATTGCGGAATCGCGGTTCCAGCGGGGACTGGTTTGGGGAACCTATAATAACTAGTATCGATACTCGCCCCCTTAGCGTTGAAGAGTAAACGTACAAGCCTATAGCAACCACAGCACAATCCGCCGTCCAGTTGCCCCAATTCAGGTACTGGCGGTTTTGACAATCAGCACAAGCACTGATAAGCGAGTATGTGACGGTGTTGCAGTTGCACAGATTAGCTTGTGCGGTGTTAGGACCCGTGTAGTGAGAGCCGTTAGGCAGTGCTGGGACGAGGAACGCTGTGACGAAGGATGAGAGCTGTATATCAACGCTGATGCGGTTTAACAGCACCTACTTGTGTTGAGGCATGCAGTCTCGAGATATGATGCGACCAAGCAAGGCGACTGTCCAAGCGCATTGTTGGCCTAGAAGAACGTCTCAACGGAAGAAGTTTGTAACTGTGTAGTGCCTTATACTCACCCAGCTATACGAGGAAACACAGGTGGCATTGGTCGTTTGGCCTCTCACGAGACAAAGACTCACGGCACAAAGAAAAAATGACAGGAGGGACACATTCAAAGTCATCGTTCGTGAATCTGACCACTGAATGGTAGCGTGCAATTCAGGTATCACTGGTCACATATAGTATTCGACTTCGGACAGCCTCAAGAGGTTTGATGAACAAAAGGGAATGGGAGCAAAATCATAGAACCGGGTTGAAGCACTCGGTGGATCATGAGAAAATTTTGTGGCATGTATCATTTGTACCCACAAACCAATCGGAAAGGCGTGGAACACGATGGGATCACAGCTCGGCAGAACCAGGATACACGCGATTGGAGAGAAATGCAGTTCCGGAGTAAGCGGATGCCATGGGTTGATGTGTTCCATGCGGGTACGTGTTCGAAGAAGGCACGGGAGATGGTGAGGATGAGGGATAAGTGCTCGGATCAGAAGGATCCTGGGACATATCATGAAGCCGGTAATTAAGTAAAAGGATCGTGGCATCTTACATATAGCTTCGGAGCGGCTTGGCCTGCGAGTAAAGTGGCAAAGTTGCGGGGACGGGTATCCATATCAGCAGCGAGAATGGGTTCCGATTCCTGGCTCGATTTGGAGCGTCGCCGTATGAGACATGCACTTAGTCCAAGTAAGACTATAAGAACAACCCCGCCGATGACACCTCCAACAATGGCGCCAACGTTCGTATGCTTCTGAGATCCTACGCTGGAGGTTGCAGACGGAAGAGTTGATGTCGGAGTAGGAGTAGGAGTAGGTTGAGCAGTAGACTCAGGAGCATCTGCAGTAACAGCGATCGAGTCAGCTCCTGAGTTCGGATAATCAATCAACTTGCCTGAGTCTGACTTAGCCTGCTGCTCGTCGAAAGTATCAGTCACCTAAGATGGGATTTAAAACCAGTCTTCATGTGCTTAAGCATTAGCCTGAGGCGACATACCGAGACATTTTGATATGCCCAGTGTGGGACTGCCGTTTGTTCAGGTATGTCTTTGTTAAATCTATTAATCGTAAGCTGCCTGTTCTGCCAATGTGATTGAACATACGGAAGCTTACTCTCCAACTGGAACATTTTGACCGTCGGTGCAGTTGCGATTGAAGAGAGACCACCTAGATTCACGTAAATCATGCGAGTAGTAAGTCGGACGTATAAATATGGGTACCTTTCGTAGATATTTCCTTGACAAAACGCGCAGGCGCTAACCAGCGAATAGAATACGGAGCTGCATCGACAGACATTGGCCTGTTCAAGGGTGGGACCACTATACAGCTGTCCGTCACTCAATGGAGTGACAGTAAAGTCTACGAGATGCTCTGAATACTGAAATGGAAATAGAATAGGAAACTACTTACTCCCAGAGTTGCATACGCCTCCGAGATACGCTGCAACTGTGCAGGGACTTTGATCCAGGGAGTTGAATGACTTGATGTCACTGCATCAGCGGTGGCTAATACACTATCAGATGCTACCCACCCATCTGGAGTCAATGGACGTGTTGCAGACTACGGAGGATACTTGAGAAACGACCAATGGTACAAGTTGAATAAGTGGAAACAAGATAGCCCAAGTATGCCATAGGGAGGACAGCATGGTAGTAGCCTTGTAAAGAGAACCAATCTGCCATTTTTATAAGCAGCCTGAGAAACGGGCGAATCATTATGTTCCAATCATACCCGGGGGTTCGGGCGGTAAAGTTTACTGACTTGAACTAAATGCTGATTGTAAGGTTATAATAGCCAAAGAACAGTCTCGGCGGGCCATTCCAGATGATGAAGATAGAAGCTCCGAATTGAAGAATAAGCGCCAGAATATTTCTGTCCAATAGGAAACATATTCTGCCGCGAGCTGTGTTCAGTTGCAGCGTGATGAGCAAACAACGCAGTTAAATAGATATTTAATTAGTTTTAAAATTTGACAGAGTAAGATCACGTGAGTAGCCGCCGGCTAGGACTGTGGGAAAGTCTTTGTCAGACTATACAGCAGCCACCGAACTGAACCTAACTTACCATCAAGGCCCAAAAGCGTCGACGTTCCTCAAGATTTCCATGGCCCCGACGACGTGAGTTTCCCGCCTCCCTGCTGCTGTACGCCTTGCTTACTGGTCCTTCCTGTATACTCTAGCGTCCCCACCGCTTCGGTATGCCATTATCACCGTACGCGAAATTTTTCACTCAACTTATCCTAGGCAATCGAAGTGCCCGAAACCCTCTTGAAAAAGAGGAAACAAAACGAAAAGGCTCGTGAGGAGCGCCTAGCCGCTGCCACCGCTGCCCGCAAAGTAGGCTTGAGTTTCCTGTACTTCGCTTTATGATGCATACGATACCATTCGACGTAAGGCTAGCGTTATCGCGCGATGCTGCCTTTAATTAACCATCTTTCGGGACTGAACCGTCTACGTATTGCTATGATTTGCTTGCTGACTGCTTCTTCCCAGGCGTCGAAGGCCAAACGAACGGTCATCTTCAAGCGTGCTGAGGCCTATGTGAAGGAATACCAAGCGAAGGAGAAGGAGGAGATCAGGCTAAAGCGGGCGGCACGGACGGCTGGTGACTTTTACGTCCCTGCACAACCCAAGGTGTACTTTGTGGTTAGGATTAGGGGGTGCGTCTGCCTACTGCGTTCCTGCTTGACTGGTACTAAAATTTGTTATCCCAGTATCAACGAGATTGCCCCCAAGCCCCGAAAAATTCTCCAGCTTCTCCGACTTCTGCAGATTAACAACGGTGTCTTTGTCAAGGTAACGAAGGCTACCCAGCAAATGCTCCGTCTCGTAGAGCCTTACATCACCTACGGGTATGTATGAATCGTTTTTTCTTGTTATTTTTTTCTGATCCACGATTTCAGCGAGCCCAACCTTAAGTCCGTCCGTGAATTGATCTACAAGCGGGGCTACGGCAAGGTTGACAAGCAACGCATCCCTCTCGCTAACAACGCTGTCATCGAGGAGGCTCTTGGCAAGTACAACATCCTCTGTGTTGAAGACCTTGTCCACGAAATCTCTACTGCCGGCCCCAACTTCAAGCAGGTATGTACTACCTTCTGAATGAATATCATTTTCTGACACTTTGATATGATATAGGCTTCGAATTTCCTGTGGCCATTCAAGCTCTCCAACCCCAATGGTGGCTGGAGGACACGGAAGTTCAAGCACTTCGTCCAGGGTGGTGACTTTGGTGACCGTGAGACCAACATCAACTCCCTCATTCGGCAGATGAACTAGGGTCCTTTGCGGAGTGCGGTTCGGCGTCGTATTTTACTATATGCTTGTATTGCCCCATCCATGTTAACAATGCATACAGTCATGTTTAAGGCCAATTTCTTTACCTCAGCTCTGGGTCCATCATCGCCGCAGGTGCTTATTCGTGAACTGGCCTGCATTACTTCTTAACTGTGTATCGTGATGATTGCATTGTAACATGACTCTATGGGTGCCCTCATTGTCAGCCAAATCAGCTCTTTGAATGATTTTATGATTCAAGTAAAATATCAGACAAGAGGCTAAGCTAAAACTTGCTCCTCACACTTGACCAGTGTCCTTGTGTTTGCTCGCTTTTCTGCGGCGCCAAAGGAATAATTGAAGCAGATTAGTTGACCAATGAATCGAATCTGTGGGGTGTTGGTCGTGGTCGGCCTCCTATCTTCATTAAGAGACGCCTCTCCCATTAATATTGTAAGAAAGGTCACTCACTGGCTTTCCATCACATTCGCCGGAGAAAAATGCATTCAAAATCCGGATTGCGAAGCGAATATATCGCTTCTGATCTTCAATGTCTTCCGGCGACAAAGGTATCCTTTCGATTCTAGAGACACAAGTTTGCAGGTGGAAAAAACCCATGCCCTCCTCCGTCAACAGATGTTCAAGACTGTGACGACAGTCGTGCCATGCAGAGCTATGCGGTCGAATCCGAACGAGCGACAAAATGCTACCCTTGATACACATTTTTCAACGTTCCACCCCCAACCATGTCGGACCATTAACGGCCAAGCTGGAACAAGCGGCAAAAAAGTTATCAGGTTTATGGAGATGATCAATGTGTTCCTGCATTGCCGCAGCGTCAAGATGAGCACCTGAACCACGCCCAGCGATATTCGAAAGGTAGCTCTTAATGACGTCTACCAACGGCGGGCAGAATCCACATTCTCCAAAACGCTGCAAGCACGCTGCTGCACGAAAAACGACGTACATGACCATGCTGCCTTCGCAAAGACCTCTAGCTATGATGTCGCATGCTAATCTAAATCCACGACCAAACTGTTTTGAATTGTAGTAGGAAAACATGAAATCGACCACTGCGTGCAGCGGCGTGCAATGATCGTGGTGAAATGGTGTGCCATCCGGTGCTGACCAGCAGTACATCCTCAAGGCAAGCAATAGAAAAGATCGTCTCCGGAAGACAACAGGAATTTCAAGGTATCGGTATATAATCTCGACTGCTTGCCTGTCAAGAGATTAAGAGTCTGCCTAGGGTAGACTAATGAATCCGTCGATTACGCTAAAAAAGGCAGTATTTTCTGCCTCAGAAGAGGTAAAGTCATGATTGTCAATGCCGTCGAGTATTTTGCGAAGAGCTCCGAGCTCCGCCGCGTCGGAACTAAATCCCGCGGAATTGTGGGTGACATTGACAGCTTCACAGCGCACAACTACTTTAGTGAAAAAATCACTACGAGGTCCCTGTTGTGCGTAGATGGATGCGACAAATGCGATATTTGTCTGTGTGGAGGTACGATGTCAATCCAGTAATCGTAAGTGACGACTATCGCGCAATGTAGCAGCCGCTTGAGTTTGGCCTCGAGTCCACGTAGCGGCATAGATACACCACCATGATCGGAGAACTGAAGGTACAGCTTGTATACCAAGGACTTCCATACTACGTGGAAGCCCGGCGTTGCGAAAAATCGTTCCGTACTGCTCTTCAATGACGGGTCCAATCCAGCAACAGCGTCAGGCTGTACCTCGGATTAGATGACATGGAAAACAGCCGGTGCAGCACTGTAAGGGATAGATCGCCTGATATTGACTGTACTGCCTTTGATTTCATTGCTTTCAAGTCCTTCCATTCAGATTTGGAAACAGCCTGCGAATGCGAAGTGCAAAAAAGTGTGCCAAAAGCAACGAACGAGGTAGGGCAAAGCGTAGCTGTAGGTGGCATGGGCCAGATCGCACAGCGACGTCCGGTATAGGCATTAGGGAAAGATGAGGGGAAGGATGTTTGCCATCAAGTAGGCTGTATAAGCAGCTGCTGTAATAATACCAACAATCCATGCAAGGAACATCTGCAAGGGACCGAGGTAAATCACCAAGCCAAAGAAAAAGTTGGCCAGCGCGGTGTGCATGAGGACGGGGAGTAGTCCGATAATTATGAGTACGCGCCATTTTTGCAGTCCTGCATAACGAAATTGTGGCAGAAGACTGCGCTCACGATGTGTCCCAGACGGTAATAGAGTATAATGGTGCAACCATTTCTTGGCCAGCATCAACACGAGCTGTTGCGAGGCTGAGGCTCATCGTAGTAGCAATGAAGGGCATGTTAGGGTTAAGAGGGGACGGAGCGACGATGTCCGAAGAGATGCCACTTGCAAGGGCGCGCTGAATGTTGATAATCTCGAACAGCAAGTTCGCGGATATTTCTGCATAATCTACCTGCAGACTCTGCGACGTTTGAACGACAAATGTTGTGACCACCGCAGAAAATAGACCTGCCTACGAATAAAAGTTATCAGCATGTAATGAGTCACAAGACGGATAGCGCACGAAAGCGAGAAGAACGTCCACTGGACTCTCCAATCATATTCGCGTCGAAGATGGCACGCTCATCAAGATATGTCTGAAACACCCTGGCGTTGGGACCCATCTCTTCAAAGCGGAACGCATCGCTGCCTGCAACAAAGAATGAGAACACACTGATCGTGCCCGGGTTGGTTTGAATGTACCTTTGCTTATGCTATGAGGTCAAGGTATTTGGAGACCAAACTTCCTCTTCGATTTGGCAGAATGCATGTATCCATAAAGCGGCTGCGATGATGCATCTTCTGCCGCGACAGCAGTTCTTTTGGACCCTTTCTCCTCGGTGGCCGTATATCCTGTGTCGCTTCCAGAATTCCCGGTGTATATCGTCGGTCAAGGATAACACTCTGCACGGGCGTCAGAAAAAAGGTGGCGATGCGAAACAGCGATTTCTATCAGTATCGGTTCATTTGAGGAATCCTGTCCTTGCCCTGAAAACCAAACCAACTTTATCAGAAACGACACTGACCATGAGTTTGAGTATCCGAGTCCGCCCCAAAGGTTTTGACTGACATAGTGAAGTCCTGTTACCCGAGAAAAAATAGATTACCAAAGCTAGGATGTACATGCAAGAAGAGGATGAAGAAAGGATAATAACAGAGAAATCGTTCAGAAGTAGAATACCCACAGAAGAAAGGCTAGCAATATAGGGGAGATATAGTATGCCTACGACACATTGGTGAGGATTGCGTACAAAGAAGAGGTTACCATGCTCACCAGCAGAGCGGCATGGTTGGCTTCCACCACGTTTTCGTCCTCGTCTTCGCCCTCGCCTTCGCCTGCGTCCAATTCATTTTCTTCGTCAGATACCTCTACTTCTTCTTCTTCGAGCTCAAATTCATCGTCAAGATCATCAAAAGTAGTTGCCTAAAACAATCAGCGTAAAATCCAACGAGAGTTTAGAACTGACTTACTATCACGTCTCGCGGGACAATTACGGGTGTCCTTGGCACCGGTAGGTCTATATTCCCTGGTTCAAACTGAAAGGAATTAGGAAACCGCAACTAGAGAAAGTCAAAGGATATTGTACCGTGAACCGATGAGAATAACAGTATGGCCGGTGGCGTGCGGCATACGATACGTCGCAAACTGGTAAATGAACAGAGGAAGAAGACTTTGGACGAGTTTCGTCGCAGGCAGGCATATAAGGAGAGACGAATCTCTTGCGAGAACGATAGCAAGGCATTTTGAGGTGGAAAGAACAATGCAGAGAAAAATGAAATTTATATAGTGAAAATTTTTAGCTTTCTGGCTTCGAAAAATGAGACTGCGAAGGAACCGAAGAATAACTCTGTCATTATCCTTTTTGAATATGCGTGAGGCCGGACCACAAACAGTCGTGAGGGCCCTCGTCGAAGAATATTCTTTTGGATAATGATCGACACAATACGGAGGTATCCGTTCGATAGCAGCAAACACCGTTCGGAGCGTTCCCGCAGATGAATGGGGCTCGATCCAGAAGAGTGGATTCAATTTGTAGCGAGCGCGTCGCAGAGCGTCTTGACAGCCTCGAGGCCGAAGAGTGACGACAGGCTCGCAGACTAAGACGTCGGGAATATGATACCCAGTCGACATTCGGTCTGTTCCGCCGAATCTTGAAACACATACTGTTGTCAACGATCCAGAACACATAGGCTGTCGTCAATCCTGGACATATATTCCTCGCTCTTGCTCCAAGTCCACAGCGATATCGTCGACAATATACAGGTAGATAAGACTCTCCCGTTGAAGACTCAGTAGCCTCTGATACTGTGAAATTTCTTGTCCTTTGCATTTAGATCCCTGGAGTATCTCGCCCTGTCGCCGGGGGTATTAACGCGGGAGGGTGTGACGTGACGGAATGAGTCATTTCGTGTCACGGCAATAAAAGGCGCGGGACCGTGTGTATGTCGTGTTATCCTGTATCAGTGATGTACTACCACCACTGAAATGAACTGCGTCGTTCAGATGCCCATACTGGAGTGAATTATCAAGACAAGACTCGCCTTATGCAAGATTAATGTTCAAGATACGAAGTACTTGGCCGCCATTGCGCACGGACCTCAAGGACACCAACCGCTCGACACTATGGTAATCGCCTGGGATGCAACATACAAGATTATCCTCCAAGAAACAAGACAAGAATACTGCAACACACCTGCTGACCGTACCCGTTTTCTCTGAGAATCCTACTTTGAGGGCATCGCCTCCTCATCCCATGCTTCTGGGGTCTATTATCTTGCTGGCCATCTCCGTTGAAGACGTCAAGAAGGGCATCCCCTTCATTCCAAGCATCTACTGGCCAAATATCTCGATTTTTGAACCGTGAGGATGCGTCTGAGTGCTGTTGCCATCAACTGGTCCCGCCATCTCTGCCTCTCGAAGACTTGTGTGCTGCCAATATGACTCAAGAACAAGATCAGAAGCTTGGAAATACCTATCCCCCTCAAGGGCCCTCAAGAGGTGCAATGTGCAAGTGCAATCCCCGTCCAAAATCGACAAAGTGAACGATGTAGGCAAGAAAGTTTCATCTGGGTCGCCGTAGACTGAATGAAATGCCTCCACTGTGAGCGACGATGCTGGGGACGTGCTGGCAGTGTCGACGACCGTGGTGGTGGAGGTTACGATTGCAGAAATAGGGTTACAAATCAGAACCCTCGGAACTATCGATCGCAATTTCTTGCCGCATTTCTTCTTTTATCGTTTGTCTACTCCTTCTAATGAATATTCCTTTGCTAATGGCCATATCAATTAGCCCTCAGATGCAGTTTACCTCGCAAAAATCGCCCATGTCGATTTTTCGAACTGCCACCGTGCAAAATGCTCATTCCCGGTTCGTCGCGGTTTGAAATTTGGGTTCATCTGAGTCACCCGTAATGCCTTGTTGTTTGTCCGACGCTGCCAGACAAACGGCGTCCTTGCACAGTGCCAAATCCAATTATTGTGCCGAGCCGGAGCAGGAACTTAACTGAGGAACTCGTTCAAAGTCTCTCAAGATCCTCACATTTAGTTTATCATTGAATTGCGATTCCTCTGGCTCCCCTCGCGCGTTGAAATCCAGCACTCAGTACGCGTCGAGCTCATTTTTCGATTCCTGATAACATTCCCTTATTCTCTAAATGAAAGTTTTTAGCACTTGTCAACGTACATTTGGGGTTCAAACTCCTCCCTAGGAATCTCCGATTCGACGTCCGTCGTCACGAAAGTTTTAATCGGTTGGGTGTATATTCGAGTTCGACTCTCTGCTGTAGCAAAGTCTTGGGTGCTCTATGAGGATCGTCTACCCCGGATCCTTCTGCATCCACATGTCCCTTGGATTAGGATCTCCTTCTTCCCTATCTACGGTTGCGTGATCCTGGTGCTCTGTAAAGGAAACCCCTAAATCGCCCGCTTCAATTTTTCTGCCAAGCGGAGCAACAACTTTCTCTCGAAATCCGTCAAGCTCGGTTTTCAGTTTACCGCTTCGCTATGAGACGTCTCCTTCCTTCACCACGCTTAAATGCCCGCTTCAGTGTATCTATCTATGGGAAGCTGTCTGCTGTTGCGAAGCGAAAAGTTGAATATGACCAACCTTGGTACGGGTTGGTAGAGCTCCAACTGGTATCTTTGCCTTGGTCGCTTCCTAGCCCTTATAGATAATCATCACCTATCGAGTTACCGGGTCGCTTTCATGTCTCATAATCGGTTCTGCCTCAACGCTCCACTTGCTCCCCGAGTAGCCCACCTTTTGGCCGGAGTTCTTGCGATACTTCCAACCTCGGGCGTCCCTTCCCTTTGGATTAAATTTCCCACGGCGATGACTCGCCTTTGTATGCTTTCTCTGATCCTCCTGGAGACAACGAAGCTATGTTCCCTCCGGTATTGATCGTATAGATATCTCTATGTGAGCAACACTTACAATCTATCACCAGCAGAAGCGACTCCGAACCTTTCGAATCTCCCATTTACCACAGAAGCTGCCATCGACGCTAGTAGCGATATTTCCTTCGCAAGCGTGTATTATGCAGAATTCAATTTCACTGAAATTCTAGACCTCGTGATTTATCCAGCCATAATGATACGCGACCGCACCCGCAAACATCGAAATGACGCACAATTAGCAACCGACCCAGATTTCACTGTGGTTTGCTAAGGTGCGCACTACTATAGGGCCTACACCCATGCTGACTTTCGCATAGGACCTTCGGAGTTGCGCAAACCTGGACAATATCAATGAACTCTGCCGTGGAGGTACGGTTCATCGAAGCAAGATGGGGACAAGAGAGCAGGGTCCGTGACCTAAACAGCGATTTCTCTGTATTATTCCATTTGTGGTTTTCTGGAGCCACATTCAGTGATAAAATCAGAAATGAAAAGTGGTTATTCATTTATTTGGTGAGATCCTCTATTCACCGTTCCAGTCACTTGAGCTGCTTTACTTTCAGTCAAAGCTGGCTATATTCGACTCCACACGCTTTATGGAGCGATCTATCTGTTGCCAGACATCATACTGTCAAGACGTTCAAGGAAAATCTGCACATTCGAATTTCGCATGGACAAGTTAGAGGAGATACACATCTATTCTCATGGAACGAAACTTTTCCGAACTCATTCTATGGTGCTCTTTGCCTGATTCCCATTACTTTATCTCTGTGGGCTTATAGGTTTCTAAGTACTTACGTGTGTAACGTCGTTCCCGTGCGAAGATATATACTGACCCTCAAATTTTTAACAGAAATTAAAGAATCGAGAAATACAATACATATTCATAATCGTTTCAGGCAAGATACTGAACTAATTCTCTAGCACCGCCAAATCTTTTAAGCCTCTGTCTCTCTCTTTTGTTAGCTGTAACCACTGAAACCTTCTCAAACCTATCGTCTGGCAACCTCCTTCCGACTACCCAATACATCTGAAATCTTTTGGGGCCTAGTAAGGTGTATGAACCATCAGGTATCGGGTGTTGGTGGGAGGCCGCTATTTTGAATATATGAGGTGTCATATCCACGTCTTTGACTTCCAACTCTCCTGATCGCGGCCGCTCTTGTGGATCTCCCATGGCCAATCCTCGTATATGTCCTCTTTCGATGCAGCGTACAGGCTGGGAGCACCGATAGGCCTCCTTCTCCTCATCCCACTCAACATCCTCATAGCACCGATCCCTGTCGGTTGATGGAAGTATGTCATTCATGACCTGATTCCACGACGGTCTCCATATGCTTTTTCCGTCCCCAGGCTTAGGATACAGGAAGAATAAATCCCCGCGATATCCATCAAGCATTGAGTCCACCAATGCAGTCCAAGCATCCTCAACCGACTGAGTCCCGTTGTATGCTGGTAAGCTCCTCGAGTACAATAGATATGCCAACCCTGCAACTTTGTCCGCAGGATTGGTTGATACCCGATGTTGCATGTGCACCAGGACATCAAATACCGTTTTATGGGCATGCCTGATGTTCTCCAGGGATGTCATTTGTTCGTGAAGCATTTGCTTGATATCCTCCAGATTCCCGGAGTCATTGTCCGGTATC
Organism: Armillaria nabsnona; assembly: GCA_030407065.1. NCBI lineage: Eukaryota > Fungi > Basidiomycota > Agaricomycetes > Agaricales > Physalacriaceae > Armillaria > Armillaria nabsnona. Next base: position 2,086,439 of record JAUDQA010000005.1, read on the forward strand.
CCACCGATGATGTAATGTCGGCTGGTCTCCTGTAGCGTCCAAGCACGTCTGAACCAACATCGATCACTACCCAAGTCGCAGGCCTTCTTGGAATCCAGAGGCCGCCCCAGACCGCTGAAGTAACACACCACTGTCTGCTCGGAGCCCGAATACACCCATCCGATAGTCGGCACATCCACCTTCCATTCCTCCATGCGCATATCCTCTTTAGACCGATCGGCACTCTGTCTCAAACAGAGGACATCTAACCACACGTACTCTGCTCCTAAATTAAGCAGCTCGATGCGGATGAGGTCCAGGTTGGCATCTTTCGGAATAGGCACAGGCCATTCGTTGCCATTAATGGGTGTCTGCACACCAGTAAGATGCACACCTTCCAGCCATGAATGGGATATGGCCCACGGTAATCTGTCTTCTATAAGCCACCAATGAGGTACCACCCGATTACTGTAAAGATCCCAGATCCGACGAGGAGGTATATGCGAGTCCAGGATCCGATCATTACTTACCAGCGCGTTTTGTCGAATTTTCAGATCCCGCGCTTGACTCTTGCATAGTTTGTCTTCAATGGTGGATAGGTCATTGCACCATTTTAGGCGGAGACGGGCATAGGCAGTGCCAAAGTCATATTTGTTCGATTCGGAGACACAGTGTTCGAGCAGGGAGGAGACGCCTGGAGTTTCTAGGATGTATGATGTTCCGAGAGTAGCGTTGAGTCGGCTCAAGAGTCCATCAGCTCCGAGATTAGCGCACGGAATATTGGCATAGACAGACGATATTACGGGCTTTGGACCGAAGTAGGCTCGTTGCAGAGGAACCTCGATCGTCGACTTTTTTACATGTTCAGTGGCAGAGAGGGTGAAGGCGGCGGTGACATGCATAGAACTAGCTGTCTGCAGTACGATATTAGTTGGCGTCCTTTTATATGTGTTTCAACATATTTACCTTGGGGGACTTGCCGCTATGCCTTTCTCTCCTCTGAGCGCCCAGTCTGGTCATAGTTAGGATAAGGGCATGTATGAACAAGAAATGTAGCGGTGACATGCATAAAACTAGTTGGCTGCAGTAGTATATTAGTCGGCGTCATTTTATATGTGTTTCGACATATCTACCTCGTAGGACTGCTCGCTATGCCCTAATCTGGTTATGTTGAACATGTTAGCCTGGTCGTAGCTAGGATGAGGACATGCAGTAACAAGATTAGAATAACTGACACACTACTGTCTTTGGCAAGGAAGCTTAGGTGCGAAGGCTTTGATAATAGTAGTCAAAATGGTCGATTTCGGAATAAGTAGATAGACGACTGGGTTGCTCGGTCCTGAGCGCCTCTGCTTGAAGGTTGACTAGAGGATGGTTTCGTAGTGCTACTACACAGCAATTACCCTTCCGTCCGGCGTGCCTGAAGGCACTCTGCCGCGTGAAGATGAAATGAAATGAAATAAGTACGTACATCAAACTCTGACCAAATAAATTCCACATCCAGTCGGCGGTGACCGCTCAATTTCCCATAGCAATGTTGCCAGCATAATTTTGCAAGGTGCGACACCTAAAGATTCAAGTGGCCCTGCCAGCGCTAGCATATTTTCTATATGTATATAGACAGACATGTCCCTCTTACTATTATAAAGTTGAAGAGTGAACATAGACATTATTTCTTCACATTACCATTAAAAAGGGAATCCCGACGTATTTTGCTATAGTCCAAAACCTATGTCAAAATGCAATACGCTGTTCACTCATTTTCAGCGAGCTTTCTCTGATCCGAAATAGCTGCTTACCAGGAGTGTCAGCTACTTGAACGATGTCACTAGCCTGCCCTAGTCTACGGTTAAGGTGACGTCCAAGAAGCCCAGTGAAAATAATGTCTTGCTTGTCGTGCTACATGCCGAAATGCGGTCGAAAGAGAGAGGGCGGCCAAATGAAAGGTGACAACACATTTTGCGAGCGCAGACAACCGCAAGTTTCCACGGTATGGCTGGATACATCTTCGATGTGCCGAACCAAAGTACCATCGGTAAAACCCGAAGGGCGGGGCGGAGCAGAGTAGTATTGGAATACAAGGGCACCAGCAAGGAAATAGAAGGCAACCCCGCACTTGTTTTCACCGGCTGAAAAGCTGCAAAAACACTCAACAACGTTTGTTAAATTCTAGAGTGATATGATAAGAAATCAAAGAGATATGAGCGAGGAATGGCGAAGATGACCCGAATCCCAAAAAGTCACTGAGGAAAATTGGCAGTGGTTTGGCGCTCTGCAGGGAACTGGGTTCATTCTCGTTGGCCGATTTCTTCACTGTGCTCGGAATGATTGCCAGTGGGAGATAGTCGGGCACGCAATAACAACTCAAGATCGTGATGCAGCAAAGTTCCTCCGAGCGTTCGCTTCCTTTACTCAACATGAAGCATGATTTGACGACGGGTTGCACCGATAATCGTTGTAGAGAGCCGTGATTGGGAAGTGCAAGCGGTCGTCGAGATTCCGCACTCCATGTTGCAGCATCTCGAAGGGAATATGCGAAGTCACGATATGAAGTTGAAGTTAAGAAAGCAACAGTGGATCTGAAGACAAGCATGCAACTGATAGCCGGGAGAGTACTCTGTGAATACTCCTACATATTCAGGGTTAACTTTCGCGGCGCTCCTCAGCAGGAGTCGGGCAGCACATAGCTATTGATTATCAGGTACGTATTGTGCTGGCACGCAGTACAGTCCGACACTGGAAACGAAGAGACGAGTAGAGAGGAGCGATGACTGGACAAGCGCTCTTACCCAGAAGACACATAGATAACCCATACATAAATAGTCCACAAAACAGCGAGATCACACAGAACTCCTCGAAGGTGTGGAGCGCCACCAACTCCACGCCCCGATACCAAGGAAAAAGTTGAAAATGCCCACAATCGCGGAGCCTGCACCGAATACAGTGAAGATCCACCAGAAGATACCAATAAACCGGTCGACAACACGGCCTGAATAGCGTTTGTACGTCGCAAAGGGATCCGGGGTGGGAGAATAGTTGCCTGGGAGACGAAGGGTGGGTGGCGTAGGCGACGTCACTGGTGCACTGGCAGGGATGTGCAGCAATGACACGACGGGTTTCTAGGACAGAGTCAGAGGTAAAAGAAGGAAGCAGGATAAGGCACACATGATCAGAGGTTGTATACCCGGGGACGGAAGTGTAGAGTAAGTTTGTGATGCTGGACTTATCGGGGGTATCTGGCGAGTCAGTGTAGGTGGCGTACAGAACCCGGTCTGTCCAGGCAGGTACCCGTTTGACACTAGAAAGATGAAGTTAATGTTCCCGTCGAACGATGAACGGACCGCACCTGTACTTGTCTACCTGGCCAACATCATACTTGTAGCTGCATTTGAACTTGCAAAAGTCCCCCTCTCGAAGACCAACAAAGATTGTTCCTTTCCGACGCTCGGTCAGAAGCTGGTCGAATTCTTTCAGGGTCTCTCGCGTGTCCTGCGACGTCAAGACGGCTGCAACGTCTGGCTCTGTATGGAACGTATGTAAGGGATGAGAAGATGGTATTGAAAGGCGAAAGTTGAGGTCCCCGAGAAAGAACAAGTGAGAGGTCGAGTAGATCGTCTTTGAAGGGGATTCCGGCGAAGGAAAGAGAAGAGTGCCGACGATATGGTTGTAGTCGTTGATGCGCTGTGCCAGCCGCTCTGCATGGGCTGTGAGATGGGCACAGACGAACCTGATAAACAATGAAGACAAGCTGAATGAGGTAACAAGCAGGCAACTCACGTGTACACCTCGCCAACACTTCCGTTCGCCCCTGGGGCACGAAAACGGACACCGACTGCGCCCTTGTTGCCCATGTACAGCGGACCGCATCCTGTCCAGCTGGTCTGCACGTCGCATACCGTCTTTGCGATGCCGTCGTCCCTTCCATAGACGAGCAAGGCTACGCCTGCATTGACAACTTTTGCGATGAGCGCATATCGTTCCTTGTTGGGCGTGTGCGCTTCGAGCTGGGAAAGAATGTGGGCATTGCGGTCGTTGATAACGGGCTTGGAGAAGCCGGAGACTATAGAATGAAGTCAGCTGTGCACGGTCGTATTTTGCGGTGTATCCATACGGCCCAGATGCAGCGGCAGAAGCTCCTGGAATCCCACTGCGACGATGTCCGGTGCTCGGGGCGAGCGAGAGAGAAAGGTCGAGACTTGCAAGGTAGGCGCCAGCCAGTCGACAAGGTCCTGAGGCAGCCCTAAATTTCCTTGAAGGTTGGTATTGTAGGACGCGATTTGGACGAGAACGCCGTCATCAGGCAGGGCAGTTGGGTGCATGACGGTCACGGCAATGGCTGACAAACACGCTTGGCTTCGACACCACCATCATGATCGGATCGACCTCTTCGATCACCAAGACTATGTTCTACAAATTATTGCTATTCGACGAAAGCAGGTGCGTTGGTATACGAAACAGAAAACTAATCGTTCAACAAATTTCCCTGACTGTGGACGTTCTAAGGTCTACTTGGACGATGGCCCCCGCGATACCCTCAAGTCCTTCAGCCGTCCACTGGCAAGGTCAAACACCCAGCCGTGAATGTACACGTCCTTGCCTTTCCCATTCTTATTCTTCCAGGCATTTGTGATAGCCGGTGTCTGTGACAGGTTGTCGACCTGCATCTTGACATTTTCTTCAATGAGTATCGGAAGAGCCTCTTCTTTTGGTGCGGAAGACAGGTGGAGCGACGCAGCCAAGGCCGTGACCGGATATAGCCACTTGTTGATGGCTTCCTCAGGCGAGACGCCTGCTACCGTGGCACAGGGTTCACCTGAGGTGTACGACGGCGCTGCGTTAAAGCACGCCGACGCACCTCCACATTCTGAATGACCGACAACGACAACTGTGTTCCCAGAAGGGTGGGAGAAGCAAAAGCATCGGTTGGGATACTGCTATCACGACAGAGAAAGAGAGGAAGCACCGTGTTCAACGCCGAGATGATCAACGGCATAGGTCAACGCCGACAGAGCGCTGTCATCGTCGAGATGGAATTGGCTAGACGACAAATGAGCCACGGAAATTGGATATGACGGGTGACACGCACTTGGCGATGTTTCGAAGGACGAATATCGTTCCCGGACGTGAACCAGTGATCACAGACTCGGGGACGCGGGAATCTGCACAGCCTATCCATAGGACCTGCAAGAAATAATATGTTATTAACATATTATGTGGCGGGCGCTGGAAACATACTGGGGGGCTTTGGCCCTGAGCTAGCTCTGTAAAGAACTCTGGCTCAGCTTGGTCAACGTCAGCAGCCCACTGAGCATTGGAAGCGAATAATCTCGCGATGACGGGGTGTTCAGACATGGTGGGGGAGGGTAAGGTATGAAAAAGACGCCTGCGGCAACGGTCTTTATATCGATGAGCCTCAGGAACGGGCCGACATGTGTATCATCAAACTCACTATTGAATATTCCGATTGAATGGAAGAACACAGTAACGGTATCACGGCGACTGGAATGGGTGGCAGCGTCCGGCTAGGTTAAAAGTCCGTTGATAGGGAAACGAAGGGATATGAAGCCTGGGAAGAGCAAAGGAATTAAAAAAAAATCCAGCACTTGAGCGTTCAACGTCGCTGTCAAAAAGGGGTCAATCCCTGCCTGCCATCATATTAGCTAATCACGTGAGATTCCCCACAAATCTCATTTGCAAGTTTCGTAATCTCGCTCGTTCTGGAGCTTCGTTCGCCTTTATCCTTTCGCTTCCGGGCCTGTATCTATGAAACTAGTGTCTGCCTCCCCTGAGATAGTCATTACTCATTTGCCTTCATTTGGCCGACAGTATCTCCCTGTGGGTCGTGCACAAAATTAACCCGCAACGGCAGCGACATTGAGTGCAAGAACGACGGCGCCCCGTATGTAAAAATAGCAGCAGTGAATCCGGTCATCAACATATCGTCAACATATCATATGCACTTAGATCAGTGGCAAGGTTCGAGCTAAGGCTAGGGCAAAGCGCAGACGGCACGAGGGTGTGCTCGACTGCAGCGCCCACAAGCTATCCCAGAGGCATATGAACGTGTCCTGGCCTGGCCACGAGTCCGGGACGGACACACTGCGTTTGGCCGCGAGTTCTTCCGTACGGACGTACACGGAATTGTGCGACTCCAACGGTCTACCACCATGCATATCTCTATACATTCCCTCTAAGCGAGAAGAACCCTGGTGAGATAGAATGGTTTAGTGTGTTTCCGGAACCAAAAATAATACACGTTCCTATGACTGAAACAGAAAAACATAAGCGCAACACTAGAGTAATCAAGAATACAACATTGGGCCACTCAGTTTCTCTATTATTATACCCTCGCCCGTTCACGGCCCAGATGAGGAGGACCCTGTCCTTTCGCCGACCGCTTCATCGATGTCAACAAGGGTGTCATCCCGCCGAACACCCCCGTCCACAGCAATCTCTTCTTCCGCATCCAACATATGGGGATGTTTCCCGGGATCAGCCAGGCGAATGAGCGCCAAGCAGGCCAAGGACACGCATACCGACGCGACACCGACAAAGAACATTGCCCTCGGAAACGTCGCGACAGTTTTGATGTACACAAACGCATATAGCGAGGGACCTATTATTTGAGAGCTGTCGTAACCGTTCAGAACTAGTATCTCATGATCTAGGAAGCAACGAACCTGAGGGCCTGTATGACACTCAAAGCGCCGAACAATCTCCCTGATTCAGTACCTCCTCGTTGTGTATAGAGCTCTAATGCAACACTTTGGACAGCGGGGGAAAATCCAGTGCCCATTGACCCGAGCATGCTTGAGAGTGTGAACACCAAAGGATTGGTGGTAAGGCCAATTAATGTGTAAGACATGATGTCGATAAACAACGATACACGAGCAAGTCCCAAGTCAAAGCGAGATGAGTGGCGCTGGAGATGGAAGCTTGATGAACGGTCCGAATCAGAGTGAGAAGACTCGGAGTCATTGCTATCTGAGGGTATCAACGGTTCTCTCTCTCCCATAGAAACATCTTTGGGTTTCGGCTTGCACAGCTTGATTGCAACTGTGATGATGAGATGGGGACTTCGGCACAAAAAATACAACTCCAATCAGCTTACGAGGAAGTATCAGAGTCAAGAAGAAAGCTCGCGCAGCACCGACTAAACTGAGCCAATATCCGATCTGATTAATTGCCATGTTAGGACGTAAAGCGAAGTACAAGGAATTTACTTACAGTCTCTGATGTCCAATCAAATGCGGCTGCAGCGTATTGAAACTTGTACGTGTATGAACCCTGGCGCGAATCGGCATCAGTCGTTATCATTGGTAACCACGCGGCTCACCATCAATGAGAGTGTGAGTCCATAAGCGACAGCAATAAGTGTTAGATTCCAGTCACGCTTCGGATGCTTCAGAGGATGTCTGTCCGCGCCATTCATTTCCGGCAGGAAGACACTTAGGGGACTGAGGAATCCAAAGATGCGCCTAAGTACACCCGCTTGCGGATCGGACTCGTGGTGTTTGATCGCAGACTTGCGTCGCTGCGCATGGGTAAGAGACTCGGGGATGATAAGCCATATTAGAAGAGCATAGCAAAGATGAAGAGAGGTAGCAACATAAAACACCGAGATGGTTTGCCCGGTAGCACGGATCAAAAGGCCCCCAAAGGTAGGGCCAAGTGCGAATCCGAGGAATACGAGTCCGAGACTTAGAGAAAAGACGCGAGATCTATGGAACGTTAAGCGGGGAGAAAGAGGTATAAAGGAAAAAGTTACTGACCGCGTGGCTGGGGTGGAAGTATCCGCTATATAAGCATGCATGGTCGCCATGGCCGTAGATAATCCTAGCCATAATCAGAGCCAAGATTGGCAACGATATGGGCAACAGTACCTCCTAAGCACCCTTCGATTATTGGTCCAAGAAGGAGGAACCAGTAGCCCCCGGGGAGTCGCTCGTAGTATCTATTAACGACGAGGAAGTTGAAGTCCGTGCTAAGGACGCCGATGACTGAGATACCTAGGACGACGGTGCGGCCATGGCGATCTGAGTACTGTACACGTATTAGAAGAGGTGGATGAGTTTCGCGATGAATCAAGAATACTCACGGAACCCCATGCCGCTGTGGTTAAGCATCCTAGCACACCCATAGTGGCAGTCATGGCTATGAAGCCTTGAGGATAGGTTGATACATCGTTGGATGGAACATACCCGCCGCAAGCTTTGCAACAGACACCTGTACGACTGGGTCCGAAGCGCACCTATTGCCGTTAGCATTCTTTGGTGGTTCTAGCATGTCGCGGAAGAACACAGTGATGGGGCGGTCTTGTTTGACTTCGGGGGGTGCCTCCAAGGGGGTGGTATTGGTGAAGACGAGTCCCAGTAGTTGATCATCATATACATCGGGGCTATGTACGGCGCATGCGAGTTGGGTGTAGATCTCAACTCTAGGAGCTATTGTGGAAGACCAAGCGATACTGGAGAACGGCATCAAGGCCAAGAGCCTTGAAAGAATATAGATAAGATTGATGGACTCGAAGCAAAGCACGTACCAGATGGGGGAAGGTCTTTTCCACCATGGTAAAAGAGCCCTTGCCTTGAGCTCTTCATCGAGGTCTGTATCGTCGGCGATAAGTGTTTCCTCGGCTTCATGGTGATGAGGGTGAACGAATTCGTGCAGCAATTCAGCATCCCGTTCGCTGATGGCCCCTTCAGACACCAGCCCTTGCGGATCCCTCAGCAATGATGCTGCGGTTGTTCTCAACGACCTAGGACGCGACCTGGACTGGGATGGTACTCGCAGCCTCGAGTGTTCTGCTGAACGCGACATTACGGCGGAAAGTGAGTCACAATATCTTGCTGCTGGTCGTATTGGCAGAAGATTCGAGGTGTGTGAGTGGGATAGGCAAGGATACCCACGCGGATAGGTCGTGTCGGTTATTTAAACAGGGGCGATGACCAATCGGCCAAAATATGTCGTCAGCGAGATCGTGAAGCTTATCTTATCGGCGCGATAAAACATCTCTTCTTCCATCCCACCATCACAGCAGCTACCAGCAATGGTTCGTGCTTCTGCGCCGCTGATATTCACGTTTATCCATAGTGAATGTAGTCTCAAACAGTCGACATACCCCAATCGATCAAGGACACCCTAAGAAAGTTCAGATTTGCCCGTCGTAATGAAGGCCACGCTGCGCTGGTCATCAAGATCAACAAGGCAACACTAACGATGGAGGAAGTAGAGCAATTTGATAATATCAGCATCGAGGAGCTGGCAGAGGGTATGTGCTTGATCGAATACCGAAGCTATGGCTGATTGATAGCAGAGCTCCCGGAGAACAATCCTCGATTCGTCGTGCTCAGCTACGAGCTGAATCATTCTGACGGACGGAAATCGTTCCCACTTGTCCTTGTTAACTGGGCACCAGTATCAAGTGAAATCGGATTGCTGACGCTGCATGCGAGTGCCTTCATCAACTTTCAGAACACCGTACGCTACTCTTTTCGACATGTGATGCTGATGCTCACTGATACCTTGCAGGCCGGTGTCAGTAAAGTTGTCGAGGTCAGAGACGGGCCAGAAGGTCTCACGAAAGAGGTGATAGACAGCAAATTGTTGTGATAGAATACGACGTGTACCATACTAGTAATTGCCGACATGCTTCCATTCGAACGTTTCGGTACCGAAGGATACCGGACGGATGCCGTCAGCGTCTTCAACACGTCCTTGATGTGGCTATTTCCTCCCCACGACACGACGAACAGAAATTCGAGGAAAAGCAAGAAAACGTGTTTACTGAATTGGGCCTTAAACATGGGATAGACAAAAAGTGATCCGAGACTGCAAAGTGGCTGGGCGTATGTAGGCCCATTTGGTCCAAGATCGAGCAGGGTCCCAGCGCCGTCCCTGCCTTCTTCTTTTCCGTCATTCTGCCCTCTCGCTGCAAATCTGTCGTCCACACCGTCGCCAGCTTTCCCTTTTCAGCCCCCGCGGCCGCCCCGCCAGGCGCCCCGCCCCAGTACCCCCGTCACTGCACGGTCTAGGACAGTGAGCGCGGGCAGGGCGCGAACTACCGCTACTGGCACGACAGAGGACGTGACGCCCTGGGAGCTCTATCCAGCACCAGACGAGGATGTCCCGTCCAGACCACGGGCGCCGTCGACGACGCCAGCGACGACACCCAGCGCTGCCAGGAGCCCGGGCAGCAACTCTGTGAGTTTATTCTAGGAATATTTGAATCTTCGCCCCACAATCGCCGCATATATGCTCTTCTTTCATTATACTTTGTGTTTTAGCATGAGTTTTCTGACTGAATTCTTTTGCCTTTACAGTCAAGACCTTCAAGCTCGTCCGGGCGCGCCTTCACGGGAGGCTTTGTTCGAAGGCATAGATCTATTGGGAGCAGGGCTGCCAAGCCGCTTGATGATATGGGGAATACCACCTCGGAACCCAGGTCCCACCATTCACCTTCATCAGATGTAGCGGCGCGCTCAGCTACCCTGCATTCTCCTACTCATGCCATCACAAATCCTGCCTCATCTGTCCATCAACCAAGCTTTCCCTTACACAATCCTCCTTCTGGGACCGCCCCCAGCAAACCTCGTCTTTCAGATAGAGAAAACAAATTTTCTACTGCTGATCGAACAGTCCTTGAGGAGCTCAAGCGGACCATCAGCACGCGAGATGCACAGTTTGTTGTAAAAGGAGGTATCACGAAATCGTGGGGTGCGGGTGGTGTCGGTTCAATTGGTGGGAGAAGGCACCATCCATTTAATACAGTTCAAGTTCCCTATCCAAGATGTTATGAAAAGGATGTATTAGATCTGTGAGTTGACATCTCTCCTTTACTTCATCACGCTCATAATCCTTCCAGAGATACATGGGAGACCTCTGTTTGCCATCAGATATGTGAAAGCAATACCTGGCACGTCTTTGAGAAACCTCCTTCCAAGGCCCTGGATATTGGGTGCGGTATGTCCATTCAATTCTCACCACCGTGTGGTCAACTGAACCTTGCATTAGGCACCGGCGCATGGATATTGAATTGCGCCCGATCTTGGAAAGATTGCCATTTTGTTGGTGCGCGTTTTTCACTCGTCAATGGCTACTCCAGACTGACTCTGGCATCTAGGATTGGATTGCGTCCCACTCCATCCCGATCTTCAAAGGGTCGGCTCCAGCGATCTTGCGCAGCGTATTACATGGACTCAGGCCAACTTGTACGTGCCGCCTGTCAAAAATTTAATTGTATTTATTGATACGATAAATGGCTTAGTCTGGAACCTCTGCCCTTCCCTAATGATGAGTTTGATTATGTGTTAGTCTTCATTTTCTAGCTCTAATCGGGATAGTGTTGATGCATAAGCTTGTAGTCACATCAAACGGATAGCCTTGGGTGTTCCAGAGGACAAGGTCAATCTCAACCGTAGCCATACCCCATATCTCCCGTCTAATTTTTCTACCAGTGGGATAATTTCTTTGAAGAAATTGTCCGCGTAATGAAGCCGGGCGGCGCTTTTGAGGTAGGAATTTTTGATCAATTCAACTGCAGACATCTAACCTTCATTACTAGATGATAGAGGAAGACCTCTTCTTCCCCGGTCATAGCCCAGATGACTCCGACGATAATTGTGACTCTGGTGCCGAATCGCAGCTATCTGAAGACCGACAGTTCCGACCATACTCGCGCAGGTTATCTAGAAGCTCACTGCCTACCCGAAGTCCAAGCGCAGACCGTTACACGAGTGATGTCCCAGGTCTAATACAGTCAGGTGGCACAAAGCCCGAAGACCCAGCCTCACCTTCGACTGCTTGTCCTAGTCTATTTGCGACGACCAGCACATGTGGTACAGATCCCAATTCACCTATGACGCCGCCAAGTGCGTCTTTTCCCCTTCCTCTTGTGCCTGTATCCGGCACGGCCATTGTAGAAGATGACGAGGAGAAACGTGATACACTCGCCACCACAATCAACCATAGCCATTCTCACGGAACTCACAAGTCCATCTCAGCATCGAATAAACCTTCGTCAATACGCTTTAAGCAGCGTCAGAATCGATCCCTAGAGAACCTGTTGGACTCGAGTACATTCAAATATATTCCGCAGAGCATGCAAACGGAGTCCTCCGTATCTTTAAGTTCAACAGAAACTAGTCCAGGACCTAGCACAACTCGAGCGTTACGATCATCGGTGGCTCACCTCCATCAGCACCTACCCTTCTTTTCAAATGCTCAGTCCAGCCGAAATATGGCGCCGAAAGGGACCGTCTCAACGTTCTTAACGATGCCAGAGCCTAGAGCTCCCGCGAACCCTAGAGATCACTTGTTGCTACAAACTATATACAACGGAATGCAGGCGTCAAGATTCATCAATCTCTCCCCACTCTCGTTATTGCCAAACTTGCTTGGAATGTATTTTAGAGGTATGTATTGTTCCTGTCTTTCCACTGGGTACTTAGCCATTAATGGACAAATAGATGTGCGCACACACCCTCCGATTATGTTCGCTTTCCCCCCATTGGTACCGAAGCAAGCTCAACATGAGGAACACGATTCCCATTCGGAACATGAACATGACTCTGACCCAGATGAGGAAGCCCGTAATGCAATCAACCCCTTCCCCGCGCGACCGCCACCCCCGCCAAAGGACCAAAGGCGAGGTCGTTCCGTCTCTGCTGTGTCGCCCCTTGGCGCCACCCATAATGCCCTCGATGAAGATCGATGGATCTCCGTTCAAAACCTACTCCACAAGACCTCGAAATATGTGTCTCTTGACGACTCTAAAACAGCTGGACTTACACCGCGTTCGGCAAAGTCAAAACCGACTAATAAAGTTCTGTCATCGGATACATCCTCCATACCTCCGAAAATACCGCAGCCAAATCGTTTGCCGAACACTAAGCTGCACATTGACTTGCGCACGCTGAATCTCCACCTCGCCTTACGAACGGCTGAGATTCTGGGGTGTTCCGAAGCGATGTGGGAGTGGGTGCTGGAGTGTCAACGCGAAGCACGTCGGAAAAGACGAGATTCAGATGTTGCTCTAAAGAAAAGGTCTAGGTCTGTCGATGCTATACGGCATTTGAGAGAAGCAACAGTTGAACAGGATCCGAATGATCCCAAAGCCATGATCGAAGACTTGACACGAGAGGAATTTGAAGCTCTGTTGATTCGTTTTGATATGTGAGTTAATTTACCAAGAAAGCTCGTTTCTTACTGACATGCTGTTTTAGGGATATGCAGGACCACATGGATCTGAGTAATCAAATTGAGCGACGGTTCCACTGGACGTGCATACCTGGGGTTATTACTGCGGAACGCAAGAATTTCGACTCTGCATGGGAGAGAAGGCGCCAGTGGGAGGAGGAACAGAGGCCTTCAAACGTTCGAGTGACTAGGGACTCCGAGCGGGACTCGCAGCTATTCGTGTCTCGAGGACAGGAAGATATCAATCGGATGCGTTCGGGGTCACAAGAATCTGAGTCGATGGCATCCTCGTGTAGCCAGTCGGCGGTGAACGTGAGAAGGATTAGTCGGTCTATGGGTGTGTTTGTGGCTTGGAAATCCGCGGACGGGTGTAAGATGGTCCGTTGAGGCATGTTGTCCTCGTTTTCCTTATCTCTGTATTATTTACGACCATCTATCTATTGTGCGTATCTGTACCAGACGTGGAGTATATTTTTATCCGTGTAATGTATGTTCTTACCATTTGTATATATTCGAGTGGCCTGTTGTTTCCTATTATTACGAGCGTTGGTTTCATCGTTTCAATCATAAATGACTTCAGCTGGTGAGACTGGATACGCGGCACCCGCCTAGGCTGGTACGTATGACGAGTTCACGTGACCAGGATCGCTTGATTGCGTACCTCCAGCGCACTTCCACGTTTCGACATCCATCCGTATTTCTACTCTTTTTGCTGAGACTTTTCACAATTACCGACCATGTTCATCGTTAACTGGTTCTTCGATATTCTTGCTCAACTCGGTACTGCTCCTTCTATTATCTTTCTGACGATATGTTTACGCTTTGCGTCTAGGCTTGATGCACAAGAATGCCAAAATTCTTTTCCTTGGATTGGACAATGCTGGAAAAACGGTGCGTGCTTTAGCTGTCCAGTGTACTCATCTCTTTTTACCATTCCGGACGGGTAGACTCTACTGCACATGCTGAAAAACGACCGACTTGCTACCCTCCAACCTACGTTGCACCCAAGTTCGTACTCTTTTTTTGTCCGGCGTCAACTTTTTCTGAAAGCTCTCGCAGCATCTGAGGAACTCGCCATTGGAAATGTCAAGTTCACCACCCATGATCTAGGTGGACATATGCAAGGTTGGCACCAGCGTTATCGTACGGTGGAAACAATTCTCATCCTAACCCAGCTCGTCGGCTCTGGCGCGACTACTTCCCTGAAGTCGACGGCATCATCTTCCTCGTCGACAGCGCCGACTTTGAACGTTTCTCAGAAGCCAAAGCTGAACTTGATGCCCTCCTTTCTATTGAAGAGCTCGCCAAGGTTCCTTTCCTCGTTCTCGGCAACAAGATTGACGCCCCGGGCGCTGTCAGTGAGGAAGAGTTGAGGCATCACCTGGGACTGTATCAGACAACGGGCAAGGTGCGTAGTTTGGCTATGGTCTGCTGGGCAGTGCTCATCCGACCCTTCGTGCAGGGCAAGGTCCCTCTTACTGATATTAGGCCCGTGGAATTGTTCATGTGTTCGGTTGTCCAGAGGCAGGGCTATGGAGAAGGTCGGTCCGCATTGTTCTATTATCTCAGCTATAATTTGATGATTGCACTCTAGGTTTCCGATGGATCTCGCAATACGTGAGTCTTTTTACGTGTTCTATTCTTTGCGCCCCGTCATCTAACTACTTTTTTCTTGCTGTATAGATTTGAGAGAGGGGAAAATATGGCTACGCGGATAGATTTTTTTGTACCTTTGTTTACCGGAACCTTTTTGCACGTAAATTACCCAAGATAGCTCTACTGGTTACGCTCATGTTGCCGTTCCTGTCATGGCTATTATCCATATAATTCCATATTTCTCTTCTTTTCGCCATGTCCTGATTCTCTCTATTGCAATACGCGTCGTTCTCATCATCTACAGCGAGTGGCATGATGCTCGTTCCCTCGTCAAGTATACCGACATCGATTACCGCGTTTTTAGTGACGCTGCGTCGTTTCTTTTGCATCCAGGAGAGAGTAATATCGCTCAAGGTCCTCTGAAATGCTGGATCCGGCTTGGAGAGTATGTCGTGATTTGCTGTCGTGTCACTGACGATGCTGAACGTGTCATTGTAGCCCGTATACCCGGGAGACATACCGGTACACCCCATTGCTTGCCCTTCTACTGGCGCCGAACGAATGGATCCATCCATCCTTTGGGAAATATCTCTTTGCCGCGTGCGATATCGTCAATGGGTTGCTGATATACCGGCTCACCGGGGCGACACGCTACAGCGCTCTCCACATGCTCAATCCAATGGTTTTTTCAATATCGACTAGAGGGTCCTCCGAGTCTGTTCTATCCCTCCTAGTGCTCCTCACACTATACGCTGCCCTTACGGATCGCTGGAAAACAGCCGCAGTCATGCTAGGCGTCAGCACCCACTGGAAGATCTATCCAGGGATATACGGTGTAGCGTGTTTGGCCGTCCTTGCGAAGGGAAATTCGATTGTGAATTGGCGTGGGATCTCTTTTGGCTTGCTGAGTGTCTTGACATTTGGAATCTTGGGTACTGGGTGTTATGTTGTGTGAGTAAGGCGCGTGTTTTTCTTGGAATGATGCTGAACACTGTATAGTTGGGGGTACCCTTTCCTCTATGAATCATACCTATATCACCTACACCGTCTCGACCACCGGCACAACTTTTCACCTTATTTCTACCTGACGTACTTGACGTATCCAGTTGGAGATCCTGAGGACTCCCGAAGATTATTCTCTCGAGTTATTCGCTCCCCTTTGACAAGTTTTCTGCCTCAGATGACGCTTGTCCTTGGATCGGGTCTAGCGCTTGGTCGCAGAAAGGACGACCTGGTGTTCGCATGGTTTATTCAAACGGTTGTGTTCGTTATTTTCAACAAAGTCTGTACCTCACAGGCATGTATATTTCCCCTTGTTTAACCGCATGAGTTGACCGTGTGGTTTCAGTACTTCCTCTGGTACCTACTCCTTCTTCCTCTCCTCCTTCCTTCGATCCACATGTCGACACGCAAGGCATTCACCTGCCTTGCCGTCTGGGTCGGTGTCCAAGCTCTATGGCTCAGCGAAGCTTACAAGCTAGAGTTCTTGGGACAGAATGTGTTTTGGGGGCTATGGCTGCGAGGGTTGGTGTATGTTGTGGGAAACTGCTGGGTTCTCGCTGAAATTATGAACGGATACAAGTCCCCAGTCAAAAAGTAGTTCCTTAGCTTGCATTGGCGAGGCACTAAGGCACCGACTCTCCCATTGGTTGTACATACATTACCATCATGCAACCGATTCCAGCTAACCATCGTCGAGACCCTTTGTGAGTCTAATAAAATACACATTGACTGTAAGGTACAAATCTATCGCCGCATGGTCACCAGAAGTTCTTGAAGAGAACCAAGTCCAATATGTGGACCACCTTTCTCATCATCGACTCCTTTCACCGACTGTTTCACTGATGTGGCAATAAAGTGTACTTCGGTACCTTCCCAGTCGGAAAACCTGAATGTTTTAGCAGTGCCTGCGCATTCAAGACCGCCCAACTCTGTTTTTTTCCTCCTCACCTAGGCCCTCAACTCCTAGACTACCTGACTGCGCATCTCGGCGCTTCTCCAACTCCCTCTCAAGCACGGTTTTCACTCGGTTGATGGCGAGAGCATCAGAAGAAGCATTGGCTGACCCGGCCATGTTTTTGAGTAGGTCGGTCTTGTGGGCAACAATCACCAGACTGGGAGTCTTCTGAGTAGGTGATAAGTTGACTATAGAATCCATTATGATGTGAAGATGCCTAGAAGGAAGCTGAATATCTGAAACGATGTAACAGTTTCACAAAGTGTCCTCACTCTGCAACGGCTGCCCCATTACGCGACACTGTGCTTGTATCCACGACAAAGGCGACGACAATTGCCTCTTTCATGTGATCCTTGAACTGGTCTCGCATCTTTGGATGTCCAGGTATATCGACGATGACTACAGGCTTATTGAACGGAGGCTGGTCGACGGACGAGGTGTTGGCCTGTAAAGATGTATGTGATGGTAGCGCTTGGTCGTACACAAGCTGCAGAAGAAACGTAAGTGTATTTCGGATACTTTCAGGCAGAGCATACCTTTGCAAATATCGCTGTTTTACCAGCGTCAGAGGGGCCAACAAGGAGCACTACATTTCCGCGAGTTTTGAAAGTGAAAGCGAGTATGACGACTAGATGATCATCGTCTGAGTACAAGAACCAAGAGGTGATATTTCTACGCACGGACGACAACTAATACAAGGAGCGAGACGGCTATTCTTGTTATAATTTGAAGTAAATCCATGGTGGGAGGAGAGGGTCTAGTATTTGTCCACCGTGGCGAAGCCTAACAGAGGCCTTCCCGATCGGGTCAGGAAATTTTGGAGGATCGCGTCTTGCCCACTTACCCACTTACCATCACCTCGAAGTCGCGATGGCCGCCACCTACGATGCTCAGCCGCCTCGCAAGAAAATTCGCAGAACCGCCTCTTCGACTTCTGCACAAAAACAACGAGCCGAACCTCGTCTGTTCGTACCCTTTCGGGCCCTCGGTCTCGTCACCAACCATGTTCCTTTTGTTCTGCAGACTCGGTCGTACAAGGGTGCGACCGATGGACCACGAGTGCATATTCTGACATGCCTTGGAAAATCATGGGCTCTGTGGGAAGGTGGAAAGATGACCTTACTTTTCGTCGGTGCGAATAGATTATGCATATCCGCGGAAAGCTGCTTATACATGCTCAACAGGACCAGACACGGTCGATCCCATATCTTACTTGGCAATGGATGGTGATGCTGTCTGGGCTGCTGCTGGTCCCTCCATCATCAAGTACGTCCGTGGAAAAGAGGTGAGTCGCGTAAAAGGAAGCGTTCTCTCAATTTCATTGTTTCTCAGATCCTTCGAATATCAAGTCCATTGGAGTCTTCCTTATCGTATATTACGATTTTTGGAACTCTTATACTTGCATTAGACGAAAGAGGAGAACGAATGTTTGTATGGGATACCACGGATGGAGGTAATTCATCAATTTTCTGATATATGCTTTGCTAAGTACCCTTCGTTAGCTTTACAAGCTACGGTACAGTTTGATGCAGACTTCACCGCGACTTCCATACTACATCCTTCCACATATCTCAACAAAGTGCTCGTTTCTAGCAGTCAAGGAAGTATGCAGCTATGGAATATTCGTTCGCAGTAAGTTTAATGGAATATATGCTATGAGTCGGGCCTCATCTCGTGTTTGTAGAACCTGCATACATAGCTTTTCATCTTCAAATCTTTTGTCGATGGGTTCGGCACCTTCACCATCCACCTTGCACGGTACATCCATAACCGCCTTGGTACAGTCCCCCGCGATTGATGTTGTCGGAATTGGTTTCACTTCCGGGGAGATTTCTGTCTATGACATCCGTACAGATGAACGTCTGATACGTATGTTCATGGATGGTGGTGGCATAAGAGCTCTGGGTTTTAGAAGCGGTGAGTAGGATAGCTATTATTCCTCTCCAAGCTAAAGACCAGTTTCGATATTCCAGACGGGGAACCTATTCTCGCCTCCGCTTCATCCGCGGGCCATATTGCTTTATGGGATCTCAATTCTGGCGGTCGTTTGTTGCATATGGTGCGCGGTGCGCATGATGGTGCTATAAGCGCTCTGGAATGGATTCCTGGTCAGCCTGTCCTAATCAGCTCTGGCGAAGACAATAGCGTCAAGGTAATTGGCTCTTCTAGTGCGTAGGTCGCAGCTACTAATATCTTTCCATCCAGCAATGGCTATTTGATTCTCCAACTGCAGCGCCACGTTTACTCAAGTTCCGCTCCGGTCATCATGCTCCTCCACATCTCATCCGATATTATGGTGATGATGGAAAACAACTTCTGACAACTTCAAGGGATCGCAGTCTCAGATGTACATCGGTAGTGCGTGATTCGCGGTCATTTGAGCTTTCGCAGGGTCCGTCAGCTTTTTCTTCTATGCAGTCGATTGAATTAATTAGTCGACTTCTCCAGGATCCCTTGCTAAGAAGGCTACTGCTTTGTCAATACCGCTGGCATCTCTGAAGTTCCCAGCTATCACTTCTTTGTCGTATTCGTCAGCTCGAGCGAAAGATTGGGACGATATTCTCACTACACATACGGATGAGTCTGTTGCACGGTCTTGGACAATGCAAAACAAGAAAGTGGGAAAATATACTTTCGGTTTCACGGAGCCTGTCAAAAGTAAAGGCAAGGGGAAAGCTCTCGGCTCGGTCAAGGTTTGCCCAACATTTTATCTCACGCTGATTTGATCTTAATATATCACATTGTGTAGGCTGTCTGTGTTACCGCGTGCGGAAACTTCGCATTGGCAGGCTCATCAATAGGCGATGTCTATATGTGGAACCTTCAATCAGGTATACGACGCAAGACTTTCGACGTTGGACCATGCCCTGCAGAGGCCACCAGTCGACTGGGAACCGCCGGAAAGAAAGGGAACGAACGTACTATTACTGGGATCGTCACAGACGCACTGAACAGAACTGTCATTGTGACCACGTTGGATGGAACCATCAATGTGCGTATTTCTTGCCTTGACGAATGTAGGGCTAAATGTCATCGTAATCTTAGTTCTTTGATTTCCACACTGCCCAGTTGGAGCGCACCACCATTATTTCTTCACCTATTGTATCCATGTCGTTACATCGGGACAATGGGCTACTGGCGGTTATATGTGACGATATGATAGTCCGTATCCTCGATATTGAGACCAAGAAAGTCGTTCGAGAATTAGGAGGGTTTAGAGGACGGATACTTGATATTGTACGCCAGCTGGTCAACCCTTCTCTCAAATTAATACTCACAAACATTCTTAGACGTTTTCCCCGGATTCAAGATGGCTAATTGCCAGTTCCTTGGATTCTATCATCCGAACGTTTGATGTCCCAAGCGGTCGGCTGATCGATGCCTTCAGGACACCCAGTGTAGCCACTAGCGTTTCGTTCTCACCTACAAATGACTTCCTCGCAACATCACATGTCGATAGCGTCGGCATTTACCTCTGGTGAGCCTCTTCAAACAATTGAGCAGTTTCAGCAATCTGATCGACCATTGACAGGGCAAACCGTGCACAGTATGACACTGTCTCCTTCCAGAGTGTCAACGACGATGATTTGGCCGACACGGCACTTCCTTCAATGCAAGGAACTGCGGAGGACGAAGGTGAGTTAGGATAATCGATACTCGGATCGTTTTAACACTCCTCACTATTAGCACTTGACTCTCTATCAGCGCTATCTGCACAACAAGAAGCTACCGACGTTTTCATGACTCCTCCTCAATTAGACGGGGAGCTCATAACGCTGACACTACTTCCCCGCTCTCGATGGCAAACGCTGCTCAACCTAGAAGTGATACAGGTGCGCCTTTCTAGGCTGGATGGAACTTCCTTTTTGACCCTCTGCGTAGCATCGTAATAAACCAAAAGAGCCCCCAAAAGCCCCAGAAAAGGCACCGTTCTTTTTACCCACCCTTCCTGGTGTCGAGACGCGGTTTGCTGTCGAGACCGCTGAACAGGAAACAACTTCGAAAAAGTCAACGCGAAGATTGGAGAATGCTGCCGGCCACTCACAAAGCCAGTTCCACAGGCAGCTGAACTCCGAATCTCGTGAAGGGCATTGTAGGTCACGACATCCGCTTCGCAACGCTCTCTGACCTTTTCCAATAGACGAGACATTTTTCAACCTGATCAAATCCCTATCGCCGGCTGCTTTGGACTTGGAAATTCGCTCACTCGTCTCCCTTGATAGTTTGCAACTATTCACTCACTCCCTGAGGCAACGACTACTTTCGCATAAAGATTTTGAAGCTGTCCAAGCTCTCCAAAATGTTTTCCTCCGTATCCACGGGGATGTGCTAATTGAAAATTCCGAGCTCCAATCGGATATGATGAAGCTTCTGGAAGTACAACGGAAGGAGAGCGACAGAGTTCTGGAGTTGATTGCTTCGTCTCTGGGTACATTGGGATTCGTTAGGGACCGATCATGAGGTCTATTTCGGCTGTTGGGGATGTTAGCTGTAGATATACAACGCTTCTAGGAGAACATATACACTGCTGCATATCTGTTCGGCGGAAAAGTGAGCCATCCATACGTCGTGATGGCCCATGAAGGGTCACAGGATCTGTAGCTCGCAGTCGCACAGCGGTGCTTCTCTCTTTCGAAAGAGCCAAATATGTATATTAAACTGTCGAGCGACCTCTGACTTCACATCATAACTCTACAGACTTATGCCAGCTCAATGTAGCGTTCCACTGCATCAAATCGATCAGCAACTATAGGTCGGCCGTGTAAGACGATAAACTCACCCTCCCAATCGGTTACAGCCTCGTTCCACAACTTGACTTCATGTTCTCGCGTTCCCCCATAGTGCTCGACGAATACATCACCTAGCATTTCTGGCTCTCTGGCGATGCTTTCCGGCTTCATCATCCGGATCGTCGCAGCCTCCAGTGATATTGGAAGCATCTTCACCTAATAAAAACTGTCAAGTAGAGGCAGCGCCGATGCCGTACGGCGTACCTTCCCGTTCTTCTTGTCCTCGGGCGTGAAATGGCTGATAGGCGGTGTTGTGAGCTTAAGCTTCCTCTCGATGCCTCTCAGACCGAGGAGGAAGACTGCGCTCAGGGCGAAATATGGATTCATGTCCGCCCCGGGTATCCGGACTTCAAACCTTGTTGCCGAGGGAGGAACTGAAGGGGGCGAGAGGATACGGATGGACGCTGCACGGGAGTCATAGCCGTATGTAACGGCGTTCGGCGCCCAGAACGCTTCACCGCCTACTAGACGCTTATAGCCGTTGATAGTAGGGACCAACTGTATCGGAAGTGAGAAGATCAATTACAGTTTGAATGTCAATTACTTGCCAAAGGCATGACTGGCACGGGGTCTTTCAGTACACACGAAATAATTGATAGTTTATAGTAAACTGACTGTCAGCAACGCCGTCAAGAATACCGGCGAGGAAGTGCTCAGCTGCTTCGCTTATGTATTTGGTATCTTCAAAGGCAGCTCCTTCACGTCCTGTCGCCACATCGGATCTGGGAAGTGCGAATATGTTTTGATCCTGGTTGTTTCGTAGAGAGACATGAATGTGACTATCAGGGCTGTTAAACGGTGGGAGATGTGATAGATGCAGAGGATTCATACCCGCTACAGCCGGGAAGCTGTGTGTAACGTTAGAAATGGACTCCATGGATGTGTCAAGGTGACTGACATTATTCCAAGGCTTGGCCATGAAGCTTGGGATGACGCCTCGCTGCATACCAATACTTTTCGTTAGGTACTTGAATAGTATGGCGTTGTCAGCCATTCTGAGAGCAGTAGTGTAAGCCAAAGCGGTCTCCAGGACGCCAGGACCGGTTTCGGTGTCTATCAGATATATACTTTAGAAAGTCTGACGTGTTAATGACGAGGACCTACGATGTCCTTCAATGTCAACGCCAAATTGGGCGCCCAAATTAAAAATGTCGTGAAAGTAATCGTTGTTTAGTTGAGTACGTAGAAGAGAGTACCCGTGCACTTGATGTATATGAATGAGAGAATCGAAGTATTGGCAAAACAGCTTACATACTTCCTGGTGTCAACGGTTTCAAGTCGTGGTACTTCTTCTCCGATAATGACCCTGGCGTTTCTGTGGATGGTGCATAAGAACAATGCTGGTCTTTGTCGCACGACTAGCCTTTGAAGTTGAAGAACTGATAGAAATAAATATCAGTTCATATCCACCAATGGGGAAACGGCTAACCTCGTATTCTACACCAGCAAAGCATTCGAAGCCTAGTGATGCCGCCCGTTCAGTCGTGATCCTCAAAATACCCCTTGGGTCAACTACGAGTGGTTCTTTCGTATCGGGATCCAAGAAAGACACCAAGAAGAAGGGCACATTGTCTTCCCAGGGAATGCGACGGTAGGTGGAGAGATCGATACGTGCTAAGATGTCCCGATAGCCATTAGCCTTGTTCGATATTAGCAGCTCTCGTGAATAGACGGTGTCATGTATGTCCCAGCCACTATGGGTGCCGTTGAGCTTGCAAGATTCGAAAGACGTGTTGAACGTACAATATGACGCTGCAAAAGCCAAATCCGTCCGACGATGCCGCGCTGATGAATTTATCTTTGCTCTAAGTGACATTCAACGCGCGCCTCAAACAACATAGAATGGGACTCGCACCATAAACTTGCCACGAAGAACGCCGTCAACTATTAAACGCGTCAAAATGCACTAATGTTGCAACACGCAAGTTCCTACCGTCGATTCCTTGATAGCATTAAACCCAAAGCCAATCCATATTTCAAGCGGTACCCACCAGCAACCTTGACTTTGATATCATCCTTCAAAACGTTCTTGAGTTCCTCCAAGGTGTTAGGTGCACCAGCAGTCGCAGACATGATGGCCGGAAGTGAAAGGGAGTAAATGCGTTAGGGGCATGATCGTCTCTTATCAAGCTACTACTATGACGAACTTCCATGTGCACGACGACCCACGCCGCGGCGACAACGACCAAGCGCTCCGCTATATCGCTCATGCTCGGGCGCCTGCGAGACCAGGCTTATTCGATACGCCGACCATATCTATCTGCCTCAAGGCTTCGTTTCTAAGGATAGCTTGCGACGAGAGCTGGACAAAGCGTGGCTCGTAGCCAGGCTCACGCGATAAGGATGCGAGCCATTGACGGAATACTGGAATATCATGCTAGCGGTGCGGCAAGTCGGTGCGGCTTCGAAGCTATCGCGGGGATTTCCCGTCAGCAGAAAGAGGTCAACCTCGACTCCATGCTTGGGGATCGCATTCTGTGACTGCAAAAATTCGACATTACCCGTAAGTAAATGTTGAGGCACCTCACATCGAATCATCATTGCTAATACTATTTTCACAATATGCAGTCTGAGGTCTTCGTTGGATCCGAGGTCTTGTAATGCAGCGGTTATCACCTTGGATCGTTTGGAATCTTGGCAAAGGTAGGCCAGTTGTACTCGACATGGCGAGAACAGCATCGGAGAAGACTATACTACTACTGAGGATGCCCTGCCTCAGCGCTGCACGTTGTTCCGGCTATTCTACAGGTAAGTGGAGTTTACGTAGTTCCTCACTAATTTGATTCGCTTTGAGTAAAGATACCACAAGAAGCTGGCCTGCTTGTACTTTTCTGCTCTCTATTAGAGAGCGGACATTAACATTAGATTACAACATAAAATGTGGTCTTATAGTGTAGTGGTTATCACTCAGGATTTTGAGGATTCTTGCGGATTAGTGCAAGATTAATTTCCTGGAACCCAGGTTCGAACCCTGGTAAGACCTTTAACATTTGAACTTTTTGTTCTCTTTTTGCTTTTTTGGTGACGAGTGACGAGTGACGACCCCTTGGCCCTTGGGCTTCGTCCTGTAGGGTAGCATGACACCTCCAAGTAACCGTTTGTTACTGTCCCCTCCCCAGGAGGGGTACTATTGCCATTTAAGTTACCTTTACCTAACTCACATGACCAGCGTGCCATGATTGCAATTTGCAGATTTGTTTTTCAAGTTCTGTATCTTCGCGTTTTTGTGCACTTTTTGATGTTTCAGGAGCTTTATACACCTGGAATTATTGAATATCTTTGTACAAAGAATATACATTTAACTGTAATGAAATTAAATGAATACTTAGTAATAACTGGCAGTCATAAGTATGATTGCCAATTGGTAGTAGACTCGAACCAGGCTGCAAGGCCGTGTAGTTCCTATTGAGGGGATGAAGGACGGAATAACGACCAGGTAACTATTCAGGTGACAGGTAGGTTGGTATCGAGCCTAAATTGGTAGTTACCTCGATAAAAATCTAAAAAATTCCTCTAGCGAGGGGAGGTCGACTCACCGGTAATTAACCTAGGTTTCGTGCACTAACTTTTGGTCCTGGTTGGAATAGGTTTTGAATCCTTCTGAGGAGATACAAGTGCCTTTCGTTCTCGGCCTCGGGACGTGGTGAAACGCGACCAGGTGCCATACTAAGAGATCCTTGGTAAAGACGGTAAAGCCACAGGACAGAACAGAACTGCTCGTCATTGATGTCGTCAACGTGAAGGACAAGGTACGGTCCAAAGCAGTGGCATCCGAGAGGGCCGCGACGCCCTTAACGATGTGTCCATGAAACTCGGGTTGGGGACTGCAGCCATCTATGCATGTTACCGCCGCCCTCGGCCACTGAACATGTAAAAAAGTCAACGATCAAAGTTCTTCTGCAACGGGCCTACTCCAGTCCAAAGCCCGTAATATCGTCTGTCTATGCCAATACTCCCTGTGTTAACCTCGACTCGCATATACCTCCTCGTCGAATCTGGGATCTATATAGTAATCGGGTGGTACCTCATTGGTGGCTTATACAAGACAGACTACCGTAGGCCGTATCCCAAGCATGGCTGGATGGTGTGCAGACACCCGTTAATGACGAATGGCCTGTGCCAATTCCGAAAGATGCGCATCGAGCTGCTTAATCTAGGAGCAGAGCACGTGTGGTTAGTTTGAGACAGAGTGACGATCGGTCAAAGGAGGATAAGCGCATAGAGGAGTGGAAGTTGGATGTGCCAACTATCAGATGGGTGTATTCGGGCTCCGAGCAGACTGTGGTGTGTTACTTCAGCGGTCTGGGACGGCCCCTGGATTTCAACAAGGCCTGCAACTTGGGTAGTGATCGATGTTGGTTCAGACGTGCTTGGACGCTGCAGGAGACCACTCGACATTACATCATAGGTGGGATACCGGACAATGACTCCGGGGATGTGGAGGATATCAAGCAAATGCTTCACAAACAAATGACATCCCTGGAGAACATCAGGCATGCCCATAAAACGGTTTTTGATGTGTTGGTGCACATGCAGAGTCGGGTGTCGACCAATCCTGCGGACAAAGTTTGGGTTGGCATACCTATTGCGCTCGAAGAGCTTACCAGCATACAACAGGACTCAGCCGGTTGAGGATGCTTGGACTACATTGGTGGACTCAATGCTTGATGGATATCGTGGGGATCTATTCTTTCTGTATCCTAAGCCTGGGGACGGAAAAAGCCTATGGAGACCGTCGTGGAATCAGGTCATGAATGACATACTTCCATCAACCGACAGGGATCGGTTCTATGAGGATGTTGAGTGGGATGAGGAGAAGGAGGCCTATCGGTGCTCCCAGCCTGTACGCTGCATCGAAAGAGGAGATATACGAGGGCTGGCCGTGGGAGATCCACAAGAGCGGCTGCGATCAGGAGAGTTGGAAGCCAAAGACGTGGATATGACACCTCATATATTCAAAATAGCGGTCTCTCACCAACACCCGATACCTGATGGTTCATACACCTTACTTGGCCCCAAAAGATTTCAGATGTATTGGGTAGTCGGAAGGAGGTTGCCGGACGATAGGTTTGAGGAGATTTCAGTGGTTACAGCTAATAAAAGAGAGACAGCGGCTCAAAAGATTTGGCGGTGCTAGGGAATTAGTTCAGTATCTTGCCTGAGCGACTACGGATATGTATTGTTTGTCTCTACCTTAATTTTTGTGGAAGTCGTTGAGGGCACAACAACGTGTTCGTTGACTGATAGGTCAGAATCATTGAAGCAGTCGGCAATAACTGCTTTGAAAGGATCGTCGACGAGCGTGTCAGTGACAAAGGACAAGGTGTTTGCTGTAGTTGAAGTTTCCCGTGTTAGATTCATGGGAACAGGTTTCCATGGCCTGAGGAATTCTTGAGAAAGTAGCATTGATGCATAGAAAGCAACCTACCTCTCCGAGAAGTTAGCGCTTTGACGCATTGTCTAAGGATTCAACTCTCGACGGCATTGATTACTTGACCATTCTGATTGCGTTTATGCAGAACGGTTCCAAGGTCGGCGTGGATCAGTGTGCTCTGGTAATCTTTCTAAGGGGAGTCTGAGCCAGCGGAAGAATTTTGGGAGAGACGAACGTACGGAAAGCTTTGTTTGACGTTTTCTGATGTTGTCAGGGAGGTCGTTCCAGGATACTGCAACGAATGCAATACGGAGTGACTCGTCTGAGGAATAGGTAAGAAACGGAGAAAAGAGATACCAGGGTATGTACCTTTGATCCCTTCCGACCTTGCGATCATCTGTAGCCTATCCATGTAAGCGCTTCCACTGGGTGCTTTTTTGTCTCTTTAAACAACCTGCTTCAATGGCGCCGCCTGGACGGTCGCCACTCATAGGCTATAGTGAGGAGAGCGGTGGTGAATACAAATTGTTTGCGCATGCCGTTGGTATAAGATTAAAGCTGACCTCGCCAAGTGATGTTGGTGTGGTTGGCGATATCGATATTGGACATGATATCCTTGTCGCGGCAGGCGGTGGTGACAGGAGCAATGGCTTTGAGCTGTTCCGACTTGAGAAAGGCAGAGACTTGAAGTCTGATTTCGCTGAGGATGTGCGTGTAATGGCATAGCGTATGAAGACGGCGTACAAGCTGCGCACGTACCGGTCGATGGTGACCTTTTTGCGATACTCACCGATGTATCCTTGGAACGATATGGCCATTCATACCATCCAGGTGATCCAGACGGCTAGCAAAAGATGAGCATATGCGCCAGAATAACTAGATGACAAAGCTGTGCCGGGGACGGATGCGCCGCATACAATCTCCTCAGGAATGACCAAGCCTTCCATTACCTGGCAGCGCCCACATGCAGAGCGCGCTTATGGTCCCTGCTGGTAGCAGAGTTGATCTGGGAATAAAATCTGATGTCGACGACATATCGCTGGTAGGCCTAGTTGCCGGCGGGCAATGAGGTGACGTTTGCGGAGCTCCTCTGGGGAGATGCGGTCCTCGCTTAGGGGGGTTAAGGGGGGGCGGGTGCGGCGGAGGGACAGAGGGAATATGGGGAGCGGGAGGCCCGATTTGACGCGTTTATATGCGGCGGAGAGTGCCATAACGCGTGAATATGACACATTGCGCGTCACCGTCGCCAGAGAAGGCGGTAATGGTCAGAGGAAGAGCAGCCATATGATGACTAAGCAAAATCGGGAATATTGACTGGATGGCTTGAAATGGGAAGCTCTCGTCAATGACGCGGTCACCATCATTCTTGGGGGTTCGTCCAGTTCGCGGGCCGAAACCTAGAGTTCCGTGCGCAACCCTAGATATAATGTAATGAGCTCACGGAGCCATACGCAAGCGGAAACAAGCGTCAAGATAGTGAGTGGTATTGCTCAGTTTGCGATACGAGTGCCGATCGTTTGGGCACCGACAATGGAGAGGTAAATGGGAACATTGGCCGGGCATCTCGACATGCTGAAATACTTATCGTTTGGACGACGGTATCAAATAGTGGACCATTTAGATCGCGTTTGTGCAAGCAGTTCCATTGCCGGCACGGACCAGTGCGCTTAGTAGGTTTTCTGAAGGAATGTGAGGTAACGCACGAAAAACATGCTTGCATTCTCTTCTCTGAAGTCGTCAGGGATGTTTAAAAATCTCGCGACAAATGTAAGAAGGGGTGACCTCGTCTGAAGAACGTGATGAACGTGATGATTAAGATAGAGAAGAGAAATGTTGCAACGTGTGTACCTTTGATCATTTCCATCCTTGCATTGACATGAGGGTGCGGCGAATCTGAAGGATCGAGAAAGCCAGCCTATATGAAACTTAAGTGGTTAGTTTGTCACGTTGAACGACCAATGACACCTCCCGGACGGAAGGTCCGGGGAACCACGGGTCCCCAAAACGGCGCCGGAATTCATAGAGGACAAGAAAGAATGGTGGGAGGACGAAGACGAGGAATCAGAGGATGAGGGTGGATGACACGCAGGAGGACGCATCCCCTCAGTAAATCGCGGCGCCAAATCACGATGACGCTCACGAAAATACAGGGCCACAGTCACCTGCAGAACTCAAAGCACCTGCCCAAGCCAGGGCAAATAATCACCTCGCAAGCCCGTTGCTGCACTCCATACACATCGTAACCAACCCCGAGTTTGGAAAACAGTGTAACGGAGGGGCCAGATACAAGAGGAGGGAGGTAGCCTGTGTCGGCCCCACGACCGCGTCTCAGTAGATAGTGTACTTGTTGCGGTTAATTAAATGCAGAGTCCAAAAAAAACCTCCCGGATGATCACAATCCATGGTGAGAAGAGTCGCATACAAAATGTATGCGCATGGACTTGGTGTAAAATCGGAGCGGGTTGCGCCAAGTGACGTACTGTGTTGGCGATGATACCGACATCGATGTTCTGGGCGATGCACTTTGCGCGTGGGGTGACGGCTACGAGGTGTTCCAGCCTGAGAAAGGAAGAGACTTGCAGTGTGGTTCCAGGTTCTGTTTAGAGACGCCGCATATGCTATGCAGGCTCTTCTTTCGATACTCGCCGATGTATCCTTGTAAGTATCATTCCAATGGCTAAAAAAAGGTGAGTATATGCGCTGGAATAAGGCAGCTAATCGACGAACCTGGGAGGTACATCGCGTACAGTATCAGAGAAATTATTGACTCGTATGAATTGCCCTATTTCACGGCCTCATCGCGCCATGTTCGCAAGTAGCTCGTACATAGTGTGCCATTGTTGATAGTACCGTAGTATCGGGACTGGTATAAACGATATCCTCAAACGAATTGTTGGTACGTCTTGTTAACGGTAAGATTGGAGGCACTGGGGTACTCTGCTAAGGATATGCAGTCCCCGCTTATGGCCACGGTGGAAAGAATTCAAGGGACGTGCTTATGACTAAGCCGACAGTTCGTGCGCGCATACATTCCTAATCAGGGTTGGTCTCAAATTGTACGTCGAAGTCTGAGTCGACGCTTGCCAGAATATGCAGGCAACTTTTTTCGCGCGCAAGACGGGCGAGAGGTCCAAAAGAGACGTGTGCGACAACCACCGGACCGTAAAGCCGTATGACTCGACCGTAGGTTATCGCTTCCGCATGACACCAAACCCCAATGATCTGCCTTAAAAGGCGGAATATCGCGCCATCTTCCCTATTCTTTCTTCTCCAAAGAGGTATGGCTATCGTTCACAACGTTGCCCAGACTGGATTTGGCTCCGGCACAAACGAACTCTATGACCGGTACGTGTCGCGTTGGATATCGGCGAGACGATTGTCTTGACTGCTACGTGCAGCGTGCGACCGTCGTACCAATCCACTGCCTTGTCTGCGATACGGGAGGCAGTAAAGGCTATGGCCCCGTTCAATGTTGTCGAGTACGTGCACCGCATCCGAGTCCAGACGACCTTCTCACGAACATAGAATCGGTGCCGGAACAGGTCTGTTCACTAGGGCGCTCTTCAAGCATCCAGATTTCTCCGGTGCAATCCGCGAGCTGAGAGCCGTGGAACCTAGCGCTGGAATGCGCGATATCTTCGTCAAGACCGTTCAGGATGAACGCGCCTCTGCGAGAGAGGGAACATTTGATACTACCAATATTGAAGACGGCTGGGCCGAACTAGTTACAATTGCCCAGGCAGGCCGTTTGTTCCCGGTAGAGTGCTTCTCACTTCATTTAAGCAGGCATTTCATTGGTGCCCGGACTTTGACGCTGCCTCCGTCGAGTTCGCCAGGATCCTCAAGCCAGGGGGTGTTGTCGCCTTCATTTGGAACCTCGAAGATAGGTGCGTTCCTTCCCTCTGTACTTCGCGTACCATGCATATCTAACACATGTTCCCGTTAGGGATGCCGCACGATGGGTCGCTCAACTAAGGGACCAAATCGAGCAGCATGAAGCTGGCACTCCTCAGTTCCGTTTGGGCTTGTGGCGCAAGACTTTTGATACCGATGCTTACAAAAAGCTCTTTGAATCACCAGTAGAGAAGACTTGGGCGTATACCTTGCCCTCCGATGTCTCACTCGTGGTGGATAGAGCGAACAGCAAGAGCTACATCCAGACTTTACCGGACGATGTCAGGTCCAAAGCATTGGAAGGCGTCAAGGCCATCGTAGAGCGAGGCGATGATAAAGTATGGATAGATGAGAGCCAAGGCACTTTCGAATATCCTTACCAAACGTTCCTGGTCATTTCACAGAAGAAGTAAGCATCAGAACATGAATTACAGATATGTAGAATCTGTGTGGAATCTCAATTGAAATGATATACAATGAACAAGCAGCGACCAACGTAAGATAGCAAGACAAACGACACCAATGTAAAGAAACACTTGTTATCGACTACAAACTAAGCTTGTGAAAAATAGTTACGAAGATACTAGGGTATGGGTATACATGCAAGAAGAAAAAAACGAAAACTTTTCAAACAAGGTAGGATGCCCACCACACAAGAAGGACAAGAATACACTGATGTGAGGAACGGCAATAAGAAATAGTGTCTGAAGGAAGCATATCTTGCTCACCAGTGTCACCAGTGGCGGCGTAGCGGCCCTCCTTTCCTGGTCATCTTCATCTTCGTCGTCCCAGTCGTCCTCGTCTTCATCCGCTTCTTCACTGTCATACTCGATATAGTCGTCGAGATCATAGTGAGGAGGCACGATAAACTAAGTTAATTAGTACGACTTCCTCGAAGAAATTGCAGCTGACTTACTCGACCAGTCTGTGGAATAATTGCGGGTGTTTGAGGAACAGGTGCATCAGTGTAGTCTCCTTCAAACTGAAACAAATCAGCGAACGACAATGAAGAGAAGGCCACAGGATACTGTACCCTATACGAAAGAGAGTACGGCTGATAACGCGCGGCGTACTGGCCAATTGGGAGGTAGAGAGAGGAAGAAGCATGAAGAGCTTCATCGTAGGTAGGAGGAGAGCGAGGGGCGAATTTCTTGCAGGAACGATGGCAAGGCATTTTGGAGATGAAGGGACGGAGCAGAAAGTTGAGATATAGATGCGGCTTAAATAGTCAAAAATTTTAGGTTTCTGAATCTGAGTTCGTAAGGAAGTTGAAAAGCAGCCTAAATTGGTGTCTCTTTTGTTTCCGCTTGAACGTGCGCCGTTCCGGACCACAGATAGTCGTAAGGGCCCAATCGAAGAAGTTTCTTTCCGATCCTGATTGACACGATACAGGTATT
The DNA here is from genome assembly GCA_030407065.1 of Armillaria nabsnona. Taxonomy (NCBI): domain Eukaryota; kingdom Fungi; phylum Basidiomycota; class Agaricomycetes; order Agaricales; family Physalacriaceae; genus Armillaria; species Armillaria nabsnona. Next base: position 2,118,623 of record JAUDQA010000005.1, read on the forward strand.
CAGTAACATGCAGTAGTCGCCGTTCCAATCGAGGAAAGGGACCTGATCCGGAAGACTGGGTCGAATTTGTAGGGGGCGCGTCGCAGAGCGCTTAACAGCCTCGAGGCCGAATAATCAGAACGGACATGCCGACCAAGATGTCGGGGATACGATGACCAGGAAACGTTCGGTCGCCTCATCTTGAAACAGATACCGTTGCTAGCACTTCAAAACGTCGAAGCCTGAGCCGTCGTCGCCAAGCTGTCTGAAGAAATGTGTTCCTCGCTCTTACTCCCAGTCCGCAGTGATATCCTCACGCAAGACATGTACACAGGTAAGAGAGTCGCCTTTGGAGGACCCCGTCGCCTTCGACACTGGGAAATTCTTTGCATCTTCCGTTGAAATCCTGCCGGTATCTCGTCTCTGCGCGTCTAGGGGAATTAACGCGGGCGCGCGTACGTGACGTGACAAGTGAGTCATTTCGTGTCACGCCAATAAAAGCTGCGGGACCGTGTGTATGTCGCGTTATCCTGGATCAGTGATGTACCACCACCACTGAAATGTACAACGTCGTTCAGGTGCCCACACTGGAGTGAATCATCAAAAGGAAGACTCGCCTTTGACACAATTCGTCAAGAATACCGACTAGGCTTACCAAGTAGGCGCGCACGGACCTCAAAGGACTCAACGCCAAGGCATTCATCTGGACTGCAAGACACAAGATTACCCTTCAAGAAGGAGAACGAAAATACAGCAACGCACCTTCTGGTCGTACCCGCATTTTCTGAAATTCAGCTTTGAGAACGTCGCCTCGTCATCCTCCATCCCCCTGGGGTCAATTATCTTGCTTGCCGTCTCTATTGCCCTCCGAAAGCTTCAAGAAGAGCAGGCCCTCTGTCGCAAGGTGTTATTCACCGAGTATCTCGATTGCTGAACCGTAAGGTTGCGTCTGAGTGCTGTCGCCGTTGCCTGGCCCCGTCATTTCTGCGTCTTGAGGTTTTGCATATTACCATGATGGTCCAAGAACAACATCGCAGGCTTGTATGCGTCTATCGCCTTCAAGAGGCGCAGCGCGCAAGAAAAAGCCACGGTGAAAACGGACAACATCAGCCTTGTGAGTAAGAAAAATCCATCGTAATCACTGTAAACTGAACCAGATTCCTCCGCTGTTGCAGACGATGCTGGCGACGTGCTGGTATTGTCGACGACGATGATGGTAGGTGGTGATAGTTACGATTTCAGAAATAGGGTTACAAATCAGAACCCTCGGAACTATCGATCGCAATTTCTTGCCGCATTTCTTCTTTTATCGTTTGTCTACTCCTTCTAATGAATATTCCTTTGCTAATGGCCATATCAATTAGCCCTCAGATGCAGTTTATCTCGCAAAAATCGCCCATATCGATTTTTCGAACTGCCACCGTGCAAAATGTTCATTCCCGGTTCGTCGCGGTTTGAAATTTGGGTTCATCTGAGTCACCCGCAATGCCTTGTTGTTTGTCCGACATGCCAGGTTAAACGGCGTCCTTGCACACTGCCAAATCCAATTATTGTGCCGACGCGGAGCAGGAACTTTCCTGAGGAACTCGTTTAAAGTCTCTCAAGGACTTCATTTAGTTCTCACTGGATTGCGATTCCTCTGGCTTCTTTCACACGTTGAAATTTAGCATTTAGTATGTATTGCACTGCTTCTTTCGATTCCTACCACTAAGGCCTTTTTCCAGCTTGTGAATTTTTTAACACTCAAGCCTTGTAAAATTGGGGTTCGAAAAGTTCCCTAGGAATCTCCGATTCGACGTCCGTCGTCCCCGAAGCCTCAAAGGGTTGTATATTCGAATTTGGCTCTCCTCTGTAGCAAAGACGAGTACGGGTCCGTAGGGATCGTGTACCCGTCCTTCTGCATCCAAATACCCCTCGGATTACAATCTCCTTCCTCTCGTCTACGGTTGCACGATCCTGGTGCTCTGCGAATCCCTGAATTCGCCCACTTCATTCAGCCAAGCGGAGCAAAATTTTTCTCGTGCACCCTGTTCGATATTTGTCAAGGACTTGGTTTTCATTTTACCGCTTTTCTGTGTGATGTCTCCTTCCTTCACCACTCTTAAAATCCTATCAGTATGTTCTCTTTTCTCTTCTTGCGTCTCAGAATTTCAGTGTCTGGTTTTCTACGACCCGCCGTTCTGCATCCAATTGTCCTCTGGATTAGTCTATCCCTCTACCCTTTGCCCGATCCTGGTGCTCTTCCTGCGCTTTGAGAAAAATCGCCCCATCATCTGGACATTTGGTATTTGTTTTTGCGCATACGAAGAAACTGTTTTCGATCCCAAATCTACGTGTCTTGTTGGCATTGGTCCCCTATTTGGATCACGTACTTGTGCTCAAAGACCTTTTCATCACCAGCGATGTCTTCTCTTGCTGCAAAAAATCGTTCTACTTTTTGAATCTGCCTGTAAGAAAACGCCTTTGCCATACACCTTCTCAGATAGCCCCTCAAAGTGGCTTATAAAACATACGAATGTTCGTCGAGTCACGAGGCGTTTCAGTGCTTGGACTGCACTCTTTTTGTGCTCCCAACACCGAGTCGCGGGCCGCCGGATGGAGTGCATTCGCGCCGTTCTCTACTAGGCCCATAAAGTTGTCCTTCTTTTCGCCGCTCGCTGGTAGTTTGCGCTACGTTACCACGACCCACGACCTGCAACTTTTCTTACTAGTCATCTATAGCCCCAATGCGTAACTCCTCGAGGATTTAGGAATACATCGTTTCACTGCAACTCTGAGTCTGATCACCGGTAGACGTACTGCACTCCTCTCCCAGTATGTTCAGGACCTTGATCGTAGGATGTTCCTCATGGCCTCTATTCTGTCGTTGCGTCTTTACACGATGCCACGATATGCTCCCCACAAGACAACAATGGGGCACCGAGTTTACGCGCTGCCTGCAATCTTGGTCACTCCCTTGAATATCTGCTGAAGCCGTCACACGCAATCAGCCTCCATTATCACCTACATCTGCACGTCACATTGATGATACGGCCGAAAACTCAGTTATCCTATACGTCGCCCACGAATGACTCATATGCAGGCTTTACCTGCGAACAAGCTGTTCTAGAGTATATTAGGTGAACCAGAGTCGAAACTACTGCACCTGATGTAGATCCTTTAGACGACCTTGAATCCGCAGGTGCAGCCTGGGACCTCCGCGCTAACACATGGCCAGTCCTTTCAGTTCAGCGCCGAACCCATCGGTTTTGCCCATTATAGCGTATTCCGAGTGTACTCCTGATACCGTGAGACTGCTGAATAACTGTCGGCTTGTGAAAACGAAGTATGTGCGCCATATCATTGGGCCCTTTCAACGTTGGACTTACTCTTCGGGAAAGTCTATTTCGGTTACCTCGTTATGGTCTCGACATGTAATAGTATAGCAGTGATGATGACCAGCTTCCCAGTCCTCAAATAAACTACCTTTCTGGCTTTGCCTTAGACTTCGGTCGTGTATGGCCCGAAGCCGCGGGTATGTTCCTTACTGATGGATGAAAACACTTTACGTTCGTTGTTCTGGAGCATCTCTAGAACTTCGTCGTCCCCTTGGGGTGACATAGAAGACGAAGCCTCTCTAAGGTTTCGCTTGAATGATCCAGCCGTAGCCCAGGAGATTGGTACTCGTAAGTCTATACAAGCCGTACGCAAACTTTATGTGTATATTGTATTGATTGCCCAGCCGAATATCAAGAAGCATCAGAAACATATCATCCTGACATGCGTGAAAGTAAGTTTCCGCCTCCGTGAACATCTCGGACTCTTCTTCGCGGGATCCCTGGCTTCTTAGATGCTCGCATGCTTGTGGAAAGCCCAAATATTTTGCGAAATATTGTCACGTCACGCTAGGATATATCTTGGTACCCCGGGCCGACTGCAGTAGCAAGATAGAAGCCATGTGCAAGGGCTCACCGGCACGTCCAAAGGACTCACTCTATCATACATTAAACTCATAACCGCCGCACGGTTTGAGCGCCACCCCACTGAACAATTTCTAAGCGGCTGAAACTCATTTCGTGCTTGGTCGGTCGGTGTAAGACACCAGGACTTCCATCATGGTTCGCAACACAATGTATCTCGGGGTGCTGAGAAAATCTAAGTCTTTCGGCGCATCCCGGTCATGCCCTCTTGCAGATGACTCCCTCGAGATTACCCTTCAGGACAGGTGTTGATTGCCTCTGGAAATTGAAGAGTATACCCCAAGCGAGTAAAAGAAGATCCTGATGCCAGTTACGACTAGCAGTACTCCAAAACGGTGCCAGGGACACGTTCCAATGGTTAACAGAGTATCGCACTCTCAAGCTCAGCCTCGCGTCGTATCATCGCCGATGCAATTCTGGTAATAAAACGAGTGTAAACGTTGCCTTTGCACCAGAAATTGAGCAGCAGAACACGTAACATTTAACGAAGGTTGAGTACGGCACATCAGACAGTTCAAAGTTCAAGGTTCTCCAGACTCTAGAGCAACTCTAGAGATGATCCCGATCGCCGTCGGTAAGTCTGAGTGAATAGCCTATTGTATTTCTATTTCTATTTCAACAACAGCTTGTCGCGACGGCTAGAGCACTTTGATAAGTTCTTCGGCCTGGATAGCTTTTTTCCAACTGGCATGCATCGAAGATAGATACTAATAGGCAGACTGCCCCTAACAGGCACTGACGAGATTGTGACCTGTGACGTGACTCAAAATTATCTCTTGCCGGTGACTTGCCGACAGCACTTGATCATTTTCTTTTACCACCATGCGGATTGAAAAGTGTTATTTCTGTTCGACTAGCGTATATCCAGGACATGGTACGTCGACTTCTCTTTAATTATGATATATGCTAATCAGATCTTTTTAGGGTCTGCGTTTGTTCGAAACGACGCCAAGGTTTTCAGATTCTGCACCTCAAAGTGCGTATGCAATTGTCCTGGTTGAATCAAGTCTCATTTTTCTTTTAGATGTCATAAGAACTTCAAGTACGTTCACCCCACAGTCCGCTTTGCTGAATATTAAAGCCACGCCGCAGGATGAAGCGGAACCCTCGCAAAGTACGGTGGACGAAGGCGTTTAGGAAGGCTGCGGGCAAGGAGATGACGATTGTACGTACCTGGACTTCTATCGACATGGCAAAAATCTCATTTCAGTCAAAAAAGGATTCCACAATCGACTTTGAGAAGCGACGAAACGTACCAGTACGCTACGACAGAGAATTGATGAAGACCACGATAACTGCCATGAAGCGGGTTGGAGAAATCAAACAGCGCAGAGAACGGGCGTTCTGGAAGAGCAGGTGTGTAGGATACTTTCTATGCATTACGCCGTCTGTTAATAATTGTTCCAACAGAATGCTTGCCAGTCGAGAAAAACTGAAGGCTCACCGCAGAAAGACCAAGGAAGCAGCCAAACTGTCATCTGCTCTGATCGAACCCATGGCTGTGGAATCACCAGAATCATCAAAAATACGGGAAAAAATCAAGGTCCCCTCCAAGAGTCGGAGCGCTCTTATCCAGGGCGAGGGACGTTCAATGACCATGGATATAGATTAATAGTATTGTCGTTCTCTTCTGCGTCTGTCATGTACTATTCCATAATCCATATATACACTATTGATACACAATTGAAGTATTATTCTACCGTAAGGAGGGTCAATGCGAAATGCTATGGGGTAAAAAATCGTGAAGATAAAATCAGCGCTGTTTATACTTTGCCTCATTGTCATGGCGAACATTAGGATCTAGAGTGTTGTGAAGGCCCAGTAGAGTCTTGCTAACGGCCTCTGTGGCGCCTATCATCGGCTTCAAGACTGCAATTGGTACTGCTCTTATAACAGAACGAACGGGTCCCTGTACTTCTGTCAGAAAACCGGCTAATTCGGTGCAGGGAGAAGGAACATACCTCGTTCCCCGATCTCTCGTACACCTCCATAGGAACAGCCAAAATGGTCTGCGCCGCCGAATTCAAGTTTCGATGCAGACTTCGGTACGCTGACTGTACTCCCTCCTTGATATCAGCCGGCTGCTCAGCATACTTGCTGATCATCTCTGCAGCTTCATCCTCGTCACCATAGCCATACTGAACAAATTCATCTCCCTGCAATGTCTCTGCCATGATAGTATTATCGAACTGTCCGCCAAGAACTCCTTCGGCCTGCTCCAGTATGACTTGAGTTCCGGTGGCCAAATGGGCACCGAGCTTGATGGCTTCGATGGCTGTCGATTTGACGAATGCTGTGGCACCCTTTTGTACTCCTCGGACGATCCTCCCATCCTTTTTGTACTGCGCAATAGGTAAGAGCACCAGATCTGCAATGCCTGATCCGACATTGACCACTGAGCGTATTGGAGCGACGCCAGATATAACATCAACCAACTGTGTGGCTTTGACGTCTGGTGTCCATAAGTCGTTCAAAAGGTCGAAAAGACGCGGCCAACCCGAAATCTGCAGATGTTGTCAGAGAATGACAACGATGCATAACTGCTAACTTACCCCCGCTAAAGTTATATGCCGAAGTGTCATCTCAGAGCCATCGAAGTGAAAGAAATTCATCAACTCTATTGTTCTACCCTCCTTCAATGCCCTATAATCAACGCGCCGAGGTTTGTAATCCATCTTGATATCGATGGGGAATATTTCGGCGAGTTCTAGTAGAATGTTGTTAAGAGGTATCTAATTACATACTCAGGAAACTTACGGAAAAAAATGTCATCGTCTGAATCCTTGGGTGGGGAAGGGAGAGCATGAGGATCTTTGAAACTGAAGAAGCTCTTTAGGAAGTCAAGTGCGTCTTGATCTACATGCAGCCTCAAGGGCAAGATCTTTGCCTAGGGAAGTGATGAGATGGCCATCAAGCTAAGTTCAAAATGAGAATCACCTTCAGTCTAGCTTCTTCGGATGAATGCCCATGCACAGGATGTATCATACGAAGTTCAACGCGAACCATATTTGAATCCGTTTCCCGTACGTTACCACGCGAATCAGATCGCATGCTCGTCAAAAATTTGTTCCATGTTGATGTTTTCATATGATCAAGAATTTCCAAATCTCGCACAGTAGAAAAGATCCTCGACACCGTTGGCTCTTCCGGCTTATATTGATCAACGTTGAGTTTCATACCAGCCAACCGGAACTCGATACTAGGTCCCTTAGCACGAGTGAGCCGTTTGCCGTGGACCCGAGAGGTCTTTGTCTGCGGTTTGCCGACTGCGGATGGTTTGAGGGATTGCCAAGAGCTTTGGCTAGCTGTCTCATAGTCATCCTTGAGCTCTTCGTCAATCGCAGCAATCAGAGCACCAGGTTCTAGCTCATCAGCGTCTTGATCCAAGCCTATGTAGACGGAATTGAAGAGTAAGGCACTGGTCTCGTCTTCCAGAGTGTCTTGTGTCTGCCCGCTGGCAACAAGCTGCCTGATCTTCGCCAAACGTTTCCGCATCTCTTTGACTCCCTCTTCAATAGTTCGCCTCGTCTTGGCCCAGTCATATCCGCCATAGAGGAAGACGTTGATGTCCGCGTCGTTGAGTTGCATGCGCACGGTTCTTTCCCCAATTCTGGTATAGACGATGAGAACCGAAAACACAACACCAGGAAGGAATATACTCACTCCATGTTTCCATTCATTGGTTCAGGCTGCAAATTGTCGAAATACTGTTCGACCGGATGGATGCCTTCCGGACGGAGCATCTTGATGGTCTCCCCGCCTACCTTAGAAACAATCCCAACCCGCTGGTCGTCAGGTATCTGTGTCTCATCGGTACCCTCATTGTCAAAGTCTTCAAGATCGTCATCACGCAGTTCACGCAAACCCGCAGCTGCGCTGAACGATTCGTCCAAGTAATCGAGATTCGTCGGAAGGTCGTCATAAATCATGTCTGGGGCTGGGCCCACGTCGGGAACACGCTTGAACGCAAGATCGTCGATGGAGGCTACGAAAAATTGTCATGAAAATAAAGAGGTAAACCGAGGACATGCACGTACACATAAGGTTTTGGCGACTTGACGGTTGCTCTGAGATCATGGCGGGTCTTCGTTTCGGCTTGATTTCCCTGGGCGCAGAGAACGTAAAAAGGGGGAAAGACAATTTACTTTAGTCACTCACTGTCGTTCTGTCGGAGGATTGAAAGCAGATGTAAGGTCACCGACAAAAGCAATCAATTCCCCCAAAGTATCAGCACACAGATGCAAGCGAAGTCCAACATGATTCACGGTTACCTGAAATGAAATAAATGAGCAGACAAATACCAGGATGGTCAATAACGGCGCACATTCATTCCTGACCCTTGTGTGGCTGCAAAATTCAGGTCAAGAGAAGCAACCTCCGCAAGCAAAGCATAACCGATTTTCTACAGGACGTCCATCGGTCAAGAATATTTAATGAAACCATAGGACGAACCCTCCAATAAGAGACACCATTACGAGAACTTGAAGTAAAGTTAGGTTCAGCGATGTCAGAAATGTCGTTGATGGCAAGCAAAGTAAGGGCCGGAACACTCAAACGAAATGAGACGTCCGACGATGATCCGACAAGGTTTGTCCCAAATTCCAAATCGCCAATATGCAAAACGACGGAGCCCGGATGTTTTGGCGCTACAGCATTGATCGACCCATCAGAAATTCGAAGCGAGATACGGGTCCGCTCGCTTGGAATCACAGATTCAAAGGCCTAGAGTCTCGTGAGAAATTATGCAAACAGCGAGGAATTATAACTGACACCGGGAGGGGCTTGGATGAATTCAGCAATATCAGTAGTCCAACCAATATCGGGATAGAGCTTGTAAGTAAATCCCCATAAGGAAATTTTTATGCGAGATTCCTTCGCTGTTGACTCCGGTATAACAAGGGAAGTAAACTGAAGACGAAGCAGACATTGAGGGGTCGCAGTCTGGAGAGAGGCTAGTCAGACTTGAAAGAGATCGCACAGAGATGAAACTGACCAGACTTCGAGGAGCAGTCAATGATAGATATGTTTCGAATGCTTTCGAAACATTAGTGTTCTTCAGTGTCAAATCCATGACCCCCACTGTGACAACAGTTTCATCCTTGGAGAGTATTAGACCTGAAGAGACCGACATCAGAATACGTATACTCGCCTTTCCATCGGGCCTCATTTCGACCAGGATATCGACGTCAGAAGCATATAAGTCTAACGGCCGAACAGCCACCGAACCCTCAGACTTCCGGGGAAGAGCTATTCGAACAAATGCTAGAAGAGATATGAATTAGCGAGTTTCCCCTACTTGTTATAGAGTATCTCTACCTTCAGAAATCGTGACCCTCACCGCTGTTTCATTCTGCTTCGGTTTGCTAGCCCTGGTTGTTGTTTCGCTACCACTCCCACTCCTTGATTGGGTGAAAAATCTGCTGCCGATGATACTTGACCTATCACCATCGTCACTACTAGGTGCAGCTCCGAATGCCCTCTCTAACAACTGAGTGACATCATCAGCCCAATATTGCAAACCATCGAGCGCAGGTTTAGATATATTGACATAGACTGATGGGATGGAGATGGTCAACGCTAACGTAGACGTGCGCATTGATTTTGTCACGACGATACGAGGTAGCAGAGATGTGCTGGCTTCTTCATGATCATCGGAAGCAGCCAAAGGCCCGATAGATACAAGTGCTGCGGCCTTCCCAATTATTGTCGTTGAAGAAGATATGACGAGACGCCCGATCTCAACAGCGGCAAGTACATCGCCCTCGGTTGCAACAGAAGTTGCATCAGCGAACCTGGTGGTAGGTGATTTCCTCGAAGGAGCATCTACAACACGAATATCATGCAAATCGAGGATAAGCGAACCAGAACGAGGAGATACTCCGGCGGGGGGTGAACACCGTACTTGTAGACGAACTAAAGGCACCTTGACGGAAATGTTCAGTGAAGACTCTTGTTGCTTCCGTGTCCGACGCTTTATTTGCTAATGAGACTGTGCAAAACATTTCTATGAGAAAAGCAAACCTTTCGCGCTGAGGGCTTCTGTTCAGCCCTTGGCAGCTTCTGAGCTCGATAGTCAAAATCAAGATCAAGATCTTTCAAAACCAGTTGCTCAAGCCTTCGTCTTTCCCTCTCCGCCTCCCTTTCCTTGAGCTTCATAATTCCAACATGAGGCGTGGCTGGTGGTGTATCCCCTTCGGCATCCTCATCATCGCTATCATTATCGAAATGATCCTCATCATCCAGAGCCGAAGTAGTATGAGACGCAGTGAGTTCATCCAGGAACTCCATCACACTGCACGTTGCAAGGATTTGCCGGAGATCCACAAATACATGTAAGGGGAGGATTTTTACCTCAACATTAGTTTGATGAAACTTCCTGTCCTTCTCATGATCAGACGAAGAGAGCCCCTGAGACACGGACACTGTGACTGCAGCATGGCTGCTCGGATCAGTCCCTTTCTCTGGCCTATGTTTGTGTTTAGTCCTCCATTGAGATAACCTCATTCCATTTAGATGATGCCTGTCGTCTGTCCAATCCAAGATATCGAAACAGGGTAATTCCGGACATTCGCCAGACTTCGAGATAGGATCCGGGTGCTGATGTGGTACGAGATATGATTCTGGAAGATGGAAGTCAGTGATTAAAATGGGCGTGGCATAAGTATCCTGAGAGAAAGGATCGCTGGGTTGAAATGCGAATGCAGATAGCTCATCCAAGGACATTGAAAGGGCCGATGACGTCGTAGAAGCACTCTTCTTGCCCTTCATCGAGCCTAAAGATATTTCCCCGGCAGAAGAAATACCCTCGACGTGAAATCTAAGACAGCTTTGGGGTAGCCTGGGTGGAACCAAGGGCCTTTCGAAGAACCCTGCTATCCCATTTCTCGCTAGTGCGGCATCTGGACTCATCGATGGTAGGAAAAGGATGACTAAACTTCTAACATTCAAAGCCACCTCTAAGCCCATCATTAACGGCGGGGAAGGCGGTGAATTGTCAGCTGGTGGAGGGGTTGGAGGCCGTTGGTGTGATGTCCAAACATTTGCAATGTCCATGATACTTCGTACATGCCAAGCACGGAACGAACAGGCTATGATACCTGCTGTGACGGAAAACTTGAAATTCTCGGTTGACGCAATGTTCTCAGGCGGAGGGGAACGACCTGGAGTAGTCAATCGCAGTGATATTGGATCGGATCCAAAAGAGAGAATGATGTCTTCGTCTTGCTCTACTGCATCATTGTCTGTCGCTTGCCTGGAGTCGGGCTGGTCTGAAGGTTCAGCAAAGTCGGGGGAAGCCTGGATGTCGGCTGTGGGTTCTGACTGTATCGAAACTGCACTCTGGTACATGCTGCTAGCCACCGAGCTTGCTGGAGAAGTAGGCCGGGGTGGCAAAAACGCGAGGGATTGAGACATGGCAAGTGTCGTGTCTTCGTCTAGTGACGAAGAGGATGAAGTCGGTGATGGACATCGAGGCGTGCTGGATGACGACTGAAGTGTACTAGCAGGGGAAGACGTTGGTCGGATGGATAGGGAAGACGAGGACATATCGAATGCTGGCCGAAGATTACGCGCGGAAAGTGTGATGCCAGTGATGGATATGGACCGCACCTTCCCATCTTCCTCATCAATCGACCTGTCTTCTGTACGATACCGTATGTCTGCGATAGATAAGGTGAGACTCGTGCGACCTGGCTGCACGAGGGTTATCTTCGTATTCGCTGCATCGAATTCGAACCTTGCAAGGAGGCGTTCGATTAATGTTGCGAACATAGAGACACCTGCCGGATCGATATCTGGCAAAACATCCTCATCTGGGGAAGTTATGAAAGGATTGAGACCACCAGGAACACTGGGATCGTCGGCGGTGGAGATTTCGGAATAAAATGATTCGCGCAACTTGAATTCTTCCCTAGGCGTTAATTCGTCGTGAATGAAAGTTTCGGCCACTGAAGCTACCGAAGCTACAGAGTCGGCGAGGTTGGTGGTATTTGATGTAGGTTTAGATGAGGGTAACAGAACGAACGTCAGATTGAGGGAGTCGAGAGAGAACCCGACTGCCGAAGTCAAAGGATTCGGCCAGGGAATCCTAGCAATAACGGAACCTATGCTACCATCATGCAGCTCGATCGGCATACCATTCAGGAGCTCATTGATAGCCTAGACAATGAGTCAACGATTTGCGGCCGTCAATACCAGACTGTCACGTACTTGATTACTCAACTCCAAGTCAGCAACCTGAACATATCCTGATCCAATCTGAGAATCTATTTGATGCACATCCAACTGACCGGGCTTGAGGAAGTGACCGAGAGTCTTCTTAAGCAGGAAGGATAAGAACCGGCTCTGGATGCTCGTAGGGAGGGAAATGTTGATTGCTGGGAGTTCCGGCAGCCAGGATGTGAACCAAGACATGGCTGGGGTAAAGGACATTGCAGGGTCGGAGTAGGTGGACGTTACAAGGCTGCGAGGGATAGTCGTGGCATGGGTCGTGGTCGTTGCCCTCGAACACACACGTCGTTGGTGTACGAGCTAGGACGCAACGTGGACGAGCTTAATTGTGGTGCAATCCAAGGATACTGCAAGTGGAGGCATGCACCGATTTGGATAGACGCCAAGCGATCACGTGCAACTAATTAGCAATTTATTTGCAAAATCCTTTCATTGCTGTCGTAAACTTGCACCACGCGAATATCTAGTACCATTAATAACCGACCACTCAGACGTACAAATCATCCGAGTCCTGCGCAGGCAAAGGCTCTGCCTCTACTGATACAACTTCCTTCTGTTTTGCCACATCCTCCATTTCCACATCTTCATTGATATGCTTTTCCAGAGGAGGATGCACGGAGCTCTCAGCCTCAGCATCATCCATAGCTGCCCATGCCTCATCTTCAAAATCAGGTACTGAGCTTGGCTCACTTTCCTCGCCCCAAAACTCCTCATCCTCATCCATTGCCGGTATCTTCGCAGCCTCTTCTCTACGCTCGGCTGCATCCCTCTCTGCTTCACGTATGAGCGAATCCTCTTCGTCGGGGCCAGACGATACCCCAGGCGAAGACGGTGGCCGGGTGGGAGGAGCAGGTGATGATGAGGCGTAGTTTGCAACTTCTGATTCATTGCCGTTGGCCTCATCGTCCTCGTCCTCAGCTGTAGGTTTCTTCACACCCATAACCTCGTCACGCCAGCTGGTCATGTGGGACTAGAGAAAATATTAGTTCAAGGGCATTGGAAAAAAGAGCGCTACGGACATGCATAACTTTGGAATGACAGAGTTTCTCTATCTTTTGTACCGTATCCGTAAACTGTGTCTTTGGGAACATCCGTTGTGTCCAGTACTGATACCGCTGTAGCAGCCGATTTAGGTCTGTCTCCTGCAATATCCATGATGCTTCAGCGAAATTCACCAGAGAAAATGCAACAATAACGCGCCTCGTGTCCCTTTCCCTTAATCTTGAAATCCTTCGTGTCCTTGATGAGCTGTGGGAACCCCAACGGCCCCACCAGCAAAGCCTCATTCAACCTTGCAATCTTCTTCTTCTCCTTCTTCTGCTCCTTCTTGTCGTCTTTGTCCTTTTCCTCCCCTTTCTCCAAATCGCGCGGCGGTGAGCTACTAGGCAGAACCTCGTGTGGCATCATCGGGGTTCGTGGTACAGGCTTGTTCTTGTACTTTTCTGCAATATTCCGCCTCGCGGCTTCGACATCAAAGCTCTTCTCCTCTGGTAGCGTGAAAATGTCGGCGTCGTTGAATATCTTGTTGACCTCGTCGGCATCGTCGTACATGTCAGGAACTGGGGGAGATTTCCTCGGAGAACCATCTTCGCTGCCTTGGTAGAAAAGCGGGGCCGCGTTTCGAGGCGGCGTCGTCGGGATGAGTTCGTCGACCGGATTGTCGAAGAGGTCCGCCATTAAGACGCGTTAATTATGTAAGGCGTGTCCCGCTGCAGACAAATAGCCCCTGTCTTCCCTTGCCTTGTTCAGTACCACCACGATGAGGGTTCACGTAGAGCCTTATGAGCGTGCCGTCCACATTATGCCTACGTTAAATCTCACAGACCCCTCAAGTATCCCTCATTCGCCTGAGAAACAGACCAACATGCGACATATCTCAATATAATCCACCTTCTCGACCTCCTTGCCAAGGCAAGCAAGGTCATCTCAGAGAAGAAGCAAGAATCCTGGAACTTCACCGAAGGCAATGGACACCCATGGGAGCGTTATGGGGGAGGGCCGTATCATATGGAGGTCATAAAACACAACGCTGATATGTATGTCGAAGACGAGACCCGGTGGAAGGAACAACTGGACGAAAAGATTGAGGAACAGGTACTGGAGCTCGTTATCATGAGAGCTTGGAACGAACTGTAGGAATCGGACTGTCTTTTTTACTCAAAACCTTGTAATAATAGTATTTTTTGGTCTATTTGTCGGAGTTCGGCCCGATATTAAAAACTTTAGCAAGTACGGTCACTATGGCTTCTTCCTCGCAGCCAGACCTCACCGACGGAATCGATTACTGGTCATCACAGCCAGCAAGCCTTGACGGCGTCCTGGGAGGATTTGGGACTGGGGTACGTTGCAGCCACCCTCTGAGAGCAGCATCTGATTAATTCTTCCCAGTCTCTACCACGCGTCGATGCCTTGGGATCACGCTTATTCCTTCTCCATCTATTCCCAGAGCTATCTACGGTCGACTCTGCTTTAAAGCCGATTGATAAACCCCATCTATCCCACCGGATACGCGCCCTGGACGTGGGAGCAGGTATTGGCAGAGTCACCGCCGATGTTCTGCTCTTCCTCGTCTCCGACGTTCTGTTGCTCGAACCGGTTACTCCCTTTGTCCAGGAGGCACTCGCACGGGCGAAACACGCAGCTGCCACACCCCAGAGAAACTGGCGCGGGCTAGCAGATCACCATACGAGTGTTACATTCGTCCAAGGGACGTTGCAAGACTTTGATCCAGCTCATCCGCTTGCTAATCCACCAGCAAAATTTCTGCAGCGAGTTGGTTACTCCCCTGAGAAACCGCTTGAGGACGTTGACAGCGGATTTGACGTGATATGGTGTCAGTGGTGTCTAGGTCACCTAAACGATGCACAGCTTGTCGAGTTCTTCAGACGGAGCCATGCGGCACTGAGAGAAAAGGACAAGGGCAAGAGTTTGATTGTGGTGAAAGAAAACGTGTGCTCCGATGCTGCAGATGGTGGTCCAAAGTCTTCGTTTGATGATCAGGATTCGAGCTTGACAAGGTCAGACTCGAATGGTCTAGTTTCTCTTGGCAGCAGCCTGACCATCCGAACGACAGATCTGATAGCGCATGGAAGGCCGTATTTACGCAAGCAGGCCTGAGACTGGTGAGAGAACAGGTCCAAGAGGGATTACCTGAGGGACTGTATACCGTAAAAATGTCGGTACCTTCTTTCGCCTCCGCATTCATGCTCATTAGATTTCTTAGGTATGCCCTCCGATAAAAGCGTAATGATTCTTCGGAGCCGCGAAGCTGTTTGATGTACAAGAAGCAGTGTATAAATGGATATATCGTAGCATTGAAAAATACAGGCAAACGGAAAAAGGAAAACACCCAAGCATCGCGGCAGTAACAAATACAGTAATTGATCATCCTAAAGACTCAAAAAAAAGACTACTCCATCTGACTTTCCGCGACCTGACGTCCATCCCCGAGCATAGCTTCAGTAAGGCTATGCCTCCGCTTCACCTCCGCCCTCTCGCTGATATTGGGAAAGGACCTTTTGAGAACTGAATCTAGCTGAGGCCAAATTTCATCAGACGTTTTCCCCGAGAGTGTCTTGAGCACGAGCTGATGCGGTGGTTTCACTGGGAACGAGAGTTGGTGCGGGTGCTGATGAGGATTCCGCGCAGGCTCGGAGTTAGTCGCACATGTGGTATAATAGGATAGGAGGGGAGAAGTAGTGGAGTAGAACTTGTCTAGCCGCCTTGCGAAGATTTCCTGGGAAGAAACAGTCAGCAACGTGATTGACAAGGAACGGAAACGGGACGCGAACGGGATTGTCATCCGGTCTTTTGGTAAGGGGTTCGCCGGTTTCGTCATCAAGACCATCAACTTTGGGTCGATTGTATGACATGTTGTAGACGCGTCCGGACGGCAGGTGCACCCAACGGTCGGAAATACGGCTGAGAATGACCTGGTCGGGGACGTCGAGGTTCACGACGAGGCTCAACGGTGTTCCTTGTTTTCTGCTTGCGGTTAGACTTAAGGCAGAATAATGCAGCAGATGAGAAGCATACTTGAGATGAGCATCGAGAAGTTCGCCCTGGCCTAGCGTTCGTGGGAAGCCATCCAGTATCCAGTGCTGCCGAAGTCATTAACAATGAGGGCGACGGACACGAGGCACGACAGTTACCCTGTTATGCAGAAGGTCCAGCTTGCTAGTGACGACCCTGAGCATTACTTCGTCTGGTAGCAGTCCACCCTGAGCAACAATGTCCTCTGCCTGTCGTCCAACCTCGGTTCTGCGATGCTGTAAGCAAAGGACCACGGATGGTGGCGAGGATGAGACGCACCGCTCCTTGATATGCTGCCTCAACAGATCCCCTGTCGAGATAGACAATATATCGTACTTTTTCACCAGACGCGCTGAGAGAGTGCCCTTCCCAGCTCCCGGCTTGCCGAACATTAGCATCCGGAGCATCTTTCCGCTGGACTTGAGGTCCCGTTCACGGTTCTCTTGAGCTGCGGCACGAAGGGTATTGAGGAAGAACGGCAGCGCCTTCCGAGTCGGGACCGTCGACGAGAGGGATCTCTTGGTCGCCATCACCGTCGCTGAACGCGGTCTCGCGACGGGGAAGGACAGCATGGAGACGGGAAGCGGGGAAGGCGGGGAAGAAAGTGGGCTGAGTGTTGGTAATAAATAATACGCGGAATAATCTATGATATGTCGCAAAGTTTGGGGTAAAGCCCCTGAGTCAGCTTACCCGGCCTAGGCCCGGAGTTGTCAAGTCCGAAATCTTCCGAATTCGCGTTGACAGAAATGATATTTTATTTACTTAGTGTGCTCCATTCAGTGATCCGTCTCTAGGTGTAGCCATCCATCCTATCATTTCTCGCATCTGCCTCACCCCAACTGCCCCACTGACCTCGTCATTCTCCAGTGCGACACAAACTGCCTCGGCAACATGGTCGACATGGATGGGCGGAATAGTAAGAGCATTCGACATGCTGTCCGTTACTTCTGAGCCTATAGAACGAAGAACACTTGAAGGTGTCGGGATCCCGTGAGGAACCTTGGAATGCATGACAGCGGAAAACTCGAGGAGCGCCGCAAAAGGTGTGCTTAGGGGGCGAAAGTGCGCGTGATATACGAGGCCTATACAACGCACGACGTTAGCCGTAATACCAGTAAAAATGTGGCGCGTACTAGGTCGAATGTAGACACCACGGAATAGACCAGATTTCTGAGATACAAGGCTGTCGATTCCTGCCTCTGCTTCGCGTTTGGTTTCGATATATCGGGCGGAGATAATGGGCCGGAAAATATCCTCTGCTGATATGTATACGAACGGACGAGGTGAGGGGCCTTCTACCGGCCCGGAATCCACAAAGGCTTCACAAACTCGGAGCGCTGGCAACAGGCAGTGAGAAAAGGAGCCAACGGCACTGCACTGTGCTAACCTGCATCACGATTCAGGCTCTCATATCCACTGCTCGTCTTCTTCTCCAAGGGATTCTGCGAGCCAATCAAGCTTCCAACTAACCTTGCAAGGCTACCTTCTTTCACTGCATTCTTGTACTTGCCATCATCGAGGAGCGTTCCAAGAGTATGCACCACTCCATTGGCGTCCTTGAGAGCGTCTGCAAACGTCGACGGATCGTGGGCTGTGCCCTGCAGCCACGTCACCTACACTCGCACGCGGTCAAGGTGTCGCCTTCGTGAGAAAACGAAGAGAATGACTTTCTTTTTCTGTCCATGCTGGGCTGTGGCCCCGGGGCGTACGGTATGGGCGCCCGGAGGAGCTACAGGTGCGTCAAGTACGGCATGAGCGCGACTCGGCATGACGAACCTCACAGATGTAACCTGCATGCCCCTCGTCAACGCAGCGCGACATACTGCAGAGCCTATCAATGCCAAGTCTCGTTAGCGAAAACGTTTGCCTGCATTTTCCCACCTACCGATGAAACCGTTCCCACCGACGACAAGAATTTTTGTCACGCTCATGGAAGCTGGGCAAAGCGGGGAAATAGCCGTATTGGGAAACAAGGCGTGGAAAAATCTAAGTACACCAAGTCCGGCAGCGCACCTTGCAACCTTCCTCTTGGTACAGGTCAGGGTACTTGGCGTTATGGAGACAAGCAAACGTGTCAGTAACAAATGCACTCTAAAACACGGTTCTGATTCACCGTCGTACACATTCACGGTTCCAAGCCTTCCCAAGCTTTCCGATGCCGTTCCATTATGTCAATCACGCAGTTAAGGTACAATAGAAGGCGCCCGTCAACAGATTCCATTAACCAGCGCAGTATGATCAACATTACAAGCGTAAATAGATAGGTACCAGCAGGAACACGGTTCCCAACCCCAGCCTCTCGTCCCGTCAAGATGGTTACAAAACAAAATGAAAGGTTATTCTTGTCTGTGATGGTTGCAATACGACGAGTAAATGACGGGAATAATGTAAACCCAAATAAAAACATGAAAGCGCAACATAGAAGCGTTAATAATAAATTCGACACTGACGAATAAGAATGATAATGCCAGCGCCAGGAACAAAACCACCAGTGGCAGTGCAGTTCCTAACACTTGTCGTGAAACCCCGTATCAATCGTATATGTAAATGAAAGGCCTTAGGCCTGCGCCTTCCACTCATAAGAGCGAAAGACGTTAAGAAGAGGAAGGTCTCGGCTTGGGTATACGTGTATGAACAGTGACGAGCCGTTGACGAGAGGAACGGTCTTAAACAGGGAGAGTGAACGTGACTGGAAAGGGCGTGAGATTCATACAATAGACACAAACGAAAACACTTACCAGGGAAAGTGCCATCAGATTCGTCGGCAAGTGCATCGAATGTACCAGTTGAACAGTCAATCGACGCTCCTCCATCACCACATCCCGGGCATGTGTCGGCGATGACGGCATTGACGGTCTGCAAAGGCATTGTTAGTCTACAAAAATCAGTTGTCCATTAAACGACTACAACGAACCTTTCCATTCTTCGTGTTGGTAAGGGTGATCGTCTTGCCACACAGGGCGGAGTTCATGACGATGGCAGCTGTTGATAGTAGAAAGTTCTGTCAGAACAAAAACAATTATACAAACGTGCAACTTACAAACAGCCACGATCTTGTCCGAATCAGAATGAACCTACATACCAATGCATGAGTAAAAGCTGAGGTAAAGTCAAGACAAACTTACAGTGCCACACGAACCGGCAACGCCATATTGATAATAGAAAGTGCCTCTGAAGCCCATATTTAGAGGAAGGGGACCCATAACACACAAGAATACTCACACGCCGCCAGAGTAAAAAGTTCCGCTAGAGGAAGACGAGCTGCCTGAAGACGCGTTGGAGGTATCGGTGGACTGGGGAGTTTCGGAGGACGAGGACGAAGAGGGCGCTTCCTGGGTCTGGGTGTTCTTTTGCGCCTCAGTGCTCTGCTCCTGGGTTGAAGAGGGGGTAGGATCCGGAGTCGGAGTGCTATCCTGGGTGACAGACACACTGGAGCTACTGCTGAAGCTGGAACTGCTGCTGAAGCTGGAACTACTGCTGTCGCTGAAGCTGGAGCTGGAGCTTGCCTCTGAAGTGAACGCGCTCGTAGGCTGAGAGAACTCAGAAGACGAAGAAGTGGTGGCAGGTACGTAATCAGAAGAGGAAGAGGAATCTTCGTCATCACAGTCATCATCGCCGCTGTCGTCCGAGGTGTCTGTCGGGGTTGCTACTATAGCACTGGCTGATGAAGACACAGATGCAGAAGCCGAAGCCGAAGCAGTTGCGTTGGCGGCGCAGTAGGCGGGACGGTTAGCAGCAACGGTTTCGGTAGCCTTTGGAATAAGTAGATTAGTTCTGATATGGTTACCAGGCAGACACCACACACCAAGAGAGGATGACAGCAGTCATCAAAGAACTGGGTGTTGTGCTGGTTCTGGCAACCAATGGCGAGGTACCGTGTGTGATAAACATCATAAGCCTCGAGGTAACCCTCAGCGTAGTCGGCAGGCTTGGAACGAGCTACATGGTGGAAGCCATGGAGGCCTCGACGAGGAAAGTGGGGAGAGGCCTGGACGGCAGCAGTGGCGACAAGGGCAAAAGTGGCGAGAGAAGCGAACATCGTGGGCGGGAAGTAATGAATGGGAGGTCAGGGAATGTATGCGACGACAATAAAGTCGTGGAATAACTGCAGTCGATAGTTAGTACGGGCAAACGAGACCAACAAGAAAAACGCACAAGAATAACCGTAGGGAAGGTCGGACAGAAGGAGGGTGATGTAAAGGACGCAAAATTTCAACAACCTTGTGCTCCAGCTTATATACTTGCTTCGATCGTGCCGAGATCGGCTGCCGACCCACACGTTTTCCTTCATCTTTTGTGTATATTAGTTCCATATCAAGCAGCTATCGGTCCTAACCTATCCTTATTCTGCCAAAAACTTGTCCAATTGGCAATTGGTTTAGATCAGTCTTGGGTCCGAGGTTATCAGGGATGAAATAACGTGAATCAGGCCAAATTGATGTGGTTACGCTACTCCATCCCTCCTACAAAAAGTACTTAGCAACCTCCGGCCTCGAGGCTTGCGTTAGGTATCCATGAGAAGTTTTGCCTTCCTGCTGGATGTTCCATGAGAAAAGCGGACGCAGCATGAATGCTCGAGGCAACCCTCGGATTTGCCTCGCTCCCGATCCATCTGATCGATATAAATCTTAGCGCCGATGACTGTTTTCTCGGACGAGTCGGCCAAGGTGTACCGATGGAGGCTGTGTGCGATGCCAGCTCGCCGGCACCCTGTTTTGAGTGGATACAGCATCGTTTGCAGAATGTGGCGCAACCGGGCGGCCGTACCTAACCACGTGGCGTTATTTGTTCCTTCTGATGCAAACACGTAGGTAGCGATCGGGGTTAGGGTTAACTACAAACTTCCATTTGACACCATCCTGAACATGAGTGCGTCTATTTCTGTTTGTTTTGCTCTCCCTGTACTCACCATTGGACAGGTTACGCCGAGAATCCATTTGCCTCTACCCATTCGCTGGACACAAATCCATTCGACGACCCAGCCCCGCCGCAGTCGCAGAGTACTGACACTCGTTTGGAGGAGCTCCGACAACGCGAGCTCGAACTAGAACGACGCGAGCAAGAGCTCAATAGAAAGGCCGAGCATATAAGGCAGCATGGCAAGAACAACTGGCCGCCTTGTTAGTTCTCTCCGCCGTCGTCGTCGTCTGTCTAACGTCCACGTATCGCCAGTTTTCCCATTAATTTTCCATTCCATCTCGGAAGAAATCCCGGAGGCATCGCAGCCGCTCATAACTCGTATATATCAACTATGGCTAGTGCTTCTTGGCACACTTGTCCTCAATATGATTGCCTGTATTTTCATTCTCATCGCTGGGTCTTCTGACGGTGGGCGCGATGTCGGCGCCAGTATAGGGTGAGTTCCTGCGCTTCCCCTGCCGTAACTCATGTTCACCTTGCGATTCTGCGCAGCTACTTGTTCGTAATCTCTGCCACCTCCTTTCTTCTCTGGTATCGGTACGTGTGTCCGCAGTCCTTCGTAGCGCCTATCTAACTGCCTCGCAAAAGTCCGATTTACAATGGTTACATGAAGGTGTGTCTGTCTTTCAGGGCATAGTCATGCTTTGCATTGTTCTAACGCAATGTCAGGAACAAGCCTTGTATTACTGTGCGTACCATATACGTGCCTTTGGTAGTGTCTTATCCTTTCATAGACCTTTACTTCTTCTTTGGCGGATTCCATCTCCTATTCAGCATTTACATGTGAGTCGCTCTACTTACCTTGGTGCTCAATAATTCATTGCCTTGATAGGATCATTGGAGTGCCAAGGTAACCGAAATGTTTCTCGTCACGGTGCATTGCGTCTCATTAGTCTTCGCAGCACTGGTTCTGCTGGCCTTATCCAAACGATTCAGATGTTCGTGAACCACCACTGGGCAGCTGCAATCTTAGGCTTGGTAGCCACAATAGGTTGGATCGTTCAAGGACTCGGTAACGCTTTTTATTACCGCCAGGTAAATTTCATATATATGCGTTGAATTTTGGCGACTTATATAAACAACCATGCAGATCTATGCACATCACACTGCTGCAGGGCATACCATGGAAAAGGTAAAAATTTCACCCTCGTATTCCCCTGCATGCTCACTTTCTTTAGGCTAAAACGGAGCTGGCCTCCCACGGCGCGAAAGCCTACTTCACACGGGGTTGAATTGTGCCACTTAGTTACAAGTTCGAGTATTGTTCCTTCGCTTACCTTATATTTTATTGTGGAACTTTGTCGTGCTTTTGAGCGAAAATCTATTGAGCTATGTTATTATACTCTGAACAAAGACATTCACGGTTCGCCCAAGAAGGCAAATGATCAGTGCGTTGAGGCTGAGTTTGAAATTTGAATTGCTCTGAATCAAAAAGCGGGCCTTCGTTTTTCTTCATCCACCATCATCTAAAGGTCAGTCCGCCCTTATCGTCGTCGTTGTCGCTGCTGATGCAGTACTGTTCCTCTGTTTTCAGCTAAAAAGCCGATAAAAAACATAAAAACCCTTTTTTATCCACAAGCGGTTGTCTTGTTGCTCCTCCTGTGTATGCTGCTCTTTCGCTAGCTCCTTTACACCTCGCTGACCTCAAGAACAGTCGCAGAAAAGTTTATATCGCAGTAACGACCCCCAATATCCTCAAAAAACCCAAATTTTATTTGCTTGCAAAAAAATAAACTTTCCGTCATGTCCACTCCTGCTGTCATCGAAGCCGTTGCCCCCGTTCCGGAAGCAGTCCAGCCTGCTGTCGTGGCAATGCCGACCCCAGCGCCCGCCGCTCCAACTTATGCCCCCCAAACGACTTCGTCGGCTCCGAGTGCTTCGCTCTACGTTGGAGAGCTAGACCCTACCGTCACGGAGGCTATGTTATTCGAGATCTTCAATATGATTGGCCCTGTCGCCAGGTTAGTCCAAGTTTTACCTTTATATGCGCCCTTCAAGTTCTAAAATTGCGCTTGAATTATGTAGCATCCGCGTTTGTCGTGATGCTGTAACCCGTCGCTCCCTTGGCTACGCCTACGTTAATTATCTCAACACTGCTGATGGTGAGTTTGTGGCCCGTCATTAATCGGCCTAGACTAATACATTCTTCCAGGTGAGCGTGCTCTCGAGCAGCTCAATTATTCATTGATCAAAAACCGTGCATGGTCCGTCTGAGTCAACTTTACCTTGTTTTAGTTTAAATAAATCCTCCTCTAGCCGCATCATGTGGTCTCAACGTGATCCTGCCCTGCGCAAGACTGGCCAAGGCAATATTTTCATCAAGAACCTTGATGAACTAATTGACAACAAGGTGTGTTATTCATCTGCGCGATGGAGTGCGATTATTGAATGGCGGCGTTGCAGGCCCTTCATGACACCTTCGCCGCTTTCGGTAACGTCTTGTCTTGCAAGGTCGCTACCGATGAACAAGGCCGATCCAAGGGGTATGGTTTTGTGCACTACGAGACCGCGGAGGCTGCGGAGAGTGCCATCAAGGCCGTCAATGGCATGCTTCTTAATGACAAGAAGGTGTACGTCGGGCACCACATCTCTCGCAAGGTGTGTAATCTCTCCTTCGATTTCGGTTCTGTTTACTCACTGATCATCGCAGGAACGCCAATCCAAGCTTGACGAGATGAAGGCCCAATTCACTAACCTCTACGTCAAGAACATCTCTCTCGAAGTCACCACTGAAGAGTTTGACCAACTTTTCCAACAATTCGGTGCTGTCACTTCTGCTGTCGTCCAGACCGACGACGAGGGCAAGAGCAAGGGCTTCGGATTTGTCAACTTCGAGACCCACGAAGCTGCTCAGAAGGCTGTCGAGACCCTTCACGATACTGAACTTTACGGCCAGAAGCTCTTCGTTTCCCGTGCCCAGAAGAAGGCAGAACGTGAAGAAGAGTTACGCAAGTCGTACGAGCAGGCTAAGATGGAGAAGCTTAGCAAGTACCAGGGTGTTAATCTGTACATCAAGAATTTGGAGGACGACGTCGACGACGACAAGCTCCGTGGCGAGTTCGAGCCTTTCGGTACTGTCACGAGCTGCAAAGTTATGCGTGACGACAAGGGAACTTCTAAAGGCTTTGGCTTTGTGTGTTATGCGTCTCCCGACGAGGCTACCAAGGCCGTCGCTGAGATGAATAACAAGATGATTGGTTCGAAACCTCTCTACGTCTCGCTTGCGCAGCGTCGTGAAGTCCGCAGGCAACAATTGGAAAGTCAGATTGCTCAGCGAAACCAGATCAGGATGCAGCAAGCCGCGACTGCTGGTATCCCCAGCGGATATATGAACGGGCCGATGTACTACCCACCTGGTCCTGGGTATCCTCCTCAAGGTCGTGGCATGATGGGATACGGTCAGCCTGGAATGTTGCCACCTCGTCCTCGCTATGCCCCCACCAATGGGCAGGTTCCCGGCATGCCCCTCCCTGCACCTTACGGCCAACCCCCGCAGGGCTATGGTATGCCAGGCTACCCTGGGGGTGGTCGTGGCGGTGGACCTCGTCCTGCTGCCGGCCGCACCTCGCCTCCCATGCCCGCTGCGCCCCTCCCTCGTGCAAACGGACCACCGCCCGTCAATGGCGCTGTTCGTGCTCCCGGTGCCCCCCAAGGCCCGCCCCGCCCTCCTGCAGCAGCCCCTGTCCCCGCCGGCCGTGCACCACCTCAGCCACAGGCCTACAAGCTCAACCCTCAGACTCGCAATGCTGGCGCAGCTGCTTCACCCGCTATCCCCGTGTCTGACGCTGCTTCTGCGCTTACCCAAGTTGCTCTTGCAAGTGCGTCGCCGATGGAGCAGAAGCAGATGCTCGGCGAGGTTATCTACATGAAGATTGCGGAGTATGTTTTCTAAAGCTTGTCGGCGATGATAATACTGATATCTCTTTACTAGCTCTCAGCCCGACTTAGCCGGCAAGATCACTGGAATGTTGCTCGAGATGGACAACGCCGAGTTGCTACACTTGCTAGAGAACAACGATGCGATGAACAGCAAGGTCAACGAAGCCCTCTCTGTTCTCCATGACTACACCGTCAAGGAAGAATAAGTTGTGCCCGCCACAATATCTTTGGACCATTTTTGGATCCGTCCCTTCGTTTGTGTTTGATGTCAATCTTCCCCGCCCCCGCACTTGCGTGTTTTGATACGTTTTCGTTGATCATCTTGACTTCCATGTCTTGATCCCTCTTGTACATCATCGTCATATGCTGTCCTAGGGTTTGGGTGTATGTCGTTTCTTCCGTATGTACTTTTTAGACAGGAACAGAGGTGAACAACAGCTTGCTTTATGATTACGAACTGTGTGGTGTTGAACTTTAAGATACTCACGCGAGCCAGGGGACTGATGGTGGTTGCAGGCCAATTTGATGCATTATTAGGAAGAACGTAAGTAACGATACATCGTCCGTGAGTAGATAATAAATGCATATGGTACTTAGTGACAATAGCTACAGACGCTTCGAGGCGTGGACGATGTTGATAACACATGATAAATGTACAGACGGGTGGTATAAATCGTGTTGGGCGTCTGCTATGAGGCTTCTAACTTTCGTCTCTGGAAGTCCAACAGTAAGAAAAAAGGGACGTAGTGCCGGAAGCAACAACTCGTAATCCATCCATTGCAACTGTCCAACGGTCAAAATTACGGGATCTAGAATAATCGTCAATATACATTGTTGCTATTGGAATCCTGAACAGCAAAAGACGCTCACCCCTAGGCCAAGAACCGACTGGAATGTTGCCTTCCCGCTTAGCAATATTGTCAAACGTCCCGGTAGCAAAAAGCATGTCTGCCATGCGTTGCGGGACAGTCGGGTCTATTCTCTGGCGGCGAAGGCAAGTATGATATGTTTCCCAAAAGGTGAACCAGCCTGATGCGTCGTGTTGGGACGAGGAAGGAGAAGAGGGATCAATGGTGGGGGTCAAGTTTGGTTCTATAAGAATGACTAGACCGCCAGGGCGGAGCAGACGCGAGATTTCACGCAGCAATCGAGGATAATTATGTATCTGCAGAAACGAGGTCAGACTGT
Organism: Armillaria nabsnona; assembly: GCA_030407065.1. Taxonomy (NCBI): domain Eukaryota; kingdom Fungi; phylum Basidiomycota; class Agaricomycetes; order Agaricales; family Physalacriaceae; genus Armillaria; species Armillaria nabsnona. The sequence goes on from JAUDQA010000005.1 coordinate 2,144,809, forward strand.
CACTCGGGAAATAGGGCGCCTAAATTTACCTACCCCCATAAACATAGAGCGAGCATGAATGAGATCAAAATAACCGTCTGGATAAGGAATGGATTGTTGGTCCAAGTCACAGAGTTCGAAGCTGCAAGGAGGAGGAAGGAAGAGAAACGTTTAGGAATAGTGTGGCTGTAAAAAGACCAGTATTTCTCACGTGCAATTAGGAGGGACATCGCTAGTGGTGCTAGTGAGCAGAGGCGATGAACGTGGATTTCTGAGAGGCATACCGGGGCTGAATTGGGGCTAGGTCGATGCCAATAACTTCCGCGCGTGGAAATTCGTCTGCCATTTCGATGGCCCTGGACAGAAAGCAGCACCCTCGTCAATTCCCCCTCCACCGTTGGTCATTGCATGCAGACGAAAACAAGCATACCAAAGACCCCCTCCCGTTCCTAAATCAAGAACTAAACGGATCATAAGTCCTGTGATTTCGATTTTTGCTGATGGACGCACCTCGACGCTGTTGTCCGAACTGCAGGACTTCTCTTACGGGACCGACATAATTTTGGCCGCCAAACACGAACTTGAGCATCCGATGGTGGTATTCGGAGCGCTAGAGAGCGGGACGCGTAAGATAAAGATGCTACGTGTGAAAGTGAACGGCCTGCCTGGACTTCGTCGCGATCAGAGCTGTTATACACGTCAGTGTATCTGAATACGCGTTGCAAGATACGAACACGCACGGGAGCAAATACGATGTGTTCAAAGTGTTCAACGATCGACCATGTACATGGCGAAAGAATTCGGAGTCGTCATCTCCGACATACGATAATTCCTCCCCGGTTGGAAGGACAGGCTGGCGCAACATACATACAGGAGGGAGATTTTACATACTTTCGCGCCTGTTTAAACAAGTCCTTTTGACCCTCCGACTCGGGAAAAGCAGAAGCTTCGATTCGTACCAGATGAATATATTTGTCACGTCACACTTTTTCTGTTAGGCTTTGTTGCCGTTATGAACTGATGAGAACAATTCACGCTATTCGGGGGAATTGTGGCAGGAGAAAAGAGGCGAAGACACGCTAAGAAGACAAATGTACGGTCTAGATCTCAAGGATTTGTTTTTGATGCAGAAGTCCGGCGAAGCCTGCAAGTCCTATATTGAACTTCATTATTGACAGGTCGTTCTGTTCCTCGGATGCTCACTTCTCAATACACACTCGGAGGCTAATTATGGGCGGGATAGGGCACAGGACGGGATGTGAAATGGTCTCTGATCCTCGTGACTTGGCGGTAAGCATGTAAAAAATCTTGGGCCTTGCAGAAGAAATGATTCAAATATGACGAAGAGAGTATTTTCAACCCTTAAGGTCCAAATTGCGGCGTTGTGAACCTAACGCTGTTATTGAACATGCTTTATGTCATGCACAAATACTGTCCGTGTGGACTCCCCATGCCACCCGCGGTTGCTACTAGCACTTACTAAAAATCTGCCTCCAGGATCGACCACTATTCGCATTGTTAGTCAGATCTTATCGAACACACCAAAGAAGGGACCTACAGAGATTAGAGATATACCCCCCGTGGTGGCCTGGTATGATCTTGAACTGCATCCCAGTCTTCGGTCTACCAGGGTCAGATTCAACAACATCCACATTCCACAAACGCAGATTATCAATGGACGCGCTGTTCCGAAGTTAAGGCATCTCACATGCGTCCAGGGACCAGGCTGCTTACCAGGCAATATGTTTGTTATCTGGAAACGCGACCACACATGAAACTACTCCGGAGCTTGGTGGGTTTCTCAGGGTTTTCAGAAGCCTGGGGGTGGAAGAAGGACCCGAACGACCAAGCTGGCGTACATCCCAGACGTCAACGGTCCCGTTACGCCTTCCGGCATATATTTGGCCGCCGTCCGCAGACCAGCATGCCTGTGACGAAACAATATGTCAAAAACAAGTACGTTTCGGGATAAGCATAGCATCCGCACCGACAAGCACCAGGGGGGAGTCTTTTCATTCATCCACAATCTTCCAACACCTGTACCAGGCGTGTTTACTCTCTTATCCCAGAGGATCACCTGGCCATCTATAGACGCCGTCAATAAAATATCCGGCGAGAATTTCATATAAGTATCAGGATCGAGCAAAGGGGGGGCATTCTTGGATGGTGCTATTGAGCCGAAATTGGGACGCGGAGGTTGTTGAGGCTGAGCTGGGGGAGGAACAGCTAGCCCCGCAGCCCCGTTTGCCGTGGTTTGGGATTTGTTTTGGGTACTACTACCCTGCGTGTTCTCCGGTTCGTCGAAGAGGTCATCGAAAGATCCATCTGATTGAGATGGTGAATCAGGTGCAGGTGCAGCTGCCGAAGCGCCTGGTGGCACGGGTTGTGGCGCCGTTGCAGGAGCCGATGCAATGGTACCTTCGTCTGGTAAAGTTGAAGTCACCTCGGATTCGGGCCGGATGACGACTGCAGGACCTGGCTCTGCAAATACTGCATTTGTCGGCCGTACCGCAACTCCTGTGAGCTGGGCACCATGAGATGTGAAGTTTCTTACTTTCTGGCCTGTATTAAGGTCCCACAGCTGTTGAAAACCCGTTCACTATATTCCAAATTCCGACCATGCAAGTAACTTACAAGTGCGTCACCGTCCCATCCAGCACTAAAGAAGCCCTTTTCATCATGGTCCAGAGATAGCGCAGATACGGGGCCGCGATGACCACTCATGACATGACATAAACGTCCAGGATCATGCCTCACCGTATAGAGGCTGATGGGGCCAGACTGTCGCTTGCTCGTTAGTGAGGCGAATTTGGGGAGAAAAATGGAAAACGCACGTCGCTTCCCGCAAGAGCCCACAGCGCGTCTGAATGCATCGCTAAACAATATACCGGGGACAGCCCCGTCTCATCCTCGGCCGAAGCGGTGGATACGTCTGGAGGCGTTGGATTCTCCCACCAAAAACGGAGCTGCCCAGATTTCATGATTCCCTCCACAACACCAGAGTGATGTCTTTGTGGCGCCGTCAAGAAGTTCTTTCCGTTTAGCGCCGTAAAAATATCGTAGTCACGGATATAACCATCATCAGATCCAGTGAGAAGATGGGTCATGCAGTGAGAAGAGGCGAGTGCATGGATGGGAACCGGGTGTGGTATTGCACATACGGCCTCGACGATGCATGTACGATACACGGGTACGTCAGAGCCTCTCGGATAGTAAAGAGCCTTTTTCCGAGCTCGGGCAGGCGAAAGAGATCTCTTGCGAACCAAGGGTGGTGAGGCCTCTGTTGTTCGCGTCAACAGCAAGAAAAGGTAAAAAACAAGCCACGCACGTTTGACAGAAGACGACTGAGATTGGGATTGAGGCGACAGTAAGGACGCGTTCTGGACTGAGCTTGGCTGTGATGTCGGCTGCATGTCTCTCGAAGGCTCCGACTCGTCGTCGTCGTCGTCATCGTTATCGTCAGAGACGCCTTCATCGGTAGAGCTAGAAGAGTCCTTGCAGAGAATAAAGCATCGCACAGAAATGCAGGCAGCGAACACGCACATCGTCGCCGTCTTCCGTGGCTTCCTCGTTTATCGCATCGAACAGCTCCTCCTCGAGGTCATTGTCGGCGTCTTCGTCGAGGTCGTCTTCGTTGTCCTCGAGGGCGTCGTCTTCAGTGTCTGAGGGAGGCATGATGAGGAACTTGGTAAACAAGGCGGCACGCACATGATCGCCGCGCGACTTTTGATTTTGGTGACGTTGCCTGCCCCTTGAAGAACCGCGACCATGGTATTAGCGGACCTGGGCCGCAAGCTCAATGCTGCCCTCTCTTCCCTCAACAGGGCACCCGTCGTCGACGAGAAGGTCAGTCGCATGAACAGCGCTCGTCGCCGTCCTTGACTCTTTGCAGGTTCTCGATGCAACTCTGAAGGAAATAACCGCTGCTCTCCTCGAATCGGATGTGAATGTCAAGCTCGTTGCGTCGCTGCGGCAAAAGGTCAAGGCAAAAGTAAAGGCGGCTCTTGAAACTGCGGACAAGACCAAGGACACTAATCGGAAGAATCTCATTCAAAAGGTGCATCACGGCCTGCGACTTTGCCACGACATTATCTTGATGTGTATCTCTGTAGGCTGTCTTTGATGAACTCGTGCACCTGGTGGATCCCGGCGTGGAGCCCTACAAACCAAAGAAGGGACAAGTGAACGTGATAATGGCCGTTGGTCTGCAGGTGAACCATACAGCTCGATCTACTCAAACCGTTTCCAATCTGCTTCTAGGGTAACGGTAAAACTACGACATGTACAAAGCTTGCTGTACATTACCAAAAACGAGGCTTCAAGTCTGCCATCGTCTGTGCAGATACTTTCCGTGCCGGTGCTTTCGACCAAACACGACAGTCGGCAACGAAAGCCAAGGTCGCGTACTTTGGATCATACACCGAGACAGATCCGGTGGCAATTGCTGCTCAGGGTGTCGCAAAGTTTAAGAAGGAGCGGTTTGAAGTTATCATTGTGGATACGTCTGGACGGCATAAGCAGGAGTCAGAGTTGTTCGAGGAAATGGTACAAATCGGTGAAGCAGTCAATCCGAATATGACAGTTCTCATTCTCGATGCTAGCATCGGTGCGTCGTAAACCTTATCAGTAATATACACTAATCTGATCCATTATGTAGGTCAAGCTGCCGAGGCGCAAAGTCGAGCCTTCAAAGAGAGCGCAAATTTCGGAGCAATTATCGTAACAAAGATGGATGGTCATGCGAAGGGTGGAGGCGCCATTTCCGCGTACGTCGTCTCTGGCGCTGAAGCGAAATGACTTGTGAACCCTTTCCAGTGTCGCAGCCACAAAGACGCCAATAATCTTCCTCGGTGTAGGCGAACATCTACACGATCTGGACCGATTCTCTCCCCAACCGTTTATATCAAAACTTTTGGGTCTGGGCGACGTTCAAGGACTAATGGAACACATGCAAGATCTGGCAACACAAAATCCAGACAAGCAAAAGGAAATGGCGAAGAAATTGGAAGAAGGCAAACTGAGTATTCGAGACTGGCGAGAGCAAATATCAAATGTTATGAATATGTCAGTGAAACCTTCTCCCGGGAAATTGCCCAGTGCTGACGATCACGGCCCATATTGCAGGGGACCGATAAGCAAAATCGCCTCAATGATACCAGGTTTACCTCAGGATTTATTGCAAGGGTCAGATGAGGAAGGAGCGGTGAGGATGAAACGGATGATATACATAACGGATAGTATGACTGCTGTGGAGCTGGACTCTGACGGTGCGCCATTCATGGAAATGGGCAAAGATGGTAAACCGACTGGACTAACGTGGCGTGTGACACGGGTCGCGCGAGGGAGCGGAACGAGTGTACGGGAAGTGGAAGAACTACTTTGTCAATACCGGATGATGGCGAACATGGCGAAACAGGCAGGGGGCAAGAACGGGTGGTACGTGAACCCTGCTTTTGGACGTTTAACTTGAAGCTGAGGTTATCTCGAAGGTTGTCGGCGATGCAAAAGATGCAGGCAGCGGCTGGGGGGAAAGGACGAGGTGCCAACGGGATGCCGACGCCTGCTCAGATCCAGGCGATGCAGCGAGCGATGCCTCCTGGTATGCTGCAGCAGATGCAGCGACAGATGCGCAACGGAGGTGGAATGCAAGAAATGATGAAGGCGATGATGCAGGGCCAAGGAGGAGATCAAATGGACATGGAGGAAATGCAGAGTAAGGATGAACTGTTCCTGCGCTGGTACAGTGGTACTGACGAGCTTTCAGGGATGATGGCTTCGATGGGAAACGGACTGGGTGGATTGGGTGGCCTGGGTGGACTTGCTGGAGGCATGGGGGGAATGCCAGGGATGGCAGATATGCTGAAGATGATGGGTATGGGCGGACCGGGACGGTAGAGCGGCGGTAAATATTTTATTTTGTATAATGTACTTTATGACGACGCGCAAAATGAAACCAGGGTAGAGGCGTAACGTTAGGAACCAGTTGACCCAGTTGGAAACTCAGTATGATCACCAGCGGGCGGTCCTTGGTTCCTTACCTTTCACCACCATCCATGCAACGATACCGTCGCACAATGCTGCTGCTCAGAGCGACAGAAAAGCGAATACGGTGAAATTAAATCCGTGGACGAGACGGGAACCTGATAACACATGGGACGAGGTAACGTGTAACCGTCACACCCGACAGCCGTCGGACCACGACCACCCATGCCTGTTCTTCCAGCCAGGTCGCCTCTGCGCCCGCCCCCGCCCCAGAAACGCGGTGAGCTCGTCGTGACGAAGAGACAGCATGCCCTGCAAGAGCTGCTCGCTTCGGAGAAGTCGTACGGGTCTGATCTCGCGTTGGTACGGCAGGTGCACATACCGTTGGCCCTGGGTGAGTTACTTTCTGCTGCAATGAGACTTGCAATTCACCTACCATGCAGGCCAGCCGATACACCTCCGCGACCAAACCCTAACCTCAGAAGTCGAAGCCCCGATGACCTCCGCCGACGTCAAGCTCATCTTCGGCAACATTACCGACCTTTCCGACTTTGCCAACCACTTCCACCATGCCCTACAAGCCGCCCTCGACGCTGACACCGTCGGCGCCCTCTTCCTCAAGTCCGTATCCGACATGGAGCGCCCGTACAAGACCTATATCGCCCGCCATGAGGCCGCCTCCCGCCATCTCCGTTCCCTCCCCGTCACACCCGCCCTCACAGCCTACCACACCCAAACACAAACAATCGCCGGCGCCATGTCGCGCGCCTGGGATCTCCATTCCCTGCTCATCAAACCGGTGCAGAGGCTCCTCAAGTACCCGCTCCTCCTGGGAACTATCTATGAGGAGACACCCGAGGGGCATCCTGACAAGGAGAATCTACGATTGGCAAGGGACGCGGTCCAGGATCTGGCTTTCAGGGTGAATGAGGAGCGCCATAGGGCAGAGGTAGTGAAGGATGTCCTGAAGCGGAATATCGTGCGCCTCAAGAGCGTCAAGGGCCCCAGTGCCCCTGCCCCTGCCCCTCCTACAGGCGATATGACCAACTACCATGCCCGTCTGCTGCGAGTCCAATCATTTTCCAACCAGCTCGCGCAGAACGTCCTCCACTGGTCGCGTTCGGTGGCTGCAGCCTCGACGCAGCTACACGCGTTTGCCAAGTCATTCGGGAACGTCATTGGAATCTCCACAGACGTCCAGTCAGATTCATTTGATGCTTTTATGACGCTCATCACTATGCACCTAATACCACTAACGACGACCCTTTCGCAGACATTGAGCAAAGATCTCCTCACCCCACTTTCGCAGCTCCTAGATGCGACCGCTAAACCTCTCCATCTCATCGAAACACTACAAAATACTCTACTCCCTCTACATACACATCTTATGAACATGCCTGTATCGCACAAGAACCGCCCCTCGCCAGAACTGCTCAAAGCTTCTGCGGACTACATAGCACTTCGGGGAAAGCTCACAGAAGAGCTGCCTATATTCGTGGACAAGGCTGATCGGGTCCTATGTGGGTGTGTCTTTCGACTGGCACGGGCAGAGCAAGAGTACTGGAAGCAGGTCAATGCCGGTTGGCGAGAACTGTGGGATATGTTAAGCGTGGAACCTGGGAACACGGTCAAGGTTTGGTGGGATCGGTGGGAAGAGGTGGATGCGGTGCTCTCGAGGATGCGATGTGTACAGTTTCGTCCACCGTCGCCCTCATCAGCGTCGTCTTCGCTGTCGAACGCGACCACCGCAGTTGGGAGCGTCTTATCATCATTGGACCCCAAGCGGTCAAGCGTCAAGTCCAAGACACGGTCAGAGTTCGAATACGACATGTACGAATACAAGACTCGCGCGCTTGATAGTCTGAGGCCCAAGTTGCGCCGGCCCTCCACGTCGATGCCCTCATTACCGCGGAAAAAGAGTTTCCGGCGAAAACTCTCAGATCTGAATGTCAGGGAAAAGGCAAAGGAGGCGCTCTATATCGTCCGGTCGGTGTACCCGTTTGATCCCCCAAAGAAAAAATATTTCTATGATTCGTATCCGTTTTTGGCGTTGAATGGGCAGGGAGAGGAGCTTGATGTGTTGAAGGAGGCGGGGCATCCGAAGGACCACCTGAGTCGGGGGCTGATGCTGCACGTCGACGATGGCGGCGCGGAGGAGCCGGATTCGCTTTTGCTAGTGCGGCGGAAGGTTGGGAGTGAAGTCGGGTGGGCTTTAGCGAGTTATCTCGAGCCGGTCACGATATAGGTGTATGGGTTTAGTGCAGCAGCATACTAAGGAATGTAAACTACTTATAATATTCACTTTTAAATCTTTCTGTAGCAAGAGAGGTAGTAACCTTGCGTATTGCGCCTATAAGAGCGTTACTTGCACGCCCCAAGACAGGCCCGTACCATGTCTTTGAAACGTTATGTTGTCCTTGCCAGTGAATCAAACAGTTTCTTCCTCCTCGTGTCCCTGAAGGCTCCATGGGGTTGCAACTTGAAATGCTATTTAGGTTGCGCGAGTAGAATGCCTCTGAGGTCTGGATTGCAAGACTTTCTTTGCGTTCGCCGACACGAAGCTCCGCACATACGAGTTTGCGGATAGAACAAGCATGTGTGACGAAATCCGCGGAAAAAAATATAGCTTTTGAATTCAAGTCCAAGTGAACAACCCGCCTTGTACTGGGTTGGTATCAAACATTTCAAGACGAGACAGTCCGGTTATAGAAGGGTGCATGCGTAGGACATAGCCGGACTTAAGCCAGAACTTGAGATCCTAACGAATATGAAATCAATGACCGAAGCAAAATGGCATCCGCATACCAGTGTGTAAGGGACCCGGGACGGCCGAGGAGTCCAGGACATGGCTGCTCGCTCCATCAATGACCTCTCTACAGGCGATAAATGAGGGCCATGAAACGCGTCGGGAAAGAGGCGGAATGTGTTGTATTAGACCCGAAGCAATAGAGAATAGAAGCATTGTGATGAACCTGAATGAGATCCTGAGATTGAGTTCGAGTACAAGAGTTTTAGTTTCAGGGTCATGACCACTGCCGTTGAATGGAAGACCCATGGCGTCGGCAGTAACCTACATGCACCAGAGTTGATACGAGGCTGGAAATTCGGTGGCGATGATCTCAGAGGGCCCCATGTGGTTTTGTCGGTGTACTCGCAAACAAAAAAGACTCAAGCTCGTATCCGAGTCCGTTTGTGGCGCTGAAAGGCGCAAGCATCTGGGGGAGTATCTGAGCTGCATCTGAGATGTTGCATGTGGATGACGAGGATTCGACGGAGCCGACGTCGGCTAGGTAGTTCCTGAGCCGCGGTTAGATAGTTGTTATTACCAGAAGAAAAAAAACAGATGGAGCAAGTAAGACTAGGAATGATTGCTCAACCACCTCTTCTTCTGAGCGGACGCGGAAGAGGTGTTGCCAAAAATGAAGGAGGAAGTGTGTTTATCGGCCCCGGTAGTCTTGGATATCGAAGAGGAATTCCCAAAAACGAGCTATATGCATGTCATGGCAGGGCTGATAAAAGATGCAGATGGCGTACGATCCAAAGACCCCAGATGGCGATGACACCAGCCGCCACAGAGGTCAGGGTGGCGAGAGAACCGACATCTGTCGTGTTGTACGCAAGAAACGACGAAATGAAGGAGCACAAGGTGAGTGGGAGTAGAAGGGAATGCTGCAAACAAGTGAGTGGGTACCGAGCATGGAAGTAGTCCGAGACATACGTTGAGAACCAGGGCGAGAGCCACAGCGAAGAGGCAAATGCCAAGGTGGACCATGAGGAACGATTCCAAGGACGTGAGCTCGCGGTGTTCGGAGGCAAAGAAGAGGAGGAGCCGGGGTGATAGTACGAGGGTTCCAGAGGCGATGGTCAGTCTGGAAACAGGTCAGAGGCGAACTGGCGAGCAGGGTACTTGGTTACTGACAGAGCTGAGCAGGCGAAGGACCAGATGAGCATTGTCGAGTCGTCGTCGTCCTTTGCTGGCTTCTGCTGCTTTGGCGCGGCGAGGTCGTGCATTTCGTATTCGTCGACCATGGTGGTAAGCGGTGATATCCAAATCGGGCTTGACGATGACCACCATGTCGAAGGTGTACCAGATCGGCTCCCAGTGGCCCGGCTTCCCCGCCATCCGCAAACTCTTCGTCTTGTAAGCTCCGCTTTGTTTTCCGTGAATATCACACCCTTCATCTGTGCCCAGTGGCGACTCGTACAGCTCTGTGCTCACTGCCTACTTTCGCGGTCGCCGGGATATCCGACCGTCGGCGGCCCTGCCTTTGGGTGTGCCGTTCCCTGGCGAGATGGGCGGTCTCTGGAACGAGCCTGACGCGCCTAACTGGGTGGGACACTTTATCACCAAGCACTGCCCGCTTCCTCGGTACAAGCCAGACCAAGATAGCGACCCAGAATTTGCCGCCAACCCGCTCCTCGTGTACGACTATGCCATCGGCGGCAACACCGTGTCTGGCGTGCAGACACAGGTCGGCGCTTTTCTTGACGGTGCCGGCGCCAAACTCGACTGGGCACCGTGGTCGGGGCGGGACAGCTTGTTCGTGACTTGGGTCGGCATCAATGACTGCGCGTCAGTCGACGTTACTCTTCAGTCGCGTCTTTGTTGTTCATCTACTCGTTCACAGCTACTCGAGGGATCACAGCGACAATGCCAAGGCTCTCTTTGACATTCAGCAAAGGTTGTACGATGCCGGTGCTCGCAATTTTCTGTTTATTGATGTGCCACCGATGCATAAATCACCCGCAGGTCCGCCTACATTCCCTCATCACATACACGCGCTGACATCAGCCTAGTCTCTCACTATCTCGCCGACTCGGCCAGCGTGTCCTATCACGACTGGAATTCCTGCCTCGCCAAGGCGCTCGAATCCTTTGCTTCTTCACACCCAGACACCACCGTCATGCTCTTCTCCTCATACCAGACCTTCTCCTCCATCTTTGATAATCCTGTCGACCACGGTTTCGAGGAAAAGGACATCCACAAACGCGGAGGTAACATCTGGTACGATCACCTCCATCCCACGAGCGCTGTCCACGACATTATCGCCGCCTATCTTGCTGACTTTCTCAGCGAAGTTACCCCAGCCAACTAATATATCCGAATGTATCGCACATGTAAAATAAAGACTGTTCCATAAACTTCTCTCAAGCTTAGCAGACGAGCTCTTTCAGCTGAATCAATAGCCTTTTTGGATCACAAGCTCGACGCGAGGAACGAGCGGCTCGAGCTTGTGCCAGGCCAAGCTATAAGCCGAGTATAGTTGATTTAATTGTACAATTTGCTCGCCGTGCTCCGCGGGATCGAGCAGTAGCTACGCTCCATTCTCGTCCTCTTCCTCATATCGCAGGCCTCGTAATTTCGCGACCCTCCCACCTGCACCCTTGATATTGGATAGTTGTTCGGGTTCGTTTGTCTGCCGCATCACGCATCTCGCGGTTGGCCAGTCAAGAACCTCCCGAACACCTGGGTCTCCCGCTTTCTCAGTTGGTGACGCTTGGTTACCCTTCCCAACTTCCCTCTCTTTCGGAAGTTGTCTCCTTCACAAGCGGGATACTCACCCCCCAAACCCCCAAGATACTTTGTATCTTGACTTTCTCAGATTCAGTTCATCTATCCAATTTCACGATCATCTTTATTCTAGATATCAGACACGTACATATGCGATCTTAGCTTGGGCGTGCATTCAACATCGCCGACTCACGTGGGACTTACAAGTCGAGCGAGCGGATCTTACCCATAGATGTTAGAGTTATCGCGTCACTACCGACTAGTCCTGAATCGTTGGCAAGTTTCAGGTTTAAATGACATCAACCAGCGACTAGACCACGACCATGCAAATCTTTCATTAAACCAAAAGCCGCTGAAGCATCAACCGTCTTCATGGCGGGACAGAGGCAAGGACAAACCAAGTATATCACAAGCACAGCGTCAATTATTCATGTGCCCAGAGCACACATCGCCCACTTGCGTTACCACTCGCAGCTCGAGCCACAAGCTTAGGATGAGAGCATGTAACTGCTTGAACTGCCGAAATCCTAGTAGTAGTACGCAGTCAGTAAAGTCCGACTCCGTGCCAGGACTTGACTTACCTATCGCTATCGGAAAGTCTGGCGAGGAGCTCGCCCTGTCAAAGAATTAGATAGGTTTAGGATGGGAAAAAATGGGCCCACAAACCTTGCCAGAAAAAATATCCAGCGCGTGATTCATGTTCCCAATCTGTAGGCGAGTTAGTGGCGCCTAGGTGACAATCCTTTGACGTACCGTAAAATGCGGGTGCGCATCAAGATTCGGAGACCATTGCGCACGAAGAATCGTCAGCCATTTGCCCTATAAAGCTTGAATTAGCTTTTCATACTCGAAGAACCACAACACCTACCGTCTGACAATTATGCTTGATACGGCTGAACGGCCTAGAAGACCCAAACGGACCAGGTTTCTCAAACGCTTTAGTATCGAAATCCCAAACTGCTTATCTATCAGCTTCGGATATCAATGAGGGGCCTTCACTCACGGCGTATAGTGTCATCATAACTCGTACTAACCACGCTCTTCCCTCGAGGATCCCAATACGCAGAACTCACAGACTTGTCATGGCGCCACTCGCCGCGCAAGCACCCATGTCCTTTCTTGGACTCTACAAACTCATTCACGCTCTCCAATCCAATCTCTGCAACGGAACTATCCGTCGAAGTCGGTGGCGTGCCCAAGTGCTTCAATTTTCGCACATCCCAGATCCTTTGTCACGCATCAGTGGGGCTCTCGAAGGCAGGAGGGGGTAAACTCACTTGAGCGAGCGACTGTTACTCGCCGTCAAGACAAACTCTGGTCGCGCTGGGTTAACGCTGACGCATCCAATCTTTTGGTCGGACAAACCATACCAGGTGCCCTTTGATTGGTGCTGCCGGAGATCAAGATGCGTCAACCCACCTGCAGCATCCGAAACCCACATCTCGTTCCCCGTGGGCGTCAAATCTATGCTGCAGAGAAGGGTCTCATCAGACGAGAATATCTGCCGTGAGACTCCCGTCGTGAAGGACAGATTGCGGATCGTGCAGTCATATGCACTGGTGTAAACCTAAAGGGAACTTAGAAGCTGGCGATGCGTGTTAAGGTTAGACGTACGGTGTGATAATCCACTGGGTTGAACTTAACACACGAAATAGACTGTAGGGCGGTCAACACGAGATTCGAAGGTCATCACGCCAACTTACCGACTTGGAAGTAGCAGGCCAATGAACCTGCAACCGCCAATATTTACCACCTTCCTTGCTAGCGTCGTCCACAGCATCCTCGTCCTCGTCCATCACGTCCTCCGGAGGAGCCTGCGCATCCCAGATACCCAGCTGACCGTGTTTGTCTGCACAAGTTTAGCTCTTGCCAATGGCTCAACAGAGACACCCACCTCCAAAAAAGATAAGATCCTTCTGCACATCCGGGTGATAGGCAGCACTATAGATTCGATTCTCCGTCACCTTGGCCCGGGACACGACGCGCATTCCCTTGAGCTCTTCTCTCAAGTCCTGCAGCTCGTTCTTACCCTCTTCCTCTTCCTCCTCCTCTGGGCGCGCACTTGAACTTGAAGCCCCCTTCAAAACATCCACCAACCGTGGCCTCTCATCCTCATCTTCCAACGTGGTGGCGAGCTCCAAGTCCTGATGTCTAGGCCTCTTGGCAATTCGGGCGCGTTCCTCTGCTTCGATACGCTCCTCGGCCACTTTCGCACGCTGCTCCTCCAATTCGGCCTATGGGTTCAATAAGTCCTTTTTCGAGATTAAAGATTAGTCCACGTACCTCGCGCTTCCTCTTCCTCGAAGGACTCTCATTAGGATCAGTCACATTCCGCAGACGCGCAGACTGCCGCCGGACGGTGGGTTCTTGCTCCTCTGTCTTGGTCTGCTTCCTTTTTGATGGCTGCACCGGCTGGGCTTTCTTCTTAGCCTCCTTTTTTGTAGGTTTGGCTGAGAATCCAAGTCCCTCGACAGCTTGCTTGAGCTCGAGCTCGTCAAGCAGAGCACGATTCCGCGCGATGTTGGCTTCGCGGTCGATTTCGCTGTAATACCAGTAAGGTTTCGCGCTTATTGAGACGAAAAGAGGCGGCACTCACTATTGAGAAAGTTTTGCCATGATGATGATGAACAAGAAGTTAAAGTTTGCTCCACCACGCGAGTCAGAAGACGCGCTATGTCACATCGCGTGATCTTCCGCCCCGGGAACTCCGAGAACAGCCGCGAAGGTGCCACTGACAAGGTAAATACAATTGAGAAATATAGAAAGATCTACTACTACCGATACTAATTACTACAGGGACAGAGAGCATATACCACACAGCAATAGAACGGTGAAATCATCAAGAAAACATAGACAGGTCATGAGTTACCAAACGGGCATGACAAGAGGAAGAAAAGGCTACAGTGGACGGGTAATATCCCCCGATTAGTGGATACGTAGTGTCCTGGGGAAGAGATACGGAAAAAGAAGCATGGATAAGAAAGAGTCCCAAAGTCTAGGTTACCTCCAGTACGGCTGTTTCCAGCACCCTGAACATAGTCGAGTCTTTCGACTCCTCCGTCCACCCCACAATTTCTCTCCAGTTAACCGTATTGGCTTCCTTCTCCCCTGCACCGGCAAAGATGCCAACATCGTCATCGGAGAGTCCTCGCCAGATAAGGAACAACCGCAGAAACACACATGGGTCCGACGTTACGGCTATATCGATAGCGGCGGCAATCTTTGGAGGGGGTAGGAATCGATAGGCTATATTCTTGTGCGCAGAGAAAGCGCCCATATTGTTACTGTAAAGTACGAGAGGTAAACCTTCCGATCAAATCGAAAGCAAGCGACTCACTTAATGAAGTTCGTGCGTGCATAAAGAGACATCCCGAGCTGGTCCAACACATTCATGAGGTGGGGAATGAAATCTCGGAAAGTCATTGCATATCCGTTACGCGGAGCAATGTAGTCATTAGGATCCATCATGCCGGGTTCAGGGCTAAAAGAGATTGAATCTGTCAGTAAGTGATGGACATGAATAGGCAGCCGTAACGTACATTGCTTCGTAATATAAAGCCGTCGACACCATTTCACTTTCAAAGTGCTCCATGGCACCACCAGGGTGCGCGCGCAAGAAGTATTTTACCTTGTTTTCGGACACCTGTTCCGCTGGAGGCCATGTAATGCCCAGCTTCCACAGAGGCGAGAAGGTGAGAATTACATCACAATATTGCACCTCCGGAGTCAGAAGACTGAGATGACATCTTGCAGTGGTAGGCTTGGCGGCGACAGCTAGCTTGGTCATGACGCGAGAATCAAACATAAACTCGGGAGTATATTGCTCGTTCTGTAGCCGAGTCCCGCTGAACTCCATCTTGTGTGTGTCACCCTGATGGACAATGTCAAGTTTCCCCCAAAACATGCCATCAACTGTAGTCCCATCTTCCATCCGAGCCATATCAAGCTCGTCCGACGCTACGGTGGTATCGAGGGCAACATGTTGACCGGGCATTAATTCCAGATTGAAAGTCGCGGGCATCTCCAAAACGGGCGGTGGACTGTGGGCGAGAACATCATGGGTTAAGGGTTCATGATCAATATATATAAAAAGAAAGGCAATTTACGGTGGTGGGCTAGCGAAAAACGCATCTTAGAGTTGGTACCGTAGAGAAGAGAAGTAGATAAACATACGGTGGCTCCTCCGGCGGGGGAGGTGCGTCGCTAACAATCTCCACCCGCAAACCCTGTACGCCCATTTGGGCGATTTGAAACGAGTCTTCTCCGGTAAGCTACGGAATCAAACGTCATGAGACAGTTTCCTGCGAATAGATAAGGTTGCATACATAAATGTAAGGACCGGAAATGAGGCGCTAAAAAGAACTGAGTTAGATGAGATGAAAGGGCGGCTGATAAACTCACAGCAGCGTTCAGAGACGCATACTCGACAGGTATACGAAGGGAAAACATAGCATCCGGTGGCGGTCTTGTCCACTCGCGTGCGACGGCTTCGAGTTCCTTAAAACGATGTTAGACGCGACCAAGATGGGGAATGAGGGCGACATACAGCTAGGGTATTGGGCAGCTGTTGAGGTGGCGCTTAACTGGAGCCAGTGAAAATGTGGCTAGGACGCACCATTCGAACAGTCTCCATTTCTTCAAAACACAGTGTCAAAAGACGCTGTCTAGCGAGGGCCTGTTGTTTCTGCATTTCGTCTTTGTTTTTACCCTTGAATCTGTTCCAGAGACCGCCTTGATGAGGCAGACTGGTGTTGGTAGATCTGATAGGCAGAGAGAGCATGGCGGCGGTTGAGATTATAAGTGGTAGAGAGGAGAGGGACGGATGCCTCACGCTGGTGATGCAAGCATGTTCGGTAGAGGCGTTTATTAGTGTTTAGTAGAAAGAAAGAGTCATATTCCTGGAAAGGTATGCGAAATTTGGGCTTGTTCCGAACACGAGG
Source organism: Armillaria nabsnona (assembly GCA_030407065.1). Lineage (NCBI taxonomy): Eukaryota > Fungi > Basidiomycota > Agaricomycetes > Agaricales > Physalacriaceae > Armillaria > Armillaria nabsnona. The sequence continues at coordinate 2,161,222 of JAUDQA010000005.1, forward strand.
CAGATGAGGGCAGATGGTATTTGATAGATCTGCGTATCGCAAACAAATCAATATTCATCGAGACTCTATCGAGACAATCAATGAAACAGTTACCGTTTTTAGGGCAATATTGTGAACCGCAGCAGTAGAATGAAGTGGTGGTACAAAGGCAAGAGAGAAATAAACTCTTTTCTACCATGACATCATCTCTCGTAATCTCCAAATTTCTACCTTCCGTTTCCCTCCACTAAACTAGCTGGCTGCCATGCTGTCCGTCTCTGGTAGAATAGCTGCTCGTCTTCTCGCCCAGAGAAGAACCTTTGTATCTCCAACTGTTCTCTCCCAGCCATGGGATACTCATTCCGTTTCCCACCTCAGGCAGGAAGCTCGAGCTCGTGGCCTATCATCGTGTGTCCATTTACCCTCGTGTTTAGCTCTCCGTCTCAACGCTGACAAGGAGGGGAAACAAGTCGGCACTGATTGCACGTCTGCAGGAGCATGAAAAGAGTCTATCCTCAGTGGCAGCGGCACCAAACGCGTCAACAGGCGAGGTTCCTGGGATTCCACCTGCGCCCGAGTCGGCAGTCGCAGCCCCGACGACTGGATTCTGGAATATCAAAATACCAGACGTGGCGTTGCCTGATCCAGAGCCTGCCATCCAGATCGTGAGTGCCTTGTGCCTTCACCACTCTCTCCGTTCTTCATGTCCCTATAGCCGTACACGCCTGACTTTTGGGAATCGTCGACGCCGTTGGCAGTAAAGGAAGAACACGCTATTCCCAAGATTCTCGTCGTTGCCGGCTCGCAAACGCACCCCGGCGGCGGACCGTCTCACACCCTCCTCGAAACTGGCCAGACGGATGACGCTTTGCCGGTTACCCCCGATGCATCGTGGGGAGCACCACGGACAGCGACCGGCAAAGGTGGTTTCTGGGACGACGCATCGGAGAACTTGGATCTCCCGTATCCTGGAGAAGTGAAAAAGTCGATCTCAGGGACATGGTCTGGCCTGAAGAGTTGGTTCAAATGAATTGGGTGTAGCTACGAGGTTGTAATAGACATAGAACTCCCTATCTCATCTCCAGAAGGTGACCATTCTACCCAGTCTGCCCACAGCCACCCGAGCAGCAAGCGTGATACAAAATATATTTCTTGCTCGCCATTCACGCGTGTATTGCCCTGTCCGATCCGTTTCCTGCATCACCCACTGTTTGTAAAACGCAGAAAGCGCTTCTTCTTTATCTACCGCTGTCGCTGTTGGGGGCAAGCTGGCCAGAACGGCTTCTTTACCGCCTTCGAATCGAATATTACTCTGGTACACCATGAACACGTGTTTACATCGAGATGAAAGCGTTGACATACATCTAGCCAGAAATTTTGGTCCAGGTCATCCAACTGCTGTCGTTCGAGCTTCCACTGAAGGTCGTACGCTCCCGTTCCGAGCGGAGGCTCTGGGTCAAACTCTGCTAATGAATACGGATGTTTGAGCAGGGATGGCGGGGGAGGCGGGGGCACATCGTCGTATATAACTGGGCGCAGATGAGAAATTGGGTCAGGCGGGCCAACGAGGTGGCGAGAAGGCACAGAGTTGTGAAACAGACGCCCTAATGGCAGACGTCGTGATCGTAACAGACCAAGCATCGCGGAAGTTGCCGAGTACTTCATCTTCCAACAGTTTTGTAGCATCGCACATTCACCACGAAAAATCCCGGCACCACTTCGTCGTAAGTCTCAAGAAATTCGGGTCAAGTGAGAGAACATGTCTACTGCGATGCATTGTCTGAGGAAGCAGAATTTTCACAAAGGTTGCATGCAGCAAGTTCACTTTGCAGATCTTCGATTCCGCGTATCTGACGAGGATACATGGGCTACGACGTGTTAACGTGTCCAAATCCCAGTTTCTGAGATAGATGACTTCAGTAAGGCCCTCAACAGGACGGTTGACTTCCATTCGAAAGACCTGAAAATTATTATTTAAAAGTGATACAGTATCATTACAGCGCTATCTGGACAAGAGTCGATTGAGCCATGACTTGACTCTTCGTGGCTTCTTCGGAGAAGGCGAAGAAGTACTAGCCTTGGAGGCCCCGGCAGCTTCAAGGTCGGCGTATCGACGTTTATATTCAGCGGGAGACTCTCCTGTCACCCCTTTCTTCCACATCCCTCTACGAGCCGCTCTGAATTACGATTAGTGATGAGAAGAAGGACAAAGCTGTGCGACATACTTGGCCTCGGCCTCTACTCTCATGAATTCATCTTTGCCCCATTTCCCGTACTCCGCCCCTGACTGTAACGTGAAAAGTAAGCACGAGAAATTGCGAGTTTAAATACAAAGAGTACCTGCAAATATGTTGTCACCCAACCTTCCTTCAACATCTCCAATGATAGGCTCTTCCCATGAAAAAGAGAGCCTGGTAATATTCTCGGTGGCAAAAGGACGGTAGATACCTGTTTGGACATGGGTAACGGGCGCTCGGGGAAAGGGTAGACATACTATTCGAGCGTACTGATCACGCCTCAGCAACTGACAGTACAGGGTCTTTCCGAATATCTTGTCCTTCAAGTACGCCAGGCTCTCCTCCGCGTATGGTTGTGCTGGCCGGCCAAAGTGTGCTGCCTGGTGCCTTACTTCATGAGGGGAATACACGACTTGCACATCGATTAACGCGCACCTCAGGAGCGTCAACACCACCAATTCGTATGTGAAGTGTCTTGTCTTTCAAGTCTAAACCAGAGGATATGTCGGACAATTAATCAGACACGACAAAGAGGCGCACCTTTCGCAGTGGTCGGCACGCGTCTGAACTTGATAGGCCACCTCCATCCAAACGCAGGGGTATGATAAAGACTGACAAAAAGTCAAATCGGGCCAGAGCAAGCGATTCAAGATCAAAGAACCGGAAATTATCAGAATCTCCTACACTGCCGCTTGGTCAATTCACTTCAGATGAAATGATGAGAAGAGGGGGCGGACCTGGTCACAACGCCCTTCACCCAACGTTTCCTCGCTATCATATCGGGAGTGACCCAATCCCCATTTTGAATCCGCCGGAAATATCGTGTATAAACTCGTCGACCACCAAAGGTTGTTACTGCGCCAACGGCGAACGCTGAGAAGACGAGTATCTCTGTAGGATATTTGTCTATGTACGTGGCCTTGAAATCATTGAAAAGCTCGGTGACGCCGTCCTTCGACGACATTGTTGATGTCGAGAGGCGAAGGGAGGAGGCAGGAAGGGATCCAGAATAGGCGTGTCATGGTGGTGCTTGAAGCACGTGGCCAATCCAGTCCGGGGCTGATCAGATCTTGTTACGAATATTCTTTATCTTAGCGCCTCGACATCTTATCCTCGGCGCTAACTCACTAGAACATGACATAAACACACAACCAGCACACTACACTATGGCTCGCGTTCACCGCTCACCTACGGTGCTGTTACTGAACGACCTGACTTACAATACATCTATTATTAGAACCAGAACTCCAGTATTTAAGTAGCATAGTTCTTGCTGTAGTAAGTAACCTCAGCTTCAAACTAAAGTTTATTCATACGAACTTCTTTCTTCACTCCACTCAAGAAGAAAGAAGTTCGTATGAATAAACTTTAGTTTGAAGCTGAGGTTACTTACTACAGCAAGAACTATGCTACTTAAATACTGGAGTTCTGGTTCTAATAATAGATGTATTGTAAGTCAGGTCGTTCAGTAACAGCACCGTAGGCGAGCGGTGAACGCGAGCCATAGTGTAGTGTGCTGGTTGTGTGTTTATGTCGTGTTCTAGTGAGTTAGCGCCGAGGATAAGATGTCGAGGCGCTAAGATAAAGAAAATTCGTAACAGATCTGGAGTGGTCACCAGCGCGCGTTGTTGATTGCACAAACAAGAAGCCATCTTGCATTGATCTTGCATGTCGGTCTTGTCAGCGTCGTGTCCCCGATGTCAAGAAACGAGCATCTTCAATGTTCATCGTACAAGTACTGTTCTGCTCTTCTCGAATTCCACAGGAAACATATCTTCCTGTCCCCTTTCTATTTTCCTAAATAAATGAATATCCGGACTGAAAATTTCTTAGGACGAACATATAAATACCAGCTACCAATCGAGTCACAGTCGATGACTTCCCTATGGAATATGCCGAACTTTCCGCAGATTTCTTCGAAGACACATTTCACTGTCTTGGACCTCGGGGATTCTGCGTACGACTGTTTTTTGCTGGCCAGCGAGGAAGCTTTCCCGAAGGGTGAAGGGACTGAGATACGATCATCATATGCTTGGGCACGTTATCTCTGTTAACATCCTTCCATGAAGGATTGAAACAAGGAAGGCAGGACGGATAGAGCTCTGGTACCGTGGATAGATATCTTGTTGGATGTTCTGGCACAATTGTTTCCTTCAACGGCAGAGACAACGAGCAGACTACCTTGGGAGTTCCGAGAATGGCGATGCCCAAGTCTAGCGAAGAAGTGTCCCTGGATCCATCCGTGCAGGCCACGGTCTACTATCATGCTACGCTCATGCAGCAAATGTATGACGGCAAACGATGGATACCAGGTGTTCACCATCTCCGATTCTGGTTCAAAGAGGACATAGAGTATGTACTCGTCGTTGTCGTACGCTAAGACTCATGTTGGACTAGGTACAATCCTGGTGATGTCCCAGTTGTCCATCCTTTATAGCCGTATGACGACGTCGAAGAGTTTTTGTTGTCTGGCATGAGTTGAGGAAATGTCACTGATGAAGTTTACACTCTGGAACACGCCTGCAAGGATGAACCTCATTCGCCGTGATTCTGACTGAAGTGCGCATTTCTCGATGTGCAAGCCTTCGAACCATCTCCAGCGACCTCGGTACTCCGACTGGAATCCAGGCCCCGGTATCGCACCTGTGTGGTCCTTAATCGAAGAACGTCTCTTCGTTGACACAATCCGTATGTCTTACAAGTTTTTGGCGTCAGCATTCTACAGCCATTCTATCAGGTCTGAGGTAACTCGCCTTTTGTTCGCGGAGTAAAAATGAACCTACGTTGAACGTTCAAGACCTTATAGAGGCGGATAGAAAAGTATTTAGGTATTAATACCGCAGGGCACAAGGGCGCATTCATCTAATATTTATCTACTTCCTCGTGCGCTTCTCAATCCATGGGGCTCCTGCTTTAATTAATCGCATAAGATGCCTGCAGCGGTGATACTGGCAATGACGCAGGTCGTCATGGACATAGAGAAAGTATTGCAATCATCAGAGCATCCCAGACTCGCACGTCATCCCCAGTGAAAAGTCGGTCGAGCCAGGATGAGCGAAATCAAGCCAAGGGGAAAAGGTCGACGGGGCTTCGTCACGCTCGCCGTAGCTTCGAAATGTGAACCCTTTTTCAGCCTGAATCGAGCCATTTCGAGCTGTACCGGTCAATCTCGTCAAGTTCCTTCAGGCTCGATTAGGCTCGATTTTATTCCCGTTGACTATTATATACATATACAGTGTAATTACACCGGCTAGGAATATCCTGAATACCCCAAGCTGGCAGCTTTGCCTCGCTATACACCCCGCAATCATTTCTGGGTAATGCTGCACCGTTTGCAATACGAAAATGACCCTAAGTGTTATATCAATGCTGTGACAACGGATAAGATGATCGGGAATACTCACAAAAGTTACGATACAGACACCGTATAAAATGAAGAGAATGACCTTTATAATGATAGTCAGACCACTGCGTCACACCGATATACGGAATATAACGTACCAAGGCCACCCCGTTCAAGATTTTACCGAGACGACGGATGAAATCACTACCTCGTTGTGAGTATCCGTGACAAGGAATAACACGATAAAAACGTACATTCAATACCAAATATCCTGCTATCCACCTAAACGCGACAGCGTAAGCATGCAGGCGTCGAAACAGAGCGCATATATCCACCTTTTGCGAGCCAGTTGCAGTCCAAACTCCAAAGTATCGTGCTCGTAAGTGTTGCGGTCCACTTCGCTGGCAAAATCAGAGTACATAGGAGAAAGGATCAAATAGCAAGCAAGGAGTCCCACTCGGAGGCGTAAAAAGACGGTGGCGACGGTGTATATGCAGCAGGAGGCGACAGCATGGTGGTGGTAAAAGAGAAAGAAGTGTCGATCACGTCACCGGCAGCTGCCCAGCGTGTAAATACACGTGGCTGGATTCGAACTTACTTTGCATTAGCATGTCGGCCGCAAATCGTTTGGGTGAATGAGGTCATGAAGTTCTACAGAGACGGTGCATCGGTTATGGTGAGTGGATGAAGCTTGCGTTTAGTGCGTGTCGCCGTGTCGCCGTTTGATTTGGCTCGATCTCGCTGTATGAAAATCTGTGCAGCTTGATTTGGCTCAGACTGGCTCGACGGAATTTTCACTGGGCATCATCACTGTAGCCCTGCAGACCTGAGATATCTGACCTCTTCATCGAAGATTTTCAAACAAACGACAGGTTCATTCATTTACTCTCTCAATTGCTAATGTACAAATTACAAACAAGCTTCCTACTGTTTTCGTACTGTGAACAAAGTGAGATGTGAAACTGGGGCGGGATGCTCACCTTGCTGCCTATATGCGCGTTCACTTTCCAGTCGACTTGCTTACTTGTCCACTGGGGGACGTGTACTGCGAATAACCACCACCACTGTTGTAGTAGGAGGAGCCGTTACTATTACTGTAATAGTATGAATCGTTCCTAAGGCAGCTTGTTTAGAGTGTATTACTCGAGACAGACAGAAGTGCTTACTGGTTGGAGTAATGGTACGAAGGTGCTCCTGTACTGTTGTCTTGGCGGGAGCAGTAGTGATTGCCCTAAAGCAACAAGGACAATGGTCAGGACCTTTGCTGAGAAACAGCCGGCCGACTCACCTGGGCGTTAGTCCCAGACCCGGAATAGGTGTACCCTTTGTCGCTCATTGTATGGACAGTTGTCTGATGTTCTACTGTGTGGACAAGGTGGTGGTTGAGATGAAAGACGCATTTAGGGGTATTTGGCCTTATATATGGCGACTTGCATTACATAACTTCAAATATGGCAGGTGGCGCGTCGATTTCGCCGTCTGATAGCATACAGACCACTACGAGCAGGTAAGAGCGAGTTTCATACATGATTAACGCGTAATCCAACTCTATGATGCCAAAAACGCGAGCGACAGAAAATACCTTTTTTCGTAGACCACAACACAAGTTACTAGTTGTGAGACTAGTACGATAGTAGTCGCCGGTCGACAAACTTGGCTGCTATCAATAACTACACTTATCTGTTGATTGATACAGGAGGTCAAATAGCCTGTCTGCTTTAGCTCATCATTTCCGGCACTGCACAAGTAAGCCAACGCCTAATCCGGTACTGAGTCAACAGTTCAGACAAGTAAGCAGCTCGCTTCGTCCCCAGAAATTTGTAAAGACCAATTCAGCATTCGCAGTTCCTGCTCAGCCAAATACAGGCGGTGATCACTTGGTTTTCACTTTGGAAATGATCGGGGAAGGGAGGGAGATATTGAAGAAATATGGGCTGTCAATCAACTGTCAATAGGCAAGAAAATCTGAATTTCGTCCATTTCGTGAGTACTTTTCCTTAGAAATCTCGTCTCGACTCTCGAATTTCCACTACTTAGTGCCATTCTACTGAAAACCGTATGATCCGGTTCCCATTTATGGGCAATTCGTGGGCTCCCGCTTAATATTTGAAGAAGCAGTGTCGTGCAAATGCATTTCGAAGTTCATATGGAAGCGCTACTTGTATGCCACGCTAAGATGACTTTCTTGATGCTTCTTGCGAAAGGAGGCTACTCGGTTGGCTCGTTATCACGACGTACACATAAAGTTTGCCTACAACTCGTTTAGAGTATCATCTTCCGGACATCTGCGACAGAATCGTTCCGTAAAACAACCCACTTCTATAGAAGAGAAGCTCAAGCAGATGTTTCTCCAGTTGGGGACCTAACCATGCATGTTACAAGATGAATTCATCAGTTAAGGAATGCAGATTTCTGGAGCTCGGCATCGGGCGACTGAAGACCGAAGGTGAAAGTTAAATGTAAGGAGTAGATCTGAGATGGACAGCGCACCCACCGTAGGGCGCTAAGATGCCAAGATAGGACTACCCGACTGATCTGGCGCATCAAGGTCCACTGATCACTGCCATTGACGTGGTTCAGCTTAAATCGTTCGTGGCAATAGCCAGCGATGCGTTGTATTTCATTCTTGGAATATTCGATTTGCGAATCAGGAACAAATTCTGCACGAGGACCATGAGAAGTAGCCGACCCCTGGTAAGGCACATCGCGAAGGGAGAGAAGGGGACATCAGAAAGCTCTATGGCTTCACCGTTACTGGAGGAGAATTTATGTCCAGGAGCAACGCAGAGAAGGATAACCACATAGAAGAGTTTACACGCTAAGACAGGACATCAACGTCAACCTTTGCTCGAAGGTTGATGTCCCTGCCTCTTACTGGGTGTCACGATTCGAGGAGAACGGAGGAATTTTCGTGTCCATGAGAATGAAAGTAGCCACGGAAGTCAAACTTTAGTGCAAACTTGAAGACGCTAACAGCGGAACTGTTTGATCAAACGAAGAGTCCAGTGACGGGACCGGTAACAGTGTAATGTCATTCGGCAGGTCTCCGCGACGGAAATACTCGGCGAAGGCGTTCAAGCTGCAACCTAGACAAACCGAAGAAGCATTGCAAGATTCTGAAGGTGAATATGCCGCTAGACGACGCTGCGGCTCGTGATCCCTTATCATGACGACGATATTGGAGCAGCTCCAGTTTTTTCTGAACGAGCTGGTGAGTTTCGCTAGCTTAAAAACGAAGAACCTACCTTATGCGCGATGCCAATAGAATCGTGGTAAGTTTAGTTCACGACTATGTGGATTATCTTTGAAGGTCTTTGAGCACCTAGAATTAGACAGAGGTTACAGTTGAAATTAGCCTGAAAACATCAATCCACACATAAAGATCGACTCCAATGCGTGGAGGGAGGGTATCATATTGGAGCGACAATAAAAAGCGAGGCATTTGAGAGAGGTTGAGCGAGTGCCTCAGGAAAGTTCCTGCTCCGCTCGGCACAATAATTGGATCTGGCAGAGTGCAAGGACGCCGCTGGGTCTGGCATTGTCGGACAAACAACAAGGCATTCAAACCGGCCCAAAAGAACTTAAAATTTAAACCGCGACGAACTGGGAATGAGCTTTTTGCACGGTGGCAGTTCGAAAAATCGACATAGGCGATTTCTGCGACATAAACTGCATTGGAATGCTGAGAGATATGGCCATTAGCAAGAGAGTATTTATCAGAAAGAGTAGACAAACGATAAAAGCGTAAATGCGGCAAGAAACTGCTTCCGCTGGTTCTGATTTGTAAGTTTGTAACCCTATTTCTGCAATCGTAACCTCCACCACCACCGTCGTAGACACTGCCAACACACTGCCAGCATCGACGCTCACAATGGAGGCATTTATAATTCAGACTGCAACGATTGCGATGGATTTTCTCACTCACAAGGTTAATGTTGTGCGTTATCACCGTGGCTTACCCTTGTACACTGCGCCTCTTCAAGGTGATATATGCATACAAGCCTCCGATGTTGTTCTTGGGCTATCACAGTGACATGAAAACCTCAAGAAGCAGAAATGACGGGGCCAGGCAACGACGATAGTGCTCAAACGCAGCCTCACGGTTCAGCCATCGAGATACTAGGTGAATAACACCTTGCGACAAAGGGTGTGCTCTTCTTGAAACTCTCAGAGAGAAATAGAGACCGCAAGCAAGACAATCAACCCTAGGAGCGTAGAAGATGAGGAGGCGATATTCTCAAAGCCGAATTCTCAGAGACTTTGGGTACGGCCAGAAGGTGCGTTGCTGTATTTTTGCTCTCCTTCTCGAAGGGTAACCTTGTGTCTTGTAATCCAGACGAACACCCTGGCGTTGAGTCCTTGAGGTCCGTGCGCGCTCGCCTACTTTATGAACCTAGTCGGTATTCTTGACGAGTTGTGTAAAAGGCGAGTCTTTTCTTGATGATTCACTCCAGTATAGGCACCTGAACGACGTTGTACATTTCAGTGGTGGTGGTACATCACTGATACGGATAACGCGACGTACTACACACGGCCTTTTATTCCCGTGACACAAAATGACTCACTCCGTCACGTCACATACGCGCCCGCGTTAATGCCCCTAGGCCCCAGGCGCGCAGAGACGAAGTATTGCCATGAAAAACAGGAAGGATTTTCCGATGTAAAAAGTTAATGGGTCCTCTAAAGGTGATGTTCTCAAGCACACTTGTGTCTTGTGCGAGGACGTCACTGTGGACTGGGAGCAAGAGCGAGGACGATGTTCCTTCAGGATGGCCTGACGACGGCTTCGACGTTTGAATCGTTGTTGACAGCACCCATTTCAAAACACTATGGCAATTTCTGGTCAGCGTACCCCCGGCGTCCGGCGTCCAGGTAATATAGGTCGCTTGTGTGTTCGGCGCGTCTACAAATCTGGTTGTTCCGACCAATCTGTTGGATCAGGTCTTTTCATTGGTGGGAAACGGCCTCTGCTTGGAAATGGTTACCTGCGTAGCCTGTCGATCAGTCTATCGAAAAGAATACACTCGATTAGGGCCCTCACTACTGTCTGGGGTTCGGCATCATGGCTGTTCAAAGGAGGAATACGCTCAGCCAATTGCGGTTGCCGTGTAAAATTTTCCCGGAAAGCTAGGGAAAAAATGAATATATAAGCTTCAACAAACATTTCAATTCTCTATGTCGCCCTTTAAACTTGATCCCCAGCTTGAGATGCCTCTTTGCTCCTCCAAGAAAACCGTTATCAAAATTGTACCTATCAAAGTCGTACCTCGTCATATCCCTTCGTATGATGAAGTCCTTCGTCAAAATTTTGCATCGACTCTTCGCCTGCCGGCTTATCGTTTTTCGCATGCCATGCGCTACCACCCATATCGTCGACCTCTTCCCCGATTCAGAGTACGATGCTTTTCTTGTTAGCCTTTATTTCAGCCTACTGATTCCCTCCAGTTTGAAACAGAGAGTGCCGACCCACCTATCCCTCCCACACCCGTAATCCTTCCCCAGGCATGCGGAGTAAGTGGATTACAACAAGTCATTGAAATTGCACTGACTGCCTTAGGTTATCCCTTTTCACTATAATCTTGACGACGATGACTACGTTGGCGAAGATGAATACGATGAAGAATTCGAGCTGCCTGGCGACGAAGTGGAGGAAGACCATGAGCAGGAGCAAGGGGATCAGCTGGCCTACGCAGACCCTGTCACCATTTTGGTCAGTACTGCGTATGCTGTTCTTTTTATGCCCCATCTCTTACCGCCTTTTCTTATTAGGCACACTTCGTCCGCCAGTGTCAGAATATCCTGACGTTTCTTCTATGGATCTTCTCTATCGTTTGAAGTATCTCTGATCCCTCCAGTCATGCTTGCTGTATGTATATTGTAATATTTCTTGGCTCTAATCGAGATTCTTTCTTGGGGCGTTGGTTTTCATTCTCGGGCGAAAAAAGACGCGCAAGCCAAGCATCCGCAAACATCGCTTCTCCTCGCGGTCATTTGACATTCTCTTAGTCCGTCTGCGCACCGAGCTCAACAAATGCAGATTGCAGCTCGTCGCCCCAGTTTTTGCTATCTTCCCTCCTTGCAAACTAGGGTATGTCATCCCCACTGCCATCTACAACTCCCGTGAACTCGTCGCTCTATGGAAACAAACAGTAGCGATCATCAACGCTAATGCAAGAGGCTTTGCTGACGGTGTGGAGATGCATGGCGCATATAGATATCCAATACACTGATCATTTCCTGTGTTCAGGGTGGAAGAGGCGAAGCGAGGACAGTTCCGGGACCATGCACTGCACACCGTGAACGGTGAAGATATGCCTAGCAGACAAGGAACAAGGATGACTGCAGGTGAGATAATGTTAGACGTTTGATGATCTCGAGCTAAAGATATCCCTGTCGGGTTGGAGTGTCTATTTCACTGTACAATACACCTTACGCGGTAGGCGCATTGAAATCCAGCTTGGACAAGCGCTCCAATCTCTCTGGCGTAAGCTCGAAACATTCTGGCAGGCCTGTATCCGCCCAAGTACTACCTTCGATCAGCTTGACAAGTCCAGAGGCAGTGGTGAAGATTCGGACCTGTTTGATCTTCAATGCGTGTACGTTGGTGAAAAGGTTATGGGCTCACCATTCCGTGACCATCGTGACCAGCGCATATCCATTGTCCAGGTTTACCGGGTATTGGGCCAACATAGGGTACACCGTCTGCACTCTAAGAGCGACATGAGTCCGGTTTCACTCGTGGAGGTATTTATTACATACTTTGCCAATGATACCGCTCCACGCATAATCGCAACCTTCTCCCGGAGCAGACACAGACCCCCTGGAGAACAAGATTAACTTCACAAAAATTGCTTCGGAAACACCTTACCAGTCGGAAAATTCGTTTTGAATGAAGTCATCGACGGCCTTCGTAACTGGCTCAAAATTCGTGAGCCCATCATTTGTTCGCTCATCTGGGTGCTCTTCGAGATATTTCAGCAACGCATGTTGGCCCGGATTGCTACCGCCAAACAGGATGATACCATCCGAAGTTGCTCGTGGGTTGATGGAGTAAAAAGTGCCACCCGGACAGAGCACGCCGTATGAGTTTTCTAGCGCCTTAGTACCAGACCAGGACCGTGGAGGGACCACCTTGTTACACCTGGGTATCTGTCAGATCCCTTGAATTGTCAAGCAAGGAATTGGTACACACATATGAGGTGTTGGTTTGATGATGTTCTTGAACTCCGGAAGTAGAGCTGAAGCGTGCGCATTTGTTGCATGCACGACTGTGGGGGTAGTAATCGAACCTCGCTCTGTTGCGACAATCCACTTCCTTGATACACCTGACAAACTAACAGAGTTGACGGGAGTCCAGGTTTGGAGGTTGAGGCCCTTAGACAAGCAGGTCGTAATTATATGGGCTACAAGTTTCCAAGGGTAGAGCGAAGCCGCGTCCCATGAGAAGACAGACACAGCGTGGTTGATACGAGAACGCTATGAAGTACGTCAGATTCTTGCACCATACACAACACATCCAATGACCTTGATAGCCTCAGTACGATCAGTGATATGTTCGACGTGGTCTACATTCCCACCTGCAGCTCGATAGCGTTCAAAAATGCTAGCAGTCTTGGTGGCAACTTCTTCGTCGATCACAACATCTAGCTGAATTTGACGTGAACAATAGCTGTGCTCGCGTTTTATGATGTTCACCCACTGTCTTTCCTACCCACAGATCGCACTCGACATTGTATTTTTGAATATACCCGACGACGCGTTCGAACGTTTCTTGTTCGTTGGCTAGAATCTGAAAGGAATACTAAGCATTGTTGCAGTATTTTGGGGGAATCACTGAACCTTCAAAGCCTGTTCAGTACCAAATCTGGATTCGTGCTTCTCAAATTTCCTCCACTGTCAACGGATGGAATAACTCTCCATGCAGTGAAATAAATATACGAGAAGAATACCTGGTTGGGTTTGCAATGGCCAGCATTCCTTCCAGTAGCCCCCGAACACAGCTCTCTGGCCTCAAGCATCACGATAGATTTGGGCGGATTTGGGCTCGACAAGAGTTCCATGGCCGTTATTGCACCTGTCGCCTGTCCCTTGTTAGCCTTCCTATTGCGAAAATACGCCAGTAGCCTACCCCCGACCCAATTATTACTACGTTTGCTTCCTCTGGCAGTTCGTCCGTTGTTCGGTGGTCAAGTAGTGGATTATTTCGTACACCTTGAAGCCAGTACGATAGCGACTGTCCCTCTTGCTTTGGGAAACTATTGTTCATGGGGGAATTCTGGATGCTAAGTGAATGTAAGCAAGTAAAGTCGAATGGGAAGACATGTATTGGGTTCACAAGTTGACGCCAACGGCGAAATATAGCGTAGTGCTGTTCTCCTACGTGCGAGGAACTCGAACAGCGTGACACAGCAAAAAAGCAAAGGGGGGAAGGGGGAAATGTAATACCTAGTTTATATATTACTATCCATGCTGCTCTCTGAGTCATAATGCATCAGATTGAGTCGTAAGTGTGTTATAGGTGTGTCGTGCGAGTCATAGTGTCTGGAATGATGGCATCAACGTTTCTTGTCTTCTTCTGCGCTCATGCAAGTCGCATCCACTCAACATCTACTACAATCCATTCTTGTCAGTACTGAATATGCTGTTCTGTTTGAATCCCATCTCTTACCGCTTTTCCTTACTAGAGACGCTTCGTCCGCTAGTGTCAGAATATCCTGATGTTTCTTCTATGTATCGTCTCCATTGTTTGGAGTATCTCTGACCACTGATCACTCCAACCATGCTTGTTGTATGTATATTGTAATCTGTCTTGACTTTAATTGGGATCCCTTCTTGGGACGGAGTGGCTATTTCATTATACCATACACCTTACACGATAGGCGTGTTGAAACCCAACTTGGACAAACGCTCCAATCTCTCTGGCGTAAGCTCGAAACATTCTGGCAGGCCTGTATCCGCCCAAGTACCACCTTGAATTAGCTTGACAAGTCCAGGGGCAGTGGTGAAGATTCGTGCCTGTTCGATCTTCAATGCGCGTACGTTGGTGAAAAGGTGATGGGCTCACCATGCCATGACCATTGTGACCGGCGCATATCCATTGTCCAGGTTTACCAGGTATTGGGCCAACATAGGGTACACCGTCTGCGCTCTAAGAATGACATGAGACGCAGACTCGTCCATGAAGGTATTTGTTACACACTCCACCAATGATACCGCTCCATGCATAATCGAAACCTTCTCCCGGAGCAGATGCAGACCCCCTGGAGACCAAGATTAACTTCCTCAAAATTGTATCGGATACACCTTACCAGTTTGAGAATTCGTTTTGTATAAAGTCATCAACGGCTTTTGTAACTGGCTCGAAATTCGTTAGGCCATCATTCGTTCGCTCATCAGGGTGCTCTTCAAGATATTTCAGCAACGCATGTTGGCCCGGATTGCTACCGCCAAACAGGATGATACCATCCGAATTTGCTCGTGGGTTGATGGAGTACAAAGCACCGCCCGGACAGAGCACACCGTATGAGTTTTCTAGCGCCTTGGTACCGGACCAGGACCGTGGAGGGATCACCTTGTTACACCTGGGTATCCGTCAGATCCCTCAAATTGTCAAGCAAGGAACTGGTACACACATATGGGGCGTTGGTTTGATAATATTCTTGAACTCCGGGAGTAGAGCTGAAGCGTACGCATTTGTCGCATGCACGACTGTGGGGGTAGTAATCGAACCTCGCTCTGTTGCAACAACCCACTTCCTTGATACACCTGACAAACTAACAGAGTTGACGGGAGTCCAGGTTTGGAGGTTGAGACCTTTGGACAAGCAAGTCGTAATTATATGGGCTACAAGTTTCCAAGGGTAGAGCGAAGCCGCGTCCCATGAGAAGACAGACACAGCGTGGTTGATACGAGAACGCTATGAAGTACGTCAGATTCTTGCACTATACACAACACATCCAATGAGTCAATGACCTTGATAGCCTCAGTATGATCAGTGATATGCTCGACGTGGTCTACATTCCCACCTGCAGATCGATAGCGTTCAAAAATGCTAGCGGCCTTGGTGGCAACTTCTTCGTCCATCGCGACATCTAGCTGAATTTGACGTGAACAATAGTTGTGCTCGTGTCTTATGATATTCACCCACTGTCTTTCCTACCCACAGATCGCAGTCGACACTGTATTTGTGGATATACCTGACGACGCTTTCGAACGTTTCTTGTTCGTTGGCTAGAATCTAAAGGAGTGCTAAGCATTGTTGTGGTATTTTGGGGGAATCCCTGAACCTTCAATGCCTGTTCAGTACCGAATCTGGACTCGTATTTCTCAAATCCCCTGTACTGTAAACGGATGGGATAACTCTCCATGCGGCGAGACATGCGACAAGAATACCTGGTCGGGTTTGCAATGACCAGCATTCCTTCCAGTAGCCCCCGAACACAGCTCTCTGGCCTCGAGCATCACGATAGATTTGGGCGGATTTGGGCTCGACAAGAGTTCCAAGGCCGTTATTGCGCCTGTCGCCTGTCCCTCATTAGCCTTCCTATCCCGATAAGATGTCAGTAGCCTACCCCCGACCCAATTATTACTACATCTGCTTCCTCTGGCAGTTCGTCCGTTGTTCGGTGATCAAGCAGTGGATTGCTTCGCACGCCTTGAAGCCAGTACGATAGCGACTGCCCCTCTTGCTTTGGGAAACTGTTAGTCATGGGGAATCCTGGAAGTTAAGTGAACGTAAGCAAGTAAAGTCGAATGGGAAGACATGTATTGGGCGATAAGTTGATGCCAACGGCAAAAGATAACGACAATAGAACGCGAGATGATCAACCAATGAGCGCGGCTCGTCGGAAGGGCTCCGGGTCGGAGCTGGCCCGACGATACATAACTTTCAAATACAATCTCGCGACACTCTTTTAGAAGTTATATGCATTGCAAACGAACGATCTTATCATGTCCGATTGCCTCACTAGTGCAGCAGTACTCCCAAAGATTCGATAGTCTCCAAGTCGAAAACCCAAGGGGAAATATGGTCCTATTTCCTGAGTCCCTCCAACTGATTTCATTAGATTATGATTAGATATAGCATTGGAGCCACTTATACCTAACGATACACAGCAAAAGTACTAGAATACATGATTTAAAGTCAACTGTCTCTAGGGAAGAGAATGGTGGGTCCGCATTATTCATCGCGAGGCTGAGCGCCATTCTGGTCCTTATTCATATTAAACAACTGACGGATCTTCAGAATGGGGGACAGTCAGAAGGTATAATTGCTCACAAACTTAATATCCTTCACACTGAGCTTGTGCAGCTTATTGCCTGTCCCTTCACCAAGGGCAGCCTCCGCAAGACCGACTTTGACATCTTGTAGTTTCAACATACTAAAACGGGTCGGTGTCAGAATAGATACAATCACATAGCGTCGGCTGCTTACCGCTCTTCAATGGTGTTTTCTACAACGAGTCGCTTAACCCATACAGGCTTCACTTGCCCGATTCGATGAGCACTGAGAGTACGTCAGTAACAAGCTCTGGTACAGCGAACGAGGAGAGAGTACCGGTCATAAGCCTGTGACTCCGCTGCATAGTTCCATGACAGGTCCATGCTGACCAAAATATCAGTGCCAAATATGTACGATAGTATGAGTAGAACCTACTTGACGATCCTGTTGGCCGCCACCAAGTTCAGTCTGTATCTAGGTCAGCTCAGGTTCATATACGGGACAGCATACTCACCCAACACCACCGCATTTCGTGCTGATCAAAATGACCTTCGGTCCTCCTGCCCCTTTGAATGTTTGTAATGTTTGGTCTCTGGACGCTCGGTCCATCTTCCCGTCAAAACGCACACTGCGAATCCCGTATCGAGAAAATAGAGTCTCGAGAAGATCGAGCATAGAGGTCCCTATAAATGTATCAGCGCCATTATACTTAGAAAAGAGGATGAGACGTGAACAAACACTGTGAGTAGCATATAGTTTTATCTCCGCTAGCATCCCATTCCTTCAAGAGCGAGAGTAGTTTCAGCATCTTTGTACTCGGCTCCATATCATCGTCACCCCTCCGCCATGTTGCGATCAGAGCTTCTGAGGGTCCGTCCCCAGCCTTGTTTGATGTCTTACGCTTTGCGGGGGAGGACTGTCCAGATGATTGATCCATGTCGGATTTTGGCTGAAGAGGTGCAGAGACATCGTCTATTGTCAGATCCAACGTATCATCCTGCATTCAATCAGTATCAGTGCGTTCAGAACCGCAGGAAAGGTGCACACGTCTCGTTCGAGCTTGGTCTTCTTCTTGGGCCGCATAATACTTGCAATATCAGGCAAGTCGTCATCCGAGTCTGACGCAATCCGTTCTTCTAGCGGCTTCTGTTCCTCTTCATCATCAGATATCTCGTAATGAGCAACAGCCCGTTTCAGCGTGCGTTTTCGTTTGGCATGTTTCGTTAATTCCTCATCGGTAGGTTGAAAGGCTATTGATCTGAAAACTTTCGAATCGCTAACGTTCTGGATTTCTTTGCACGTTGGACCTAATATTTATACCGTCAAGAGAAAGCCAAGAAGTGGTGAACCTTGGCGTACATGGCCGGTGACCCTTAGCAGCTGCTGCTTCGTACTTCTTCTCTGCAGCGAGGTTCTCTTTTTCGCTGCCATTTCCACTGTGATTGTTTTAGTAAACTATGACGGGGTCGACAAAACCATTAGCAAGACGTACAATTCGCCGTTGTGAGCGATGGGAGCGTTGCGCATATCAAGTAGACAGTCAAAACACATCTCATGCTTGCACCCAAGAATTCGGCCAGTCTCGTTGGTAAGGTCTAGAAAAATTCTTTGAAAATAGCCCGAGATAGTTTAAGAGTCTTACAATCTTCACAAGAAGGACAGCTTGACCCTCCTTCTCCACCTTCCTCGTCGTCATCGAAATCTAAGGTTTCCCCGGCGCACGCACGAAGTAGAAACCTGGACGTCAAATTAGCAAAGAGACATATAAAGTTTGATCAGACGTACATCTTCTTAACATCGTCAACCCACTGCCGACCTTGAACTTTCAAAGCACGGGATAGTTCTTTCTCAGCTTCACCCGCTAGTAGCATGGTGGGATCGTCATATCCATCTGTTAAAGACTTTCATTGCAAGTAAGCCGTAATCCTGTTCCAAACCTATGAAGCTGCATACCAGAATCAAATTTGGATGACAGCACAGCTGTCGGAGCCGGAGAATCATAACCTGAGATACGATGAACATTAATTTGTGGTGGATCCGTAAAAGTGTGTTTACTCACCAGAACAGCGGCATGGCTAGAGGAACAATGAACATTGGCAATAGAAAACATAGTATCTGTTACTCACTTCTTGACAAGGGTCCTTTCCCTGATAAATTTGCTGAGTCGAATTTTACTTCGAGACTCAAAGGAATTGTAAAGCTAGACAAGTTTGAGCCCACGTTACCAACATTAAACGCTAAAATACCTCTCTTTCTTCCTCCGAAAATTTGAGGTTGACGATGGCAATGTCCTTTGGCGGAAGTTCCAAAATGGGTTTTCCTTCGAGCATGGAACCCTTCGTCCGACGAAGTAATATTGGGCGTAAAATTTGCTTGGCCCGTTCACCTTATGTCGAGATTTCCAGGCTAGGTGGCTATTGAAAGAACTGGAGTTTCGTACCTGCGAGCACGGCGTCTTCGCTTTGAACACGAGCCTAAAATGACCAAGGATTTGCTTGAGAAGTAAAAAAAACTTCGTAATTTCATACCACGTGTGCATTGAAGTCATTCCAATCATTCCAGGGTCTGAAACGCCCAAACCGTAGAAGACCATAGATGTCGGCGCTAGTTGAAGGTGGTCATTACCACAAGAATAAGGGGTGGAAATACGAAAGGGTCTTACAGAGTGTTGGTGACGGGAGTACCAGTGAGCATCCACCTGTATTTAGCTTTAACATGAGCTAAGCTGATACTCGACCGCGTTGATCTGTGCAAAGTCAGTTGCGAATAGGGCCAATCAGTAGCAAAGCCACGCGTACCGATTGCGGATATATTGTGCTTCATCTGCAATGACGCGGTAGAAACGTTTCTGCGCAAAGATGCCGCTACACGCCGGAGGTCAGGCAAGAGCTATGCATTTACGATACTGTGACGCTCACCCGAATTCAGAAAGCCACTCGGCTTCTTCTGTTGGATCGACATCTTTCGGGATGGAAAAATCCCCGTTGAGAGTCTGATAGGTAGTGACGATGACCTTGAATGTATTGCAGATCAGAGGGGATCGAGAGGCCAAGTCGATGTACTTACGTCGTAAGAATCGATTTCTGACTTTTTCTACAAATGGTTCGTTCATTGTGGTGTGGCAACGTAAATGAACAAACTGGTACCTTAAGTTTGTCCTTGCCATGATGAATATGAACGGTAAGTGTCCCGCCGGTTTTCTGCTCTACTTCCTCCTTCCACTGCACAAGAGGTCAATGAATGCTGGTGCAGCTGACGATATGCATTACCTGTTGCAGAAGAGCGGCAGGAACGACAATCAGCGTTGACCGGCAATCTTCGCTGTCGATATTAGGCATGTGCAAAAGCATAGTGGCGATCATCTGCACTGTTTTCCCTAACTGGATATTAGCAAAGGCGGGGCTAGGTTAGAATAAGCTAGAATACCGAGACCCATGTCGTCTCTATAAACATGGGACGTGAATGGTACAAAACAGAGAGCATAAAAGGAGACGCACGCCAAGATGCCGCCCTTGTCTTTGCTTTTTTCCTTGTCAAGCATCCTGTATACCTAAATCAGCCAGAAAGGGACAGATATCGTGAGATGAACATACCAGGTAACACCTATCAGTTGGTGTGGTAGGAGTCGGACTTCCAGACCAGGGACAGTATCTTTCTCGCTAAGAAGAATGAATAAATGAGGTAACGGTAGCATAACGGACCGCACTCTTTGAGACCAAGGCTCTTCATAGCTGATTTGACGGTCAGCCCGTGACTGACGTTGTTGATTGCGCTAGTAACAAACTGAGCAACGAATTCGTCTAGTCTTCAAGAAAGATGAGGGTCGGTGCAGCATAAAGTAGTTCACGACGTACTTCTGCTGCTGGTCAGGTCCACCAACATCTATTGATCTAATCGGTGTCGCATCGTCGTAGTTTAAGCCAAACCCTCCAGCTCCTCCACCGATAGAACGGCGACTCGGGCCCATTGAGCTCGACAAAAATTCCGCGTCCGCCACTGCACCATTAAGTTGACTAAAGTGCTACTTAAAAGCCACAAAACTCACTTGGTTGTGAGGAAGATGTTGCGGCCTGTTTTGCGAGCGCCTCGCGTAGTGCACGTACTCTTTCATTACTTGCGGGGCCATTTGAAGGCTGAGTGGGGCTCTTCAAGGCTGTCAGGTGCATGTTTTCAAGCAGGGATGGAGTATTTCTCACAAAACTATCGTCCAACGCGTCCAGGAGGCGAGAATGACTCGCCGACGCGTTTGATTGCATTGCGATCGTCGCGCGCCGCAGCAGTTGTCGGGTAAAGAGCGATGTCACGCGTGCGTGATTTTGGGTCACACTGTGCCCACTTTGAGGCAGTGGCCAAATACAGCCAAGCAAAGTCTCCTTCCTGGCACCATGGCTGCTGGCCTCAAAAGTGCGTACATGACTCTGCTGTCATCAAGTTACTCATTATATTCCAGCTGTTATTCTTCTCTCTTTCGTACTTGCTGTGGGATTCTTGTTGATCATATTGTCTTGTGCACTATGGCACAACTGGCTGCCGCTTCTCGTCGGTTCGTCTTTGGCAATATCTCTCTGTTCAAAGCATCATGACTCCTTCTCCAATGCAGCTCTAACCTTTGTTCTCGCTCCTCTTCCTAATGCCGTCTTCTCTCACTGCGGCTCGGACGACTTTTCGAGCCAGTATGAAGGCGGCGGCGGACCTATCGACCTGGGACGTTTCATTACATCTCTTGTCGTCGTCACCGGTTTCGCTCTTCCGGTTGTATTGGCACACTCTGATGTCATTACGAAGAGTGCATGTGTGATGTCCATCATTGGGGGAGGGTACGTCACCATCTCTATCTACTGCGCTACCTGACCATCCGCGCAGATTGGTGTATGGGACGATACTGGCGTATTCAGCCGCTTTTAAACAAGATGAATCAGACTTTGACTAATATGATACGGAGATGGGACCCTCTCTTCGCAGTGCGATATTGAGTCATACTATAACCGGTGTACTACTTATGCAAGCACAATCTACGGAACGAACCCGTCTCCTCTGTAGTGCCATTCTCTCAGAACTGCCAATACTTGGCCTGCTGCGAATAAAGCGCTTGGAGGACTATGTGGGACTATAACGTCCATTGACCACGCCAACATCATCCCTCTGTAACGATGGCGGTAAGCTGCGCGAGACCTTGAACCCTTTCCCGGGGTTTCCCTCCGAACGTGTTAGCTGTCGCCCAAATGATGAAGCGGCCATAGGCAAGGAAACACAACGGTATGGTGATGTCGAATGAGGCCCCGCTCTTCAGTTCCCCCACTGGTATATCATTGAGGACCCCTTCATAGATAACATGCTCTGAAGGCTCCATAATTAAGTCCAATGATAACGTCAACGGAGAGGCTGTCACCATACGTCAGCTTTTCTACACAAAATTTACTAGTCTTTCTACTTACCATATTGATTTTTAATCTTGATGTGAAGATGAACAAACTCGTTTGCCTGGGTATGATATTTGCCGTTTCGATGGGGCACCTCCAACTCGTCAAATGTCAGCAAAGACATATCAATCCTCGCGGTCTCCGTGCGTAACGTATTTAGCATCGACAGTGTCATCCGTTGTTGCCGTAATGACAAATCACCAGATCGAGTACCACCCACCTGGAAATCGTCAACTTAATATATGAGAAGTAAATTGTCAACGCAAGCATACCTCTTGCCATCGACATTGTAGTGACTTGAACAATTCCTCTCGGTACCAAAAGAGCTCCTTCTGGGTTCGTTCTTCCTCATCCGATAGCTTGGATTCGGTGAGCACGAACTGTCTATCAGATAAGGTTGGTATAGTTTCGGAGACATGTTGTTGGGTCAGCAAAAACTTTCTCAGAGGGATGACAAGGCTGTCGACCGGTATCGTAATTTAGCCAAGTTAGAACACCTTCGATGGAGACACTGACCGGGAAGTGGAACCAGGGGCGATGATGGTTGAGGTTTTAGCAGACGCGGCGTCTGTGACAATGAATGAGTTATCAGTCTTGAGCCCATCAGTAGAAAGATACCTTGCTGTACTCTCTCAATAGTCACTTCGAACGGCGTCCCATAAGAATTTCTCACTTCGATTGAGAACAAACACCAGCCGGGTATATCACTCTTTGGTAATTGGGATTTCCCAGGTCTGCTGTCATCATCGTGTAAAGGCAACGGGAGAATGTCCATCGCTTGACAGTCCAGCATATGGTACACAGTGACCATGAGCGGATACGATAACTGACGAGTGTGAAATACTTTTGGGGGAGTTTCCGAGTTGCGTTCTATGCAAGCATACGTGGCGTGTATGGTACCGCTAGTGCTGCAGAGCATGATTAGAGAATGACTTCTTTGCTGAAACAATTGCATACCATCCGACCTTCCCTAAACATTGCACAGTCAATGTTAGTTTGCCACCTGGATTAATAGTTCGACTTTCGTCCTCATTCCATGAGAATAGCGGTCGATGTATCAGATTGTACTCCGTTTCGTAAGTATCGAAGGTAGACAGGGAGCCTTCAGCGAGAGCCTGCTGAGCGGGAGCAATTGTAGAGTCATCGAATACCAATTTCAGGAAATCAACTGGCAGGGAAGAGACATTCTCTACTGTTAATCGAATGGTAGACCTAAGGTTTAATCAGAACAGGCCCGGCAGAGACACGGCCAGCTCACCTCTCTCCATCGTACAGCATCAAGGCCCCATGCGCCACTGACGTCCGTCGGATGCGCAGGAGGGGCTGTTCGGGAACAACTTTACATTCCAAAAATCCGGGGATCACCTTAGACCGCGGTCTTGCCAATTGCGTGCTCCCACGCTTCGAGGCCTTTTCCCAAGGGAATGCATCTAATCCAGAATATTTCGACCGGCCCATCTCGCATTGTAATGCCCCGCGTCTCCGCGCTCGTCGCTCCAGTTCTTCATTAGTAGCAAGAGGAATGACAAATTCGCGAGGGGCCCCTGCGGGTGCTTGGACGATGCATCCTCGAATTGTCAGTGTGCCACTTTGGGTAGCCTTTCCAGAAATGATAACGCGATAATCTGATTCAGGGGGAATCAGTACTCGCGTTGGCGCCGATTCAAATGGTACGCCGGTGGTACTGCTTGGACTTTAGATACGTGAAAGAAGGATAATGACAATCTACGAACCTGAGGGATAGAGAATCGAGTTCAAGGTTGAATATATAGGGGTTCTGGAGCTCTATTACGAATTCGAGTACTTCATTCTGTACGACCATAGTTTGGCTCGGCTGGTGCAATGAGGTCAGTACTAATGTGAAATATAGGGCATTGACTTACTTGACCAAATGCTGTTTGTCGAGGGTTATATAGAAAAGGGTTTTTACCTCCGGTGAGAATGGGGTTCACCTCACTGGACCTTGGCCGAAGCGCGGACATGGGTTTCTCGTTTGGTAGACGGATAAGAGGTAGTCTAGGAGACTCAACATTAGACGTCGCCTGGAAGTGTAGAATTCAAACATACGGTGCTACAGATATGCTGGTGATGGGATTTCCTGTCCAGTATTCCATCAATCTTGTGTCCCCACGTCGCCGCGCTGTTAACAATGCCTCCCGAGCAGTCTTGGAAAAATGATACTGATCGCCAGCTTCCAGCACTTCTTGAAGAGTCTTTAGAGAAGACAAGGCAAATTGAGCAACGACCAGATAATCTAACACAAAAAATAAGTACATAGAATAGTTATAATTTTATGCACTAACCTGGTAATGCTTCCGCAACGGCCACCGCTTCTCGGACAACACCAACCTGCAGCTCAGGCCAGCCGAAGGGCTCTCGGGGTTGATAGTCGTTATCCGGTTCATTAGTATCCGTTGAGCAACAAGTGCTGTCCGCATCAACGATCTTTACAGCATCTAAATCAATACCAAGGACCTTGCAAAGGTGAGTGAGAAGCTTCAAAATGCTGTGATTTCCCTCAGTACTTTCGTTCACCCTCACCCCAACCTGAGCGTTGTCTGGTACTGGCGGCGTAGTAGCATCTGTCGTTGAAGTCTGTGCACCTTCATCAAGACTATACGACGCCGTAGCAATACCATCCTCATCTCTACCACAGACAATTAGGTCAAGGATACACCCAAGAACCTCTCGCAAGATGTATGCCTCTTTTCGTCTGAACCCCAAGCAGGAGTATAAAGCAGCCACCGTTTCTAAGACGCCAATTCGTTCCCTAGCGTCCAAGTGTAACAACCAGGGACCATGAGCCTGAGCAATAACAGAGGCTATAGATACGCGCGATATGCCCGAAATTGAACTTAAACGTTCTAAATGTGACCATGAATTACGGTCTTCATAGGATATCGTAGGCGGGAGGTAAGGTGTTGTTCCAGGTTGCAACATGGTTGTAAAAGCGAGCGGGCCCCATCCTTTGGCGGACCACACAGAGAAGAGAAGAGAAGAATGTCGAAGCACGCAACAGCAATAAAGATAAGCAACAAGTGAGTGATGGTCCATGTCGGCGATGGGTGTCTTGAAATACAGCGCAGTGGCTTGGGTCAGCTTGTCGGCAACATCAGCCCAAGGATCACGGGAGGTGGCGCTCGTAGATGTTTGCTGATATAGGAAAGTTAGAGAGAAAAGAGTACTGGAAACGAGATGAACAGACTAGTCCATGTCCGACCGACCAGGCATCAAGGATAGATATCGTGGCAAGACCCTCTAACGCGGAAGCTTGCCACACTGGATCGGGCGTCGCTCTGAACAGTTGAAGTGATTCAGTATACCTGTCACCAATGAGAACATTAGGGCAAAAACCGGTTAAAAGACCTACCATACACCGGCATCTTCTGTTCTGCCTGCGAGGGCAAAGAAATCGCCTAACACTTTGAACAACCGTCCAGGAGATGAGACAGCGCCAATACTGCTTAGACGCTTCTTTGAGGCAGGAACTGTGATGGTGGATTGCCGATGACCTGCAGACGAAGTTCGTTTCATGGAGGCAGATGACGCTAGGGTGAATCCAGACTTCGACATGTCGGGTGAACTGTTGTGTGATGATAGAGGCGGTAAAGCATCACGTATCCGATTCCCATTCAACGGCGTGGGGAGTTCAGATAACGGAGGAAGGACTGGTAAGAGTGATGAGTTGAGATATTCATTTCCCAATGGACTTTCGAGAGCTTGAACCTGTGCCTTTCTGTTAAGCTAACCCGACAACGGAAAATGTTAAAGGCATACAAGCACTCCGAATTCACCCAGGACATTCGAACACAAATCGGCTATAAGTGTACCGAGGTAGATCTTCTTATTACCCATCATACTTGGAATCACGGCTAAACCTGGAAGACTGTCACCCAAATTCGTACTGTTGTTGCCGTCGCCTTCTTCGAAAACGAAACAGCTCCTGGCAAGTGGGAACACAAACTCTGCTGGAAAGAGGTCGAGCAGGGTGCCATGGAACTGAGCAAGGACAGAAGGAAGCGTGTCCTCGGGTGCACATGAAGCAATACCAATGACGGCTAGTGGAAAATGAGACGGCCGCAACAACGAGAGGGGTATATGCGAATTAGGAGGCGGATGGGTTGGAAAGCTCAAATGGAGATGGCCCGTCGACAGAGGGTTAGGCATGAACCGAGCTAGAATTACAATGGGTCTTGTATTCTTCGATAGCATATAACGTGCACGCACCTCTCTCGTCCTTGCTATCCACAGGTATATCCCCAAGTCTAATGGCCTCGAAGTTGCGAATTTCTGTGACATATTTGTCGAAGGTCGGCTGAGATATGGAGCCAACTGGTACTAAGAGTATTTGGACATGCGCTAGTGAGGCAAAGACATGGGTATCCATGCGACGAGCGTCCAGGCTCTCCTGAGACGGATACCGCTGCTCACAACGACGACGGAGACAACGAGCAGTTAGACTTTTTTCGTCGGTGAAAGTGGTGGGAAACGAAGTCAACGCGTCGCCTGCTTTGGTCACTCGATCAACTTTACTTCCACGTTCGTACTCCAATGGTGCGACCGATACCAGTCTCTGTCTGCTGTTATAGTCAGGACTGAAGAATTTTTGATTACAGGGAACAAGCGATAAAGCACTGGGAGGGGCAATGCTGCTGGCAGCAGCCGTTGTGTTCACGTATTATACAACTTGGGCAATATTACTCGTGCGTGGCGTTTTTGTCTCCCTCTTTTGTATGCTCAGCAGAAAATCAGCCCTTTTTCGATCCTGCCAGCCAAATACACGATTTCTTCCCTGCTCGAGAATGGGCTGTCCGGCTACCTGCCTTCATCCTGGTTGTCGGGCTATCAGTCATTGGCTTTTTCATAGGGTCCACCGTCATCAAAGAGAAGCGAAAACAGGCCCAAAAGGCCCGACTGCGCACTGCCTAAC
Source organism: Armillaria nabsnona (assembly GCA_030407065.1). Classification (NCBI taxonomy): domain Eukaryota; kingdom Fungi; phylum Basidiomycota; class Agaricomycetes; order Agaricales; family Physalacriaceae; genus Armillaria; species Armillaria nabsnona. The sequence goes on from JAUDQA010000005.1 coordinate 2,188,352, forward strand.
CATAGCTAGGTGTGTGATTACATTGGAGGCTTCTTCGACGTTGTCTTAATGTGTCTTGGTTAGACTATCCCAAATCTTGCAATGCATTATTATATTCTACAGATACTACCTATGTCCCGCTTCTACCTGATCTCGGTTCTCTCCTTGCCTCTAAGATCCTCAGTTTCTCCGCTGCGATGAGATCCTTCGCCGCCTGATTGATATGATTACCTATAGGAATTTCAGGAGGTGGTTCGGACATGCTGCGCAGTGCTCGTGATAGCTGCAGAACTTATGCGTGAGACTTGATTGAGCAACATGAAATGGAGGTTTACTTTGGATGTATGCGCTTCCCCGCGACCGAGGCTCTTCAATCGCTTTAGCAAGCCAATATGTGATGCCGACTCTGAAGCCACAGGGCTATGCAGTGCTCGGACGAAAAGAAACAGCTCAGCAACTGTCGACCAAGTAAGCATAGCCAGTGTCTGTGTATGCTTTGTAAACTGATCCGCCGTCTTTTGATAGTTGATGATGCTTACCATTGACAGGCCTACTTGCACTTCCGCTTCAAAGACATTGACAAGACTCTCGAACGGGGGCCACAGTTCGTTCCAAACCATGAACGCAGATATGGAACCTTCGTCCTCTTTCGCAGCTCGTTTCTGCGCCAACATAAGCCACAACTTGATGGCCACGTATGCGTGATTGATGTCCGCCATTGCAGATTCCGGAGGGTTCGTACCTGCTTGTAGGTATCCTCTGAGAGTAGCTTGGTACGCAGAGGAGAACGTTGGAAGTTGCATGTACATGAGGGTAATCCAATTTTCAGATGGATCCATGAGTGCAGCCAGAATGAGCACGTTCCACGCTCGGATGGTCATGTAATGTCGTGAAGATCGCTATGAGATGAAATCAGACTCTGTGGGAACGTGTAGTACACAACTGACCTCAACAGTTTGGTCAACAACTCTAGTCATAACACTTGGATCATGTGTAGACGCTTGGAGTATGAATTTTCCTATCGTCAGAGACGCAGAATAGTCGTTATCAGAGCGCATATCTGTCCACACATAGTTCTGCAGGAAGTGGAAGCCGTTATCGGCTATAGTCGCAAATTGTTGATGATATAGAACAGCGGGGGTCGTATGCCCAGCGATCTCCGTTGTCATTACAGCCTGTTAAAAGTTCAGAGTTCATAAATGTTGCAAATGGACAGCGGTCACATACTTCAAGCATTGCCTTCAACGTTATCGGCAGGACGCGGACTTTCATACGGAGTCCGTCAGACAATAATTCGAGGACAACAGCGATAATTGCATTTCCGGGCACAGAGTCTGTTGATTGTGTTTTCCGGTATAGAGTGGCAGTTACTTGGATGAGTTTAGAAAGGCATTCTTCATCGACGGCCAACCTGGTCAGTGTCATTCGAAGGATGGCATCCGTATATGTCAACATGTCCTGTCATAATACATGTCAGTCTTCAATGACACCTGCTCAGCGGCATCTTACGAACTCGACTTTGGGATTTGTTGTGCTGAATTAATATAGTCGCGATAGAGAGCAAGGGGGAAGGATTGATGGCATTTGAGGCCCAGTCTAAACAACGACGAGCGAGGTGAACTAGATGTTGACCCACAACTGGAATTCCTGTCAGCGTTGAAAAGGAAGAAGGCAAGGCGCGGAACCGACATGACATCAAATCAAGTGAATATCCTTGATGGTATACCACCTCTATGTAGCTCTGTAAGTTCTTTAGCAGAGCTTGGAAGGCAGCTTGATCCGTCTCTACGGCCCTAGGAAGCGTGTCTCGCAGCAAGGATTCACGTAGATTAGTGGAAGGTTTAGGCGAGACCTTGGCATTTGCATCGGTAACCTGCTTCAGAATCACGAAGATTTCAGGGTCCAGGTCGCGCTAAGGAGGAAATGAACGGAAGTATTGATAAAGTGATTACATACGCACTCGGATGAGTCCAGTAAAGATTCCGTTGTTGCAATATCTGTTGGCGAGCGCAAGCTTATCTCAATATGCGGGCACGAAGATACCTTACTTACGTTAGAAGGGTGGATTCAATGAAAACTTTGCCTTGAGCTACTAAGGCATCTTGGGAAAGATGGCTCTGCGAAGCGATGAGCTTCGCGACCTGTTCAATCGCAAAACTGCATAGCGAATTAGAGTAGTCTCTTGCGATAAAAGCAGTACTCACTGAACAAAAGAACGAATGGACCCATGCCATCGCTTTATATACGCTTGGACAACAGAAAGCGCCAATTGTCGGCATTCATAATTAATATCCAGAAGAAGAAGCTCCAAAGCACGCGAGACCGCCCTCCGCAGAGTCTGCTGCAAATGTCGTAGGTAGACCTTTTCGAAATTGTGTTTGTAAATGATAATGCCCAGGGCTTCAATCATGCTCTTGAGGATCAGAACCGGTAATGATTCTGGATCTCTAACCGTGCAGAATAGGCCCAAACAGACATCTACGTAAGGAGCACCTATTAGAAGAGGAGTGGTGCTATCAGCACTTTCTTGTATCCCCGTACTGATTGAGTTCAAATTCAGGACATGATGAGCGTCCAAAACCACAGTCAGCTCCGTCACACAAGGATATGCGAGTTCTGGTATCTCTTCGGCTTCGCCAAACTCGACGAAGAAGGTATGCCCATTCGATGTAGGCGCCAATTGGACCTTATCGAACCCGAAGGCTCTAACCAACTGGTGCTTGATACGAAGCACATCGTTGTACTCTATCTCGATACCTCCTGCAATCATGCTGAGACTGAGATGCAGGATAGAGGCCTAGATACTTTAAGTTAAGAAAAAAGTTGGAGTGACGTTATCAGAGATCAAACGCTTACACAAAGAAGTGCGGTATCGGACGGAACCACAGACTCATCAGGCGATACGTCGTCCTTGTCATCCTTTGAAGACAGGCCATACATAGACTATTCCAAAAGACCTGATTAGTCGGCATTCACGTGGAAAGGAAGAGACTTGCCAGATGTGCAGCAGCAGGCCCATCTCCGCTTTCTTTTTCATCATATTGATCTTCGAGGAGTGTTTCGATGATGACCTCCCAAGATACCACTAGGTCCACTTGGTTAGCTACAATGTCGATTCGAAAAGGAATCAACAGTACCCTGCCAGGTGGGAAAATGCGATCGCAACTGTATCAGGAATGACACCAATTTGACACGTTCTTCAATTGGCGACTTGGACAGAACTTCGTCCCAACATGAGGATATCGCATGAAAATGCACCGCGAGCATATTGGAAACCAGGGTGTCAACCGAGAGCCGTATTTCTTCCTACATGGGAATTATTCAATCATGTCGGAAGGAGATGAAGGACACATACTTTTTTGTCTGCCCAAAGAGAAGCAAAAAAGTAATAAAACACGTCACCAACGCTCGACTTCCATTGTCTACCCTCGACCTGGAAGTCTGGACTTGGGGAATCCAAGATTATGCGAAATAGTCGAGCTATACCTTCTAGCCTGGGAAGCACGTGCAATGGGTTAAGTTGTTGCGCAGAGAAGAGGAATAATTAAAAACCTAAGCTCCCAGTCACCTTTGGCGCTGAATACTTTCTTCAAGGTATTTTGAAAAGGTTGAGAGTCTACAACTAAGGTTCGCAAAAGGAACGGCGCCCTAAAGGCAGAGATTTCGGGTCGACGAATTCCGTACAACTGCCAGACGCTAAGGCAGATCCATCGGTGACCACCCAGGACAGGAGATACGAACTTACCAATTACATAGTATGCTTCCATTCTTGAGGATAAAATTGTCTGCTTCATGAGGTTCGAGATACGGTGAGCGCATAAGAAACATGTGAAAAAACTTCGCTATCAAGCAGGAAACATCATCGACCTCGGCATTCATATATCGATTAATGGCCGCCATAAAATTTGAAGGTACGATAATAGGGTCGGAAACTATCGAGCTGCGGATGTTAATCTTGCGCCTGAAAGTAAGGTAAGCCAAAGAAGACTTGACATGAATGCTAGAAAAATGACCGAGAAGGGATGTCTTTGATTTCATCATTGTAGATCATTTCCAGTTCCGTGACCTTGGTTCGGTTGCAGCCGTACAGTAGCAAACATGTAGCCAATGTCTGACGAATGAAGTGAAGCCTATGGCTATGTCAGAAGCCTAACGAGGAGCCAGAACAGGTTACTGAAACCGTACACGTCTTGAATATGTGTTCCCCCAGAAAGAGTCTGCAAAACCTCCGGCATAAGACGAGTGTGAAGTTTGGCAAACATATCTTGAATTTCAAAGCGGCTTGTTGGCCTTTGCCACGTCGACGACATCACGGTCTTGACGAATAAAAGCGACTCGGTAACTGTCGTCTGGAACTTTTCCATCAAAGTGATAAAGTGGAAATATGTCTGGATAGGCATGTCGACACCCGAACGTGCAAAGACGAATATCCACCGCAGACTGCGTAGAAGACCGGCTTTGTTCTCGGCGGAAACACTGATGACCCGGCGCCAGGAGTCTATAGCAGCATCACTAGTATCTTGACCCGCTGTGGAATCGAATACGCTCGCTCTTGAAGTTGACTCCTGGACATCCCGTGCGAACAGGCGACTGAGTGACGGTATAGGCTTGGGTGAAAAGGAAAAGATTTAACTAAATGCTCCGAACGCAGGGCGATAAACATACCTCTTCGAAACGATCTGAAGCTGATACTGCCTCTAACCAACGCACAAATAGGTCGTCAAAAATAGTGAAAGTCACTGAATTTTGAGAAAGACGGATAATGAGGCGGAGCAACCTGTCGAAATATTGAGCATCATGGTTGTGCGTAACGGCATCCGTCGATGTGGTTGGCGAGAAATTGGGGGAAGGAGCGACCAGCAGGTCAGCAGAAAGAGATGTTTGTGCTAGCTGAACAGATGTTTCGTATAATAGCATCTCGTAGTTCTCTGCGTCTTCGCTGTGTAAAGCCGATAGCCATGGGATGGCGTAATGGGATAACAATGACCGCCTAGCCGTTACGTAGTCACCGCCGTTATGGACAGAACTTGGTGGGACATGCCGCAAAGTCCGAGCCTCAGGCCAAGGGTTGACATCGTCTGCCATTCGAACGCCAGGAAGGCTTTGCTGCTTCGCCACGTAGTCACGAAGTATCGTTGCAAGATTGTCATCCTTGATATTATTTAGTATATATGTAGCTGAATAGATATGCTACGGCTCACTTCGGCAAAAACCCACGAAATGATAGCCTGGGTCAGTCGCCTTACCGCATACTCTGACGCCATGCCATTTGGCCAGAGACGCCTGCTGAGGAGGAGAAAACCTGTTTCGTTGACAGATAGATCCAAATCTGAAAGACATGCTTCCACCGATGCAAAAAGAGTTTCCACATCTGTGGACAAGTCGAGACCAAGGGGTAGGGGAAAACTACATGAGATGCTATTCACGTTTGGATTATCATCGAAGAGGGTTGGGTGTCTGTCTACTCGTTCGAAAAATCCTAAGTGATGGAGGTATGACAACAAATATTTGGCTATTCCGTCTGAATGCAGATTGAAGTCTTTTCCGAGAACATCCCGCATGTGTGATAAGGGTAGCATCTCAAACGGGTGGTTTGGCGGCTCCTTAACAGCAGAAAATATATCGGGCTGAGTAACAGTCAGGAGGGACGATTGGCTGGCTGAAGGACCCAGGGCATGGTTTGTTGCAGGTGATTTAATCGTCGTGGTGATGTAAGTGAGGTTAGACCAATCGAACAAGATTGAATGTTCGGATCTCTGCAGGCCGTTGTCTTGTAGATAGTCCTCTGTAGCAGCAGATGTTACTAGAACATCCTGTGATATCAGATCTTCGCACGTCTGCAAGACGCGATGGAGTTCAAATTCAGCTACTTTGTGTGGCGTCAACTCTCCAGGACCCCTGCCATTATGAGTGATGAGAATGGATCCTAAGGCAACGCCGTGAGTCAGTAGCTGTAGCTGAGTCCAAAGTATGGAGGCCGTAATAGATATTTCCTCAAAACACCTCCCCCGAAGTTCCTCCTGAGACAACGAAAGTATATCTCCGTAGAAGTCGACACAGGACTGCCGGAGAACGTTCCACTCGATCGTCATGTGGCTTGAGTCATACTCATAGTATTGACATCCTGACAGAGTATGAGAGGATGCGCAACGAACGTGGACAAATTGAAGACAAGAGGTGCATCTGAGTCCCTGCGCAATGCACCCCCACACAGGCTGCCGACATGCTGAACAAAGGCAGAGCGTGAATAAATTGACATATCGAAATGTGTGACCACGCTTTCGAAGCGTCCAAACACCATGGCCTCGTCTGTTGGACGACAGGTTTGAGAAGCGGTACAACGCCACCTTCTGCACGCTCGCGCCCGACGTTGTGGAGTACTTGGCAAGATGGCATCCATGTGGGTGATCGTAGCAATCGAAATGAACGGCACAAGTACAAAAAGGACACAAGAGTCCGAATCCATCAATTGGGCTACTGCAAGAACGGCAGTCATTCTGAGGATATTGGTGGCTAGCGATGAAACGCCACGGCAAGAACTGGTGGTCATAAGGATGGTCTTGAAGCAAGTCTCTCATAGACGGAGAGTTGGCCAGATATGCAGAACTTGCAAGCGGCCTACTGATTATGACGTGACCCATTCCTTTTGGCCACAGTGCGGATAACATACTTGCGGCGGTATGTCTGGACTTTGGAGAATGATAGGCGACTACCTCGAGTAGATCCAGATAGGTGTCTACTTTGGCCGTGACAAGGAGATCTACGAGTCGATGCAAGCGGTGTAGAACATCGATGGGCGCTGCTGAATCGAGACCAAAGTCAATGTTGTCCAAAATAGCAGCCAAGAGGGGAGGAGACATTGACGACAGGAAGTAGACTGAAGGGGGCTGTAGAGGCGCGTTCGTAGACAAAATGCTAAGGACGCGTGGGGAGACCGCGTCCGTCCAAGGAACCCACTTCGGCTTCGCCTGGTGCTCCATATCACTTTCCTCTGCTGCGTCCACTGTGATAGAGACCATCGGAGCACCAAAAGATTCATCGAAAGCTTCTGGAGCTGTAAACAGACTAAAGTAAGTTCCACTAATAAGTCGAGATCGAGTTAAGAACGTTACCTTGAAAAGATATTTCATCCTGAAGCCCTTGGACTTCGCGCAAGTCATCTAAAATGCCGCGTATGATGCACTCTTCAAAAAATGCCAGAAGACGCGCATACATCTCGGGCGGGAACGTGTAGAAGGCGGGAATAAGTGCGAATCCTATTTGTGATACCACCTTGGGATTACGGCGATGGACATGTAGGAGGAACTGGGCGACTGTCAGAGTGAGTGCCTGAAGAGCATTTGGAGGACGCGACGGCCTTGGTGAGGAAATTTTATACCTGCAATCTTCTGACACGACGGAAGAGAGAATGGATATGCACTGAGAAAGCAGTTCAGTTGAATGGACTTGGCCTCCGACAGATGCCGACGCTGGGGATGGTGACCTAGAGCGTTTCCCGCTAGGACTGAGGGTATTTATTGACCTCCGAAATGGCGAAGAGCTTTTTCCACTGTATTGCCGTTCAGCTTTGACATCTATGCTCCTACGTACATGTTAGCGTAACAAACACACAAGGCATATAGTACATACCCTTCGTCAAATATCTGCCACCCTCGGAGGACAGAAATCATCAATACGTCCTTCAATTGGGACATGAAATCGAATGTCGCGTCCGGAGTAAAGTCCTTATCCACTTCGGCGTCCTCATCATCGTCTCCCGGTGCCCTGCTGTTCTGTGGCTTCCCAGAGCCGAATTTCACACCGCCCTTGAGAAGTCTGCTCAACCCTTTCTCTCCGGTCTGGTCTGTCGCGGTTGCAATATCATAAACGCTGGGCGGCATTACCCTATTGGCAAGCTGGCCCAATACGTGGGCGAGAAGCTTTCGGGATTCATTGCTTCGTGTTCCATATGTCTTCCGGAAGCTGGGAGGGTGAGCCTCGTCGATACCCGTCGGCGAGGGAGGTGGCTTTTCGCTCGATAATCGAAACGACGGAACTGTGGGCGACCTGTCTGCGGGGACGTCGCTCGTAAGCGGGCCTGTATTGTGCAAACCAGTGTCAATACGAAGAGAATCGTGACCCATGGTAAATTACTGAAGTATGTTGAGGAAGGTTGAGTACATGATGGATGCAGAGAAGAAGCAAGACTGCAGCGTCCCTGGATCATCTTTGGAATTTGACCACCACCTACCCTTGCCAACGTCGACGAATCCATCCCTCAATAGATTGTCAAAGAATATGGTATAAAGGGATATAGTGCATATAAACCGGTGAACATACCGGTATGTCGCAGCCTGTCCGTATGCAGTACTGGAAACATTCGGAATTTCTCCATTTCGCCAGTGACCTCAATGCACGTCAACCTCTTTCTCACCAATAATGGCTCCGTCGCAAGAGATCACCTCGCCTCTGAGCGCACCTTCCTTGCCTACGTACGGACGTCCCTCGTCATCACTTCCGTCGGTGTCGCCATCGTCCAGCTCTTCGCTGTCTCTTCCAGTGCCTCCTCAAAATCCCCTCTATCCTCCGCCGCGACACAGAGATATGCTCGTCCTTTGGGGGCAACTGCTATCTCTTTATCGCTGGTGCTGCTCATTATTGGCGCGACGAGGTTTTTTTCAATACAAAACGCTCTCACGAAGGGCAAGTACCCAGTCGCGAGGATGTTCATCGCTGCTATCACAACTTGCATGGTTGCACTCATCGCAGTGATTTTTGCGTTTGTTCTTGCCGCAAAAAAGTGATACATTGGGTAGGCCCCTCATACCTTACAGAAGACAACTCTGCCTAACATGTCTCATGCTAGACATTTTTAGGAACGTCAATAAATAACGATACACTTACTTACTCGTACTTTCAGCTCATTAATGTTACTCCTAAACGACGGAAATGTAATGTAGTGCCGAGTAGTTCGGCAGGCATATTTTTACTACTTCCGATAGCATACGATATAATCTACAAGCAACAGTCATCGATGGCAGATTCAAAACCAGCTGAGGTCCCTTGGTACAACGCCTTCCCGGAGCCCAAATCCATTCCCGATGGCATATCAGCCGAGAAATTACACGCTCTGTTGCTCGAATCTCCGAGTGTTTTGGTTGTAGATGTCCGCCGCACCGATTTTGAAGTATGCAGGTCGTGTCTTGCTCCTTTAGTCCTCCTCTGATAGCGCTTCACAGGGATCCTTTATCAAAGGGGCTATCAATCTCCCAGCACATTCTTTCTATCCGACTCTGCAGGCTGTGACATCCATTCTCGCGCGATACCGGCTCGTTGTCTTCCATTGCAACAGCTGCAAGCCCGGCGGTCGTGGGCCACGTTCAGCGGGCTGGTACCAGGATGAACTCGATAGACAAGGAGTGACGGAAAGCCGAGCAGTCGTTCTCGAGGGGGGAATCAAAGGCTGGGTAGACAAGTACGGAGATGATGAGTTTACCTGCAAACTTTGATGATTGATATTGGGTACGAGTCTTTGCATGGAGACAATACATGTACTTCAAATTTTCATGATACATTAAGGCAGCTAAGCCAAGACATCGTTGTCATACATACTGTAAGTAGGCGAGAGAAAGTGCACGTTAGGAACATAAAAGCTACATGTTAGGAACATAATCATAATCATTATCTAAAGGCATCATCTTGTATCTACATAAACGAGTGTTAAGACTAGGAAGAAATTCAATGATAGAAACGCACTGTGCGAGAAGCTTCGACTGTCAGAATACCCTTGGCATGCAACCTAGGAAGACTTTCAATGACCTTCTTCACACTCGCCCGCTCATACTTCATTTTCTCGTATACATCGGGAGAGTCAATCGTGACGTAGATGTTAACACGACGTCGAACACCGACAAGAATATCATCCAGCGCCGCTCCATCAGAAGATGGAAACTGAAGCAGCATGTCAGGTTTGACCAGCAGATACAAGTCTACTTCTTCCATGAGGCACCGTTCACTGGGCCTACCAAAGAGTCTTGCCAATGCGGTCAAAGGTGGGGGAAAGTTCGACATCAAGCACATGACAAAGCACTGGATGCGCGGCACATGACTGATATCCAGTTGACGCGATGCTGACGACATATTTGAATGAGAAACAGCATAATGTGACTGAAGAACATGCTCACAAGAATTAGAAGTATGAATGACGAGTTCTTCTAAAGTGCTCCTTGTAGCGGCCAAGAGTTGATTGAAAATGGCTGCATGTTTCATCCATGTTGTCCATATATGTAGTTTCCTAAGGGAGCTGACGTCGACGGTTGAGCGGCGGCTTAGGAGACAGTCGATAAAGTCGGCCGCTGCAGCCGGATACATCTTGATAGACAGTGTGTCTACCTGGCAGGATATATGATTCCTTGAAGGCAGCGGACTCTCATCATGTGTGCCATAGGAGACGCCACCTTGGATATGGATAGTCTTTGGACCCGAAGCGCGCGAGAATAAAGATAGCAGTGGATATGATGGGCTGTAGAACAGGACCTTGGAAAAGGAAATGCTCCGGAGTTTCGGAGAGGCAAATAAATCGCGGAGAGCGGACATAATAGGGAAAGAGAGACAAGAGTCGAATGAGGAAATAGATATGGACTCCAGGTGCGGCAGATGTGAGAGGATTTGCGGTATTACGGTGTCATCTTGGGTAAACCAAGAGCCTGAAACAGGTAGATAAACGTCGTGCAGCTGTATATCCTTGACCAGTGAAGCGTAATGTGCATAGCGAGACACAAAACGCATGAAACGTCGATAAGGATCAATACTGGCATTGGCATGCTTGTACGAGCAGCTGCGCAAGACGACGGTCGAGAACAGTCGCTTGTGGGAACGGGGAAAGAAGGAATGGTTGACTAGTGTGCAGGTTCGAAGGGTGTTGGAATCCTCGACTGGGATCTCATCGATGATGGAGTCGACCAGTTCCTGTGGAATAATGCCAACGCTGGACATCATGCTATCTGCTGGGACGGAGTTAGAGGGAGCTGGATCTTAATAGCGTTCGTTATAATACCCACCGGTAAAATGCGTGGCTGTCTCTATCTCCGTGCAAAATAACGGTGCCAAAAGGCGGGACCATGGGTGGGGTTCGAATGCCGTATCACTGTTGAAACCGGGTCAACAGGATAAGGAGACATCATGTTTCAGGGACAGTGCGGAGCCAGATCATCGCTTTTCATGTGAATGATCCTGATTGCTGTGCGTTTGTGTGTCCGTGTGTGGCAAGGCCTACTTGTCTGCCAGCAATGGTTAGCCCGGAGATTGAATCGCAATGCAAGTCCCAAGGGGAAAAGCTCACAATTTCGTGATTACATGAACACTGAGCAGACTTGGAGCAGTCGAATTGTCGAGAGATTCGAGAACCACATGGTATTTTCGTTTGTCGTCACCGGAAGCCGATCTAGAGCTGGAAGAAATATTCTGAGACGGTCTCAGCAAGCTGAGCATAATCCGAAGGAATTCCGCTTGGGAACCCTCAATGCTTCTAATGAGGATACGGACGATATTTGGGGCCGCCGTAAAGAATTCCGGTAACACTTTGTCGGGAAATACTTAGGAAGACGGAAATTTTCAAGCTAAGCTTGAAGGCCCAGGTGGACGACAGAGGAAAGACAGATCGAGAGCCGAGGTCAAAGCGCGGTAGCCACGTGCACACGTATTCCCTTTTCTGGCCAACACGAATTCTCACTTACTCCACCATGCCGCCAAAGAAACCAAAAAAAAGTCAGCCCAAGCTCAAGCAAGGCACTCTATTTGGACATTTTTCTTCACCGACGCGCCCTCTTCTTCAGAAATCCAAATCGAAACGTGTCAGTGACCAGGAATCCGAGCCTTCAGTTTCACCCACGAAACGGAAACGAGGACGTGATGCAGTGGACGCGTCCGACGGAGGCGGGTCGGACTCAGACGTTGGTGGCATAAAATTTGAACCCAAGGTGCTGGTCGATGAAGCCAAGTTGTCTCCAGCGAAGCGAAGGCGAGTTGTAGTGGAAAGCGACGACGAAGATTCTTCTGGATCCTCTGCTCTTGTAACGAAAAGGTTGAATGCGAAGTCCAGATCCCTGAAATCCAGCAAAATGAAGAGCTCAAGCAAATCACAACCGGTCCAGCAAGTTTCAGACTCAGAATCTGACATTCCAGTAGTTCGGCGGAGTAGATTGCGCAAGGGTCCTCGCAATTCATCCCCACCTGAACACACTGAAGAGGACGACGAGCTAGAGGAAGAGCGTGCGTTATTTCGCTGCTGACCGGCAGATTTTGTTTCATCGTGGACGCGCAGATATTCTGGAGTCGCGTTTACGTTCACGGCATAAGAAAACGGCTTTTCAACGCAACCTTGAGAGACTGAAACGTACGCACCAACCATGTTTTGATTCCCTGTATTCTAAATATACCTGCAGGAAAGAAACAGGGAAAGCCAATGGAATCGACAGACTCAGAGGAACAGGGGGATGAGAACGAGAACGACAGTGACAGACCTTTCAAAGGCGCGAAACCAGAAAGCGAGCACGATAGCCTTTTCGATGAATCCGGAGACTCGGACAAGTCGTCTGATTTCATCGTCGAAGACGACGGGGATGGCGCGGCTCTGCTGCCCGCCGAGTTCAGGCCCCAACAAGATCTTGCGCATCAATTCAAGATTGTTTTCCAGTTCTTTGTCCATATAGCTGTCCATCCTGCCGTTGAGAGGCACGACTTCATGAAACGCTTAATGAAAGGCAAGTTAAGATCACGCCTTTCTATTCATCACTCCTCAACCCGGACTTTGAAGATGATTACTTTTCTGTGGCGCTGATATCTGCTCGGAGAAAACTCATTGGCCTGAGAGATTCTCTTGTTGCATCATCTGTGTGGCGACCTGAATTCAAGAAATCGTTGGAGACTTGTCCAGAATTCAACTTGTTCAAACTCGATTTTGCTCTTCCTCAGTGCGATGCCTGCCATTTGGGCGGCAGGTTATCTACTTTGAGAGGGCAGCTCGGCGGCTCGCCATATGATCCGTTGGGTTTCCAAGTAAATCCAGTTTTCTCTACCGACAACATTTTGTAAATTGCTCCATAGGACTTACCTGACGAGCCGAAGGACAGCGACGACGAAGACAATGAGGAGGAGACACGCGAATTTTACTTCGGACGGTTTTGCGCTAAACGCACGCGAGTATATCACGAAATATCCCATTGGGAGGTACGTTTCGTTTGGTATCACCTTCGCTCGAGCCAATGACGGCCATTTCTTCTAGTACAAACTTTTCAAGTCTGTAGAAAACGAGGTTGATGAGCTTCATGTTCACAAGCAGTCGGACGGATTTGTTCGCGTGGCATATGCAGGCGGAAAGAAACCCCCTGAAGACCTCGATGACGCTGATGGGATCTGTGAATGGCTTGACGAGCGAAAGTTCATTGATATTGAGTGGCAGAACATCAAGGAACTAATGGAGCGAGCGAGGCAGTTGGAATCGGGTGCGAATGGAAACGACAGTGACTGATGATGATACACGGCTAATTACTGCATTGTATTTGTACTTTTATGCTGTATGTACTTCTACTCTGGGATTTACTTAAAATATGTGGCTTTGAGTAAGTTTTTCCCACGGCACCAGTTCAACGTTAACCTCCATGTCATACTATGCTCAGCCGACCTCCGCGACGTATCCTTACGGCGCTTACGCCCAAACACCTTATGCGTACCAGTCTCCAGCTGGCTACCAGCCGTGGTCGTACCATCAGTATCCCTACGTCCATCCAGGTGCGCAAGTGGTCAGGCCTGCAACACAAATACAACCACAACCACAACCGCAACGACCAGCGCCGACACCGACACCAACGGTACCTAGATCTACGACATTCCAACCTTACACACCGACATATGCACGAGACAACACCGCTTCGACGAGCACAGGTGCAGGACGGGGGTCGAGAAAGCAGTCGAATATGAAAGGCTTGTTTACCAAAGAACGTACGCAGTGTTCTCCTACTCCTCCCATTTGTCTCAATGTGAGATAGTGAAGAATCTTATGTATGGCTTTGGAGATGATAGAAATCCGGCAAACGATACCGTGAATGTGATGGAGGAGATTCTTATCGAATACATTACTGATGTCGTGCGTGTCTCACTCTTCTTTTTTGTTCATCAGACACCGACGTCGCACAGTGTCTAGCGGCCGGCGGCTCAGCAAAGAAAGGCCGTTTATCTGTTGACGACTTACGCCGTGTTCTTTCACGGCCAGCCGACTCCAAGAAGCTGGCTCGAATGGAGGAGCTGCTGTTCATGCAGGAAGATATCAAACGTGCTCGGGCACAATTTGATGATGCCGACAATCCGAGAGGTTTATAACAGACGAACAAATACCGGTGCGTTGAAATCTCTAGACATAGTCAACCTTGTCCCAAACGATCATGGACCCTGCTAAAGCTGCTTTTCCACGCAGACCCACACCGATTGACCGTAATTCTCAGTCGAAGCTTCCGTTCTTCGCCGTGTACATATACAGGAACGCGTTCAGTGTCATTTCCGAGGATTGGGGTACGTTGCACACGGGAGCTTACCGTTCTATTGTCAATGGGTTGAATGGCATGGTGCGAATTCACATACCCATTCAGTGCTATAATAGTAGTGTATAGACATCACTCTTGCATGGCGTCTTCGTTAGCGTCTTCGGATTCCGCCCTGTCACGCTGGGTGGTACGGCCTTGCACACCTTGAAAAAAAAATTTAAGTCCGGAACATCTGAGGCATATCTGCGGAGGACAGACCTCCACTTTCCGCGAGAGGCTTTGCGTGTTCCTTGAGCCATTCTTCTGATTCCCAGACTAAATAGATGGGGTCACAAAGAGAAATGAAGGACGTGTATATGGAGCAGCTCACCCGCCCTGTTTCCTCCCAATTGCATGGGTGTCTTCATGGGCCGAGCTAAATTAACCTTGACGACTTTGCCACGCATTTCGTTCATGTCCATGTTGTCAATGGCATCCTGGGCATCGGCCGACGAGCCATATGTAACAAAAGCAAAGCCTCGATGTTTCGCCTCTGCATCAACAAAGTTAGCCGAGGCTTCTGTAGGGCTGTTCCTAGCACCAACCAGACTGTTGGTTGAGATTTGTTACAGCCGAAGGTAGCTGTACTTCGATAATATCACCTGCAGGACTGCCGTCAATACAGTCGAAGAGCCACAACATGGAAGGACATACCAAAGGTGGAAAAGTGTTCGTATATCACAGTTTCATCGACATCTTCGGCGATTCCTCCTACAAAAACGGTCTTCTTTGATTTAGTACCCTCTTCCATGGCAAGGGCTGGATCAAGGGAGCCAAGGATAAATGAAATGGATGGTGACGGTGAAGGACGCAAATGGAACAAGGCTTCACGCGACAGACGGGACCGCTCTGCTCTGGTTCGGCACGTGCCAGATGGATTACCTAAAGCGGCCCTGCCCAGGGCCCAGCACCCCGGACCGTGACCGATCTTGATTCTTTAGTTCAGTCAATCTATGCACCCAAGCACCATTCATGTGCTGACACGACTGCTTTGACTCAGAAGGGGGTCATTCCAGCGTTACGTACATTCTGAATGTCGTGGGGAAGCTGCAGGATACTTATTTCGCCTCCAGCAACCCCAGTTCTGTGGATCACTTTTAGCGCTGTTTCCTGAGAACGTTTTGCCTCTTTCGCTGAAAAAATGGGCATCAAACAACCGTCTTTCAGAATATGGTTATAACCCTGTCGCTCCTTGATCGCGAACATGCGATCTCCCGGGCGCGGCTTCTGTCTTTTACTCCCAATGGAATTTCTTTCCTACCCCCTTCATTCTCGATGATATTGTATACGACCTTGCCGTGGCTTAAATTTGTCCTCATATAGAGGCTGCGTTTTTTCCATTCTTCCTTGTATTCCCCTCCGATGATTCTACAGGACATGTCTGCTGTGTGGCGCAAGGACGACCATGAGCCAATGTCCCCCGCTTCCTCCTCTTCCTCCATGGACGAGGAGGATGTAAACTGTCGCGTTTCTCCACACTGGCCCGACTACCGTAACCTGCTGCTCTCCAAAGGATTTCACTTGGACACCGTCCGTGACGTTAAACAGTATTATCGTGACCACTTTGCGGACGGAGTAAACCGACTTCCGTCCCCGACAATGGCGCGCTTATCACATGGAGACGATGCTCTCTGTCCGGATGCCGGGCTAGTACGTGTTGTCGTTGACATATGTACAGCACTTTGATGACCTTCATACACTCTCAGCGCGACAATCTGTTTCGAGGAACATGCATTCGAAATGGTGCAAAAGTTGTTATCAAGGCCGTACACCGCCGAAGCCGTGAACTAGAAGTGATACGGTTTCTTTCGACCTCTCCGATTCGAGACCATCAGATGAACCACTGCATTCGTGCGTGCAAAGCTCTTGTCCTTGTACCCCGCTTAACGCAACCAGCAGCGGTCCTTGATCTGGTGGTTGTACCTGATGATGACCTGGCTTTCATCGTAATGGAAGAATGGTCCTCGCAACTGATTGCAGATGGAGGGCCATGCTGCTTGGGACTTTTTCTTGGAGCGCTACGGCAATGCATAGAGGTGGGTGTGCATTTTGCTATCCCAAATTCAAGTTGATGACCTCGGATAGCACACTGTCTTTATGCACATGCATCGAATCGCTCACCTGGACATTTCCCTGCGAAATCTGGTTACAGATTATAACGGCCGCTATGCATGCATTGACTATGAGTTAAGCCGGCGATTAGAGCTAGGGCAGCGTGCATCTATTGTGGGTTTTCGAGCCACAGAAGTTCCTCCGGAATGCGAAAATGGTGAATGCCGCGATCCATTCAAGGTCGATGTATGGGCCCTTGCGGTGCTAATGCTCCGGGCATGTAAAGTACGTTATCCTTATGGCTTAAGCGTGGAAAGTTTATTTTAATCGGCACGCCTAGATGTGCGGATATTGCGTCCCAGAACTACTTGAGATCATCAAGCCCATGCTGAACGAAAACCCAGATGATCGTCCAACGGCTCTCGCGGTCTTGAAGGCATTTGACAGGATGATACCATTGATTGGAGACCATCGTCTGCAAGTCCGCTGATGTGACAAGACTGGCGTTTATCTCGGTGTAATGGCGTATTCACGTCGGTAGACAGTATTGAAACCATCAAATATAGCACTAATAAGTATACATAGTAAGACAATAATTACAGGTAAACTAGAAATATAACTTATCTCAAAAGAAGAGTCTACGTGAGCTCGGTATCGATGCTTTCGGAGTGCTCCAGTTTTTGCCGTTTCCTGGCCAAATATCGTTCCCGAGCGCTCTGAACATCCGATTCATTATTCCTCCTGGCAATGACACGCTCGCGGGCCTCCTCTTCTGCTCGCCGTTTTTCAAGGGCCAAACGTGCCTGCTCCTCTTCCAATTGAGTCTGAATTTCTCTCGCCCTTCGTTCATTTATTTCTCTACGACTGGCCGAGGTCCCAACAGCACGATGTGATTGAACGGCCTCCGTTTGGCCGTCTTTGGGTTTACCCAGAGTGGACCGACCTAGCTTCCTCGTGTTTGGACCGGAGAGATTCAATCCAGCTGCCAGCAGCTCTCGTTTGTCCACGATCTGATTATCATCATTCAATTCGACTTCTTTGCCTTGCTGTCGCGCGATCCGCGCTAGCTCCAAATCAGACACCGGCGTAAAGTCGGGAGGTTTGGTGATGGTCAGGTTGGGTTGTGGACCAATGGTAAGCTTCTGCGTTGCCGCCACGGTAGCTTCATGGTTCTGCTCCGAGTCTTCAAGGAGTTTCCTGTAGAAATGGGCCATGCCTGTCGTTGCACCACCTTGCTTCTTTAGTAACTCTGGAGGGTGACAATTCAGTCCGAGTCAGCGGTACAGAAGTGGACTGACTGACCATCACGTCGCTTCTCCTCCTCTTCTGCCCTGCGAACTTCTGCCATCTGATCCTTGTACGCCTGAGTGACGAAGGACTCCTTGTCCTTGAATTCATCGCCTTCAGCTTCACGTTCGTGTTGCATCATTTTCTCTTCAGCGCGTAGATGATCAAGTTTTCGCGTAGCTGCAGATTGCAGGAGACCATGTATATATTTTGGCTGGGGATATAAGTAAAGGAGAGAGACGAACAGAACATTGACACACCTTTCTCTGAGCAGAGTCTATCTCTTTGGCCTCTTTCTGCTTCTGTTTCGCCTCCTGCATTTTATCCCAGATTTCATCATACTCGTACACCGAGGCGTCAACCTTTTTCTCTGCATCCATGCGTTTCTTCATCACCTTGGATGTGAGCACATTTTGGGCCAGCAGTTTCTTATTCGCAGCAGTGTTTTTGTCTGCAGACGATGTCGGTGCCGCATCGACGGGTTCGTCATCGTCGAGAGAAGCAAAAGCAGCCGGTCGCTTGAGAGAAGGAGCAGATTCTGCAGACTTCTTCGTCTTTGCAAGGGAGAAGGAGAGTTTCGACATCGTGGGCAAAGACAGCCGACGGCACACCGGAGTTCCAACCGATCTTGGCAAGCACCTTCATGGCTCAGGCTGGCTTCGACCGAAGACGAATCAATGGCCCGGAGGAGAGCTTTTCTCCAACATTCGACGACGACGACGACATTGAGGACGCTGTATGGACGCTGGGAATGCCAAGAAAAGGCAGAAATCCAAATGACATCCGGCCCATCTGTATGGCGTTCTGTTCAAATTTTTGCTCATCTTGGATATTCAACCCAGTGCTTTAGTTCTCCAGCCAGGTCTGATAACACAAGCAAATGGGTCTGCATATATCGAAACCGAAAAAACAAAGGTTGCCTGTGCCGTGTATTTCTTTCTGCCGTTCTCAAAATATCAGGTTATTCATTGGTTGTAGTTACGGCCCCCGACAGTCAAAAAACACTGCATACAGCGAGAATGGCCGATTGAACGTTGAAGTAAAATTTGCTCCATACTCGTGCGAGCGGAGGAGGGCGCCAATGCGTGTAAGTTGTCATTTCGTCCGTTCTCTCTCGAGTTCTGTAATCATTCATAGTTTCTTTAGGATGCCGAAGATCGTTCGCTGGCTGTTGCTATACACCAAGCACTTTTGTCTTCAGTGCGCTTAGAGCTGCTACCAAAATCGACAATCGACATTTTCATTGTCATAATTGAAGCGGACGGTATAGAGGGGTGCATTGCTTCTGGCTCAGTAGCAGCTAGTACTGCCCTGGCTGATGCTGGGATTGAAATGTTTGGACTCGTTGTGGCTTGCTCGGCGGTAAGCATGGTACTACGTTCCATGAGGTTTATCAAACATCACACAGGCCCTCGTCGGACAAGATATTTGGTTAGATCCGACTGCTCTTGAAATTCAGGCATCCAGTGGATCTCTGATTCTATCGACTATACCAGCATTAGGAATGGTCACAAGTGTTTGGCAAAATGGCCAAATGCGACCTGAGGAAGTTCTCAAGGTACATCAACCCTACGTCCATTTGGTATCTCTCCTGATATTCGTTATCTAGTGTATGGACCTTTGCCAAGAACGATGCACAGAAATTCATTCCGTTGTGGCTCAAGCCCTTTTGGATAATGTTCGCTCGAGTTAAACATCCGTTGTAAACACACAAAAAGTACCCTGCCGTCATACCATCCTGTTAATGTTGTAAAGTATACAAAGCATTCTTAGAAGACAGCCCCACCTTACCATCGGAAACAACAGTGGCTCCCTACTTCTGCCGAACGATTATTGGAGTGATTATTGACAAGGCTGCTAGATAGAATAAGTCTCATAGAAAAAACCCGCGATCTAACCGTCATCGTCCAGCATGGCAGGTATGTAAAAAGTCAGCACCCCTCCCGCATCAGCCACATCTCCGATATACACATACAGTATCATACAGTGGTTCTGGCATATACCTGAAGGAGATCAGGATCGATATAGTTGAGAACCACTAGGAACGACTTACAAGCAATCGTAGTAGTTGAGACGACATGACTTTGCAGAAATTTGATAAAACTACGGATGGAGACGAGGACGCCGAACATTTCGTCTGGATCTGGAGGAGGATCGTCTTGTTGAGATGCGTGCTCCCGTGCTGAAGAACAAGCTCAGACTTACAAAGCCCCGCTGGAAGGCATTACGCACCCATTTTTGGATTAGTACATCCCTTCCACTCAGTGTCAACTTTGACACTCTCAGTGTGTATAGAAAGCTGGAGACATCCGTTATTATTTGCGCGTACTCCAAGTACATTGGACATTGGCCGGAGGCGATCGACGATTGTTCGTAGTTTCTGCAAGGGCGGGAGGAGGATGTGGGTCTGTATTTCTGTCAGTATAAGTAATGGCAAAGCAACAAGCAACCACGAACGTCTGGTTCAGGACACATAGGTTCATTCAACCTCTCAACGTCGCTTGGCTTCATCACTTCAATTTTGACGTCGTGTGTGACCTTGACCCGTCGGCCTACTCTGGTCATCCCTGTAATATCAAAGCTGAGTACAGCCTGATCACTCTTCTTTGCGAGCTTCATGACAACCTCTTCAGCCTCGAACGAAGACAATGTGCCGGCGGTAGACGATGTCGCAGACTTGAGGGCAGCAAGGAGAGCTTCCGAGAACAAAGCTACAGTGATCTCGTTTGACGCGTTCGACTGTATTCGGTAGCCGCTGAATATTGATTCGACCTTGATTTGGCTGGTCCAACTGAGCTGAACGCATAGATATCAAAGGTGGCACCGACGTACGACCAGACTTGTATACCGCCTTCATTCGTGTCGCTATTGCAGATGAGATGCATGTTCGTCTCCGTAAACCTTATGATGCATCTCTTCTGGAGCTTCTCGATGGATTGTATGATACCTACAAGAAAATGGGTCCACAGCGGAGGATACAAGCCAGAGTACCCACGGAAGAAAGTTGGAACATTGTCGATAGTGGCTCGAAAGCGCATGTCTTCTTATCGTACGCGTTTCGGGCAGTAAATTGTATGTTCAAGTCATAGATACGAGCACGGTGCTTGGAAGGTCGTGGAAGTATCAAGTGAAGGGCAGGCGCGTCCAGGCTGATGCGCGACAGCACGTGCATATGTCAACTAATACTAAAGGTAAATTTCAAGAGTGATTATTTGCCCATTCTATTCTCTATATGCTACAGTTCAGTGCCTTCCTCTCAAGCTGAGAAAACAATTCCGCGAGTTCATTCACATAAATACAAGTACAATGGTTGATAGCCCAGCAGCACCCAACATGGCATAGCCAGTGTTGTAGACACCCTTCACAGAAAGGACTGGAAAGGAGGATAAGAGGCTAGCTAGATAGATAGGGGGGAGAGAACATACACTTGGTCGTCGAATCCCAGACAAGATGCCTCACTCCGTTCCAGCTATGGTAAGCAAACGGTGCAGCGAGAAGGGTCTTTCCCGCGTATTTGACAACATCAGGGAGGCCGCCCACGAATTCAACGATATGAGTGCTGTCGAAGGTCCCTGGAGCGACGAGGTAGGCCAGGGAGAAACCATAAAGCACTACAGAGCCCAGTTAATGGTGTGTAATCCATCCGAGCACTATGATACGCACGAGCACTAAGGCAGGCGCCAGTGACACGATTGGCAATAGAGGTGACCGCCGTTAGCTGAATTTGGTAGATCTCGAAAGGACTGTTGGGACGTTTGAGACGCTGCTTGTTGAGAATTTCTGCAGCTGCTGTAGATGGGAGTGACTGGATTTGGACGTTCCTGGTGGACCTGTATGAGCCTAGGCGTTCTCGTGCACCAGATTGCCTCACCGTTTGGCAATGAGATTCCGGCCTACAGCCTGGCTTCGAACTGCAAACAGTCAGCGAGAAGGCAGGAAATAGAAGAAATACTGTACATACCCAGTCGTGGAGCAAAGGCAGCTTGCCTGAGGGCTGGTCCCAAACCTACAGCGCGAGTGAGCATCATGGTTCTTGCAAAGGCGGGCAACGTCGGAATCACAGATTTCCGCTCGAAGGCCCTGCCAATCACGGACAAATAAACAGGGCCGAACATCGAATTTTCAATTTCAACAGTTCCGTTCTTGTTCCAATCTTTCCATGCCCTCTTCGTATGTTTCTCTCAGGTCACCATTGAATGGCGATTATACCACTTCTCCTACTCTTTCTCCACGAAATTCACGCGACTCGGAAGATTCTCTAAGGAACCTCGAGATTTCGGAAGGTCCCCTTGCCACGCCGCCGTCGTATGGACGGTACGTGTCTTTATCGCTTGGATTGGGGTCGGTTTTAATGTATTGTAGAGGAAGATCATATTCTGTGAATGGATTTGATTTCCAACAAGACCTTCTACCTCTGAGTTCGAGTTTGACGGATCCCGAACTTGTAGCCAGCGAATCCGGCGACAAGAACATAGGATTGCTCAATGGTGAATGGCATCAGTCGCGGTGCGGTACACTGCATCTCACCTAGCTTTCGCTTAGGGATTGCTCTTGTCGTTGGACTTCAGGTGTGCGCTCTGCAAAATCGTGTCCACTCTGACACTCATTTCTATAACAGATAGGGTCGGGAATATTGTCGGTTAAACCCTTTCGTTCCACTTGACGTTTGACATAATTTCTTCCTTCAGTTCGTCGCCAGGTGTCGTGGTCGCGAACACCAACACTGTTGGTGCAAGTCTGGCCGTTTGGCTCGCATCTGGCCTATTAGCATGGACTGGAGCAAGTAGTTTTGCGGAACTGGGATCCGCAATACCACAAAATGGTGGCGCGCAAGCCTATCTGTCGTACGCTTATGGTCCCCTCATCTCATATCTCTTCGCGTGGACAGCCATAATTGGACTTAAACCTGGTGCGACATCTGATATCACTGATCAATGACACTTCATTAATCCAGTTGTTAAGGTGGTAATGCAGTGATCAGCCTTATTTTTGCAGAGTACATCAATCGGATATTTTGGCATACTACGCGGTCTGAGGTATCGCCGGATGATATTCCTGACTGGGCCATCAAACTTACTGCCATAGGCGCAGTATTGGCTGTAACTCTGTTATGCATCTGGACGCGTAAACTGGGTGCTCGTGTCGCCGTCGTGTTCACCACCGTAAAAGTCAGTATTAAACTGCCCAATGCCCGTATTTTTGTTCTTGAGACAACTTTTCCTTCAGGTAGCTGCTTTAGTACGTTATGGTGCAAGTGGTATATACGTCTCGTTGCTGAACTCAGCATGCAGATCTCGATTACAGCATTAGGCATAATTCAACTCGCTCGCGGAAGAGCCGCGGAGTCTTTCACGAAACCGTGGTTTGAAGGATCCAGCAAGAGTCCGTCTGCTTATTCGTTAGCGCTCTACTCGGGTCTGTGGGCTTTTGATGGCTGGGACCAAGCAAACTATGTGGGAGGGGAGATGCATAATCCAGAAAAGAATATTCCCCGGACTATACATTCTAGCATGGCTATCGTCACGGTCTGTAAGGAATTTTCCCTACGACCTTCACTTGTTGATCTGGTTGCTTATCTAGGTCTTATTTCTGCTGGCCAATGTCTCCTACTTCGTGGTTCTAGATAAAGTGGGTTCTTGTCGTCCTCTGAAGCTTGGAAGTAACACTAGAGATAGGATCTTGTTGGTCTGAGCAATACAGTTGCCATGGACTTTGGACGGGCACTATTTGGACCCCTAGGGGGCACAGTTTTCGCCTTTATGGTGGCCTTCTCATGTTTTGGTGCTTTAAATGGCGTGTGGCATTCTTCTTTGAAACCCATGACTCTATTGACCGGGCCTCTCCGACAGGATCATTTTTCACATCCTCACGTCTCATTTACGCCGCCGGTAGAGAACGGTATCTTCCTTCTCTTTTTGGGCGACTACACAAGACTAGGAAGACGCCATTGAATGCCACACTGTTGCAAACAGCCATTACGACAGCTTTCATCCTCGTGGGTGGCGGGTTTCGCTCTCTCATAAACTTTTCTGTTGTAGCGTCATGGGGATTCTATTTTCTCACTGTGAGTTCTTAGTGACGTTGGAATACATCCGCTCACCTATTAGGTCAGGTTCTCGGACTAGTTATATTACGGGTCAAGGAACCTACGCTAGAAAGGTAAAACTGAACACAGGGTATCTTGACTCTAAATCGTCATCTGATCCACGGACGCAGACCTTATAAAACTTGGATAACAACACCGTTGATATTTTGTGCGGTAAGTATATTACCTGTATAATCAGACTTGTTGACCGTAACTTTGACCGAAGGTCGCATTATTTCTCATTTGCATGCCAGTTATTGCTGCGCCGCTACCTGCAATCGCAGTCCTTGGTATGCACGGCCATTTGTGGGTACCCCGGGAAACTAACGTCTCATCATAGGCTTTGTGGTTGCCGGCATTCCCGTGTATTACATCACACACCGAAGAGATAGAGATACACCACGGATATTTGGTGAGTAATTCCCCCGAGAATGAATATGTGAACTGATGGTTTCCTAGCTTGGATTTATCCTTGTCTTGACCGATTACGAGGAGGACCGCGCGCAAGCGATGGTTGGCAGGCGGTAGCAACCGAAGGAGACGAGCAGATGGAGATGGTTGAAGGACGAGGTTCTCATCGATGACCCTTCAAACACTTGATTGTATAATATAGAGGCTTAATGACGGATATTTGTGGGCAAAAGGTCTCTGTATCACATTCACGGGGGTACGCTGTGATTTGCTCGCTGTTTCCCCGTTCCCGACAATGACCCTGGAGCGATGCGTCCGTGATGCCCAAAGAAAGGACAGGTATATTCTGATATATATAGTTCATAAAGGGACGGTTCCGAATGCGGGCACAGTCAGATCGATGACGCGATCTGATGGCGAGTCTGACTTATAAACACACTCGCGCTTGATAAACAGTGTCCACGTCTTTCCTTTCCCTCGCCAATTCTCTTGTGTATATCTGGTTGACTTTCTTGTCTATCCCCTTACTTCCTTTCAACCTTTTCTGTGAGGGGAACGTACCTTTTGTCCTGTACTTGAAGCTGACTTTCAGACTAGGTAACCACTATGGAAAGTCTTGTCGTTGGGCACTTCTACTTGGCGCTTACCTTTGCTCTAGGTCGAGCAAACCTACAAATTCGATGTCAAGGTGAGTCGTGCTTGAGACCTGCTGTTTTCATTGCTCACAAGCGCAAACAGATGACCTGCACTGGATGTTCAGGCGCTGTCACTCGTGTCCTTGAAAAGGCCAAGCTTGACGGTGAGCAAGCGCCGTAATCGTTGTCACGAGTTTTCCGTACTAAATGGGTTTTGAATGTAGGAGTGAATGACTACTCCGTCAACCTGGATACGCAAGAAGTCATTGTGAAGGGAAGCATCCCCTACGAGGACGTTCTTGCTAGAATCAAGAAGACTGGTAAAGAGGTATGTTGTCCCCTGTCTGGAAAACTTGATGTTGTCGAACTCCACTGCGATAGGTCCGTTCTGGAGAGATTGTAGCTTAGCTTAAGCTTGGGGACTTGGCAGTTTTTGAATTACGATGAATTTACTAGGGTTTTATTGTTATCTGTTCGTGCATACATAAATAGACCTTGGAACAATGTATACATGGTGTCTGAGATCACCGGATCGGATCCATTTCCTTCCACAAACTCCTTCGAGGAAGCTTGGGTGCTGCGGGGAGTGCACTGGGGTACAACGAAAGCGAATGTTCTCGACCTTGAAGGGTCTTGAACAATTATCCGATTCCGATCTACCCCGAAGCCGAGTTCTTTGGCAGCTTTGCGAAAATATTTGCTTGCAACTTGAAGCTGAACGTTGAACGTTTGAACTTTAATCCGAGGTCAGACCTGCACCGCCTACTATTCTCACGATGGGTTGGCTTAGCCTTGTTGCGACGCGGCGGGGTGAAATCACGTGCCGTATATGGAACTTAGACTTAGACTACGATCCACCAAGGCAATACGCCTCCACTCCCTCCTTCCGATTTCTTTATTTAAAACATTCATGACCTTCCCCTCAGCTTCCTGTAATTTCCGGCTCTAGCTCGTCGCCGTTTCTCACCATCCGCAGCCTCGGTGCTACACTTTTATTTAAAATACCCAGTGCCCACCCCAGCCGGGACACCTCTCGCCCACCATGTCCTCGTCATTCCAGGCCGTAAATCCCAATCCAACGACACCTGTGTACACCAATGATGAACAGTGGATCACAGCGTACCTTGTAATACACATGATGAGTGACGACTCGCGCCGATACGCCTATATATTTTGGTTCTGCATCGCCGCAGTCTTCCTTGTTTTCACCCTTTTCCACCTCACACGGTTCCGGGGTGGCACAGCAGGCGCCTACTGGGCCAAGTGGGCAATACGGAGACGGACCTGGAGAGGAAAGCTTGCCCTTAAACGGAATCAATACCCCGTATCTCTGCCGCCGAACGGCCAGCTGCTGTGCCTCGCACTACTCCCAATCGTCGCCATTCTGCTCTGTTTTGCCGGCCCGGACTACATTAATCCCGCTGATGGTCTCTTTGACGTCACCAATCCAGGTTTATCTACTCGCTCCTACGATGTCTCTCAGTTTACCCGTTGGCAGCCACAGTATACCATTTACAAAGCTTGGTGGACAGCGGGCGGTAGGGCAGGGATCATTGCCTTTTGCCTCCTTCCACTCTGTGTCCTCTTCGCCCTCAAGGCCCCGCCTTTTGCCATCTTTGCCCTTCCATTCACCACTCAGATCCACTTTGATAAGCTGTCCTGGCTCCACCGTTGGTCCGGCAGACTTATATACCTTATAACCCTTCTTCATGTTGTGTTTTGGAGCGTTCAGCTATCGAGGGACACCCGCGACTTGACCGGAAAACATGCGTTTGTGTATGCCTGGCAGTACGACAAGTTTTTGTATGGGTGGGTGGTACGTATCCTCTCTTTCTCTGACATATACCTGCTCATGAACCCGTAGGCCTTTATCCTTATGACGCTGCTCGTGGTTCTCTCGATCCATCCAATTCGGAAACAACACTACGAGACCTTCTACATCGGCCACGTCGCTTTCGTACCGCTCACCTTGATATTTGCTGCCCTTCATCATCCTCCGGTAGCCATGTGGTGTTGGATTGCATTGGCCATCTGGATCGCAGAACGTGTATGGCGCGGCACTTGGTGGGTTTATACAAACGGCCTCTTCGGCAGAGATACCACCTCTGCACCAGCCATCGTTGTAGCTTCACCAACACACAAGGCGGTGGACTCCGAATGTCAAACACTGCGCCCATCCACACACCCTCCCTCAGATTCGTACCCACCATCCCCTTCACCTTATCTTTCTGACCGATACTCTCGCCTTTCGCTAATGGAGCCCACTAGCGCACTACGATACTCTCCCCCTCCAGGTTATGCACATGTTGAGCTTCTTTCTGGAGCTACGGTGCGCCTTACATATATATCTCCGGGATTCCTGTCCTGGGCTCCTGGTCAGCACTTCTTGATTAATCTCCCTTCAGTGTCACGCCTTGTCAGTCACCCTTTCACTGTTGCATCTATATGCGACGAGCAGGCCTCTTCAAATTCGGGCCGTGCCATCGTCTTTCTAGTCAGATCTAAAGCTGGGTGGACGAGAGATTTATGGGATTATACCATTAAACTGTTGAGCCAGGGCCAGAACCATCCTACGGGCGAAAGCCCCCCGAATGGAACGGTTATGCCAAAGAACGGTGTACTTATGCGTATGTTCATAGACGGACCCTTTGGAAGCGCCGTACGTGCACGTTGGGAGGACAATGCGACTGTTGTCATCTTCGTTGCCGGATCTGGCGTCAGCTTTGGCTTGTCAATACTTGAATACGTCTGTCTTTGCTTGGCGGGTCGGGATGGTAAACATCTCGGTGGCCGGGTCGGTGGATGGGGGCGGAAAGGTTTCGCTACCAGACGAGTACGATTTGTGTGGCTCATCCGAGAATACGGTACGTTGAAAGACTACATCTTTATTTCATTTTGTTTATTCCTGACAATAGGTCATATTCAATGGTGCGCATCGATCCTTCGTCGGTGTATGTCCATGATCCCTTCTCCCGGCCTCGATGTGGATATCTTTGTGACTAATTCCCATCCACAAATTCGTCGACAGCCGTCGCGACCGAAAATTGAACTCGACTCAGAACTAACCCCTCCTGCGCCTCATTTTAACCACCGGCCTACCTCGCCTGCCTCGTCCGAGAGCGATGGGGATGATGTCGATCTCAGCTACTATGCCGGAGAGTTTGGTGATGAGGGCGATGTAGGCGATGTGTCAGCCAGACGACTGGAGGACTACACGCTCGACCTGACCAATTTTGATGGTGATAACGAGACGACACTTCCCGGAGAAGCTCAGCTTAATCGCCGCGTGCGGAAAGTTGGGAAGGATCGACGTGCACATACGCGGAAGTTCTCTCAGGCAATTCAAATGAAGGAGAAACTCGATGAATTTGCTCGTCTCCAGCGGCAATCAGTACACTCTACAGATGGACTGCTCACGCATGGAAACAAGCCTACTCACACGAGAAACGCGTCATCAGAATCTACAGTTGAAGGTGACCTGGCTAGTTTGAAGCCATTGTCTCCGGGTGACTATAATCGCCGTCATTCGTACCTTTCTACCGACTCTCACCTACATATTTCTTCTCCTCTCCGCCCACCGACACCTACCCTTAGCCCCCTTAGCCCCCTCAGCCCCTCCTTTAACGAAATTGAAACGATCATGTCCCCGAGCTCCGATACCTTGGAAACGCACACGAGAGAGGACACTGATACCTATGGACAAAAACTCCACTTGAATGAACCAGAGATGCGTGATTTGGCTGTTGTTGCCGAACATGCCCGCCCGGGTAAACCTAGGATAGATCGGATTCTGAAAGATGAAGTAGATCGATCCAATGGATCTGTAATCGTTGCCTGTAAGTTGTCTTACGTTCAGTCACGGTTAGTGTTGAATTCTTCTGCAGGTTGTGGACCTACCTCTTTTGGTGCAATGGTGCGCAAGGCTATTTCCAACCAGATCAATCCTGCTCGAGTTCGGAAGGGTGATAGAAGAGGTTACATTGACCTCGTTTCGGAGGAGTTCTCGTACTAATTCGGATTTTTACTTTATACCTTTACTATACATGGACGGACATCGCACTTTCGTACAGTTTCCTTGCATCGCATTAGCTATCGTGGACTACAACCACTCTCCTTCACACACTATCCTGTATCCAATCTATAGTAGTAGTCCGCAATATAGCCCCTATTTTACCGCTTTTGGTAACAAAATTTCTTCCAACTTCCAACGACCATTCCCTCTGACTCTCTTTTGCCGCCTTGCTCACTATTTTTCGCGTTCCGTGCGTGGGAGGCTTAGTATGTCGACGGGCACGTCTCTAGTGGTACCGGATGGCTTTACTTTGCACACGGAAAATACTTCTCATCTGTTACTATCCTCGAACGAAGCGTTCTTGAACCCCGTTCAAGAGTTCAATCGCGATCTCAGTGTGGCATGCATCAGAACATGGAGCGAGGAACTCAATTTGTTGAAGGAGACTCGATGGAGACAGGCGCAGGAGAAGAAGGCCAGTAAGCCCAATGCGAGGAAGCGACAGAAAGGTTAGTAGTTACAACTATAGATACGACAGTATCTGATACGTGAGTCTAGTGGAAAGTGGGGATGCCGTTGCAATGGAGCCTGCCGAGCAAGAGGCGAAAGATGATTCCTCCGTTTCACAGAAGAAGGAGGTGAGAGATTGCCGCCGACCCCGCCTTCGCATCACTTATGTTTTTGCAAGCCCCAATACAGGCCCTACAAACCCGTCATCCTTGAGGCATTGTCTGCAACGGGGCTTCGCTCTATCCGCTACGCCAAGGAGATCCCACTTGTAAAGTTAGAAACCCGCAATAGCCATGAAACTATTTCTAAGACGTTTTTGGGCAGATACGTGATCGCAAATGACTTGTCTAGCGCAGCAACGGCAGCTATGAAGCGTAATGTTGAATTCAACGGGTTCGATGTGGGTGACGGGAAGATTAGAATCAACGAAGGGGATGCATGGTGAGGCGTATGTAGACGTGCTTGCTTGATTACTGATTATCTTGCAGTACTTTGATGTATAACCATCGCGAGGAACGCCAGCGCGTGGATGTTGTCGATCTTGATCCGTATGGGACCGCCGCTCCATTCATCGATGCTGCCGTTCAGTGTGTAAATGACGGTGGTAAGTATCTGGACCCGTGTCTAGGCGTTACTATCACTCACAACATTCAGGTCTTCTTTGCGTCACTTGCACGGATCTTTCGGTGCTTGCTACGAATAACTACCCTGAGAAGTGGTATGCATCCGTGATATGAATGTCGTGCGCGCTCGTTTCATACTGACATATATGTTCTAGTCTATCCAATTATGGTGGTATTCCTGTCAAGGCAGAATATTGTCACGAAGCAGTACGTGCGGAACTATCGATGTTATCCTTGGCTCAATACTCTTATCTAGGCGCTGAGACTCGTGCTCCATGCTCTGTCAACTTCCGCTTCAAGATACGGCCGTTATATTGAACCATTGCTATCGCTTTCTATAGATTTTTATGTGAGGCTTTTCGTCAAGGTGCATACATCGGCAATTGGGGTGAAAAAAGCGCTTACGTGGGTACCATTCTTCATCGTACTTGGAGTGGATACTGATAAGTATTGCAGGAAAACATCTGCCTATTTTATCTGCACGTCGTGTCAATCATTCTACGAGCAGCCGCTGGGTAGGGTCACTGAAAAGAAACACGAAGCTTCTGGAAATATCAATTATAATTTCAGGACACATCCTGGTCCTGTGGTCTCTGACAGATGTCCAGAATGTGAATCCGCTTTACATGTAAGTGGGTTTTTCATATACGTGACTATCGTGATAAGTCACCTGGGCATGTAGATAGCAGGTCCGATGTGGTCAGGGCCTATTCATGACACGGATTTCGTTGCCAAGGTATTGGAGCATGTCGAAGAGAACCCTGATTCATACGGAACTTCCACCCGAATGAAAGGGATGCTTACTGTTGCAAAGGAGGTTGGTATGACTTCAGACAGCGAAATAAGTGCTTACGGGCTCTAGGAACTGCACACACCATTCTACTTCACGCCGACAAGGGTGGCGAGTTTCTTCCATTGTCAAACGCCGTCATTGGACGAAGTGGCGTACGTCATAAAATTAACATGCTCGGCAGGCGTTGGCTAACTATTTAACCGAAGTTCTGCTTTGTTGCACGCGGGGTACTCGATTTCCAGGTCTCATGCAACGCCTGGATCCCTGAAAACGACAGCGACGCGGGCGGACCTCCATGATATATTCCGATCATTTGTCAAATTGCATCCTGTCAAATTGGAGAATGTCTCGGAGGCATCTCCAGCTCGAAAATTACTTGCCAAAGAACCCAAGTACGGTTCAAGCACTTTCACCACTAATCGTCGCTGACATCTTTTAGAACGGAGGCAAATTTCAAAAGACATCCACAATCTGTCACAGCTTCGTCAAAAGTGAAGCTAGTACGTTACCAAGAGACTCCTCAGAATTGGGGACCAGGTTCGAGAGCTGTGACGGGAACGGGATCTAAAAGGAAGCGTAAGGCGGAAGATTGAGAGGTCCAAATCTGTCAAGAAATATGTGTTATCGTACAGTGATTTCCTTTCTACCCGAGTACAGCGAAGATAGCATAGGTGAACGAAAATAAACAAAGTTTATAAGTAAAACACAAAACCGTTCCGAAAAATAAACCACCGAAGGGGGAAAAGGTCCGAAAATATCATGCTGCGCCTGAAATATGTATCCAAGGGTGCTTCAAGAGTTCAGCCGCAGCGGGTCTTGCCTCATGGTCTATCTCGAAAGTCTTCGTCAAGAAGTCTTGAGCTTCTGAAGATATGTCAGAAGGAATAGCCGGCCTCGCTGACGATCCAATCTATAAAGGATAATTAATGATGCAAATCAATGTCTGGATGACAGGTAGTA
Source organism: Armillaria nabsnona (assembly GCA_030407065.1). Lineage (NCBI taxonomy): Eukaryota > Fungi > Basidiomycota > Agaricomycetes > Agaricales > Physalacriaceae > Armillaria > Armillaria nabsnona. Next base: position 2,220,254 of record JAUDQA010000005.1, read on the forward strand.
CCTTGAATATGGCCTGCATTTGGGTAAGTTGTGCCCATGGATGTTCGCCGGTGAGCATTTCGACAACAAGACAACCCACACTCCAGATATCAGCCTTCTGTGTATGCCCGCTTTGTTTGACAACTTCAGGTGCCATCCAGAACACCGATCCTTGCAGTGATGGTCGATGAACGCGATTGTTGCCAGCAAGCACTTCTATGTTCATCAAGTTAATGATCTCGCGTCAGACATTGAAGCTTGGGAAAATACTCACGGACGTCAACTTTCTTTGATATGCCAAAGTCTGATATCTTGACACCTCCCTTGTTATCAACAAGGATATTGGCGCCTTTAATGTCACGATGAATGATATCACGCTCATGTAAATAGCTAAGACCCTGTAAGATCTGGCGGACAAAGTTCTTGACCAAAGGCTCTTCGAAGGCACCGTAACTACGGAGCAGCGCGGTGACCGATCCTCCTGGCACATACTCCAAAAAGATGTTGAGGCAGTCATCTTCAAGTGATGAATCTGAACACAAAGGTGTCAATAATAGATTAAATTGCGTCAAATGGGAATACCAACAAAGGTATTGCACGATATTTTCATGCTGCAGATCTTGAAGCAGCTCTATTTCGTGCTCCAAAGCACTAAGCATATTTTTCTTACGTTCCTCATTGGGAGCCGAACCAGTCGGCAGCTCCACTTGCTTGACTGCCATAAGAAGACCGTTTGAAGCGTCCATGCCCAAATAGACCTTCCCAAAGGATCCTGCACCGATGAGCGCACCTTTGATCCATTTATTCGCTGGATAGATAAAAGCCGTTAGCTTCAGCCATGCCATTCCGTCACATATGAACGTTTCACTTGCCTTTGCGCATTGCCACACCTGTGATGTGGTCATCATCTTCGTCCAAAGTAGGACTTTCTGGACCGGATACGACTCCGTCTTCTTCGCTGTCCGTGTACTGCTCTTCGTCAGGTTCTTCATCGTTCTCGTCAGTGCTATCCTCGTTCTCAACCTGAGTCCAACCGTCAGGTTCTTCCGAGCTCCTTCTATCGAAAACGCCTGTATTTCTCCTCCGACTTTCGACCTCCTTTGTGATCTCATCCACCGTCATGAGACTTGCGGTGTCAGAACGGTCTTTCTTACTTCGAAGTTCGGTCATGTAACTCAACCGACGAGAGGTTCGCGATGCCGTCGACAATGATCTAGACATACGACGGTTGGCGCCGGTCAGACTTTCCAAAGATTCCGAGAATGATTCTGTTGGGAACGGGATGGGGGGAAGAAGTTCCGGATGATCATTTGTGTTGTCGGGAGTATCATGAAGATTTACAGAACGACCATCTTCAGTGGAAAGAGATACACGGGGGATCTCTTCAGCTGGTGTTGTATTACCACTATCAGAAGCGGGCTTTTCAGGTAAAGGCGGGGCGGGATTAGATGATAAAGAAGTGCGTGAAGCCGATACCGAGGTTCGCGGAAGCGATGCAAGTGTGCTGCTGCTAAACCTAGAAGGCAATGGTGGATTATAAGAAGAGGCACTATCTCGCATCGTTCCCGTTCGCATCATGCTGTGTCTTGCTGTGCGCTCAAGGACCTTCTTCTCTGTGAAGGGGAAGTATTCCGTCAAGTGATTTGTAATAAGCTCGCTCGGAGGACGTTGCCCGAAGAAATTGCGTAACTTGGATGGTCTCTTCGCGCTGTGTGTAGTGGCAGGGCTCGACCTTCCTGAACCGGAATGAGTAGGAGAGGGCGGCTCCAGGGCCTTTTCAGGATCACGAACACCCAGACCACTGAGAATACTGATGGAGCTGGCACGCTTCGTACTCTTAGGTGTTTGTCCTCCAAGGATACGACCATGGGGAGGAGCAGGCGGGCTATTTCGGTCGTCGCGACGAGCCTTTGCGATCTTCCGCAATGATAAGGGCTTGTCGCGGGCTGGATGATCAAGTGAAGCATGACAATAAGAGAGCAGTGCAGCCTCATCCAACGGTCCTAAAACAGACATTCGGTGACTTGGATAAAATAAAATCACGGTTCGACTTACCTGTCCCATCATCCCGATACGCACCCCAACCATCAACGCTAAGTCCACCATCTTCTGTTTGTACACTATCTACACCTTCAGAATCTGTATTGCGCGCCCCACGTTTACCAAATTTCTTCAGGACCTTCTCAAGAACCTCAACACCACCTGCGCAATTATCGACGTCAATAGTATAAGTGAGACCCTCGTCTGGAAGCGCGATTTTAACCAACTTCCGCCTCAGATCGTCCAGGGATGGTGCATTTGTGTGTGAAGGTGTGCTCGGGTTAAATGGCCCACGTCCGACAGTATAGGTGGGGGGTGAAGTACCTGCTGCTCCGAACCCTTCGGCTATGGGTGAAAGGTTTGCGGCTTGGGAAGGATTTGACCCTGGGGCAGCAGCTTGACTTGTAGCATATGGGTGTACCGATCCTCCGCCTGGCCTTTGCTGCTTGCTAGCAGGACTAGATGAGACCGGAGAATTGAGACCTATCGACCCATTCCTGCCATGAACCGGGTTGGACACGTTAGTACCACGACCTCCGGCACGAGGAAGCGGTGAGGCCGAACGTGAAGTAGCTTGTGGTGTTTTGCCACCCCCAGGATTTCCAGGACGCGGATCGGCAGGAAGGTGATAGCCCGACCAGGATGAGGCCTGCGAAGGTGTGAGAAGACCTGGGTTACCGGGAGCAGGTGGTAGAGGTTGTGTCGTGTACGCTGGCACATTATCGGTCTGGGTTGGCGTCCGTCGACCATTTGATTGTGAAACTTGGTATCCACGAACAGGAGGACGCCCGGGAGGTGGAAGAGGTGGCTGTCCACGGGGGGGAGGAGGAAGTGGAGGTAACACGGTCCTAGTTGAACTGGAATGAGCACTAACAGGTGCAGCGTTAGATGAGCCTGCGTTCGGCTGAGGAAGTGGACGTATAACATGAGTTGGAGGAATATTGGACTTAGCCGAATCTGGTGGCTGTTGGTCGCGGATTAGTCGAGGCAAATCGGTTCTATTGGGATTAGAGCTCAGTACCAGAGGTGCAGGTCTGCCACTCTCCAGTCGTCTGCGCACGGTCAATGGAGAAGGGGCTTGATCTGACGGCATAGCGGTCGCAGTGCAATCCTCAAGACCGGTTACCAACCGCGATCTGTTGGTTTCCAGGACAGGAGAAGCAACAGATCTCGGTGAGGCCTTCTGCCTCAAAGCCTTCACAGCGTGAAGTATCCTGAACCTATCCCCGATACTGCCTACTCCCATCTCTTGAAGTGTTGTCTGGTCTAATTCCAGAAGAATGTCACCTCGGATATCATTTGCCTTGAAAGTGGCGGCATGGCTGCCACATTTAATATCCGCAAGCCAGCGTGCGACATGGGCATCAGTCCACATACGGATATAGTCGCCGTAGGTGATACCTGAAGGAGGCTCCATGGTACTGTTTGAGTGGCTCGAAGTCGGGGTAGAGGGAAAGGGAGTGTTCTGTCCTCTTATTGTGGTCATGAATGAGCGAGGAACAGTCTGTTGCGACTGAAATGAAGATGTAGGTGAAGATGGAGAAGAAGGCTTGGAAGACGGATCGGCGGAGTTGTCGTGAACATGGAACAAATTATTGGTGGCGGCTAGTGCAGACATGTCGAGATGAAATCAAGGCGAGAGGGCCGGTGAAACAGTGAATCGGATGATGTATCGGAGAAAGATACAGTCACAATGTCAGTAGGTAGTGATACAGCGCAGGGAGCCGCGATTTAAACGAGAATGGAGAGCATGAAGAAAGCTGTCGATAATAGTCAGTAGACCAAAAAGGAAGAAAAATATAGGAAATACCAGAACAAGGCGACGATAGAGAAAGAAATATAGAAACAACGTGGTGGTAAGAGGAAGAGAGTTTATGAAGTCTGGCCTGGACGCAAGCCAGATGCACAGAGGAAACAAATGGTGCTTTTGACGATAGGCCGTGAACGCGAGAGGCGGGTTTGCTTGGTCAGCGGCATTGCCGTCCAAATTTGGCCATAGCAACCCGTGGCGGGCCGGTTCCGCAACTGTTACGGGTCTACTGGTACCAGTGACGGTCACACGCGATCAGACAGGATCTTTGCAATCTTTGTCAGCTCTTATCCTGGAACGTAAGGGGCCTAGCTGACATCCCTGTAAGGCAAGGTGAGGATAGCCCGATGTGTGTGTGTTTTAAATTTTTACGGTTGAAACGCATGGTGAATAAAATTACCTTTGGATCGTAGTTGCCGCGATCCAAGACTGTCTCGGGGGTAAATATGGTTACAATATATTAGTATCCAAGGCCAAACACATCAGAAAGGATCTATAGTAGCTCCTGGCTATGCTTGCGAGTGGATCCTTGTCACTGGAAACAGGAGGTTTGCGGGGCTTGCGGGAGTGCCTTGAGAAATTCCCAGGGTGTGGCAATGTGGCTGTGGTGCATAAATATTGACCACATAAACAGAACAGGGAAAACGCCGACCGTCTTTCGAACGCTGCTACGTCTGGCTGTCCGACTGACTCTGTCACTCTCTCCCATCATCGTTGCTCGCCCTTCGCCTGGCGACAGGCTGTATCCTGTCGACCCTGCGTGCATTATATCTTTTCCTCTAATACGCGTCCCTCTTCCCTCTTCCCTCTTCCACCCCTTTCCTCCCCTCTAGTCGGTCCCCTCACCACCATGCGGCTTTTTACCGCATTTACCGCCTTATCGGCTCTCGCTGGCCTCGCCCGAGCCTCGCCGTATCGCGACGACCTCACCGACTACAACCTCAATGTCAATCAAGATGCGACCCAACCAACAGAGTACAAGGCGACTCGACCAAATACCACTTATACACCTTCTCCCGAAAATTGGCGGGCTCTTCCCGTATATACCGTTCTACTGGACAAGTTCGCAGATGGCGATCCTTCCAATAATGATTACTTCGGCACCCTGTACGAAAGCGACTGGAGGGAAACCCAGCTCAGATACGGTGGCGACCTCAAGGGTCTTATCTCCAAGTTGGACTACCTCTATGGCATGGGAATCCGGGTCATCTTCATTTCCGGAACGCCTTTTCTGAACATGTTGTGGCAGGCCGACAGTGTGTTGTTAACTTCTCCCCCTGTTTTTCTTCACTCAATCATCCCATAGGTTACTCGCCGCTTGACTTCACCGTCCTTGATCCTCACTGGGGCAATGTCGATGATTGGAGGAGTGCAATTGATACCATACACGCCCATAACATGTACTTGATGGTCGATTTCACTGTAGGAACCATGTCGGATCTCATAGGTTTTGATGGGTAAGTCCACTCTATCTTGTACTGCAACGGTGTAGCTGAGTTTTATTCCTTTCTCCAGTCACTTGAACAGCAGTACACCTTTCAGTCTGAACGAGTATGACGCCGTCTACAAAAATCCTAATTACATGCCATGGAATTTCACCGAATATGCGGACTTTGACGTAAGATACTTATCACCTCAGCGCTGCCTTTTTTTGCTCACTTGACACTCACAGATTAGTAACACCCGGAATGAGTCTTGCGAAATGCCCAAGTTCTGGGACGATGACGGTTCCCTGGTCACTATCGAGACGAATGGCTGCCTGGAGTCGGACTTTGACCAGTATGGTGACATGGAGGCTTTCGGTGTGCACAAGGATTGGCAACGTCAATTGTCCAAGTTCGCCTCCGTCCAGGACCGTCTCCGTGAATGGAAGCCCGAGGTTATGGCCAAGCTTAAGAATTTTGCTTGCATGGCTATCACCGCTTTGGATTTCGACGCTATCCGTATCGATAAATCCACTCAGGTCACGGTAGCCGCTTTATCGGATTGGACGTCCAGCGCACGCACTTGTGCGTACAACCTTGGTAAGAAAAATTTCTTCGTCCCGGGTGAAGTCACTGGAGGCGACACTTTCGGCTCCCTATACTAGTAAGCAGCACCTCCCCTTTGCCCCTCTCTATTTTCTGACATTTATGCTCAGTGGGCGTGGCCGCACTCCTACACAACTTCCCGGTGGATTTTTGATTGCAGCCAACCTTACATCGGATGATAACGAATATTTCCTTCGGGACAAGGGCGTCAATGGACTGGATTCGGTCGCATTCCATTATTCCATTTATCGTTCTCTTACTCGATTCTTGGGTATGGACGGTAACCTAAACGTCGCATACGATATCGACATCAACTTCATCACCGCGTGGAATCAGATGTTCGTTGACAATGACTTCATCAATCAATTAACGGGCAAAGTTGATCCCCGACACATGTATGGAACGAGCAATTTTGATGTGTTCCGTTGGCATAGTCTTGCCGATGGGAGGGAGCGCAGTGTTCTGGCCACCTTCATCGCGGGCCTTGTCATGCCCGGCATTCCTTTGGTGGGTTCATTGTGGATATTCACCAGAATCCTACCTGATTTTTTACCCAGTATTTCTATGGCGAAGAGCAGAACTTCTATCTGTATGACACCGGTGCTTCCAATTATCTTTATGGGTAAGCGTTTCAACATCCTATTTATGATTCTTGCGACTCAACTTCCTATAGCCGTCAAGCTATGACGAGTAACACGGCATGGAAGCGCCATGGCTGCTACACCCTCGGCTCTGAACAGTACTTCAACATGCCCCTGGACAAATCCTTAGTAGGGTGTCACGATGATTGGAATGCCCTTGATCATTTCGATCCTACCGCTGATAGTCGCCGAATGTTCAGGCACTTCAACTACCTGCGCACAATATATGGTGCCCTACAAGACGGTTTTAACCTCGTGCAGCGTGGCAACTGGACACACCTCATCGAGCGACCTGGTTCCAACCACACAGCAACTGAGATGGGTCTGTGGTCGATCTCCAGGTCCGGTATCTCAGGCGTCCAAAATCTGACGGGAACTTTTACGGATCAGGTTTGGATGCTGTATACCAACGAAAACGAGACCAAGAGTTGGGAGTACGACTGTCAGGAGAACCTATGGATTTCATCCCCTTTCCAGTCCGGCACAACGGTTCGTAACTTGTTTGCGCCGTTCGAGACCTACACTTTGGAGGACTCCGGCTCAGCGTACTATGCTGACAACAAAGCCCCTTGGTATGGCTGTCTCCCAAATCTTACCATGGATGCCTATGGGTTCAAGGCACTCGTGCCCGTAGCTCAGTGGGTTGCTCCACCCCTCACAATGACCGCCTTCAATCCGGGCCATGACTATCGTTTGCTGGCTGAGGATGGCCAAACGAATGCCACCACTGTCGACATTTCGATCGAATTCAACGCCGTTTTGGATTGCGGCGAGGTCACAAACGCGATCTCACTCAACATGTCTTCATCGGGCAATGGTTCCACACCGTCGATCACCAACGTCAACTGTCAAAGCATATCCAATGCGCCCGCATCTATTATCCAGGGTGGTTCGACCTCCGCATGGGAATGGACTGCAACTTTGACAAATTTCCCCGATGGAGTGTTGGAGATCACTGTCGATAATGCTAAGGATAGTAACGGAAATTCCACAAACGTACGTATCAGCTGAGAATTAGTTCCACTTGAGACTTACCGTTACTCTTGATAGGTTGTAGATCATCTACTTTTGAGGAAGGGCTCATCTCACAATGTCATGGTCTTCCCCGAGAACGACTACGACGATGACGTCTTTACCAAGTCGGATGGGAAGTATACGTTCACTCACAAAGCTTATGGCGCCGAAAAGTTCAGGTACTCATGGAACTTCGGTCAAAACTGGACTGAATGGACTGACTGGGAGGACACAACGACGATCGACAACGATGTCTTCAGTGACTCTGAATTGTTCTGGGATGGCGACCACATCGTCGTGCAGTGTGCGCTCTGCGATCCTATTACGTTGTTTCCGTGACTAATGATCGTCTAGATTGGAGCCAGCTTACACTGTCAACAGCCGCTGTTATTCACGCAGACTATGGTTGGTCCGGAGCCCGTCGCCGCGTTCCTCAGCTACTCGCTCGTGGCCCTTACAATACTTGGGGTTTCGACAGTGGTCTGTCGAGCGTGATGGAACAGAATGATGACGGCTACTGGGAGCTGGAAATTATGGCTCAGTGGCCGACATATGTCCAGCTCAATGTCTGGGGTTACGATGACTACTATTACGGAGACGTTGATGGGGATGGCATTCTTGACCGACTTCCTCCCAACACCGCTGCTCCCAATTACGTGAACATGTCTGCTCCGCCATCACCCCACCTTGCCTGGTCACTACTCGTTGACGACTCTACCATGCAATGGTGGCTGAAACCTCGTGGACAGGCATCCGTCGGTGCTATCATGTATGCCCTGCTGCTCGCTATTCCCTTGGTCACCGGTACCCTCGCCGTCCTCGTTTTCATGTGGTCCTTCTACGGTATCAAGCACAATCAATATGGCGTAAAGGCGAAGACCTCTAACAGCTATTTCCCCATTCTGGGCGTTTTGGGCAACAAATCTCAGTCGGATCTGAAAGATGGAGGAATGTCGGAGAAGGGAGGAGGCATTTTCGGGCATCACAAGCACAATGGAGAGATCATAGGTTGGCCTGAGGATAAGAACAAGCGCCGGAAAGTACTTATCTCTACTCTCGAGTACGAGATCATCGACTGGAAGATCAAGGTCAAGATCGGTGGTCTCGGTGTTATGTCCAGTCTTATGGGCAAAGCAATGACTGATGTGGACTTGATTTGGGTTGTGCCGAAGGTCAAAGACGTGGAGTACCCAACTGGGGACCCTGCAGAACCTATCGAGGTCATTATCTTCGGCGAGCCCTATCTCATTGAGGTAGAAACTCACGTTTTGGACAACATCACATATGTTATCCTGGACAGTCCCGTGTTCCGCGCCCAGACCAAAGCCGATCCCTATCCCGCTCGCATGGACGATCTCAGTTCCGCTATTTTCTATTCGACTTGGAACCAAGCTATTGCCGCTACTGTTCGTCGCAACCCCACTGTCGATATCTACCATGTGAACGACTACCACGGTGCATTGGCACCCATCTATCTCCTACCCAAGGTCCTCCCCTGCTGTCTGTCGCTTCATAATGCCGAATTCCAGGGTCTCTGGCCTCTGCGGACCAAGGAAGAAATGAAGGAAGTTTGCTCGGCATTCAACATCAGCAAGGAGCATTGCACTAAATACGTGCAGTTCGGAAACACCTTCAATTTGCTGCATGCGGCCGCTTCGTTCATCAGTGTTCACCAGAAAAGTATTGGCGTGGCGGGTGTGTCTGACAAGTATGGTAAACGCAGTTGGGCCCGATATCCTGCCCTTTGGACGCTCAAGCATGTCGATTCCTTGCCCAATCCCGATCCCAGTGATATTGAAGCGTTGGACGAAGCTCCCACAAAGGCCAAGGATGTTCAAATCGATGAAGTCGCCGAAGCTGCCCGTCCGGAACACAAGCGCCAAGCACAAGAATGGGCTGGGATCAGACAGGACCCCGATTCTGACTTGTTCGTATTTGTCGGTCGTTGGTCGAAACAAAAGGGTGTCGATCTCATTGCCGATGTAATGCCTTCCTTGTAAGTCTCCCCGCAAACCTATATTTATGTCCGTACAAACTTTCGCACAGGTTGGAGAAACGTCCCACTATCCAGCTCATTGCTGTTGGTCCCGTCATCGACTTGTATGGACGATTCGCCGCTGAGAAGTTAGCGCGATTGATGGAAATGTTCCCGGATCGCGTCTTTTCAAAGCCTGAGTTCACGGCGCTCCCTCCCTATCTGTTCAGTGGTGCCGATTTCGCTCTGATTCCCTCTCGTGATGAGCCCTTTGGTCTTGTAGCTGTTGAATTTGGTAGGAAAGGTGCTCTCGGAGTCGGAAGTCGTCTCGGAGGTCTGGGTTTAATGCCTGGTTGGGTTCGTGGTTCATTTCATTTAATAGTGATTCACGACTGACCTATCTCTTGTTATAGTGGTATCCCGTAGAATCTAGTTCAACGGCGCACATGCTCTCACAGCTTACCAAAACTATCAAAATGGCTCTGAAGTCCACCGAGGAAGAGCGCGCAGTTCTTCGGGCCCGATCTGCCGTCCAACGTTTTCCTGTGGTCGAATGGCGTCAGCGAATGGAGGATTTCCACAAGCGCAGTATCCATGCCAGTCGTTCGATTGCCGGCGCTGATGCTTGGCGGGAGTCTGATTGTGATGGCGCTGGTGTTCGTCCTATGGCAGATACCGACGATTGGGACCCTGTCAACCAGGCTTACCCGTCTCAGCCTGAGTGGGACCGAAACAGCATGCTCGACAGTCCTCATGCCAATACACCTGGTTCTCCTGGTCAATGGAGTCAAGACACCCTCACGGCGGCTGGTGCACCTCGGTTACTCCCTCCAGATGGCTCTCGCAATTCGTTTACTACCGACGGCGGTCAAGATGACGACTACTTCAGCCATTCGCGCGGCAGTACATTGGAACCTGGTCCAGGATATAATGACTTCCTGGAGAGGGCTAATCGCACTATTGCCCGGGATCAGCGACATGCTCCAGATCCGTTCTTGGATGAAAATCTCACACCCAATCGTCCGTTTGGTGCTCACTCTCGCGTGTCCTCGGTTGAATCGATCTCGTCTATCGTTGATGAAAAGTCCAACTCGCCTTTGAACAAAGCAATCGCCTCGGTATGACTGTTCCTTTATCTAATGAAAATGATCTGACAAGGGTCTTAGTTCACTGATGCCGATGGTGGAGTTGCTTCGGAGTTCGTTCAAAAATTACAGGCCCTCAATGCTAAAAACTCGGAGCACGAACTGTCCATCGAAAAGTTCCTCGTCAAAAGCGAAGAAGCGTTCTTTGGCAAAGTTCGCAAGGATAAACTCGACAGTGCCGCCAGTATCAGGTCTTCACAGCGTGATTCCGTCTGGGGAACGCCTTCACCATCAATATATTCTCGCCCTGATTGTATGTTTGCGATCCCTGGTTTTGATTTTACTCTAACTTCGTCTGCCAGCGCCCAACACTCAGGCCTTTTCTACTTCTGAATATGATGGCCCTCTTCGTAACGATGCTGGTGCTCCTGAAATCGTACCCATGACAGGGCTACAGATCGCCATGTCTCGTGAATTATGGGGCTGGCCGTTGTATACTATTGTTATCGCTGCGGGTCAGGTGAGATACGCTCCTTCAATGACATTGTATGACCTTCTCAATGCTTTTGCAGATGTTGAGTGCAACAAGTTTCCAGATTACTCTTTTAACTGGTCGGAGTTGGCAAGACGATGTTCAGCTTTATGTCCTTGGTGGTGTATTCCTTGCCGCATCGGCGGTGTGGTATCCTCTGTTCAGACTGAAGCCATCCGTATATGTCCTATCCGCACCTTGGGTATTCTTCGGTCTTGCGTTCCTCTTGGTCGGCTTCCCATCGATCTCCTCTTCATTCAAGCCTGCACATAGAGCCCTTGCAAGCACAGCGACATGGTGTTATGCCGTCGCCTCGGCTGCTGCTTTCCTATTCTTTGGCCTCAACTTTGGTGAAGAAGCGGGTGCTGCGACGGAGGTGTGGACTCTTCGTGCATGTATCGTTCAAGGTTCCCAGCAAATTTGGGTGGCGGCGTTGTGGTACTGGGGACATTCCCTCACTGGTCAATCCGATGACTATACACCACCATGGTGGATTGTTCTCATCGTCTGGCCACTAGCCCTCATGAGTTTCCTTTTCGCCTATCTGATGCTTTATGGTCTTCCCGGTGAGTTGTCAATGATTATCTCGTAGGTCTTTGGTTCCTCATCACCGTCAACAGAATACTACCGTCAAACACCACCCAAGGTGCCTCACTTCTTGCGAACCTTGTTCCGTCGCAAACTAGTTATCTGGTTCCTTGCATCCGAAATTCTTCGAGACTACTGGCTCAGTGGTGTAAGCACTCGTTCGACTTATATCCGATGTATGCTCAACTGTTCTTTCATCATGTAGCCTTACGGACGCAACTGGAGTTTCTTGTGGAACGTCCCTATTCCGACATATCAGATTCTTCTGTTGGTCATCGCCTTCTTCATAGGTGTTTGGGGGGCACTTCTTGGCATCCTTACGCACTTCAGTAAGACACATACGTGGCTTCTGCCTGTGTTTGCGGTGGGTCTTGGGGCACCTAAATGGTGTCAGATGATGTGGGGTACTTCTTCGCTTGCGCTCTACATTCCTTGGGCCGGAAGTGGTGGACCATACCTTGGTTTGTCATTGTGGTTGTGGCTCGGTGTTTTAGATGCCATTCAGGGAGTCGGTCTCGGTATGATTCTGCTCCAGACACTTTCACGGCTGCACGTTTGTGCTACCCTGGCATTCTCTCAAATCATCGGTTCAGTTTGTGTCATGATCGCTCGAGCGACTGCACCAAATCGTATCGGGCCTGGGAGCGTGTTCCCTGATGCTGCGAAGTGGGACTTTGACGAGGGTCTTAAAGGTTTGTCGACCATCTATCCGACTGAACTATCTATTGATCCATTCCACACAGGGAGTCCCATGGCCGAGCCCGTATTCTGGATAGCGTTGATCTGCCAATTGATAATTGTCATTGGTTACTTCTGGTTCTACCGTAAAGAACAGCTATGTGAGTTTTTTTTGCTATATACCTCCCTTCGAGACCTTGAATGCTTACGGGTGTCTTTAGCACGACCATGATCACGACGTTTATTTCTTTCCATTTGGACATTAGAAGGCATAATCATTTTGGACTGTGTTATTACTTACCTCGTTCTCGAACTGGGAAATCATCGGCAATGCTACAGGAATCGGACATAATTGAATACTTGTTAGATATTGCTACCACACACTCTCTAGACGCGACTATCTTTAAGTAAGAAGCTGTTTTGATTATTCTACAAATTGCATAAATATGATTCTTTCTGTTTACTGGCATAACTTATTTGGCCACGGTGTGATCAACCCGCTTCCTTCTTCACGTCCATCACCAATTTGCGCCTGCTTACTTTTATTCCAAAAAATCTGCGCTTGGCTCTATGCTTGGACTCGAAGACTACGGCAGTGGCAGTGAGAGCGATGGGGAGACCGAGACGAAAACACAGGCTTCGAGTAGTATAAACAGTCAGTCATTGAAACCTCAGTCCAAAACGACCTCATCATCCAGCATTGCCCTACCTCCTCCTAGGACAAAGAAGCGAGTCGCGATTGCTCTCCCCTCACTTAAGCCTGTGAAAGACGATGCCGATGAGAAAGAGATATCCAGACCCGCCGCGAAGAAGCCTCGGTTGGAGTCTGGTGCTGGGACATCGTCGCTGATGTCAATGCTCCCTGCGCCAAAACAGAAAAACCCCGCACCTGCTCCAACAGAACGAGTCCTGGGTGGTGGCAAGGGCCAGGCTTTGTCCTTCAATACGCCTTCTTCAGCACCGCCAGCAGATGAGGAGGCGCCAGCACCCTCGATACCCTTTCTGCCACCGTCGCTGGCCAAAGGGAGGTCCAACATTTCGTTGGAAGAAGACAGACCCAAGCCTGCTGCTCGGACTGCTGCTCCTGCTCCTGCTATGGATTTCTTTTCATTAGGTGAGCAGTGCTATCGAAATGTTATTGTGCGTTATTCATGGTATTTACTCAGGCGCGGCCTCTGCACCTAAACCCACTGCCTCATCCTCGTCCTCTATCAGCATATCTTCGGCGCCGGCCATTCCGACCTTTGAACCCCCAGAACCGACGATGAACGACGAGTATCCGGGGTACTACCAACTTCCGTCAGGCGCATGGAAGGCGCATGAGCCGGAGTACTATGCGACCTTCCTGAAGAGGTGGCAAAAGGAGTACAATGATCAGGTTCGGGCTTTGGAGAAGGGCGTTGCGAAAGGCTTCGAGGGAATGGAGAAGGAAGGCATGGAGGATGTTGACGCCAAGAAGGAAATGGAGCGAGCCAAGAAGGAGATCAAGGAGAGAGAAGAGAGGAAGGCAATAACGAAGGGTGCCGGAGGTGCTCCTGACAAACCAAAGATGAACATCAATGTCGGTTTTCCTGCTGTTAGGCTTATATTATGTACTCAATGTTGTCTTTCTAGGCGTCCAAGCTCAGCGGTATCGCTCGCTCCAGACATCAGCTGTCGACAATGCTCAAGGAGGCGTACGAGAACAGAGAACTCTTGGAAGACAAAATCGCAGAAGGCAGACGCAACCGCAAGGAGGCTGGGAACAAATACGGTAAGCACGACCGCCTTGCACGTTATATCTTTCGTTCTAATTCACACTTGCAGGGTTCTAATTGACTCCATTATTATGCACATCCATACATCTGTATAAAAATATATAATGCCCGAGCTACAAATGTGCGACAAGACTAGATATGCTCTATAATATATAGATAGTACGTAGCCCGTCAGGATGGTGACTAGAATACAAAGCAAAGATGAAATGAAGGTACCATCCGGCTACAGATAAGAATCCCGTTTACTTGCCACCGGCAGAGAATTCTGTTCAATGTTGAAAATATGACCCTGGGCGAAAATGAGGTGACACGTACTGGTGACAGATTTGGTCCCCTCAGAAATGGCGTGCTTGGCCAGTTCACCTGGGAGAATGAGACGAACGCTGGTCTGGATTTCGCGGGAAGAGATGGTCGATTTCTTAGAATAGGCAGCGAGCTCTGTAATTAATGAGTCAGAATGAATGTGACAACGAAACGGTATCACAACGCACTAGAAGCCTCAGTAGCAACACGTTCAAAGATGTCGTTGACGAAGGAGTTAAGGATGGCCATCGCCTTGTTGGAGATACCAGTATCAGGGTGAACCTGCTTCAACACTGTACGATAGACAACGCGTCAGGATACGAGTCACGATCCAAGATAAGCCAACCGACGCGTACCCTTGTAGATATACGAGCTGTAAGTCTCCTTTCTCGACTTCTTACGCTTCTTCTTCTCGCCATCAGCCGGTGCGGCAGCCTTGCTCTTGCTGGCAGTCTTCTTCGCAGCCTTGGTGTCTGTCTTGGCTGGCGCCTTGCCAGCGGTTGAAGCCGGAGCCTTGGAAGCGGTCGAAGCGGGCTACATGGACATGAGACGAGTAATATGGGCGATAAGGCATGCATGGTATACCTTGGGTGCCATTGCGGTCGAGGATGGGTGAGGAGGTAGTGAGAACTTGAGGTGGTGGTGGTGGTTCTGGTCAAGGACGGTTCGACGGCAACAAACAGACAAGCCAATATAAATAACGCGCGGAGTTTCAATATGCATCACGTGCCACGACGCGTCTAAACAGGGGCTACACACTCTCACCACGTATGCCTGGACATATGACTCGGCTCGAATTTCTCCCCGAATACATTCTGGAAGAAATATTACACATGTGGCAGCAGGGATAATTAGAGTACGATTGGGCTCTGGGATCAAATAGAAAAAAGTGCATCAAATGCATACGTATCACAAATTTCTTTGTATATCTGTTCTACATGTAAGTAAACCGAAATATTCATTGTCTTTCCAGCATGAGTCCTACGCAGCACTCAGCCAAAGGTCACCGTCCCCGTCATTCCGACTACTCCATCTTCGTCTTGGCACCACATAAATGCCTTGTCGCCAGTCCACTGCCCAAAAATTGTATGTTTTCGGTTAACGATGAGGGGATTCGTGGCTTGGTATTCGAATGTCTTGATTTCAACACCTGGGTTTTGGTCAGTAGCTGTTTCAAGCATCATGAGGGCCGTAAGGGGTCCGTGAACCAGACGCTCTACAGATCGAGTCAGGACTGAGATGCATCAGTACCATGTCGAACTGGCCTTGATATCCTTCAAAGTCGCGCGCATAATCCTTGTCCAGATGAATATGGTGCGCGTTGAAGGTGAGCGCAGAAAATCGAAACAAGGTCGTCAGCGTCGGTTTGTACGTGAATGAGAAATCAGACGAGTCTGGTATCCCGGGAACTGGGTTTCATGTATTAGAGGAAATCGCTGACTATCGTCGTGCCTACCTTGACGAGGCTCCTTCTTAACTGCAGCATTAACGGGCAGATAGACGTGTACCCTCTCTTCAACCACAGAAGGAACCGCCGAATCCTCCATGGAGATCTCAATTTTCTTGTTCACGAACACAATAGGACGTCCACGATCGAAATTCTTCTTCTCGACGGAGCCTATTGTCATTCTTGAAGTCGCCTTGCCACCAATGAGCAGAGGGTTCCCTGCCATCCACGATATCTTTCCGCCTGCCCACATCCTGCGAGTAAACGGTTCCGGAGGACAGAAATCTGCGTCCGTGCCGTCTCTACGCAAGAAGGGCTCAGGGACGCGAGGGTAGAAGAATGTTGTATGGTGACCATATCCCATGGGTGTCGACGGCTCAGGCGCATGGAACGGTTTGCGTGTTCCGTCGCGAGTAGGAAGAGTCACATAGAGATCAGATAGATGCTCTGGATGGAGAGTGTCGTTCAAAATGTACTGTTTTGGGGAGGCAATCCATTTGTCCAGCGCCTCGATGTTGTACGCTGCATCTGACGAGTACAGACGTCGAGCAGCAAGACGCTGAATACTCCCTCTAAGCATCGTTTAAAGCCGATTCAATGTCATCACCGGCACTGCGGTCAGAGGCGCCAGACAAATCGCGCCAAACAAGCCGCCGGCCGAATCCCGACGACGACCACTAGCATCCTTGACATCACCTCTCATCTCTTCCGTACCGATAATAATGGATCCTGGGCCACCTCTCGTCGTCGACAACGGTACCGGTGTACGTGTATCCAATTCTCGCCTCAGACGTACACACTCATCCTGCGCAGTTCGTCAAAATCGGGTATGCAGGCTCCAACTTTCCTGAGCATGGTGCGCCCCGAGCTTGTTTACCTCACTGCTCATCGTCCTCATAATACTCCAGTATTCCCTTCTATCGTTGGCCGCCCCATTCTCCGAGCTGAAGAACGAGTCGGAAACGCGACCATTAAAGATATCATGATCGGCGACGAAGCAGCAGAGAACCGAAACTACCTCCAGATAACACAGCCGATGGAGCATGGAATCATACGCAACTGGGAGGATATGAAACATTTGTGGGACTACACCTTTGATGAGAAGCTCAAAGTAGATCCCAGGGGGCGGAAGGTGTTGTTGACGGAACCCCCGATGAATCCAAAGGTGAACAGGCAGAAGATGTGCCAAGTAATGTTCGAGGAATACGGATTTGAGGGGGTGTATGTTGCCATCCAAGCAGTGTTGACGCTGTATGCTCAGGGTGTGTTGCTTTGCCGACATATCTAACTGCACTCATCGTTTGAAAGGTTTGACAACGGGCGTCGTCGTGGACTCTGGCGACGGCGTGACGCATATTGTTCCAGTATACGACGGGTTTGCGATGCCTCATCTGACACGGCGACTTGACATCGCAGGGCGCGACGTAACCAAGTATCTGATCAAGCTGCTGCTGAGGCGAGGTTATGCATTGAATCGAACAGCAGACTTCGAGACGGTGCGCGCGATCAAGGAGAAACTCTGCTACGTCAGGTGAGTTATTCTGTCCCCACGAAAGATTGCAGTTGATGACTTGTCGTTAGCTACGACTTGGAGCTTGATACACGACTTTCAGAGGAGACTACAGTGCTAGTCGAAAGCTATCAGGTCAGGCTCCTTGAAACGCATAGCCCTCAACTAATAAAGCGAACAGCTCCCTGACGGACGGACAATTAAAGTTGCAGAGGAGCGTTTTGAAGCCCCCGAATGTATGTTCCAACCCCACCTAATCGACGTAGAACAGCCTGGCGTCGCAGGTAATAGTTTATATCATCTTCACCATACATTTGTTAACACCCTCGATGTAGAAATGCTGTTCCAAACCATCCAGGCCGCCGCTGTCGACGTCCGCTCAGAGCTTTACAAGCACGTCGTTCTCTCTGGCGGGTCAAGCATGTACCCAGGACTTCCCAGCAGGCTAGAGAAAGAGATGAAGCAGCTCTATCTTGTCGAGGTGCTCAAGGGTGATCCTTCGCGGTTGAATGTGCGCATCTGTCCCATGCCGCTCTACAATTCTGACAGTCCTATTCATTACAGAAATTCAAAATCAAGATCGAGGACCCTCCCCGGAGGAAGCACATGGTCTTCCTTGGTGGTGCCGTTCTAGCAGATATTATGAAAGGGCGGGAGGAGTTCTGGATAACGCGCGAAGAATGGTTCGAGCAGGGTGTCCGCTCGCTAGATAAGCTTGGCAGAGCAGATTAGTTAACGTAGATGGAAAGGACGGTTTTCTTAAGACTAGTTTACAAAACGCATAGTATCGGAATTCAAAAACGCTTATTCTATTTTGTACCCATGCACGTACCTTGAAACGCTGGGGTCCTATGCTGTAGATAGAAGCCTAGCGTGTTTTCAAGCTTACAGAGGAGCGCAGACAGTTGAAAGGGACTTTGTAGGGACATGAGGTGGTGAGTCGTCTTGACGAGGACTCGGACTCTGGACAAAGGAGTGGCGACATATATACGGTCACCCATCACGATTTGTCATGGGATAGCCAGAAAGTTGAGTGGGCACCTATGGACGTTTGGACTGAGCCTGGCTGCAAGTCTTCGGCGTCGGACATGGTAGACATGATCAAATTACGCCAGGCTACGCAAATGCGGCACACTGGCATACCAGTGAGCAGCAGCGTAGACCAAAGAGGCGGCAGCCCGTTGGCCTCTACCGAATCAATATTGAATTAAATTCTATGGATGCTCCAGCCTCCAACCGGACAAAAAGAAAACGGAATACACCGTGCCCATGCCGAGATTCGAACTCGAGACCCTTGCATAGGGGCAGATATCCTCATAAGTACAATGCTCTACCACTGAGCTACACGGGCCATAAGCAAAATTTCCAATATGGTTTTCATTTGTCAGGAGCGCCCCGATCCTCATGAAGTTACAATATAGGCATCGCATATTCTATTATGTAGTTTAAGACCCAACAAACATAGCAGTCGACAATTCAGTACAAGCTAGAAGTGTGACGAGAGGTCCTGAATAACAATCTAAAGAAGTGCATCAAACACAGTGACTATTGAAGTACCAACTGAGTACTTCGATATTTAATTCATGGTTCTCCGAGAAGATCAGGTAGGTTCCTTCCCCGGAGATATATACCTCGAATCAAGACGATTCAAGCCAATAGACAAAGTTGTCCTAAGGCATTCGAAGCTGGATTTACTGTGTCTGGGTATTCCTATTTTGCCTTACATGCAGACTGTTTAGTACATGTTGCTCCAAATTGATATCATTTACTTCCATATCTACTATATTTTGAGCCAACTTTTAGCACGGCAAGGAACATGTCTATAGGAACAAACGGAAAGGATAGCCTCGAAAAACGTAAGCTTAATATCACAGGCAAAGTGGCATTGAACCTACCTCTGTTCTTGACTTTGAAAATGCTGACCAGGACAGAATAGATGATCATGATGATTCCAACCCAGAGATAGACCTGCAGCCTTTGTCGAGCAGCAGAAGTCTGGTAAGGTACAATGATGGTAAGCATCAGGAAGGAAAATGCGAGTAGGCCGTCTACAACAAAAGGTGAGTGAATTTTGAATACAAATAGAGATTCGACGCACAAACTAAGGCTATGACTTGGACTTCTTGCCCAAACTGGTTTTGATACCCACTAGCAATCCAATTACCGTTTGCACCAGAGTAGGGCACGTTTCTGATACGCGTAAACATGTAGCCAGAGGTGAAGATAAGTGAACTCAGGATCGAGATGACAGCCCAAGTCCATCGGCTTCTAAGAACCGGTGCAATATAACGAAGGATGGAGAGGGCGCCCAAGAAACCAGCAATGTAGGTGGCCCAACGAGTCCAGTCGATGGGTGCCTTGTATGGGATTGGGACGGGGGTGTGGCTGGAAAGTTGTTCCGCCAGAGGTCCAGCCTCGAAACCACTACAGAAAGTCAAGAACTGGACCGGGGGAAACGCGGATGACATACTTGGAAAAATCGTATTTGACTGCATTATATTTTCCACTGGCAGGCTGTCGAGGACCTTGGGTTGGAGGATACATGTAAACGACTGGTGCCGAGGTCATTCCAAGCTGCGGAAACGACTGAGCGTGGCTAGGACATAAGGATGGACTACATACCTGAGAAAAGACCGTTTGGCCGTCGTCAAAGTCCAAGGTTCCAAAGAAATGGGTGTCACGATGTTCCTTGGGGACGGCTGTCCAAGCTTTGGCAACTGCAGTCCACGACGGATCGAATTCCCTGTTTAGAGTCAACAAGATGCATACAGCAATGGTATATGTAGATACCGACCTGCACGGTTCGCATCTACGCCGCTTGTCGAGAGCTGTGAATTGGATGGCAGCAGACCAGTTGCGGTTGGAGGTAGTCAATAGTTCATATGTTTGGGCGTTGAGACGGATGAGGCCGTTGCCAGCGGCAGCTAGACTGACAAGCTGGGCCTGTACATCGTCGGCGGCAAGCACGGCGGGTACGAGTAAAAGAACGGAGGCGCAGAGTGAACGCCAATGCATGGATGATGGACGTGGAAGGCAGAGTTCAGTAACGTGTCGTGATCACACGCGGCCCTGTAGGGAAAGTCCTGTCATCTTTTCCTCCATGTCCCATGCTCTCCTTCTCCGGCTCTTTATCAATTATTTCTCTCTCCATGTTGCCCTCCAGTACCTCGCTCTCTACTCGGACAACATAGGAATCACATACTACATCACCTCGCGTCTGCGCCAGCTCGACACCAAGGATCTTGCCGATGTTTGGGGCTTTATCTGCCATCTTTTGGTGACCAGGCCGTCCAAGTCTCGTGCTCTGGAATGCTTTGTAGTCGATATTGCGCACCGGTCGACCCATATTGCGATGATCGTACGTCTGCAATATCTTTCACTTTACTAAATGTCATTTATTTTACCAGACACTCTGGTTCATGCAAGCAAGTCTCCGCGATCTTTCTGGTACGCGACACGATTCCAAGTCATTCTTGATATGTCAGCGTATCCTTCATCAATGCCATGAAATTATATTTGGAGACCTTCCTCCTCCAGTTCCAGCACCCTATTCGTCCATCTGCTCTTCTTTCCAGTCTCGCTTTACTCGAAAGAAGATTAAGCATCACGTTGAACCTTCCCTCGTGGGACTCGGCGTCGTACTCGCAGGTGCACCAGCTATGCCGATGTTGACAGAAATCGTGGGCCAAGTCGCCATAGAGCAGGGCAGAATCGACGATGAAGGCACTGGGTACCGGAGCATCGACCGACATGGCGACGAGGTGGCTCCTGCTGCCAGTCCAAATTTGACCAAAGCTTCCTTGGACTCAAACTGTGATGATCACGACGATGCCGACGACCTCAGCGACGATTCTCAGCACACGCCGTCCCCAGGATTTATGTCTAACGAAGACAAGACAGTTAGACCCCGTGCCATTGGTCCCGCTCAGACAGCTCCCTCTTTACCTTTACACCTTAGTGGAATACGCAAATCGCGCCTGTCCGAGGATCCTTTGGGACAACTTGACACTGAACAGATCGTTTCGCCGTATCAGTCATCTCCTTCTGTCTCCGCGTCACGCCATCCACCACGTTCCGTGTCGACTAGTTATGCAGATGGTCTATTACAGTCTTACGATGGCCCGTCACAGACTCACCTCCTTCGAAGCCATTATTGTCGATCAGAGGCACGTCTTTTTCTCCTTTCAACTTCTTCTCTAACAGTCTTTCAGATCCAGTTTCTACTGGTTCTTGAAAGTATTTCAAACCGGCTTCTCGAAATTCCAAGACCGGCGCGAATAAGTGCTCTAAGGGCGGAATTGACTGCTTTGAACCATCAACTTCCAGCTGAGGTATGTCTTTCCCATTTTGTCTGATCTTCATCTTTTACACCAGTACATAGGTATGCATGCCTATGTGGTGTTCCTCGTCAGATTCACCCCGTCCTGTGGGTGGATCACAACCCCATCATCGAATTGTGCGAATTCCCCCCGGCGAAAGTGTCGTCCTCAACTCAGCCGAACGCGCTCCCTACGTACTCTTGATAGAAATCCTCAACGACGACCTTGATTTCGATCCAAATAAACGAGCCAACAAAGACGTCTTGAAGAAAATAGTTGTCAAGGAACACGAAAAAAAGGGCGCCTCGAAGGAGTTGATCTCATTTCCTCCACTCCCTTCACGTCACAGTCCCAAATCCGACTCTCTCAATGACACCGACGTCGTGGCTGCTGCAGTTCATGTACCAGTCTTTTCTCCCGTTTTTACTGCCTCCTCGCCTGTAACGCCCTCATCACCTGTTGAATCTGACGAAGAGATGGACCTCGTTGAACAACTCTACGGATCAGATCAATCCCTTCGATCTCGACCTGTTGATCTTTCCGATTCTATTGTGCTACCTCCGACTCCGAAGAACAGGGAACTCGACATGGTTGCATGGTCACGCTCCTCGTCAATTCCGCCTTCTCCTTCGCCGGAACGCGGCGCACCCATGGCCCGTGCTCTATCCAGTACCTCTGATTCTTGTGCCCATTTGTCACCCTTCCCTGATCACGTCGATAACAGCCCCGCCTTATCTCTTGATGAATATTCCGAACGCATGCGGACGGCTGCGATCATGTTAGCTCAGCTCAACGCCAACCTTGTTCGGGAACCTGTTACGAACGGTGCATCCTCGGAGTCCCAATCTCAATGGGGTCCCATAAGTTGGCTTCCAGGTTCTAGTTGGTTGACAACGCCGGGAGACCATTCTTCCAAAAATTCCCCTGGGTTGGGTCCCCAAGATCAACCATCACAGCATCTCCAACCAGCACGAATGCGGCTGCAACTCTCAGAAGCTTCTGCCATACGTGAACGAATCATGCAAGAGATGTTAGCGTTGGAGGCGGAGCGAATGGAGCGGATGAGAGAAAATCGGGAGATGGATAATCTCATACGGATAGACAATCTCAGTGGAAGGAAAACTGCTGAAGACGAGGGTATCATTAGGAGGGAGATAAACAAGGCCGATCCTTCTGCGGTTGTTTTAGGTGAATCTTGGGCTGCTAAAAAGGTTTGGCTCAATCTACGTGCCTCGTTAATGGCTCATCTATCTGATATTAGAGCCGCATAAGGCATGGATCGCCATATGGACATCTCGGTAACGCTTCTTTCGCTTGTGATAGCTATATGCTGTGTCTTACACTCCATCAGCGAACTGGGATTGCGTCTCGGTTATCGTCAAGACAGGCGGTGATCTCCGGCAGGAACAACTAGCAACTCACCTCATTCGTGAGTTTCAACGAATATGGGAGGAAGAAAAATGCCAATGCTGGGCAAGATAGTAAGTCGGTTTAACACCTTATTAGCTTAGAATCAGTACTTCATGTTCATCAGTTTCCATATTCTCATAACGGGAGGCTCTTCTGGACTAGTGGAAACAATAACAGATGCGCCTTCCATTCACTCCATCAAGAAAGCTGAATATGCTCGTCGGATCGCTCAAGGTCGACTGGGCCACGTCACTTTATTTGATCATTTCAAAAGCGTACGTCCGGTTTTACCCCTTATTGCCACATCCCCGAATCTGAATTGCTACGTAACCAAATAGACGTATGGTGATCCTTCGTCCGCGAAATTCATTCGTGCTCAAAGGAATTTCGCCAAGTCTCTTGCAGGTGAAATAGCAAATCTGGTATCCTCCGATTTTAACGCATATGCTAACTGGACCTAGGCTATTCCGTCATTACCTATCTTCTGCAGATAAAGGATCGGCATAACGGGAACATCCTTCTGGACAGGGACGGTCACCTCGTACATATAGACTTTGGATTTATACTGAGCAATACGCCTGGAAACATCGGGTTTGAAGCCGCTCCGTTTAAATTCCCTTCAGAGTATATAGAGGTTTTGGGTGGTGCTACAGGACAGTCTTTCTTAGAATTCAGGCGGTTGTTTAGGGAAGGATTTGAGGCTGCGAGGAAGCATTGCGATAGAATCATCAGTGCGTTGCTATTGACCTTTCTCTGACGTTTCGCTGACTTCCGGTTCTAGCCCTCGTTGAACTAATGCAAAAGGGTACGTAGTCATTGGCAAGGTTACGAGTGGGTCAGAAAACCGTTGACCTAATTTCCTGTAGACTCCGCACTGCCATGTTTCGCCGTTTCTGGGGAGCAAACCGCTAATCAATTGCGTGAACGCTTTCAGCCTTCCTTGACTCACTCGCTGATTGGAGAACATGTGGATCGTCTTATCGACAGTTCGTTAGGTTCACATTGGACGCGGTTGTATGACTCGGTAAGGCTCGTGCTGATTTTCTGCGTCGCACATATTTATGGTAATCTCCCAGTTCCAATACTACTCCCAGTCTATCCTATGACGCGGCTGTTTCTCTTTTCTCTGGGTCTTTGGAGTCACCATACATTGCATATCCACCTTATCATTATCATCTTGCATTTCGTACATTACACTTGCATCAGCATTGGTCGAAGTAAATCCAGGATAGATGGAAATAAAAAACAAACGAATAGCGTGCCGGCAGTGGTATTGCCCTAGCCATCGTATGGATACACCTTTTCAACCCTAGTTGAATAGTCTATCGTATCGGTTAAGGCAAGAGTATCCTTCATAGTCTGCATTGATAGAGGTTAATAGGTGGTAAATCTCAGAAAGGATTGGAAACTGACCAAAGTTTTGCGTGCTATCGCACCAGCACTTTCCCCGTTTGTGCGCATCACCTTGAGGACAGTGTTGGAAAGGTTCATGTCGATAGCCTAGACATCACGAAGGAGAGCGGTCAAAACAGGATCCCGACGATCTGGGAAATACTTGCCAATATCATTGAAGAAATGCTATAAAAAAAAACTTCAACTGACCGATAGAGAATAAAATGTAGTAGTACGTACTATTTGATCTTTCCTTGCAAACAACGCTGCCCCTATGCTGTGTACAGGCGCGTCACCCCATCGCTGTTAAGGTCCCTGGTCATGAGTCTGTGCAAAGACGAACTAGAATAACAAACCTCGTAGTAAAATCCGCCTTTGGAATCCAGGAAGTCGAAAAACTTAGAATACGCTTCACCTCTCCATAGGTCAAGATCACCAATCTCGAAATTGCTCCAGACTACGAACTAAGTGTCAGCAGCGAACAGCATGCAATCAAATCTATAGACTTACAGTGGCATCGGTTGTACGTTAAGCCTCCATCGTCAGAAAGGAAATCCATGGCGTTATCTTCGGGCGTTATACCGGGGTTTGCTTCCAAGAATTCTAAGGCCAAGTCAGAACTACTGTGACTAATTACACATGGCGAGACACACCGCGAACAGCTGCCCAAAGCGTCGGAATGGTTCTCTCGTATTCATACAAAGATACGGTGAAGCCTGGAGCATTTTTTTAGGATTAGAAAAGGGAGAACAGTGCTGAGGCGTACCGTAAACCTTGTGCTGATCTTGCATGATTAGGAAAGGATCGTAGTCAAGGTCGCAGAAGAACTTGACGTCAGGCCTTTTATCAGTTGTTAGTGTACCAACGTAAAGCTTAAGACGAGATTCCCGTACTCGACTCTAATTGAGAGGTCAACGTGCTGAAGTAGGTGTAGTAAGTGGATTCACCTCCAGTAGTACTTGTACGGCTTTAGAAGTTCATGCCTATAAAAGAACTAGCGAATGGTTCAGAAAATTTCGCGCATATCATTAATATTCTCACTCCAGAGTTGAACCGACACATATTCCTATACCTGTATGCCAAGTAAAATCAGTGCACGTTCGAAGCACCGTAGAAATCCCACCAACGGCACGCTTCCTGCACAACAGTTCAGCCAGATCAAGTATGAAGGCTTGAATGCGAACGCACCTCCGTAAATGACATTGTTCTTCATCATATCAGCTCGAGCATCTGATGCCTTGGCCTCATCTATGGTCTCAGGTTGGTACCAGTGGTCTTGAGGGATAAGTCCAAACTTGACGTCAACATCCGTAAGCTCAGAAACTCGGCTAAAGGTCGAAACATGAGTTTCGAAAGAGTAAAGGTGAATGGCGTCCGACCTCTTGAATTGCTCCGAAAATTCTTGCTCATTCAAGAATACATAAGGATACCGGAACTTTTTGTTAAAACGATCCTCCATCTGCTTCATGCTGACGATGATACCATTCAAATCGCTGTTGCGCGCTGTAAAACGAAAAAAAAAAAAAATGAGCCTCTATCAAGCAACACAGTAACCAAGGACGCACCGAGCATGACAATTGCTGCGGAAGCCCTTCGTCCCTGCGGCGAAGTTACATTGTCGTGCACGTAGTAGTCGTCGGGTACAGGCGTCTGGTATGGTGGTTTTGAACTACTCCATGGCGTCTTGATGTTGGAAAGTGATGTTGCCTGACCGTAGCCCGGATGAGCAAGGCTCAGGATATAGTGCAGACTAATCTGTGGTGACGGTGAATAAAAGACGGCCATGTGAGCCAGTAAAGTATTGACATACGATAACCCCAAGGACGAGAAGAACATAACGCCAGGGCGTCATCATGGTGGGCAGAGGCAAAGGTATTGGACCTGCGCGGCAGAATTGCGGCAGTTATATCATTCATAGGGTTAGGGTTTGGACAACCAAGGCACAGCACAGCACCTGACACGCGCAGTCAGTTCGCGTCAAGAGTTACTCAAGCAGTACGAACAGTTTCCATGGGCATGTTACTCCAATAACTCCATCTATTCTGTACTATCGTACAACCCGTAATTATAACGTGATAATATTAGATACAGTGGTAATGCCAGCATTTGGGTAAGTACTATGAGAACAAGTTTTCGAACTTCCTCACGCAAGAATTCGGTGAATAATCTTCGGGAAATATCAGTCTGTATCCATGGAAAGGTACCCATGTGGGATCCTGTACTTACCGAAGCTGTCTGCAGGGTCGCATGAACACCTTCCTACTGACCACTGATCGCCCTGTGGACAATGCTGGAATGATTCATGACGGTAACCGATATCTCGGAAGAAGTGAATCTGGTCTCTCCGGGCGAAGAGGGCAGCAGCAATGCTGTGGACTGGAGCGTCTCCCCAGCGCTGAACATACGGAGGTGGATATTTTTAGCAATAGTATTGATAGACGAGAATAGATGTAACATACCTCATAATAGAATCCTCCTTTTGATTCTAGGAAATCGAAAAAGGCCTGATAAGCGTCCGACCTCCAAAAGTCCATATCTGCGATTTCAAAATTGCTCCAGACTGTATTTATGCGTTAATTCGGTTAGGGTGGTATCGTGACGAGAAACTGACAGTGACAAAGGTTGTATGAGTCTCCACCGTCGTTGGATAGATAGTCCATGGCGTTATGCGGATCAATGTAGTCGGGGTGAGTTGCTATGAACTCTGTAACAGGTTTAGTTTCACTACAATCTTCTCCGTGATTTTCACGCCACCTTTTACTGTGCTCCACAACGTGGGTATCGTGGGCGCCCACTCCGTTAACGAGATTGTGAAGCCTGATTACACAATAAGGAGCTCTTCAGAAGTAATGGCAGACGTTGACTCACTGTATACTTTATCATGTTCCCGCATGTAAACGAAAGGGTCGTAATTTATATCACAGAAGAACTTGACTTCTGGTCTAGAAGAACGGTCAGGACAGCATAGAAGATAGACCATGTGTAACGCTCACTCCACTCTAGCATAGGATGGTCAATAAGAAGGATCATAGTCACTTGTTGGTATTTATAGCTCACCTCCAGTAGTACCGGTATGGCTGTAAAAGCTCATGATGGAAGAAGAACTGTGTAGACGTCAGAGATCATATTCGCAGAGTACGAGCATCGGAGATACTCACCCCAGAGTTGAAACGACACATGTTGCGATAACTGCAGTTGCTCGTAAGTCAGGGATGTTAAAGAACGGAAACTTCGCATACGGTACGCTGCCTGTGGTGATGATGAATATAGATTACAATCTAGAGCAACTGCGAGCTCACCGGCATAAATAATACGCTGCGCCATCATCTTCTGGCGACCTAACCGCGCTCGGTCTTCGTCAATCCAGTCAGGCTGAACCCAATGTTCTTTGGGAATTAGTCCAAACGAAATCGGAGCACTGCTAATGATGCTGACGCGCCTAATGAGTGCAGCGTCAGAAATGACGGCGTTGACGATAGTGAAACCATCCGCACTCTTTGAACGAATCCGTAAATGGCTCGTCATTGAGTAGCACCCAAGGGTAATTATAATGTTTGTTGAAGCGGTCTTCGACGGATTGCATACTCGAGACAACTCCATTGATGTCGCTGTTTCGTGCCAGTAGGACAAACGTGGCATTGGCTCGTTCCGTAGCATTGTGGTACAGCATGTCTGGGAACGCTACAGCATACGAACCGATTTCTGAAGTGGTTTCTTCGGATACATGCGGTTTTGAGCCCCAGTTGCTGAGAGAAGATATGCGCTTATAATCCTCGAAAGCGATGGACAAGATATAATGAATGCTAATCTGTTACGTTACTCAGCACGATAGGCATGAAGAGATAGAAAGAACATACAACCAGGACGAGCACGACGGTAATGTACCGCCGCGGTGTCATCATTGGGAGATACATGGGGGGAAGAGAGTGGATGGTTTCCCGAGCATGGACGTATTAAAAGGAACGCGCAGTCAAAAATAAACAAAATGGAGCCGTGCGCGCCGAGATCATTACGATGTAACGCCTCAAAAGGTGTCCGAAACCTCCGCCACTGGCAACCGAGATTTCCTATGCACTATCCGCAGCTCGGCGTCAGCTGATTCGAATTCCCCTTGTGCCTTTCGCGAAGATACCAGCGTTCTGAAGATAATGGACGATTCTGTCAGTGCACAAATAAATCAGTGGGAACTACGGAACTGCGCACCCGTTGCATCGCTGACAGATGAATGTATGATGGATCAGAGGCGCAGTTCAGTCAATACTGAGCGGCGGGGCCCTTACACCGACCCTACACCGCCTTGAAATAGACCTTGGAAAGAATTCCTGCTGGAAAAGCAGGTGTATGTAAGTACCGCACACTGGTCCTAAGATACTGCAGGGCAGTCGCTTCGGATGGCATGTAGCGACCAGAAGTAACGCCGAACATATATCGGATCATATTCAAGCAGTCAAATAGTACTGCTATAATACAAGTAGATACTTGCGACTTGCAAAACATTGGGTTAAGGTTTGACGTCATCCATTTGCTGCTGTTTGTCATCACTTTTTTTCTCGGCTTGGGCAGCGACGAGGCCATTGCTTGCGCGTCGGTCAACAATGGCGTCCGTATCGCAACCCACAAAAAATGGTCTCACTGACTCCTCCGCCTCGCCGTCGTCCTCGTTGACCGACGCTCTCCCTTCCAAAGCTCCATTTTCCTACTACAATCGCTTCGCAAAGTGGCGGGCTGATCTTGGATTGCCATTCCCAGGCAACGTTGAAAATCTCCAGAAGGAAGTCAAGGGTGCGCCATCTTTATCGCTCTCCGTATCTCTACGTGACTGACCATTCCGTGCCCAGCGACCCATCTCACAAATTTATTTTTCGATGGCGCTCGCGCCGACCTCACCAAGAGCATGTCCATGAACCCGCTATTCCAAGTGACCCACTCCTTTGCACTGGGCTCACAAACGTCTGCTCCTTCCTACAATTTTGGTGCCATGTTTGCCAATGAAAAAGTGGGTACTATGCGCTTGGACCGTTGACACGACGCCTGAGACTTTACCGATAGGTATTCCTACAAGGTGGAGTGGACCACGATGGAAACGTGAATGCCCGGTTAAACCAGGGTTGGTCACCCGGAAATGTCTCCAAATTCCAAGCCCAAGTGCGTTACAAGGCATTTGAGGCGAGAACTCTTCCTGACGCGATATACAGATGTCATCCCAGCCCGGGCACAACTTGCTGCAAGTGGAGCACGATTATCAGGGACAGGACTACAGTCTGAATGGGAAAGCCTTGAACCCCTGGCCCACAGACCTGACAGGTATCTACATTGGCAGCTACCTGCAATCAGTGACGAAGAACCTCGCTCTCGGCGTTGAGTGCCTGTACCAGCGACCAGCTCCTGAAATATCAGAGCTCGCCACCAGCTACATTGCCAAGCTCAGTGGTACGGACAAAAATTGGATAGCGACCGCAAACTTCCAACCGGCTGGTATATTGCAGGCGACGTACTGGCAAAAGTTGAGTGAGAAGGTTGATGTTGCCGCCGACCTGCAGGTGATTGCTGCACCAGCCCGTCGGGACGCGATTGCGACCCTGGGCGTCAAGTACGATCTTCGGTTGGCGACGTTCCGGGCTCAGGTAGACTCGGGTGGAAAAGTATCAGCACTACTTGAACAGCGATTTACGCCCACGTTCACCTTTATGTTATCAGGAGAGATTGATCACTGGAAGGTTGGTATTTTATCTTTGATCGCAGTAGATGGCCTAGCTCACTGTACTGCGACAGAATGCTGCGAAAGTCGGTTTCGGCGTTATCATGGAGAGCACGTCACTTTCACAAGAGGAGCTGGAGGCACAGATGGCCGTCACTCCACCATGATTTAATGTATTTACGACTAGAAATTATTGGCGCACTTATTATATTTTCGTCGTTTATACACGCCCTTCTCATTGACTGCGGTGATTTGATTTCCGGTTTCCTCCTGACAGTCATGGTAAACTTATTGGAACTGCGAGATATCTCCTCCGCCAATGAAGCTCGCAACAGCCAGCCAATATTTAAAGATATTAATCTTGTAGTAAACGCAGGTATGTGTGCCATTAGTGCTCTAGCCTTCGTTGACGCGTCGCAGGGGATGTCGTAGCCTTGCAGGGAAAAAGTGGTTCCGGAAAGACCACGTTGCTGAAATGTATAGCGCACCTTAATGTATACAACGGTCTTGTTCTATACCGTGGATCGTACGTCCATTATATCGCATGAATGTCTTCCCTAACTGATTATCTGACTTTTGTAGAACGCCAGTGACTTATGGCGAGCAAGTACTTTCCCCCACTATAGCCTACCGCTCACCGCTCCTCAGGCGTACCCACATACCGCAAAAAGGTGGCCTATGTCCCCCAGCGGTCTCCAGTTCTCCCCGGTACTCCGCGAGACTTTGTGACTAAAATATTATCTTTGACCGCCCGGTCCGACGAACCCATGTCTTCCTCCCAGAACATCATCGACCTGGGGGCCGCTTGGAGCCTTGATCACAATTTGTGGGATCGTGAATGGGCGAATCTATCGGGGGGAGAATCCCAGAGGATCGCGCTCGCCGTTGCTCTAGGCTTGAATACCGCCGAAGTACTTCTGCTAGACGGTCAGTATCTAGCGCACGTTCTTCTCTCGTCCTTCTGATGGAGCTATGATTAGAACCTACGTCTGCTTTGGACCCGGAACTGGTGCTATTAGTCGAGCAGTCATTGTTGGCAGAACTGCGTTCGGAGAACACGGCGCTTAAGGCTATTGTATGGATCACACATTCAGATGAGCAGGCAAGTCGAGTAGGGACCCGGTTCATTCAGGTTTCTGGGGGTAATTGCCATGAACAGTCCTTACCGCCAGTATAGGACCGAATAAATAGATTTCTCACTAACATCGGCTGCCGTCCGCGTCTCGCTAGGGCTTGGCTCTTCGGTAAATTGGATTCTCATGAGGCAGCTTGCATGAATGATGAATACTTCCGAGTATAGTGCATCGTACTAGTACGGGGTTAATCATACGAACGAGATGCCATCCATCTAGCAAGATGCGCCACCAATGCTTGCTTGAATGATCCGTGCATTGGACCGGCAGAGTCAGCGCGGTAAGGGATCAGTACCTGTAACTGTACACCCACTAGCATTTATTGTAGCCATTCGGAGCGTATGTGGGGGTTGTATTTGGTGTCCGCTATTTCTCTGTGGGGCCATTTCGCCCAAAGGGCTCATCATATATTGTACATACGGAAGTCACTACTATTACAATGATAAATTATGCGTAGAGGAGGGTGAGTATGCGTGAGGAGGGTGAATGCAAATAGAAATACAACATGCGAAATTATGGGAGAGATAGTATAACTTTCAATCGACAACGACTAGCCTGTCGAAACTCTTCTTCATCACCGACTTCCTCATAGTGTTCAAAGGATTAAACTCATCTGCCTTCTTCGCCTTCTCGCTGTCCTCTGTGACCTTTTCCCATCCCTCAAGTTCTTCTTCTTCACTCTCTCCCATGAACACCTTCATCAACGCTGGTGAGAACCCATTCATCAAAGCAACTCCCTTCCGCTCTGCCGTGACTTCAGTAGTACCGTACCGAGAAAGATCCCAAAAGACGACTTGGGGAACCTCATATCCCGCCGCCTTGTAAGCCTTCTCGATCATATCGTAGTTGGTCTCCCAAGTTGCGGCATCACTCGACTGGCCGCCCGCCTCGTCAAACTGCATATCCGAGAACACAAAGAGCCGCTTTATCATATCCTCCTGCTGAACTTGGTGCTTGATTGCCAGAGGTAGGAGAAGCTTCATAAAGACTGCGTTGAAGTTTGTATTCATCTCCCAGTGTGTATGGACCATCCCGGCGACAGTATCATAGAGGGACTTCGTAGGATCCAGACGAACGAATTCAGGACGACTGGAAAAGGTGATGAAACCATCGTTGAAAGGCGGTTTGGACAGTTTAGAGAGAACTAACGATAGCGCGAGAGCAGGTATGATAGGCATTTTGGGATCGTCGGATGTGAAACTTCCCATAGAACCAGAGACGTCACAGATAGCGATGGCGTTCTCAATGGATCCTGACTCGCGAAGTTTGGAGATGAGGGTATTCCACTGAGCCTCTGCGACACGCACTTTGTTCTCCGCGATAGTCTTTTTGAACTCTGCGAGTTTTGGATACTTCTTAAAGTCGCCGAAGTCAGATGAGTTCTTAACGATTTGGTGGAGGATTTCATTGGGCATGAGGGTTGCACCACTGATAGTCTTCTTTCCGCTCTCAACATCAATCATGTAATCCTGGAAGCCCTCGGGATCATGCTTGAAGAACAGTTCACTGTTGTTCTTCATGCACAAAGAGGGAACACGGGTGTATTTGATCTCGTTCCACCGATTCGCCGACATGTATGTCTCGGGTATCTCAGAGGCCGTGCGAAGAGGAGCAAGAACCCAACGCTGGAGGAATGAACGAAGGATGGTGGCTTTTTGGAAGGGGTCGAGAGTAGGAGATTCGAGGGATGAAGGGAACGTAATAGGGAGGCGCGTGCGCGAATCATGCAAGAGGTAGCTGATGGCCGTGGTTATGTTTGTGAACCGGTCATGACACCCACCTGCACTCGGGGCCCATTTCCCGACCAGAGAGAGCTGACGAAGATAGGAGAGGCGATCGGCGTGTGCAGAAATGGACTCGGACTGGGTCAACAAAGAGATATCCGTGCAGAGACGAATGGCGAATTGGCGGGCAACGGCGATATATAGAGCACGGTATTTAGGATCCTTGAGCTTGGACGTCAGGACCTCATACCGTTCCAACCCAGCCGAGGCTCGAGCTTTTCGAGCCTCACGCTGACTCTCCCTATTGTGCTCTTCTGGGTCCTGGCGAATTTTAGGTTCAGCGGGTGTGCTACGAGGTGGGCGACCACCAGAACGGCGCCCTCTGCCCCGTCGCTTAACAGGTGTCACCCGACCACCACGGTGAAGGAAGGTGGATTCGCCTGACCCGAGTTCACCAACGGTGGCGAGGGCGAGGATGTTGAGCAGGTCCTTCCAATACCCATGAGCACGACCGGTGTCGTTTTTGTTCTTCGCATTGAAGCAGACGGGCTCATAGAGGAAATGGAGATTGGAAATGGCAGTACGGGGATGATTATCGTACAGCCACCCAAAGGCACTGGAGGAAACGATGAGCGACGCTGATGAAAGAATATCACGATGGAGGACTTACCGGTAGAACGCCTCCTTTTCACCTTTGCCATCGGGAACACTTCTCAGCTGCCAGATGAGACGAAGAGTGATGGCCGCATCCTCTGCCCAGGACTTGGTCAACACTTCTGCGAGATTGTCGTTTTGGAATCCGTCCAGAGCCCTGAAAGCATCGAGAGTGGGTGAAAGGGTAGATACCAAGGTAGGCGCCATGTTCGCAGTGAGCGTTTGGTTTTCCGTATCATGGAGAGCCTGCATCATGGGATTAGTAGGGACCGCGACCTGAGGCTCACTGAAGGCCTCGGTAGCGGGGGCGCTCTTTGGGAGAAGGAGGTCGAGAAAAGCAGGGTCAAAGAGCTCTGGAATATCGGGCAAGCCGACTCGCTGAGTGGTAGCGACGACAGAGGAAGTAGAGGCCATTTTGAAAACTGGGATAATGGGAGTCCTGGTACAAAGAACAGGCCCCATGAAAAATAGGTGACCCTTTATACCACCCCCAATGCGGCACCGAGCCAAAGAAGTCAACATAATTGACTGGTGGCTGGTGGGAGGAGCCAATCCCTCAGGGTCAGAGTGACTCACGCTCGCTCACTCGCATTCGGAGCCGCAAAATATCAGAATGACTGGCAACTCTGTATATGGTTAATAAATAAATAACATAGTATAACTAAGAATTACAATACAGTTGTCCATCATCGTCGTCTACTTCCTCTAGTCGTGTAAACATTCCTAGCGTCCGTTAATGTCCCCGTCACTACTCCAGTGCCCTTTGTAGAATATTTCGTGTTCCCCTTCATTACTGGTTGGGGTATCGATGGATATGATGCTGACGATGCAGAAGAAACTAGTGACGCCGGCGCCGCTGGTGAATCGGGTGATGACAGTATTTCGTCCATAATATCGTCCTCTTCTGGCAAAGGAAGATGCTCTGCCAAAAAAGTCTCACTACTAACAGACGAGGCTCCGTTCTGTCGCCACGCCTCAAGCAAGACATCACGACTTTTGGTGAGCTCCCAGTGGTCAACATATTCCCACACTTTTCTCCGAGGTGTAGATCCCGTTGGTACATCTTCTTTGGCGCCTTGCTCTGCCAAAGAACGCGTCGCACCGCCTAAAGAAGACACCTGGGTATTTGTGGAATCTTTCAGGGTCGTGATCGTGTCCGTAAGAGTGGAAGCCTAGAAGATCAACTTGAATATGATATCCTCGGAAGAGAAGAATTTCACGCACCAGGGAGGATACCTGGTTTACGAAGGCCTCGGTATTATGAGATGTCGATGCAAGACCACGGTCAAGTGATCGATATTCGGATTGAACATTCACACCCATAGCCTTAGTCGTCTCGATCCGAGCGCGTTTGGCACGTTGATGTTGTTCGAAACCTGACTCGTTCATGAGTGACCAGTAAACACGTACAGAAAAGGGTCATACTTGTGGAACAGGAGTTTATCATGTCCTGAGTTTGTTGTTGGACTGTATTTGAATACGACATTATTGATCCAGAGACGTTGGCATTCATGGATGTCAGCTCCATGGTGACAGTCTCTTTAGCCTGGCCTAGGTTCTGAAAGCTAATGAGAAACCCTATAATCTCAATAAAACAAAGGCTTACTTTCAGAGCGCCGTCTCTTGTGCGCTTGACGTCTCCGCTCCGCTTCTCTAGAATCGTCGCTACCTTGGCACCTTCGCTATCCATACCATTCAGAGTGTTATCCTGCTTCGCAATGAATTCTTTCATCGCTCCAGTACCCTTCTCATTCGCAGTCAGAACATCCTTCACGGCCGCCCTGAGTCCTTTGTCCCTCTCCATCACAAAGTCCCCAAGTAATCCAGATATCCGCTTGACTAGTTCGCTCTTTGATTTGTCTGCGCTAAGTCGCTCGTTTTCGATCATTATCGTCAACGCTTCATTCTGTTCGCGCAACCGCTGGATTTCAGCATTCGCAGCGTTTGTCCCCAGTGACTGCAAGGCAAGAAGTCCTTGCCGTTCAGTTTCAATGAACTGGAGAGCATCGCGGAGGACATCCTCCACCAACTGGGCCATCGCTTTCAAAGCTTTCTCCACTCCCCCGAACGCTTTAACTCCTGTGTCCTCCACTCTGGCACACAGCTGCACACAGCTGGAGCTTAGGTTTGCACCCCACGAGCCAAAGCCATCTTTGAAAGTCTCGTGCGTCTCCTGCATCATCTTTTTTACAACTGCGAGAGCTTGGTCTTCGGAGTCGTCCTGCGCGCGAACATCATTTAGCGAGTCTTGTACACATTTTAGATGTTCGTGGATACGTTGCGAGTACGACGCGAGGTTCGACAGTTCAGAAGATCCAAACTGTTTGGCTTCCTGGCGCAATTTACTGACATTTGCCGATGAAGTGTTCATGAACTCGTCAAGGTGCCGTGAGAGAAGCTGCGTCGCCGATGTAATGCTCCTACCATGCGTCACAACAGCCTTCACATTCGATTTCATGACGTCGGTTTTGCGTTCTGTGAGTAGTAGTACGTCAATTACTGCGCTCTGTCTCATAGGGCACCTGGTACGCACCCAGTTTGTTGAACAAGCTTCCGACATCGGCGATGCTCTCGTGAGCTACAGCCTTCAACCCTCCAGCAACTGTGTCAAGGACACCTTCGGTTGCTTGGAATGCTCGGCGAACTACCAATTCTTCTTCGAGTGCCCCTTTGACCGACAAGAGCTCCGTCTTCTTCTCTTCCAGGACCTCCTCGGTGGTCCTTAGATGTTCCCTTGTGTCTTTCAGCTCAGCTTCTCTGAGCTTCAGTCTTCCGATACTTTCTTCAAACTCCTCTCGCACGACTTTCATTTGTCCCTCCACAATCTCTGCCTGCTTTCTCGCCTCAACAATCTCGGTGTCACGCAGCTCTTGCTCAGCTGTCATTTGATTCCACGTCTCTTCAGAGAAGAATATGCCATTCTTCTCTCGCGCAGCAAGGACATCGGCTTTCAGACGCTCGATCTCCGCAACGTATTCCTTGAGGAGGGAGTTGCGCGTCATGCGTTGATTGACTTCAGGTTTGTTACGGATAGATTTGGCCCGCATCGCGTAGTCAAGGGTCGACAGTGTCTCTTCGATGTTGGAACGTGCAGGGGAAACGGTAGCGATGATGCACGTCTTTGTGCGGCCTCCCAGCGAATCTTGTAAGAGCCGTGTAAGTTTAGATTCCCTGTATGAGCGTCAGACGTAGTTGTCTCGAATCAGGTAAAGCGGACCTGTAAGGAACGTGTTGCGCCTTGTCAACCAGCGCGTTTATCACGCGTCCTAGCGTCAACAAGCTCTGGTTGATCATTCCAGCTTCTCGCGCACGCGCATTCTGAGCACCGGATCGCCCAATGTTTTCAGACCCGGCCAAATCAACCAAGTTAAGTTTTCCGGTCCTAAGTAAATCCTCCCCAACAACACCGTTTTCTTTGGTGTGAACGGTGATAGAGAAGATAGAATGGGACCGACTAGAGTGGTCGTTGAATTTTGTCGCAGCTACCTGGCGTCTGTCACTTCCCTTGGTCAAGAGTGCCAATGCATCAGCAGAATCCTTTACGGATATCTCTTCGATGCCTTGAATAAAAACTCCACGCTTGTTGGCGTCGTCGAAAATTTTCAAACCACCGTCCCCGTTTTTGGAGGAGTCCTTGGACATCGGCTGCGTACTACCCGAAGGAACAGGAAAATCGGGTGCCAGAAGGTCACGGAGTTCTTCGTTGTACAGCTCGATATATGATATCTTAACGCTGAAATCAGACCCAGATGTCTCCAGGGCATGGAAAAGTCGGAATAGCACGCGTGGAATCATACCAGCGTGGACGGATGGATTACCCATGGCAGTAGGAACCAAGTCGCCGTGCATTGTGTAACTGAAGTGGAGATATGAATGTAAATCCACAAGTCATTGATGACACTCACGTTTTACCGGTACCCGTCTGACCGTACGCAAACAGCGTGCAATTATATCCCATCAGTACCTGCTCCAGCATTGGACTGACAACTTCGTGATATATCAACGCCTGGTCTGCTTCAGGACCGAAGACGAGATCGAAGGGGTACGTGCGTGTAGGGGGAAGAGTTATAACACCCAAAGTGGAGGTCGGAGCTGTCGTTTCAATGGAGACTTGGTTACTTTTGGCTCCGTTCGAGGTAACGATGACAGGGCTATTGCTTTCGATTTCACGCTCTGAGCGTCGCCGACACCGTAGAACAACCTGTATATTCGATTCCGTCTCATCTTTATGCCGCACAGGAGCGGTCATCGTTGGTTTCTGTAATCTTGATGTTGATGGCACAGGTAATGACGAGTGCTCTGGTGGGGACGAAATTTTGGCCATTGCTGAACGGGATCTGGGCGGCTGCATCGGGCCAGGATTGCTGCTCTTTGAGCGCGACGAAGGTGGACGACGCGTAGTCATTGTCGGGAACGGTGAGTGTGATAGGGAGATGACGGGCAAACGATTAACCAAAAGTGCCGTTGCACAATGCAGACCAAACAAACGCGGACAGTACAGACTCCGCTGACGCGCCAAGCACGTGACCTTAGCCGTCTTCCATTTCAGGAGCCGAGGCTGGCCACTTGCTTTACAACGCCATGGGCAAACGTAAAAAATCGTCGAGAAAACCGGGTCCAACGAGGAAAAAGGTGCCCCTTGGTGCGTATAACAGTTTTGTCGTCGCAGATGTGCTTATAAGAGACGCAGATGTCACGTTTACATGCCTTTTCTGTCATCACGACAAATCAGTATCAGTGAGAATGGATAGGAAGGAAGGAATCGCCCAGCTGATCTGCAAGGTCTGCGACCAGCGATTCCAGAGCAAAGTCAACCGTACGCTACCTGTTCACCTACGCTGAATTTCCACCTGACTCATTCCTAGATCTCACCGAACCCATCGATATATATTCTGAATGGCTTGACGCTGCAGACGCGGCACAGTCTGGCGAGCCCGTTGTCCGACGTCCAGCAGCCTCGTCTAGTCGTGCTCGAGCACCTCCATCAGCCGGGAGCGACGACGAATGAGCTTTAGACCTTCAGGCTGTATTCTTGCATTTATCTTCTTGATAGCAATACATGTACTCTCCTTTCCGCAAGTGTATATTAAATACGATTTTGTATTGTTCCCAGATCACGCTGTTGCAGCGTTGCTTGGGCTGTTTTCGGTGAGCTCAGTCAAGCCGTAGTAACGCGGCAACAAACGCAAACACACTTCCCCTTGATCACAGTCCTCTTTCTTTCCGTCACTCACGACCTTTGCATCCGCTCTGTTTCCCTCTTTTAACGTTTATTGTCTCTTCTGCATTCTTTATTCTTTAGAGCGGCCCCTGTAATAGAGTTGGTCCCGCCATGGCCACCACGGGCAACAACATCAAAGTCGTTTGTCGGTACGGCATCTCATTCACTCGCACCGTTGAGTTTCCAATGTCCCTCAACCTTTGCCACCCCGTTGTCCAGATTTCGACCTTCCAACGCGATAGAACAACGTGAAGGCGGAGAAAATGTTGTCGCGTTCGATGACAATCTCACCACGGTTAAATTACGGTCGACATCACTCACGTCAGGTCCCGAGAAGGATGGATTTACTTTCGACAGAGTCTTTCCAATGGGCACGAAGCAGCATGAGGTGTTCGACTATGGCGTGAAAGAGTGAGTGTTATTCTTTCATATACGAGCGACATCACTGAATAGGGTAACTCAGCATCGTTAAAGGTAATGTTAGATCGCATGTTACATTACAATTCTTTGCGATATTCCTTGTCAATATGCTCTCTTACTTTAATCTCTCTAGATGTCCTAGATGGGTACAATGGTACCGTCTTCGCTTATGGTCAAACGGGAAGTGGAAAGACGTTCACCATGATGGTCTGTCATGCACTCTGCCAGTATCTTCATGAACAGCGATAACTCATCATCTTCAGGGCGCTGACATTGACTCCGATGAGCTCAAGGGCATAATTCCTCGAATAACTGAACAGATCTTCCAGTCCATCGTAGAGAGTGACGCGCACCTGGAATACCTCGTGAAAGCATCGTACATGGAAATTTATTTGGAGAAAATCCGTGATTTACTGGCTCGTACGTCGCCGTACTGCCTTCATTTCTCTGTAGTACTAATAACGCCATTTCGATTTTAGCTCAGAATGATAATCTGCAAGTCCATGAGGAGAAGTCGAAAGGTGTTTACGTCAAGAACCTATCCGACTACTATGTCAGTAGTGCGAGAGAGGTGTATGAAATCATGCGAACTGGTGGTGAAGCACGAGTTGTATCATCAACAAGTAGGTCACTTTGAACATCATTTAGTGGCGCTTAGCACATTATTCGTCTAGACATGAATGCCGAATCGTCTCGGTCTCATAGTATCTTCCTCATCACTATCGAGCAACGCAATACGGAGACTGGCGCTCGGAAGACCGGAAACCTTTACCTCGTCGATTTAGCAGGATCGGAAAAGGTTGGGAAGACAGGCGCTTCTGGCCAGACGTTGGAGGAGGCAAAGAAAATTAATAAATCTTTGTCTGCTCTTGGCATGGTTATCAACGCTTTGACCGATGCGAAGGTTTTCAATTTTTGTCTCTCGCTTATTCGTGCCCCCTAACAAAAGAACAGGTCAAATATATCCCCTATCGCGACTCCAAACTCACGCGTATCCTTCAAGAGTCGCTTGGAGGAAACTCACGCACTACCCTTATCATTAACTGTTCTCCTTCGTCTTACAACGAACCCGAGACTCTGTCTACGTTACGCTTCGGTATCCGAGCGAAGTCTATTAAGAACTCTGCCCGTGTCAACACCGAACTCTCGCCCTTGGAGCTCAAGGGACTTCTCGGCAAAGCGCAGGCTGCTAACGCATCGTACCAGAAATATATCGCCGCTCTCGAAGCAGAGCTTGCCATCTGGCGTTCTGGTGGACATGTCGAAGAGGTTGAGTGGGCCACGCCAGGTAAGAGTGGCACAGCTGCAGCCCCTGCAGCAGCAGCACCTACGAAGAAGACCCCTTCATCTTCATCCCCGTCGACCCCAGCTCCCTCATCACGCAGTTTGACGCCTGTTCCCGTCAACCCTACTATAGAAGGATTGCGATCTGACGACAG
This sequence comes from Armillaria nabsnona, assembly GCA_030407065.1. Lineage (NCBI taxonomy): Eukaryota > Fungi > Basidiomycota > Agaricomycetes > Agaricales > Physalacriaceae > Armillaria > Armillaria nabsnona. Next base: position 2,261,053 of record JAUDQA010000005.1, read on the forward strand.
CCGCCCTCAAACACCCACCGTGGTTGGTCTAGAGAAGGACGAGCGTGAGGACTTCTTGAGGAGAGAGAATGAGATCAGTGACCAACTTGCTGAGAGGGAGAGTGCTTTAGTCGCGGCGGAGAAGCTCATCAAGGAGTTGAAAGAAGAGCTTGCATTTTTGAAAGAACAGGAAGCATCCGTCAACAAGGTTTGTACTTCTGAAAGTCAGAAAGAAGCAAAGCTGATACCGTTCTTTGTGATATAGGAGAACAAGTCAATGTCCAGTCAGATCAACGAGCTTAGACTGCAAGTCGAACGATTAGACTACGACAACAAAGAGGGTGTCATCACCGTAGATATCCTCAAGGAGCAGAATGCGGATAGCAAGAATGAACTAGATGAACTGAAGAAACAGATCGGGGAACTCAAGTCTGCGCAGAAAGAATCATCTGCTGAAGACAAAGAGAAACGCAAACAGGAAAAGATGGCGCTCATGATGGCCAAATTCGATACGGTACGTTATCCAATCGCTTACTCATTCTGGCGCTCATTCTAATAATAAACTCCAGCAAGGTGCCTTTTCCGAGAAAGATGATCAGTTGCGGCAGATTCTCGCGAAGTTGGATGCAGCCGACCCTGTTTCCTCACTAACAGCGGATGATCTTACGGCTATTAGAAGGCAATTGGCCGAAGGGCAAAGCCTTGTTAGAGAGACCGTCGACAGGCTTAGACAGAGTCAGGAGGAAAACGAAATGATCACACACAGGAGAGATGAACTAGAAAGTCGTGTTGCCTCTTTGGAAACTGAGTACGAAGAACTTCTCGGTAAGTTCAAAACCAAATTGCTTTGAAACATTTGTTCATGACATCCATATGTTTAACAGAGAAGACTATTCATGACGAAGAAACCAGCAATGTTGACATTGCAGAGTCTATGGTTGATCTCAAGGTATGTTTGTTATCTTCGCCTTTTGCAACATCAGCTGATGTCACTCTACAACCCAGAACAAACTCGAGGCACAATATGCGGCGAAACGGGATGCTCATCTGAGCGAAGTTGTAGATCTTAAACAACAGCTCGACATGAGAGCGAACGAGGTCCGAAGTTTGAATGCTTCCATTGAGAGTTTGAAGAGTGTCAACGAGGAACTTAAGGTCAGTCTTTTCGTCGGCTAACTTACCCCACTGACCGGAGCGGCTGTATCCAGCGCGCCTTTGCCGTAACATCCGCCGGTATTGAAGGTGGTAAAAACCTTGCCGAGAGTGCCCAAGATCTCGAACGCACGCGCAAGGCCATCAACGTTCAATTAGCGGAATTCGACGGCGTGAAGAAGTCTCTCATGCGAGATTTGCAAAACCGGTGTGAAAAGGTGAGCACCAATTTCAGAAATGTCCGATCTGTATTTGTAATAATAGTACGTACCTTCAGGTCGTTGAGTTGGAAATCCAGTTAGACGAGATCAAGGAGCAATACAACAACGTCATTCGGAACAGTAACAGTAAAGCCCAACAGAAGAAGATGGCTTTCCTAGAACGCAATCTGGAGCAACTGACGTTGGTGCAGAAACAGGTGCGCTAGTACGCAAATGGCGTCCGTAGATCGTGTGACTGATATACGATTAGCTCGTTGATCAGAACTCCTCCCTGAAGAAGGAAGCTGGAATTGCGGAACGCAAACTGCTTGCGCGAAATGAACGGATACAGAACTTGGAGGCGCTCCTTCAAGACGCTGACCGAAGATTATCCGTGCAGAACCAGAAATTCGAGGCTCAACTTCAGGCTGTTAAGGAGCGTCTAGATCAAGCTCGCGGTAGGAAATTTCACCCTCATTGCGTGTCTCTTATGTCTTTCTATTTGTGTAGCGCAAAAGGCGGCAACAACGTCTTCATTGAATTTCGGTCGTATCGCCAAGCCTCTCAGAGGTGGGGGAGGGACTGCACCTCCGTCATCAGTGCCTGTGCCCATCAGTGGAGGTGGTGGCTCTAATGCCAACCCATTGGCCAGACTTCAGAATGAAGAAACAGGGTGAGTGAACATCCGTATCTTGGTCCGAACAACACTAAACCGTCGTTGGCATTTGCCGTTTGCTTTGACAGTTCCGGAGGTATGTGCATTTGCTAGTGTCATAGACTCAGGACTCATCATGTCTTTGTAGCTAAGCGGGCGTCGTGGTTCTTCAACTCTCGGTGAAGTACACAAACCGTTGCCGTGGCGGACCTTCCACTTCTTTCTGTGTTCTTCATATCCTTGATCTCTCATATAGCATCTATTATCTTTCTCTAATGCAGCATTTTCCATGCATGAATTTTTAATGTATACGTGGCGTGATCGCCTGTACATCTGAGATGTACAAGCCGCAATCTTCGCTCACTTTCGGGACCAACCTTTTCCATAGGCTCCCATCAGACGGGACATCAACCGGTTGGAGCCCTCCGTAATATTTTGGGCACCACAGATGGTACATATTTCGGCCTGTGATTTGACAGAATATAATGGTGATAAGATCGGACTAAAATGGGTCGGATCCGTCGGCCAGGTGGGAAGCACAGCCCTGTACCGAAGAAAAAATACGATTTTTATGCGGATTTTTATGTCTTTTTCTTGCGTTGTTGCCGGAGTCAAGTCAAGGAGCAAATGTGACGAAAACGGCTGAAGGATTGACGGGAAGGATTGTCCGGAAGCATTGCAATTATTACGTCACTGACGCGCCTAGCTTCGAATTGGAAAAGAAGACCATACAAGTTCCCCGTGCCACGCGAGATTTCCTCATTTGATTCCGTTGAAACGCGAGCCAAGATTTTATTTTATTCTTCTATATTGCCTCCGGTGTTACTTTTTTAATATTTTCTAGGAGAAACGGTTCATTTTTACCTTTGCCAGAGTTTTGGCTCAGTTTCGCGTCCTTTGTCGACGTGCCGCTCTTTGCTTTCTCTCCTATCCCTTTCCTTCAGGCCCCAGCTACCTCCCTTCCCCCTCGCCTCGTAAGTCGCGTCTCTTCCCTTCGTTTTGCTCTAGCAGCCTTCCTGTGCACCTACCGCGCTCTAATATCTGCCCTCTTTTTGGCCACCGTGGGTTTCGCTTAGGTTTACGTCGTGTTTTCCAACAAATAATCGTCATCTCTTCCCTGTTGACTATCCCGCGCCCATCCCCGTGTCGTAATTCCCCATTCTTTCCATACGAAGTGAGTGCGTGCTTGCTGGACTCGTGTTCGCTTCTAAGTTGTACAGACTTACTATATAGCACCTATTTTCGTCGATGTATGGAGATTCTTCGCGCAAGCCGTCTGGGTCTTCAACACATTCCGGAGCTCATTCCCCTACGAACCCCCCGACCAACGTTTGTTGCAATGCTTCAATGTAGTCCTGTGGCGCTCATCCTTTTCACTAGCTGGCACCGACGAGGAAGATCACACCGACTACGAGTGGGAACATGTTGAGTGTTAGCATGCCTGGCGCCAGTGGACTCAAAGGACTTGTCAATAATGCGGGATGGCAGGTAAGTTTATTGCCGATTCACGTTTTCGTTTCCAGACTGATTCATTCTGGGTTTTAGGTTTGGGACTCAGGAACGTCTTCATCGCGACGAAATCCCTCGGTTTCATCGGCTGCGAGTGGGAACGATCTCTCGGCGTCGCAAGGAGACCCAAATTTTCGGGGTAACTTTGGGGAAGGGTGGTCAGCATCGCGGTCACCTAGCGGAGCTTGGGACGATGCTAACGGTGGGAGTCCTCAGAAAAAGGAATTCGTTCAATTGGTTAGTCATACATGACCTTCAAGTTCCGACTCTGATTATCCGTCTGTAGCAGGAACCGCCGTTGAATCTACATCACCCGAGGCAAAGACAGCTGCAATCGGCACCATTTTCGGGTCCAAGAATTGTATGTCGTAGCAATTAGCCTTCCTGCCTTCCTTTATCCTTTTTTCTCACTTACTTGAATCGCTGTCAGGACGACCGATCTGCCGGTTCGAAGAAAGGTCGATTCTCTCCCCAGCGGTACGACGGCACTTTGGGCAAAGATTCGAATTCTTCTCGGTATGCTTCTGCGACATCGCCGACGAAAGCCTTCGGTACAAGCAACTATTCTGCCCAACCAAGTGCTCCAGCAGGGTTTGATTCTATGCAGAGTGCTTCTAGCGTAGATGATCTTTCAATAAGTCTTCGCGGCATGGCTGTCGAGGATGACTTCACTGTACAGACTCGACAGCTCGATGGCTCCTCCCAGCCAGCTCCCAGCCAGTTGAGAGGTCCAACTGCTATGCCTCAAGGCCGTGGACCGTATGCCTCGTTCCCTCAACCCGACTATAGCGGGTTCTATCCTAATGCAACCGGTAGAGAGTCGTATGTCGAATACCCTTATGCATACGGCGCTGCTCCGTCGGATCCGTCGTTGTACGCTTCCCCACATTTGACGAACGCTGCTCCCACAATTTTTCCTGGGCCTCAGGCCTTTAGTGGTATGGCTGATCTTCGCCAGCAAACCGCGATGTTCTACGACTATTCCGTAAACCGCCCGCCTGGTTCCCATTTCTATTATCCAGCTCCCCAAGCTATGATGTATCCTCCCACTCATTCTTCTATGGTACCCTCGCAAGTTCCTAATAATCATCCGGCAACATCGAATGAGAAGAAACGTGAACTATCTGTATGTGTTTTGTCCTCCCTGGTTTTGGGGCTTGTGGCTGACTTATATTCCTAGTACGCTGTTCAACAGCAGTTAGCGTCCCAGTCCATGATGTACCCTCCTGTTCGGACGAGCCCATCCCCTCATGGCCAACCCTACGGTCATGGCATCGACTATAATTCACAAGGGCCTCCTATGATGGGCGGGGTCTACGGTCCTACGGCTCAGGCCATATACCCCCACGGAATGCGCCTTGGCCGCCGTGACGGCGGACATCCAGTAATGTCGTTGCGTAGCCCGGTGTTGGACGAGTTCCGGTCAAACAAAGCCCGTAAGTGGGAGCTGCGGGTAAGGTATTCTCCCATAGAAACTTGTGTTCTCTCTGACCATCATAGGATATCTATGGTTACATTGTTGAGTTCAGCGGCGACCAACATGGGTCGCGTTTCATACAACAGAAATTAGAGACTGCAACTAGCGAGGAGAAGCAATTCGTTTTCGAAGAAATTGTGCCTGCCAATATTTTACAACTAGTCCAAGATGTCTTTGGTAATTATGTGAGTACACGATGTGTTTTAATCGGCTCTTCGCGGCTGACGAAACTTTCCAGGTTATTCAGAAACTGTTCGAACATGGAACGCAGATGCAAAAGACACTACTTGCCAATACTATGGAGGGACATGTTCTTCATCTTTCTTTACAAATGTATGGTTGTAGAGTGGTTCAAAAGGTATACGGTCCTTGATGTCCGTTGTGTCGTGCCCTGACTTGTTCTAGGCTATAGAATATATACTACCAGATCAACAGGCGGCATTCGTCAGGGAACTTGACGGCCATGTTTTAAAATGTGTCATGGACGCAAATGGGAACCATGCACGTTTAATCCGCACTTTGAAATTCTTGTGCTGATCCTCCACGCAGGTAATTCAAAAACTGATCGAACGCGTGTCTCCGGACAAACTAGGCTTCGTCAGTTCGTTCAGGGGGAGTGTTCACGAGCTATCCACACACGCTTATGGCTGTCGTGTACTGCAACGTTGCCTTGAACATTTACCAGAAGAACTGGCTCGCCCGTTGTTGGATGAACTACACGACTACACTAACAATTTGATGCAGGATCAGTTCGGGGTATGTTGTCATTTTGTGTCCATCACCGCAGACTGACCGGCCTCGCGGGACAGAACTATGTTATCCAATTTGTATTGGAGCACGGACAACCGCACGATAGGACCCAGGTAATAGCTAAACTACGAGGCCAGATGTTGCAGATGGCTCGGCACAAATTTGCGTCAAATGTCTGCGAGAAGGCCCTTATCTGCGCAGATGCCGAAAGCCGACATATCCTCATAGAGGAGATAATGATGCCCAAGCAGGATGGCGCAAATCCGGTCCTGACGATGATGAAGGATCAGTTTGCCAGTAAGTCGCATCTACCGTATTCCACTCATTACTTACGGCTCCCCGGGTATAGATTACGTCCTTCAGCGCGCAATGCAAGTTGCCGAAGGGGAGCAAAGAGAAGCATTGATAGGCATGGTTCGTCCGCAGTTGATGAACATGCGAAAGTATTCCAGCGCGTACAATAAACACCTTAGTTCCAGTACGCATCAGGTTCTCTTGTTCTTTTCTCGCCGACCGCTCACACTCTTGCTTGACAGTTGAGAAATTACTTGATAAATCTACTGCGCAATCTGGGGAGCTTGCCGTTATCCTACCCGAAGTCATTCTTTCAGGCCGCACTCCTTCAACCCTATAATCGCCTTTTTTTCTATGAACATACGCCACACGCTCATTTTAATTCTGATCATCAACTCTGCTTTGTGTCTATCTGCATTGTCTATTCCCATGTTACTCATCCTATCCTGTGCACATTTTGTTGGATATTCCTATTCCCATATTGTCGATAGTTTGGTTTTCTTGTTAGTTGTCGTATTTTACTGGGCCATTTAGTCGTTTTGCTCGTCCTTGCTCTCATCCTTGTCATCTGGTTTATATACATAGCACACAATTATAATTGTCAATTTTTGAGTCATTGCGTTGCTTCATTCTGGATACACAATTTCAAGACTCGACTTGAACCGAACTGACATTAGAGGCACTGGTGACGTGGGTCGAACCAAAGCGGGCCAAATAGTACGTGTGTATGGTGTGCAATAGGATCTTCCAAGCCTCAAAGACTCACAGTCGACTGCTTTGTCGACTACCTGTACCGCCTAGGTAGTCTCTCATTTTCCTCTATTTTGCTGCACAATGGAAGGTGCAGAAGCAGCGGCGTCACTTTTTGGGTCGGACGACTCCCTAGACCCGTTTGCAACACTGGGAACAGAGGCGACTGAAACGAAAGTTACACAATCGGCAGAGCACCTGTTTGGTGCCAACGATACATATACGCCAGTTGAACACTTGGATACGGGTTTCGCAGTGCCGGGGGCAGTAGGAAACGTGCCAAACAATGCTGGGCACCAGAGTACATGGCTCGATGCGGCACAGAATCAACAGGACAGCTCATTGCAGTCCCCTCACTCACTCAGCTTGACAGTCAATGTAACCGGACACGAACCGGCTCGTGGCTCCTTCGATGAGCCAGGACAGAAGCGAGGTCAGCAGCCAGGTATTAATTTCTTTGTATCGTATGCTTGTACATCAATTCACGCTGTCGGGCAGCTCCTGCCACGGTGGAGCCACGGGAACCTTCGTACAGCGCCTCGCATGACGCCTACTCGCCGCCAGTGAAGTCTATGGTTGCAACGACGCAGTCTAGTTATTCGCACTATGCAGCTTCTCCACGGCCTCCTTTGCCTGCTTACGATACTCCAGCTTCCCCTTCGACCACCTCTGCATTTGACCCCCCTGCGTCTTCATTTAGGCCTTCGTATTCGTCGTATACACCAACTACTGCTACCCAGTACAATTCAACTGCATATGCATCTGCAACACCCACTTTTTCTTCACTCCCACCTGCCAATGTACCCGCACGACCGACTTCACCCACAAAACCAATTGAGAGGCCAAAGGTTTCCAATGCGTATGACCCACCGTTTCCAATGACGAAACCACGACGAGCTATGTCACGCGGGCCGAACGTTCAACCTCATAACGCATTCATCTCGACATCCCCCCCTCCCGCTCTGCCGCCTCCTCCCACTCTGCCACCGCCGCCGCGCCGGACAACACCTCATAGTGCTTACAGCACTCCGGCATACTCTCACCTACCTCCCCGTCCTTCTCGCACTCCGGACATCGGTCCGCTCACACCGCCTACCAGCCAATCAAATTATGTTGCTTTGCCTGAACAACGTGGGCACTCCAATTTGCACCATCCTCCTCAACCGGACGCACATTCAGGCACCAATGGCAATCAACAATACGCGCCTGCTTCCTATGATAATCAACTCCATACAAATGGGTCGACTTCTCAACCTCTTAACTTTAACGGAGGTCTTCTCGAAGATGACGTCGATCCCGAAGCGTATGCCGGCGCAAATGGTACGATAAGTCAGGCAGAGGGTCTGGATTGGAACTCGTCGTCACCATTCGAATTGTCACACGAATCTCCTGCTCCCGTTCCACCTGTCTCGACCTCCTCGCCTCCGCCTTCCTCTTCACAACACTCCAGTATTCGTCCAAACGGATCAGCGTCTCCTCGTATCCCCTCTACGCAAACATTCTCCACAGATATCGACCGCCGCGATGAAACGAATGGGTTTCATGCTCCTCATTGGCAAGGACAGCATGCCAATACGACGAGTAGGACTTCACCCTCATTTGACAACATCAAACATCCTCCTGTCGCAGCACAGTCTACTGCTGCCGACCCATATCGTCCCGGCAGCATGCATGCATCGTTTTCTCCTGCTGTTCATGGTTCCCCCGTTGTAGCAGGAGGGGCCCCATCCTTCAGCCCCTACCTACCTTACTCATCCGCCGGTTTACCTCGAACATCCTCCCCTGCTGTTGACAACTCATCTGGGGAGAAGCCACCTGTTGATCTCTACCGTCCGGATTCTTCCGCCAGCGTTGCCAGAGCACCGTCGCCTACTGTCAATCTTCTATCCACTCGGACTCCGCCTCCTCCCGATATGTATGTCCCTAAAAAACGTTCTTCTAGTGGTTATGATAGCGCCTACTCGTCGGGACATGTATTCAAGCCTCCTCCTCCGAGCCAAATCTATCTTGGAACGGCTAAGCAAGCACCGCCGCCGCCACCTTCTTATTTGCCCCGCGGGGAGCCGTTGAGAAGTCGCACAATGTCCAACGGTTCTGCTTTATCATCATCATCCGCTGACGCAGAAGTTCCGTATGCCCCCATCCGTCATAATCGTGCGCAAACGAGTGAAACGGATTATGGTTCTGCTATTTCTCGGTACGACTATCCAAATCATGAAATGCCTCAGACCTTGGGCGCACCGGAGATGAAGCCCCCAACACATGCGCCATATGCACCTTCACCATCCCTGATGGGAACAAATGTCCCGCTAGGTCGTTCGTCAGCTCGAGTACCGATATTCAGCTTTGGTTTCGGTGGCAAGGTTGTTAGCTGCTTCCATGGGGCGGCGACGCTGAACACTGGGTTCGATGTGGCACTTTCCTCCCGAAATTCTACGGCCATTGAAATCCGACTTCTCAACAAGATTATTCCTGAATCAGCTTTGGACACATCTGTGACTTTTCCAGGACCTCTGTTCTCGGATCCTGGTAGTCCTACCACAGGGTTAGTCCGGACAGGCGCTTCAAACCAAGCGAAGACCCGAAAAGCCAAAGTCATCAAGTATCTGACGGATCGAGTCGAGGAAATGAACCAGGGGATTGGGTATCTTCATGCGAATAGCTCTGAAAGGCGACAAGCGGCTGGAAAGCTTGTACTCGTGAAGTTATTGAGGGTCATGGTTGAGAATGACGGTCGGCTTTCAGGCTCGTAAGTAGTAAACCACAAATGAGTTTTGCGAGTGGCGCTCATGCACTTTGTAGCCCACAAATCGACGCCACTGTACGCTCTGCATTGGTACCTCAACTAGATCAAGCTATCGGTGAATCCACGTCTGATTCGACCGTCATTTCGGGGTTTACGCCAGCATTGGAGTCTACAGCCGTTGCTTCATACACCGGTGTCTCGGTAACGTCAGTGCGCAACGAAGAAACTATCTCCACATCGACTCTTCGTTCCTCAGCATTGAATAAGATACAAGACTTTCTTCTTCAAGGAGAACGGAAAAAGGCATATCATTACGCTCTGGATGAGAAGTTATGGGCGCATGCTATGGTCATTGCCAGTGGGATAGACAAGGATGCGTGGGAAGAAGTTGTCAACGAGTTCCTCAGGACCGAACTAGGTGTGAAAGAAGATCCGTCTCGGAATAGTTTACAAGTCCGTGGCAGTGAGGCTCTGCTGCCGTCTGTCAATGGATGGGAAGGCTTGCGAGTTGCATATAGGCTGTATTCTGGGCAAGGTGCTTCGTCTGGTAAGTTGATTAGATTGGTGTTACGCCATTAATACTAATGATTCAACAGTGCAAGAGATGATACCCCAAAACTTGCTCTCAAGAGCGACGGGACATGCCATGACATTGCCCCTGCCGGTGCTGCCTCAAATGACGCCCATGACACCTAACTTTACAGTTCCCCAAGTGGCCGCCGGTAGTATTCCCACCGATTGTCTCTCAAAGTGGGCTGAAACGGTCAGCATGATGCTGTCGCCGTCAATAAATAGTGACACATCATCGGCACTATTGGCCTTCGGTGATCACTTATTGGCTAACCAATGGGTTGAAGCTGCACACGTCTGGTATGTTGAAGGCTTTGATGGTCGTGGCTATTTTGACGTGGCATTTCAGTTACCTGCTTTCCTCACAGACGGCAGCTGGTAGCACCGTTCTTCCACCGATAGGCGGCATTGGACATCCTGCGGCACGATTAATACTCGCAGGTTCGCGTAGTCCCCAGGCGTGGCCGAATTTCCATAAAGATCCCGACCCCGTTATATTTTCCGAAATTATCGAGTTTGCGCTCTCTTTGGCTTCGCCGACCAAAGGCCAAGAGCCTTTTGGGGGTTTACCTCACCTTCAAGCGTACCGTTTTATCAGAGCGGCTACTTTGGCTGAATTCGGTTATGTGCAACTCGCTAACAGGTAGAGTACCTCCTTTTTGACATTGTCAGTTTGCCGATCTTCTTTTCATCAGGTATTGTGATGCCATTTTGGCTAGTGTAACACGACCTTCGCTGTACTTCAACGAAACGCTCATCGAACAGCTGAAGGGATTATCGGATCGCATCGCTGGCGTGTCGCTTGCGGACAAAGGTGGTTCGTGGATGAGTGGGAAACTGAGTAAACCGAGCCTGGATACGATAGGCGGATGGTTAGAAGGGCGCTTCACGAAACTTGTCACTGGCGATGCCGAGGCTACAATGGCGACCGAAGAAGACGCGTCGAAAGTCGATGACCGTAGCGGTAATATGGGGCCATTCTCACAATATAGCTCCATTTCGTCTGCGGCTCCGTCCGCGGATCCATCTCCCCATTCGTCCGTGGTCAACCTTCCTATACCTCCAGGCCGTACTGGATCTGCAATGTCGACCCATGGATATCGGCCGCCAGACCGGGCCGCTTCAGCAATGGATACAATTCGCCGAAAGCAATCACCCCCTATGCCACGCATATCGTCTGCGTCCGCAACAACGACGGTGTTTGCGCCGTCCCATTCTTTCGGGCAAGCCCTCTCAGATTATAAGCCATTGGGTACTATGAACGAGGTCGATGTTGCAACGCCCAAACCATCGTCAGATGATGCTGATGATGATCCAAACACACAAGAGGTCACTTGGTGGGGGGATGGTCTGTCTTCACGAACACCAACTGCTACGAACTTTGTGAAAGTGAACGATGCTGCTGTTACGTCGGCGGATGGCTTTATATCCCTCATGGACCATACCGCGTTTTCACTTGCCCCCCCGCCAGCATCAACTTCCCGGCCGCCTAATAATTTCCCCGACCAGGAGGATGAAGAAGAAGACCTAGGGTTTGGGAACTCCAAGCCTAGGGACCGCATGCCTGTCGATGACAAGAACACCGAATCTGAGGAGAAGAAAGACCAGAAGACTGCTCCTGAGCGCCCCGGTAAGTTTATTTGGTTCGTTTATGTTACAGTACTAATGTCACAGCAGACCCTAGGCCAGTTGCAGGTTCAAGTAGTAGTGGATCTTGGTTCGGTCGATGGTGGAAACGAGGTGAATCTTCTGGACCTGTCAAAGCCAGTCTAGGCGAAGAAACATCATTTTACTATGATAAAGAGTTGAAACGATGGGTGAACAAAAAGGTTAGTGATCTCGCTTTTCTTTGGGATTTTCTCATCCTGTTGTACCTAGGCTGGACCTGATGCAGCTGCTAAACCTGCCCCACCACCACCTCCGCCGTCAAGGCCGGCAACAACATCCCCAGGCATGTACTCAGGCATGTCCGCGTCTCCGACGGATTCATCAATGAACGGACGGCCGCCAATTCGGCCAGCTTCTGCTGCCGAGTCTTCGACGGCTCCACCAAATCGACGGGCAATTCCGCGCGTTCGTTCGAACTTGGTACCTACACCCGAAGGGGATTCCGGACCTCCTACACCCCCTAGTGCTCGACTTGGACCGCCACCGCCGTCTCCTATGCCAGGACGACCAAAGTCACAAGGCTCGAAGCGGCCTATTCGTAACCGTTACGTAGATGTGTTTTCCCAAGACGCTCCCCCCACATAGGACGGTTGAGCTTATAGATTAAAGTCGTTATTTTATTTAGGATTCTACTTAACATATCGTTTGGAACGAACTGTATTCCTATGGGTATGAGACGAATTAAAGTAAAGTCAGGGTTTCAACACCCAATGAACGGTCACGGCAAACACCGCAGTAAAGGTTCGACGATTTTTTAATTTCTTGTCTATGGGAATAACTTGCCTGTAACCCCCACCTGCAGCACCACCCTTAATTCCAAAGGTAGGCCCTCGACTCGGTTGACGGACGCATGTAAACTGGTCGCCCCAATTCGGCACCCAATATCTCTTGTCCGTCGCATCATTGAGGCCACGGGACTGCCCATGAGCAAGTACGACAGCGTGAACACCAGATAGCCGAGTAGTTGGATGACTGCAGAAGGCGTGCCATAGGATCGGAAGCCCGAGATGAAAGGTGGCCGATATTGTACGCGTGGAATCTATGGGTATCGTTCAAAGATCACAGACGAATACGCTTTGAGTGTCCACGCACCCGTCTACATCCTTCTCGGGGCTGACTGCCTCAGTCGCTAGTCTTTCGCCCCCGGCCCAAAGGAAGTTGCACCAGAATGCCGCTAACAGTTTCATCGTCGTTGAGATGCTTGATGGACCCTACAACCTCGTCGGCAGCGGGCAGTGCGACATGGGTTCCTATCGATTCTGGGGAAAGTTAAACATGCAGCTTCTTTTCTTTGGAGAAGTTCTCAAAACTTCTCGGCGCTTATTTATTTTTTCGTGAGGAGTCATTCTTCTTACCAACAGCCCTTCATGACAATCATGTACATGGAAAAAGTCCGATGCTCAGTAAGAATTTCTTCTACTCAAACGCTTTCTCAAGCTCAAGATTTTTCCAGTACTTCACTCATGACGGCACGGCACTGGGACTATGCCCATATGGGGCGTCGTGCAAGTATGCACACCCAGGACACGAAGACTGGGAAACGGCAAGGTCGTTCTACGAACGGGGCCCTCAGCCATCTCCTCCCAAGCGACCTCGTCTCCCAACCACACTGAGAGAAGCAGAGTTGCTCGCGAATTCTCACTATGTTGACCTCGATCGCTCTTCACCATGGCCCACGGACCGCGAAGCTCTACCGTACAGGCCTCCCATCCCTTCGAGTGAGGACGCATATCTCCAGCATATCTCAACGTAAGGGTGTGTCTCTTTGTACCCACGTATCGGTTGCTGATATTCTGTTGCATAGTTTATTTGTGCAGGGCATCCAGCAACAGCTGGCGATCCATGAGTGTGCCACACGGCGCCGTGAAATCCAGCTAGTATCAGACGCGTTTCCGAATGGCAACCAAACCAAAAACGTTTCAGAACTGGAGAGATACAAGGATCTTGATTCTCTCGAGAACAAACTGGGGCATTTAATGGCTGAGACGCTAGGCGACCTTGCTGAACTTCCGGAACCGGCCACACTGCAAACCCCGGAGGCTAATGTTGGGACACTTTACGAGTGGGTGAAGGATAATAGAGATCATGTAGAAGATGCCATCAAATATCTCAAAGAAAACGAGAATAAGATCAGGACACGCGAGCGGAAAATCAGGGATATCGCTCCTCAACTGATGGACCAGTTCAAGACATTCCTGCAGACCCGAATCGCCAGAGTTGAAGGCCAGATTATACGCGGGAATGTTGAGATGGTATGTAAAGTTCATCCTGTTTATCTCAAAACTGGATTTATTCAAACAGTGCATACTAGGTGAAGCGCGACATCGCCAAAGTCGAGCTGTTGAGTAATCGCGAAGAAGAAGAGTACAACACGATTGTGGCTGCAATGAAGGAGCTCAAGGTGGCGCATCCGTCGTTGAATCCCCAGATGGGAGAAACGGTGATAAGATCGCAACTACAACCCAAGCTAGACGAATTCAAGAAGATTACTATGACTTGTTTTGAAAAGAAGTTGGCCGCTGCGGTATTGAACTATAAAAGGACCTAAGGGATCTGGAAATGAAGTGACAATCTGCGAAATTAGCAGAAAAATACTTGAAATTGTATATGAAGGGTCACTATGTAATATAGACTGATACTAAGTACTAGATTCGTGAAGTACAGATGCTGTTCTCGCGTTTGTTCTACGCACGACTTTATAAAGAAGGAGGAAATATTCAAAGCCCGACAAAGCTTGCTCTCAGCGTCGATGGCCAGGCAAATCCGATGTCGCGTACGTAACAATCTTAAACCTTATCGCTTTCCAGCTTGAAAGACAGTTCAGTACTACAGAGACGACGGTGCTGCCATCGGTAAAGGCTGCCCCAGACCATCTAACTGCTATTTCGTACATCCATCCGACCCAGAGTGGCATTCACTCGCCCCAACAAGACGTTCTGACTCGTCCCGCTTCTCAACAATGCCGTCGCCCACAAGGGACCCCCGTCGGCGCCCTAGCATAGATTCTACCGGCTCTGCTCGACGTACCAGGCGGTCGCCGTCGCCTGTACCAGGTCCCAGTTCACGACCAGAAAGAAGGCACAGTACAGTCTCCGATACTTGGGCGAAATCGCCGCCACTATCAGCTGCCAGTTCTTCTTTTCCACCTCCAATCTCTGCAACTTCGACCTCTTTCATGTCGCCTCCACCGCCGCCGCCTAACATGGCCCAGTCACCACCACCACCACCATCAGCACTTGTTCCTATATCACCCTTATCAGACCCCCCAAAGTTTGGTTTAAAACAGTCCAAATTGTCAAACGAGGAATCAAAGAAAATTTGGGAACAAAGGATAGGGTGCGTGTCTTTACAGTCTATATAACAGCGCTAATGCTCTATCAAGTATCTTGGCTGCCCACGATAAGCTGCGTAAATCTATCATGGCACGCGACGGAAGGATCAAGGCACTCGAACGAGTTTATAATAACCTACCTCCATCCAATAACACCGCGTCAGAACTCGAACATCTTAAGAAGGAACAGGACGATGAATCCGCCGAGTTCAAAAAGCTCTTCACCAAGATTGTGGAATGCGACAGTTGGCCCATGGCCCCTCGGCCTGAACAAGGCATCGTCGAGAACAAATTTACCGATATGATGAAGCAGGTTGACGGGATGACGAAGAACATTAGCCAATTGAACATCTCTGTGAAAAAGATGCAGGAGGAGCTGTCCGGTCCCGAAGAAACACCTACAGTTACGAGCCGGAAACGGCGTCGACTGTCCGACGGTGGACTTGATGATTCCACTTTCAACGCTGCCGAACTACAGGAGAGTGTTGATTCAGCAGAGAATCAACTACTTGACCTGCAAAATTCACTCCTTAATCATGACAATGACGTCCAAACTGAAGTCATTGGACTGATGGAAAACCGGTATGATGAGCTTGAAGCAGCCAGGAGTGCTGGGACAGACCCAGAGGCCCTGTTTCGCCAATCGTCGAGCATCAGGCTTCACACCGCAGAGCAGCAACTTGCGGAGGTCGCCGTTGAGATGGCGGATGTTATCAACAGGGAGACTGGAAAAGATGAAGACCACGAGCAAGTGAAGAGGCAAAATGCTACTTTAGTCAGTGATATTCACAGGGTAAGTAAGGTATCTTCCTCTACCCTGATTTTGTTATGCTCATGTACCCATAGCTTCGAGCGCAAGTCGACACATGGGAGTCCCGAGAAGCTGAAAGCAACCGACAGATAGCCGCAATCTCTGCCGCTCTCCATGATTACAAAACCCATCCCGTAGTGCCGCCTGTGCCCATCGCACCAGAGTATCTCCGCCCACACGTTGAGTCGGTCGTTCTACCCGAGATACGAAATACGGTGCAATCGATGATTGACAAAATGAGGGCGGATTTCCAGCAGAGCATGGTTGAGAAGGAGCAGGAGATCTATGGGACGGTCTGGGATAAACTCAAGTTGGCAAATAGTATCTCGGAGACGGTTGTAGCGCGCATGGAGGCCCCGCCGAGTGCATCGTCTGTGCCCGTATCAAAGTAGCTCATTGTACCTTTTGTTTATTCAACTCAGGGTATGAGACATCCATCACTGTATTCTGTCGTTGCTCCCTTCTCGCAGCTTACAGTGTAATGTAAGTTCGCATCCGGGACTAGTATATTCACAATCTTCGAAGCCTGTACTACTATTACCAATACCTACTTTTACGCAATAATCAACACTACACGACCTTGAGCTGGCTCTCATCATCATCCTCCAAATCTCGACGTGGTCTGCGGGAGATCTCGCCTTCGACCTCGTTCCTCACTACAGTGGGCCGACGACTAGTCGTCCTCACACTGGATCGCGCGCTCATAAGCATAGTCTCATCTACCGGTCGTTTCCTCTGCGGAGTGAACGACAATGCACGGATGAACACACGGATCGGATAGAACAGTCTCGTCGCAAACGCTCGCATAGGCGCGACCGCAGCGTCGTCCTGTATTTCAATCTCTCTCCGCCGTCTTTCAGAGCGATAGAGAAGTATCATTACCCATACCGTGAAGGTGGTCAGTGGGAGCGCAACAGCAAAATATATGGGGATGCTGGCTGGGTCCCCAGTCAGCTCACGCGTATTCATCCCGAAAATGGCCTGTTTCGTTGTCAGGTTACTTGGGCTGTGAATTGGGTGTCAGACGCTTACCGCACATAGCGATGCAGGGAGGTAAAGCATAGTGATGTACGCGATTTGCTTCATAGCTACGAGACTTTGTTTTAGATCCAATGTAGATTAAGAAGAAATCTGCTCACCAGCACTATCGCGCAGTGCTGCCTCACTCAGCCGCTGCATACGTTTGCTGTCTTCGATTTCCACACTACTAAACGCCTGTATTGTCGAGGTAAGAAAGAGCGACCAGACCGAGGTCAAAGTCAACACTGACCAAGTCCATAGCATTTCCTACACGCTCATCCAACATTGATCTGGTGGCTTCAAGCCTTTTGATGTCCGTGAGAAGAGTATCACATTCCTTCTGGACGACCACCTGGGAGGGCAAGTCTGCGGGAATGCCTGGATGCGGGGTATCAACCAGGAAGGCTACAGTTTTTCTGAAATTCGCCAGCAGTTCCTCGTAGTGCAACAGATGCGCGCGCAAGACGTGTAGCTGGTGTATATACGCGTGCGTACGCTCGTGGGCATCCATATTGATCTCTGGTGGTGCGGGAGGCTGAGGTGTTTCGGTGGAGACGGGGACAGGATCAAGGGACGGGGTAGGCTTGGGCGTTTCGTATATGTCAAGCGTCGAAAGCGTGTGCGCTTCAAGCCAGACGACTTCTGTTGTAAGGGCTTCCAGAGCTTCGTCCCACGCGTAAAGTGCATACCATAGTTGCGCAAGGACAATCAAGGTAGCATCTGCAGAGACGCGATATAGTTCCGTCCAGTAGACGGAACGACCTATCATCATAGTTAGTGAGATGGTCTACCCAAGATCCAAGAGAATTCCGTACCTGTTGCCATGATCCTTGCGTGTAGGTTATCTGCAGTTGTAATGCCGTGCTGAGAGGCGGGTGGTAAATAAGTTATCACAGTACTAGGACTTGGATTGTCGATGGAACGGCGAACAGCATGGATACCGATCAAATCATGTTCCAAGAGTGTATCTGCGTGCCATGAGCCGATAAGATAGAGAATGTAAAGGCTTACACTTACTAGAACTTTGTAGAAGTAAAGGCTCGTCGGTATCGATGATAGCTTGCTCGTTGAAAAAACTTGAGGGTATAGTAAAGTCATAGGAAGTATCCCCGAGTATCGTGCTCGTGCTAGCAGGATAACTAGATGGAGCAGGCGTAGGTGCAGATGTGTGAATGCGATTTGACCGGGTAAGGACAAACACCAAAGTCAAAGTTATATCTTCAAAATGATTTCAGTGCCGGCACCCGAAATAAACGTTTTAGGCCTCACGATCGCCTCGTCCAGGCACAAATTGTTCCTGATACCGGCAAGGTATCCAGCTAAGGGAAGAAGAGAAGAAGAAGGGATCGATAGTGAACCTGTGGCCCTTTTTGAGTGTTGACAGTAAACAATGTAAGGAGACCCACCGTGTTCCGAGCATCTGCAACACCGGCCCGTTCAAAGTGTCAACGAAGAATGTTTGAGTACGGGTGTCTGGAGGCGCCTGGTACTTATATTAGAACAGGAAGATAAGACTACTGAAACACATACAGGATTCGTCAGTGCAGCCCAGAACTGACTTATACTGTCCGTGTCACCGCGAACAACCCACCCAGGTTCCCGACTCGTCTGGGCATGGAACCGGCCCTCCTTCAGAATACTCAGCCTGTATACCATACAGGCAGACGTCCTAGATGTAGGCCGCACATGCCCGCCCCGGTGTGGATGTATAATATCGTGTATACCGCTTTTTTTCTGCTGACTCTTCGTCCAGTTCGGGAAGAGACTCTGAGGATACAGTCGCCAGTCGTCAGTTTCATTATTGAAGGGATATTCAGTCTCTGACTCGTGAGTCTGTCGTCGTGGAGTGACAGCTGTACAGAGCTGTTCTGGATTTATCTGTTGATAATATTTTGTTGAGACAGCATTACCGACAGTGTGGAAGTGTACTGACCGGATCGTCGAGGTCAATAAAAGGCCAAGGACCGCTAGGTGTCCCGTGTCGGTTGGGCATTGCAATGTTCGATTTGGCGAAGCTGTAATAGTAGGAGACATCATGGGGGACGATGGGGAGCCGCCATCAGTATCTGGAGCAGGGCGCCTACCACGCGAGCGCTTGTCATTTAAAATTGTGTACCTTGTGACGAAATGATAACAATCACCACTGCCTTCATCTATGATACAGTTTTTTCTTGACATGCTTACATATACACCGCATTACAGTCCAACAATGCCCGTCCGCATGTCTATACAGTCTACAACGCAGTACCCACCTTGGGGAACATACTGCCTTGTAATCATCTTGATAGCCTCTTGCGCAACCAGACCACCCAGCATAGCTGCAGTATTAGGCAGGTCAGCTGTAGGAGATCGCGTACTGCAAGGAATAAGTGTAAGCATCAGAAGAAATAAGCATCACGGAAAACCCCACATCTCTCCGATGGCTTCGTCTATTTCCTCACCAAGTTCCGTGCCTGGCGGCAACATCCTCGCAATGCGTGACTTAATCTCCTCTGCGGATACCTTGGCATTGGCACTTTCACCAGCACCACTGATTTCCAGAACCTCTCTGACTGCCCTCAACGCCAAATGCACGCTAGTGTCTTTCGGACTGGTCGCCATCGCCTCACCAACTCGGTTCACGTCCTTGTCGAATGTGCCCCACTGTTCCCCCACAATGACTTGCACCCCATGTGCGTTCCGGATGAACGTCTCGATAAGATCATCTGGAATCTCGCCCGCAGTCGCTGGGATCAACGATTTGAACACCTCCTTGTCGGCGTTGAATTGGTCTTTGTACATCCTCTGCAGATGAATATATGTTTCTGTCGAAGCCTTCATATCTGGCAACGCAGGAGAAACAGGTAGTACGTGTGGCTCCCGCTCCGTGAATCGCTTGAGTGCCGTCAAAAGGGCATGCACAGTGCCTGAGATGGCAGGCGGAGCAAGCTTGGTGTCGAGATGTGGAAAAATGTCTTGTGTGAGTGTGGAAGGAAGAGATATTGGTGTCCAGACGCGGTACGCCTGAGCATGCGCCTCATCAAAATTCTCCTCATCCTGTTTAAGTTTGAGTGAGAGAACGAGAGCTTTGAACGCGTTTTTCTCTTCCTGGGTCTTTGGGATGCGGGGGACAAGTGATCTGGCATGTATAAGGATGGGAATATATGGAATATGGGCGTGTTCCGTAGGGTCCATTTCAGAAAGCTTGAGAGACTTGGAATGTTCAAGTAAAGCAGGGAATGGATCGTATATTCGCAGAGATGGAGGCGTCTCGGTGTGGGATTCGATGATGGGGTGTGGATGATGTTGGATGAAAATTTCAGCAAGGAAACCAGACGAAGAGACCACCAGTAGAGTGGGCGCTGTTGGCGAAGACCACAATGTGTCAGAGAGGGTTTGCAGTTGACTTGGAGGCAGATTATGGGTGATGATAAGTGTGAATTTACTGAGAAAGTCGAGCGACGACACCACAGTAGCTACGGGTTCTGAAGTCACCGCTTCTCCCGTTACGCCATCATTGAGCTCAGCCAAGAGGCGTACAGCTTCGGATGCACGATGTTTCCCTATTGAAGAAGGGCCTTCAAGGAAGAAATTGTTACCAGCATCGGCAGCGCTGGTAATGGCATCGTCAAGAATGGTAAAGTGACCAATCCCTGGTAAGACTAGGTTCTTTAGTATCGATGTCGATGTGGCGGACGACGACAAGACCAAAATTCGCGACTCTTCGAGCAGACTTTGACCAGATGATGCCCATAGCCTGAGCTGACGGTCATACCGACGAGTTTTGCTGTCTGGTTGAGCACTGCGAGTCCTCAGCATTCGTGCGAACCGCGATTTGTAAGTCTACACACCTGGTGATGATCTCTGGTGACACTGTCATTGACATCGTTCAACAAAAACGCGACTTTCTTCTGCTCAAAAAGACCACACAATGGAGAAATAGAGGCGACAATGACAATGGGGTGAGAGGGAGAGGAATAGGAAGACTAAATGAGCAAACTTGAAGTGAAGGGCGTTACCTTGTGGCTGTGCTTTCATCCAAGTACATACCCGTCGTCGCATTACACGATCACCAACACCGATGCAAGAGCATTTAGAATTTGGAATCTATCTTATAGTCTTGTAACATGGCCTCCCATTCATCAAAATTATACAGGAAAATTCTCAACAGCATCCTGCTAGAAGTTGTTCGACGTCTGCTACGATCAGCGCTCAGCTCTCACTATCTTCATCTCCGTGAGTAGTATTATCACCACCGCCCATTGCTGATGTCCCAATTGACGGCACCATGCATTGCCGCAAACCCTGCAAAAACCCCTCGTTACGCTCTTGAAACATGCTCTCCTCCCTCACTCGAAAATCCTTAAGTACGGGCTCCAAGGCCAACCTTATCACAGTTGCTGCCCGTTTTTGCAATAAGTCTGTGCACTGTTGCGACGACTTCTCGCGTTCAACTTTCTGTTTCAACCATCAGAAATGTACGGTGAAACAAATACCGCCAACCTCTTTAAGTTTGTTTTTGATAGCTGATGCCTCGAACAACAGGTCTTCAATGCGTGTCGACGCAGAGTTCGGAGGGAATTTCAAAGATTTAATGTGCTTCATCAGCGCATCAACAACATGGCCGACATGACTTCCGTTCGTCTCGATCCAGCGATGAAGGTTGTCGATATTTTCGCTCATTTCTGCCAGAACCGATGGTTCGTGGAGAGCTCTAAGCAGTGCTATATCCATTGCAATATTGTCATTGGCCACTTTCTCAATGGCGTTAATTTGTTCCAGCTCGGGAAGACTGTCCTCAGTGTTATTTTCCACATCGATGCCCATTGATAAGGCAAGCTTTTGCGATTGACGACGACACTCCACACATTTATCAAGGGTTCTCAGCTGGATCGCAGCATCAATAAGTGGTCTGCAAAGCTATCAGAATCCGTTCAACCTTCATTGGAAAGACGCACTCCATAACATGATGCAGGAGGTCCTCTTGCTCTGGTGAGGGAACAACATCCTGACCATCCAAACCGTCGGTTTCAAGTTCTACAGATCTATTGAATGCATTGTCTCTTGATGATAGTTCGTAGGACAACTAAGGACAAAGGGTTGTTAGTTGTCTGGAAAAATAAGGCGAAACAGCACATGCTAGAGGAGCCATAGTATCCAGGAGAAATGGGAAAAAGGCTACGTGGGAATGGAAGGCTGTGACGGAGTTTAGGAAGCACTAGCAGCGATAATCTTGAAGAAGGTCATGACGAATCATACCATATGGAAGTTATCATAAATCAATTATGAGGAAAAGTAACCTTCCACTGCACTGAGGTGTATTTAGGTAACTACATGTACATTTGACGATTACTGGACAGAATATCAACATGCAGTCTCGGTGAAATGTATGAATCTCACTTCATGATATCCCTTCCATTAAAGAATCACCGCAGCAAAGCAAATACAGCAAGGAAACACGTAAAGGCGGAGAAGGCAAGGAGAAGGCCTTCGCAAGACCAGTCCCAAGATCCAAGACCGATGTTAAAAATGCACTACTTTCTTCTTACGTACAGGAGGATTTTGAGATACCGCTTGTCGTCGAGCAGCCTTTTCATCTTGCTCCACCTCATAGTGCTTTCTCTTGAAGACATGAAAGCCATCTTCGTCTGCACCAACACCAACATCTTTATCTACAACGAAAACGGAAGGATTGTGGGTTAGATCTAAGAGATGGAGTGTTAGCTGCCATGAACCCAAATCGTGTAAGAGATGTCGACCTTTCTTCCTGAGCTCGCAGTCCTTCGCAAGATGAGAGGTATCCCCACAAATCTTGCAGCACCCTCCGTTGGGGTAGACTCCCTTTTCCTTGTTCTGCGGACAAGCCGACGCTAGGTGCCCTTGGCCACTGCAGACGAAACAGGAAGCAAAAGGGAGAGGATTCGATGGATCTGAAGGTTTTTTACACTTGGATAAAGTATGCTTGGTCGAGCCACATCTGATATACCGTTCCATAAGCACTTGACAATGTCCGACACAAGGGAGCGGACCTATAACAGACACCAACGACGTTCCTTCCTGTCTTCCCATTTGCATCTCGGATTTTCGTCTTGGGGCAATTTCTAGCTGCATGACCTCTTTCACGACAAGCGAAACAAGTTGTAAGGGCGTCGCGTTCAGCTATTCGTTGTTGGCGGCGAAGTTCAGATGCGGCTGCTCTACTGGCTTTTGCTGGCAAGGTACATGAATACGAAGCAATATAGTAAAAGCTGAATACGTGCTTTTCCCTTGCTTCAAGTGCGTATTGTTCTTACCACCAAACGCTGTTTTAGAATCGCCTTCTTGTTTTGAACGTTTCTTTTTCATTGGTGGTGCATTTTCAGTTGCTGGTTCGTCCATCGCCGCAAGAACTGCAGGGTCTGCAGTTTCTGCTAGGGTAGCAGTAAATCCAGCCTCAAGATAGGTTCGTTTTCGCCCGAAATTCGTTACACGAGTCATTGAGTAAACAAGCAAATGGCGGTCTTGGGCAAGCGTAGTGCACTCTCATGTTCCCACGATCCCATATATAGACCGCGGTGCCCGCGGCCCTACAATCACTGTCAAGTACATTCTACGTGCCCTAATCGTAATGAGCAAAAGGGTAGTCAGTGTATCCCTTCTTTTCACTCTCTTCATCTGCACCGTTTCCATAAAGCGCTGTGAAATCCGGCTGACCGTCCAATGGTTTTCCGTATTGTAGCCTCTTGGAAAAGTCGGGATGCGCGATCCAAGGGAAACCGAAGAACACTCCAGCCACTTTACCCTGACTGATCAGCTCGGCCGCCTCTTCACCAGTGTATCCGCCGTTCACAAACACGGTAGAACGTTTGATAAGCGGGATATACGACCCGAGAACATCGTGTTTGATACCACGTTTCGCGCCTGTTTATTTCAGTCAGTCAGGATAACCGGAAGAGAGGATGTCGTGTACCGTCAACAACTTGATCTAGGATGTCAACGTATCGGACGAGGTTGATATATGCCAATCCGAACTTATCAGCTTCAGAGATAAAGTAGTTGAAGGTGTCCAACGTCTCTTGAAGAGGCATTCTGTCGATGTCAACGTCAACAATATGCTTGTAGTTTAGAATGATCCGTTACCCTAGGTCATTGTACCCTCCGGTAGGGTTGAGTTTGATGCCGATACGGTCCGCACCCCAAACCTCTATCAATGCCTTGGTCACCTCCAAGCCGAACCTGGAGCGATTTTCGACACTACCGCCCCATTCATCGGCCCTCTTGTTCGAAGTGCTATCAAGGAACTAACAAGCGTCAACGTCAACACTGAACACAAGAAACGACCGAAAAACCTGGTGGACTAAGTACCCATTTGCGCCATGTATCTCTACACCGTCAAAGCCTGCTGCTTTAGCGTTGATCGCTGCTTGCTTCCATTGAGCAATGAGGACGCGAGGGTCCTTAACGGCAGTGGGGGTGACATAGCCTGGCTGGCCGGGAAGATGACGAAATTTACCACCACGAGCTGAAATAGCGGAGGGCGCGTAGACAGGCTAAGAGAAAGTTAAAAGATCAGCTATGCAACAAGGATTCTGTGTGATATACGTACTTCCCCGGAAGCAATTTGCTCAGGAGCATCAGGGTGACTAACACGACCAACTGAAAAAAATCAGCGTTAAAACGAAAAGTAAAGCGCAATGAATTTATGCGCTCACGATGCCACAGCTAGAATACGAATGAGTCTTCATTTATGATATGTACTGTACGAGGAGACATACCTGGGCAAAAATCGTACCGCCTTCGGTGTGCACAGCATCGGTAACTTTCTTCCATCCCTTGACCTGTTCCGATGACCAGATACCAGGAACATTCTTCCATTCCGTCCTTCAAGTTGCGTTATCAGTCATGCAAAAGAAAAACGACAATGACGCGCTTACCCCTGCTGGGTAATGATTACACCCTCTGTTACGATTAGGCCTGCACCTCCAGCGGCACGTTGTCTATAGTATTCGACATTGATGTCGTTGGGAACGTTCGTTGGAACGGAGCGACCACGCGTCATGGGAGACATAAAGACGCGGTTTCTCAGCGTAATCGGTCCGAGCTGGAGAGGTTGGAAGAGTGCTTGTAAGGCCATTATGGTACTTGTGGAATGGTTACAATCGATAGCACCTGCAGCCTTTTATCCTAGGACTGAGGACAAAATCAAATCGGTTCTTTAGGGCCGTATACACGATATATTTCTGGTGACAAAGAAAATATCGGAGGCAACTAGAATGCAATTTGGAAATATCATACCAAGCCCATGTTAATTGCGACGTGGGACCACGCAGGACGAACTCACGGTAGATCGGGCACAGTGCACATCACCCGATTTACCGAGGCCAGCCCTGAGTCTTGACCTCTTCTTAGGGTCATTACAAAGACAAAAACATTATGTGTTACTTACAAGTACGCAATCCTGCCCACGCAATCAAACTTTTCTCCATTACTAACTGCTGCAAGGTGACCTGATTACAATCAGCAAAACGCTTGGTTGGCGATAACTTGTGATGAGTAATCTTCAAGAATGTAACAGTCCCGGCTTTTCAGACCGTAACGCTCAGAAATTCTTTTCCTGGCTGCGCATTTTCAGCAATTCTGCCAAGGCTGCGGTGGGGGAATCAAGGACACTGACCCTTGTTGACAGATGATGACTTTACTGTCACAACTAAGTGGGCGATCACGATAGGGACCGAGTGGTTCAGCGAAGAGACATGAAGGCACGATTTTTCACCGTCGTCAGGCTTAGTCGAAGGCATTCGGCAAAAAGGTTCATAGTTCACATAAGTGATAACCATTGTTTGGATAGGAAGAGGGGTTGGGTTCTCAGTAGTAATCATCAACGGTGAGAAAAGTACCCCCTTTCGTGCGACAAGAGGCGTTAGACAAGGAAACACGCTCTCCTTTCTCCTCTTCAAATTGGCGATTGAACCCCTCGCCCAAGTGCTCCGTGACTTGACTCTAGACGGGTACTAATGATAGAGACCATCTGATCGCGGTGTTATTTGCTGATGACACGACAGTGTATCCGTCGAATAACGACAACTGAGAAGAACTCAAGACGATGCTGGACCTATAGTGTCTAGTATCTGGCGCAAAGTTCAATATCGAAAAATACGCAAGTAATACCCATTGATAGCCTAGGTTACAGACAGACAGTCCTAGAAACGAGGAAGATCAGTCCAGTGCAAGCTGCCATCCCATCGGACGTGCATGTTGTCCGTGACGGAGAGGCAGTACGGGTCCTAGGCGCTTTTGTGGGTAACGAAGTAGATATGCTTGCACCGTGAACGCCAATCCTGGACCGCATGCAAGACAAATTTGACAGGTGGGAGAAGACCCACCCCACTATAGAAGGACGACGATTGCTTATACAAATGTATGCCGGTGGACTAACTCAGTTTCCGACGCGCGCAAGGAACGTCGAATTCAGTGCTCCTACAAATCCAAAAGATGGTAAGCGATTTTGCATGGGACCACCAGGGTAAAACACCTTTGAATAGATCAATCAAGTCGGCGACTATAGCTGAGGGGGGAATGCAGGTCCTGGATATAAAGATGAGAAAAGATCCCATCGAAGTAATGAAACGTAAGGCGTGCCTACGCTTCGATGTAGATTGGCCACTCACAGCATATGTAAGGAATGCTATAATAAATCGGCACATTAAGCTAGGGGTATCCCCCGACCTGGGGGCTATGGCAATACCGTACTGCCTGGACAGTGAATGTACACGTTCTACAAAAAAAAGAGGGGTGAGGTTCCTTCATACTTGTATGGCTAATCTAGCATCTGATTCTGATGCTAGACTAGGTGACACTTGTCTATAATCATTACTGGATTCGTGCCTGTGAATTCATTCGAGAGTAACCATCGACACTACGAGTCTGATTAGAAAATGTTGTAAATTTCCAGTGCTTGCGTGAGGTATACGATATGCTTGAAATATGAACAACGTCCCTAGTCCTCCCACGCGTTGACAACCTCCGACTGGTGAGTCATGATAGCCACATCCTTGCGGATGGGATTGACTCGTGGATACACGAACTACACAGACTTTAGTGGCAGATAGTGAGATAGCAGGAGTCGACTTACCCCTTCGTTATATTCGTGCATCACCTCAGCGGCGATGATTTCCTTGTCTTTTATAAGAGCCTTGTATGACGCAGTCATTGCATTCAACTGATACACAGTTAGAATGACACTGACGATAACGTTGAGAATCGTACCTGAAGTCCCACGACGCCCATGATGAGAAGCATGACCATCCAATTTGAAGAACCCGTTGCACACCACAGTAATGCATGTACGGGAGAATAGATGCAAAACAGTAACATCTCCAAGTCTCCGGGACTCCACATATCAATCTGTTGTACTCTGGACATCCGTTTCCCTGGAGTTGATTTTGGTGCGATCCCTAACAAAAAACGCCAGAACGCCAGGAAAGCCGCCCAAACTCCGGACTGGAATCGCGACAATATGGATGGTGGTTCGAGGGGCTCAAAATCCAGCTCTGCGGAAACATATCTAGCATTTGGGGAGGAGACAGGATCCGGCTGTTGGTGCAAGTGGTAGAGGCGAACACGGGTAAAGAGGTAAACAGAATTTGTCAATGAACCGGCGATAAGGAGCAAAGTCAATGGAACTGTCTGATGAAAAAGTCAGTTTAAGTGGAAAAGTAAGTGAAGGGGTGCGTACCCAGTCGAACCACGACACGCCCTCGTCTTCACGATACATATCCTCCCATCCTAGGTCAGAGTCTGGCACCTGCCGGACTTGGCTGACGCGCACACAGAGATGGAACAGATGACATAATCCTCCAATAACTGACGCTGACGTCCTTGGTGCTGGTAAAGGGACATTGTGGGGGAAAAGAGCGATCTCAAAGGCAATTTGCGAAGGAAGAGATGTTATTCTGTGTGAAAATGAGATAATACTCAAGTAACTAGGAAGAAGACGCCACTTTTCGTATAAGCTCTTTCGGCGCACTAATGCTCTCCTAGGCGTACCCAAGACACTGGGTCTAGGTTTTTTGAATTTATTTTGTTGAGGGGTCGAGAAAGGAGCCGGTCGTCGCGCGCGCGCTGCCTCCCAGTCAAAGGGTACCGACGACGAGATTGACGGCGTCGACGCTGGTGAATGGTGGATTCCGATGGAAACACGAGCTTTCCGGGGTGTCACGGGCAACGGAGCAGGGGACGCTGTCGATGACGACCCCGAGCTACGGGGGGAGTTTGAGTTGCCCTGGTTCGCTAGGCGCCTTCGAAAATCCATGAAGATGAAAGTGATTGTTCACTGCCAAACAACGAAGACAATGGAACAGCTTTGTATGGAAACACGTGCTGACCACGTGTAGTCTCACGTGATGTTGGTTACTTGGAAAAGGGAATTAAATTTCACCTCCCATCAAGAGTCTCTTGCTCTCCTTCTTCCACCACGAAGCGTCACCCATCTTCCCGCCCGCCCCCAACCTCCACCACGTCTATCCTACGAACCCAAACCACATCCTTGTCGCCGAGCTCGTCAGTAAGGTTCGTATTTATCCTTTTTGCCTGGCTCTTTTCTTATTTTTGCTAGCGTCAGGATGGCCCAACCCTCATCTTCTCATCATGGCGAGCGTCACCATCGTGAACGCTCGTCTTCTCACCATCATCACCGAACAATCTCATCAACCACCCTTCTTCTTGTTCTCTCGCTCGTCTTGGCCGTCCTTGCTGTAATGCTATCGATGCCCAGCAGTCAGAGTTCTGCAAATCCAGCCGACCCAACCTCGACTGGTATTCTCAACTATCTTTCACCCAAACGATCGCAACAGCTTGTTGCCCGAGAGGCCGCTGTTACTTTGCGTGAGGCAGAGGTTGCCCGTCGAGAAGCTGAGCTTCTCGCTGGTGCGCCAGGCGGCATCGTTCCATCCCCGTCCCCCATCCTCTGCCCTCCTTGTGCTCTGGCAACAACCGTAGAGACTGTCGTGGCTCCCGTTCAAACTGTTATAAAGGAGGTTGTCAGGGAAGACTCTTTGACACCTCCAGGCTGGACAAGTCCTCGTATCGATGAGATCTTAGATCGGGAACTCAAGGTTGCAGAGCGTGAGAGGGATATCAGCAGGCGAGAGGAAGGCCTCAACCGACGTGAGCACGATGCTTCTCGTCGCGAGAGTTGGATCATGGAACAACTCATGTAAGCTACCCATCGCCACTGGTACTACTTGTTTCTGGGATCTGATCTGATCTTACAGCGCCCTTGGCAACGACGAACCTGCGGTAGAGGAGGAGTACGTGTACGAGCCTTCAGGAAGGCGTAAAGCCAAGGTACCGCCGCCCCTCCCGCGCCGCTCCGAGCTTTGAGACGAAGGAGGATCGACATTTTTCTGCTTTATATATAGTCCGTATAAGTCCCATCTGTACTCCCATAATCCCTCCTTCGTCCGGGCTTGGGGGACTAACGGTGTTTCATTCTCATTTGTCCCCCTCGTCCTTTTCTTTGGCATGGCCAGGTCAGACCATCTTGTGGTACCACCAGGCGCGTCCTGCGACAGATCATTTTAGATCGTGTCTTTCGATCATATCGCGTTCACCACCACGTGATGTACTCACTGTTTTGGTTCCGTATGGGGCCGTGCAGTTCCGTGACCTGGCCATTGTCCCATCTTACGGCCTTTTTAACACGATTACTGACCGGATTTTTTTTGTTTTCTTCTAGTATCAAGAACTCCCTCCTCTTATCGTTTCCGAAACTCAATATGAAACCGAAACCATGATTGTTACCCAAACTCAAACTGTCACCGTTCCACCGCCTGCCAATACCCGTTTCGCTGCTTCTCCGGCTCCCCAGCGAGCTGGATCTTCCACTGGTTCTGCTCCTCGTACCACTGCTGTCGAAGTGATCACAGAGGAGGTGGAGATAGAGGAGGAGGAGGAGGAGGAAGATGAACCCACCACTGTAAGGGTTGTTCGTCCGAGGGCCACACGAAAAGTTCCTGGGCGATGGTTTGGCGGATGGTAAACATTTGGTTTTGGTTGTGTTGACGTCTTTTCTGTTTCTTGTGTTTTTATTTCTCTTGCTTGCTTGTTTCTTTCTTTTATTCCACCCATCAACTCCTGCTTTTGTCGTGCTCTTGTTTCTTTTTCAAACACTTATGAAGTAGAGACAGACACGTTTTACGACTAACGTTACGAACTATGATTTACCAATAGTTAGTGTAGATTAGTTAGGATACTTACGATACACCTTGGAGAAAATACATGGGTCAAACTGTTCATACTTTTTCGGGGGCCTTTGCGCAACATGCATCAACACAAAAATCCTGCTCTTTACTGTATACGCGTAGATGCGCTAAGTTCTTACTCTTTCGTGCAATCTACGAAAGGCGTCGTATTGGACATATGCAAAATTTACGGCTTTCCCGAATTTTTGCGTTTTCCGGACGACGTTGGCAGAGCACTAATGCTCTGAAATCAGAATATCTCGATATCCTTGGGGAGCGCCATACGAGGGACGACATAACAAATGTTACACCGGCTATTTTGTCTAAAATTCCATTACGCCTTCATAGCCAGCCTAACCATCCGTTGAGCACCTTGCGCTCTCTCATCGAGTCACATTTTCCGGACTATGCTCATTTATCTTCACTGTCGCCCTTGGTCACCCCCTTCAAGAATTTCGATGAACTCTCCTTCCCGAAGGACCATCCGGGGAGGGCTGTGACCGACAGCTACTACATAAATAAAGGGTTGATGTTGCGGACCCATACCTCAGCGCACGAAGTTGAAGTCTTTGCGCAAGGGAAGACGCAGTGGCTGCTGACCGCAGACGTGTACCGCCGCGATGAAATAGACGGGTCGCATTATCCTGTGTTCCACCAAATGGAGGGCGCGCGCATCTGGTCCGCCGACGCGTCCGGTATGAAAGAGGTCGAGGACGACAACGAACGCCTGTCCAGCCATCTGATCCGGTCGAACATTGCCATTGAGGACGTACCCCATCTTTCCCCCGCGAATCCCGCCCAACCAATGCATGATCCTCGTCATTCCGAGCTGGTCGCGAAAAATTTGAAGCTGTCGTTGAACAGCATGATTCTACATCTTTTCGGTGGTGTTGGCGGCGCGACGAAAGAAAATCCCCTGCGGGTGCGCTGGATCGAGACGTATTTCCCTTTTACGAGTCCCAGTTTTGAGGTTGAGGTATTCTTTGGAGGCAAATGGTTGGAAATTTTGGGTTGTGGCGTGGTGCGACAGGCCACTTTGGATACCGCTAGTGAGTATACTAAGCTCGGACCTCTTACTTGCTGTTTCAGCTGCTCATGTCTTACTAGACGTTCCTCATAAGATTGGTTGGGCATTTGGACTGGGTCTAGAGCGAATCGCGATGGTCCTTTATTCGATTCCTGACATCCGTTTATTCTGGTCCACCGATGCTCGATTTTTATCCCAATTCAAGCAGGGAGAAATTAGCAAATTCAAGCCTTACTCCAAGTATCCTTCATGCTTTAAGGATGTCAGTTTCTGGACGGCCCAAGGTATCAGCGTCCATGAAAACGACTTCTGCGATCTTGTCCGCGATGTCGCTGGGGATCTCGTGGAGGATGTAAAGAAGGTGAGAGCTTGTGTTTGCAGCGAAACGTCGATACTGACCACCGAACCAGATTGACTCGTTTGTTCACCCCAAAACGAATCGGACGAGCCTTTGTTATCGAATAAACTATCGGTCTATGGATCGGTAAGTCTTGATTTGTGTGCATATGGTGTATATCCCAACAATCCTATAGCTCTCTGTCGAATGAGGAGGCAAATGTGGTCCAACAGGAGGTGGTCTCTCGACTGAAGGAACAGTTCAGAGTAGAGATTCGTTGATTAGCAGGTACTAACTACACTATGTTCTAGCATCCTGGGTACATCATAATAGAATAACACCACCATTCCCCGACATAAGGATCAAGATGTAACCCTAGGATCATGACGTTTCCTGTGCCACTCCAACCTGCGCTGCTCTAAGAACACGATCCTTTATGGTGTATCCAGTTTTTTGGCAATCAATGACTGTCCCGGCCTCCTTCCCTGGTATTGGCGCCTGGTAGAGGGCCTCATGGCGATTAGGATCAAACGCGTCGCCAGTAGGATCGAAAGGCTTGACGTGGTATTTGAAAAGCGTCTGGAGAAGCTGCCGCTGGGTCAATTCGACACCGGTGTAGAGCTCACGAAGGTGAGCTTCGGGAGGTTTTGTAGAAGATGCTTCATGCGAAGGCTGTGAAGGAGCAGACGACTCGTCGGAGAGAGGCTTGTCTTCTGTTGTCGGGGGTTCAAGGACAGACGCAGGCACTGACTTCAATGCCAGCGTGAGGACGTCGACAGTCTCGAGCAAGTCAGAGGCAAAGCGGGTGATAGCAAAGTCCCGTGTCTGCTCTTTTTCTCGAGCAGCATTCCGCTGGAAGTTTAGAAAGTCTGCTTGTAGGTACCGCAGCCGTCCCTAGACTCACTCGTCAGCTTCGGCGCTAGCCAAGACAACCGGAAACATACGGTCAAGTCAACGACTTCCTCCTCCTTCGCCCTCAGTTTTTTAAGCTCCTCTGCACATTGGGGCTTTTCAGCGGGTGCCGCTTCCCCTTCCTTCACCTCCTCCTTCAACTCTTCAGCTGCCTCTGGCTTTGTTTCTCCGTTATTGACATCGGAATAATGACGCCGCCCACGAAAGGTCGAAGAGGAATGCGAGAAAGCTGCAGAACGTGCAAGGGCTCTGGACGACAGTGAAGCCGTACAGGAACGAAAGAGCTGAAGGGAATACGAGCTCATCGTCGTTGAGCTGGTGGACGACCGGAATTGGGTAATTTTTGTGTACCATCGTGGGAATATCCGGATCCTACAGGCAACGGTTTTTTTTCATTAAATGATTTTTCTTCCGTCCGTCTTTTTGCCGTCTTTGTCCTTTCGAATCAGTCTGCAAAAGAAAATCCAGGGATTTCTGGATCTTCTTGAAATTTCTACTACTCTACGCTCTTTCTCTGCCTCGCATATGCGTATTTCTGTCATTCCATAGCCTGCTAGCCAATATGCTCCCCAAAGTTCGGCATTTACGGCTATTCTACCAAACTGATGCAAATAACACGGCTCTCCGAAAGGGGCACCTCGCGCGCGTATATCCGCAACTCGCTTTTCGTCTTACTTGTCGCACGATGGCAGGTTCTGCAACTAAAATCGACGGTACAGCCATTGCCAAGTGCGCTATTTTCACGGTATTTGTCGTCGCTGTGTTCGACTCATTCTTCTTTCTACAGATATGTTCGCGATGGAGTAGCAGCCCGCATCAAGGCGAAGCAAGAGACGTTCCCGCGATTTCAGCCACAGCTGGCCATCATTCAGGCCGGCCAGCGTCCGGACTCATCAACGTATGTCCGGATGAAAG
Source organism: Armillaria nabsnona (assembly GCA_030407065.1). NCBI lineage: Eukaryota > Fungi > Basidiomycota > Agaricomycetes > Agaricales > Physalacriaceae > Armillaria > Armillaria nabsnona. The sequence continues at coordinate 2,294,355 of JAUDQA010000005.1, forward strand.
CAAAGGCTGCAGGGGAAGTTGGAATCAAGTTCAACCATGTCACACTTCCTGCTGAGGCTACTGTCGATGAGGTTGTAGAGGCCATCAAGCATCTCAATGACGATGAAAGTGTTAGCGGCGTTCTGGTGCAACTTCCTTTGGGCGAACATGTCTCTCCCGAGGGCGAAAGACTGGTGACTGAGGCAGTTAGCCCCGAGAAGGATGTAGACGGGTGCGTAGACACTCAAAGCATATTCGTCTGTTGTCTTTGAACGATGCCATAGATTCCACGCGTACAATATCGGCCACCTTTCTTCTCGGGCTTCAGATCCCATCTTCGCCCCTGGCACGCCTTCTGCAGTCATCCGGCTACTGGAAACGACCGGCGTCTCGATATCTGGTGCTCATGCTGTCGTACTTGGTCGTAGTGATATTGTGGGCAGTCCCGTAGCTTCGATGCTCAGACATAAAGATGCGACGGTCACCCAATGTCACAGTCGGACAAGAGATATTGAATCAATTGTATGTGTGCATCTTCATACTCCGTTATCAAGACCTGAACATCATCGAAGGTCAAAACTGCCGATATTCTCGTAGCCGCCATCGGTAAACCGGAATTTGTTAAAGGATCCTGGATTAAACCTGGTGCCGTTGTCATTGACGTTGGCATCAATTATGTTCCTGGTAAGTACCGAATGTATTGCATTATTCGTACTAACGAGAGATCAGATGCCACCAAGAAGTCCGGTCAACGTCTTGTTGGGGATGTGGAATATTCCACCGCATTCAAGGTTGCCTCATTTATCACACCGGTACCTGGCGGTGTTGGCCCTATGACCGTCGCGATGCTTATGGAAAACACTTTGAAGTCTGCTGAACAACTGTGGCAAAAGTCCAGGGATAGGAAAGTGAAACCATTGAAGCTCAACATTCTTGAGAAAGTTCCCAGCGATATCGAAATTGCCATGGCACAGACGCCAAAACCTGTTGCTGAACTCGCAAAGGAATTGGGATTGCTTCCGGACGAAGTAGAAAGTTACGGCAAATACAAAGCTAAAGTTGAACTTAGCGTTCTGGATCGCCTAGCTCATCGTAAGGATGGAAAGTACATCGTAATTTCCGGGTATGTCTGGTTGCAACGACGCAGCCACTAGCAGCTAATTTGCTATACAGAATTACCCCGACGCCGCTTGGGGAAGGCAAGTCTACGACGACAATCGGTCTGGCGCAAGCATTGGGTGCCGAATTGGGGCGACCAGCGTTTGCATGTGTCCGTCAACCAAGTCAAGGACCTACCTTTGGAATTAAGGGTGGTGCTGCAGGTGGAGGTTATAGTCAAGTTATTCCCATGGACGAGGTAAAAATTTCTTTCGCATTCCATGTGTACATTTTTCTTACCTGGTACAGTTCAATCTTCATCTAACCGGTGATATCCATGCCGTGACAGCAGCGAATAACTTACTCGGTATGCCTACTGCTCCGTGCTCCTTGCGTATATTTGAACTCAAAGCAATCTAGCGGCTGCCCTCGACGCTCGTATATTCCATGAGGCCACCCAATCAGACAAGGTTTGCTCATAAATGTAGGAAGGGAAAGGCGGCTCAAGTCTATTTTAGGCTCTTTTCAGCCGTCTAGTTCCTACGAAGAAGGGTAAACGCGAATTTGCGCCCTTGATGTTCAAGCGTCTGAGAAAATTGGGCATCGATAAGACCGATCCGAATTCTCTGACACCCGAAGAAATCACTCGCTTTGCTCGTCTTGATGTTGATTTGGATACAATCACATGGAACCGGGTCCTCGACATTAACGACCGCTTTTTGCGTAAGATCACCATTGGCCAGAATTCCACCGAGCAGGGACACGAGCGTGTCACTGGGTTCGATATTGCCGTAGCGAGCGAATGCATGGCTGTCCTGGCACTCACTACTGGTCTTGAAGATATGAAAGAACGTCTTGGAGCAATGGTGGTCGCCACAAGTAAACAAGGGGATCCTATCACCGCCGACGATATTGGCGTTTCAGGCGCACTTGCTGTTCTTCTCAAGGACGCTATCAAGCCAAACTTGATGCAAACTCTACAGGTCTTAATCTTATATTGGTTTCAAGTTGTGTTATTTATCATGGCTTTAGGGAACTCCGGTTTTCGTCCACGCGGGACCTTTTGCCAACATCGCTCATGGAAACTCTTCCATTCTTGCTGATCGCATTGCGCTCAAGCTGGCGGGCACCGAAGAAGGTGATTCCTCTGATCGCATAGGCTACGTCCTCACCGAGGGTGGTTTCGGGGCTGATATGGGGATGGAGAAGTTCTGCAACATAAAGTGTCGAGTCAGTGGCCTTACGCCTGATGCAACCGTCATTGTTGCGACCACTCGTGCCCTGAAAATGCATGGCGGCGGGCCTGACGTGACACCTGGGAAAGCTCTCCACGAGACATATACCAAGGAGGATCTTGTTACGTTGAAGGAAGGATGCAAGAACTTGGTCAAGCACATCCAAAACTCCAAGAAATTCGGCATCAAGGTCTTGGTTGCCATCAACCAGTTTGCGTGAGTGACTTGTTATTCTCATGCTTGAGGTCCTTAGTGACCCTGGACATCTAGATCCGACACACCAGCAGAACTTGCTCTCGTTCGCGATGAGGCTCTTGCTGGAGGCGCCGATGCTGCCGTTGTGAGCAACCACTGGGCTGAAGGTGGCGCTGGTGCTCGTGCTTTAGCCGAAGCTGTGATCGCCACCTGCGAAGGCCCTTCGCAGTTCAGATATCTTTATGATTTGAATTTACCGATCGCTGAAAAGATTTCTATTATATCCAAAGAAATCTATGGCGCCGATGGTATTGAGCTTAGTGAGCTTGCGCAGAAACAAGTTGATACCTATACCCGTCAAGGCTATCAAGGCCTTCCTAGTGAGTTTTTACCATTGTCGTATAATGGCGTCTCCTTATCGCTTCCCAGTCTGCATGGCCAAGACCCAGTACTCATTCTCGCATGATCCTAAACTCAAGGGAGTGCCGACAGGTGTGTTCCGTTATCTTGGTTGCTCTTCGTCGCCTCACGAATGCGCACGCTATATTTATAGGCTTTACGATTCCTATTCGGGCAGTACGGCTGTCGGCTGGTGCAGGTTTTTTGTGCCCTATCCTCGGAGACATGCAAACCATGCCTGGCCTTGGAACACGTCCAGGTGAGCATCAGGTTTCTCCGCAATGAATTGCTAATGGAGCCGTATACAGGATTCTGGGAAGTCGGTTTAGACCCTGACTCAGGTAGAGTTGTAGGTTTGTTCTAATCTCATCAGGTCTTTATGGCCGCCGCCCGCATGAGCTGCTCTCAACAAGCAGCAAGTCTATACATATCTTCATCAGGTAGCATAGACGCATAAAGCCGTCTCAACACGGATTACTCTGCTCAACGTAGAGATGAAGAGCACTTATACTATTGTGTCCGTGTATTAGATCTAGGCTTGCACGTAGACATAGACATGATATCTAGTTTGCGGAGGAGCGTGGGGATTTATTTGTTTGTAAATAAAAGAAAGATTGTTGTACCTTTACTCAGTCCTCGTCGGTGTTTGCCGTGATCGTTCCCTTCATCTGTTCCTTGGACACTTAACTGAAGTTATTGAATCTCCGGTACCCTGGGAAGTTGTATGCCCAGGGTCCCGTATGCAGGCATACGCAGGGACTTTTGAGGATTGCAACGACTAACTTTGGTTCAACCGCTATCCGTATGATTGACCACGCTGGAGCCTTGTGATACCGTACAGTGCTCGAGGAACAAGCAAGCGACGACTCGATGAATCCGCGATGCCCATTGATCATCATGAAAAGATTTCTCGAGCCCCTGCTTTCTCCTCATGCCCGTCATGTTGGCCAAGTTGAAGAATTTTGCAGGAATGGTGTATTTCTTACTCGCAGTCTTCAAGTGGGATAGGTATCGTCGCATTACATTTGACCCCTCAAAGGATCTACCAGACCTAGATGGCAAGGTCGCAATCGTGACGGGCGGAAAGTGCGTGCGAAACTGTCTATGGATTTCTCAGGACTGAACTCGGTGGCCGTCTAGCACAGGAATCGGGTTCAGCACCGTAAAGCACTTGGTATGCAATTATGTCAATCTTGAGCTACAACTTACTAAGAAAGCGTACAGGCGCGTCGAGGCGCCAAGGTCTACATTGCTGGGCGAAATCCTACCAAGGTGGCCGACGCCATAGAGCACCTCAAGGCTGAGGGCATAACGGGAAAGGTGGAATATCTTCACCTAGACTTGCTCGATCCCCACAGTGCCTCAGAAGCAGCAAAAGCCTTCCTAACTCTAGAGAATCGCCTGGACATTCTCAGTAGGCATATCGTCCACTGGATATTCGTCTTCTAATAGCAGTACAGTTAACAACGCCGCCCTGTATGTACTCTATGTACGTTCTACTATCATTTCAAACCATTCAATGCTTTCTCGCTCAGTTTGATCCAAGATCCAGTCGAATACCACTATGGTGTGTTGTCACTCATTCCTGCGGTATAATCTTACTGAGCTGTTTGTATCATAGGTATCGCCGACCATATGCTCACAAAGTGTGTGCCTTTTGCGCCTAGAGTTCACCCTCCGGATTTTACTTACGTTCCCCAAAAGTCACATCGGTCATTTTATATTCACGACAGGTCTTCTTCCGGTTATGAAAACCACAGCTGAACTTGGAAACACGTCCAGCGGCCGAATCGTCGTGGTTCGTTTTCTCTTCTCTTGCTCAGATTTACGTACACAAATTCATTTTTATCTTATAACAGGTTTCTTCCGGTGGCCATTTATCTGCGCCGGAGACTACGAGGTTCAGGAGTGTCGAAGATCTCAACAACGAATACGCTGATCATCCAGCCCCCTACTATGGTCGATACTGTAGGCATTCTTTCTTCTGCTCAATGAGCTGAATTTTGAATGCAACGCATACTGCAGGCGCAGGAAAACTCACCAATGTCCTCTTCGCCAAAGAACTTCAGCGACGCCTTGACGCTGACGGCGCCAACATCACTGTGATGTCTCTACATCCTGGGAATGTCAATACCTTTTCCTACGTGTCGCCCTTTCCACACGTAACAGAGTTGTTGATGCGCATGCTGTTCATGCACCCTGACATTGGTGCATACACCTTCGTATTCGCTGCTGCTTCACCGGAAGTCGATGCCGATCCGCGATATAAGGGAGGGTATCTAGAGCCTGTTGCACAACTCGGCGAGGCCTCCAAGATAGCTTGTGATCCGGAAGTGGCAAGGGAGTTGTGGCAGACGACTGAGAAATTTGTGGAAGGGATGGTTTCCCCTTAATGCTGGTTCCGAGTTGAGCCGCCTGAAGGATTCAACTTGATTCCTTGGAAATATTATCTTCGCCGTCTTCCAAGCTCTTATTTGATTTGATGATATATAGAGAATCTATATCTGCTATCGTGAAGCATGCGTCATCGCCCATTGGTGCCTTGGTCGGGGTCTGTACGGTACTCCGTTGATTCCAATCGCGCCGTAGTAAGTACCCGGTTACGTTTCTGTACATTCATGCGACTGGTGTAACCGGTATCGTCGCATTAGGACATCCGTTGAAAATCATGGGAATGAAGTAGCTGCAGAGTCTGATTTTCACTCCAGCGCAACCTCAGAATTCATCTTCCCTGTAATGATACACGAATATGATAATATGCTTTGCTTCTCCTATTACATCTATGATTCGGTTAACGATGGATCTTGATAGAACTTCATCAAGTCTTGAACGTCATCCTTGCTTCCCAGGAAAACTGAGCATCGCTGGTGGATCCCGGTAGGCACAATATCAAGGATGCGTTGAGTTCCGGTTGTCGCGATACCTCCGGCCTTGAACAGCAGGATAAGCACAAAGAAAGAGAGGCTTGACACATTACACACCTGCTCGGTCAAAAAGGCCATGGGAAATGCCTCATAAAGTAACCTGAGTTTACCACTCTTGCTCTTCTTATCATCGGGGTATCCAAAAATACCGCCGTACAAGAATGTACGGTGAACATCAGCAACCATAGAACCGATGTACCGAGCGCTATACGGAGCTTTAGGGGGTGCGGGGTATTTGATCGATTTCAGGTAGGCATTGACAGGAGGATGGAAATACATGGTGTTCCCTTCGTTGAAGGAGTAAATCTTCCCGCGATGGGGAATCTGGATCTGTAATTTCACGGGTAAGTACCAAGATGAAATTCAATTGAGGGAGGCGCACGTCAGGGTGAGTGAGAATGAACTCTCCCAGGGAGGCATCCAACGTATATCCATTGACGCCTTGTCCGGTCGACAAGACGAGATTGGCGGATGATCCGTACCTAAAACAGTATGAGGGACGCATTACCGGGGGGCACACGACATACATGGTATAGCCCGCCGCAACCATTTCACTGCCTGGTCTCAGGACATCCTCAACACTAGCGGAGCCCTCTTTGGCCTGTCATCAGGGGTCAGTAGTGCCCTAGGAGGCGATGGTAGTAATACTCACCACTTTGTATATCCCGAAGATAGTTCCAATGTTAACACCAGCATCAATGTTGCTGCTACCGTCAAGGGGGTCAAATACAACACAGTATCTGCCGCGGTTCTTTTCCTCGATGATAATGGCGTCTTCTAGCTCCTCCGACACCAAAACGGCGGTCTTGCCGGAAGCTCGGAGAGCATTGACCATGATATCATTAGAGAGGACATCAAGCTTCTTCTGATCCTCGCCTTGAACGTTGGTTTCTCCCGCAAGACCGACCCTAAACATGCTCGTGAGAGATGGGATAAGACAAGCGCAGCGACGTACAGGTTGATGAGCCGGGCCTTCCGAACATTGGTAGCAATGAATTTCGAGGTGACCTGGATGGCGGTCAGTAACAAAGTAAGGTCGCCCGTCGCTGCTGGCCCTAGTCGCATTTGATCGTTGAGGACATGGCTGCCAAGAACGTGAGCGACGTCGAGCAAGGGGAAAAGGAGGACATACCGGGTGAGGGTAATGAGGTCAGTGCTAGGGGGCTCCTCGTTGGACATTGCGGCAGAGAATGCAGAGGCAGTACGATGTAGTCGTTATTATACGTGCGGATGGAATCGGGCAATGGTGGGACGTAGATTATCCGTTCCCTGTCAAGTTGCTTTAAATAGGAGAAGAGGCAGATATATTGCTATCACGTGTCTTCCCCACACGGAGCTAACCGGGGAACCGACACTGACTTCGTTTCCGTCTCCAGCCAAGACGGGCCTAATCATTCCATTACAACTACTATATACTACATAGATATGTTACAGTAATGATGGGTTCCATATCCATACCCATTTCCCCACCCTACTACCTTTTCCTCTTCTCTCCCGTCGCGACAGTATCTTTGCCCCGTCGCGTCCGTAGAGGTGCCGGAAACGCGTCGCTGTCATCGTCTTCCCTATCTGTACTGTCTTCCAATGCGGTCCGGTCTTCCCCTTCGCCCAATCCCCTGATCCCACTCGTATTGGGCCCGATTGTGTCACGTCGTTCTAGTTCATCACCAGAATCATCTTCCAGTTCGTCTTCCTCTTCTTCCTCTTCCTCATATCCACGAGACTGAGCTTGTGCAATAGCGGCTGCTATTTCGGCACTGATACTTGCAACCCGTACTTCCAGCGCTTCTTCGGGACCTGTCTGCGGTGGAGGAGCAGCCAAGGCGGCACCACCTGCGTGAAACAGTGCAGATATTGTGCGTACTGATTCTGCAAGGGCTTGATCGTCGTCGCTGCTATCTTCCACCCTACGCCTCTTCGACTTAAAATTGTACTTCCTACAACAGGGTCGTGCATTAGTCTAGAGGACAGCTCCATCATGTTATAGTACATACACGTTGGGATCTGGTGTCCAATTTGGATCATGGGTACGCATGTGCTGATTTAGAGTCGTCCGTCGCGTGAATGTTTTCTCGCAGTTAGGATCTTCGCATTTGTATGGACGCTTGCCAGTATGGGTCCTCCGATGGCGGGCTAGACTGCTCGAGTCACTAAAGGTTTTGCCGCACGCCGGATATTCACAGCAGTGCGGTTTTTCCCCAGTGTGTACCCGAGAATGGACATGCAAAGCTGAACGCTGTCAGAATATCCCAACTTGTCAGCACAACACGACAGCGGAACAAATCAGGACCACATGCCTGAATAAATGTCTTGCCACAGTTGGTATAGTCGCAAACGAATGGGCGTTCACCAGTGTGTATCCGTGTATGCCTAGCAAGGTCACTACGTCGTGTGAAGGACTTATTGCAGTTTTCATGGTCGCAAGGATACATGTGATTGGGCCCTTTCTCCTTTTCAGTCTTCTTGCCCTTCTTGTTGCTGCCATTAGATAATGTGACAGCAGAGGTGGAGGCAACAGGTTGCGAGACGACGGTTCGGTTCACCTGCGTTAGAACGGGTGGTGGAGTTGGAGGGCGAGGCTGAGAATCCGTTGTAGGCCGAGCATGTGAGACGACAGGCGAGGAATCAGGTGAGGACGGGCCGTGAGTATTACGATGTTCGAGTTCTGGGTCGTACTGACCCGATAGCTGCGTCAGGATATCATTTATGTCAGTAAATTCGCCAGGTAAAGACGTTGGTGGATCATTGTCAGGTCGAGAAGGTGGGATAGGGTGGCTAGGCCCGTCAGCGTCGCTGTCGCTATGGCCATCTGAATAGAGATAGTCGGTGTCTGGTGGTTGGCTACCGCGTTCCCCCCGCCCGGAAGATTTATGAGGACCCTCGGAGGACTCCCCGGCAGTCAGCGAATGAAAGGCAGGCGCTGTTCGTGTGTTCTTCTGTCCCTTCTCAGCCAATGCGGCAGCTCGCTGTCGAGCAAATTCTGGATCTTTCGCAGCCAGTTCCTGAGCCACACGTTCATTCTCCGCGGCCTGAGCGTGTGCTGCGTTCAGAACGGCAGCCAATCCGCTGAGATCTATGCTAGCCAAGCTAGTAAGGTTGTCATTCCCACCGTCAGCTTCTCCATCTCGAGTCTGTCCCAAGCTGGCTTGATGTTGCTGAGCGGCGGCACTGAGCAAAGCGGCAGATGCAGCGGAGGCATTCTGGTTGAGCAAGGTGGCTATTTCACGCTCGAGTACCTCGACGGAGAAGGGCTCTGAGGTGGGTAGGTGGCTATTGGACTTCTGCAGAGGCGACAGAATGGCATTTGGGGTGCTGTCTTGGGTCTGGTCATTGTTGTCGGAATTTGTGGCGTCGTCGTCGTCGTCGATGGTATGGTCGTGAACGACGTCGGATAGATCAAGCACAGGTTCCTCGTGGTCCATCTAGCTCAAATCGCGGCCGTGATATCGAGTCTGACAAGATAGAGAGCTGGTCAGCAAAGAAAAGGGAACAATAAAGGCCCTTCAACGGCAGGATACCTTTGGAATGCCCTGGGCCAACGAACGGGACGGTGTGATGGTGGATAAAGGCAAAGCCTTGGGCCTGGTTGGCCTATGGTTGAAGGAAGAATCTGGGTTCCGAATTCGCATGCCACGTGCTCGTGGCTGCCCCTGAATTTCATTTTACCGGAAATCGTCACTTGCATCTTCTACCGCTACCACCACTATGTCCGGAATCCAGGCGTACGTCCCGAACACTGTATCAGACCTGAAGCCGAAGCGACATCATGGTTATGCAGTATTCCTCTTTATTATGGGAACCCTGTTTCCACCGTTGGGTTCGTCATTACAATGGTTTGTAACTTGTTGCATAGCCTGATCTTATTCTCTACCGCAGCCGTCGCAGCGAGATTCGGGTTCGGAGGAGACTTTTGGCTGAACTTGCTGTTGACAATATGTGGATATATTCCAGGTATGTCATCCATCGCTACTGGGTGGCTTGGTGGTAATCGCGACTAGGTCATGGCCACAACTTTTACATACAGGTTTGAATATTTCATCTCGCTCAAGTATTTCCTCTAAATATTATCTCAGAACATAAGAAATAACAAGAACCATCGTCGAACACCAAAATGGGCGCAACGATATGGTCTTGTGGACACCTCCGAGATCCGTCGTAAGGAGCGTAAGTCCCAGTGGGCAGCTCGTTACAATGACCGTCTGCCGCAGTCAACCCTAGAGGGGCAGCCCTACGAGGAGGGCCAGGAGGCGGGATCCAGTATAGACCTACCTTCCGAGGGACAAAGGCAAGCCAATGGAGATCTATGGCGGCCGGAGGATGAGAACTATTACGGTGCCGGACAAGGTGCTAACTCGAGCACAGCCTCCGGTGGGCGATGGCACTATCCTGCCAACTTTGAGGACACTGCTGTCGCCACAAACTCCTCCAAACGAAGCAAGAAGAAGAAAGAGAAGAAGGATCGGTGGGCGAGGACAGAGGATGCCTATTCGGTATCGGAGGAACGACAACGAAAGAAATCCAAGAGAAAGAAGGCGAAATCGTCTACCGCTCCTGAAGGTAGCGTGTATTCCCAAGATGGCTCTAACGAGTTTCCCGAGGATGCAGAAGGTGGCCTGTACAGTGAGAGAGGGACAGAAATAGAGGACCCCGCACAGAAAAAGAAAACAACAGACGATGTATTCCGTCACGAGTTCTGAACGTCACTCATCCTGGGGACGGTACGATTATCATACTTGATACCACATGGTTATTGATAGAATCTTAGTGAATCGACTATTTATTTATTGGGTTACCCGCAGGACCTCATGTTTCGTTTCGGATTAATACCAGTCTTTTTGCACAACCATTTTGTGCATGCTTACATGTCGCTGCTGTGGTAACATGTGAGGTGCTTTATCTCCCGGCTGATCCTAGGTCGTTCTCATACCGCATGGACCGGATGTCTTCTTCGTCCATTTACGCCAATATGTTCCGTATATTTCTGACGGCGGAACACGATCCTGAGAAGGTTTTTAAATGAGCTATGATCTCTTTAGGTGTTCTCTCATAGCGTCCACCATGATCTTTTCTTTGCTTCTCGTATCCTTGACAGCTGTCGCTCGCGCTGCTGTTCTGGTAGATTTCCAGGTTGCTCAGCCCCCCATTGTACCCTCTAATGTAAAGCAATGCACAGTTCAAGTGCTCCAGTGAGTCTGCTCTATGTTCTCCCCCAGACTGGTCTTACATACGACATATTCAGGCGCGATTTCGCGTTTTCTTTCGGCCAGTTAGTAGCTTTACATATTTATTATGCGTGGGGTAGTCGATGACAGATAATTCAAGCTCTGAAATCGTGGATCTAGTGTATGTGTTTTGTTGGATGATGTGCCAGCTCACTCGCTGATGAAGAACACAGGCCACCCACGGACTGTGGGCCCGTTGGGTCTTGGTCGGCTATAACTCTCAATTTGACGGTAACTTCCAATGGAACTCAGTTCGACCGGCTTGGCATTTTTACGTTCCAAAATGTCGAGAGTGAGGCGCAATTTGATGTGGCGCTCGCATGACTGACTGTTGGTTTCCATAGTCTGGAGGACGTCTACGCCAGAACCCACTCGAGGCGATGGAATCATTTGGACTTACATCAAGGATGTCTCGCAGTACATGCCGCTATTCGAAACCGCTGGCACTTTCATCTTCCAGTTAGATAATCTCATTGAGCAGGGTTTGGATGGTATATATTCATGTGAGTTGGCTTAATTCGTCCGGGTTGTTATTTGATGTTGTCATGCTTGTTAATTAGCCGTGGTCCACGCGACATATTATGCCTCTTCTAAGCAGCACCCCCCGGCCGACAAAGCTAACTTGATTGTGCCGCTCTCTACCCTGGCCAATGATACTGGGAATGACGCTTCAGTACCACCTGGCTTCTCGGTACGCCGCTCAGATGAGCATCACGAATTCATTTCAATGATTAGAATAGTTGAATGTCACTCTCCCCACCAATACCGTGGAGATATATGCAGAGCTTTTCGCATCTGGTAATGGCCAAGAGGAATTCTGGGTGATGATTTCGTTACATTCACCTGGCCATCAACGTTTCTAACTCATATGCAGTACACCAATGCCGCTAACGATTTTATCTCCAGTCTTCCCGATGGCACTACATTTGGCCAAGGGCCTTTCCGAGAGGTCCGTCTACTTATCGATGGCCAGGTAGCCGGTGTCGCACTTCCGTATCCTGTCATCTTCACCGGTGGTATCATACCGTCGTTCTGGAGGTGAGCAGACTAAACTCCAAGCGCTGTCTTTCCTTAAGCGACTCTGCAGACCAATAACTTCGTATGGCGCCTTGGAGCTTCCCACTTATTTCCTTGATGTGACTCCGTTTGCACCCTTACTCTCAGACGGGTGGGTCTATCTTGTGCTGCGGTCAAGCAAGAAATTTACTTTGAAGATCCAGTAATCCTCATAACTTTACCATCGACGTTCCGTCTGCGGAAGCAGACCATACCACGAACCAGAATTGGTTTGTTTCAGGTCTTCTGCAGGTCATCACGGATTCCTCATCGAAGCGAACGACTGGCAAGATTACGAAATATGCTGTCGAGCCATTCGCGACGACGTCTGCTACCGGAAGTGTATCCCAGTCAGAATTCGACGTAGAGATCACCGTTCAGGCCACACACAGTGTGCACATCGAGGCTGACGTTATAAGGGGAAGCGGTAAAACCACACACGTTGTTTGGACTCAGGATATGAGTTACTCGAACCTCCAAGTTTACACAAACGACGCTTTAACCCAGGTGGGAATGCGATCATCAGTTCCTAACGCGCTACTAACTCCTGGCATTTTGACTGCCATAGTTTATAAAACAGACAGCTACGGGAGACACAAGATCCACCCACAATGGTGTTTCTGTTGTTTCCGATTCATTCTCTTATGTACGCAAAGACATCACATCCCCCGCTATGTCTGTGCTCATGTCATTGAACAGCCTCTTGCGCTCAATATGACCTTTCTGAACCCTGCATTTACCAGCTGTGGGTATTATCAATCAAACCTTCGTCGTTTTATTGACGTGCGCACACCCCCAGGGACTTCTGAGGTCGACCATTCATACGATCGGACATTACAGGCAAGCCCCTTGGTGTTGGGGACCACAATTCATAATCATCAGATAACTAGTACGTCCTCAGTAATAACGTTTTCTCTCGTGGTTTTTACCAGTGGTTCTGCACTATAGCTGGCTTTTTCCAAACAGCTTCAACCGGTAATACTGGGAATGGAACGAGCAACAATACCTTTACCTATAGGGACACTGCCGGGAACACGTATCAGAGAATCGTTAATGCGGCACTCAATAATATCACTTTTGACGAACAAAGTGGTAGTCTGGCTCCTACCAACATTCCAGCGGTCGTAGAGCAAGCGTTGCAAGCTAATGATAGAATGTTTGCTCCGGCGCGCTTGCCGGGGAATAGCGCATGAGAGAAATAGTATACGTTCAGATACGTATTTATGTACTTATGATCGGGACTTGAAAAACTGGAAAACTGGATTGATTGGCCATCTCCGCTGATACAGCTCAGGTAAATAGAAGTAAACTACTCCTACCGACCTCGATGGCTCATTGTAAAAAGTAGAGACTGATAGCAACATTATCTACCAGCGCATGACCCCAAAGTGATAGCGAATGTGCACATTCCCTCTAAATCCTGACAAGCTATGGTGATCCTGATCATCGCAGACCAGCTGCGCCTCGCTGACATCAGCTGCAGATGATGTCGACCCGGGATAACGAGGGTCAAGAAATATGGCTGTCACCCTGCAATGGCGTTACAGAGTGATAAATTTGCAAGGATGCGTGGAAGAAGAAGAGATGAACTGAAGGCAAATCCGCGGCTCCTTGAACGATATCACTCGAAGGATAAGACAATTCCCTCAATGACATCTTTCCTGGCAAGGAGGGACTCGTGCTATAGTCGAAATGGTGCAATGTTGTGGAAAGAGAGAGAAATGCCATGTAAGACATAGCTGAGACATTGCAACGAGAACAGTGTTCAAAGTCAATGACGAGTTTGAGCAAAAGGGAGTGTTAGGGATGAAGAAGTAGCGAGGTATGAAGTATTCGTGGTGGTGGTTGCTCGTGGAACCTTTGCTCATGTCGAGAATGACTAGGATTGGTGAACCAATACGATGTGGGTACCGTCCAACGTACCATCCTACTGGCAACTAGAACAAGGCTTCAGCAGGTGTTCCACGAGCTGTTTTAGGTAGTGGTCGCGGTGGCGGTCGTGGTAGCGGTAAGTGGTGGTGATGGTGGTGGTAACGGTGAGATTGAAATGAGTTATTATCGGCTTTCCCGGCCCGGGTGCATGTCCCAACTTGACGAAAGCTATCATGTCTGCGGCAGAGGTACGATTTCTAGAACCCCTTGCATTTTTTTTCACTTTAGTTTCGTAGCCATCACAGCCGAAGACAAAGCGTAGAGGAACCAAACGAACGAATGTAGCGTTCTCCGACGACGAAAACGAATCGGACGGTGGCGCTCGGGACTACCCTCATTCCCCCAAGAGAGCCCGTATACTCAGCACTGAACCGGATACTGCCACAGAGCATCACTTACGCCAGCATTCTCCCGAGTCTTCACCCAACGTCGGTCGGTTGGATGCAGCTGCGACGAAGAAACCTAGGAAAAGGAAGCCCAGTACCCGATTTGTCGACGAGGACGATGACTACGATGTCAACATCGAGGATGATGATGACGAACTCCTCAAGACTACTGCTGCCATTCCAGATGGTTTTGATGATGACGAAGAGTTTATTGACGATGATGATGAGGCCCCCGTGAAAGGGAGTAAGAAGGGAAAGGCGAAGGGCGTAAAAGCGGCTGGGAAGGGCAAAGGCAAGACGAAAGTAAAGCCAGAGGTGAAAGAGATCAAGATGAAGGACGAGCGAAAAATACCGAAACCAGTATTGTCCGCTCCCCAGCCTCCTTCCTCGAAACGGCCCAAGGTCCAAGACACCAACGATACACCTGGCGGTGATTCTCAGCTTATGAAGGATGATCATCCTACACAGGCGCCGAAGAAGAAACTTCCTACGATTAAGAAGAACAAGGAGCTTGGAGTCGCCGGGCCTTCCACTCCGTCAGTGGCCAAGTCTGTGTCTTCAGCGCCGACAGCCCCCAAGGACGAATTTTCTTTGACTAATACTCTTACACCGGCTTCTCGAAAGCCGCCACTCGTGAGCGGGGGTGATTTGGATTTGAGTAATAGTTCAGTGTATTCTTCTCTTTTCAAGGTGAGTGTCAATTACCTCAGCCAAGTATCATCATAATTTTTCTCCAGCCTACCACAAATACGCCGCGCACCGCCTCAAATCGTGATGCCGAAAGACGGAAAGAGCTGAATAAAATGAGGGAGGAAGCTAGGGCGAAGCGCGAACTAGAAGCCGTGAGTTACATGTCAAGTTTGCCCTGTCAGTCTCAAATATCGTATAGAATTATCACTTTGATTTGCAAGGTGACATGGAGAAGATTTTACGATTTGAGGACAGATTACGGTTGATCAGAAGCCCGACCGTATATCCAAACGTGCTAGGCGCTAAATGGAAAGAGCAGTGGGAACGGGACAAACGGCATCGCGTTCAGACACCATCAAGGGACGTGGATGGTGGCCGCGAGGAAGGTGAAATGTGAAGGTCATCCAAGAATGAATGTTGCTGCATTACAACTTAATGCACTGATATCTCCGAGAACCTGCACGTACTCCGGGAGGGTTAGTCGCATGCGACAAAGGGTCAACTTGAAACCTATATCCAGGCAACTTCATAGTCCAGGTAGGTAGGCGCAGCAATTAGAATCTAAAACTTTACCGGCACGTTTTCCCAGGCCTCACCGTCCACATCCATTAAATGGCTTCTCTTCAAGCATACGGATCGTTGAGTCAGGCTTATGAGACTAGCCTCACCGCAGGAATGCGTGCCTTACTTAACCTTTACATGTTACAGATGATTGAGTACCTGAGGCAACCTGAAGCCTCCTGAAGCGCTAGAGAATGATTATCATAAGAAACGATAATTCTTTGGTCCTTATTTTTTGCTAAAGTGACAGCAGTCATGCATCCATTACTACCCATTAGGAAAGGATCTAGAAAGCAGCGTCCTCACTACACATAATGTCCGCTAATTCGGCTACACGGGGCGACAGGCTCTCATGTGTGGAACACCTCTATTTGAGCAAGTGTTTCGCATGAGTATACGGACTTCGCGGCGTTTGTGAACTAACTATAGCCCAGGACAACATGTCAACGGGGACTTGCATGGAACTAGAGACGAAATAATTGAATTGGATCTGGAAAGGGTCGGTAATACTTACCCTTATTTGAAGGATATCCCACACACACATCAAGTTTCTGAATTGACTGGCAGGCATTGTAATAGGTTCTGCGAGGTTTTTTGTATTTGTTCGAAACACGTCTTATACCACTTGGTAAGATTCGGAGTTGGATTATTGCTTGTGATACTAAGAGCATCAAACTGCGCCTGTAGCATCTGGTTATCGACGAGAGCGTCGACTGATAATTTGAGACGATCGAGGCATTCTTGGAAGATGATAAATTCAGCGGCTATTGCAGACGGATCTTGGGGGGGATAAAAGGAAGAGATAAGGTCGTCCGAGGCCGACAACAGGGCTGATGAACATGGCGCAAGTTTGTCGAGATCTGATATTGGAAGGGCAGACGACGGTGATGGCGATAGAAAATCTCGCAGAATTCGTTTGTGTAACAGTGTTGATAAACGGATGATGGTGTGAACCTTGATGTTTTTTCAGTCAAATTGTACAGAACGATAGTTGAGAGAGTAACCTGTTTTGTCCGTTCAAGTTCCTTTTCATCAGCGCATTTCACGGACCCTAGTCCCAATTCATCCCATTCGTCGTCCTCATCATCCTCAGCGTCTTCTCCACCATATTCAATCATGTCATTGAGCTCCTTCAAACCATCGTCCAAAGGACCACTATCCTCAAGCCATTTTTTTCGAACAGCAGAGAGATTGTCAACCGATAGCCCGTCTCCGGATGACGAATGTGCTTTATCAATCAAATGGTGGATTTCACCGGTTTTAACGAGGTATTCATCCCCCGATTCAAGATCTCGCGTTTCGGGCGCGTCAAAAATAGCGAGAAGAGATTTAACCGACTTGGTTACATCTATGCAGACATTATTGAATTCCTGGACAAGAGTGGCCCCGTGAATTCCCGGCAGCAACATATTTGTACAGTGGGCGAGTGCAGAGATATGGTCGGATATGTCCTTTAACGGGGAGAGTGCTGCACTATATGTGGGAGCTTTGGGCTTCATAGCCAGTGAAAGCTTCGTTGTAGATCCGTAAATCAGCAGCAGTAAAGACAGAAAGTCTTGACGAATAACCGCCAGTTCTGGTGGGGGGACATCTTCTGCCTGCGAAGACTGGGGAAGTAGATCCAGAGCAGCATCACACGTCCCTATGGCCTTCTTGACGGAAGATATCGCTATAAAGAAGGGTGGATCTCCTTTCATTCCTTGAGACAAAAACTACTGACCTCGTCGCTGGTCCTTCATGGGAGCGGAAGAAATCCGTGGATGATCACGTGCCTGCCGACATTTTTTCGTCAGCGTCTGGCGGCATTACGCGCGTTCAAGCCCGGGTATGCTACGACCACCACAGGTCAGTCCGTTTTCGCTGCTGCCAGTCCTTTACTGAATATCTTTGGCAGCTACAGAACCCTTTGCGGTTCGTAGCATACTCCCACTCGACGTTACTAGCTCGAATATGCATACAACGTCCGTTGGGTCCGACAACGAGGACGCTGCTCACCGCCTCTCTGGCTTCCAGGAGACCATTCCTTCCTACACCGACTATTAATCTCATTGCACAATCTCGAAATCTCACTCTTGGTTCAATATTCAACCGGTTCAAAGGCTCGCCAGCACCGTCACCCACCGTCGTGGCCCATGTCACGAAGCTCGAGGCGGAGGCAAACGTCTACCCTCACGATGTCGTTAAGCAGCTAGCGCTTTTTGATGCTTTGTTGGAGACGAAGCTCAAATCTTCCTACGAGCTTATTATCAATCGATGGGAACGAATGTGTGAATTTGTGCGTCTGATTGTCCTATTACTTCAACGCAAATCTAAAAGTTTCCTAGGATTCTACCTCTCCCCTCCTGCGATCAGAAGAAGCATTTCAGATCTACTTGACGTGTTTGATAAACACGGGTCAGCAGAATTCGGTTTACTCAGCTGCTCGTCGCCGGGATTCGCTTTTAGCGTCTTCATCGGCCGTAGTGGGTCACCAGGCTCTTACGCCTCAGGAGCAAGCGGATGCAGGCGTTGCGCCTGAAATTGGTGTTTCTGAACCACACGCGAACTCTTCACCGGAACCCGCTACCACTCCGTCCCCGATTGCTCCCAGGTCTAGCCAGGACATCGCCAAAGCTGTTCTTTCGACCCATGCAACATCTTCAGCTTCATCTTCATCCCTCTTCTCGAATGTAGACCCTGCAAAGCTAGCCTCCGCTTTTGAGTCTATTGGCCCGGTCCAAGTTTCCATTGTCGAACGTATGTTTTACACCTAAGTACGATTATTCCACGCCCTCATATCTTTTAGGTAAAAGTGCGTGGATACCTCGGCTAGCTCGCTTTATCGCTGTCCTTTTGGTGTCCTCCTTCTGTATGTGATATCCACCCCTGCCTAAGGCAGTTCTTGACGTATACTTCTCATCACATAGTTTTCCTGGTCATATTGTCGGTCTTTTTCGAGAACACGGGGATTATCAAGAATGGCCCTCGAACAGCGCAATACCAACCGTCCCAAGAAAGTACTGTGAAATTCAGTGACGTTCATGGTGTAGATGAAGTTAAAGAGGCTAGTAATTCTTTTCTCCTATGTTGAGCCAACAGTGAACTGAGCCGTCCTGTATATAGGAATTACAAGATGTCGTTGAGTTCCTCAAGGACCCTGATTCCTTTGCAACCCTTGGAGGAAAGTTACCAAAGGGTGTTTTGCTCACTGGGTAGGTGTTCTTTTCCCATGGCGATTGGGATTTCATATTTAATTCACTAGGTCCCCCGGAACTGGAAAGACGATGCTTGCGCGCGCAGTTGCAGGAGAAGCCGGCGTACCTTTCTTCTTCGCCTCGGGGTGAGTTGGCCGACCATGTCCCCGAGACTCGAACATTAACACAGCACCCCAAAGATCCGATTTTGAGGAAATGTTTGTCGGCGTCGGCGCTAAGCGTGTTCGTGATCTGTTCGCGGCAGCTCGTAAGAAAGAACCCGCTATTATATTTATCGACGAACTCGACGCGGTTGGTGGGAAGCGGAATGCCAGAGATCAACAGTACATGAAGCAAACATTGAATCAGCTTCTTGTGGAGATGGACGGATTCCAGCAGAGTCAAGGTGTGATTGTTATTGCCGCGACCAACTTTCCTCAGAGTCTCGACCCGTAGGTGATTCAGTTACCCGTGTAACCATACTCATTCTTATCTTTGCAGAGCTCTCGTGAGACCTGGGCGATTCGATAGACACATCGCTGTACCACTCCCTGACATTCGTGGGCGTGCACAGATTCTCCAGCATCACATGCGAAATGTCTCTACTGCCAAAGGTGACAATCCATAGAACAAGTAGTTGTGATTTGACTAATCAATTTAATCTTTCAGATGCCGACCCCAAAGTTCTAGCTCGCGGAACGCCAGGTTTTTCCGGTGCTGATCTACAAAATATGGTAAAGTGAGGATCAGGTGCTTGTTTGTCGCTGACATGAACTTAATTTGGATTTTCTTAGTCAAGCTGCCATTCAAGCCGCCAAAGAACGGGCCAAAGAAGTGTCTCTAAGTCATTTTGAATGGGCTAAGGTCTTATCATGCATCCATTACCGGCATAGAATCTAAATTTGGCGTCAATAACAGGACCGTATTCTCATGGGCGCGGAACGAAAGAGTCAATACATTGCTGAGAAGGACAAACTTGCCACAGCATATCACGAGGTCGGTCCCACAGACTGGTTGCTGATTTCTCATGTTTATGATCTCATAGGGTGGGCACGCCCTTGTCGCATTGTATACGGATGGTGCAATGCCCCTTCACAAGGTTACTTGCGTGCCTCGGGGACATGCCCTAGGCTATGTAGGCTTGGCTGCTATTTATTTAATGGGGCGAAGACTGATATGTATATCTCTAGACTTCTATGCTTCCCGAAAATGATAGGACTTCTATCACTCTGAAGGAATACCTTGCTTCCATCGATGTGTCCATGGGAGGTAGAGTCGCAGAATCACTTAGTATGAAGTTCCTATATTGGCCACACGCGTGAAACTGATTTCACTTTCAGTTTACGGGCCTGAAAATGTTACTAGTGGAGCTAGTTCGGATATCCAAAACGCTACCTCAATAGCACAGTCTATGGTTAAGGTACGCTGCGGTTCTCGTTCATTTGCGGCAAGACTCAAGAGGTCAAAAGCGTTGGGGATTTTCTAAACTCGGTCCAGTCTATTTCAATGACAAGGATACCAGCCCTGCTCGGATGCAACAGATTGAGGATGAAGTGACAAAGTAAGTTTTCGACCCGAAACACCTACCATATGGAAGATGCGGGCATATGGTGCCATCAGGCCAAGCCGAGACTGTGCGGGCACTGATATTTGTATGTTCTAGCATCATTAAGACCGGAGAGGCTCGAGTCGTTGCACTCCTTCAGGCAAAAATTGATGAGCTTCACAAGGTAAGCGGACATATACCATTGCGTAACGTATTTCTTTATAAGATCCCTTCAGCTCGCCCATGCTCTCGTTGAACACGAGACTCTAGATTCCCAGCAGGTGAGAAAAGTTGTGAAGGGAGAATCAATACGGAACATCGATGAGGTACTGGAGAAGGAGCTTGATGGTTCAAAGAAAGCGAAAGAAGAATCCAAATAAACGTAAGCTTTACTTTCTGACGCTCGATGAGTTCAACTGATGATAAGTAGAGTCACGTCCGGTGTTTACAAACTGTCGCCCTTTGGTTCGGAAAGTTGCGATCAGCCTTCGTAACTGCATGGTGTAGTATATACAATTAATACGCCGCACCAGAAAGTCTTCTAGTGACTCAGGTGTGGTGGGCGCTCTTAATACATTTACTGTCGGTATATAGAAACCCAATTGTTGCACCCACTCGCTGTTTGATGTTCTACGCTTCCCAGCTTACTCCAGCTCTGCGCGTGCACCTGGGAAGAAAAGCGACGTCGAAGCAAACCAACATCATGACAATGAAGTAGAAGCGAAGAGGTGTGTGAAGACCAGGTCTTGAGATCTAAGAATCATGGCTGCTCATATTCTCTTGGTCCCCGGACGCCACAAGGTGGTTGAATAGACGCTTGCAATTCAGTTATACATTAGGCCGTGATGGAACATTTCGAGGCCTAAACGAGTAGGAGGTTTGATTCACCTGCTTCCCTCCAGCTTGCGCATTTGCCCTCGCATTCGGCGCGGGAAAAATGGTTCTACAAATATAGAGGCAACGGAATGCCCTACGTTAGGAATAGGAGACGTTTCTCGTGGTAGGTTTGCACGCACATGTTGCGGAACGCTGAGGGTATCAATCAGAAAGAGACGAAGCGCGTGTTCCCTCCGCACACTCTCATGGCTGTCCCCTTCAGGAATAGCTAGGCATATGAACATTTGCTGTGAGTATCTTAATTTACTATGTAACGTGTGACGTTGCCTTCTGGCGCTCATCGGGTGATAGTTCGATATTGGGCGGTCACTAAAAGGAATACGCTTCTCGTTGTCAGTGGGTCCATAGATGACACATATAGGTTGCAGTCTCACGTACACGGGAGAAACCTGCTTTTGTTTCGAGCACTTGTATGCTCTTCCGTAATGTCGGCGAATATAGGATTCTTCGCCCCGTTTAGTTATTAGTGGCATTTATATGTTCCAGGATTAGTAGGTCTGACCAGTTCGAGCCATATAAATTCAGCATAGGAATCACTGATAACGTCCAGGAGATTCAGGTATTAACTCAGAGAACCAGAATGTTCTACTTCCTGTAGAGAAACATGGTTGCGAGGAGGGCTACAATTACAAGGACCCCTGTCAGGGCATCGAATCGGGTGTATCTGATCAAATTGACTTGCAGGGGCACGGGCGTCCATATCTCGATGTCCTGAACCCAGAATTCTGGCTTCACCCTCCCCCTTCTTGCCGTTCTTGCCACGGAAAATTCCATTGTTCTATGCTATAACCTGTGCTTACCAGATATCAAGCCGGACCGTAAATGTTAGGCCTAATTCGTCATCTTTAAGGGAGGGCAGAATTCAAGCAGGAGACCTGCACATTCTCTTCCTCGCCATTTTCTTCACGACCGGACTCAGATCCAGGTAGAACGACGATCCATCGATGATTGACGATCTCTGATATGCTTTTAAACAGCGTACACTCGATTGAACTCAAAAATCCGCGATCTGGCCTACCTCCGCCGACGACGAATGTGAGGCTTCTTTCCTTCGTACATGCTGAATTTCATCAAATATTCGTGCAGATGTGCTACAGAGAGCTCCTATTCAAGCGTTCAGTAGAGTGCGAACACCTTACGAAGACTGGCCAAAATATTATCGACTGTCGATCCTCCCGTTGCTATCTGAGTGCTGCTCACCCGTCGAATTGTGGATCTCATCAGCGTCCCTGCTCTTGCCGCCGGTATTATGGGCAACCAATAAGAAGAGTTACTGCAGAGGTAAGCCTTGGCTACCGTGCGGCCTTGTCGTTCAGCGCTCATTTTCTGGACGGTCAGGTCACAGGCAAATGTGCGCTGTGTGTGGAGGAAGGCTTATGATACGGACAATCTCGTTTTCTCATTAGATTCACGACTTGGCTTCGTATTAACGCACTAAATTATTTGTATGACTATAGTGTAACGATATCCAGCCTACGCATCCATATCAAAGTCGGCCAACATTCGGTCGCTGATTCCTCCATCTCCAAACTCGTCCTCATCATCCATAGCGTTCGCCTGTCGTTCCACTTCCATGGCTAGGGCGTCAGCCTTTTGCTTCGCCTGGGCCTTTTCAACGTCTGCGAGCGTCCAGAGGGAGATACCTGTCTGATTCTCATTTGGATTTTGGGAGATGGTCCGCATAAAGAGTTTTGACAGAGTCAACGCCATATCGGTGGAAAGATTTGAAGCAGTGTCCGTAATATATTGGTTGATCCAGCGGGGAAGTTTGGCTCTTTTATCCGCTCGAGCGAACCGCTGCAAACGTATCAGTTTCCTTGACCGACAGCAAAACACAGGTCAACAACAAACCTTGTCTGCAAACACCATCAGACCCCAGTCGGTCTTTCCTCTAAGGACACGACCGACACACTGCGCCGCGTTCCGCATGGCATCAAACCCTAGAAATTCCGATTCGCGTATCCGGTAAGCATCACGCAAATATTCTAGCCTGGCCCTCAGAATTCGAGATTCCGTGTACTGATAAGGAACGCTGAAAACCCGTCAGAGGAGAGGTAATGAGCGTGTTATAATAAACATCTTACCCAAACATGATGACGGCACGACCATAGTTATGGTCAAAATCAATGCCTTCTGAAACTTTGCCTCTGGCAACGGATAGAAGTACAGCTCCACGCCCGTTGTCACAAGCCTACATATTGATGGGATAAGATCGTTAGGTGAACCACGTAAACGAGGAGTAAGTACCCTTCTGTAATTCTCCAATGCAATGCTTGTCTCATTGGCGTCCGGAGTTTCGACAAAGATGAGCTTGTTCTTCCAAACCTCGTTTAAGATACCCTTGAGAGGCTAGTTTAATAGTAATCTGAACTGGGAGACATTAAGCTTACCATATCATTCCAAGCCGCTACTATAGATTCCATGTACAGATAGCTTGGGAAGAAGGCCACGATTCCGTCGGGCACGATTTTACTGTATTCGACGAGGATACTTCCGAAGTTGCGAACAACTGCGGGGTCGTTTCTAACTTCAAACCGGGAGCTGATGGCCACCTGATCACTGCCTCTGGTGATGACCTTTGGCTGGATCAGCATCAAGAAAGATGGCCGGTCAGAGCGGTACTCACCAAAGGTAAGAAAGCGTTTCGTGTCAGCGTCATAGGATAAGTTTCTTCTACCACAGGGGAGAACTGCAGCATCTTTGGATACATATCCAAGGGCGAGATGGTGCCCGACGTTATTACCACACTGCTGAAACGCTCAAATACGGGCTTGATAGCTAGCGAAGGATCCAGGCACCTAGGACCAACATATTAGACTAAGACCCAGAAGATGCGATGCCCATCAGTAAAGACGAACGTAAAGTGGAAGATAGGGTTGGGTACGGTGGCATTTTCGGTTTCAAAGGGCTCTAGAATGAGTAGAAACCCTGGAAGACTGTTTTGAATAGAGTTGCGGGAAGATTTTGACTTGTTCGTACCTTTTTCATAAGTCGATACTAACGTTGCAAAGCTAGCAACTTTTTGTAGCGATGCGTGCTCGTCCAGACGGCTGAGTTCTAAGGTCCTTATAAGGGACTGTAATCTCTCAGCACAAAACCTAAGGCAAGAGTCAGCGGGGTGCCATCACAATCTGTTCCACTAAATACTCGCCTCAATGGTCTGCGTTCAATGTATGTGATATCTTTTAAGTGTTGCAGAAACGACAGCGGCGTTTCAGCTACTACGTGAAGAACCCGCATCCTCGTCTCGAATTTTTTGTTCAATCATAAGATCCGAGAATTACGGAACAAAATTCACCTTCAAATACTCCACAAATCTTTTTAGGAAAGCAATGAAATGCTCAGCTTTCCGAATATTCCCGGGTATAGCCTCATTAAGCAGATCCTCAGGTAGAACTGACACAATTGAATATCAAAGAGACAGGGATCGAACAAACTTACCAGGGCTGGTCATAAATCCATCCGTACCGTCATTATCTTGCGGGTCATCCTGTAGGCCTTCAACAAGCTTTGCATATTCATTCTGAAGTTTTGCTGCGTCGGTCGTTTTAATCCTAAGCAAAGTTATTTCAATAACGCGGCATCTGATCACGGCAGTATAGGTACTCTTCTATCTTTTCACCGAGTTTGCCGATGCTGCGACTCGCAGAGTCCAGCATAGGTCGCGTCAAGTCTATACTGAGAGACTCGAGACACACATTGTCTGATTGGCACTCGGTTATCAATATGGCATGACCCGAGAGTGCAAACTTACCAATGTTATGGGCCTCATCGAATACGACTATTGCATCCTTGGACATTTCTTTAGAGACTTGTTCGGCAACCTTGGGATCAAGGAGGTAGTGAAACGAGTATATGATGACGTCTACGAATGGTAGCTTTGGGGAGACGTCAGGTCCATACATCGGGGTCAGGACTGAAGAATTCACCATTCTTCGAACCGTAAAGTAAGGGCACGTTGTATTGTCGCGCCCGTATTGAAGAACGTCTCCCAAGGTCGATATTCCGGGAGGAATCAGATTTCCAGGCTCTAGTTTGCCTAAGTTCTATGGTCAAATATATCGTGCACCTAGAAACGGAGGTTAAGGGTATTTCATACCTCATGCCAATCACATAATTCTACGGAGCCCGGATCCGCTCTCCCTTTTTCGCAGACGGCAGCATTCGTCAGGTCTCGACACCGAGCGTCAACTACCTTGCCTTTCTTTTCTTTAGAAACCTTTTGCACTGTTATTGCACAGAAGAGTCCGGGGGATGAAAAAATACCTCTGGGTGAATGCACAAATTTTTACGACTGGTCAACCCAAGTCCTGTGAAACTTCTCTCTTTCTGCTTCTCCTCTTCAGTCTCGGCGCACTCTATTCGATAAGCAAGCAATCTCTTCAGCTCGGCAAGGGCTTTTTCAATTTCGGGAACAGTCCGAGAACAGTAGATGAGTTTCCGCCGTGCTGGATGAAACTTGTTTTCGGTTAGGACAGGAAATATATTGGTTCTGGGAGACCGGCACCTGTTGGTATGAAACGATTAAGGACAGCAACGAGACGGTCTTCCCAGTTCCCGACGGCATTTCGAGGACGCAGTGACCCTACCGAAACACGTTTTACTTCACTGCAGATAAAGGAAAGCATAATATAAACCTCTGCGTCGAGGGTCCTTTTGAGATCGCACATGTAGGCATATTGTTCTTCGCAAGCAGAGTGAGACGGAAAATAGGGCTAAGGAGGTACTCATACCAGGATATATACGGTCGTAAGGGAATATTATCTTTGGCGCGTTGGACGGTCAGAGGGCGAAGAAGGAGAGTGGGCGACTCACTGGTAAATTGTCAATGTAGAACTTCATCAATGCGCGTCACGCGTGACTGGGGAACGGCAGCCCTAAGCCCCCTAATGATCGGGCCGAGTTGCCGAATGCACAAACGTAAGTACTACTTGGAAGTTAGTAGTACAGTAGATACCGGGTGTACTTAATATCTTCTCCAGAGAACGACAGTTGCTGCTAACGTCTCTGGGAAATCAAGAGAAGTCAGGCGCTTGTCTACAACTTGGCAAGTACCACGTCCCTTACTAACTCCAAGCTGTTGACTGCGTGTTGTTTCAAGGCCCGGTACTAAGCATTGAAAGGTAAGTATCAATTGGGTTTACTGTTGCAAGTAGATCTAGATATAGCTCGAAAGAGCATCGAGATGAAGAAGCACACTGAGAGCATAAATTAAATGGCTTTGAGGTGAAAACCCAGTCTAGCACTTGGCTACACCAACGAACAACCAACGAATCTGCTTCACTGCGATTTGAATTTACAAGATGAACTTGGCATTTAATTCAAAACGTTACACAGGTCCTGAAAGTAATCAAAGCAATGACTAAGGCAATTTCATATGTACGTGATGTATCATAAAAAGACATTGAAATTGCGTTATACATAAGAGTCTTTAGTCCAATGACTTTTCGAATATCATTGTACAAGAAGTCGTTCATTTAAATCGTTCACGTATTGGGTGCAAATTGCAAAGAAGCTGCGGAGATAATCGACTCAGTGTCCTCCGTGCTGATAGAGAGCCTTGTGTCAATGTCCATTGAGCTTCTGATTGAGATTGGTACTTACTTAGAGTCAATGATACTGTAGCCATCATCAGGGGAGCTGGATGTCCCAGTTTCATCAGGACTCGCTGATGTGGAATCCTCGTTCGGAGAGAACGAGGTTCCCGCTGCAGCGGTGACGTTCGTGACACCCCACTGTAATGATGGTCAAGAATAAGCATTTGAATGATTACATCACAGGAAGACGATTACCTGGTATTGCATGATACCCGCCAAACCGCTGGTTATACCCGCTACACAGGCTGTCAGAGACATGCGTGGAGATCGAAGTGGTTCTTACCGTCGAGCCAAGCGGAATACGCCTGGGTACGCTGTGCGCCAGTAACACCAAAGGTTGAGTTGCTCGTTTGACTGCTGGTAGTTGTATTGCTGGTGCCTGTAGTTCGATGAGCACAAAGATAAGTGCGCATTCTTCTACTTCAGAGATAAGGCCGTACCTTGGGAGTTAGCAGCAAATGGTGCCACGGTGGTATTAAAGGGTACGAAGTCAGGAGCATGTTCTTGCGATACCAAACCGAATGCTGTAAGAGCTACTGGCTTCCCAGATCTGCACCCCGCTTTTCAGTCTTGAAATACTGCACCAAAAATACCGCACTCACGTGGAGCTCAGTTCGGCTTGAAGTTGGATCCAGTCCAAGCCCTCCTGCAGTACGTTCTGGAAACTTGACAAGCCCGAGTCAGCTGGACCTTGTATGTAAGTATTCTGGTCAGGGAAGAATTGGAATGTGCTGTATCCGATCTCGGGAATGTTCATGATATCCTCAGAATCGACGCCTGCAGAGCCGTCGAAGGCAGAACCAACTTCGTCCTCTTCTTGGCGCCGGGTTCCTATATTTTTTTCCTTGGATCAACATCAATGCGAAACAAAAATAGTGGTGAATACCCACGAGTGGCAACCCATCGACCTCGGACTCGGACACCTGATACGTCTCCACCTGACAATGCGCGGTTCATTCTTCGTCTCTCTTCCCTGAGCTTCATGAGTTTACGCTTGGTAAGAAATTGGGGCTTAGTCGCGCGACGGCGACGCAGGCCCGGGGCTGCCGATACTTGCGGGGCAGGTGGTGGGGGTGTCAGAGGGAAGAGCTTTTGGCAACCAACACAGAAGAAACCTTGGTTGCTGGAACGACAGTTAGAACGAAAGGTCTGAGAGTAATGGAAACGAACCCAGAGGAGACTATATGATTGGGATCCATACTCTTGATATGCTGCCCAATTGTTGAATGCCATTGCGTTACGGTCGTAGACTTGCAAGAAGGGCTCGCTTCAACGGATGAATTGCATCTTCGCCGGAGTTAAGTAATACAAGTGCGAATTAATTAATAACGGGTGCAGACCTTGGATCATTGGCGATCTCCCTGGTTTGATCCGGCCGTAAAAATAAGGCATACATTCACACAGAAAAGGGACCCACCAGGAGAACACAGTCGGATTGTTCACATAACGAGTCACGATCTGGGTAGTGTAGTTCTGGAATGCCGCGAGTAGCGTCGCATTTGTGTAAAACTCGTCATGCTTGCTTCCACCAAACTGTCGTATGTACGTGTCCATACCACCTGTAAGCAGGCAGTTACATCAAGTTCTTCGATCAGATGGGCTGAGTCTGACCAAAATCGTTACTAAGAGTGTTCCTCGGCCGCGTATTGTCTGAGATTTCACTGTGGGTGAGAACGTAGGAAGATGATGTTCAGGTACCTACTTGTGCTTGAGTTCGCAATTGGATTCCAGTTGTTCGTCAGTGAGATGATGACAAGAATATTGCACTCATGTGCAGCTTCGAGTACAAGGTCGAGTTTCTGAAGCCCATTCGTACCGTTATTAATCGTCACAGTTCCGTCCTTGTTTATGAGTTGGAACCATGTTTGATTCTTGTTTTCGGGGATCTCCGTAACGTCTTCATTCCGCGTGAGACGGGTATTGTATGGGAAGGCTAGAACACACACCATTAAAGCCCCACGTCCTGACGACTTTGATTCCGGCGTCCGACATGTTGCACAAGGTGTTCTTGATATCGTCCTCTGTACCCTCGGTTTTAAGCGCCAATGAGCTGGAGATAAAGAACTAGGACTGACTGGTAATGAGAGTTGGAAGCCAAGGGGCATTGGCCCCGACGAACTTGAATTCGCTGAGGATGATAGTGAGCTATCGTTGAACATCTGTAAGAACTTGGAAAGGACATGCCTGCCATTGACTATGAATTGACTGCCACTCGTCGTCACAAACTGAGAGAGATTGGTCTGTCTTTTGACGTTCCTTCTTGCCCCCTGGACTGTCGTGAACAAAGCCCCCAGGAGGATGGGCCACAGAATCCTGAGAAACTGCATGAGGAACCAGGATGAGAGCTGGGAAGGCAGCAGGCGCTTTTAGCCAGGTACCATGATGTTATATAGGAGACGGGGAGATCTTGCCTGGAGGCGTCTCATGCACATCGCACATTGGATCTAGCCGTCTAGTTAGCGCATTTAGATGGGTGCTAACTGCGATCACTTGATGATCGATAAAACTTTGGTATGTTCAGGACGCTGAATGCAAGACGCCAATTGGTTCGGGACAATATGATAGACCGAGTTGAGCTTCTTCCGAAGAAGTTTTCAACCAGAGAAGTGGAATAATCAAGCCAAGAAGATGAAAGAACGGTCTTTCAGAAGTCCGTGGGAGTCGTACACAGAACTAAGAGAGGCGCTGGTTGGGTCAAATTCGGCGGTGCAGCAGTGAAATCTGGGGGGACATCGAGCGGTATGCAGGGCCACATAAATGAGATGTTATTATGAGTTTTGCACTAGACAAAGGGGTTCAAAAGACAGCAAACCGTTAATTATCAACGTTCGTTCGGGCCAAGGTAAGGAAAACCGGATCTGATGTGATGCAAAAATAATACAGCACCATGTGTGATCATACCGATACCACGAATAATTGATTGTACTGGAAGAGAACAGGGTAATCCACAAGAACGAGAGAGAATAGAAATGCCGGTGATGAATGACAGGTGCGTGACTGCATCATGGTTGTACATGCAAGGGATTCATCATCTGAGTCTCCCGATTTGGTGTGAATATGTCCAGCTTCATTTGCACAGCCACATTCCCTTATGCTCGCACGATATGCACGCTCTGCCCGCTGCCCGAGGACCGTAGCACGGTCGACTCTCATTTCTGCCAGGTTCCAGTCCAACACACCCAGTAGAGATGTTCCGCCTGCCGAATCAGAGCATCTTTTCGCGAAGCCGGTCCTCTTCGTCCTTGATGTCGCAAAGCGCACCCTCAAATTCACCTTTGGAGGCTTAGTGATTGTAGGAGTTGTCGCACTGGGTACCCATGAAGCCTATCATCAGTGGATAGAACATGTGGAATTGGCACCGAGGGCAGACGATGAAGAGGTCAGAAAATGGGAATGGGATGCAGAGACTCCGAGGTGGTCGGGTGACGCAGACAAGGGAGGCACAGATCCTGGTCTCGGTATGCGAGGGCGACACCTTGTTCGTGCAGCATGGGCGTCGCAAACTTGGGCGCCAGCAGTGGGTATCAGCCCCGCTGCCCAAGCCAGTTCCTCGAGTGGTTTGACAGACTTGTCTACAGTCGTCGACGCCCGCTTGTACTACGGCGAAAAGTACCTTCGAGAGGCACTGGATATTGCAGAAGAGAAGGAGAGCAAACAAAAACTTCATCCGAGCACACTGCCTACGCTATTGACGCGTCATGCTACAATTCTCGAAAAGATGGGCCGGGACTCGTGGGCCAAAGCAAAATCTCAGTACGGACGCGTCTGGGCCAGCAAACCGTCGGCATCCGTAGCTCTCAAGATTGGTGACCTTTCCAATCGACTGGGCCAGACGGACGATGCATTGGCTTGGTGGGCGCGGGCCATTCAGCTGACTCAGAATGACCCCACCGCTTTGGTTGATACAACGAAGCCTGCGGTTCCCACTATCACTCCATCATCTGCATCGGCCCAACGTATCCTGTCTTCTGTACTTGTTTCCCTTTCTGCCTTCTATGCCACCACTCGGAATCTTCAGGAGGCGGAAGTAGTAGAAAACAGCGCATTGAATGCTATTCGTTCTATGGCACAGCCAGAAACTTCGTCCATTTCTCCATCCAAATCACTCCACACTTCGACTTTACTCCAACGGTCATCTGTTCTCTCCGTCCATCAGGCAGAAGTGCTGTACGCACGAGGCAAGGCACCAAAAGAGTCCATTAAATGGCTTTCATCAGCGGCAAAGTCATCCGAGAGTGTAGTACGTGCCTTGACGGGCTCCCAAGCCGCTCGTATAGATGATGTTTCACCGGTATACAAGCAGACTAAAACCCTGCTAGCTCCAGCAACTGAATTGCTGCGGGACGCTCGCCGAACCGCCTCGGAGGCCTGGAATTTGATGGGTATACTGAAAGAACAAATATCCAGTCGTGACCAGCAGTCTGCTCTCGAATGTTACGAACGCGCATTGCATTGGGCAGGAAAGTTGGATGACGCTGGTGAACGGATTCCGGATGTGATATTATCTCGCGAGTGGAAGGTCATTATGGACAACTACACCCGACTAAAACGAGGCACCCAGCCCGAAAATCGTACACCGTAATAAAATTGACACTATCGATCTCGTTTTGCTGTAATAGGGCTCTATCGATGTATTAATATCAAACGTGAGGAAAATGTATGTTTCGCTACAATGACAACTAAATATACGCTACATATTATTGTATCCAACCAATGGTCCTGAGTATCGACTAGCTGGGATAAAGATACGAATCCTCTATGATGTTTCGCGAACTAGGGCGACAACAACTGTTACACTGAGAATGAACAGTTAGCGCAGCGAAAGCAGAGACATCAATGACTTACTCGTCAAGTTTCTGGATTAGGACATTCAATGAGTAAGTGGAGTCTCCTAGCAGTTAAAGAAACTTACTCCTCCCTGGAAGAACATCCCTTGCCTGGCGGCTTCACCTGCACTGAAATGAGCACACAACTATCAATAACAACAATAGACACGTACTCTCAAAAGGACTACGCCTCCCCTTGTTGAGCATACACAGCCTTGCGTAGTTGGCCATTCGGTCTGCCATAGCCTGGACCTGAACATCTTCAGGTAGACCTGCCCGGCCTACCAAGGAGGTAATTGTTGCTATTTCGTCTGGAAAAACGTTGTCGCCGAGCCCATCTGTCTGCGTTTGCCAATGAACAAAGGATGGAGAAACAAAAGAAAGGATACGAACATAGGCAACGACAATGTCCCCGTCTCGGAGAGTAGTTTCGTAAGTATCAGCCTCTCCTGGTGAGTCCACGCAGGCACGTTTGAATCGACGGGTGGATTTGGTGGGTAGTTTGGTTAGTTGTCTATCCGATCCATTCTAATGAGCAGAGGTTGTCAGGAGTAATGAAGACCACTAACTTTGGGCAGTTGAAGTAGTGTGTTTGAACGCGTTGTTTATGGATTACGGATGAAGAGCGAACAATCATGAAACCACTGTCACCTAGACTGATAGTACAAAAATGCGTTAGCCAGCGAGCAGTGTCGTATATGAAGAACACCCACTTTGCAGCTCGCAGGAGGCCCGATGATGCATTCATATGAATGAGACAGGCTGTGCTAGAACCTAGGCAAAAGACACGTGAGAAGTAGGAGGCCTAGGGCAAGGTCTTCCACGTACCGGCCTGTACATGCTTTTCTCTCAGTACGCCATGGTATGAGAGCGCCATGCTCTCGAGAGGCGTCAACTCCCACCCTTCTACCTCTTCGCGTTCAGCATAGTCGAGGGTCGGGTCGATCTCAGGCTCACCAGCCCAGGCATTCCGCGAATATCGGTGGGCATGATACATGAAAGCCTGCGAGAACAGCGATGGGTCTACCCCACTCTCCACCCACCCGCCAACACCGTCGGCCACACCAAAGGACACACCCTTGAAGGAATACAAGTCGGCGACACGTAGGTTCATTTCTATAGGCGACTTACAGAGGAATTTTTCATCTGTTTGAGAAGAAAATCTCGTCATGTTCTCTTGAGAATGAAAAATAGCCACAACACACCTCTGTTACGTAGAAAAAGTCCTCTCCTGCATCTGGGGCCCATTTCGTCGCCTCGTTTGGTATGGCACCAGGAACGGTGTGTGAAAGCATTTGGTCTCGCCATATACCTATAGGGCTGTCCTCGGGAAAAGGTATTTTCTTCATTTCGTTCCCTGACGTAGGTTTTCCTGCCCAGCTG
This sequence comes from Armillaria nabsnona, assembly GCA_030407065.1. Taxonomy (NCBI): domain Eukaryota; kingdom Fungi; phylum Basidiomycota; class Agaricomycetes; order Agaricales; family Physalacriaceae; genus Armillaria; species Armillaria nabsnona. Next base: position 2,327,454 of record JAUDQA010000005.1, read on the forward strand.
GCGCCAATGTGAAAGGTATACGGCCGGCGAGGGAATGTTGACATGGAACGATATGCATTCTTATTGGAACGTCGCAGGAGAGCGCGCCCTAACGCGCTTGACCGCCGGTAAGAATTTTGAAGGTGAGCGGACATGGCGGAACGCCAACTAAGCCGCCGCTGTGGAATTCGAATTCAAGTGATCAGAAAGATGTGCTCACGTAAGCATTCCCACCACCTCCGCCGCTCACCAGAAAGCGATAAAAACATACAATCAACATGCTGATAAAACATGTATGTACCTGTACAACGACTATCTCTTTCCTAACCATTTTCGCATGTCAAACTTTGCCTTTTCTCTCGGCTTGCTAGTTCCCACGGTTGCGCCACTTTTTTCTACAAGTTCGGACCTATTACGCATCGTCTTCCCACCCTTGCCGCTGGCAAGCTTACCAAGCTCTGAAGGAAGTGAACGCCGTCGTTCTGCTCGGACATCAGCGAGCAACTGTTCCTTTGCGTCATTCGGTAATTCCGGAACGTCGTAGGTTGATATCGGTCTGGTGGGCTTCTGTTTCGTGGGCACAATGTTTTCTAGGCGTTCACGGTGCGGCCACTCCACAGCCTGCGCAGCTTCTGACGACGAAGATTTCTTTTGGCGAAATGGGTTGACCGACGCTGGCTTATCGGTGTATTGGAACTGCGAGACGCAGTCCAGTGTCGAAGAAAGCTTCCTCCTTTTGTTTCCATCGAGTCCTTTCTCTGCAGAAGTGGAGGATAACGATGTCCGCCACTCGGCCATCAGGCGGGCTTTCGCGGTATCCATCTTGAACGCTGCCTTCTCTGTGTTGGATCTCTTCGCCGGTAAGGGATCTTCCTTTTCCGGGTTTGATGTGTTTTCCAAAATGCTCCAGTCAGGAGGAGTGCGATAGAACATCGAGCCGTTGTTCAATCCTATTAATCGAAACGTCCTTTCTTGAGCTGGATAAATCTCTTCCGCTCGATGTCCTGCAGGCTCTTGTGGAGAAAGACTGTGGCGTTGAACACCAAGATAAAATGCCAAAGCCGCATGATGTGAATTCTGCTCGGCCATCTCAGTAGCTGTGACTTTGGCCATCCAATCCGATGGATGCACTGACAACGGTGTGGCGGGTGATTGATTTACACTTATTGGAGATGGTTGCGAGGTTCCTTGTTGTGATATTATCTTTTATAATCAATGGCTATGAGGGAGGGAGCGCGCAGTAACCTGATGATACTTACTGGATTTGAAGAGTAAAAATGGCGGAGATCCGCATCGCGCTCACTTTCTTCACCGTCAGTCTCGAATTCATCTTCCGAGTAGGATAATTCATCAGCGCTCCCGATATCTCCATCAAAAAGATTGAGAATATCAGAGTCATATAAATATGAGGTGTTCTCATTGCTGGCTGTTCTGTGTCAATTCGGGGGTATTTTCCATACTGATGTGGGGCACATACCTGGCGATACTCCTCTTGAATATTTTCTCCGAGAGCGTCGAGCAGGCAACTGTTCGGGAGCCACTTGAGCGACGAGCACGTTATCCTTGCTATCCGGGATGTCCTTGTGGGGTAGTAACGTGATTGCCGTATTTTCTAGGCCGACAGCGGTCTCTCGACATCTTCCTTTGCCATTCAAGGTTTTTGGGGGGCTCTCATCCTTAAATTTAGACCTATGAGGATGAGCATATTCCACGGTGTCGATGTACAGATTGAAGACTGAAGACGAGGAAAACATCTTGCACGGAGGAGGCATAAGGGATGATAGAATCGTAAGTGAAGTTCGGAGGGGAGTCGGGTGATATAGGTCTGGGTTACTGGATACAGACCAGGGATGAGTGCAAGAAGAGACGGTACATTTGGTACCACGGAGATCTTTTGACAGATACTATAGATCAGTGTCATCCCTATAGCTCTAGACCGTCAATGACATACCCAAGACAGCGAGAAGTGGGAAGCTTTTGACATAATGGAATACTTTGTGCGTGATGCCTCGGCAACTTCTGAGACGAAGGATTCTCAATGGCCAAGGACCTCGACGTCTGCCATCGTCGTACCATCCCATCATTTTGCTGAGGACACTGACTCCATAGTCAGTCACCATTGTCCCGCTGGCTTCCAAGGCGCAAAGACTACTCAAATGTCTGAGTTCAGAGATACTGGAGTCGGCAAGCTCCTCACAGTCAGGAAGTTCAAGAATAGTAATTAGTGTGAAGTTAGACGTCGATGGAATTTGTTGCAGGAGAGGAAGATAGATATCGGAGAGCGGGATTGGGTATCGCTCAAAAGACTCTGGTAGAGATGTTGAATACAGCTGAATGAGCGTAGCCCATAGCCGAGGATCGACTCGTGAAATGGTAAATCTAGAATCGTTGTACGAAGGGATCAGGGCTTTGATGATGTCAAAATCGGACTTCGAGGCAGGGGGATTATAATTGAGGGTGTATGAACCTAGATGGTGTACTTGCTCCGGGGAGGATGTGAGGGCCCGAATACAGAAGTAAACAGGAGGTGGTACATAATTGAACTTTTCCGGAAAGTCCCATTCGACGTAAGGGCCAACTGTGCGCTGCGCTGCAAGAACAAATTTTGAGACCGTGGTGTCATTAGAAGATTCTGCTCTGCGGCGCGCCAGGATGATCGGTTTGGACATCTACCAGGAAAAATGAGTAAAGCTGGAGAAAAACGCATGAAAGGTAGAACATCTACATGTACAGAGCTGCGAAAGAGATCGGGGGGAGCCCTCTAACTTGAATTGCGACAATGCTGCTGGTTAAAATTGGAACGCGTCGCACGCGGCACCGTGCGATATGTCAATAAGCAACCAGTGCGCGTGCTATAATAGGGTGTCCGAAAACGGGTGATATTCCCACGGCAACTCCGCTTCTTGTTTCCACGCTGGATCGCATTCAGCCACCAGCAGCCACCCTCTCTTACAGAATCACTCTCTTGATACCATCACTTGCTCCCTCCCGTCTCCTTTCTGCCCTTGCTATCGACGCTCTGCCGTTCTTTAACGTTCTTTTTTCCGGTTATCTCATCTTCCAGATTGGTTTGCAAGTCTTCACGTCGTCATGTCATCTAGAGGCTATGGCGGCCCTCCTGATCCCCGTTCTAATCCCTTCGCAAACCCTCCCCAGCGGCAGCCAGGGCCTCAGTATCCGCAGCCAGGACCTCAGCTCCCTCAGGCAAGGAGCGGCTACGACACTGACTCAGATATGGGCGACAACTACGGATCCTACAATTCCAGCACGACTCGTCTAGCAGCCGCTCCTGGCTATTTCGACCCAAATAGTGTGTAAACCTCTCTTTAATGGACACAGGAGCGTTGTTGCTGGGTTCTTCCCTGCCCGACAAATCCTGTTTTCCCTTTCATCATTCGTTGCTAAGTACTCAACCTTTTTTTCTCACCCCAGATGGCTCTGAACAAGACGTGTATGGTCGCCGCTATGTTCCATCTCTCGAATCTCACGCAAGCATACCCAGTATTTCCCCCTTCGCCGATCCTGGTCTCGGCACCAGTGAACCATACCCTGCCTGGTCTGCAGATAAACAGATACCCATGTCGAAGGAAGAAATAGAGGACATCTTTCTCGACCTCACCCAAAAATTTGGCTTTCAAAGGGACTCGATGCGTAATATGGTGCGCCAGTTCTTTACCTGACTGTCTAGTTATGCTCAATCTCTCCTAGTTCGACTTTACGATGCACCTGCTAGATTCCAGGGCATCTCGCATGTCGCCGAGCCAAGCTCTCCTCACCCTCCACGCGGATTACATCGGTGGACAACATGCTAATTACCGCAAGTGGTATTTCGCTGCACAGCTCAATCTAGACGATGCTGTCGGTCAATCCCAGAACCCGGGTTTACAGCGGCTCAAGTCAGTGAAGGGTAAGAAACCCGCCAAGTCCCTTGACTCTGCCCTCAACCGCTGGCGTAATGCCATGAATAACATGTCACATTATGATCGTCTTCGCCAGATCGCACTCTACCTCTTGTGCTGGGGAGAGGCTGCTAACGTCCGCTTCGTACCCGAGTGTCTCTGTTTCATTTTCAAGTGCGCCGACGACTATTACAGAAGCCCGGAATGTCAGAACAGGATTGATCCGGTTCCCGAGGGTTTGTACCTCAGCACGGTGATCAAGCCCTTGTATCGCTTTATGCGAGACCAAGGCTATGAAGTTGTTGACGGAAAGTTCGTACGGAGGGAGAAAGACCACCACGAAATCATTGGTTACGACGATATTAATCAACTCTTTTGGTATCCTGAAGGCCTAGCCAAGATAGTCCTTAATGACAATGTACGTTCAACATAATATTTATCTTCCTATCCTAATGACCACACTCCACAGACCCGTCTCGTAGATGTCCCCCCGGCTCAGAGATTCATGAAGTTTAGCCGCATTGAGTGGAACCGCGTTTTCTTCAAGACTTACTTTGAAAGGCGTTCCCTTTTACACTTACTCGTAAACTTCAATCGTATCTGGATCCTGCACATCTCTGTCTACTACTTCTACACTGCGTTCAACTCTCCCAAGGTATATGCGCCTAAGAACAAGTCGTCGCCGTCCCCACAGATGACTTGGTCCGCAGTTGCCCTTGGTGGGGCGGTTTCCACAGCTATCATGATCGTCGCCACGCTTGCCGAATTCTCCTACATTCCCACTACCTGGAACAATGCGTCTCATCTCACTACTCGGCTCATTTTCCTTCTCGTCATATTGGCCTTGACGTGCGGTCCCACATTTTACATCGCCATGGTAGACGACCTCCCCAATCTCAGCCAGCTCCCGCTCATTCTAGGCATTGTCCAATTCTTCATCGCCGTCGTCGCCACGCTCGTATTCGGGCTAATACCTTCTGGCCGTATGTTCGGTGACCGGGTCGCAGGGAAGTCACGGAAGTATATGGCATCTCAGACTTTTACTGCATCCTATCCAAGTCTGGCCCGTGGTGCGCGCGCCGCATCGATTTCCATGTGGGTGCTCATCTTCGGTTGCAAGTTTACCGAATCCTATTTCTTCTTGGCGTCATCATTTTCATCTCCTGTTGCCGTAATGGCTAGGACGAAAGTACAGGGATGCAACGACAAACTGTTCGGGACTTCTCTTTGCGCAAATCAGGTTCCATTCACACTCGCCATTATGTATATTATGGACCTGGTACTGTTCTTTTTGGACACGTACTTGTGGTACATCATCTGGATTGTCATTTTCAGTATCGGAAGGAGCTTCAGTTTAGGTTTGAGCATCTGGACGCCATGGAAGGATATCTTCACGCGGTTACCTAAACGGATATATGCTAAATTATTGGCGACAGGCGAGATGGAAGTGAAATACAAGCCAAAGGTGAGTATCTGGCATGTCTTGCACCGAACTGCCCTTACATCTCATCGCAGGTTTTGGTTTCTCAAATCTGGAATGCGATTATCATATCCATGTATCGCGAGCACCTCCTTTCTATCGATCATGTCCAACGCCTGCTTTACCATCAGGTTGATGATGCTAGCGGAAGACGTACGCTTCGTGCACCGCCTTTCTTTACCAACCAAGCAGGGTTCAAAGGCAATTTCTTCCCTACTGGCGGAGAGGCAGAGCGTCGAATTTCCTTCTTCGCTTCTTCGCTGACCACTGCACTCCCGGAGCCCTTGCCGGTCGATGCCATGCCTACATTCACTGTCTTGGTTCCTCATTACTCCGAAAAGATCTTGCTGAGTTTGCGAGAGATCATTCGAGAGGAAGACAAGAACACCCGGGTTACGATCTTGGAGTACACGAAGCAACTTCATCCTGTTGAATGGGACAACTTCGTAAAGGACACCAAGATTCTTGCAGAAGAGATGGACGGTGACTCCAGTGTTAGCAATGAGAAGAAAACCGACGATCTGCCATTCTATTGCATCGGGTTCAAGACATCATCACCTGAGTACACTCTCAGGACACGCATATGGGCATCGTTACGTGCTCAGACGTTGTACCGTACTGTGTCTGGCATGATGAATTATTCCAAAGCCATCAAGCTCCTCTATCGAGTCGAGAATCCCGACATTGTGCATGCGTTCGGCGGAAACACGGAGCGGTTGGAGAAAGAGCTCGAGCGTATGGCCAGACGGAAGTTCAAGTTCACGATTTCCATGCAGCGGTATGCCAAGTTCAACAAGGAGGAGCAAGAGAACGCCGAGTTCCTCCTCCGCGCCTATCCTGACTTGCAGATTGCTTATCTCGATGAAGAGCCTGGCCCCAAGGGTGGTGACCCTCGCCTTTTCTCTACCCTCATTGATGGACATTCCGAACTTGACGAGGAAACTGGTCGTCGACGACCAAAGTTCCGCGTTGAACTTCCCGGCAACCCAATTCTTGGTGATGGTAAATCTGATAATCAAAACCACGCCATTATATTCTACCGCGGCGAATACTTGCAGCTCATTGATGCCAACCAGGACAACTACTTGGAGGAATGTTTGAAGATCCGGAACATTCTCGGCGAGTTTGAAGAATATTCGGTCTCCAGCCAAAGTCCGTACGCGCAGTGGGGACATAAAGAGTTCACCAAGGCGCCCGTGGCCATCGTCGGTACACGAGAGTACATTTTCTCCGAGAATATTGGTGTGCTCGGTGATATCGCCGCCGGAAAGGAACAGACATTCGGTACCATGACGGCTCGTGCATTGGCATGGATCGGTGGCAAGCTGCATTATGGACATCCTGATTTCTTGAACGCGACATTCATGACCACTCGAGGAGGAGTTTCCAAGGCTCAAAAGGGCCTCCATCTCAATGAGGATATCTTCGCCGGAATGAACGCATTTGGTCGCGGAGGTCGTATCAAGCACTCGGAGTACTACCAGTGTGGTAAAGGTCGCGATCTTGGTTTTGGCACCATCTTGAACTTCCAGACCAAGATTGGGACTGGTATGGGTGAACAGATGCTCAGTCGAGAGTATTATTATCTGGGAACACAGCTTCCCATTGATCGATTCCTCACGTTCTATTACGGACATCCGGGCTTCCATATTAACAACATTCTTGTCATTTATTCCATCAAAATTTTCATGGTCACGCGTAAGCCGTTCTCTTTTTCCGTTTAAATTGTTCTTCACTTACCCTCGCATAGTCATGTATCTTGGAACTCTCAACAAGCAGCTTTTGATATGCAAGGTTGACTCTCAAGGAAACGTTCTGGGTGGTCAACCCGGATGTTATAACCTCATCCCAGTGTTTGACTGGATCCGCCGTTGTGTTATCTCCATTTTCTTGGTTTTCTTTATCGCCTTCTTGCCGTTGTTTTTGCAGGGTACGTCAATTGGCACTCCCATATAATTGACGCTGATTTTTTTTTCGCAGAGCTGGTCGAAAGGGGTACGGGCAAAGCTTTGCTTCGGTTGGGGAAGCATTTCCTTTCCCTTTCCCCCATTTTCGAAGTATTCTCCACGCAGATCTACTGCCAGTCTATCCTCAGTAATCTGACTTTCGGAGGCGCCCGATATATCGCCACGGGTCGAGGCTTCGCTACTAGCCGAATCAACTTCAGCATCTTGTACTCACGTTTTGCTGGGCCCAGTATCTATATGGGCATGCGAAACCTACTGCTGTTGTTATACGCCACCATGGCTATCTGGATCCCACATTTGATTTACTTCTGGGCGTCGGTATTGTCTCTTTGCATCGCTCCGTTCCTCTTCAACCCTCATCAGTTCTCTTTTGCCGATTTCATTATCGATTATCGGGAGTTCTTGCGATGGATGTCTCGGGGTAATTCTCGTACCAAAACCAGCAGTTGGTATGGATATTGCAGGTTGTCACGTACAATGATCACCGGGTACAAGAAGAAGAAGCTTGGACATCCCTCCGATAAACTTGCCGGTGATGTGCCCCGTGCTGGATGGAGGACCGTCATCTTCTCAGAAATCATATGGCCCATTTGCACGGCGATCATATTTGTGAACGCATACATGTTTGTCAAGTCATTCCCAGATGCAAATGGTAACCAGAACCCGAGCCCACTTATAAGGATGTGCCTCATTGCCGTCGGCCCCGTCATCTGGAATGCCGCCGTGCTGCTCATACTGTTCTTCATCTCCCTCTTTTTGGGTCCCATGATGGAATCTTGGGCCAAGTTTGGTTCGGTAATGGCTGCGTTGGCCCATGGATCCGCCCTTTTCGGTGTCATCGCGTTCTTTGAGTTCTTCGTAAGTCTTGCCTTACAACTTTCGAAGATAAATCTCTCATCAGAATTGATAGTGGTTCTTGGAACTTTGGGACGCGTCTCATGCTGTTTTGGGTATTCTGTCGATCGTTGCCGTCCAACGGGCAATTCAAAGAATTCTTATTGCGGTTTTCTTGACTAGGGAGTTCAAACACGACGAGACTAATAGGGCATGGTGGACTGGCAAGTGGTACGGACGAGGTCTTGGAACATCAGCAATGTCACAGCCTGCTCGAGAGTACATCGTCAAGATTGTCGAGATGTCCTTGTGGAGCTCAGATTTCTTGCTTGCTCACATCTTGATGATAATTTTGACGCCTCCACTTCTCATACCTTTCGTTAACCAACTACACTCTACGATGTTGTGTACGTGATGCATTCGTTTGCTATGAGTCGTTTCCTAACTCTCTTCCCTAGTCTGGTTGCGTCCTTCGAAACAAATACGAGCGCCCCTGTTCTCAACAAAACAGAAGAGGCAGCGAAGATGGATTGTACGTCCATCCGTGTCCCCTGGTTTGCTTTGTAACTAAGATCTATGCATCTAGGTCATCAAGTACACCTTGCTCTATGTTATCGTGATCAGCTTTTTGATAGCTTTGATCGTTTTGCGTATGTTTTTTCATAGGGGGTTTTCTTTTTCACTGACTTGTCACGAACAGCCGCTATCTTCCGCGATTCCATTACGTTTGACTGCACCATCTGCAAGAGTATTTAACGATCTAACACCATTTCAACTGACAATACCTGGCCGATGCTTAGTGCATATAATCACTCCGTATCTCAGTCTTTCTTTACCCTGTACACCGTCATGTTAGTAGCATGGCCTTAATTTTTGGACGGAACTTTTGGTAAATACAACTTCTTACGCTCTGCAAAGATGCATACGTCTGCCTCGAGGTACTGATTTTAGTGATTCGCCCACGACATCAAATCCCACTGTGGTAGTCATCGCTGTTTGGGCCCCCTTGAACCCACGACATGACGGAAGTGTTGCATGGCTATGGTCGTGTCTTTGAATACTTGATTCAAGGTTTGACACACCTACAAACGCGACCTTCTGCAAACCTAAAATAGGCTTGTTTCTTCCCATGCGACGAATCGTTTGATCCTTACTTTGACTGCTGGCAGCTCGATTCCTGGTCACCGTTTAGTCTGTCTTATTCAAAGGTAAAGATACTTTCCGACTTCTCGTTATTTCTTCATAGAAGTCTTATCTTCAGGCATAACAATTTTTCAAGTTCATATTCAATGAAACAACAAATATGGCATCTCATGCAGCGCCTGTCTTATGGAACTGATTAACAAGGATATCACAATCATGATTCAAAGAACCTGTCTATGTCAACATCTTCGACGTTATCACGACAGTGTGACTGGACGTCTAAACTTAAAGCTATCGAGTAACTGCTGGTCTAGAATGGGCCACCGACCCACTCAACAAGTTCAACATATATCTGAGAACACACACCCTCAGTCCTTGCCTTATTCTATACCGTATGCGATGTCTGCTGCTGCCGTCCACCTTTCCCCAGTGCCGGACTTCTTCGTGTTTTCGGGTATCGAGGTTATAACCGTGTTCTTCACCATGGCACTCTGGGGTGAGTCGAATGTGTGTCTGCTGTAATTCTTCGTAGCTCGATACAATGCTAGGAATCTCTTGCATGCAAATGTCGGTTTTCTTGTCCACAGAAGTCACAAACGACTGATAAAGATCTGTTCTGTCGCCCAGTTTCTTGTATTTCTTCAAGTACGATTCCATGCATAACCGATGAGCGCCAACATTAACGGTTGCATTCTCTCCATGACAGCACACAACCACAGAACGATAATTGCGGCATCAAGTTTTTGGTAAGAAAATCACTGTAGTGCCCGCATCTCACTCCTGACGCTCTTCCCGTAGGTTGTCTGGCTCTGGTCATGTATTTTATTGGATTTCTGCAAATTTCTTGACGTTTTGTATAGGTCAATGGATACCGTGCATCAAGGCCTCGTTGCTTCTGGATGTAAGTGTTTACGACTTTACATCGGGCATTTAGACTGAGCACGTGTATCACAAGTGTACAAGATGATACGCGAAAATACAACAGCAAGTACAGATCATATTAGATTGTGCGTCCCACTCGAAGATTGTTTATCCATGCTAAGGCGCCCCTGCCGAGCAGGGAGTACATAGTCAGTGTTCACTCGTCATGGATAAATTTACCTCCTCTGATTCATCACAGATTCAAATTCTCTTCACGGTAGAGAACTTACCCAATATCTCGTGTCTCTTTCATAACCATCGTCCTTCTGGTATCGCAGGTTCTGGTAGCCGCACCGGCACAAGGGTTTTTTGCGTATCGAATTTGGATGTGTAAGACTTTGCTTCAGTGATGTTCGGGTGTTTTAATGTCGATTCAGTCAATAATAAAAGCAAGTCTATCATTACTTTCCTCGTAAGAGCCTTCTTTTTTTCTTCTTTTCGGCCCATAAATTCCTCAAATAATGGTCCTCATAGGCACCCACTATATTATTCCAACCCAGTGAGTGACGGTGGCTTTTGCATAAGCGTATATTAAAGAATTTACACCATCTAGTCGACGGAACTAGTGAGTGCGGTGTCATGCGTGGATACGTGATTCTAATGATTCACTGTAGTCTTCATGGTCATCAAGTAAAATTACTTTCACTTCTGACAGCTTTACCTTGCATTGACAGCTCATCACAGCCTTCCGTCAACTGACAAACTGCAATTCACAACCTCTACTAGCGAAGTGAGATCCAGAATTTTGGTATAGACAATTGTCATGTTCTGACGTTTATTAAGAGTGTCGCCGTCGCATATTTTATCGTCAGCGCCGCCGTAGACCTATTCATCGCAATCACAACGTGCTTTTTCCTCTGGCGAAGGTACCTTCGTATTGGCATAATGATGAAGGGGTACACTATCCAATCACTCTCTTTATTGTCCCTATCTAACTGCCATCCCAAGGACGCGTTCTATGATGCACCGGCTCATCCTCTTCTCTATCAACACTGGGACCTGGCCAGCTGTTACAGCCATTGTTACTGTAGTCATGGTATGAATCAACAACTGCTCACTATAGAAACAGCCATGCTTAGTACTATCCTAGTTAATGGCGTATCCGACTAACTATCTCTACGTCGGGCTCTATTTCTTTATTTCGCCCATCTACTGTAACACCGTGCTCGCATCGATCAATGTGCGACCATACATTCAAAGTGTAAACGGTGATGGACATATCTCGATGCCGAAGGTACATTCGATACTCCACGATTTTCGCAACCTTCTCATGTAGCTTTAGAAGGGGATTCAGGAATCTGGGATTCATTTTTCTGCGAGCGTCTCTCGGAGTCTTCATTCCAAGGCACCCGGAACGTCCAATGAACTAGAACTAACGTCGTACAAGGTCGGCCCCGAGGAGTTGACTCTCAGCGCAGAAGGAAATGTACTGAGCAAAGTTTAAAACACGTTGTCTCTCCGACAGGAAACCAAGGAGTGGAGTGAGCTAGCTGAAGCCGACTATGTATTGCGCATTCTCAGACCACATCATCCCCCCGATCAATTAATGGTCAATAGATCCTGATTATTATCATTATTTGAGCGAGATTTAGCCCTCCTACACCATGACACACGCTATTAGAATCACAAAAAAAGGTCCAAGCGTACAAGAACCGTAGATGCCCGTTTTGATTCCGATTTTTTCTTCGTGGCTGCATATGCGGCTTGGCACGGTGAAAGATAGAGTCGGGACAGAGACTTTCGGGGAGCGTTTAGTGCTTTCTGTAGAGTTAATTTTGGTGGTTGACAAGATAGAACAAGTTGTTGCTGTTGTTACGGATTTCTATGACGATTCAGACAACGGTGGTATTCATCCTCACACAAAGACCAGTGCCTGTAAATGGTCTCTCAGTGTGTACAATTGTCTTTCATTGTACGGTATATGAGACTAAGTACCCATGCACCGTCGGCATATGTATCGAAGTTTCTTCCAGAACTCTCCGTCTCCGAGCTTAACTCGCGACATTACACCCGTAAGTTCGTGGGTGGGGGAAATTGTTTCATATCCTTACCAAGCTTGCGCTTTACTTATTGCTCCGTTTAATTTGACCAGGGCCAAAAGAAGAGGAGTGACACATCGGTTTATCATTTAATTTGGTAGCTGAGTGTCTAAATGGCGGGGTTGGCCACTGACACAGGGACAGAATGTCAGCCACTCAAGTAACTGGATACAGAGAGAAAATCCATATCCTACAAAGTGTCCTTTACTGTACATTCCGTGCGAATAGTCTGTAATACTGTATATACAGCCTCGTCACCTTCTTGATAGGAATGAATGGGTCAAGAATGGTTGCCGTTTAGGTGTCACCATTAACTCTAAGCACTGGCGGTACCGGAACCGCCGAATTCCGATGCGTCATTCGAGAACTGGGCAGGCCTGGATGACCGGATCGTCGTCGACCGTGTCTCTTTTATCCGTCCCCGAGCCACCGGTTATATGTCCTTTGATAGCCGCATCGGATATTCCCGGCAGTCTCCAGGAGTGGATCCTTGATGTGACTGATTGGAATTTACCCAAGTCGAAGCGCATAAGCGTCAGATTTATCTTTGTAAAGTTCATCCTTTATCTTTGATTTAATTTTCTATTTCATAGACAGAAAGATCCCTTCCTGCTGATAGGGACTTTGTATCTTACTCCTGACAGAATACTGCTTCGCTTTTCCTTGCGACGGGAGGTCCAATCCAAAGCAAGGTCGTCTAACGTACCTCTTTTCCAATCAATTGCGCCTAGTTTCTCTGCTTCCCCTCCTCCGGATGTTGGTATCCCGTATTCGGCTCGGGGACATACACAGCCACAGGGGAGGACTGACGTGAAGCTCCTTGACACAATTTGCTTTCGACGCTAATACTCCGTACTCACATATTATGCCCTGTGTCCTGAGTACATGTCGGTTTACATCCTTTTGCAAGGATATAAATTGGAAGACACCCAGGGTATACACCGCTACCTACCACCCGACTTCTAACTCAGCACAAACCCTATTATGTCTTCTCCTTCGTCCATTCGCAGCTCTGCTCTCCACTGGGGTCAAGCATGTATTCATTGCCGCAGACGAAAGATGGTTGGTTTTCTTACTGTCCACTAATATCTCTCACGTAACTTCTTCTTTGCAGCGATGCGACGGTGCGCGTCCTATTTGCGGACAGTGCAGTCGAGCAAACCGATCCGAAGATTGTCAGTATAAGGACAGTCAGGGCCGCACTAAGATGGAGATCCTTGAGGAAAATATAAATCGAGTTGAGACTCGAATTCGCGAGCTTGAAAACCCACAAGAGCTGGGCTCATCTGTCGTTCTCAGTGACCCTTACTCAATTGATGGTTCCTTTTCGGATTCAAGTATGTACGTTTCTTGTCTCCATTCATCCTGGGCTAATATATCTGCGTATCGCCCTCGCAGCTCCTCCGTTAGGTTATGGCTGGTGGACATTACCAGATCCCCCTCTTGAAATCAAAACCGTCTTGTTCGTTCTTGCACCTTCTTTATACTTATAACAAGCTGAATACACATGTATAGGATCGACAAATTTCTCGATTGCGCCTCAGAATACGGATTCTTTTTAAACGTTTCCCGCTTCCGATCAGCCGCCCTTGACCCTTCTGCATACTACTCCCGGCCATTACCAGCACTCATGACGACAGTCTACCTACTGGGAATTTTCCTATCTCATGCATCGTTTTCGACCCTCCACGAAAAGACGCTCCTTGAGCGAGCGCTGGCGGATGTTTCTGGTGCACTTTCAAACAATCATCACCCTCAGAAATTTTTGCAGACTATACAGGCAGAGATTCTATTGGCGTATTACTTCCTAGCATCCGGACGCTTCTTAGAAGGAAAGTACCATGTCACGACGGCCGTTTCTCTTGGCCTTAGTACTGGACTGACGAAAATACGATCCGACCGAAACACCTCCACGGGTCCGATGCCAATTCTCCCCGCGCCACAAGATGCCATCGAAGAAGGCGAGCGCGTGGACGCTTGCTGGACGGGTTTGATCCTGGATAAATGTTGGGCAGTCGCTTTGGCATCTGTACCCAATTCTAAGTGCCCTTCCGATATCGTCGGAATTCAAATCGATACCCCGTGGCCTCTCGAAGTCAACGATTATGAGAATGTGCGCTTGGCCTCTCTCTTATACGCCTCTTTTCTGATGTGCGTTTTTTTAGGGAGGGTTTCCTTCGAGTATGGAGTGCAGTTATACAATTCAGAAGTACCTCAAAGGTGCGCCTGCGTCAGGCGGCCATGAAACGTCAACAAAAGCGCTTCACGTGAAAGCGTCCATCCTATGGGAGCGTGCAACCGACTTGATAAGAAACTGGAAGCCTGGTATGTGGGCCGCCCTCGTCCTCCGTCATCACTTTAAACGATAATTCTAACATCAATGTAGACATGGATGAACAGGAGGCAATTGACTTTTATGCGTCGTTTGCGGCCCTGGACGCCCTCCTGGAGGATCTACGAAGTTCCCTTCCAACACCAGATCCAGTGACCAATCCGATATCTATCCAGAGGAAGACTCTCTTTGTTGCCCATAATTTGACCTACGCCGCTATCATGCAGTTGTACGGTCTTTTCGCCAAGGTCGACAAGGAGTCTAACGATAAGGTTCTCATGGCCGCTCGAGCTGTATTTCGAATGACCGGTACCGTGCCGCATGGCTCGTCCATCAATCCGATCATTGGGGTAAGTCCGACTTTTCGTCGTAGATTTTCTATCGCTCATCCCACTTACGGTCTTTTGTCAGACGGTCTGGGTATCCGCGAGTCAAGTCCTACTCGAGGAATTGGTTATGTTGAGGGCGTCTCGCTCGGCACATGACCCTGCCAAAAACGAGGAAAAGGAACTTTTCGTTGTCTTTAATGCCGGATTTCAAGATATGATCATCTTGGCGGAAAGCTGCATTCTCTTAAGTGAGTCGGTAAGATGTATTCCACGGCAGCCTTCTAAACATCCTTGACACAGAGTATCAGGTGATGCAAATACAGGAAGCATTCGCTACATTGTAATTGCTGGTTTTTCATCGAAGGAAGTGCTTATAGTGGTTTCATTATTGGGTGACGCGCTGTCGTGAGTGCATTAATATTGGGTTTATCCTATAGATTACATTTTTGTAACCATCAACATATGATATTTCTAGCTGTATAAAGAGCGCGCATTGTACGTGTATTCAAAATAGTCAATATATATATATATATCAATCTTCACTGTCGACAGCAAGAACTGGCCGCTTTCTGGGTTTTTTCACTCCCGGTGGCAGAAACTTTAGTACTATTGCACTGAATGGCAATCACCAAAACCGCTGCGAACCACTAACTCATTGCCCGGTAGACAGTCTCACGACGAGCTCCGCGGAGGAACGTCACGCATTTCCAAAATATTGGTTCTCTCCCTCTTCAACTGTTCCACCCCGTCGAGAGACACGAGTCCACTGACGTGGGTCATCTTGAGTAAGGGACATGCATACCTTCCCAAAGATGCTGGTCGTCACTGGACACAGAAAACTCTGCTAATGCCCTCGCCCGTTCCGGTCTCCACGTCCGGGCGCCTACGTACAAATTAGGCCCCAAGGAGTTGGCTCGCAGTGCAGAAGGAACTGGTCTGAGTAGAGTTCGAAAGGCATTGCCTTTTTGAACACAACAGGCACCTATGAGCGATGTGATATTCATGCATGGACGCCAGGCCCTAAGATGATATTAGAGTCAGGTGTGATAATAGGAGACGGTGGTCCGAAAGAGATTGTCGGAAGGCATGATCTAGGACCTAATGGAGAGTTTCAAGGGCCGGACCAAAGAACCAGCATAAGAAAGGCATGAGTCGCTGATCCGGGTCGTCTTCGAGGTATACCTCGTCCAAGTACTGCCCGAAGTTGTTGGGTAGAGACATTAAGGCCGTTGAGTTGAATATTTGAAGAATCGGCAATTCTTCGGGATAGATTAGTTTGAGGACCACTTGTGAGTTAGTCTTGAGGGCGGACGCATCGTTCACAACAGCCCTTCCCTTGCCAGAATCCTCAGATTATCATCGAAATCCAAATTACGAACGTACTGGGAGGTAAAACCAAACCTTCGGTTTCACTTCTTTACCAGGTTTCCAAGATGGTAACTTGTCTGGATGATATCTCAGACGTAACTGGTAGCCCCGCTCGAGAAGAAAGCTATAGTAACCTCTCCAACTTACTTCATGAGGGTAGAGCTCGGCACTGACGCCATACCTGTTCGTAGGCATGAGGTGCTAGTAGTGGTAGTAAGCAATAACAAAGCATACATAAGTGACCAAGTGGAAGTAGGGGCGTCGGGTAAGTATTATGACTGCAGGGAAGTAAGACGGCGAAGGACACCGATAGTTCGATCAATGATTTCTCCGTCCGTTCCGTTCGAGAACCCTTCCAGATCAGCTGGAGACTCTTCCGAGGGGACTCAAGACCCGTCCAAGTAATTGCTGGTCACTGCAGAGCGAAGAATGGGAGCTTTGCCTACGAGGTGAATGAGTTCGTCTGGCACTGGCGAAATGAATATGGTCGGGACAGGGAAGTCTGGAGGTGTCGTATACTTCGCGTCGTCGACGTCATTTGCCAAATGCTTGTGAGGCGAGGTGGCATGAGGTTCCTGTGAGTCGCGAATAGCTGAAACAGACAAGGAGATGCTCTACTCGTCATAATAGTGATAATCGTCATGATATGCCTGCGATGAGTCGCCTGAAAGGTCTGGGTAAGAATTGTCGTTTTTCGAGATAACATTGTTGCGAGAGAAATGATTGTGAAGGAGTGGCGAGGAAGGGGTGAGATGATAGCCCAGGTGGTGCGGTTGCTCTTGGGAGCGTTGTTAGGTGATTACTCGAAGGATTCTGAGTAGGATAACTTATAGGTGAAATATCCTGTTCCCGACGAGCCTCCCATTCATGATGGCGCATTTTGGCATGGCGAGTTATGTTCGGATTTCCTCCAAGTCCAAAGTCGCGTCGACACTCGACACAGACGCATTGCAGTGGCATCTTGAAGAGTAACAACTTTACACAAAAAGATGAAAGTAAAAAGCCGTACAAGAATGGCCAAGGAAGAGCTCTGACAGTTCTTGATGCCGGTAAATATAGAAAGACGGTACAGGGCAAATAATCGATTCGATTAGCGTGGCAGTCGTGGAAATAAGTGTACATGTGATATATTTGGCGCAGATTGTGGCTATGCCTGAGTGACCTCAATCTACTTTGCATTCTCGCAAGGATCCTAGGACCTCTCTGGACTTCTCACTGGAATTCAATCTGGAGCTGCTCGAGGAATGAGCTGGTGGAAGTCTGGTATATTTTGGCGCCTGCCCAGTGCTTCGAGCGGCGATGAATGCTGCAAGGAGAACAACAACGAGGTCTACTTAGTACTCGAAAGGGGCGAGTCAAAACGGGGACACAGCAATGTACTTGATTCATTAGCCTGACGTTCTCTCGTATTTTTTTACCATCATGTCCGATTATTCTTCAGAGCAACCTCGATCTGAGCTCTCAACCTCAGTACTTGAAAAGTATCCACCATGTCGCCAGGGCTCTGTGTTATGGTCTGCTGTCCTTTTGTCTGCATTTTTCAAAAATTAACTCAAACACATAACCGCAGGCTCCTTTACAGAGGGGAGAGCCTGAAGCCGGATCCTCTCAGTGTAGCCCACTTTGGACCTCCTCGAACTAAGGAGCGGGGGAAGATCGTCAAGCCCTCAATACAAGATATGCTCACCATTCCGATTCCAGGGTGGTTTGAAGACGTAGTATGTAGACCCCCCTTTCTTGGATACTGAAATCTGACCCCCATTTTCATAGGACAAGACGGGAGAACATGTTTTCCCTTTTATCCCAGACCCTCGTCTACACACTCTGACACTGCAGGCATCTGCATCGTGCACTGGCTATCGGACAAGATCCATATGCCGCTTCAAATGACATGATTGTGTTGCAACCGATACTTTCCCCTATGAACTTCATGTTGCCCGTGCAGTCAATTTTGCGCATGATATTGATCTAACGGCTGCGGATTCGACCATGGGGACGAACCAGCAATTTCATATGCTTAGTTGGGCAGCAACGTACGATTCCTTCTTTCACTCCGTCTGGGAGGATGTCCTTCGAGAGAATGAATTCCAGCTTGAGTTAGTGTCTGTTCCTTTTTTTTTTTTTTTTGCGAACCTAGTGATCCTAACTTGTACTTCCTCAGGTTCAGACCGGTGTGGCCTGTGCTATGTCTACAGGAAAGCCTCCCAACTACATACACTACTGCTCCAGATGTGGTCATATCATACCGGGGTGTACCTCTCTTCATCACCGAATATGTGAAAGCGCACCCCTCCCTCTTGGACGAAGGTATTTCCCCTCACTTGAAACACCTTCTGGTTTCTATGCAATCCGCGCTGGTTGGACGTAAGGAACTTCGGCCTGTCTTTGGCTTACTGGTCCATGAAGCCGCTGTAATAATGATGGTGATTAGCTACATTCGCGGAAATCAGGTACGATTGTTTTGTTGGCCTCTTCTACGCATTCTCCTGACGCTGGCCACATAGTTTTGTTCGAGGATTTTTGGTGACCGAAGATCTCCGATGTTTCGTATGGACAGATCTTTTGATGTCCTGGCTCTTCGCATGACCATTCTCAACTCGCGTTCCTATACGCAGCAGATATCTGAAGCTGAAGCTGCGAATACCAAAATTCGACCTATACCATGTACGTCTCTGAGGTATAATCTGGCGTATCTTGGGCCCTTTCCAGCCCTTATAGACGACCAATCAAACAGGTCAGTTTCAGGTTAGAACACCTGTTGTTGACAACATGCTTATGACAAATAGATTCGAGCATGAAACAGATGCGCATCATTGGATGCTGTCTCGACAGATACAAATGAATGACTCTGTCTCACAATCCAATGACTTGGATCGGAGACTTTCCGACTCGTCCAAGTCTTGGTTGTTACTATTCGTCTGTTGTGATATTCCGGCTCAGTTAGATGTGGGTGTACATTCAAGTCCTGGGTGATTTCAATCTTACTTTGGTTACAGGACACCTTGATTAATTGCTGCATGCAGTATCTCACCCCACGGCAAAGGGTCACCCTCGCCCGCTTCCGTCATGAGCACCTGCAAGTATACAACTCTCTCCGTACCGACGGATTGATCAAATCCTCTGCCGAACCAGACCAGACGTCATTGATAGTGGACATACAACGGACTGCCCGTTTCATCGCCAGTATTGAAGATACCTTTGGAACCGAGTTCAAAGCTGAAAAGCCGTGTCCGATACGATGGTCGATCCTACTCAATTCGTTTCTGAGAACAGCATGGACAGACATAAGGTTCAGAGGTCCCAGTATTATTGAGTTTCAGTGTGTCTGGTTCTCTATCATCCTTACATCATCATCTCATATCATTTTCACTATAAGGTGCTACCCGTCCTGGTCAATGCATCGCAGCGTTAAGAGTAATGCTATTGATGACGAGTCCCCCATACCTCATCAGCAAATAGTTCCAGATGCAGCATTCATCGTTAAACCTGACTTTGTGTTCGGCGACGCAGCATTCTCCGATTACGACTATGACGATCAATTTCAGTTTTCCAATGAGCTCTCAGTAGCAGCAAATCCGGCGATATACACTGGGACGACGATGCACTCCGAGGTTCCCGTCGTCATCGTGGAATACGTAAAAAGTTATGGGCTGCAAGGACGAAAATGGCACCTGGTTTATTTGTCGATGGCGATGAAGTCAGCAATGGGTTTGCTCCGCGCTTTGGCATTGCCTCCCATTGTTCTAGGACTTTTGGTAGATGGCTTTCGTACTACGGTTGTCTGCTGTTCGGAGTCAGTGGATGAGGTTTGTTCACTGCCATCCATTCATACCATGTAACTAAACCTGTTTGTTGTCTAGGACTTGGTCACTGAACTGCCTGAAATGTATGGTTTCAACCTGGTCAAACCGATCGATGTTTTTCGGCTACGGCGGTGCATGCGCAACGTGTGGAAGCTTGCTCACAAGATAGAAAGCTCAGATCGGGCGGCTCATGTCGAAGTAGAAAAGTCGATATCTTCAGAGTCATTTCCTTTTTGGAAGGTGGAGGCAGATCGACACGTTGGTAGTAACTAGACGAAGGATACAGTTCGTGACTGGTGCGATGATGTGGCGTCCAAGGCTCCCCTCTCTTCACCCTGACGTTCCGTTACGTCGCCGCGTGCGAAAATCGACAGCTCAAAATCGATGAAATAATAATGTATAAGATAGATCGAGGAGCGACTGCGCGATTTTCAAGTTGGACTTCATATCGGGTGTACTCCAAGGGTCGATTCGATGATACCCTTTCGGTATGAGACGTGACGAATCCATCAGAAGGTTGAAGGACCACGCATATCTAATGAGGTAGATTACCGTAGATATAAGTACACATATAACCGAGCCCGAAAGGTCCACAATGTATAATCTAATTAAAGCATACTGTGTATTGCGTATCTCTGAATATCAAGCCCTAAATCGAGGCCCGAACGATAGAAGGTTCAAGTATTTCCCATCCTGATTGTTTGAGCGAGATGCCAGCCTACGCCTTCCGTTAGAATTACAAAGAACACGATAAAACCACAAGCGTACAAGAACCGCAGATGCTCGTTTTGATTCCAATTGTTTTCGTGGCAGTATATGCGGTTTGACATGGTATGAGCTGGATACAATATGGTCGGTGGTACACGTGTTGATTACATTAACCTAGTAAACCAGTTGCAGACGTCACGAAAAGATCCGGAAAGTACTCAACTCACAGATTGCGTACACTCCGTCTTCAAAACTGACGACAGCAGAGGAGCACGCTTGCGAGAAAGAGTGGCAGCTAGAATGGCAGAATTTCGACCATCCTTCCTATATAGAGGCGGTGTCAACCCACTTAGAGTGAACGCTGAAGACTGAAGAGGTTGGTGAGCATCAGAGTAAAATAAATCACTAGATATCCCAACAAGAGAAGGGGTAGGTGAATCGGTATGGACGAAAGGCGTGGCAGATGAAGGTCCGGCATCTGGAGTTAGAAGAACATACGAATCTGCTGATTGCGGCGTCGAAGGAGAATCACAGGCATACGGAAGGTCGATCTGTGCTTTGTCAATGAAAGACCTGAATGGTCCAGTCCTGTGACGCACCTTCAAAATAGTGGAGGTGGCCAAATTTGAGAGCCTGTGCATCCGCAAGGGGCGCTTTCTCAGTGAACCTTTGCCAGTCGGAGTGCTCAATGAAGCGCCTCTCTGCAGTTCCTCTTCTAACACTCGAACTTTGTCTTGAAGTTCAGCATTTTCGCTTGACGATAAGCTAGCACGATAGGAAATCTCGTTTCGCAAGTCCCTCTCCACTTCTAGTGCTTGTGTCGACAAGTCGACACATTGGATCATTTGACGCTGAAGGGACGAGATACGTTCAGTGAGATTGGCACGTTTCTCCTGAGAGGCAGCAAGTTGAAGTTTGACAACATGAAGCTCGTCGGTCGTAGAATTGAGTTGGGTACGGAGAGAACATCGGTGGGCTTCAGAGGACGCGGATTCAATGGCGTAGCTTTGACTGAATTCCGTTGGCGGTCGAGGTTCGAAAGAAGACGTCATTGTTTGGAATGCCAGGTCTCTGCTGACGAGCAATTTATTATGCTCGAAGAGTTTGAAGTTGACTTGCGATAATCGCGCGGCTTCGCTCTCAGCGCGTTGTCGCTCTCTACCTTCCTTGTCGAGGAGACTTGACAGAGATTCACACTGGCCCTGGTATTCTCGGACTGAACGCGAGAGCACAGTGTTTTGAGTTCTGACTCTCTTCAGGACCTCCAGGATATCCATGCGAAGTTTCCTCTCCCATAATATCGCCGACTGGTCGCTGGATTGACCGTCGGGAGTAGTTGGTCGCTCGGCGGGCAGGGGATAAATAATTTGACGTTCTTCCCGTTCCATGACAAGGGCATCCCGAGTGGCTTCCAACTCCACAGATATGTGCTTGTTTCTGGATTCAAGAAGCGCGACTTTTTCTTCAAAGTCAAGGAGAAGGCTGCGAGTAGCGGCATTCATATCTCCAGCGAAGGTCTTCCTGCGGACATGAAGGGAAGTTTGTGTAGGATGTGACACGGGTAGGGTCGTGGAAGTCTTGGGTATAGTCATGGACAATATTCGGGTGTGGCGAGGATTGCGCAAGGTGGCCGCAGCATGGAGCATGACAAGGTCGTTGGTGGGCTGCGGGTGCAACACGGCGGATCAGGGTTTGTCACTGTGAGCATGAACGGCGAGTATGCACATACAGGATTTTCAAAGAGCGTGAGATTCCTTGAAGGGTGTTCAGGAAGGTCGGAAGTGATTCTGTGCGCCGGCATTGCAATATATATATAAACGAAGGTGTTTCGGAAGCGACCGGGGTGTTGAAATGAGAGGATGAATGCTGAAAGACAGAGGGATGAGCAAGACAGATGGATCAGTTCGCCCAACTGTTAAAAAGGGAAAAAATAAAAAAAGATAAAGGAAAACGCCGACTGCGGTGAATTCCATTGTCCGTATAGTCACGGACTGATGCAGGACTGAGAGTTTCAACCAGTAACTTCTTTCTTTGACATCCGTTGGACAAAATATAGGAGGCAGTTTTAATGGTAAAAAATCGAGCAAAAGCTCACCTGGCACAGTTCGGCGAGTTCAAAATATATACATATCCATGGCAGTTCGAGATGGCAAGCGTTAGTACCAGGTAAAGCGTCAAGGGCGATCATCCGTTGCCATCAGTGGCTGTGAATGTATCACGTGCCTGTTCACGTCAGTCATCCGAACGGACGGTCACACGTACTGTGACACGGACGGTACGGGCAATATCCGTCCTCGGAGCAGGAGGAGGAGCTGGGATGGACTACTTCTCCAAATTCCTTCGTACTGGCACGCAATCGACACCAAAACCACCTACAGACCATGCGCAGGAGTTCCACAAATCCTGGAATTTCATCAAGGTCCGTTCGTCTTGACTTCCTTTTGGAGCCTTCTCATCTTTGCCAGAATACCTTGTTGTATCCTGACGAACGGCAATTGAGCCGAGGAATAAAATCCACGGATGTTCCAGCTCACCTTCAATCACTTGTTGACACTCTTGTTCTTGAATCGACGCGAACCGAAGAAGGGTGTGTGTCATACGTTATACCAAATGATTGTAACTCAACCATACATTCAGCACGACGGGGGCCTGTCTGGAGTACCTTCTCAAGAATGGTGAATATTTATTGGAGACCCAACGATTAACTATCTTACCGTTTCTAGACGTACTTGGTACCCTCGTTCGATTGAGCGAAACAGATCGACCGTCTGGGATTCAAGCTGAAGTTCTCCGGGCCGTCCAGAACATGGTCGTACTATTGGATGAGCAATTCCTTGTGCACTCTGCGGTGCACAGAGCTGTCCTAAGGCTGTTGCGCAATTGCGTTGGAGATGATATCCAGGAGCAGCTGGACGGCCGCAACAAGGTCATGGGCGCTGCGGGTAATGCTGTGAGGAGTCAACCGTCCGAATATGAAGAAGACTGTACGTCATCCGACTTTCAACGCTTCTGTTACCTTTTGACCTTTCTGCGAATAGTGGTCAATCTTCTTTGTATTCTTTGCAGTCGTATTCGAAACTACCGCGAGCTATTGATGATATTCTTCCACGATAAACATTGGTATCGGTCTGAGCCATTGTTTTCTGTTGAAGAGGAAAACGAGGATGAAGATGAAGAGGATGAGGTCCTCAGAAATTCACCACCAAGATCTCCATCTCCATCACCCTCCCAAGCAACCGTGACATCAGCACCGGCTTCATTATTGGCGAAGAAACCCGAATACGAGTTTCTCTTGTTCAACTATCTACTGCGTTTCGTTCATCGGGAAGGTCAAATAGGTGACTTTGCACGCGCAGGATTACTATTTCTCATGGATGTTGCTATGAGCCCGGGAGAGCCCGTGCATCGTCTAACTGGTGACGATTCCTCGTCTTCCATGTCAGCATCATCTCCGGCGGACCCAATCACGGATGCCGCTCTGGCGTTGGCGGAGTACATTCTCGACGGTGATTTTTCAGAGGTCCTTGGGGCTGGTCTCGGAGCTGTCTATTCCCTCCTTCCAACGAAACTTGAATACCCTCCTCCTAAAAGCACCCTGGAGAATGCCATGGTCATTGGTAGCACAGGTCTCGAGGACGAGGATGAGAAGGAAATGATGGAAGTTGCCAGAGCCAAATCTCTCGCCATGGGAGTAGAAGACGCCACGAATCCAGACTTCCGCTCTCGTTTGGACCATTTCCTGAAACTCCTGGAATTTTTGCAGGATGTTCTTCGGCGAAATGTTGTTCATGACTCTATGGATGCTTCGTCTCTTGTTGGTACAGCCATCGTCAACTCCATCCTTGATGCTGTCCGCAGAATATTCCTCGAAAATGTTTTGTATCCGTCGGTGTTAGAGTGTTCGGATACTGACGGTAGTGCAGTTGCGGTCATGTCTTATATCGAGGTCATGATTCGAACTCTCCAAGACGGTCAGCTTGCTGATGTTCTCGTCGACTTTCTCATTAGTGAGGACAATGACGAGGTGCGGCTGAAGCCGCGACCGAATTCAGTGTTGAACCTGACCGCTGGTCCTGCTCCGCCGCAAGCCAGCTCGAATACGACCAAGCAGCAGAAGCTGAGGCGGCGCAAGAGTAGTGCTATGGTTCTATTGGAGATGGAAGCACCTGATGCACAAAAGCAGTCAGAATACTTCACCTCGATGGGTCGGTTTACTCTTAAAGACCTCCTGCTGACGAACCTTCGGTCAAAGTCACAGCCAACAGCCACATCCACTCTCCAACTATTCCAGACATTACTGCTGCAACGTCCTCAGCTGTGTATAGACAAAATCATGATCGTCATCTTCGATCCCAAAGCAACTAGTTTTCCCCATCCTGCTTTGATAGCAAGCGCGGTTGATTCAACACCGTCGGCAGAGAATGAAGGTGACGACGAGACTTTTATCTATCCTGGTTCAGAGGAGCCTAGCGTTCCTTTGGAAACATCCAGTCCTCTATTCTACCAACCAGAAACAACATATTCCACCCACGAACGGGAAATGGGCCTTTACCTTACGCTGGTATCCCGAGTTGATCCCTCGCATAATGCTGACCCTTTCAGTACGGGTTATGACCACTATCTTGGTGACGCCCTGATCTCGATACAAAGCCAGCCCGCATTCCGCGCTGGCGAGCTACCTGATCCTGAAACAGGACCGAGCAGCAAGCATCGACTCAATGTCCACGACCCCATCCTTGACCTTATCCTTGAGTCTCTTAGGAGATTCTTCTCAAAT
Source organism: Armillaria nabsnona (assembly GCA_030407065.1). NCBI lineage: Eukaryota > Fungi > Basidiomycota > Agaricomycetes > Agaricales > Physalacriaceae > Armillaria > Armillaria nabsnona. The sequence goes on from JAUDQA010000005.1 coordinate 2,353,033, forward strand.
ACGCCTGAATTTAACATTGCGTTGACGGGTGTTCTAGCGACGCTCGCAATGCATCCGGACAGATCGCTGGCTGGCTGGTTGACGTTTGCCGTCAATGATTCGCTTCCCGCAGAAGGAAAGGACTGGTTAGGGACATACGATGACGGCGACGACCGCTCAGTAGACTTTCAGATCGAAGAGCGACTCGAGACAGAAGCCCAGGGTTTGCCGGCTTCAAGCATGGATGAGAACTCGAGACCTATCGTGCACACGATCTTCCATGGGCTCGTATCCCAGTTAGAGAAGTACCGTCAAATTGTTGATGACTTTGACAAATTTCTGCTCGAGCGCCGGCAAGGACTACTGTTCTCTGAGAATCTCAATGATGCCCTGTCTTTGGCTATTGAGATATCTAATGATCAAGGGCGACCTGTACAGCCGATCGATCCTATCCCGCAACCGCCACCCCCGAAACCCAAGTTCAAGCCTTCAGCTTCCTCTTCCGCGTCTGCCCTCGTATCTTTCTTAACACCCAAAAAGAGCAAAGCCAAAGCGAGCGTTGTATCGTCCGAACCGTCCACATCTCCCAAGGCTTCTGAAAACAAGAATCTCTTGACGAGTCCTTTTGGAGCTCATTACCAGAAGACGGGTTCTATCACCGTGGAACCTCTTATAGCGCCTGCACCCTCCTCGGGTCCATGGACGCCCACGAAGAGGACCTGGAATGCCGAGGAGGATGATGTCTTTAGCTCAGGTTTCGCAGATAAACAGGAGCCCAATCCCTTTGTCGAGGATGACAAAGCGGAGGTGAAGGAGAGTATACCCACAGTGACACTATCTCGATTGCTAGACAATGTCGTGATTTTAGAGGAGAGTATAAAGGAGCTGGTTGCTATCATCCATGCTCGACGAAGCTTGGGGGTTGATTCTGTTCGATATTTATAATATTTTCTGCTCTGACGGTTTGTAATATCTGTATCAGCTATCTATGAGATTCGCGCATGCGGCATGCTCAAGTGTATCATAAATTGTAGATACTTTATGTATTGTCAATCTAGAAAGAGAGCAGTCTGGATCACTGTTCTCGAACGGTGCGACACTACTCGGTGCGTTTTTATGTGTTAATCTGACAGTGCTCTAGACCTGCAGGCCATTGTGCGGACTACATTCCTGACCTACCGCGCTCACGTGAGTAAAACGGTGAATGACTGTGTCCCGCCTTTGTCGTGGGTAACTCGAAATAAGGAAGAAGAGCGGGAGCAATAGAATTTTGGCAGATCCGAATTGGATACTTGAACTACGGAAATCGCCCCGCAAATCGAACGGTAAACTAAGTAGGTAAATGTCCCGAAGAAATAGCCTTTGATTGCCGGCTAGGCATTTAAGAATTTAGACACGAATAATCAAAACCGAAACCGAAAGTAAAAAGGTATCATCGACGCGAGAAAATGCCCAAATCCCCTGGTATAGTAGTAAATAGAATGTAAATAGTCCAGATAAGTTTATCCCGAGGCCTAAGGACGTAGGTCAGCGCCGATAATATTACGATGAGCCAACAGCCTGACTTGCCGGAAAGATCATCTACGAAGTGAAACGCCTGCCCGCAGTGGGCCTGCGGAAAGCTGCTTCCCATTCCCTGAGGGCCTGGACAAAGCCCGAGTTGGGGGCAATGCATGCCCGCTCTCGCTTTACATAGGCAAAAGCACTGTCGTAGGACATACCCCGATTGCGGATAAGATAGGCGATGACAATCGAAGCGCTCCTGGACACACCCTGCAAAATGATCAGATCGGATCAGACCCAGCAACAACACGTCATACCTGCTGACAATGCACCAGAACGCTCTTCCCCGAGCGAAGACTCTGGTCAATATAGTTGCATGCTGCCTCTAAATAGCTCTTGATATCCGCCGACGAGGTGTCGAGGATGGGGATCCGGTGGCAGTTGAAACCATCTTTTTCAGAGAGGGGGAGCCATGGCGCATCCATCACCTGGACGAGGTGGGTGATATTCTTTTCGACGAGGGCATCTTTTTCGTGGACGGCGGCCAAGGAGCCCAGGTAGAGGGCACCGGTCGACTGGGAGGCAGGCAGGATTTGGTGCATGGGAGTGCACATTGCCTGTTGAACAGCCAAAGAGAGAGAGTCGAATCGGATCATGGTAAGAGTAGTAGAAGTAGGAGTAGTAGTAGTAGGTGAGTATTGCTGCCGGATACTGAAGCCGATGCTGAATACCACCAGCCAATGGATCCTGCTTTATATCCTCTCCCCATTGAATATAACCCGTTCCAACTTGTAATCAAGTTCCAGGTTGGTTCTCAGCCTCCAAATCACCGTAATACAAGATGCCTACTGCCTGTGGAATGCGGCACATGGATGTAGGGGGAGAACATTTTGTTGGCTCTGACTCCTCGATTGACGTACCGAACTGGCCTGGTGGGGCTGCCTATCACCCCGCAAGGGACCCGATGTCTAGACTCGTGCCTAGCGGATCACTTTTCCCTTAATTTTCTTCAATGAACGCGTACAGCAGGCCAGCGACGTGTCCTGTTCGGAAGGGCGGTACAGTACTCTGGCTGTACTGGTTATCTATCAAAGGCACCACTCGCTGACTGTTCCTGCGGTGTTGGAACTTTGTTGGAACCTGAATGCCCGCCCCGACTCGGATCCGGGGTTGTAAATACGATCCTCGTATTACTCTGACCGTAGTGTCTGTCAGGTACCCCCTCGACGCGATATTACTCGTTCCTTGATCATGATGATATATTTCACTGTTCTCATTCCCCCCTCAATTTTTTTCAACGCGTTCTTCGCTTTCAAGTTCGCTCACACGGAATGCACTGCATGGTCAGCATTCCCGTCTTTGTTCTCCAACGGTCCCCCACTTTCTCGGTAGCTGCTATCGGAAGTCGATAGGAAGGCGACACGGTACGGCGGCCTCGACGAAGGTCCTCACCTTGTTCTTCAAGTAGCTTTGGCCTTGTCGTTTTTTCACTCACGAATGAAAACAGACTTCGAGAAGCAAGCGAAGCAACTCTCCTTGTTCTCGTATATGATGAGATTGATCGATAGGTATGATGCTGTTCAGGCCCTTCAATCAGACTCTAGCTAGCCTCCGGTGAAAAAGAGTCGGTGATAAGATTAATGAACAATCAAGATAATAATAACATTTACTTGGATTTCGTTTTCTTCCCTTTGCTCTTTTTAACTTCTCCCCCTGAACTCCCATTGGCGGCCTTGTCCCCAAATAGCTGCTGTTGCAGTTTTTCAAACTCTGCATCGTCAATATCTGGTGGCGGTGGCGGAGCAGCGCGTTTAGATTTCTTCTTCGGCGCGTCGTCGCTATCGTCATCGCCAGCCTTTCCACGTTTCTTCCCCTTGCCCTTAAATTTGTGTTCTGGCTCTGCATATTTCGCGGCCAAGCCGTCGAAGAACCCGTCCATGCTTTTCTGACGCTTCTTGAGAATCAGTGCCTGAAGCGCGGAGGTATCTTCTTCCTCGTCTTTCTCCTTCGCTTTGCCCTTGCCCTTTCCACCCTTGCCTTTTCGTTCGCCCACCTTGCCGCTTCCGTAAAATTCGTCCCAGACTCCCAGTTCCTTTGCCAATTTCTCTGCCTCTTTTGCCTCTTTTTCACCTTGCTTCTTCCTGACGAGTTTGGCCTTTTCGTCTTTGATGCTGGACTCCCAAGTGCGCATGGAAGGCAGCTCCTTCTTACTGATGAGGTCAGAGATGATGACGATGAAGCGAGATTCATCCTCGTGTGAGGAATGAGGAATGAAGGTCATTATTTCCCCAAGAGACCCTTTGGTATCGAGATAAGCCGACTTGAGGTCTGCTACCTCTTCGGCAGAGCCTAAACGGTCGAATAAGGAACTGGCTGACAATCAACGGCTAAAAACGCGCCTTGATACTCTTTCTTCATGTCATCGAGCTTTCCTCGGGTAACGCGATCGAAAAGGTCCTCAAAGTAGGCCTCCCAGCCGTCCTCGCCTGGACTCAACTCAGGACCTTCACCCGTCTTGCCTGTCTTGTCATACCGCTCCCTACGTTTCTCATCGCTAAGGACGGCATAGGTAAAGCCCACCTGCTGGAACTTGGTGGAAGCCTCTGCTCGGGCGGATTCGGTGGCAGTCGCGTGCTTGTCGGGGTGGTAAATGAGGGCGAGTCGGCGATAGGATTTCTTTATAGCGTCGATAGTGGCATCTTCTGAAAGATTGAGAACAGCGTACAGGTCGACATCTTCTTGTCCAGGGAAGAATTGGGAAATGGGATCTTGGTCGTCCATGGCGCTGTTGTCGTGGTCGTTGATGTCAAGGGAAGGCAGTAGACACGTGACGTCACAGACGCGTATCATCACAAATTCCATAATGAGATTGCCCCTATTCTAGACTAATTATTGCAGAATATATGGGAACGTCTGGGTTGCCCATCTACCGCATTCATTCAGGCCACTGACCCACATGAGATACCATGTATATGAAAATATTACTCCGTACGAGCAGCCGGCAACCACCTGTGGCAACGTGTGATGGCCCAGCCATATCCTTGACATGACAATCATGGCAGCCCAAGGAAGGACGATGATAGGAGGAAGTATACGCGTTATCCACGAAGAAGGAAGACTCGGATGGACGGGCAGATAGGCACAAGCCAGACTTATGTACTCTGCAAAGAAAGTAATGGTCGCGGAATGGGTGCTTGGCATTCTGATCACTTCGTCAGAGCACGACACATGGGACAACAGTGGTGGAGCTCACCCGTAGGTAACCTTTTTCTTCGCACCTGTCGTCGGCGGCGGTCGGGGCTGTCGGATAGCTCTTTTGATGAGCTTGACAGACAGAGAGCAGGAGACGGCCCCACTAGCAAAATAGATGACACCAGGGGATCGTGTATAGAGAATGAAGCAAGCAGTAAGGGTGGTGACGATCTCATTTGTCTACAAAGCGTCAATGGACAGTATAACAGAGAGAAAAGGCTCCTACATTATCAAGGAATTTGAGCCATCGTGGCAGAACACGTGCATCTTCAGCCATTCTGAGGGATACCAGACTTTGCTTAGCGCATTGGACGTAGTAGTCGTACAGTACTATAGTAGTACTAGGACACGTCTGGCTGGCGGAGAAAATCGTATACGGTAATAATCCCCGTTTGGTCATCTTTACTGGTCACGTGTTTGAAATCAACGGAGCGCGTTGTCGCAGCGACTTTGACTTTCCTTACTACCGCCATTACATGCCACCCATCCGTATTTCCATTTCGCTTCTGTGACCCTTCTGTCGTCGCCCCGTATCTGCTCGAACAATGGGCGATCAGAGTCAACAATCAAGCACGTCTTCCCCGTCGACGGCGATGCCCAGTGCACCCAATTTGTCTCAGAATAACGCCCCTGGCCGGGAATCACTGAGACCGCCGTCGCATTCGGCTCCATTTCGTCGCTCGCCACGTCTTTCCAGTCCTATTCCTGAGACTCCGGACGTTTCACGGCAAGAAGAGCCTTTCATCACAGTCGTCGAGGAGGTTTCGCAGGAATCACGTCCGGTTACGCCAGAAAACGAGCAGATGCCTAACGATGGTGAGCACAGTCTATTTCTCTTTCATACTCACGTTGAATATTATACAGAGCCGTCATCCGTCCTCGCCTCAAGAATAATGCGTGCTCACGATAATCCGTCTCCCCCACCTCAAGGTATCGATGGAGATGCCTCACTGGGAAAAGAATTCCCTGTCTTCCCATCTGTTGACGTACTAGAATCGCCAATGCTACCTTTGAGAAGTCTTTTTGACGGTCCCGAATCTCCAAGCCAGGTGCCACTACCGCCATCATCCTCTCCTGTTCTTACCCATCTTCCGAGTCCAATACCGACAACTCCCTCTGCAAGGGACATCTCGCAACCGGATTTGATATCATTCGACTCATTTTCTAATACGCCAGCCGGCCCGTCTGTACCAGCATGCGCTACCTCTTTACTGGACAGTTCGCCCGCCGGTTCTTTGTTCTCCGAAGGGGAACAGGCCGCGATAGCTCCATCTCCTCTCCGTAACGTGGAGTCAGTCAATGCTGATCTAGAGCCAGAAACTTTTAATGAGGAACAGTACGTGGTGGATACATTGATTCCTACTGATGAGAATCCTACAATTGCGATTGCGTCGACCAGCACTGCGGTTCAGGAGCCTGTGGATAATCCCCCAACCCCTGTTCGGCGTTCTAGTCGGCCTCGCCGAAGCTTTCTACCTAATGCACTTTCGCCAGTCAGGGAAAGACTACCTGTGGCTCATTTGCCTGATTACAACGAAGCTGTGTCGAAGACCGAAGGCAAGGGGAAGTCAAAGGAAACAGTATTTCCTAGGGAGAGCGAGTTGTCTGAGAAGAGCGAAGAAAGCGTGGTACCGATGACGCCACGTACTAGACCAGATAGACGGCGGGACGGGTCTCCAATGCGCAGGAGGGCTGGTGATATTCCTGGTATTTCCAGGCGGCAGCTAGCCTCATTGTCACCGAGTTCTGCTAACCTCCTTGGACAATTGCCGTCTGTTCTTCGTCCATCGCCAGGTGATGCGAGTATGACCCCTTCTACACCTCAGCTTTTGGTCTTACCCCCGCCCGCGACCTTACCTGCCAGCTCTAATGGTCCCATTCGATTTCCAAGTCCAACCCGACAAGCTCATCTTTTGTCTCCCGAAAGACCACAATTTCGCCTTCCGTTAGGGGATCCGAATAGAACGCCCGCTCGGCGAATACCTCTAGAGCAAGCAGTCGCACAAGGACAATTGTCTCCCGAGAGAGCTGCTATTTTTTCCAATCCTCGAACAGATAATTCTGGGTCTCTCTTTAATATACCACCAACAGACAGTCCTCCCCGCAGAGTTCCTCTAACGGCCCCCGAGTCCCCGATGAGGGCAAGTAAGTGGGGTGGGGTCAGGTTTGGGGGGAAGTCGCCTGAGCGAAGTAGGTCAGTAGAACCACAAGCGGTTACACGACCGACCGCAACTTTCCTGAAGGGGAAGCAGAGAAGTGGGTCTGCTGAGCCTACAAGTCATCCGAGTTGGACCGCGTCTACAAAACTTGGGCCACCGCGAAAATTGCCATTCCCAATATCGGCAAGTCGCCCACAACTGCCATCTTCCATACCTGAAGAAACCGCCGAACCACCCTCAGCTGCCCCCACAACTATATCAATCGATGGTGAATCTGAACACACGGTGCCGACACCCGCAGCACCTCAATCACAGACGTTCAAGTCCAACTTGAGGCAGCCCAGCGTCAGTGCAAGTAAAATTCCGAGAAAGAAACCGTATGCAAGGCCAGGGGTCGCTTCGGCCAGCAGATTCGCAGAACCTCAGGCTGTGAAATCTTCTAGAGCAGCTGGTTTGCGAAAAGACGATCTTTCCGTTGTAAGTCTAGGGGTTGAGGTTGAGGTGTCTAAACTTAGTTTGCATCTTTCTAGCTTGCGTCGAAAAAAGGTTCAACTTTAGGACTGGGGCATTCTATGCCAACAACGACCAATTTGAAGCGTAAACGTGGACCCGATCCTCTATCTTCTCCTTCTAGACCTGTTTCCACAGTCGTACGACAGGTCCCTCGTCGTATAAAATCGTCTAGTCCAACCAGGAAACCCTCTCAGAGGACTTTGAAGCTACATTTAGCGTCAGAGAATGACAGTCGTCTGCGCCCAACGGAATCACCAGCACCGGCATTGCCTCCATCACCACGGAACATTGAAACTGTACAGCAACTGAGTGGCCCTCCCTCCGTTGAGAATTCCGCCGCCACTGATGCACCGCCATCTCCCAGTGCAGAGCCGTCGTCAGAAGGTGCTCAACTGGTCGATACCTCCTCTCCTGTGGCTCCTCCGGTCCCAGAACCACCGCCGCCGGGTGTTCGTCGGACCACCAGAGTGCGGAAGTCTATCCATCCTGGCATTGACCTGTTCAGCCGTCCTCCCGATGCTCCTCCACCGCGTCCGCGTAAGCCTAGAGTTGAGGATCCCCTCTTCGCTGGTATGACATCGATAGCTCTACGTCAGCTGACGTCGTCAAATACAGTGAAAAACCAGGTATACCTTGCTGCCACGCTGGAGACTGAGATTATACGGAAGGAAGGGGCGCGTCCGGAGAGTCCTATTATGAAGGCCCGAACGGTGTCGCAGAAGGAGGCGGATGAAAAAGGAAGACTGAGGAAGGAGCGTGCCGAGAGACGAGCCAGGAGGCTGAATGGGGAGAACAAGGAGGACGAAGAGGATAATCTGAGTGCATTGGAGGAAGACGATGATTACGATCAGCTTGATAGCAGCCCGGTGCGGGGTGGGAGACATCGACGAGGGCCAGGGGAGGAAGAAGACTATGTGACCCCTGTTCGACCTTCACCGATGAAGGAGCGCTTGGTTGATGAAGTAGATGCGGGAGGGAAAAGGCACGTTAAGTGGGACCGAGGACTTTCTACCGCAATCTTTGTCGATGAGATCAAGCTGCAAAATATCAATGTGCCGAAGGAGAGCGATATCAAAAAGAGCTGCCTGGCTCCTACAGCGAAGGTGAATAACGTCCTGCTGATACGTGTAATACTGAACAGGTTCACACAGGCTATACCCTTGGACACGTTGGGCAATTTGCCGAACGCTTCTTCGCCATTGAAAAACCTCATTCCAGAGAGTGTTGTTGTCCAGAAGTTCGTTTACGACAGTGATCTCCCACAGGAGACCGAGCCAGCGGTTGTCAGAAGTACTCGTTCAAGATCCAAGAGGAGTAAGTCCTGACTAGGACTAAAGGGTAGTTCGGTGAACGAAATGTCTGACCAGAATCTGTTGGTGCTTATATATCTTATTGCTTTCTTATTACCCTTCATAATGAAAGCGACAGTTACATATCTTGGATTTCTACTTTCAACTTACACGTTCGACCTGGAGCTCATTTCGGACCCCGGTAGTTAATTGTGGCGCTTGCCTGGTTGACGGGGAACACAAGCATTTCAGCAATGTTGACATGCGGGGGACGAGCAGCTGCCCAGACGATTTCTTCCGCGATGTCGACAGCCGTCACTGGGTATGTGAGAACACAGGAGAAACGACAAATAGAATATATGAACTTACAAGGTTCCAGGCCTTCATACACTTTTCCAGCGGCAGCTGTGTCGCCTCGGTACCGTACAATGGAGAATTCAGTCTCCACCATTCCTGCGACACAGTTACTTCGTGAAAATTGAGTGAAACAAAACATGTGTAATATATACCTGGCTGGATTTCAGTGACTCGGATAGGAGTATTGACAAGTTCCCTCCTCATCGATCCAGTAAAGGCGCGGACGGCGTGTTTTGTAGCAGTGTAAATGCTTCCTCCTGCGTACGGTTCAAGTCCAGCAATGGATCCGAGGTTGATGACATGTCCTGCTTTCTTGGCCTTGAAATCTGGGCTTCATTAGTCGAAGTTATTGCTTTAGAGCTATAACATAAAAATACCCTTGATGAGCAGCTGAGTCATGGAAATAAGCCCAAAGACGTTGGTAGAAAACATGCTTTCGACGTCTTCGGGTTTGATATCTCCAACGTGCTCGACACCCAGGACGAAACCGGCATTGTTCACTACCATCCCTTATGAGCGTGCGAAGGGACAGAAATTAGATGATAAAACTCTACCTAAGATATCAACATTTCGGAGATCCTGAGGAACCTTATCCCAGAGTGTCGCAACCTGCGCCTTATCCGAGACGTCCAGCTGAACAGAGGCGAATTTTCCTCCTTGCTGGAGACCGGATTCTTTGTGGGCAGCAGTACATGCGTCCGCCACTTTCTTCAGCGCGTCGGCGCGACGGGCGACCAAGATGACATTCGAGCCTCCCTAATAGAGGCGGAATCAGTGCTGATTCACAAAATGTCGGTTTCCTTATACCTTGGCAAACAGCACCGCGGTGGCCTAGAGGGAAAGATAATCAGGTCCGATAACCTTCGGTTTGATAAGGGATCGTACCGCTCCAATCCCTGAACTGGCACCAGTGACGATAACGGTCTTTCCAAGCAGGCGAGAGGCGTTGAAGACAGACATGATGGCGTTGCTGAGAGCGTTGGTCAGCCGGGGTAAAAGTAGTAGACGACAGGACTTTGCTCAGAATGACACAAGATGGCCGCGGGAATGCAATCGGATACCCTCCGAAAAATCCGACGGGATGTCCGGTCCGTCAATCCGATGCAAAGAATCCGCCGCCGGCACTTTTCTTTCCTCCCTCACTTCATCGATGGACTTGGAATGGGATCGACTGCTTCAATGGTTAAGCGAAAAAGGGATGGAAGTATGCAAGGATAAGCTACCAGTAGAAAGGCGGAAGAGTATTGGTGGTCTGTGTCTATCTTTTCTATCCAAGTAAGCTGTTCAGATAGCATTAGGATGCGGCTTGTTCGCCTTACGGCCCTTCTCTCCGTCTGAAGTACTCTTTCGAGTCCCTGCTACTGCGATGATGAACATAAGGACACTTTCTCCCCTGTATCCGTCCAAAAAATTGGATGCCGTCCAGATGGTGTCTCTGCATTTGGCCATGCACCGTGAAAATCCCTCCATGGACCCACACTTTGGGCCATACGTCTCTGTCTTACCTCGAGACTTTGGGTTCCATCCATTGACATGGATAGCGGAAGAAAATACTCAAGTTCTATCGTTTGTTCCTCCGAGTGCAATGAGAGCTTTGGACAAGATGCTACATCGATTCCGCTCAGACTTTGATAAGGTCTCTCAGCAAACGGTCTGCTTCAAATAAATATACATTGCGTTTTCTGACGACTCTTAGAAAGGCATAAGTAACACAGATTACTTGTGGGCATGGCTGAATGGTGTGATCTACACATCTGCATCGCGCTCTTGCAATGTTGAACTAACTTCTTTATTTAAGTCAACACAAGATGTATCTACCAGCGTCTAAAAGCAAGGCAGTCCGATCCCGACAATTTTACTTTGTGTCCTGTTTTCGACTTTGCCAACCATAGTGCTCATCTCCCTCACATGTCACCGCGTCGTTCGAACGCCGACAAATTGGATGCACCACCACATCAGCGGTTCGGTGAGGACATGATATTTATATCCCCCGCCGACAAGCATTTGGATACCGATGAAGAAATATTCCTAAAGTATGGCGCACATTCTAATCGAACACTCTTTGTCGAATACGGTTTTGTCCTTCCTATATCTTCTGAAACACTGATCTGCGGAGAAGTCGACGGAGAGGTCGACGTTTTTGACTTTATAGACTCTCTCTTAACGAACAAAGGAAACCATCTTCAGGAACTCCTAGATCGAGAGAATTATTGGGGGCGGGTTTATCTCTCATTCCTCCAAGACGCCAACTAATTGACTGCATGTGCAGAGATTGGACTTTGCACTTATCGAGAGGATCTGCATATCCTTCTTTTCGTTTGCTCGCTGCATTACGGTTATACCACTTGGCATGGGATGGCATTTCTGAAGAGTCATTGAAGCCTTGGAAAGATACTCTGCTAGGCCATCGAGACGCCGTCTCGAAAGATAATGAGGAGAATGTTCGACGAACGATCGTCGAGATATGTCGCCAAGTAGCCCAAAGAGGGGAGATGCGTATAGCTGCTCTCAAGGACGCACGAATGTCTGCTTCCGGATGGGAAACCGACGCGTTTACGAGCATTGAAACCCTCTGGCTAGAGGAGATTCTTGTTAGTCGAGGAGTGTCTGAGGCTATCTTGAGTGGGATATCATTTTGAAAATTTTACTGGACGTAAGTAGTATCAGCTTCGTTCTTCAGCTTGCTATGATACTAAAGAAGTAATTAACTTTAGGACCAAAAATGTATTGAATAGTAATGCGGTTAGCACAGGGTACTTAAGTCCTGTTCAATTGACATGAAAATGCAACATTCCCATCTTTGTCGAGACTATCGACGAGTATCGCCCGCCGAGGTCTTCTCAAATAAGCTTCGGGACTAAGTGGGTATCATCCGGGTGTCAACCTTTGGTTAACCTCCGCCTGTCCTATTGACGTAGAGAACGAAGAACTTTCCTGTGTATCACCGTCCGTGTTTCAACTGTCAAGGGGTGTATGGAGTGTAGCGATAACAAATGTGGCCTAGTCTAGATCTCCCGTTCAATATTGATCGGTAGTATCGTCAACCGTCTCGCGAGCCTACCTGTCACTGTCGACAAAAAAACTGTATGTTCCATCAGTACCGCTCCTGCCTGTAGGGGCGCGAGGGGCGCCGCGTAGTAGTAACCGTCACTGGTCACTTAACTCCACTGCTCCATTAGCGCATTGTCCGACGCAGTAGGGCTGTCGATGACATGTCCCTGTGTGTTAATCCGACCGTCACCTTGAATAATAATGGATGATTATAGATGCATCCAACGACTATCGCCGTGGTCGAGACTCTTCATAATCGTAACCGATTCTGTTCAATATTCTAGCGTGTTTACTTCCGTTTGCTGTCTCGCTTGCAGGCTGAAGTGCTTTTGCGGAAGACATAATAGAGTCACCTGGACTACTCCGTGTCGGCGTGTCTGTTATCATTAGAAACGAAAGTAGTTCCCAGCATGCCCGTTCTCAGCCGCGCTCACTTCTGGGGCCACCTTATCCTCCTGGAACGCGTTTGGAAGCTACGAACAAAAGAGGTTAAGTTCCGGATATCTCGCTTTTCTTTCGTAAAAGAGAAAGAAAGATTAGTCTTGAATCAATTAGTGTAGGTCTCGTCCTTCCCCTGCCCCTTAGTTAGCAAAGGTCTGCAACGGTGTGCGATTTAGCAAAAGGGGAAAGAATACATGCAGTTTGAAGTTCTATATGTCAGAGCACGAGAGCGTCACCTAGGAATCTTCCGCATTGTCTGTCCAAGGAATGGTACAGTAAAGAATTTTACAGGGAGACACAAGAAGACGAAAGGCTCTAAATACCAGGAGTCCTGAAAGATGCCAACTCTTGAAGAGTTGAGTTCAAAAACCAATGCCTTATCAGTGAAGGGCAGAGAATCGTAGCGAGAATATCACTGCATCTAAGAGTATGCAGTTAGCATATGAACGATTCAAAAACAAGTATTTCAGACCAATACTTGCATCTGGCGCGTGTTATTGCTGGAAGGTACTCTACAAATACATATTGGGTCGAGATACAGCACAGATATACATGAACTGAAGCTCACATACTACAACTACGCCTTCATCTTCGACGACTTCTTGCTTGGCCCCGGAGGCAGCTTTATCTCCTCAAAGCCCCACTCACTGGAATTCAGAGGTGGTAGCCCTGAGGAGATTTTTCCGAACACTTTCTTTGGTTGAGCACTCTGCGGAGGCTGGCTGGGAGGATCGGGAAGACTAGGTGCAGGTGGCTCTTCCACCGCCTCTGGCTCGTCTCTGATATCTTCTTCCGAAAAGTCCCCGGCGTCATCATTTTCTTGGAGAGACATAGATCCTAATGATTGTGAAAGAGCACTGGTGCATGGGTCAACGACTGCCCATGTGCGCGTGGTACATTAGTTACTTACTGAATCTCTTGCTGTCGATGGTTACACCAAATCTTGCACGAGTCTTTGAACTGTAGAAGTAACCCAGACAGGTCATTGTAGAACTGTATATGTCGTTATTATTGCTTCCCAATTATAGCATATATAAAATATCTTACTTTGATACCCTCTTGCAAGTTGTTTGTGATCTCCCGATACTTGTGATATGATAGATCCAACGACTGAAGGGCGTGTTCTCGCTCCTTCACTGAGGGATCGTCCTTACGAGATTTTATAAATTTCTCGTTATCTGCCTGTAATATCGTTGTGCGACAGTGCGATGACGAAGGCCAAGTTCCGTACCTCTATAGATGAAAGGATATCTTCTTGTTTCTGTTCGCTTTCTTTAATGTATTCGCAGAATTTGTCATATTTTGCTAGCTCCTCGTCCAGGACATCTTCAAACGTCGCCGGTTGGACCTTGGTCAAACGTTCGATTCCGGAAGCAGCCTTCAGTATCCTCGGATATATGTCGTCCGCTTCGGCCAGGGCTTCTGCGCGTCGAACGTACTGATCTCGGTCGGCATGAAGTGTATCAAGCGACTCAAGCAATACTCGAAGATGCCGAGCGTATCTTGAAGTGATGGCTGATTCTGGAGTTTTCCTACTAGACGCCGTGGAAGAAGGTACCATAGCTTCTAGCTCCGACTACAGCACAAGGCGTCTCAGAACATCTTATAGTTCGAACGTGCGAGGTCCCACGTACCTCATTCAGCGTTAAATCTGTGATGTTGTTTTCCCATTCATCCCACTTATGTCTGACGGTGTCGTCGCTGGCTTTAGCTTGATCAAGGATAGTACGATACCGCTTCTCCTTCTCTATCAACTCGATGTTGGCTTCGTATGAAGGTGGCCGATTCAGAGGGAGTTCTTTGCGAGCAACTTCATCCTCGGAAGCTTCCGTATCCAAGATATCCATGGCCTAACTTAGCGTTAGGGACTTCTTCAATGGTAGCCAACAGGAAGAATGCCACCTCTTCTAGAATATTAAAGTCATGTCGGGCCTGCCTTTGCAAGTCTTCAAACCAAGACTCAATCTTCATCGGGCCATTTTCGAGGCGTACTTCCTCGGCTTTCTTTAAGAGGCTTGGAGGCAATCCAACAGGACGCTCAAGGGCTTCTATAGAAGCAGGTAGACTGTGGGAGGTCAACATCCTGGAGAAACGTCATAAAACGAACAAACAAATGTCTAGTAACTCACTCGTCCGCTTTGTCTTTCAACTCTCGTGCAGGTTCTACAATTTGATCCTGCAAGAGATTCTTTTTCCTATCGTTATAAATGTCTACAAAGATTCAGCGAGAAAGAACATTCATTCAAAAGCAGCGATCTTACTGATAGCCTCCTGGGCACCCCAACCGAGCAGTTCTCCGAAGATCATATGGGTTCCTTTTGCTGGATTCGACAATCCTGCGGGTATTGTCACTTGTGCAATAGCTGCGTGGGGTATAGGAGGAAGTGCAGACACTGCTGGTATATCCTGGTGATATATGAGATCATTGTCGCGCTCAGCGCGTGCCAGAGCAGTTTTCACGGCATTAACAAGGGACTAAAAGAAATGTCAGGTAGACACTCAATTAAGTATCAAAAACCTCCTTACATGTATATCCTGCACTACAGCCTGCGAAACTTTCCCGCGCCGGGCCATATCATGGGCTTTGTTCGCCTCATTTTGGGCTTCTTGAAGACGAGATATTTCAACGCCGTAACTGAGGTACTATGACCAAAGAGTTCCACAGTTCATCGTGACAGAATTGCATACCTACTATTCTCAAGCTCTTCTATGCTCTTTCTGAATTGTGCAACTGCCTCGAAATGGTGTTGTTTGGCTTCGATGTGAGCCAGCCAATACTGTGGATCGTTAACATTGCGCTTTGTAAGTCTAAAGAGAGAGGAGTACCGAAGGAAATATGGATTTTACTGGAGGAGAGGCATCTCGAATAGCGGAGATGGATAGTTTATAAGTGGCAGACGTCTAGAGAAAGAAAGTGAGTACGCGACTGGGTCAGCCAGATATCCACGTACATTAGCAGCTAATCTAGCAATCAAAGCGTTCTTGAATCCATCTTGTGGTGAAAGACTGGATTATTGCGCGTCGAACAATCCTGTAACATTACTGCTCACCGATTTTAGCCTTTTGCCAGAAACATTCCTGTGCCTGGGCGAGCATGAGCCATTCCAAACTGTGAATGCATGATTTGTCGAGATCAAGTGGGATATCGTCCTCTTGGGGGGAATCGCTGAGTTCCGCGAGGGCTGATGTTCTCAAATAAGATAGCGTTCCTGCTGCACTCTTTTGTACCTGGGTCAATCACATCCTACACTCCGGCACCATCGTGTCACTGACCTGATAGCAAGAGATAGCGCGCTTGATTCCCTCCAGGTGCGAACGATCCTCATTGCTGGCAAGTTGTGAATAGAGAGCGGCTAGGTTGAACAATACAGCAGCACGTTCAAAGGCGAGGCTGCGTAGAGTGACCGGAATTGCATTCGGGGAGAAAACGGGAGCGTAGGATATATCTAATCCGATCTGCGAAAGATAGACTATTAGTTGGCCTCGAGGCTGAAGCGATCACACCGACATCGGAGGGTAATTTGGTGAGTATCGACAAGAGCTGAGCATGATAGCTGTTCATGGCGGTCAATAAGAGTAGAGAAATGTGACAAATGGCGCACTTGTTCATCTTATCCGTACCATCCTTGTGCACTGTTCCTCCGACGCTATCTCTTCGAAGCTCCTGCCAACGATTGATGTCAACTTTGAAGGAATCCGGGTGGGCCGAGGTATGATCCTGTAGATAGCGACGCGCAGGTTCCTTGAGATCAAGGTTATATGAATTCTTGAAAGGAATGGCGAGTAAATTGGACAAATTGGACATGTCTGCACGAAGGGAAGGAGCGAAGACAGTGGTGGTGTAGTGGCAGGTTGACTCGACCGCCTGACCGGAGAACTTTTCCAAGTCCCATTGCCCTCTATCACTGAGATTTTTGACATATTATCTACCTTACAAGACGGAAGGATCGCCCGTCGAAGCCGACTAGCTCATTTTCCGTTTCACTTTGAGTTTCAGTAACTAATATTATTCTTCGTAGTTACATCAAAGACATATCTGGCTAACATCATTTGCTGCAATAACCATTATAACGGTAAGGTGCTCCTAGGCATAAAACATCCTGAAATCGGACAAAGTTTTTTTAGTTACATGCAAAAATTCAAGAGGAAGCTTGGCACGATTTGCGAGATCAAAGCTGTGCAGAAGCGGTAACCGGTAAAAGGGACGGTTTTACACAGCCGCCTCGCGCGATTTCAGCGTCTCACACAGCGTATCCCTTCCATCTCTCCACCATGGCCATCGAGCCACTCCTCGCTTCGCGCGCCCAAAAGGCTTTTATCATTACTAGTAAGTATTTTTTGCTGTCATGGCCTATTCATTCACTGATCCGTGCTGAACAGTTTCATTTCGTATGTGCACTGTTTTCATTTTTAACAGCCTAGCTTTCGCTGATCTTCTTCTTCATCTCCAGAGGCCGTAGTGGTTCTTGTTATGATTGCGATTGTGTTTAGACTAGTGAGTATTTCCAGCACTAGTTGAGGGAACAATTGAGGATCCAATGATAATATAGGTCGAGGACGAAGTCGATTTTACGGGTGGCTACAAGGTACGATGAATCGCAGTCTAAGTATATTGAATGACGTTCATGTCCTTCCTCAGACGTTGCCGTGTTATCTTGCGCTATTTGCCTTAGCAGAGTTCGTACCGATTCCTACGCCACCATGTCCTTCATCTCAGTGACAGACTAGGATATTCGAGCTATTCATGGCTTTCGACGCGCTACGGATGCGAAATGTTATACAGCTTATAGGGATTCTGCGTCCGTCATCACACTCTTCTCACTTCTAGTCGCTGACAACACAGCAGTATTCCACCTCGCCCTCATCGTGTTCTCAGCGTTGCAAGTGCGCCAGACCAGGACCGCGTTGGTGAAACTTTCTGACGCTGATTGCGCCGAATCGTTCAATGAAGTGGTCAGTCCCTACGTGCCTGCTTGTCATCGCCCAACCTCATAGACGTCGTAGAAATGTGATGGACCTGGTTCCCTATGGCGACGAGTAGAACCGTATCTCATCGTCACGCCTTGTGTCATTGCGGCTTCGTGGCTCTCCATATTGTTCTGGACAAAGCAGCTTTATGAAGAGTTTGGGTGAGGTTGACGTTTCACCCGACTGGCCTACTACTAACGCCCTCCTAAAGCTGGGCAATCTTCCATGTTGTTGGCGCCAATCCAAAAATGAAGAGTGCGTCGGGCGCCTTTTCTTCGGGTCAATGAAACTGATGCTGTCCTCAGCCATGTATCAGTGGTACCAGATCATGATCTGCTTTCTAAAGTTCGATTTCTTCTTCTTCACCGGCGTCACCATGCAAGTTAGTTCGTCTGCTTATATACGTAATGTACGGCACTGAATCGTCGCTAGCTTCTTATTGTCGTCCTATCTCGAAACTCGGCCGAGTTTGCAATCACCATCATCGCCATACCCATAGTCCTGATCCTTCTCGGTCTATGCGGTGTTGCGGTTCAGCGCGAGATAAAATGGTACGGGCAGTTCTAATCTTTTGATCTCATGCTGACTTGAACAGGATTATGACGATATCTCTGGTGATGATGTTGGCAGCAGAGAGCTACTGTAAGATCTTTTAACCTTATGCGCTACAATTTTACTGACTGCATGTTTTCTTTAGTCAGTAAGTCTGTTCCACGACTCGCAGCTGAAGACACCCAACCGACTTGATTTTAGTTTACAAACTAGTACGATTTTACGAACCGGGATCACGAGCTCAGTATGCGACAACGAGGGCAACTTTGACAATATTCAGTGAGTATTATTAGCTGTCAAATAGACCAGTCTCTAAAACAAGGTCCAGCTATTGTCGCGTTTCTTCTATTATTTGCGACATTTGCAGTTGGACTTCGCTGTTTCGCAGATTTTGAGAAGGGGTTGATGGAGTCCAAAGTTCACGGTCAGTCTTATACGCCCGTTAAAAACAATGTTAAGATGGAAGTTCTCAACGGTGATTCTATTCCAGCTCTTTCTGAGAAGCCTAACTACTTACCGAGTGGCGATTCTGCAGGCATGGGTCAGCCACAAGGCTCATATCTCGGTGGATCTGCACTGGGACAGAGAATTTCCATTGAATAGGGTGTTTCCTTCCAATCGACCATTCGCTATACATCTACCACTTATCTATAATCGGCACTGTAACACATACCCAGAGCGCAATTCTAGTTACGACACGGATCATGTATATTTTTCTTTTTCCGCGCCTTGCTGGGGCCTTGAAATGGACATGTTCTTTGAAATTTTGAAAGAGATTCTTATTGTGTAGCTCGTTGGCCATTGAGTGCAGGGGCCATTGACTTCTTGAATAGGTAATGCTTGTACCCTTTTTGGCCATCGCCTTCACGGTTGTCAACGCCACAAAAACAAGGTCGCTGTGAAACACAGAAAGAACAAGGTCCGTCATGCCTTATTTCAACAAACACCACTGCCTGTCCTCGTCCTCTCGTCCATTCCAATGCCTCAAACCGAAAGCCTCTTTATTCACTATCTTCTCTCCTGGGCATTTACCCGCCGTTCTCCCTGTTTATTCTACAGGCTCCCAATGGACGTGTTGCTGTATTGTATAATTCCTTATCTCTCTATTAGGGACATCATGGCTCTTCGTAAGGTGCGTTGCTGCTGCTTTCGACTGAATCAGTAATGACCAACAGAAATTCAGACCAGCAAGCCCTTATTACTGCTCTCTCAAGACCCGTCAATATGGAGGCGTTTCCTCAGCCGACTAGACATCGCAACGCCACCGCTCCCCCGATTCACACCATATACAGTCCAGCCCCCCGACCTCAAAATTGAACAGATGGTCGCCACAGCCATTTCAGTCAACCGCAATTGGGAAAAGCCAGATCCTGAACCAGTCAGCTATTTTCGTGTTAGGTCAGGCTGCAAAATACTGGACATGACCGTTCTGCCTGGGGGGCAATACGTCGTCTCCTCGTCGTTCGACTATCGTGCTGGATATCGCGTCATGGTCTCCAATGTCGAACTTCCCAGTAACGACGGGATGTTCGCTCTGGCCAGCATATCTACTCTGGCCCGGCCAGAGTATCTCCAGGCCCGGTTTATGGTGTACAACGACAAGCCGGGTATCATGCTCTGGTTCGTCGTGAAAACTAAAGTCGGAAAGAGTCTTGACGGGTAGGTGTTCGTCTCCTCGCAGTGCTCCCTCAAGCTCACGGTAATGCTCAGGACCGATACCCTTGATCCATCGACTCGACGCGTCGGATACACTTGCCATTTTGCCTACATCAGTCTCGAGTCTCTCCAGAGCCTTGTAATGATCGAGCTGCCACGTCCGATGCCTCTAGAAGAACTTGACCGTTACGGACTAAACAATCCGGACGCCCTAGCTCCAAGTGATAAAATCACAACATCTGCGCCGTTCCTACTGCTGCGACCGTACACCTTCCGCGACCCTGTTCATGATCCCGTCCTATTCATGTCTAGCGGTTCGCTGTATCTGTCATTGGCCATCCTCCCCGATGAGGTCGTCGTAATCAATCTCGACACGCAGGAAGCGCGTTCTTTCATATGCAACAACGATACACCCTATCCCGAATTTGTAAGTTGTTCCCCGGTCTTTTCTAAGACGGCAGACTGAGGTATCATGCAGGACCATCAGATACGCGCTGTCCGAGTGCTGCCAAAGCAGGGTGACGTTCTGGTAATCCGGACGGTGATCAACGGACTAAATGACGTTCATGTAATGGAAATATACTCCCTACCACCAGCGACCGGAAGATATCGCGGCTCCGCCAAGCACCGTGTTGTCGTAGAACACAAACAAGTTGACAGTTTTCAACTTTCCGACATATACAACCAGGAATATCCTACTTCCCATCCGCCACCGCCGATCTCCGTATATTTTGAAACTGCCAGCCCCCATGGAGTAATTCACTATACAATATCCCCCTCTCTACATTCTGCAGTTGGGATATCCCATCGATGGTGGTGTTATGATCTCAATAACGTAGTGCCCCAAACGACTTTTAACGCCGAACATGTCGTTCGGGTTATTCCTGGCGTGAATCGCGCAATCATATGCACGCTACATCCCGACGAGAACCATCGAGCCACCAACTACGTTACCGCTATTCGACGGTATTTCAATCCCGAAAAGCGCTTCGATGATCTCCTGTCCTTTGGTGGCAAAGATCTCATCCCCTCGAAGCAGTCCTGTCGGTGGAGGCCGAAACACGTATACCGTACCTTCAATATCTCACCCCATATCATGGAATGCGTCAATCGGCAAGATATCACTGCGTTTGCGTGGGATGAGACCACGGGCCGGATGTGTTTCGCGACGCGCAACGACATGTGCATTCATGTTTTTGACTTCGGCTCTACTGCACTACCGCGAGACCACATCGGCCGATGGAATTCGCTCAAGAGTATCCTTCGCATTGATCAGCCAATTCACGGAGCTCCGGAATCACCTCCCTCGGATGCTGAGATGGCGGCAGTGGAAGATTTGCTGGAACCAGACGACCTGTACATTTAATTCGTATCCTTCCTGTTACACTGTGTCTTATACATTTTCTTTTCTTTGCAGGCCATCCATAAGGGATTCGTTCTTTTTCTTTTTGCCCTATTGCATGCTGGGGCTCTATTCTATCCTGTGTATGTCTATATTATCTTTGAGTGGATTAATGAAAGCTCTGACCTTAATTCATCTAGCCCTTTATTCGTCACTGCGTATTCGCGATATATTTTTCCCCTGAAAACCAGGGGTGGTTCGATGCATGTGTCTCGGGCACTGACCGCTCGAGTGTTGAAGCCCACCGAGGCGACCGAGCCCCTACCATCAATCCAAGGCCTCGTTAGAGTTGTACCTTGCGGAGGAAACTCGGATTTTCCGTCGGCAACTCGCGTTTTGACACTGCAATTTTAAAGTCAGAGTTCCAGTCGATCAGGTCGACATTTGAAGTGGAGCAATCGTTTTGCTACACCTCGGGCGTAGCCTACTTGCATGTGGTTGAGTAGTACTGGGTTACTACTTAGGCTTTAGGCGCGAAAAGGAGATTGCGGTTGTATTTAAGTCTATTTATTTTACCAATCTTACAATTATAGTCAAGTACGAAATAATGCTGCGCGTGCTACGGGAAATAATTTGACTGATACAGATTCTGGATTACGCACGTCGAAGAGATTACTGGTCGATTAACGAGAAAACTTTTGTTGCATTGCATGTCTGCGTGTTGAAGAGCAAAAAACATTGGCTCGGACGAGCGTATAGGCTATCAAGCTTTTCTCCTATCCCGGTGACTGCTATATCCTGGAGAACGCGAGTCGTGGCGACTAGTAACGCTCTTGCCTTCATAGCGGTGTCGATCCCTACGGTCATCGCAGGAGGACCTATACGATTCCCCGCGACGGGAAGACGACGGCTTAGAAGGTATCAGGTCCTTTAGGCTTTCATCGCCTCGCGAGTCCGATGCCTTAGGCCGGTCGCTGATGGCTGCATTGGATGAAAACGAAGGTTCCGCGACCGCTACCGAGGAAGAACTTGACAATAGGCTTGGGTTCGGGTTTCGGGGATTGTTCTGAAGCATGCTTTTCAGCTATCCACATGGCCCTGTCAATACCGCAGAAATCGAGTCTCAAGTGGTGGTGCACGTACTTCGTTGTTTTCTTTAGCAAGGTGTTGAAGCGAGGATGTCTGCTCGTTTAATTTCAATTTCATTTGATGTATGATGTCCCCAACGCTGATAGTTGTGTGGGAGAGAGGCTCAGCAGAGCTGGAGACAGGGCTCCACGCCGCGAGCTTCAGACGCTTGACGGTCTGCGAGCGCGCGTCCACCTCATCCGCCAATCGTCCCCTTTTCGGAACGCGTGGATCCTTCGGGAACGACACTGCGTCCATACGCATCGTATCTTCATCTGATCCCGAATGCACGTCCCTTCCGTTCATCGTGCGTTCCATACGAATTTTCAGAGCATCAACTGCATCCTCGACGGATGCATTAACGATTTCGTTAACCTCGGAAATGACCACACCAAAAATTTCCTGCCAAATCTTTCCGATAGCCGCAAAACCCTTGTCGATGTGGTTCTGAGTTTGAGCATGGCTAAGAAGGATTTCTGCAAGATTAGGCGCAACTGAAGCTGCCGCTGAATTGGACACTTTGGAAAGTGTCGCGGAAATCTCCGTGTATGATTTTAATTTCTTTTCTTGTCTTTCAAATTCGGCGGTTGATTGAACGACATCATTCGAAAACCTAAGAATACATGTCAGGATTAACCTGGATAATGAAAGCGATATTCTTACTTGGCAAGATCGCGAAACAAGTCCACCATTCGCTGGGATCCAGGTCCCGTCCGGGCTCTGCCGACAGTGAGTTGGTCTGCGAATTTCTCTACAGATCTGACGTGAACTCCAGATTGGGCGCTTGAACTCGCGCCAATGTCTGGGGTCTAACATGGCAAACCAGCAACTTCAGGATAAACCTAGCGAATAGAGGATCAAGAAGACTTACTGCAGTGGAATTGTCGAGACTCGATTGGAGTTTGCCGACTGGCAGCTTCTCCTTGACTCGAGACCGCAATGGGCTCGCAGATCTATTCCGAGGGTAATGTCTCTCTCTGCTTCTACCAGCTGTACGTCCCCGCGAGCTTTCACGGTCAAGTTCTTTACGCCGAGACTCATGGTTCCAAACTTTGCCTGGGAACTGTGTGCGATGCAGAAGAGATTCTGTCTCGTCACTATCTGATTCCAGTTTCAACTGACGAAAGAGATCTGTCTGAGAGACTAGAGGGGGGCCAAAACGAGATGTAGCTGGACTGTGCGATGTTGCCCTTGGTGCGGAAGACTTGGCCCCTGTAGAGGTTCGCTGTCCTACGCTGTTCGTTCTGACTGACGTAACTGGATTATTACATGGACGACCTGGCCAATTGGGATCATTTGGATGGACAAATCTGGGGCAATAAGACGGAGAGCCAACAGATTCTGAATCGGTACTCACCGACAATTATCACCCTGCCTACATGGTGGATGCAAGGGCTGGCCGGTGCTGCCAAAGTACTGAAAGAACGGTGTCAATACGGAGAAACATCCCGCTAAACAAGACTGACGCGACACTGATATTTCTTGTATACGTTGCTTTTGTTCGCTGACATTGAGACCCAGGACGAAAAGTTGACAGTGGGGTGAAGGAGAGAGCAGCGAAGACGGGTGCTTCGAGAAAGGCGCAACGCGAGGCTGGCATGACTTCATCGTGACGATCTCGAGGGCCTTGACACATACTCGACAGCAGATACGCGATAATAGAACCTTGCCCACTTGGGCTAAATCCAGCAACTCTCTGTCACAGGAAAATTGCTTGTATTCTGCAGAAACAGTGCAACAATCGTCTCGACACAGTCAGACCCAGCTTGCCGCCTTGCGAGAAAATTCACGAAACTAGGTCACTCATCGTGGAGCAAAGCTGAGCTTCTTCGCAGATTTCCTTGATGTCGGGTCACGTCGGACCGCACGCCAGCGAGTCGCAGATCATTTTGTGGATCAGTACCTTTCACAAGTATTTCAAGTATCCGGGTGCTCTGCGCAGCGTCGTTAAAAACTTTAAACAGTATCAGCAAATGCTCCGTGTCGGACGCTAAAACAACTCACATGCCATTACAACCCCTCCACGGGGGCTTCCCTATTTTCTGTCTCTAACATATGTACTTTCTTGGCTGCAGCGGCCATTCCCCCAAAATTTGCGCTATTAAAAGTCGAGTAACTCTAGGAAAAGGTTTCAGGCCATTCAAACTTTGAAATTGAAACCCCGTTCAAATAAAATTATCTTCAATAACGAATGTCACTGATGTACGACATCTCATTGGTACCGCCCACGGGTGGGCTCACTTGAGATATCACTGGACTCGGAGTCAATGAAAAACGACGAGTCATTCTGTCGGCATTGGTCTTGTGCGTAGCTGTACGTGGGTTGGAAAGAATCACAGCACGTTTCATTTCAGAACTTCTTTCGCTGACCAGAATCACGATCACGTTGACCAAATTGGTGCTATACGCGTATTTGTAGTCGAAATGAAGGTGCTACACTCGATGAACTGTGCAGCACTGACGATGAGCAGTGCTGCCAATGTTGCTTCGAAGCTGTTGAACTCTTTAGAAGAAGATTCAGGAGTATTCTGCGATATATCACAAATGAATCCATTTGTATCTAATCAGCACAAGCAGGCGAGAGAACAATCACTCAGACGTATCCTTACCTAGGACGATTTCTTGGCAGTTACATGGTAAAGACAATATCCAGGGCGGCTACGGCAAATACCGATGTCCACATCCGGGCCGAGCAGGAGAACACGGAAAATACCGAATTTACGAAAATCCTACCCCTGCGGTATGACTTGATTTTCTGGGACCGTGCTACCAGCTTCAGTTAAAATCGACCTGGGGTTTCTTTGGAACCTTCTCAACACTTTTACTACATGGAGGGGACATAAATGTCTGACAGACAGTCCTGGCCATCAATTGATGTGCACGAAGCCATCACTCGTTGAAATTCAGCGCTGAGCTGGCTTTTCCTTCAACATCTTGCTTCGACGTACCTTGCTTGCTAACTATGCAGCTGGAGAACCTCTACAGCATCATTACTCTTCCGCTTCTGTTTGCATTGAGTGCCTTTTTCACTGCTGCTACTCAGCTTCTCGCGCCAAAGGCTCGGACGCCTATCGTTGTTTTCCCACATCACCCCAGTCATGTTGCAGTTAAGAAGGGTCCTTCATCGGCGGATAGCGATAAACTATCTTTGAAAGCACAGGTTCTCTCGAGATGCAGAAGCCTCTTCTCTGAATACAAATCCACCTGGTGGCTCGCAAAGTAAGAATATCTTTACTTACTGTGTATCTACATTTAACCAGCTGAAACCAAGTGGGCATCTTCAAACTGCGTATAGCGTTATGGCAGACTTCACGATGACAGATAAAATGTACTACAATAGGTATGAATTCTTTTTTTGACCCGTCGTTCCCCGTTTGATTTCCTTCGGTGCTGAAGGCAGTATATTCGCTTACTTGATGGAGGAACCCTGTAAGTTTTATCGTTGTCCTTCCATTCTATTAATGGACACTGATTCTAGTCTATAGTGGCCTCGATTTCGCCCCCGTGGATTCCTCCAAACTCAAGCCTGACACACCGATAATAGTAGTACAACATGGTTTAACCGGTGGTTAGTTTTCTCAGTTCTCCCCTTGGCCCGTTATCACCGGAAATTTCCTCCAGGTTCGTATGAAGCCTATGTCAGAGCAGTTCTTTACCCCGCTTGTACCCCAGTCGAAGAAGGAGGCTTAGGTTACCGTGCCGTTGTCATCAACTTCCGCGGGTGTGCGTCACACATTCCTTCGTCTTCCTCACAGTTCCACGCTCATCGTGGAGGTCTAGGCGCTGGAGTCCCCATTACTAGCTCGATGTTATACTCAGCGGGTCACACCGATGACTTACGCCAGGCTTTGTTCTACATATCACACACATACCCTGAGGCCCCCTTGCTCGGGCTCGGATTCTCTTTGGGTGCCAATATCATGACTAGGTACATTTCGGAAGAAGGTCCGCATTGCAGGTTGACCTCTGGTTGTGCTCTAGCTTGTGTAAGAACTTGTCCGTGTGTGAATCTTCCTGCTTGTTGAATGATTTCATTTCTCAGCCATGGGACCTGGCCCAGAATAATGAACGGTACGGGGTTCTCCCTACGTTCTAGCGGGGCTGGACTTTGGCTTTCTGAGCACGGTTTTAATCTCTTTAGGCTCCTGAGCACTTTCATCGGAAAACACGTTTACGCGAAAGCGTTGGGCACTAACCTACTCAATCTTGTTAAGCGGCATCAAAATGCTTTAGTGGCGAAACCTAGCGGTCGGATTCTCGAAGCCATGGCCGCGGTACTCGCGTTGAAGAATCCCACATTGCGAGACTTTGACCATCATTTTTCGCGGATTGCTTCAGGCCCTCCACCCTCTTTCCCCTACGTATCAGCAGAAGCTTACTATGATGGACAGTCTAGCCATCATGCGGTAAAAGATGTACATGTCCCGTTTTTATCCATCAACTCTGCAGATGATCCTATTGTACAGTCGGTTCCAATGGATGGTGGGGGTAATGGCTTTGTGGTCATGGCCTTGACACCCGGAGGTGGTCATTTGGGATGGTTCCAGTCTGGTGCGTCGTGGCGAGAGGTGGATAGGTGGACGACGCAGCCCGTGCTTGAATGGTTGCGAATGGCGGGTGAGATGGTAGTCGGAGATACATGCAAATGCCGGCCTTTACAAGTTGATACAGACGGGTGGATAAAAGAACAGGGCATAGATCATCTTGGTTGTAAACCTGCGGAAGGCGGAGGCATCATTGATGGCAATGCTGTTGACGACGGGAACATGCAAGGTTTGTAGACGCGCGTTGAGGCTAACGTATATCATGCATGTGATGTTTTTACTGGTACAAAATTACTCCATGTCTTGTCACAATACTAGGGCTAATCACTGTCGCTAAATGTAACACGCTCATCCTCGTCTTGATCATCATCATGGTGCGACCTCTCATACTGACTGACATCCACAGACACAGTACCTTCCTCGAGAAGAGCATCTTCTTCGAGATTACGGTTTTTCTCAAACAGTTGTCTCCCTGCAGTGGTATCAACATGTAATCGGGAATTGTAGAATTCAACGGGAAAGCTGTCGCACCACTCAATCGTGAGTACATTCTTTTCACTTCCTCACGTTCCTTCTGTGTCAGCCCCTTCATACGTTCCTCTTCTTCTTGCTGCTTCTTCCTGGCCTGTTGCGCGTCGAATTTGTCTTTCCAGGCCTTGAAGGATGCAGCAGTTACAGGTGTTCCACGAGTCCGAGCCTCTTCTTCCTGACAATTATAGCATCCGAAGTGAAACAGTGTAGTGGTGATGAAGGAGATAAGGTCGTACCTCAAGAGCAAGCCGTTCCTTTTCGAGCTCTTCCTTCCTCCGTTTGTCGGCTCGTGATCGGACGAGTGTAGACAACTGCTCACGCAGATGTGACACGAGAGTGAACGTCATTGCCATTCCCAGGTTTTCCTCACCCTGCAGTGTTCGGTCTAAGTAGTATCGAGCGAGAGTAAATACCAATTGACCTACGATGTCATTGAGTTCAGAGATGAGCTTTGCGACTTCGTCATCTTCAAGTTCTCCTTCCACAGCTTCTAGAGAGAGGTCTGGAAGGACGTCAGGGTAGGACGCGCCATAATGTACCCGAAGGGATAACTTTACTACGGTAAGACGATTATTTTGTGTCAATAAATGTGAATCGATGGCACATACAAGGCTCTGCCCCTTCAGCTATGTCATCAGGCTCAGCATCGATTTGGATATCCGTTTCGGAAAGTTCTTGTGTGAGCCTTAGATGGATTTGGGTGGGCAAGTCAGGTAGATAAATGCTACGAACTGGTCAGCTCTGTAGGATATATAGATTCCAGGACCTGCAATAAATATCAGAAAAGACTCAATGGCAGCCATGAAATAGGGAGAATACCTCAAATTCCTCAAGCAGGACATCGGAGGACATGAGAGCAGTACAGTTGAACTGATCAGACAAACAAACATCAATATTTTCCGTTTCTCTGTCTCTTCCATGGCCTTGTCGCGGTTCCTTCAGCCTAGCCTGCAGTGCCTGCGACAGAGCAGTTTTCCGCGTCAGTTTTCTTCATCGCTGCCTCTTCTGCAGTACGGCAACAGCAATGGCGACTCGGTCAGGACCCACTACTACCAGCCCAAGGCGGAATTCCAGAGCGGCATGGTACCGGTATTGACAGCCCTAGAACAAATGCCAGACCGCGACAACGTTGGTGCTACCCCCGAGCATATCTGGAAGACCCATGCAAAGTCTGTATATGACAGTACCAAGGATATTTCTCCTCCGACGGCTTACTCTGGTTGAGAACTTTTCGCTTGCTTATTGATGCCTCTCACCCTTTTCTTCTCCTTAGGTCGCACAGTCAGGGTTCGGAGTAATATCATGGACTCCTATGCCATGCTATCCAACCTCCTGCAACGAAACAATGTGCGAAGGGAATTGGGCAAGGCTTCACGACACGAGAAGAAGGGCGTCAAACGGCGGAGACTAGCGAGTGAAACTTGGCGTAGAGTATTTGCACACGAGGCGCGTACATTGTATCACCTCCACCTGTTAATGGCTAACCTTTTCACAGGTCCGGAATTCTGTCCAACTCGTTGCCAAAATTCGCAGTCGTGGAGCTTGATGATATGTGTATCGAATAATGTAAACGTTTCGATATTCTTCCTGTGTGATTCGTCATTCTACGCATCGACTCATGCACGTCTTTTGGGCCTTTTTAATTCATGCATTTTCCCTCGTCATGTGTCGTTACCGATCCTAATCTAGTGGTCCTTGGCCGATCACAAGACGCTCATCCTTGCTCGACCCTACCGCACGAGGCCTTGAACGCTGTTGCACAAAAGGACTGTTATTCATTTGCTTTGATTCTCGGCCGCTACGCTAATATCGGGGGTCCCCGAGAGCCACAGAGCTCCGCACTACGATGCATATCCCTACCCCATCAGATCTTCCTTGAATGTAAGTCTAACCTATTGCTTCCTACCTCGTGGTATGCATGCGCGTCTAATATCATTTGGCGCTTAATTAAGTCGGGGTCCAAGTTATACAGATAGTCAAACGTCTTGGTGTTTGACTCGGAGATTCGACAACCTACGATATGTTTCGGAACCGACATAGCCATGCACGACTCCTCCGAGGTAACGTCTCATTCACCCCAGCTGATTAGAGGCGTGCAACGATCCCAAGCCTTTCAATGGAAAGTCTACTTCCAAGAAGAGCTTAGGCCTGTCGACGGCAGATTCCGACGGCCTCGCTTGATAGTGTCGTGATGAATGAGGCTGGCATGCCCCGTCTTCTGCAGGATATAATGGGGCTTTTCAAGATCACAACCTTCATTCTTAGAACAGGCCCCCCCCTTTCAGACTACCATAATATGTGCCATAACGTACGTGTTCTCTTTCAATGGCTGGTGACGAGGGTTTATTCTCTATGTAGGTCATTGACGGACGATACCATACCGAGTGTGGGCACTTTTATGCTATGGCGACGCGACAGCAAGATTGCCTGCGTCCAAATTGTCTTTTCAGCAGTCGGCACGCCCATCCTATCGGTGCGCGACATTAACCTCCTTATCCTGGACGTAAATCTGATAAATGATATACAGGCTGTCGATCCCCCAACTGCATACGTATGATGTCACTTCCTGTGAGAAATCCTATCAGAGTCAGCCCTACAAAGTGCTCGGACTGCAGAAATGTCTTTGGGCGACTCGGGCAATGATCCATCTTTCCTATACGATCCTTGATCTCATGTTTATTATTTAACGTACGAGTAATACAGCAGGTTGATGTGTTCATCGGGCTCTAATGAGGCCACTTCCACTTGCCGAATTATTTGTTAACGCCATCACTAATTCCCGCAACATGAGGCTTCTTGTAGTGTGCACTTTTTCTATTTCTGACATCAGATGTCGCCTGCGAAGCAAGCATCATCGTAGACGCCCTGTACACGTTCTGGGCTTACGCTGTCGAGCATGAGATGGGCGTTTGTATATTTGCAACCGGTGGCGTCGCAGGCGCCGTATATGGTAATTGCTTCTCCATTTATAGGTAACGTTGTTGGCGCCTTGATACCTTGTACTTTGCGCGCCTTGTTCTAACTCGTGCATCGTTTGTCCTTGAAGATGACCGGTATCCTTGCCACTGATACCTTGTTTTTGCTGAGGCGTTATAAGATCCCCACAGGTTATTTTGCTGGCTCCAATAACGAACTTTCAGCATGCTCAGTTTCTTCGCCGGTCCTACTGTCCTGCGTGGCACAGACAACATCCGGCAGTATACTGCGAAATGTCTCCTCCCAGAGATGCCTTATGTCGCCGATGCTCCCCAGGTACCTCTTCCCGGCCACAAGACTCATATGAACCGCCTTCACATTCGTCCTGAACCGTACAGACGGTTGGAGATGATTGATTGTGAAACATTTATGAACATAGGGTCTGTAATAACGCAATGTACGTATTTATACCAATAACATATTTCTGAGTTCATTTCGTCCCAGGGGCGCAACGCGTCTTTCCAGACAGGCCTCTCAAAGTGAATGATCTGGATGAGGAAACCGGCGAGAACCTAACTTTGCCGTGCCCAGCGGCATACAACTTTGCCATTGCAGACATATGGCATACTGCAGCTGTTGACATCCACAGGTGAGCACTCTAGGCTCCGTATGCTCATCTTCCGAAGCTCATTTCTGATAGGTTTGCTGGCTGGCTAGGTCCGTCAACCTGCGGGAACATCCATCTATATAATTCTCACCTGCTCAATAGACACATTCCCTCTAACGACCACTCAACGCCTGCTTCACCTCGCCTTCCCAAATCAAACCAAAGCATGGCATTTTAAACTTAAGCAGGATCGTGATAAAGAACTCTTCCAGTACTTTCTATGGACCTCACCCCAGCTCGAGGCCTCGAAGACGAGGCCTCCGCTCGATCCAGATGCCCTCGAGATGATGACTAGGAAGTCTGTGGTGATCGCCTTTCAACCACCATGGATAATGTCTCCTGCCGATTTGAAGGAGTTCGTTGAATGTCAGAACGTATGTATGTTTCGAAGGCTTTCGATTGATGTCCTCCTGACATGAATTAAAGTTTCCTCCTTATCAGGGTAGTGCGACAAACTATCTAGAGAGTAAACACCGTGTATGGGGAAAGGTACGTATTGGTATCTTGATTTCGATAAAGCAGGCGACCCTGATTCGATACTTAGCTGTGGGACGTGTGTGTGACAAACGAGTCCCAGTTCTTCGTCTTGACTACATACGATCAATGGGTGTTTGGGACATTCTCTCAAAGTAAGCACTGGAATTTTCGGTCGTCATGTGCCGCATTTACAAGTTATTCTCAGGATGGACGGGAGTCTTTTTCAGTCCAATATATGACTTCGACTCAAGCGACCCAAGCATTGCGGAGTGTTTAACATTCTGGATTGCTTCCGCCATGAGAATAACAAGGACGTTAGTCCTTCCCAAGGCGTGTAACGTTACAGAAGCCATCTTTCATTGGAACTGAAATCTTAAGTAGCTTCCAGAACCTGTCGGCTTACCTCCAATTGTTGTCGAGCCGAGTGATGACCCAATAGAATATCATCAATCTGAATCCAATTGGACCGGTAAAAGTTCAGGTCTGTATTTCCTTATCATTTGTTCCCGAAGTGACGTCTGACTTGAAAATCATAGATTACGCTGCATCGGCAGGTGTTGTACTGGACAACATATCACTCGTGTCTGACGCAGGCGTATTTGAAACGACGTCCCCGATCAATAAGCCTGAACCGACCGCAGTCAGTAGTAATATCCACAACTGGATGGCCAATCTTCCTGAAGTCATGAGCGAAGTACCGAACTACCTTACGCAGCACCAGACAGAGGCTATGTCGTTCCAACATATTTCCAGTGATCCTCAAGCTGGAATATTCTACTATTAAACACACCCTGTACCTTTTAGTGTATTATATCTGTCCATAACGCGTCTTCCGCATTTTGCTTCCGTTTGATAATTAAGATTGACGATCTCGATCGTTCGCCAAAAGTGGCTCAGGGAGTCTCGCTTATCTCCAAATCTTGAAACGTGGCGACCGCAGTCAAGTGAAATTATTACAAGAACCAGAGCGTCTTCGTGGTCCAATTCAGTTTTTCAGGGAACAAACGCACAGCACATAAAGCCAAATAAAGACTACTAGGCAAGGTCCAGAAAATCCTCCTCGAGGACAAAATTTAAGGTTGGGCGTGGTAGTAACAGATTGACAGTCTGTAGGTCCGCCAGGGTCCATCGCGGGTGCCTAACGTGACCCCATTTTACGAGCTAGAATCGACTGGCTTGCCATTCGGCGTCTGAGAATTACCATTGACTTCCGGAGTTTGTCCTCCGTGAGATGAATTTGGGGTTCGTCCTAGACCAGTATCTGGATGGGAAGATTCCGCGGGATTGACACCGGACAATCGTGAAAAGGAACTGTACAGATTAGCCCGCTGTAGTGTAATCGTTGGGGCAGGAATCTTCCCAAGGTACTAATCAGAATAGGTTGCCTAACACCACACTGTACTCACGGTGGCTATAGTTGAGAGGTGCGGATGCATGGTTTTGTCTTGAACAGAGTAGAATTCAATTAGAACGCGAAGGGTATCTAATAACTGCCTCAGCCGATATGCAATATCTGACGGCGAAACTCAAACCAGCAAGAGAAGCAAGTTCTGCCTCATTGAACGCAAAATATTCCAAGGCAAATCTGGACCGGTCCGGTGATGGTGGCTTATTAGAGGGAGGTGTGGGAAGAGACGCAGATGGTGGAGTAGAGGATATGCGCAAATCCAGGGAAGGAGAGTTTGGGCCATCCACCACACGCTGGGCAAGAATAAAACATGCGGCAGCGATGATGCGGGGAGGAAATAATAAACAGAGTGGAGTGCGGTAACTATTAAAAACGTCAAGCAAGTCGGAAAAGCAGCGGAAATAATACATACGAGTCGTGGGCAATAGTCCAGGCATATTCTTGTGCTAGGATGTCTGGATCGTGGGAGTTGAACAAGTCTACTAATTCAGCATGGGGACTTTCGACCACAAAATCGAAACAGAGAGCTTCCAGCAGCACCTCCTCCGTCAGTAGGATTGCTGTCTGACAGTTCTCTACTTCCTGTAAGCACGGTCAATACTAAGCGGGAAGAACCGAAACGTTGCCAACCTTGCTAGTATCTGGAATTTCAGCCACGTCTTTCCCACTCACTTTGGACTGACAAACGCGGGCAACATCACGAAGCTTTCGACCGCATTCCTCCGTCTTGGTAGCCAAAAATATACAAGAAGCGGCGACGTCCTAGATCCCCGTCCACATCAAGCAACGCAAGTAATTAAACGAGTGTACTTGTCGATGATAATCATCCATGGAGTAACGCATGTAGAACCTGTGGAACCATGTTGCGGCAGTGAACATTGCCGGTACTGGCCTGTGACCTAGTCAGAACGGCACCGAAGTTTAGGAATAGCTCTGACAATTGCAGCGAGGACCCAAGACGGTAAAGGAACTCGACCCCCCTTGCCCGGTCATATAGCTGCTTTTCTAGAGAACTAGTAGACGGAGTCGACTGCAAGGCCTCGAGGGGGAAGAGCCACTGGGACTTGGAAGTATTCGCAGGGGCCTCCTGGAATGTTTGGCTTGCTTGTGTGTCTTTTGACATACTGGGCCTTGGAGAGAAAGGTAATTCAAATTTCAGTCGTGACACGGAATGTGACACTTCCACTTGCAGCAACCACAAACCCGGGAGACGAGCATATCGTGTCATTTCAGCTTCTTCCTTCTCAGCGACCACGTTATTTATCCTCTTGCCAACAATGAGGGCCTTTGTCCAAATATATATCGATTTCCTCGCCATCTTGGTATCAGAAGCGTGTCAACGTGCCAAGTAGGGAGCTAACCGGAAGATAGGTAACTTTTACCCTTCAAACTTCAAGCTTTACACAAATCGTTTTTCCAAATTAAGTTCCCAAATCAGGTTGTTCCGCCCCATCACCTGCATTTCATCTCGGTCGCAATACAGGATAATATGTCATTGAATTTTGTAGTGAGTGGTTCGTCGGTATTAACTTTATATACCCCGCTCTCAATAACAGTCTCCCAGCGTCGATTTGGCATATATTTCAACATAAATAGTCCTGAGGATTCGTCAATTATTATCTCCATCCATCGCCCGTATTTCAGTATCGTCTGCTACCGCTAGTTGCTGCCTTGCAACTCGGGCAACTGCTGTTAATTAAAGGATCTACCACAGACGTCAACCCTCGGCCGAGGCAAGTCTTTTGAAATGGAGCTCACTGTACTGTTCAGGGAACTGTCGTCTGAAATAACGGAGTCTCAGCGTGGCGTAGAACCTCGAGGAAACATAAAAACTTACCGTTGCCAACAGGTCTTTGAACAGTTGGAACCGCAATTCGAAGGATGAGCGGCGGAAAACTTGCAAAATCGGTCGTCGCAATAAATCTAAATACAAAAATTTCAAGCAACGATAACGCTGCTCTCTATGATGGGACGGACCATTTCGTCGGGCTATAATCAAAAGACATGAGAAGGAATTGCAGGAGTCGTTGGCACTGAAACCTACTACGCGTACAACATGGCCGCATTGGCTGTACGTATTTTGGACTCTGTAACGAGGTGTGAGGGGATACAACTAGTATAGCAAACAGTCCCGACTGACTGCCTCCATCTACACATGTTCGTTGCAATGTAGCTCGTTATAAAAGACTTGTAAAGATGAAGGTGAGGCGTTGATTCAAAGTAAAGGTCTGGACGGTAGAACTTATATAGCCCTCAAACTATAAGTAAAATAATGGTACTGATTGGTCTATGATCACACTCTCGGCCCGTGAAATCAAGAACAGTCAAGAGCTCGTTAAGAAGAACCACACCTGCAGTCGAGATCCGTCCTACCATCGGGTATGTGCTTCATGCTACCTTCGTCTTCGATTGCAAGTGGTGACATCAGTTTCACCCTGCTAAAAAGTTAATACACGATGTCGGTCCACGCATTCAGAGTTCTTATGGTATCCGTATGTCGGAACAGAACGAAACAGGTACCCGACGTCGACTTATCAAAGTGACAATCTGATACTGTAATTCTTTACCCCAAGTATTGTTTGTTTTTCGTCAATCGCCGATTTCGTCTGATCGACGGCTAATACCCAAGGGGCCAAGGGACTACCCCCAATGCTACTGGCATCACTTCGAATTTGCACTCGTGATCTTACCCGAAGGCAAGTACGGCACCTACTGTAGACAGTGTCCCACATTCAGAAGGCAATCATTCGCTCACTCAGAGAGTCCAGAACGGCGGAGGCTTTAGAATGCAGCAAAGAAATTGGAATTATACCCCATCACCCTGCGAACATCCCGACAAGGTACTGACTTACTCCCTCCGGAGTCAAGCTGCCTACATCCGAGAATACCAAAGAGATGAGATCGGGTCTAAGTGATCCTGTTAACAAAGGAAAAAATCGGAAGACTAGGCGACAGACCTGGTGTAGTCTACACTTGGATTATTTCGGGCGATTTGTTCTTGACTGATTTTGATGTTTGCGGCAGGATCCGAGGTATCTTCGTCCAGAGTTGATCCGCCGGAGACAGAAGACGGTTTCGGAGACGGATTAACGGAGGAGTTGCGAAGGTGCCGCCCTTTAGGTAGAGTGAAGGATAGTAGGTCCGGAGTATGACTTGGCAGATCATATTGCGACAATGGGAACAGCCGGTGGAACTTGTAGCTGTGTAAAGGACGTCAGAAGCATAGCGAAAAAAAGGTTTGTCGATCGTCACATGGTACCTTTCTGCGAGAGCGTAAAAGGGTTTATTCGCGGCTTTTGCAATGATTGCTATCTGGTTGCTGCCGACAGCATTAATGAGTCCGCCACTCTCTACCACAGCTTCGGATCCAACGAGAACAAAATCGACCATATCCATGCAGTATGCAACTGCAGAATCAAGAATCACGGTTGTAGGAATCCCGGCAGCCGTTAATTTTTCTGCGGTCTTAATGCTGAGGAATATTAATGAGAAGACGTTAGCAAAAAGCCGGAGAAAGCATCAACGTACCCTAGGCCACGGGGTCTTGCCTCTGTAACGAAGACTATGCTAAATATGAGCTGATGATGGACCGTATTTTTGATGGGCCATTCTACCTGATATTCGCTTCCGTTTGTGAGCCCATAACAGCGTTTGCATCACGACTCGCGAATACGAATGTGTGAGTATCTTGTCAAGCGAAACGTCGTTACAAAAGAATGTTCCTGATAGGAAAAGGACTAACCACCGAATCATCCTTTATAAAGTCGAAGGCAAGCTCTGCAATCTTTGCGCGATAGCTAAGCGCCTGGGTGACGTACTGATGCCCTTGCCGTATCAATTCGGTCTTGAGCTCTGAGAAACTCTTGATAAACGCCCAGGTAAGAACGGAACAAAAGGAATCGAAAGGGAACACTTACGGACGCGTCATGAGGGAACAAAGTGACAAACTCAATGAACAGCTCGCAACCTGCATTCAAGCTGATGTAATTTGACGACTGTTTCTTGAGATTCTCGGCACCGGCTTTGAGTTCTTTCACCAATTCAAACATGGTCCCCGCTGAGATATCGAAATTGAGGAAACGTTAGACCTTAAAGGCCCTTTGAGTACGCACCAGAAGAATTTTCCATTAATTCCGCGAGAGCAAGGATCGCAGCAAGGGGGGTTGACACCTTGACATGGTAGCGTAAGTGAGTCTCGGGCTTCCACTAGAGAAGGTTAGAAGACCCACTTGCTCATCCTGTAACAGGCGATTGAAAGCACTACATATATCGAAAGGTTGGTCGACAGGCCACAGATGAGCCGGCATCGAGTCGGACGTGCTTGTATCTTGGGAGTACTTCAAAGGAATGTTAGAGTCACACCTAGGTCACGTGATACGCCACTGCTATTTCCGCGACCCTCGCCTCACGCTCTAGGACTGTCCGGGCGCGCTCTCATCTGGAAACGTTACGGGCGAATCTGGACATTTAAGAGGCCGGCAACGGTATATTGTGGCAATGCAATGAATAAAATGTATTGTTGCTCGGCGTCCGACATCCCATTTAAATCTGCATCCCTTCAGTAGAAAATGCCGCCACGTTAGGGCGATAAAAAATAATATACAGCGCTTCCTGAGCGGCCTGACCCTTGTGCCTCGGAAGGACATTCCCCGCTCAATGTAACTTTCAAACAGCAATGTGGTTGGCAAGGTAACGGTACGCGAATCGGGCCAGATCTGCCTCCGAGCAAATTAGTTGCTGGGGAAAAAGTATTGTATTTATTGACCATTCCGCCCTGCAATGGCCAGTATATAAAGGCCCGCCAAATGGATATGGTCAATCCGAGAGACAAGGACCATGTCAGCTTGTTATGATAGGTTCAATGGCAGGCATGAATGCGGGCAGAATTAGCGAAAGCGCTTCCGAGCGCCAATGGATTTGGATGTAATCAAGAAGAATCGAGCCTAATCTGCCGTAACTTGGGCCAGGAACTGGCCTAGAAAGGGAAAGCCGATGTGAGAAAAACTCAATGGCAACCCGATCGTCCAGAAAAGGGAAGACGACATCGGCGCAAAATACACGTGTAACGGTGAAGAAAATGCTAGTGGATAAATATTGTTTTTTTTCTTTCCCGCTTTGCTGCGCCCTATATAACCCCCCCCCGGGAAATTATGCCATCCTCCTGTTTCCATTCCTCGCACTGACAGCGTCGGCCTCTCATCGTCGTCGTCGTCGTTCCTCTTCACATAATTGC
Source organism: Armillaria nabsnona (assembly GCA_030407065.1). NCBI lineage: Eukaryota > Fungi > Basidiomycota > Agaricomycetes > Agaricales > Physalacriaceae > Armillaria > Armillaria nabsnona. The sequence continues at coordinate 2,390,999 of JAUDQA010000005.1, forward strand.
CATTTCTTCGTTTTGCTTGCCTTGCTGGCATCTGCTTTATCGTCTACCGCCTGTGTATCGCCAGGTCCTTGTTCTAACTCGTGCGTGAACGTTCGATGTGAACGTTGGAACCCTTGGACCTGCGGCGGCATCGCTGACATGCTTTGCAGAACGCGTTATTATCTTCATCGCTGCCTTGCAGAGCAGATATTTTGTTCCAGCCTTCCAGCCCGTCGCGTACCTGCTGAATATGTCGCCGAAGCCTGCCGAAGTCGTTTTCTCACCTGATGTCAAGAACATGGATGATTGGGCGAGACGGACTCGGATGTCGCTGACGACGGCGGACGCCTTGGGAGCGACCTATGCGCGTGCCCAGCCGTGGTTCGAGCATCTGAAGCAGCAGCTGGTGGTCGAGCACAAATGGCGGGAGGTCCAGCGCGACAGCCGTATGCTCTTTACCCTCGAGAACGCCTCCATCTGGAGCTCGACCACCGGCCACCCTGCTGGCCCCCCGCTCAAGCTCCAGCTCCCTGTCCATGCCAGCTCCTTCTTCTCGCCCGACCGACGCGTCCAGTGGCAGATGGTCTTCCACAGTGACATATTCGAGTCCGTTCGCAAGATCTGTCCTCCCATTGCTGATATCCTCTACCTACTGCAGTGTCTCCTTCCAGGGATGATCACGCTCGTCTTCGAGGAGCATATGCCGGGTCAGGGCATCTACAGGACAACCCGTGGCCTGCCTCCTGACTCGTGGGTCATCAAGAACGAGCGCCAGCTGGTCAGAGTCGTCGGCATCGACCGCTTCAGGGATATCCGTCGTGCTTGCAGCGACACCGCGCTCTCGTATTCACTCCAGGTCATACGGCAATGAAAATCATTACCCTTGCCCTTCTTCGCCTCATTTTCTTGACGCCGTAATTGACAACTGCTCCCATAATACCACCAATATCACCCGAACACTAATTGTATGCTCCACCGCGCTTAATCCTCTCTTGCATCGTCGCTGTCATATATTGCTTTCCAATCTTGCATCACAACTTGCTACTTAGATCCGTTATATTTACCGACTGGCTTCACTTCACGCACATAAATTAATTTTTAACTGCATTTTGATCTATTCTCAGCATCTAATATACTCATTCAATTCACAGTATGTATTATCCAGTTTCGTTTTCCGTAGTGGTACTCCGTCGAGTAATATGGTAGCCTCCGGTTATTTACAATAAATTACAGAATTCAGCTTGAAGCCTTTTTGCGAGATGAAATTGGAGATGGAGACCTAAACTGGATCCGTTCGGACTTGAGATAAATTTTTGTTTTTTGCTCCTGCCATTTCGGTCCAGACAAGGCTCGTTGCTCTCGCGGCCATGTCCCAGCCAGCAATCCTCTGCCAGAGCACCACATGTCCCAACGGCAACCCCCCTTCCAAGCTGGAATGTCCGACCTGCAACAAGTAAGCGACCCATGCGGCGAGCTACCAGAATCTCACGTCGCCCAGGCTAGGCATTCGCGGCTCCTACTTCTGCGGCCAGGAATGCTTCAAGGCTGGATGTGAGCGCTGTCCGTAATTTATCCTGGCAACCATCCTTATGTTATCCCAGGGGCAAGTCCTTGCTCGATGCAGCGTCTGGACCCACCAATTGACTCGTCGCCTGCCTAGAAAACCCACAAAATCATTCATACCCTTGCTGCCGCAAAGGACGCGGCGGGCGATGCCATAGAAGGTGTCATCAGGGAAAAGACCGTGAGATTGGAATGTGTCACAATGTTCAAAATACATTATGATATACATAATCTATTGGAATTTATTGCAACGGAAACTCGCACATTAATATATCATTGTGATACTATCATAATACTATCCCAATTCCCTTCTCATATGCTCACAAGTCCACCACATTCTACTAACAACAGAAACACATTTAATCGCAATCATGCAAATCACGGAAAGTAGAAATGAACAAAAATGCTGTTTATTGTGCTTGGTAAATACATACACCGACTACGTATCCTAAATACTGCATGACACAACCTCAGTCCCCACACTCGCCGCTGTACTGCCAGAAAACGAGGGCCCTTACCGCTCCATGGTACTCGTGGCTAGGAAGAGGACACGCGTAAGTATTCAGATGGGGCGCAAAGCATGCCAAAACCTACACAACAATGACGCGACGGTAGCGAGGGCCAGACCAACTGGCGTTTCAGGCGCATCTGTGAGGGCAGTTAGTATAAGGTGGCGTCAACAAAAAAGGATACGCGCACCAGAGAACTTATTCAAAATGGACTTCAACTGTAAACAAATGGACCTGTCGCTGACCTACAACGGCATGAGCATAGAGACACAGATAGAGGTGAAAGTGCTTACCATAGTGACTGTGAGCACGTAACCTACTATCCACATCAGCGACCGATACCCATGCAACAGAGGACAGAGCACATACCTGCGATACCTAACAGCGCAAGTAGCTGATATCCCCAGCGAAGTGCACTACCAGCGCATCTGTAAGCCATACTGCTCGAGGAGCCACAGTTCACATACCTTGAGCGAAGAGAACTAGGAGATCCACTTGTATAATCCAAGAGTCGGGAGACTTCAGCGCGATGTGAAAGTAAAAGGACAAGTCCAACCACTTCCATATTGGGACTTATCAACAATCTTCAAACGGAGTTTGAATCTTGTTTACTCCGGTGCATACGTCATCTGCCCTTCTGTCAGCGCAACTGCTCGACACGAAGTGAGAGTATCATTTTCTTGTCATTTCATGATTTACTACTTGGTAAACGGCTTTATGCGGCGTGAGGAAGATACATTGTTCTTCATCATATCTTGTAGCTCTCTCATAGTTTAATTATAGGCAGGTCAGGATGGGTGGAATCAGATGTAATGAATTATGAATGTTACAAGGTCGTCGGAAGTAGATTCCAAGTGATTTTCTATATTATGATGGAATTGTAATCACCCGAAATAATGACGGCTCATTAGGACCGGCAAAATCCGCCGTGACCAATTGCAATCTTTTGGTCTTTTTCCTGATGGTGTTGCTGTGTTTCGTCGTCCGTGTTTTATCGATTCATCGTGCTCCAGACGGTTCGTACAACCCGTTCCCAAGCTATGAATACACCGGCTCCATGCGTCCTATGTATCCGCTCTCTGCAAAAAGAATGGTCCCGGATCACATCCCCCGACCAGAGTACGCTGACGACGGTAGGGTCATGACTTTTGTTCGTCAAATGAAGACCACTCTGTAAGCTTAACTGTGTCTTCTGCCGCACAGGAAGACCCATGGCCGAGGCTAGGGCTGCCGGTCAACCTCCGAGAATACTCACCAAAGAGGAGCAAGATAAGATGAGAACGGTCTGCAGGGTATGCTTTCGCCCATTCCTGGTCAACCGCTGAAACAAATCAAAGTCAGCTGGCTCGCGAGGTCCTGGATATCGCAGCTTCGCATGTCAAACCCGGTGTTACGACAGACGAGCTAGACGAAATCGTTCACAACGCCTGCATCGAGCGCAACGCGTATCCATCACCTCTGAATTACCGTAACTTTCCAAAGTCCGTGTGCACGTAAGTTACTCCATCGATCATCAGCAATGGTGCTATAGCCTGTCGGGTGTTATAGATCCATAAACGAAGTCATCTGTCATGGGATTCCCGACAGACGGAGACTGAAGAACGGCGATGTCATAAATATCGGTATGTTCATTCATTTCATCAGTTTGGCGATAATTGCTCACGGCGTTTACAGATGTCACCCTATACTATGATGGCGAGTAAACTTTCTTCCTTCTCTTCAGTGTATTTATCCCGGGTTCCAGGATATCACGGAGATCTGAATGAAACATACGCAGTAGGTGAAATAGATGACGATGCTAAGAAGCTCATCCGCACCACTCGCGAATGCTTAGATGAAGCCATCAAGCTCTGCAAGCCAGGTGCTCTGTTCCGTGACTTGGGAAAAACTATGCAAGTGCCTCCGGGGTCTGTAAATCTTGTTTTTGTTGACATCACGCTCTCAGAGAACCCATCGCGCGTTCCAACGGTTGTGCAGTGGTGCGATCCTACACGGGTCACGGTATCAATGACCTTTTCCACACCTCTCCAAATATACCGCATTATGCCAAGAACAAAGCCGTCGGAACCATGAAGGCAGGCATGGTATGTATTCCAATTCTTTTGTGTACGGAACGCCAGTAAACGGGTTGCATAGGTCTTCACAATAGAACCCGTCAGTTCATCCTGTCTTCAAATCGATGAAGTCTGATATTCTTTCTAGATGATCAACTTGGGGCACAACTGGGGCGATGTTCATTGGCCTGACAACTGGACTGCTACGACCGTGGATGGGAAGAAAAGCGCGCAATTCGAAGATACCCTCTTGTATGTTCTAGATCGCGTTGTTCACATCCATAAACTAAAGTTTTCGCCATAGAATCACAGAGACTGGTGTAGAAGTCTTGACGGAGGGAAAGAAACGGGATCTATAGCAGTCTCTAGAACACTTTGGTTTGTGTCCGTCGTCTGCCAACTGAACAGGACCACATGGCTGGTACCTTTTTAAGATCGAGTCTAATGACTTCTTCGCTGTGAACACACTAATCCATGCACTCGTATCTAGATCATCTGATGCCCAGCCAAGAAATTCGGGTTGCCGATGGTGGTTTTCTTCTTCCGTTATTGACTGGCCGTAGGACTACAGGCTCTACACCTTTCGTAAAGACGAATTTAATGCGAGGATCGGTATGCGGCCAATGCTTCTGGATCGAATCGTGCACGCTTGTGTACCTCAAAACAAGCTGATTGGGCATATTTTCGAAGTAAGGGTAATCTCTGACGAGACTGACCCTGACTGACGCTTGGGAAGATCATTGGGGCCTTGAAGCTTGTACGCCCCTGCGTGGTGCTCTAGAATCTGAACGATGCGAACCTGGACCGAAGTGAGATCAAAATAAACGCTTCCAGCTTCACCCATCCATTCGCTGCAGTCAGAGCGCCGTGCTTTCATATCCTCAAAGGCCTCTTTGAGTATCTCAAAGTTTCCCGTGCCATTCAGTGGTTCTTGCTGTTCCCGCTGAAGCCGACTTTGCGAAACCATCCCCTGATTTCTCCCAATGATGCCTTTCATCTCCGAAGTGCCAGGCGTGACGGACAATCATATAGGTGCCACATCCGGGCAACACATCCTATTGCGCCTGAATGATATGTCAAACAAAAATCAAGCGCTGAAATATCTATGGACTCTACCTAGAACCAAGTATTCCTTTCTGTTGGACGTTGCTATCTTCTATATAGCAGCCTGACCCCCTTCCATCGTACTCATTCTGTTGCCTTGTCTTCAGTGAGTCTCGGACAACGCGGGGTAGAGACAGATGCAACGATTCTTCTCTAATCTTCCATCTCCTTCAGCACATGAGCAAGACCGTCTCCGAAGGATAAGACGCCTATAGAGTGGACTGCGACCATAGGCGGTCCAACGACAGCGGTCCGTTTGTCCCCGCGAAACAGCGCCGGGACCGCTATGATCATTTCCACAACTAATGTGAGTCCCCGGGAGTGCCTGCGTCCAACCGCCAGATGTCACTGACGAAAATCAACACAGCGACCTTCTCACCAAGAGTTGGTTCTTGTTTCTTGTTTCATGATGTTACGAATGACGGTGACTATATGTATCATCATTGACGATTTCTATGGGTCGTTCAGATTGTAAGAGATTTCAAGAGCATAAGATTAGATAAATTCAGAGTTAGCCAATGCCTCCTTCCAGCGATTTGTGCGACTGTACTCCTGCGGCTTCAACTGTTCAAGGAAGTTCGATGTCCTAGAAACCTAGTACAAGATCTATTCTTGAATGAGATTCTACGAACCAAGTGAAACTGTAGTAAAAGGTGAACTCCGTTGAAAGACATGAATATACTACTAATTAAAGTATTTACACCGCTGGACCCTGAGGTGACAAGTCACTCATGGTGTTCTGACCCACCCTCCTTTCTCTGCCGTATCTCGTCGTTTAAATGGTTTGTTGCAGCATTGAAGCTTTCTCCACGGTCGACAGAAGCAATGCGCTCTACTGGAACGCCATCTGATAGACTAGACTTGCGATTTCTGCGGCCCCTACGGAAGTGTATTCCATCCAATTCTGTCGTAGGGGATGAAGGGCTTGTTGCCTCGTTTTGATAAAATTTTGGGGGGGCTGCCATGGGTTGTAGAGGGGAGAGCCGCATTCGTTGTAGATCAGCATATGAGTTTGTGCGACTTCGTGCTTTATAGCCTGGATTAGAGGGATCATCTTGGCCTGGTAGGTAACCGAGGACGTTATCGTAGTCACCGGCATCTTCTTCGTCCGAGTCTTCAGGGGTGCCAACTCTACTGATTTCATCGCCTCCGCTCCAAGCACTAGTTCCACGACGAGCACTCCGACTCCATCCGAAGAGACGCTCATCGATCCATGTCATGGGATGAATGAGACCCAGACCTTGAGCATCGACAGCACCAGTACTACTTGTTCTTCTCCATAGGCCAGGTTTTCCACTAGAGGAGGGTACGCTTGAGGTGGGCAACATTCGTGTCTGCATTCGAACTTGCTATAAGTAGATGCTTCATGATATACCAGGACTGCACTGACCTCATTGAAATCTTCATACAATTTGGGTCCGAAATCGTTGATGACGTCCACAACCTCATTTGACAATTGAGTACGCATAGCTTTCAACTTGTCAAGAGATCGCTGTTGTCCCGGGACAAGTGCCACAATCAGTGGTCTCAAAGACCTGGGCAACGTTTAGTGAAAGGTAAGATAGGAGGACAGAACATACTTCAAAACGTCCATCCCAGCCTCGCCAAATTTCAGAGCCGCAAAATTCATGAATGGCAAGGATAAAATCACGATGAAGGGCGTGGCTATTCTCCATTTGAGGGGGAGATTTGCGCGGATGGACCAAAGCGTGGCAACAAAAGCGTAGAAACCGTACAATAAAGGAGCAACACCCAGAGATATCAAGACTTTCCAGGTCGCTATCACGTCACGAGCAGCAATTTTGACGACGGATTCAGCTAGAGCCTCTGTAATGGACATGAATCAGTACCGATAGTAAATGAAGCAGAAATACTTCGTACCTTTAGCTTTCTTTCTAGAAAGGACAGACGCAATGATGAACATTGGGCCATTCAGTATTGTCCCTGGTAGCGCCAAAACACTCCAAACTAATAGAAGAGTGACCCGATATCCTAGAAGACCTAAGGTCGCCCAGCTAGCCTTAACAGCTCGGGGTACCTACACATAGGCCTAAATATCCGTGGTCATGAAGCGACTTCGGCTTGGAACTGACCTGATGGTCCCTGAGACCAAGATCTCGGAGAAGGCGATTGTACTTCAGTACGTCTTTTCGAAGTTTCACTACGCGAGGTTCATCCTTGAAATGGGTGTATCCTTCCAACAACCGCCTGTTCAATTCAACAACCTGACCTAATGTCAGGTGTTGGCCTGGCGTTTTATAGAGTCTCCGTGCCGCTTGAATTAACTGATGAAATAAGTCTTCAAATACGATATTCATGATCAACGCAGGATTAGCTTACCATAAGCGTATCATAATCGGGAGCCCGAACTGTGACAGTCTTGAGTGCGTCGTAAACGAGGTCCAGAAATTTAGCCACAGCTTCGCGCTTCTGAGTACCTCCTTGTTTGAACATCTCCACTAGTTCCTCAGGAACATCTAGAGCGCCGCCAAATTCTACAACTGCACGGGAGCGGAAACGGTGGGCATGGAAGTAAGACAATCCCACAGGAACGATTTTCACTCGAACGTTGGGATTGTTCGCCATAGCGCCTAGAGCCATTATAGAGACACCCGCTTTCAAGGGAAGTAGATCCGTTCGATCATGACTCCCACCTGAATAAGTCGTTACTAGGGTACTACCATAAGTGCAGGAAAGGACGCACCTTCAGGGAAGATACCAATACTCCCGTTGTTTTGTAAGCATTCATAAACATATCGGTACATTTCCTGCTGGTCCACAAAAGGGAGCTTTTTGAATGGAAGTCCTCCTTTCTCTCCTGCAGCCTCGAGTTCGGCAATTTTGTCTCGAGCCTTTGCTGTTCCCTTCTCCCCACCGAATTCGCGTTTCACTTTCAACTCTGTATCGGATATAATTTCAACAACTTCGGCGACCAAAGAGTTGACGGATTTTGGAAGCATGATTTGCATCCTTGGCGACAATTCAGATAGGAACCGAGTTCCGTCACCCAACACAAGGCATGGATCATCAGGGGAGATTCGCAGTTTGCCAGCACCAGGGCTGGCGGAATCGGCAGCGCGGGCGACAGGGACTGGAGACAAAATTGAGAAAGCGAAAATTGGTACTCTGCACTTGATGATACGCACTACTTTCCATGAGCCGACTGAAAAATCCGACTGCCTTCCTTTTCATACTCTTTGCTGCCGTAAGAAATTGGACATGGCGATGTGTCTCCTTGTAGACTTCGAGACTCAGCAGAAGGGGATCGAGAAACTGAAGATACGAAGAATTTAGCAGGTGTATAAGTTACAAAAGCGAGTTAAAGAATACTTGGTTGCTGTGAGGCGCCCCGACGAATATTACTGGTCCTGAACGTGGTATATTGAATGCACCTCGGGGTCGGATCTCGCGGAAGAATATCTGGGTTACGATGCGCCAGAAGAGCATGGCAGCATCGTAGGAGAGGCGGGGGTGCTTGGCTACTGCCTTGACCATGGCGGTGACGAGGAGAGAGATTTTGGGGCAGCAATGAGGATGGGGCGAAGGCTCAATCTACCCGATGTCATACTTCCGTTTCCGGCCTTCGAGACCCTTGTGGTCAACACATCCAAATATGATATCGTAATATGTATTACAGTCATACAAATTGGCCGAGTCAATGCAAAGTAGTACAGTGAATGAAGGTCCAAGGACTAAAGGTACTGAAGATGTCAACTATCTATGCAAAGTTCTAGCTTAGTGATTGTTTCGTCTCCGAAGGCGCACTATTCCCTTGTGACGACCCATTGCTCAG